>CANTUV010000043.1:15522500-18022500 GCA_947685225.1 Garcia nutans | reverse complement strand
ACCTCCAGTATATGGTAAGAGAGCCTATTACAACTGGAGCAGCCATTTCTAGTTTAATGCATGGGATAATAAAACCAGATCAGTCCATGGAGGCCAGATGGTAAGGGCACAATATACATTGATGGTTCTCATTTATGCCATTCTCTTCAATATGGGGATACCCTTGAAATATCTTCCAGGGCTCCTGTTTTTAAGATTTTCTTGCCTCGCTATACATTATCATAGTGCTGTGAAACAAGTGAACAAATGTAAATATAAAAAAGAACAAAAGAAGTAGGAAATTTTGTGAACATTTTTATGAGCTAATAGCATATGCTTGATAAGGATCTTGTACATGCAGGGAGAAATGGCAATTTACTCTTGTTTGAAGATAGTTAATTAGTTATTCATTTTGCCTCAAAACTGACCAAGAGACTCAATTTCACCGAAGGCAGGAGATCATCGACTAAAAAACTAAAATTTTATGGTAGTAAAATAATTTAACTTTTATATCTACTTGCATTTGACAAGGTAAAATTGATTAATCAACAGTAAAATTTTAATTAATTTTTATTAAATTTTGGTTTTCCATCGTTTGATATTATATGGCATTTGGCAAATATCTACTCGAGTCCTCAAAAATGAATTAAGTAGTTCTTCCAATAAAATGCTGTATACTCTCCCCGATATTTTATTTTGAGCGATACATTTTGAATTTTCAATTAAAACTTCATCCTTGAAATGTTTAGAAGGCAATGGACTGAAATGTATTCCTATCTTCTGGTAAAAGTATTTTTTATTTCTCTCAATAAAAATTGGCAACTTTGTTTGAGGGTCTCTAAAAGGTATAATTTATTAATTGGAGATGAGTAATTTTCTAAGGCTGCTTCTATGCCGTACTGAATTTATCGACAAATTTGTCTAAATTATCGATTTAAAATCATAATCATTAAAAAAATTATTTATTTATTGACACACCTTGTCAAATATAAATTGAACAACGACTACATATATATATTATATTTAAGCATCATATAATAAAACATAGGTTGTTTCAACTCATTAGCCACAAACAAGATTCAGATAGGAAGTGTGGTTAAATACAATAAAAAAAATGATCTAGTACCATATTAAAATAAATATAATATTTTGAGTTCAAAAAATAATAATAATACCAAATTTGAAAAAATTTTAAGTAACTGCCAAAAGACTAGAATGCTGCTATTCTTTTCCTGCTACTGTACCTTCAAAAGCAAGCGCATACATACGTATTGAAAATATGTTTTCGGTGAACAACTTGTTTAGTTGGTAAAAAATGACTGCTGGTAACCCGTATTTGAGGCAATTAGAGTGTAATTTACCGGAATATTACCTAATGGAGTTTAACCTATTGTAACCTCTGGCAGGAGTTTTGGAGCTTTTAGCTCCGCTCGTAAAAAACAATAGTGAAAAAATTACTTCATTTTAAAAGGTTAGAGTTAAAATGCAATAAATTGAGTAAAAATTGTAATTGGCAAAAAAATAATGACAATAAAGTAAAGGGCTATTTAATTGTCTAATCTATGAGAATATAATTTGATATTTAGTTTTTCATAACACTAATTACTAGGTGATTAATCGAATTAAGAAGTACAAATTTAGAAGTATTGTACAATCAAAAGATGCAATACCACTAGATTACTCCTTATACAAGCTCAAGCTTCATTGGAGGCCAAGGTTATATTTATAACTTGTCCATCAGTTACTGAAGCACGATCAAATACATAGGGTATGAGCTGTCAATTAAATCTGAAAATGGTTTGTATCACTAGCTTTTGAGGTTCCAACTTATGTACGTTACTTTCCATGACATATCACAGCAACAATGGGATGACTTTTTAAGTTCTTAATGAATCATTTTCTAACCATCCAACACAATCTAATTTCAGAGAAAATAGCGTAGCCATATATACATTGTTAACCTGTAATAAAATTTCCAGTTATGGCTTCATATGTTTGTGAGACCATCAAAATATTTTTGCTATTTTCTTCCTCTCTCTCTAAATTCAGGAGGTAAAAGGGAGAAAAAGGAAAAGAAATAGACGGCATTAACGGTCAAGCCAACTGTAAAACATCGACTTGAAGCCTATAGTCTGAAAACAAAAATGGCAATGGAGGATCAGAAATAAGTACAAAATCAATCAAACAAACCTAATTCAGTAAGCCACTTACGTGAACATTTGGGGACGGCTACGAGAGAGTTGTGGTCGCTTTATTGGGGAGAGAATCAAGTTTCTTAATGTCATTGAAGTATTGCCATGTCCAGCTCCAAAAGCAGGGGGAACACCAGCCCTCCTGTTCCCAACATCAACTGGAATGGCTGCTGGTTTCGCGGGTGAGCCACCCGAGATTTCAAATGGACCAGAATTAGAACTGTTCTGTCTCGCTGGCCATATGTCCTCTCTTGGTCCTGGAGTTGGAGGATTGAAAACCGACCAATCTGCGCAATATAAGTCAATTGGTTTTGGAAATATTAAAGTGAAAAATAATCATTTAGCTACACTGCCATAAAGCCAGAAGTTCCACTTAAAACTTTCAAACAGCTTCATGACAGGATTATTTGCTTTTTTGAATACATTAACTAAGCAATTAATATCCTTTTGTCACAGTAAAAAGAAAAGGATTACCTTTGCGGATAGGGTCTCTCTTATCCATCATGGTAGCAGCTGGGTTAGAGAAAAAATCAGGCTCGTTTCTCGAATAGAAATTGCTTGTTGGTTGAATAGCTGATCTTTTCATGGACTCGTATTCATTCCGCAATTGGTCATACATTTCATCAAGTTTTCTCTTCTGCCTGGAATTTAAATATAGCAGTGTTTACTAGGGTCAAGATAATGTAAAATTCAGAGAAACAGAACCAAGGCTTTGGACCAATAAAGTTGACTGACCTGGACTTCTCAGAAAATTTTTCTTGGAGCTCGTGTTTATCCTTGGACAAACTTTCAATTTCCCGTTCCATCATCTGACACCTCTTGGCCATTTTTTGATATGCAGTATGCACCTGCTCCAGTTTTTCTGTGAACTTTTCTTGCATGACCTCACATTTTTGCCGACATTGAGCTACAATTCTGTTCATCTTGTATTGCATCTCCAGTTCCTTTTGCCCAATGTAGAACATCACGCTTCTGTATGCACTCTTCATCACTTTACACCATTTAAGGAAGTACATGTTTATCAAGTCTCGCAACTCTCTCAAATCAAATGGGCAAATTATAAATACCATTGATTAACCCATCCATTTTCCCTTTTTCTTAAAAACAAAATCCAACTACTCTATTTGATAGTTTAGACTTCAGTGGAAAAAAAGGTAATAATAAGCTGTGAACTTCTTAACCTATGTCATAAAAGATACATATTTGAGGAGATACTCCGGCCATGGCCATCTGCGAGAAAAATGATGCACCAAACAATTAAGAGAACATATAGCAAAAGTAAAAAGCGCTATGTGAACCAAGTAAACAAGCTGTTTATGATTATCTTCTTAGTGGAATAATTCCTTACATTTATCCATTCGTCATTTGGATTAATATCCACATGTTTCATAAGGCTGACAAGTAGAAAAGCAAAGTTAAATATATTAAAAAAAATTGGTAAAATTTTAAATAGAATGCATGTTTCTGTCTGCAATTATGACAGGTATAACCATTCATCTGTATGTGCAATGTCAACAAAATAAACATAACAGATACAGATAGGAAGATAGATAAAAAAATCAGCATTATTGTGAATCAATGGCCTTATTCTGTTCATTAGAAATGATTCCTTATTAGACTAAGAACCCCATGATATTATTTCTCCAATTATCTATACCCGGCAATCCTTAAAGAACCACATTGCATAATGACATCAAAATCAAACAAAGCTTAAATATTATCATGAAAAATCACCTCTTAGAGAGCACTTGATCACAAATTGGGCATGCTGCATCATTACTAAGGATTTTGCTCGCATCTTCAGTGCCTATAACCCTGTTAAGGAAATTATATACCAATCTACCAATTCCTTAATTGGTTACAAGAGGGAAGTAAAAGGAAACATAAGAGTACAAAACTGAATGAGGCAGAATCGTGATCTGCACTTGGATACACAAGAGATGTCCACAAGTAGTGGAAATAGCTCGTCCTTCTAGTTCTTGCCAGCACGCATTGCATCTCATTTCAACCTTGAATATAGAAGATACCAATCCATAATATATCTGGAAATCCAAAACAATAACTGGATAAATAATAAGAATCATTATCTGTATCACAACTGAATTTGACAATAGGACAAAATTCTGTTCCCCTACAAGAAGACGCCTAATATCTGAATGTAACTATTAGAACTGTTGAAACACCATGCACATAAATGATGCAACTGATCAATTGACTTAAAGAGTCATCCCTCCAGCCAACGACCAAACAATGAAATTGGAAGACCAGACACTACCTATAGCTGAATTAACATTTGGAAAAACAACCCAAAATAAATAGGTTGTGAATCCATAACTTCAATGACATCTGGGAAGTTCAATATATTTTTGGAAATGCTTATCCAGCGGTCAATTCAAGTAAATGATTCAAATTAAATGAGCTCAATTTGGCAATTAATAATTGCAAGGAATTTGTTGCTTTCAGACTACAGATAGAATTGCACAGACCTATTCAAAATCCCAAGGAGAAGAAATAAAGAAAAATTACATAGATAATAAAGAAAAATTACATAGATCAATCTGAATAAACGACAGATATAAAATTAAAATATTCTTCAGTATTTATATCAAGATAGGTTCATGAAACGACATAACACATTTAAATCACACCCAACGGACAACTATTAAACAAAATTATACAAATTTTGAAGATCAATCATGGAAATAAGACTAAGTTGCTGAATCCTTTGAAGGATAAAAGGTAAACATAGAAAATATTGGAACTATCTGAGATTTGATAATGAGATAAATAATCCGCATCAAATTTGCAATTTTCTTAGTTTTCAAGCAGCGAAAATTTACTCTTGAAAATTCAAATTTCTCAGCTCAAAAAACAAATGCAAATTCTTCACATTATATATATAAATATATATATATATATATATACACACACACATACATACATACATATATATATATATATATGTATATATTTCTCGGAAACTAAATTGAGCAACAAGAGAAAATAGAACAATGAAGAAAAAGTGAACAATTAGGATTTTTACCTGCAAATTAAGTTGAAAGCTCCACAGCTAAAAAATTTTCTTTTCCCGTGTTCTTCAATCGAACTGTAAAATCAATCGGTCAAAAGTTGAAACAAGAAATCAAATTGTAATTAAATTATAGAGGAACAGAGTCGGAGTTGTTTCTTTCGAAATTACATTAGAATTTAGCCAAATGATCTAGAAAATCATCAGTTAGATATGATCAAAATCTAACCTGAAGAAATTAAATGAAACAAGAGAAGAATTTAGCGAAATCAATGAAAAATTAGGATTTGGCAGAGATCCGATACAATGTCTATGAGAGAGAACCGAAACCCTAACCTGAAGGTGAAGGATGAGATGAGACTAAGCCGAAACGGGGCGCAATCTTCTTCTTCTCTTCTCTGGTCTGATTTCGAGTGAGAGAAATTGGCGGCAATGCGACTGCCCCTTTCTGGTTTTGAAAATTTATTTCTTTTATTGAAAAAAAAAGGTAGAGAATATTTTGTTCACTAGGAAGAAAATTTGAGGAATATATATATATTTTTTTGAAAGGCATTTGAGGAATATATTCGGTGATTGGAAAAGTTTATATAAAATAATGAATTGTGAAATTTTTTGTAATTTTTAAATATATAATTTTTTTTTAAAAATTACGTATATTTTAAATTTTTTATCATATAAATCTAAACAAATTATTATCTTTTTAAACGAAAAGGGGATCTAATTTATCTGAAAAATAATAAAAAAAAAAGTTGGGACTAATTTGGTCCTAAGGATTATTTTGAATTTAGTTAGACTAATTTTAAAATTTAGTAGGCAATTTAAACTTTAATATCCTAATCCTAATAATAATATTATTATTAATAAATATTAATATTAATATTAATATGAGTAGAAGTCAACACAAATGCAATATTATGGTTAAATAATTGAAAGTTCAGAGATGCAATTTTTGAAAAATTTTATCTCACGAATCCGGAGTTACATCCCGGGTTACTTAGATTGATAGCACATAACATTCCGTGCTTGCAGTGTTAAAATTTTTAATTTTAATTTTGTAAAAATAAAAAATTTGAATTTTTAATTTTTTTCACAATAAAATTATTGAAATTATTTTTTATTAATTAAAATATGACATGACAATCACATTTTATCATATACTAAAAAAAATTTAATTTATCTTATTTTTTAATTTTATTTTTTAACATACCTAAAATTACATTTCCAACGAATCAAAAATTATTTTTTTTTATCTTTAATTCCTCATAAATAAGAAAAAAAAATAAGATAAAATTAATTTTGTTTTTGCTATATAGCGATATGTTACTATCATTTCACATTTCGATTATCAAAAAATTGTCTCACAAATTTTATTAAAAAAGAACTAAATATTTGAAAATTTTATCTTAATAGGATGAAATTTAAAAATTTTAATGATACAAAAATAAAAGATAAAAGAACATATCAATTCCACAAATCCGTGTTATCATACTGATATTCAGTTTAACAACTCAAAATTTAAAAAAAAAATTCTGAATATTTAAAATTAAAATGCATATTATTTCAGGAAAAAAACCCTTAAAATGCATATATAATTGTACACATACAAAAATCAAACTAGAATTTCGAATGAAATCTATTTACGGTTTATACAGTACCTAATATAAGATATTATAAACATTATAAATTGTTTACATAGAAAATTAACTCCCATTACAGTTCATATTTATTATTAGGAAAAAAGTTTCGCTTCAACAGAAATTTTAAATTTCACAGTTCTCATCTCGTTAATATATATATATATTTTAAATTTAACAGAAATTTTAAGAGCTTCTACATTATTAGTCCAATGTCCTGTTAGGACTAAAAGCCACCGTTACTGCACATATATATATATACACACACACACACGTGTGTGTGTGTGTGCAGGGGCGGAGACAGAGGGATTCTAAGGGGGTAATGAATCCTCCCTCGCCGATGATCAAAAGCTCTTATAAGGGGGAGGGGAGACTTCTGATCGCAGGCGTTACAAAGGTGGAGGCTGCAACTCTCCCCCCCCCCCCCCCCCCCCCCCCCCCCCCCCGCGCCTTTGCTCTCGTTTGTGGGCGATGAGGAAGGAAACTGTTATTTTTTTTTTTAATATGGCTTGGCTGAAACGACTTCATTTCAGTCAAGGCAAATTATATATTTTTTTTAAACTCTGGCTGAAACGGCGCCGTTTCAGCCAAAGCAAATAAAAAAAAATAAAATCACTTAAAATGCAGGGGCGGGCTCGGGCAGAACAAAAGGCAAGAAGAAGAAAAGAGAAGAAGAAAGCTGATAAGCAGGGGCAGTGAGGAGGCCAGCCGACCGAGCAAAGGAGGAGACTTTGCCGACAATGACCGCCGAATGCCATTAACGGCCACCAACAGGCAGCAGCGATGCAAAAGGTAGGTAGAATTTTTTTTTATTTTTTTAATTTACATAAATTTTTTTGTGTTTTTGTTAATTATGTTTAGATTTTTTTAAAAAAAATTTAAAATTAGTCTTTAATTTGTTGTTTTGATGGTGTATTGATTTCGATTGTTTGATATATTGATTTTAATTTTATTAGGTTAATGAAGTTTAAGTTTAATGAAAAATTGAGATTTATGAATTTGATTTGTATTTTTTAAAAATAGTTTTTATTTAATTTTTGAAGATATATTATTTAATTTGTTGAGTTTAATTTATTATTTTGATATTATTAGGGTATGTATTTGAATATTTATGAAAAATTGGGATTTAAGGATTTGATTAATATTTTTTAAAATTAATTTTTATTTAATTTTTGAAGATATATTATATAATTTGTTGAGTTTAATTTATTATTTTTATATTATTAGGGAATGTATTAGAATATTTATGAAAAATTAGGATTTAGAGATTTAATTAGTATTTTTTAAAATTAGTTTTTATTTAATTTTTGAAGATATATTATATAATTTGTTGAGTTTAATTTATTATTTTGATATTATTAGGGAATGTATTTGAATATTTATGAAAAATTAAAATTTAGGGATTTGATTAGTATTTTTTTTAATTATTTTTTAAATTTTTTTAGAATGTATTGTTTAATTTGTTGATTGTAGTTTATTTTTTTGGATACTAAGGAGGCCACTAACGGACCGGGTAACATTATGGGCTACACAGCAGGGGGTAGCCCTCCCCTGAGCACCATAGAGGCACTAGCATGCACCATAATGGTGCTGAATGTGTGGTCGGCAGGAATCGAACCCGAGACCTCCGCATCCTACCAACTTATTTGGAAGGTAGGATGACCAATCAGGCCACACCCTGATTGGCTTGATTGTAGTTTATTAATTTGATTTCATTAGGTGAGTGAATTTAAATATTGATGAAAATTAGGATTTAGGGTTTTGATTTGTATTTTTAAAATTAGTTTTTATTTTTTTTAAGATGTATTGCTTAATTTGTTAATTTTAATTTGTTATTTTGATTTTATTTGATGAATTTTTTATGTTTTTTAATTTATTGTTTTACTTATGATATCAATTAAGTTGCATATTAATATAAATTGAGAATTTAGAGTATCGTAATTATGTGAATAATTTTGAAATTCTTGAAATAAATATGAATAAATTTTTTATTAAGACTAAGAAAAGTACGGGGTGAATCGTCGAATATTCCTATCCAAAACCATACATTAAGTAGTCAAGCAAGTGGTAGTAAAAAAACTAGTGGTGGTGGGGAAGCTAGCAGTAAAAAATGGTATTCAAAATTTAGTTTTGATGCTATTATTGGTGACCCAATATTGCGTAAATCTTTTTATGAATATGATGTTGGGATTAGGGATAATGTTGGGAGACAATATTTAGCTAAAGGACATTATCAACCTTATGGACACAATTTTTCACAAAGAAAATTTGGAAAAATTAAAAAAGTTTTAGGATGCTTGGTTCTCTAAATACGAGTGGCTAGAGTATAGCATGTCCAAAGATGTAGCTTTTTATTTTTGGTGTTATCTTTTTAGCTCTAATAGAGGAGTTAAGCATGAGGATAATGTCTTCACCTTTATTGCTGTCAGTAATTGGAAAAAGACATTAGAAAAATTTAATGAACATGTTGGCGGTCCAACTAGTCCATAAAATAATGAAAGAATGCAATATTTTAGCTTCAAAAATCAAAGACAAAATGTCCCATGTGTTATCTAATTTTAGCCAAGAACAAAAGACTTTTTATCGGACATGTTTGACTGTTGTTGTTGACATAATCCGTTTTCTTCTATTACACGGATTGACTTTTCGAGAACATGACGAGTCGAAAACGTCACTTAACAGGGTATAATTTTCTTGGACTTCTTGATTGGTACAGTGAACGCAATATTGATGTGGGAAAAGTAGTTAGTTCAAATGCTCCTGAAAATAATCAACTCACTTCTCCATATATCTAAAAGTACATAGTGAGTGCTTGTGCTTTTAAGACGACACGAGCCATTATTGAGGATATTGGATATGACTTCTACTATTTATTAATTGATGAGGCTCGAGATAATTCAGTGAAAGAGCAAATGATTATGGTTTTGAGATATGTTAATAAATTGGGACAAGTGGTTGAACGATTTATTGGAGTAGCACATATGAGTGACACATCCGCTCTATCTTTGAAAAGTCTAATTGATGGTTTTTTTTTTTTGCAAAACATGGATTATCACTTAGTAGAGTTAGAGGTCAAGGATATGATGGAGCTTCTGATATTCAGAGTGAATTAAATGGGTTAAAGACCCTCATTTTAAATAAAAATCCTCAAGCAATGTGTAATATCTCAAAATATACCCTAAAAGTTTTGAAATATTTATTATTGTATTTGGATTAAATGTTATAAGTGTATATGTTTAAGTGAAAAGAGAAAAGAGGTAAGGAGAAGAGTGTATATGTTGTATACATAGAGATATATATAACATATACAAGTCAAAGAAATGAAAGGTTCAAAGAAGATTTATTTATTTTTAAATTAATTGAAATGGAAATTAAACAAAGTGGATGAGGATATTTATGATTATTTTATTATTTAAATTGCTTGGTTGAGAATTAAAGGAAGTTTGAGTGGTTAAGAGAAAGTTGACTTGTGTTCTATTCATCTTCTTCTTCTTTTCTTTTCTCCTTAGCCGGCTAACTCCATAACAAGAGAGAAAGTGAGATTTTGTCTTTCCAAACTCAAGATTGAAGGATGTTTCAAGTGATCAAGTTGGAATTCTAATGGTTTTCATCACTTTTGGTAAGTTTTCCACTTGATTCGCTTGTTTTCTTTTAAGTTTGTGTTTTGAGTTTGGTGTTTGACTGTTGATAGTAGGTGTATATTTGATTATGGTGTATATGAGGGTGTGTGATCTTCTTGGTGTTGATTTTGGAGTTTGATTGAAGAGATAGAGTTAAGTTTGGTGTTGGAAGAGCAAGTGTTGTGTTTGAGTTGTGTGTATGTGATGGTTGTGAGTTGGTGTTTGATGTATGTATTGAATTGTTTTGGTATTTTTGCAAGTTATTATGGTTTATGGGTGTGTTTAGTTAAGTTTGTTTGAAGTGAAAATGGTGGAAGTAAGAGGTTTGTTAGATGTGATGTTGTTGTTGCCGGAATCAGGATTTTTGGCCTGACACGCCCATGAGTACGGCCAAGTCTTTGGATGTGTCAATGGTTCTATTTTCTGGATGGGTGATACGACCAGTGACACGCCCATGTCACTGAGCGTGTCACATCTTCTGTATTGTAGTAGGATTGACAAGACCAGTGACATGCCCATGTCACTGAGCGTGTCATAGCTACTGTGTTGAGGGAGGATTGACACGCCCATGTCACTGAGCGTGTCATAGCTACTGTGTTGAGGGAGGATTGACACGGCCAGTGACACTCCTATGTCACTGAGCGTGTCATAGCTACTGTGTTGAGGGAGGATTGACACGGCCAGTGACACGCCCATGTCACTAAGCGTGTCAAAGCTTCTGTGTTGTGGATTTAAGGCACAGTCAGGAACACGCCCATGTTGTTGAGCGTGTCATATGTAGAGTTTGCCCTAATTGGTTCTTATCCATATTATCTCATGTGTATCTCTAAGTGAGTATGTATTATCCCTTTTGGATTAGGTTTTGAGAGATTGAGTTGCCCTAATCCAAGTGTTGAGGATTCTTGGAAGAGGAGGTTGATAGATTAGTGTGAGTTGCTCTTGAGGTAAGTACAAACCTTACATGGTTGCATACATTTATATGACTTTGAGACTTAACACAATTGGCTATAAATGTGTTAAGTAATCTATTACATTGTTGATATATTTGATTAATGCTATGATTTACATAATGTGAAAGATATGATGATCATTCAAATTATATGTGTAATGCAATTGGTTGTGTATACCCTAATGATGAGATGTGAAGCCATTATTATTGGCTATAATGATGCAAATGAAATAATTGGGGCATGTTTGCCTAGATGATTATGAGGAAATGAGAATGGAATTGATAATGAAATAATGAAAGAATTGTGTGTCTAATGTGTTTTTCAATTTTCAGAGTTTTGTTATTGGTGGTATGTCTAATAGTAACAATCCCTTGAAGCTGGGTTGGTCTTGGTCCTTGAAGCCAAGTTGGGTTGAAGTTTAGCATGCTTAACTCCCCTTGAAGCTTGGTTGGGCCTAGTCCTTGAAGCCTAGTTGGGATGTTACAAACCCTTGAAGCTAGGTTGGGTTTGGTCCTTGAAGCCAAGTTGGGTTTATGCTTAACATGCTTCGCTCCCCTTGAAGCTTGGTTGGGCCTAATCCTTGAAGCCTACTTGGGATGATAAATGTGATAATTGAACCAAAATATTAACTCTGAAAGTTGAATGGCATGTTAGTTTCTTTTGGGCCCATGCTTGTCTTTGCTTCCATGTGAATTATGAATAGTGAAACAAATGAATAATAAGACTTAATGTAAGGTTTTGTAATATGATATTCTTATGTATTGTTTATAATATTTGAATGTATGACATTGGCATTGCATTGAAGCCTATTGTTATTGTGGTTTGTACCACTAAGCCTATGGCTTAGCCCGATTGTGGTTCGTTGCGCAGGTGACAGGGTAGAACCGGAGAGTTCAGCTAGACCAAGTCGAGTCTAGATTTTGAAGTGTTGATTGTGGGCTTAAAGACCAGAGACGAACTGTCAAATATGTATAAACTTTATGTTTTGTAAATATTGATTTTGATATATTTATATATGTAAATACCGCTACATTTTTCCGCTGCATAATGAATAAATGTTTTACCTGTTATGTTCCATAATATATATAAATATATATGAAATATTTTAAGTTTTCTCATATTAATGCAGAAGAGAAAAATTGGGTTGTCTAATATAAACCGTGGCACTCCTGTATCCGGTATACATATATTACAGATGTAGTAGTATTTGGTGTGCGTATATGGGGTATAGGGGTGTTACACAATGTATATTCATTGTTTCGCTCATCAACTTCAATTGGTGCTTATTGCAGTAGCAGAGAGCAATAGATATGTGAGTAATTTTTTTTATTATACTTCAATGATTGTGAATATGGTTGGAGCTTCATATAAAAGAAGGGATGTTCTCCGTCAAAAACAACATGATGAAGTAGTTTAACGTTTGGAAAGCAGTGATACTCAAACTGAAAGAGGCTTGCATCAAGAAACAACTTTAGCTCAACTTGGTGTCATACGTTGGGGTTCACATTATAAAATAATTGTCCATAATCTCTTTATGTGGTCTGCAGTGAAATAGATTCTTGAGAACATAGCAGACGATGGTGCTGAAAGAAAAAATCGAGGAACAGTTGTGAGTTTGGTTGACAAAATGAAAAGTTATGAGTTTATTTTCATTACTTTCTTAATGAAGGAAGTTTTAGGAATGCCAAATAATCTATCTCAAGTCTTACAAAGAAAGGATCAAAATATTGACAATGCTATACATTTGATTGCAACTGCTAAACAACAATTGTAAAACTTTAGAGAGAATGGTTGAGATGAATTATTAAAAGTTGTTAACGATTTTGTATAGATCATGGTGTGACAATCCTTAATATGGAAGATAATATTTCAGGTCGTCTGCGTTCTAAACATGTTGATCTTTCTATTACTTATTATCATCACTTTCGAGTTCAAATATTTTGTTAGGTACTCTTTTTTTCTTCATGAATTATTTTTCTAATACTCAACTATTTATTATACTACAACCTTATTTTCTTTCATTAAATATCAAGTTATTAATTTTATTACGCAAGAAATGAAAAGTCATTTTTGTGAATCAAGTACGGATTTACTTTTGTGCTTTGATTGTCTTTCTTCTATAGACTCATTCTCCAATTTCAATCTATCTAGATTACTTCATCTTACTAAACTATATCCATATGATTTCTCCAACACTGATTAAATGATACTCCAGGATTAACTTAAAACCTATATTGCTGATGTAAAATGGAATGAAACTTTCTCTAATTTGCATGATATTAGAGCTTTTGCTCAGAAAATGGTTGAGACAGAATACGACACTGTGCTTCCTTTGGTATATTTATTTACTAAATTAACTTTAGTTTTACCTGTTGCAACTGCTATTGTTGAGAGAACTTTTTCAGCAATGAACGTTATCAAAACGGATTTGTACAATAAGATGAGAGATAATTTTTTAACTGACTACTTAATGTGTTACGTGAAGAAAAACCATTTTATAAAAATTGAAAATGAAATTATTATGCAACGTTTTCAAAAAATACAAACTCGTAAAATATAATTATCATCTCTTAGTCATTGTCAATCTAAAAGTATAAATTAATTATTGAATTATTGTAATATTAAATGTTTAATATATTTTAAATTTATTTATAATTTTTTTAATTTTTTTTCCTCCGTAATTTTTCAATTCTACCACTGTATATATGGCAACAACATTCCCAGCGCTTATGATGCTTCGCTGCATTAACTTTCCAGCATCGTAAAAGGTCAGGGACAAAGTAATTTGACATCTCCAAATATCCATATTATGATTTCTGAATATTTCAAGAAAATATTCATCAATTTAATCTTCGGCTTCTTGAACTTCAATCTGAATTAAAAATATTGCTGTCCCGGTAATTATGCTACAATGTGCTCTGTTCCCAACTTATAATCCTCCGTGATATCACGAGCTTTTGACAGGGATGTTTAGCCGTTCATGAATTAGCCTTTTAGCTCGTTACTTTTTTACCTTATCAACTACTTCATTTTAATCTTTTTTAGCATATTATATTAGCAGCGTGTAATGCAAGAGAACTAAAAATTAAGAAAGAAGAATACCTTTTTTTTTTAACTCGATCCTCGAAAATACGTTTTTGAGGATCGAACCTCTGTCCTCCTGTAGGAATAACAACAGATAGCCCGCTGAACTAATCCCAGCGATTTAATGAGAGAAATACTTTTGATAAGCATTTTCAATCAAAAGAATATGAAGAATATTATGGCAGTGATTTAATGAGAGAAATTAATGTTAATCGCATTTGAATTCTGAAATGCTTTTAAGTTACGTTTTTTTTTTTTTTATAATTATTTTGCTTTATTTTTAAAAGTTTAATTGTTTTGATAAAGTGTAATTAAGATTTCTTAAGTTTATATAATTCAAAAACAGTTTCTCAAGACATTTTAATGCAGTACCACCAAACACCATCGACTAGAGAAGACATGAAAAGAAAGGAGACTCGTCCTTTTTTCTTGCTACTCTAGGCAATTACTGATATATATGAACAACAATATATATGATCAAATTATTTTAAATATGATTTTTTTAATAATTGACCAAATTCATTTGAAATTCAAATTAATAAGCACAAATTAATAACATATATAGATTAAAAAAACAAAAGAACATGCAAGACGAGTTAAGTATTCACTATCTACATGAAATTAAACCAAAAAGAAAGAAAAAAAAATCTGTTATCTAATTTTCATATCTAAATTTTCTGAACAATACAACAAAATCACCTAATTTTGGAGCACCAAACGTCTAGTACACATAGAGCAATAATATCTCCTCTTAGTCTTAAAATACAAAGGCAAAAAACAGAACCTCCACTGACTCTCAACATCCATAGCCTGAATCATCCCTCCACAATAAGGACAAGCACCAGGCGCTGGCTGTCTAGCAGTCACTCTCTCGTCTTCATCGCAAACAAACACTAAGCACATCTTCTTCAATTTAACAACCACAAAAACAGAGAATCAATCAAATTTCGAGCAGTAAAAGACCATATAATCAATTGATATTTATAGATATTTGAATAGCGTTTATAGAGAAGGGAAAGGAAGGAAGCGAGAAAGAGAGTTGTGATCTAGAAAATTCTAGCATCATATGTTGATAGTTTTTGGGCTTATTCTCAAGATAAGAATTTTTATACGCGTTTTTTGTTTTTTTCTGTTCTGTTGTTTCTTTGCGAGCGAGTCAGGCATTTTGTCTACACTCTTTCCTCAAATAACACGTGTACTATTTTAATATAAGACGTGTTTTTTTTTTCTTTTTTAATAATTTGCCCCGCGTTTATGTAGAACGAAAAATTACATGGTTTTCATACTCCGCCACCCTTTCAGTCGGCGAGCGGCCAAGGGAACCTCGCCATTTTATTTTCTTTTATATTTAAATAATTTAAATAATCTTAATTTTCTTTCTATAATAATACTTTTTAATAAATTTATATATTATATAAATAAACATTTAAATAACCAATCCTATTTAAAATATCATATTTATTATTATTATTATTATTATTATTATTATTATTATTATTATTATCCTTTAAAAATTTATATCTTAATTTATATTTATTAATACAATATCTCTTATTAATATTATCGTATATCAAAAATATAATAATAAACTTAATACATAAATAAATAATTATACTTATAAAAAAATATCTTATTAACACCATATATTTTATGTTTATTGTATCACATACTTCTATATATTTAAAATAATATTAATATAATCTTGGTTCAACTATTTCCCTATTCATCACCGATGATGTATTACACGTGCATAACGGCTAGTATTTTCCTTATTCATTAAAAACTTTCAATTTCAAATTAATTAGTTAAAACCAAGAACTCACCTTTCTTGGCAATTTCAACTCAATGAGTCTGAATATTGAAATGATTATAAAAAATATTGCGACCCATTTCTTCAATTAAGAAATGCTTGGAAATGAGTGGTAAAGAGCTTTGAGTTGTGGGTATTGTTGAAATGTTTTGAGTTGGAGTTTTGAGACTGTGATGGTTAGAGCTCATAACTGATAGCAGCGCCCATTACTGCCCCAAGTACAATAGAGACGATGAATCAGAGGTTGTTGCAGTTTTGTTAGAGCTTCCAACTCTTATAATTGAATCTAACTCTGCTCTAAAATGCCTTGGGGTTGCAAACAAAAAAAAAATAATAAAGAGATCTACCGATGAAACTTCATTTCTCTGCCATGTTCCGGTATTGGTACCGTTACCATCAATTCCTTCTGTTATAGTTCCTACCATTGAGCCTGAAATGCCCACCGTCAAAGTTGAGGCGGCTTCGAGTCCGACAATGCCACATTCTTTCTCTCCTAGCAAATCTGATGAGAAGCTTAACGTTCTAAAAGAAAAATATTTGTTGAGAAGGTAATCTATATAATTTTATCTCGGTTTATTTCTTTTGAAACTAATATATATATATATATATATATATAAACTTCATTGTTAATCGATATATGAATTCATCCAGAAAAGCTCATAAGTAATTCATCTCTTCAACTAAGCTTAGAAGGTTAATGAATTGCTTTAAATAAACCACCTCAAATCCCAAAAACCCAGAATAAAAAAAAAATGAGAGACTAAATTTACTTTATCATAGTGCAATTCGATATCAAAAATGAAAAAGAAACTGCAATTTATTATCGGAATGTTAATATTTAAACAATAAAATCAGATACAACATTCCAGAGTTGAAAAAAAAAAGTATAATTTTTTCATCGAACTAGCGAAAGTATAAGCAAAAGAAGAAAATCATTACTGCTAAAAAAAAGAAGAAAATCATTGTTTAATTCAATGGAACAAATTAGACAAATACAAAAAGTTTCTGGAAATTCAAATTTTAAAGAAAATCCATAGATCAAAACAACCAATGAATCTTGAAAAACCAAAATTGAAGACACAGTGAACCAAATGAGTAAAAGGGTTGTGTTTTTGGTAAACGATGAGAGAGAGATGAGCCGAAGTTAAGGAAGAAAACAAAAACAAAAGCTCTTCACACGCGTTTGACTTACATATTTTTACGCTCTTTTTTAGATCATTAGACACGTATTAATATCGTTTTAAATATATAAAAGTGTGTTATAGGATAAGCACAAAATGTGTAGGGCTAATAAAACTTTTTTAAATAAATATTTATTTATACATTAGATCATAATAATATTATATATTTATATTTTGAATAAATAAATTATGTGAGATATGACTTTATTAATATTTTTTAACGAAAATTTTAATTATTTTTGTATAAAATAATTATAATAATTAACTCATAAAAAGTATATTTTTACCCATATTACATTTTAAAAAATAATTTTAAACTTACACCTTAATTATTACTAATATTATTATTAATACTATATAAATATATTTTATCTTATATTTCAATTGATATTTAATATTTAATAAATTTTTTAATAAATAATTATAAAATAATATCCATGTAATATTAAATTAAATATGGTTATAATAATAATAAATATAAAAAATATTAGTAAATATTATTTTATTAGTATTTATTAAAAATTAGTTTTAAAATAAAATATTAATATAAATTACATTTTTTCGAGTATTAATATATAATGAATTTTTAATAAATAAATATAAAAGAATATTCATACACAGTGCCTCTTGCTCTTTTGAAATATATATATATATATATATATATATTAAAAATTTTAAATTTTTTATTTCTCATTAATTTTAAAATTTTTTTATTTGTCATTCTCAAAATTTTAAATTGTACTTTATTTTTTAGTAAATTAATTTAAAATCATTCCATATATAAAATTAAACAAATTAAGAACACAATAAAAAAGAATGAACATTAAGAAAAAAAATTACAAGTTTAAAATCTTTATTTTTTTTGAAATCTATTTTTTTATTTTTAATTTTCATTTTATTATCTCTATTTTTAATATTATATGATGATTTTTGCTTTAATTATTTATTAAAAGATTATGCTCATGATTCAATATTTTTTTCTTCTTCTTTAGTTTATTTTTTGACGTATCATTTGGTAAATTTAGGAGTATCTACACATATATATATTTTCTTTACTAGTTTAAATTTTTTGATAAATAAAAATAATTTACTAATAAATTAACAAACTTATAAATTGGTTGTTGCATATGGATAGTATAATGAATATGGTATAGGAATATAACCAAACCCTTATAACTCTATCTTGATTTCTGCTAGGAACTGATTTTCTCAATTTCAGTCCAATTTATAAACTGAATGATTAGTCTACAGTTCGGTTCACTGTTCACTATAAACTGTGATCATGGTTATTCTCGTAGACGTTTTCTCCCTCATCACTCTAACACTTGCTTCTCTCAATTCTGAGGGACGAAGTTAAGACTTTCATGAAAGAGAGGTAAAATTTTTCTTAGAAGTTCCGGCTTCATTTCTAGTTGTCTTTTATTTCATTACTTAGTTACATTTTTCACACAATTACCATTTTATAAACTTTTTAATCTATTAGTAAACCATTTTCGTTTATAAAAAAATTAAATTAATCAAAGAAAAATATTAATATATATATGTACAAACTATTAGATTTACATAAAGAAAAATTATTGAATCATGAATATAATTTCTTAAGAAATAATTAAAGTATAAATCATATCACAATATTAGAAATAAAAATAATAAAATAAAAAATAAAATCAAAGAGAAAAAATATAAAATAATTATTTTTTAAAAAATAAAGATTCTAATACCATATTCTTTCTCAAATTTTCATCTTTTAATTGTATCTTCAATTTTTTTTAATGCTTTTGATTTGAATGAGATATAATTAATTTAGTTAAAAACTATATCCTTTCCCTAATTTTTCTTTTTTTTTTTCCTTTTTTTTTTGCATTTGAATATTATTAATTTTTGTCGATTTTTTATAAAAAGTATTGGGATTTATTTTCTTTTAACTTTTTGGATAAACTAAAAAATAGATATGATTTAAAATTATTTTAAAAAATATATATATTTTTTTCAAAAAACTGGGGCAACTGCCCCCTTTTCTATAAAGCAGCTTTACCACTGTTAAATGCCACTGTTGATCTTTTAAGCACACCATAAATTGTATCTCTTGTTCTCCTTCTCAATGTTAAGTCATATTTTTTTTGTTGTAATTTTTTAAATTTTTTTGGCTTTTTTTTTTTGTAATATCTGTGGTTTTGGATAAATTAAATAAGTATTTAGAGGTTAATTAAAATATTGGAAGAAATATGAGTATTGTATATACCTATTATATATCTACTATATACATATCATATACTTATTATATATGTTGGACACATATTATATAGTTAATATATATATATATATATATATAACATACACATAATGTATAATTGATGTATACATAAAATATATATTACATATACATATAAGTAAAAATATACATTATATATATTATGTATACATATACATAAAATATATATAACATATAAATGAAATATAAATATATATTCATGGATGAGAAAATGAAAATTAGTAAATAAATAAATAAATAAGAAAAAAAAGTCAAAAGAAGAAAGGAATATATGGTGAAAATTAAAAGTGAATTAATTAATTAATTAGTTGAGTAAATAATTAATATACATATATTTATGGATAGGAAATTAAGAAGAAACAAAAAGGAAGCCATCTTCTTCTTCTTGGTAACCATGGCAGAATTCTTCTTCTAGAGAGAGAGAGAGAGAGAGAGAGAGAGAGAGTTTTGTTTCTATATACTTCAAATTACATAAAGATTCAAAGTTTTCAAATATATTTTTGAAGAAAAAGTAAGAAAACAAGTAAGCAGTGTTTCTTTTAAGCTTGTTTTATTTAATTTTAAGTTTATGTTTAAGATGGATAAAAAGAGAAAGTGATTTTAAATTACTAAAATAGATAGAAATGATGTTAAAATGATGAGTATTTAATGAATTGCCGATTGATTGTTTGAAATGAGCATAAATGATGGAAGTAGGGTTATGGAAGGATTATGTGTAAATTAGGCTTTTCATATGGGTGGTTTTAATTATTGAAATGAGGTGATTTAATGTTGTTATGACAAGTATATGGTGATTTTATGGTTGAAAATTGAATATGGTAAGTATGAATGAAGTTAAGGTTTGTATGTGTGTTATGTGCAATTATAGTTTTGTATGGAAGTTGAGATAATTATAGAAATGAGATATTTTATTGTTATTTTGTATGTAAGTAATGATTTTATGATTAAAAGTTGAAAATGAGTTGAGTTGGTTAAGATTTAGATAAAGTAGTAAGTTGTGAATTTAAGATTTTAATGGGAATTTGATGGAAATTGTAAAAATAGTAGTAATTTAATATACCATGAGTATGTAGGTGATTTTAAATAAAAAAATATTGTTTACTGTTGGGTTATATATGTGTAGGCTAAAGTGACAAAGGTGGTGAAGTTTAGGGTTTAGCTTGAAAAAAGAAAAATAGTTAGTACATATCCTACAAACTTGTGTTTTTATTAAATGTGAGTTGGCATTATGTATCAAAAGTCACTTGAAAAATGTGAAAATCACATAATCTATGCAATATGACATAGTTATGTGATAGTGGCACATTGTGCATTTGTCCAATGTATAGTTAATATTTATATACGATATACTTAAGGTACATAAAGATTATGTAGTAAAAAGTCTAAATGGGGTATATTGAAAGATGTGCTAAAATGTACGTGGAATGAGTTACATTATGAGTGTGACTTATAATTATAAAATGTGATAGTGAAATGGTAATGAATATGTAAAAAATAATCAAAACATGGTAAAATATAAAGTGATCATGAAAAATGGTGATCACTTGAAAAATGTGGATAATAAATATAAAATGTAAAAAATACAGAAAATTGAAAAAAAAGAATAAAAAGAATAATAATTGATAAGATATAAATACTGTAATATGGAAGTGATCATGATAAGGTTGATCACTTAGGAAGTGAAAAATAAGATGAAAAGTGTGATAAGATAATGTGTGTATGTGTTTATTAAACCTATACAGTTACTTATTCAATGCTGATTAAATTGATTATTTATGTATTGATAGACCTGAGCAGAGCTATGTATTGACTTAAGTAGAGCTAGACCATGTAATTAAAATTGAAAATGGATCCGAGCAGAGCTGGATCGTGAATTTGATGTAAAACCTAGACAAGATAATTAATTATATATGGATTTTTGGGCCCAAAGTATATGTGACCATGTATGATTGTAGATTTGGATATATATATATATATATATATAATGTGTAACACCTTAGGCAAATTCCTGCTAAGTCCATGTAGGGGGTAGAAATACTATAGAATATATTGTCATCTTAGGCAAACCCTACATCGATTAAGCACAAGGATGTGAAGCAGTACATAAGTAAGGATGTGACTTGGTCAATAATAATGCGTTTTAGGCCTAGAGGTAAGTCTGAGCCTGAGAACAAAGCCGTGCAGGCCTAGCCCAGAGCGGACAATATTGTTGTTGGACCAGGTCATTACATAATGAATGAATGATCAAGAAAATATGAAATACTTCAAAATTCTTTATGAAGTTAAAATATTTCAATGTATATATGTATGTTGTTGTTATATATATACCACTAAACTATAGACTTAGTGCGGTTATATGAATTGTACGTGTGAAAGAGTTGATGAACAAAGAGATTCAGGTTATGATTGATATTTGGAGATTTGGGATGTCACCAGACCAACAGTGCGAACCGCATCCATGTATAATTTTTCAACAATTATATATTTTGGTTTGTACATTATGATCATAAAATATGTGTAATGAACATGTTTTGGGGACATTTTGTATATATATATATATGATTATATTAGGTAATGTCTATGTTAAGAAAATTTTAGATGTAATTAATGAAAGAGTGTTTTTAGAATGAAATGTTGGTGAATATTTGGAGCAAGTATTGGTTTTATGAAAGACTATATTTTAGGAGTATTCTATTTCATGTAGATTCTGTATTCGTTGTTTTGGGGATATTGAAATTATAGATTAAATTTTGATAAATTTTTTTCAGATATTCTTCTTTAAAATTTATATGTTTAGTAGTTAAATTACTAATGTGTATAATAATTTATATATTAAAATATATTTTAAGGATTTTAAATGTTTTTCTTATAATTATAGAAATTTTTAAATGATTGAAATTATGATATTTTTATATTCTATATATGTATTTTACATATACATAATATATGTATTGTATATATATAGGGTATAAGGGTATTATATTTTTGCTTTGTGTTTTTTTACTTTTGATTTTCTATTAAGGAGAAGGTGTAAATAAACCAATCAAGTTTTCACGAAGGTTTATATTGCCTTGTATGAAATGACATGTTTTTTTTTGCACAAGTTTGATATGCATTTATGGGTTGAGTCACGTGCTTAGCATGTAACCCAGGGTTTGGGAAAACCCAGACTTATTACCTGTCACATGAAGCTCCATGCACTACCTTGCTGGCTAATTCGGTCTGCCGAACTAGGTCCAATGGGAGTTTTCAGGGGTCTAAAGTATTTTTATGTGGTCAAAAGTAATTAAGGAATCATCTAACATAATATTTTAGATATCACAATAGGTTAATTATAATTAATTTAATTCCAAAAAATTAATTTTATCAGTTTGAAGTGACTAGTTTTATAACGCTATAATTTATTGAATTTAACTCTAGTTTGAGTAAATAAGATTCCGTTTTAAAGCTCTATATGCCTATTTTCAATTGACATTAAACTATAAAAAATATAGCAGCAAAAACATTGATTTTTTTTATTTCATATATGCCAATACAATTATAATTAAAAACATGTGATTAATCAACATATTAGCAAAAAAATAATCAATTACACAAAAATAATTGATAAATCTAATGGAACACAAGTTTATGGCTTTGATACCAATGTAAGAACACATCCATATAAAAGAATAAGGGTTTAGAAATTATATCTAATGATGCCTGATAAAGATTTTGACCCAATCATAAAAACAATCACCAAGGAAGGGAAAACTCTTGTATTTAAAGTTAAAGAGCAAAACAATCTCACAATTATACTCTCATAAAGAGAAAATTACTTGTGAAAGAAGAAATTTATAGAGAACCAAGAGAGAAAAAACTGTAGAAAGAAAGCTAGTTCTTTTTTTTTTTTTATCCTTAAATTATGATTCTTTTACCCTCCTTTTATAGGATTTTATCAAGAACCAAAATCACAATGTGAATAGAATTTCTAATTCCATTCTTATTCTATAAAGATTTATCTAAATATAATACTTAACTACAAAAATCCCCGTGCATTGCCACAAATAAACAATATTTAATAATGATATTCATAATATATTACACAATATTTTTATAAAATCACTTAAGGGTCGATTTAGTTCATTAATAAAATTTAATAAAGTTTCGCATATTACTTAGAATTGTCAAAATATTGCTTACATTTGTTCAAAATGTCATTTAAGATTTGACAATACCCAACCAACTTGTAAATACTTAGTTTAGTTTTTCCACACATAAACTAAAGTTTAGTGAATTATCTATATTTGTCCCTAATATTTCATAATATCCAAACCAAAAATAGATATTTCAAGTCGGCATGGTAGTTGTAGCAAAAACCACTTGTCTTTGGTTATCAATCTTTCTTTTCTTTTGAGCTATCATAATCAAACCATAATTGCTAATATCAAAATTTAATGAATATTGTATTATGTAGTTATTATTTAAAAGGTAGACATAAAAATAAAATTTGTACCTTAGACATTGTTTCTTGATCGGTGATGTCTCAGATAATTAAGAAATTGACCATAGCTTCTTTATGGCGAGGCTCAAAGCATAGAAATCGAGATACTTTAGTTCCACTTGAACTTGAAGCCGACGTCGGTGAAGAAGCACAATCTTTGTTCTATGGGTCAGGGAAAGCAGAAGATATTTTCATTGTAGGGCTCTGAAGCAGCAGTTGGGTACCAATGGAGGCAAAGGACTTTACAAAACAACATCGAAAGTTGGTTACATATCTTTAAAAATATATGTAACTTTAAAATTTACCTCATCCAAATTAGCCAATCACTTAGTTACAACAATTTGGAAAAGACGCTGAAAACCACAAATTTTGTTCATCAACGGTGGGACATTGTATCTATTGCGCCAACTTTGAGCTAGATTTTCAGTTGGTACACCAATTAAATCAGCTGCTGTGTGACCAAACATAACAAAAGTTGTCAAACTTGTGGGATCTCTAACAACAATATGAAGCTTGTACCTAAAACATACAATTCAAATTTATCAAATCAAATGCATTTATTATGTTTTTTTTTTTTTACTTTTAATTATATGTTATAATATTATATAAATATACCAGGGTATTGGTAGCTGCTTGAGTATCCCACATGTATTACACCAAAGTATATTGTCATAGCTCTTTGTGCCCCGCCTGCACTATAGGCTTTATACCACCACTCTTGACTTGCATCAATTGATTCGATGATAGCTTTACATGTATAATTTTTACCCTAAGTAAATATAAACAAATTAATAATTAAATGATTTATTTTGTCCAATACATGGCAAACTTTTAAAAACATCTACATAACTTTTTTAGCCAAACTTGTCCTGTATTGAAGTCCAACAACTGCAGTTCGGCAACAATTTTTTTATTGCCATCTCGTTCAAAGTCTGTGTCAAGTAGTTCTAATCCTTGTGTCTGTACTCATATAATCTTTTCAATTGAATGTGTCATACATTAAGAAAAAATAAATATAAACAATAAAAATTTGTTACTTTTATACTTATATCATAGTTTTCACGGTTTTAATATAAAAGAAATTTATAACTTAGAGCTCAAATAACCTATTCTTGAAATCGATGACTTTGGGGAAAATATCTTTGTTGCAAAAGTTCTACTAAGCATAGCAACAACAGAAATATGTGACATTTCATTGATGTTAATGTTGATGAAAAGGACAAAAAGATTTAAATCATGAGGTTTTGCGGATACCTTCAAATTGCTTAATAGTGATATCGATAAAGGCTGCTACAACAGGTCCTTTTGCTTCTTCAACATTGAGGTCATCTTTGGAAAATTTAAGTGCAGTTCTTCCCAATTATGTTTTTACAATCCAATCATCTCTGAAAATCAAATGAAATTTAAAAAGATGAAAGGAAAGTAGGAAATTAGATTTATCATTTTTTTTTTAATTTATACATTCCATCCGATGTTTTCAAAGTTCGCTACATTCGAATTTCATTATGCACCTTCGTTTTGGTAACATCTTCAACAGATATGAAAAAGCTAAGCATATATGCATCATAAAAGACAATATGCCAAAGAATATTGAAAATTTGTTAACTGATTAACTATATGTATTTTTGAAATAGAATTAAATATGAATTACCAATGAGATAATCAACCATGCTCATTCTTTTTCTAGCACTCGAGAAGTCTAAGAAGGATAATTTGTCATATGGTACATTAGGAATATCAGTTTCGATCTTTCTAATATATGTGCCATATCGAATTCGGAATGTATGATCACTGATTCTATACTTGGTTTGTGATTCAACAATATCAAATCCTGATATATGGTAAATGCACCCTTCAACAACTTGGTGTCTGAATCTATCAACCATGTATCTAGGGATAGAACCTTGCATTATAATTCCCTGTAAATGAGACAAAAATGCATTGAAGTCGACATTAATAATTTTATAAAATCATGTGAAACCCACTAAAATGAACAAAAATTAATATTAATAATTTGAATGATAATATTTAAACTTTGAATGTAAGAAATTAATAATTAAGTTAATGATACCATTTCATCAATCATGAGAAAGTCTAGGCTATATAGTTGATCCATGTTGGAAGGATTAATGAAATCCCAGCACCTAGCCATACAGATCTTAATGCGTATGTTCCTCAATTCAGATGTAATGCCTGACAGCGGAATGTACGATGCAGCCATAATGTTTTCCTGGTAGTAAATTACAACATAAAAATATTTCTTTCATTTAACCATAATATATATAATCAGTGTTACAATTAAATATCTAATCTTTATACAAATCTTCAAATATTTCTGAATAAACAATATTTTTTGTATACTACGAATATTCGTCATTTTTATCAAAAGCATTTTTATCTATTAAGATTGTGATCCCTTGTTCAATTGTCACCCTAGATAATGCTACATATAATTGACCATGTAAGAAAATATAATTATCCAAATATAATCCGACATCATGCAAAGTTAGTCCTTGGCTTTTATCAATCGTCATGCAATAACAAATTTTGATTGGAAATTGGAGACATTTCAAAATAAAAGGCTAGTTTTTCCCCTATATATTCAATACAACATGGGGAATGTGAACTTTGTCGCCTGCAGAAGTACCGGTAATAATTTGAGCTTTAATTATTCTAGAACCAAGGTTTGTTATTACTAATGTAGTTCCATTACATAGGCCTAGTGTTGGACTGATATTGTGAAGTAACATAATTGGAATATTAATTTTTAATCTCAATTCGTGCTGTGTGAATCCATTGAAATTCAAATATTTCAAAAAATTCAATAGGATATAAAGTTTCTAATTTGTCTGCATTATTCGATGTTTTACATATGGAGTCAAAACTAAAATAAACTTGTTATTCCTCCGGTACTAAAGCTAAAATAACATTGTTCAATCAATCAACTAAATTGTTTTTAGGAGTAATAATTGCTCTTTCACATAAGTAATCAACAGAAGCCTAATTAGCAAAAAGATCAATATAGGTTCTGTCAATTATAGCACGGAGAGGATTATCATCATCCTTAACTAGGAAATTTTCAGGCATCGATATCCAATTATTTTCTTCAACAAAGATTGGTATTATTTTGTCGTTAAAGTTCCTTCTTCAATTGCAAGGATCCAATTGGTAAAAGATGGTACATTAGGATCAACATTGTTTGAATCATTTGAAGATAGTCGCATGTTCGATTGCAATTTGATTATTATTTTGAAGTTCTTCCATAATGGAGACTTGGTTCTTGAAGCATTCAAAATATCTTCTTTTCTTCCATTGATGACAACAAAACTTGTCTAAATTCACTACCAAGTATTATTGACTTACCTCCAAAAGCTAAATTAGAAGCGTCAAAATTCGAAGTCGATAATATATCTCTAAATGTTCTATCAACGGCTTCAAAACAATGATGATGAGTCAGGTGCCTCGTCCCATATTATCAGAAAAGCTTCTTTAATTAAATTTGCTAATTGGGACCTTTTTTTAATTTCACCGAATGAAAGTTCCTTTATATCGATAGGTATTTTGAATGTAGAATGTGCAGTTCGTCCGCCAGGTAATAATAAAGCTGCAATTCCAGAAGATGCATTCACTAATATGATTTCCCCTTTGGATCTCAACCTTGAAATAATTGTCTGATATAAATATGTTTTGCCTGTACCATCATGTCCTTTTTTTAATGGCTCCAAGTTTTATTTTTTTTTTTATCCCATACCAATTGAGTTGGGAATTCAGCATATGTCAAACTTCTTGCATCTTCACACATGATATTAGTGAACATCCATTCATTTACCTAGAATCTGGATTATCAGCTATCGATGCTAAATTTTGATTCCTATTGTCAATATTGTATTCATATTTGGTAGATGAATGACTAATCGCTCAATAGCTGGATCTCTGTAATGGATAGTGAATTCAAACAATCTCCAGGCAGCCTGGCAAGGTGAAATATATGGATAGTCCAAAAATGACTTAATCTCATCTGGTATATTTTCATTAGATATTTCACTTGTGTCAAATTTAGAAGTATTTTCCATAACAGCTCGTATTATATCTGCTTCTTTATTAATGAAATTAAAAAGATATTTAACCATTGTAGACTGACAACAATATTCAACATTAATATCTGTTTGATATCTAAGAACTTCATCTTTATTATAAGGCACCACATATCAATTATCAATAATGATATCATTTTTTTTAACAAACACACCATTATCTCTTCTTTTACAAATAGCAAATCTGTTTACGTCTATAGTAGTTTCAGACTGAAACCTTTTTGGGTAATGTTTTGAACACTTGTTATTTTTAGAGTTATGATTTCTGCATGGCCTGTGAATCATGAATCTAAATACAATATCACGTTCAATATTATCCAAATGGTAATTCATCGCATATTAGTTCATCTATTTTCAGACACTGTTAGTGGTTTTTGTTTACTCTTTAACCATATCAAGCAATGTATATCTGGTAAGCCTCTTTTTTGAAATTATACAGTATATAAAAATGCTAATACATCACCAAAACATCTTCTCTTTCTAATATCATCAATGAGACTATCAATCTTCAATTTGAAAAAACGATTGACAATACCTAGTCTATCTTCAGGTCATTGTCCTAATAGTAATTCAAGCATTTGAGATATTTTAATCCATTGTGGATTGCAAATGAATGTTACAAACAAATCTGGAAGACAAAAAAAATTTACATATAGCCATGGCATCAAGATAATATTTAATCATATATTGAGGACTAACAATATGATTGACTGGCAAAATGATCGATTTCCCAATATCATTACCTAACATCACTGTGAAAAAAAACATTTCGGATGCCCATGTAAATTTCTGAGCGAAGTTTTTTTTGATTTCGCATTATAAAATCTAGTCGTTTTTGTTCAACACATGTAAAAGAGCAGTGTCTTCTAACCTTGTTCCCCATATGGAAAAAGCATAGGATATTGTTGGAAATTTAAAAGAACAAATAAAAATGTGGAAAATGAACATAGAAATTATATTTTGTATTTAATCATTTAACAATAATATGCCTATTTATAGGCTTACAAGAGAATCAAAAAGTACCTAAAATCACTCAAAAATATTATATTAAATGCAAAAAATCTCCACTAAATAAAAAACAAATCACAAAAATATTCTAATAACAAATAAATAAATTTAAATATTATGTTTTAAATTAATATTTCAACATCCCCTCTTAATTTAAACATAATATTTAAAAAAAAGGGTTGAATGTTGACATTATTGGCTTTAAAAAGGGTTTGGTTCATACTGGTTCAAACTGATTTGGTTCAAAATGGTTTAAAATGATTTGGTTCAAAATGATTTGGTTCAAAAGGTTTAAAGATTTGGTTCAAAATATTAAAAAGATTTTGGTTTGAAAGATTGAAAAGGGTTTGGGTTTTTTAGAAAAGACAATTCTCTTCAAATTCAGCCTTGACCAAATTTGCTTCAATATTGTCACGATCCTTTTTATTTGATTTGCACACTTTTGCGACATGGCCCAATTGTTTACAATTTCCACAAATAGCATCGGGTCTCCACCAACAATATTTTTCTGAATGTGAAGACTTCTTGCAGTGCTTGCATGATGAAAATTTCACCTTGCTGCCTTTTTCGCTTTGTGTCAAAAAAACACTCTCCTCAACTGAGGTTTTACCTCTTAAGGCTCTTCTTTGTTCTTGAGCTTGAAGTGCACTCATCAATTCAACTAGAGAAATTTTAGAGAGATCCTTAGACTCTTCTAGAGAGGAGATTTTTGATTCAAATCTCTCTGGAAGCGTCACAAGAACCTTTTCAACAATTCTAGATTCAGAAAAATCCTCTCCAAGCAATCTGATCCTGTTAACAACTGAAGAAATTCTGTCAGAGTAATTAGTAATAGTTTCATTTTCTTGCATACATAAAGCTTCAAAATTTCTTTTCAAATTCAAAATTTGAACTTGTTTTATTTTTTCATTCCCTTGGTACTCGGATTTGAGTTTTTCCCAAGCTTCCTTGGCTGATTTACAATATATTATTTTTGGAAAGATTGACTCTGCAACACAATTTTGAATAAGAGATTTAGCTTTATATCTTTTGGTTTTCTCATCAGAATGAGCCTTGATTTGAGCAAGGGTAGGATTGTTTGGAAGAGGTGATATAGGCAGCTCTTCAAGAACAACTTCCCAAAGATCATATGCTTCAAGGTATGACTGCATTTTCACAGACCAGCTTTGATAGTTTTCACCATTGAAAATTTGGGGAGTACTTAGAGAAAGATTGATGCTAGTCATTTTGAAAACGAGGTTGAAAATGGGTTCTAAATTCAAGTTCTTCCTAAGAACAACCAGCGCTCTGATACCCTGTAGAAATTACATGGGCTCTGCGAGTGTTGGGCCAAATATACAGTGACCATATAAATGGGTTTGGAACCTCATCTCAACACAAAACCAATTGGCTTGTGTTAAGGCCCAATCTACACCACCTTATATGTCATTGTATTTTATTATACTTTTCAGATGTGAAATTCATTTATATTCTAGAGCTAACCAGGTAATGCACTAACCGCCAAATGATCCTGGACTCCGTTGTTAACCTAGGGCCTCAGTGAAAATAGGCCTAGGCAATTTGTGATGAATAAAAAAAAAAGATTGTCATCCATGTTTGGCAAGTGACAATTGGGCTAGGCCCAGTTGCACTTGAGGGAGAGTGTTGGAGAATATAAATGAATCTCACATCTGAAAAGTATAATAAAATACAATGACATATAAGGTGGTGTAGATTGGGCCTTAACACAAGCCAATTGGTTTTGTGTTGAGATGAGGTTCCAAACCCATTTATATGGTCACTGTATATTTGGCCCAACACTCGCAGAGCCCATGTAATTTCTACAGATATTACATTGGCATCATCAATGGGTGAAGTGAACTAATTCGTTTTAATCAACCATCTGAATTTTCAACAATGATATCTCTATGACTATCGTAATAATCAAAGTCACCAACTAATAACACTGTAATTTCGGATGAGGTAGGTGGTTGACATTGTTGACTATTAACGATGCATTTTCCAAGGAGTCTCAGTCTAACTGGAACTACTTTGTAGTCTTTAAATCTCTCTCTGATCATCCTAAATGATTTGACAATTTCATTATTCACATCTAACATTTTCATCAATTTATTAACAATGATAACATCAATTGCATCTTTAATCTCTTGATCAGGAAAGGATAAAATTTGATTATTTATTTCATGTTCTGTATCATATGTGTAAAGTTGAGCAAAATTTGGCTTTTCACCTTCAAGCGGGATTAAAGAACCAATTGAATAATAATTTTGATAGCACATTCTGAATAAATAAGGCCAGTTCGTTTATTAATATCTTTATTAATTCTTCCTCCAATAGAAGTAAAGGCAAATATGTAGTTGTATAATCTAATATTTTCTCGAAATCTTGAGCTCATTGGTCAACTAGTATATTTTTGCAATTTGTCTAATGTAGGCGGTGTTTCTTTCATCAATGGTAATTTAACTTTTCCTCTTTTACAACAAAGTTGGGCGATCAACTTTCTCTCTGTAGGCGTGCTTTTGAGCCCTTCATCACACCAAAATAAAGCACCGTAATATTCACATTGATTATCAGGCATCCCAAAATCTGACTTTGGTAAAGTTGTTGATATCGAATAAATACATTAAAAGATAAAATAAATGAGATATGATCGATTTTCCTAACAAAATAAAGGAAAATTTATACGATCAATGTTAATAATATCATAATACTAACATCTATTTGTATAAATTTTGCCAGTAAAAAATTCTTGCTTAATTTGAATTCCTTGTTCTACATTAGAGTCATCTCTGATATCGACATCAATCATATTCTCATCACTCATTTTTTCATCAAATAACGATAGGGCACGAGTATTTGCAGGGGGGTTTCGGCATTGTTTCTTCTTAGGTCCCAATATATTGTTTAATATAGAATTATTTGCATCTTGTTTCCTTTTAACTTTTATCCAAGTAATACAGCAACAATAAATTTTAAAAATAGTGCAAATGTTAATAAAATTTAAAGTAAACTCACCTCGCCGAGCATCGTAAATTGGAAGTAAGGCATCAAATAACTGAAACTTATATTGGCTTTCAATTGTTGAAAGATCCATTTCTATTATATATTATATAGATGTTTATGAGATATTTATTCAAAATGTGTGTATGTGTATATATATATGTTCAAAATACATTCTAATTATTGTCAAAAAATCATTATTGGAAAATACTAATCTATATTAAGTATGACTCATCTGAAAATTGTCAAAGTTGAACCATTTCTTCCATTTTCTCAACAGTATAAATAATATGCTTAATTAGATGATATCGAGACAAAAGATTAACATATGATCATAAATCAGAAGGTGCTTCTATACAAGTTAAGTGTACATATAGGGTTTCATCAATTTGTTTTTATAATCAACAATATCAAGGTCATGCGTAGCTTTTAGTTCATTAAGAGTATTATATGAGATTGTAAATTATGTATATGCAAACTTTTTAATGTAGGCCAAGCAATAAATACTAACCAATTAAGTCCTAGTCTTAGGCCTAATAGAGTCTAACTCACTGTGTAAAATGTAATAAAATTTAACAAACCTAACTCTTGTCTAATAAATCCTAACCATTAAAATTTAGATCTCAATCCCATCGTTAGTTTCAGCCTTTAACTTAAAAAGTCAAGTTTTCTAACCATCTATTTTTTTGCGATACATTTATTATGTTCTCTATAGTTCAACATAGGCTACCATAAATGCCTATATCACTCAAATACTTTAATTGTCAAAAACTCAGTTGGGCTATAGTGAAATATCTATTCATCTACACTTGTGTAAGAAGAAATTCATATGTGTGGTTTTTTCATAACTATATATATATATATACACACACACACTAAATTTAGGCAAAGTTTGTCATTCTGCAATAAACACTATACTTTTTCAATCTATATGAACCCTAATTCATATAATCAAACATTAATTAAGCCTCAAAACAAATAAATGTACAAATAAAGGTACATAAATGAAGGCAAACAAAATAAAGTTGAAAACCAAATAACACATGAATAATATAACCAACACTTCAAAAAAAATCTAACAAAATGATAAAAACGGATCTTACAAAAACAAAGTAATTAGATGACAACACCCTAAAACAATAGGCACAAACCTTCATAAAGATGCATACATAGAAAAAAATAAAAATAAAAAATTAATGATGATTACAATGCAAATGGTAGATCCTTATGGTACTGATGCATACAATCCAGAAAAGCTTAAGACTACTAAATATCATGTAGAACTCAACAAAGCCATTGTATTCGTATATATTGATTATTTATAATAATTATCCTAGTAGATTAAAATTTTAAATAATAACTTTTATTACTTATTTATATTTTTATAATATATTTTATATAATTATTTTATTATTATATACCACAAATTTATATTCTATTATTACATTATATGTATATTTATCATTTACTTTGTTTTCATAAATATTAATTTATAATATTAATAACATTAATAAGATGAAATTATCAAAATAACCTAATATTATTTAATGAGTTTCTAAAATAATTATTTTATATTTTGAACAAATCATAACTAAATATATATAATCTTTTAAGAGAAATTTTTCTAAATACTCATAATTAAATATTACATATTTTATTTACTTTAACTTTAATAATACTTTTCCTTAATTTTAAATAATCATTTATAACAATTTAAAATCACCGTAATATTAATATATAATTTATACTCAGTTTAAAATTAAACGATGTTAAAAATAGTAACATTATTCATATTGTTTTCTACTAATTATAATTTTTTTAATAATAAAAATTTACAGTTCTATATTTTTTTAAATTTGAAAAATCCTATTTACCATTTAATTATTTGATAAATAACAATTATATCACATTTATTTAACTGTTAATTTATTTTACAAATTACTTAACAAAAGTTATAATTCAAACATTCAATTTGTTTTAATAATATTTTATGCGAATATATATTTTTTATTCTAAATTTAGTATTTATAAAATTATTGTAACACTCTTATACTCTATACACGTATAATACATATATTCAATATATATATAATATATATACAGAATATAAGAATGCTATAATATGATATCAAAAATAATAATAACTTATAAATTAATAATAATTATAAGAAATTTATACAAATAAAGTTAATATTATATAAATTATATTATAAATTTTCTGAAAAAAATTCGCTAGATTTTTTTTATATAATTTCAATAAATCTCAAATTACCAATAATATAATATGTAGTAGAAAAATACACTCCCTATATAAAAACCCTCTTTCATTCCAAAACCATCTCCCTTTCCTCAATTTACATCAAAAGTTTCATAATTTAATTAAGAAACCATCACAAGTGTGTATTTATATAATAATCCCCAAAACATAATTAATATACATATGATGATATTTACACATACATAATCCAAGTACATATTAGAAAAATTTATATATGTATGAAACACCCTTCAAGCTGGTCTCGTGGCACACTAAATCTTCTTAAACTCAATCTCATCTGACATACACTGATTGAAAAATCCTCTTACATGTGTGATATCACTAACCGCACTAAGCTTGAACGCTTAGTGGTATATACTTTGATAATATTACCATTTAAAAAAATCAATGTAACTTTCATGTCTCACAAAACACTATACAACCAACACAAGCAACATTTATTTTTCACATTTCTTTATCTTTTATAATATTTAATGGTAATGCTATATAACATCCATTTTAAATTCATAAATTCATATTACATACAAACATCTCACAACCATACACATTGGGCCCATCAATTTTCTGCACAATATCCAAGTTTCAGAATAGTTGATTTGTTCTATCATAATATAGATTTCATGATCCAGCTCTGCTCATGTCTATTTTCAATCTCAATCTCAGAATCCAGTTCTGTTCAAATTTATCACAAGACCTAACTCTGTTCAAGTCTATCAACATATGCATTTATAAGATCTAGCTCTGCTCAGGTCTATTAAAATATGCAGTGCCAACATCAATTTTCTGGAATAAGTAATTGTGCAGAGCTAACAATCACACATTATATTATTTCATATTTCCATATTCTCATTATTATTTCATTTATCATTTCTTTCACCGTTTCTAAATACCATAACTTTTTTCCACATTTCTCATTCTCTTTAAATATCACCCATAATCACAAGCACATTATATCACATTTCACACACATATACATGTTATATATCACATTACATCTTATTAATATACAACATATAAATCATGCTAACCGTTAATTTTATAATGTTTGAATACAACACTCATATCACAACTTGAGAACTATGAATGTGTTATATAAATAACCCCACTTTCAAGCAAAACATCAACCTCTGACAAGATTAATATGCTTATGTCAACATGAAAAATTAATATAAATATTAACAAAGTATGAACTAATATTTTCTTGGCTCGAATTAATCTAATTCCCCTTTTCACCTCTTTCTTTCACTAAAACTCTAATTATCTTCTTTTGGATTATCTTGACCTAAATACACATAAACTAACAACAAGCAATATTATTCAATAAAAATTATTTTCATGTTTAATTTATATCAAACTATCATTATTTACATAATTTCTATCAAAATCTTAACAAAACCACAATTTCACCACTTACTATATTTTTCAAACTTCACCTTAACCAACTCTTCTCCATCATTCAACCCTAAAATCATTACTTACCCAACCAAATAACCTTAAAATAACCTATTTCTATAATTATATCAACCTCCATCCAAAACCCTAATTTCACATAACCTCCCCATAAACTCAATTTTCACCAAAATCAATTCATTTTCGTCAATAAATCATAAAATCATTATATATACATTAAAATAACATTAAATCAACCCATTACAATAATTATACAAACCTCCATCAAATTTCTAAAATTTTCATATTAATCCCATAAACCCTAATTTTGCAATTCAAGTTTACTTCAATAATTTAATATTCAATTTAACATATACAAACCACAAACACTTCATATCCATTTTCTTTTTAATTAAAATCGACCTTTTCTCTCTACCTATATATTTACATAATCCAAAAACAAAGGAAAACAAGCTTAGAGCTAGAAAACTAACTTTGAATCTTTGGTTCAACTACAAAATCCACTTGATTTTCTTATATTTTTAGTAAAATTTGGTGTATTTAATGAAATTCATCTCTTCTCCTTTCTCTCTTTAGATTGGCTATGGTGAATAAAGATGAAGAAGATGATATTTTCATTTTTATTTTCCATCTTTATCTTCTTTTATATTAATAAATTAAATATTTAAATAATTAAAATATTATATTATTTTAATTCCCAACTATAATTAATTTATTTTTTACTTTTTTACTTTCAGTTTCTTTTTTTTTTCCTTTTCCTTTCCCACGTTTTTATATGTTACCTTTTTTTTTTACTTAGGTATATATATATATATATATATGTATCATGTGTGTATATATATTAGGTATATCTTAAGTATATAATACGTATATTTTATATGTATATCATATGTCTCTTTTTCATTATACTAACTAACCATCCATATTAATTATTAATTTTATAAATACTAAAATTACGATATTACACTTGTTACCCATTTATTTCATTATTTATTTATTTTTATTTTATTTATTCTAATTTTTTTAAACATAACTAATTCACCAATTAATTAAAATTTTCATTTCTAAATTTAACTAACTTTATAATTATTATAAAATAAATTATTTTGAAACTAATTAAATTTATTATACTTATTTTCTTTTAAACACAACTTATTCATCGACTACTTAAAATTACACATTCTAAATTTATTAAATTCTTTATATTTCAATAATTCTCCTTTAATCACAATTAACTAATTAATTAATTATATTATTATTCCAAAATTCAAATAAAATTCATAAATTAAAATTAATTAATATAATTAACAATAATTCAATTCAAATTCAAATTCAAACTCAAATTTAAATTCAAATTCAATTTATAATAATAATAATAATATATTTATTATATTTAAATTTTTAATATATATTTATAAATTTTTGTTTCAAAACTCATCTATAATTTATAAATAGTATGTCAAATTGAAGCTCGTAACTAGAGGATCTCATCAATACCTTATTCGCTGGAAAAAAAAGACAAATTAATAAAAAAATCCATTAAAAATCATGGATGGAGCGATGATTGGATGGCACGTATATCGCCGTCCAATGGCCTCCATCGGCAAACTACCTCTCTTCCAATTTGTAGTCGTCGGGCAATCCTGAAATGCCAACGCTTGTCGATTGTCGATCACCGAACGGTGATAAATCGATTAAACTCTCATTCGACACTCTCTCTCCCTTACTACGTCACTTTCTCTCTTCTCCCTCTTTTCTTTTCCTTCTTCTTCTCTTTCTTTTTTTTTTTCCTTTTCTTTTCTTTTCATTATATAATTTATTTTTAATGTTTATTTATTATTATTATTATATTATACTATATATATATTATTTTTATATAGGTTATTACAAGTAGTCTAAATAAAATATATCATATTATCTTTCCTCTTTGCAAGTCAATATCGAGACCTTCGTTAAGTTAGATTAAACTCTTATCATTTGATCTACTCGATTGATGGTAACAATAATGACATCTTAAAAATATATTGGGAATATGTAAATGACAATCAAATTCGAGTAAATTTTACCAATCTTAATCAATAAAATTTCTAAATTCCCTTTTAATTATTAAAATTTCCAAATTTAGCTAAATTTTGGGTTTTTTTTTTTATTTTAGTAACAAATATAGTATATATTTTTTCAATTTTAGTATTGAACAAAATTAAACCGAATTTACAATTGTATTTACTTACTTCATGCCTAAGTTGAATTTAAGGTTTAAAATGTTGAAAAATGTACCTAATTGCTACTTTTGTTTAATATTTTTTTCGAAATCCTAATATAATAATTAATAAGATAAAGAAGATAAAAAATATGTGTAATTAAGATAATGGTGCCTTTAGAGTATTAAGACTGAAAACAAATGTCATAGTTTATTACTCAAATAGAAAAACTCCAAGTAAAATTCTAGGAAAAGGAGTTGATATGTAGTGTCCGAATCATAAATAATACAATGATAATTTCTCCTTAATATATTTATATAGATATAGATATTTATTAGACATATAAATTTTAAAACTAATAAGGTTTCTTGTACTTATTAACTAAAATTAGTTATACTTTTGATAAGCATTAGATAATTAGTCAAAATATCGTTCTCTTTCATATTAAAATTTTTGATATTCTATACACTACTTATTTTACCACACAATCTGAATATTTTATATGGACAAAGATCTAATTTAGACCATGTACTGTAGCACATGGACTAGATTAGTTTCTAAATATTTTTTTGAACTAAATTAAAATTTTTTCTATCAAAATTGACTCAAATCAGCCATTTTTAATGGAATCGTTAAGAGAACCTAACGGTTATTAACGTGGCAACTTATCAAGATTCAATACGGACTTTAGACATAGATTAAGGTCCAAATTAAATTCTAATTTAAAATTTATAATTCATTAATATTAAAAATTATATTATTTTTAAAAATTATTACTAAATATTTTTAATATCAATAATTTATAACATTAATAAATAATTTCTATAATATTATAATTGATAATAATTCTATTAGTTTATAAATTATAATATATTATAATAATTTTATAATTTATTAATATTCTAAATTATATTATTTTAAAAAATTATTGAATTTTTTCTAGATTTATGATCTATGTTATTTTTAAAAATTTAATGCAAATGTAAATTTCTTAAAATATTTTTTGCTCTAATAAATTAATTTTGCTCTTTTTTTAAATATGTTAATTAATTTTGTATTTAATTAAGACAATTAACAAAAAATAGTATAAGAGTTTCCGTACAAAATTAACATTTAAAAATAAAAATATTTATTATTGTTATAAATTATTTATTATTTTATTATTTTAAAAAATATCGATAATTTATAACAATAATAAATAATTTTTACAATGTTATAATTTATAATAATTTTATTAATTCATAATTTACAATTTTAATAAATAATAAATAAGTTATAATATATTATAATCCCTTTATACTTTACTAATATTATAAATTATTAATATTATAATTTATAATATCAATTTAATTTTAAAAAATAATTTGTAATATGAAAAATTAAATAACAAGATATGAAAAACTAAATGACAAGTAATACATTAAAAAATTAAAATTATTATAATTTAACATAATTTATATATTTTAAAATATTTCAAAACAAATAAATTTTTTCTTCTCATGCAGAAATATATACTCCATATATAAAGATATTTTTGGATAGATATTTCATGCATCAACTATAAATTAACTAATAATTAAAAAATATTTTCATATTTTTTTTATTCTTATATGTTGATGCATTATTTTTCTTTGTATGTCCCAGAATTTAGTTTTTTTATTTTATTTTTAAATGTTATTTTTGTAAGGAAACTCTTATACTATTTTTGTTAATTGTTTTAATTAAATATATAATTAATTAACATATTTAAAAAATGTTAAAAATTAATTTATTATTATTAAAGAGCAACAAATATTTTAATAAATTTACAGATATATTAACTATTTTTCTAAAATATTTACAAAAATAAAATAGACCATAAATCTGAAAAAAATTTTAAAATAATATAATTTATAATATTAATAAATTAAAAATTATTATAATATATTATAATTTATAAATTAATAGAATTATTATAAAATATAATATTAAAAAATTATTTATTAATATTATAAATTATTGATATTAAAAATATTTATTATTAATTTTTTTAAAATAATATAATTTTTAATATTAATAAATTACAAATTTTAATTTAGGATTCAATTTGGACCTCAATCTATGCCTAAAGTCTATATTAGATCTTGATAAGTTACCACGTCAGTAACAGTTAGGTTCTCTTAACTGTTCTGCTTAAAAAAAAGAACTGATTTGAGCCCATTTTGATAAAAAAAAAATTTTTTAATTTGGTTTAAAAAAATATTAAGGAACTAATCTGATCCATACGCTATAATATAAGGTCTAAATTAGACCTTTGTTCTATTTTGAATAGATTTTTCTTTTTTAAAACTATTTATAATTAGACCTACATGACAATTCATAATTGTCATTTAGGATTTACTATTTAACAATCACAGCTCATTGCCTATCATAATAATTTACAAACATTGAAACAAAATAACCAAAACGCTAAAATAAGAAACTTGCATAAGCATGCATACATAAAAAAATAAATGACAAATTAATGAGGACCACACTGTAAATGACATATCCTTATCTAAATAAAATATATCTCAATATTTATCATCTTTGAACTTAGTTATGTAAAGTAAAAAAAATGAATGATTAACTTACATTTAATATTGATTTTCACGAACCAGATTAATACCTGTAACACAAAGCAAGAACAATAAATTAAAGAACCTTCTTTGACAAAAATAAATTAATACATTGTCCATTTGGATGGTATATTAATGTGAATACATAGAGCAAAAAGTGCATAAAAAAACAATAGAAAAACTCATAATTTTGATCTGATGCCTACATTAATGCATTCATTAATTGAGCTGATAAGACTTAACTATCAAAAATTGATGCAGCAATGAAGTACCTAAAATAGAAGCCCATCTCGAGTAGGAGAAGCACCAATAGGAAGAAAAATGCAAGAATAGTCTCTTTCTTTATGCTGACTCAACTTAACAGAGATTGAAACACATTATTGGACAATTAACCTTACTAAGTTTAGCATACTTCTAACTTTACATAATCCAACAAAAGTTAAATTCCAACTAAAAATAGCTCTAACTATTCTGAAAATAACAGTAGAAATTTACTTACTAAAACTAACTGAGAATGAAAAGCCCATCAACTGTCACTATTTAGTCAATGTTCACTTCGAAACTGTGCAAAAAAGATTAGTGGATCATCTAAAATGCATACATGGTGCTCAAAAGGAATGTGGAAAATTTATATTTTAACAGATTTTTTTATTTTGTAATGTAAAAAGAAACACCCCAGAAGGTAGAAGAGAATGCAAAATTATGCCTATGTAAGGGTCAATGATCCCTATGAAAAGTCTATGCCTTTGAAAAGTTGATTGTACTGTAAAATGTTCTTTCCACATCAATATTTGAATTTTTTTTTTTAACTGTAAAATGGCCTTTCCACTTCAATATTTGGAATTTTTTATACTGTAAAATGGCTTTTCCGTTTTAATATTTGAATTTTTTTTTAAAAAAAATGGGCTGGGCCTAATAAAATGGTGTCGTTTTGACAAAGAAGCAGTAGTTGTTGCACAGTGTCCATCAATTGGATATATTGTGCACATAAACAGTGAAACAATCATTTCTATTTAATGTATATATAGTATAACATATTGTAAAATGTCCTTTCCATTTCAAAATTCGAAAGTTTTTTTAAAATGTAAAATGGCCTTTCCACTTCAATATTTGGAATATTTTTTTTACTGTGAAAAGGCATTTCGAGTTTAATATTTGAATATTTTTTAATTGGTTGGGCCTAACAGAACACTGTCACATGTCTAAGGCAGCAACAGTTATTGAACAGTATCCAAATCAATTGGACATTATTGTTCACATAAACAGGAAGGTATTTATATAGATTATTATTTAGATATTTTGAGCTCATAGATCTTACTCATTTATTATGGGCAGACCCAACTCAAAAATCCAAAAAGAAATTTAAGGATTAGATTTAGATCTCTTTTAAATAATGTATAATTTTTCTAATTAAGAAGTCAGAAATTATAATTCCTTGTGATTTTAATAATTACAAAATAGTTAAAGTAAATAAATTGTTAAAGTAAAGATAAATAATAATCATAATGAAAAAATTAAATTAGATTAAAAATTTATTTAATAATAATAATAATGAAAGTAAAATTAATTATTAAATAAAAAAATAAAAAATAAAAAAATTAGGTAAGTGGCCATTAATGCTTGTGGCCTAATTAGATTTAGTGATCAAGCCGCTAAATTTTAGTTATTAATTAAAACTTTGGGTTATTAATTGAAGTGTGAAATTTAAAGAAAGAAAGAAAGAGAGAGAGAGAGAGAGAGAGAGAGAGAGAGAGAGGGAGAGAGAGAGAGAGAGAATCTAAAAAAATAAAGAAAGAGAGAGAAGGAGAGAGGCTGAGATATAAGCAAAGGGAGGAGATCGGACAGACAATGGTATTTTGCCCCGATTTATCGCCTTTCATCCATCATCTCATGACACGCACCAGACAACCAGAAAGCTCGTCCTTAGCCGTGTCAACCGCCACTGAGAATGCCGCCGACCGACGTTGGAGTGAGGCTCATGTGCTGTCAGAAGGTACCGTCGGTGTTAGTTTTCTATCAAGTTTTTGACTATTTTTCAATATATTTTTTTTAGCAACTCAGATAGTTTTGAAATTTTCTCATCTTAAGCTTCGATTTAGTATATTATTTGAGAATTATAGATGAATATTTAAGAAATATATATATATATATATATATGTATTTAGAATTATTTAAACAAAAATTGAAATAATTTTTAATTAATTAAATTTTGATTTAATAAAGAATTTATGATTTAAATTTTTATGTAGAAATTATGATAAATTAGAAATAATTAAAGAAAAATAAATTTTGAATTAATACAAATATTGTAACAACCCTAATTTCATTAACAAAAGAAAGAAAAATAAAATAATAATAATAAATAGAAATTAAAAAAATGAAGTAGAATGTTGATTAAGATGATGAAAGAATGAAAAATATATAATGTATATGTTGGATATATGAGAAATATACCTAAAGTATAAAAAAATTAAGTAGAACACAAAGTCAAATAGTAATAAGGGTAAAATGATAAAAAAAAAAAGTCATAGAGATAAAAGTAAAAAGTTAAATAATAATAATAAAATACTAAATAGAAATGAATAAAATAAATTAAAATTAAAAGTAATTTTTAATAGTGGAAGATGATGGAAATGTAGATATATTAAAATATTAATTAACTAATTAAATAATAATAATAATAATTCAAAATGAAATTATATTTGAATGGAAGATAAAAATTGAAAATTTTAAATTAAATAAATTAATAATTAATTAAAATAATTTAATAATATATATACATGGTTAGTATTGGAAGAGAAAATGAAAATCAAATTAGAAGCTTTTCTTCTTCAAGAGAGAGAGAGAGAGTGTTTGTAATATCCTCTGACAATTCTCATTAGAACTATCAGAGAATGTTATGCTATATATTTTTCGCGCTCCAATCAATCAGAGAATGATATGCTATATACTTTCCGCGCTCCAATCAATTCAGAGAAAATTCTCTTCATAAATAAAATTTTTCAAATAATAATACAATCTGCATATCACAACACTTATAGGTCCAACTTTTAGACCAATTTTCAATCATCCAAATACTAGTTACAAACCAGATAACTATCATACACTTGTCAAATCAAATGATTATATAATACATTCCTTTCTTTAATAGTCAGTCACTTTAATTCTCACACTTCATCCTTTAAATACATATATTCCTTTCATGTTTACACAATTGTACAATCTCTCAAATAGCCAAATTGAAGTATCTATATACATTTATCACTTATGAATACAATATATACAAGATCTTTATCTGTTCTTATCTTGCTCCGATGTCCTGATACCTGCGTGTCAGAAAATAATTTTAACACGCTAAGCAAAGCTTAGTGGTGCTTGTATACACATATTTTATCACTTAATATTAAAGAAATATATTTATGAAAATATAGTAACAACACTTAGTTTTAAGAAGTATTTCAATATATGAACTAATTTCAATAACAAATCAACATACCTTGCGGACTACACAAAATAATAACTGTACCTTTATAAAAGTTATCATGTAATACAATACTTTCGGTACTGCAACTTGTCTCGTTAAGAATCCTTTTTATTTAAGACTTGCTTTCTCATTTGATAACGTTGTTCACAATACGCTTATTTTATTTTCTAATAAGTCTTCCTTTTCAAGTTCACATATAGGATCATTTCATTTAATCTATACTTTTCAGTACTTAATTTTTAGTACTATACTTTGGAGCATTTTGTATCTCACAGCATTATATACACTTTCAATCATTTGATTAATTCAATACATTGAGCATAACATTTCCATTACGTGTATTAGAACTGTCACTTGTAAACATTAATATATATATTAACACTCACTTTTACACTGTAACACAATACTTCAATTTCAAGTAATTGACTTATATTATTATTTTACATTTCTTTCATTAGTCACAACTAACATGTTCATATATATTTTCATTAATTATGCCCATACATACTAAACTTAGATCATAGGTTTGGATAACATGTTAGTGAAGCAATCTCAAGAATTTATAATGGCAATTATGTCCAGTATCACTGATAACACAATGTGTCCATTAAATGCACGAGATGCCCACTATCATTGTGGCTATCCATCCTCTGGTTAGCCATTCAATCCAAAGCTAGATATAAATTTAATATGATTTGGGCAAATTATTAATTTTGATGAACACTACATTGTTTATTTCCTTTCATTGATACTATACTCTTATCAACATTTGATAATATATATATGTGTCACGTATCTAAAGTTCATCACTCATTTTCATACATTTAACACATTAACACAAAAGTTTGGACTATACACATATTAGTCTCATGTCATTGATTAACACTTACTTGTTTATATAAACACTCACTTGTTTATATAAGCACTTGTTTTTCTCATTTCACTTGTTTATATCATGTCATTGGTACATTACTCTTAGCAACATTTAGTATGACACATATTTATCCTATATTCAAAATTAGTACACTACTTGATAGGGTTGATTTCAAAAATCCTTTACACTTTCAGGCCTTATAGTTATTTAGGCTGAAACCACGGATGAAACACAAGAAAAAGAGTCATTTTAAGTGACACGCCCAATGACATGGGCATGTTACTGGGCGTGTCTTTTGCTCATTTCACAGTAGCTTTGACACGCCCACTAACATGGACGTGTCACTGGGCGTGTCATTTATTTTACAATTCTGTAACTGTGACACACCCACTGACATGGGTGTGTCACTGGCCATGTCAGACAAAAATTCTGCATTTCGCACACTTAACCATTTTAACTCAAAATATTCAAAATCTATGATAATAATGAATCAAATCCAAATTTTTTTTTAACATAAAAGAGTCTACATCTAATATTTTACTCAAACTTCACTTAATCAAACCTTCAAATATCAATTATGGCTTAAACAACATCAAAATACCCAATTCTTATAAAGATTGAATTAAGAATCAAACTCGCCACATATAAGTTCTTTTCATTCATTTTTCACTCATCAATCCATTAAATCAATATTTTCAAGGAATAATTCATTATAAATGACTCAATCAATCAATTCAAACATTCAAACTCATAGAAATTCAATTATTTGCAAAGTATCATACATAAGCACATACCTTTTTCTATTTCTCGCTTCTTCTCTGTTTTCTCTCTTTTCCTTTGATCACTTGTTGATAATCTCATATTTTCTAGCTTAATCTTTTAAAAACTCATAGCTAGATATGATTTTCTCTTAAATTTTAGCTAAATTCTTGAAAAGAAGAAAGAAAGAAGGAGCTTTGGTGGTGTTGGTGATGATGATCGTGGAAAGAAGAAGGAAGAAGAAGAAAGAAGCTTCTAGCTACATACATATCTGTCCATATACATATATATATAGATATAGATATTTATGGCTTAATCTAGTGTGGCCAATCTCAATTTAAATATGGTGCACCCTCTTTTCTATCATTTGATTCAAATTAAATTTTTAATCCCATAAAACCGTAAAAATAATATCTTCAGTAAATTTTTGAGATATACAATTTACTATTCTCTACTTATAGCATTTATGCACATTAGTTTTATCACTATACACTATCAATTTTTCAATATTAATTAAAAAGTTTCCTATTTATAATCTTGATCATTACAATTCTCCCCCACTAAAGAAATTTCATCCTCAAAATTTACATGCTATGGCAATAAGCCATTTAATTTTTAACTAATCTCAAATCTCACATAAAATCAATTATTTTATTGTTTTACATAGCTTTTATTTATACCTGATATCAATCAATGTAACACTTTCAAAATAATCTTATTATAAAACTGCAGAAGATTTAGCTCTACACACTTACACTGTTTGAGTTTAATTCAGTAATTACCTTTAATTCTCTTTAGAAATTTTTTTTATATTTATATAATTTGTATCATTACATTTCATTGTTATAGATATATATATATCTTTCTTTTTCTTATATACTGAACTTTAAATCCTAGTTCCAGATAGCGGGTCACTAATGGAAAGTAAATGTCCACTGTATCAATATGGCCAAAGGCCCACTATGGCATGAATGCCCACTGTATATGATGTCACGGAGTAACCACTGAGAGAAAGGAACCAAAGGTTCGCTATGATGCAAAGTGTCCACTGATGGCATAGATACCAATATCACTGGGACATATATATATAAAAAATATCCTTTATGGCACAAAGTGCCCACTTTCAATATGGGACATAAGTGTCCTCTATGGCACAGAGTGCCCACTGTCAATTTGGCATAAAATGCCTACTATCACTTTGAATATTTACCCTTTAGCTAATCCGGAAACTAGATTTAACATCAGTATCATTTCTTTCAATGGTACAAAGTATTGTCAATTATAATATACTTTGAAATATAAAACTTTCTCTTTGAATGGAATATAACACTTTCTCTTTGCAATGTTTCTTTCGTACTGTAAGTGTATAAGATATAAACAATCATTTCAAACACAACACATATACACATTATACTTGTTTTATTCTTTTCTTAACATATTAAGAATTTATCACTATTCTTTCACTTTAAGAGTACATGTACATTTATATTTTATTCTCTATGTCTCATACACACATTCACACAGACACACATATATGTATATATTGCTAACTTGTTCTACCATACATCATTTCACTAGAAGGGTTCACTACCTTCACATCTCACTACATTCTTTTCTTTTTTACATTATCACTTCCTTTCTTTCCATTTGCAATCAATTAGTATTAAGTAACACTTTAACACTTCTATATATATATAATCTATACCTTGGCTTTAATCATCAAATAATGTTACTATCACGTATTTCATAAATACACAATATATAAATCTCACATTCTTACTTTCATTACTCAATCAATTTGTATATACCTCTTTAGTTTATTTAACTTACTCTTCACATTATGTACAATTATTACTGATTTATCAATCTATCATGCTTTTCACTTTACTTCAGAAATTATCTAATTTCATCATGAAGATGTTAAATCCACTAATCACTTGTAATTGTCTTTTATCTTTTCTCTACCTTTACACTTCTTTCACATATCCAATTACATTTGTTCATACTTTCCTCACGTTCTTTTCACATTTTAGTTTCATCATTTAATAGATTGATTTCATTTCAATCTTATAAGCAATCTTTTGTCACTTATAACTATTTCCAAGATGTAGTCATTAATTCACTACTAATTCTACCGATAAACTCTACTCTGTGAAAGTATGCACGTTACTAAAATTTTATAGAACAGAAGTATGCGTAGCCAGATACATGACCATGCGAATGGTCTTGCACGTCTCTATTGAAATTTATTATGATCATGTACCACAATATTGAAATTTCTTCTCAAAGTTTAAAGAATAGAAATTTACACAAGCATATGCATGACTATACAAATAATCATGCGTATCATTGCTCGAATGTCTTTTCATGATTTAATCAATAAGTGATCAATAATTCAACTCATACAAATTGAGGAAACAAGATCCAACTCCTCAAAGCACAATCATATTCAAATCTCAATTTTCATAACCCTAAACTCTTTCAACCTTATTTTCTTTCACAACCGTAGATTAACTCATAAATGATTCAATGATAGATTTCATCATTGTTTTAGTTAATAATTTATAAATACACATTTACATATTGCAAGAATAACTTTACTATCATAGAAATAAAGTTGTCACAATGATTTAATACACCATATCTTCCACAAGTAATGGTATTTTATCAATTCACAAATCTCTTTTCATATTAAAATCAAGATCATTTCAATAAATAGCACACTAAATGGTATTCAAGCACTAGCCTCTTTACCAATACTCTTCCATTACTTTTCACTTCAATCTTTTGCTTTGATGATGTTTTATAAGACAATAGAAGACACTAGAAATCTTTAAATAAGCTTTAGGACTTTTATCCAATATACTCACTTATACAATACTTTCGATACATTCACTTTCTTTAATTAACTATCACTTCAATTTTTAACACCAAATATTATAAAAACAATTACTTTTAACACTTTAAAACTCCGTTATCCATATTTCACATCTAAATTACAGCTCGAATTCATTTTGAGTTATAAGGGTATTTTCATAATTTCTTACCTCTTCGAAATCGTTTTCCACTATACGGATATTATCCATACTCGGATTCACTGTTACTCTTATTAAGGCTTATTTAACCTTATCATTATCAATTCCAAATGCTCTCATATCATAATTACTCCACTTTGACACTCATATATTCACTCACTTAATGTAGAGCATCAATACTTAATGTTGTACAACATGACAATTCTCATTCTCGTAAGAAATTTCATGCTCGAAATTTATCTCTCTGTCATAATTCATTCCTCAAATTCCAATAAATTATTACACTTTCACTGTGTTACTTTGACATATCTCTTTCACTACTCATATCTTGTTTTCTTTTCACATTATTCTTTATCACAAATAGATCTAGTGCACTTCAAACAATACACTATGAATTGTCAATCAATTCTTAGTAAACAATCTATTACCATAAACATATGGAATATCAATTGTGTCACAACACATATCCACTTATTCACTTCACATAACTTAGACAATTACATTTCACTTCTCTCATAACTCCATATGCCAGAAACGCCTAAACCACGCTCTGATACCACTAAATGTAACATCCCCTGACAATTCTCATTAGAACTATCAGAGAATGTTTTGCTATATACTTTTCGCGCTCCAATCAATCAGAGAATGTTATGTTATATACTTTCCGCGCTCCAATCAATTAAGAGAAAACTCTCTTTATAAATAAAATTTTTCAAACAATAATACATTCTGCATATCACAACACTTATAGGTCCAACTTTTAGACCAATTTTCAATCATCCAAATACTAGTTACAAACCATATAACTATCATACACTTGTCAAATCAAATGATTATATAATACATTCCTTTCTTTAATAGTCAGTCACTTTAATTCTCATACTTCATTCTTTGAATACATATATTCCTTTCATGTTTACACAATTGTACAATATCTCAAATAGCCAAACTGAAGTATCTATATATATTTATCACTTATGAATACAATATACACAAGATCTTCATCTATTCTTATCTTGCTCCGATGTCCTGATACCTGCGTGTCAGAAAATAATTCTAACACGCTAAGCAAAGCTTAGTGGTGCTTGTATACATATATTTTATCACTTAATATTAAAGAAATATATTTATGAAAATATAGTAACAACACTTAGTTTTTAGAAGTATTTCAATATATGAACTAATTTCAGTAACAAATCAACATACCATGCGGACTACACAAAATAATAACTGTACCTTTATAAAAGTTATCATTTAATACAATACTTTCGGTACTGCAACTTGTCTCGTTAAGAATCCTTTTTATTTAAGACTTGCTTTCTCATTTGATAACGTTGTTCACAATACGCTTATTTTGTTTTCCAATAAGTCTTCCTTTTCAAGTTCACATATAGGATCATTTCATTCAATCTATACTTTTTAGCACTTAATTTTTAGTACTATACTTTGGAGCACTTTGTATCTCACAACATTATATACACTTTCAATCATTTGATTAATTCAATATATTGAGCATAACATTTCCATTACGTGTATTAGAACTGTCACTTGTAAACATTAATATATATATTAACACTCACTTTTACACTGTAACACAATACTTTAATTTCAAGTAATTAACTTATATTATTATTTTACATTTCTTTCATTAGTCACAACTAACATGTTCACATATATTTTCATTACTTATGCCCATACATACTAAACTTAGATCATAGGTTTGGATAACATGTTAGTGAAGCAATCTCAAGAATTTATAATGGTAATTATGCCCACTATCACTGATAATACAATGTGTCCATTAAAGGCACGAGGTGCCCACTATCATTGTGGCTATCCATCCTCTGGTTAGCCATTCGATCCAAAGCTAGATATAAATTTAATATGATTTAGGCAATTTATTAATTTTGATGAACACTACATTGTTTATTTCATTTCATTGATACTATACTCTTATCAACATTTGATAATATATATATATATATATGTGTGTGTCGCGTATCTAAAGTTTATCACTCGTTTTCATACATTTAACACATTAACACAAAAGTTTGGACTATACACATATTAGTCTCATGTCATTGATTAACACTTACTTGTTTATATAAACACTCACTTGTTTATATAAACACTTGTTTTTCTCATTTCACTTGTTTATATCATTTCACTTGTTTATATCATTTTACTTGTTTATATCATGTCATTGGTGCATTACTCTTAGCAACATTTAGTATGACACATATTTATCCTATATTCAAAATTTGTACACTACTTGATAGGGTTGATTTCAAAAATCCTTTACACTTTCAGGCCTTATAGTTATTTAGGCTGAAACCACGGATGAAACACAAGAAAAAGAGCCATTTTGGGCAAATTTCTTTAAGTGACACGCCCAATGACATGGGCGTGTTACTGGGCATGTCTTTTGCTCATTTCACAGTAGCTTTTACGCGCCCACTGACATGGGCGTGTCACTGGCCATGTTAGGCTAAAATTCTGCATTTCGCACACTTAACCATTTTAACTCAATATATTCAAAATTTATGATAATAATGAATCAAATCCAAATTTTTTTAACATAAAAGAGTCTACATCTAATATTTTACTCAAGCTTCACTTAATCAAACCTTCAAATATCACTTATGGCTTAAACAACATCAAAATACCCAATTCTTATAAAGATTGAATTAAGAATCAAACTCACCACATATAAGTTCTTTTCATTCATTTTTCACTCATCAATCCATTTAATCAATATTTTCAAGGAATAATTCATTATAAATGACTCAATCAATCAATTCAAACATTCAAACTCATAGAAATTCAATTATTTGCAAAGTATCATACATAAGCACATACCTTTTTCTATTTCTCTCTTCTTCTCTATTTTCCCTCTTTTCCTTTGATCACTTGCTGATAATCTCATATTTTCTAGCTTATTCTTTTAAAAACTCATAGCTAGATATGATTTTCTCTTAAATTTTAGCTAAATTCTTGAAAAGAAGAAAGAAAGAAGGAGCTTTGGTGGTGTTTGTAACACCCCTTCCCGACCTACATATGTAAGCTGAGTAGAGGCGCCACACTAACCTAATGTTGCTACCAATTTTACTTAGTCAAATTTTAATTCTGATTTTTACAAAATTTTTGCCATAGTTTCGCCTAAAAATTGAGTCCCAAGTGTCGACAAAACCGGTTTTTTTCTTATTTTTAAAAACATTTTACACAAACCAATGCAAACAAAATCATTCTCAGTACACTCCCAATAAATCCCCCTTGTAACCTCAACTACAACCTGCAAAAAGGATTTACACTTCTAGTACAACATAAAATAAAGGTTTTGTGACAACCCCCATATTTAAATATTACACAGCGGAAGTTATAAAATATTTACATATTTACAAATTCATATACATCAAAACTCAAGTTTTACAACACATAAAATTTATACATGATTGGCAAGTCTGCTCTGATCTTTAAGCTCCCAAAATGGATTATTCAAGGTCTACTCTCACTAGGTCTTGATGAACTCTCGGGTTCAACTCTATCCACTCTACTACCTGCGCGATTAAACACTATCGCGCTAAGCCAACGGCTTAGTAAGATAAAACATGCTAACGGTATGCTTTAATGAAATGCAATGCCACATTTGTTATTGATAAGATCAACATCATAAATATAAAGTTAACCACACAATTATGCATTTCACAAATCATAGTCATATGAGCATACCACATTTCAACATCTTTTCACATTCAACATTAATCAATCATACTCCATAACCAACATCTCATTTCATTAAACTCATAACATTATTTAGGACATTCATATAACCTTGACACCTATGGGCCCAACAAGTATTTAATACGATATTCAGAGTTCAGAGTTACTGCTTTGGTTCATAGTCACAATTCTCATAGTGTAACAGACCCAGTCTCTTGGACCATCAACTCAACACATTTGAGGAGATCCTCAACCCGGCAAGACTGTTACAAATCATATATTTCATATTCACAATTCTCATAGTGTAACAGACCCAGTCTCTTGGACCATCAACTCAACACATTTGAGGAGATCCTCAACCCGGCAAGACTGTTACCTTTCATCATTTCTTAGGCATGCCACCCAAATCCAGAACTCTGAAACTGAATAACATATTAAACAAACAATTCATTTATTATATACTTACCATTTCCATTCTCAAATTCTCATCACATTTAGGCAAACATGCCTTCTTTCTTTCAATTACATCATCTTAGCCAATAACAATGGCTTCACATTTCATTTCACAATATAACATCTCATTATTCAAGTATATATATATATATATATATCTCATCCATGATCACATTATATCTCACATAGCATCATTCATAAATATCAACATTTCATTCCACATTACTCATGAAACACATTACCATTCACAATGCACAACATAACATTGTTCAATCTCAACAATGCAATTAGGGCAAAGAACAATTGATTATAACATTCATTGATTCAAGTGTGTTTAAAGTGTTTAGGGTTAGGTTTAAGGACTAACCTACCTTTGGAGAACCAAAGCAATGCAAGAAGAACAAAGAATTAAAACCCTAACCATAAATAGTACATTCTGGTTTTAAACTCCATTTTATCCTTATTTTGAAAAATTGTATAAAATAATCTACTTGACTAAAAATTCTAAAATTTTTACAGAATTTAGTTTTGTATCTTAAAATCATCCCTTTAAAATTTCAGATCAAACTAAACACAAAATCTTGGTCAAATAGTTCACCTAACCAGACTGCCCCAATTGCCCTGCATCCTGGCAGCAGTTCTGAACTTTGTGAATTCCATAAATCAAATTCAATCAACGTGGTTCCAAATTATTTTTCTCAAATACTAGACTCACTAAGAAACAACATATCCAAAATTCAATTGAATATAATTTTTCTACATTTTATTAAAAATCACGAAATATAGCTGTCCCAGTTAAGGTACCTGCTGGAACAGGTCTAATGAAAATAATTTTTCTAAACTCATAACCATTCCAAAATCTAATCAACATATTTTTCAGTCATTCTAGACTCATAGAGGCACAACATATCAAAAATTCACTTCAAGAACATTTTTCTAAAATTAATTAAAAATCATACAAGTCACAGCCTTTACTAATCCTAAAACAGAAACAATTTCACTAAACACCAATCTTACTCTTCCATCACCAACACCAACCCAACTTCTCATCTATCAAGAAAAATCAATACTTACAATCATACCATAAGCAACTTAATCATACCACTTCAAAAGAATTGAAGAAATTAGAGAAAAGACCTTACCTTAGTTAAAAACTTCTTAAATCAACACTTGAACACTTAATCTTTCTTCAATTTAAGCTTGAAATCATCAAAACCATCACTTGTCTCTTTCTTTCTCTTTGGCTATGGAGGGCCGGCCATCAACAAGAAGAAGAAGAAGAAATGATGAAGAAAACACAAGTCAAACCTTCTTTAAATATCCACCATGTGATTTTATCCAAGCAATTACCAAAGTGCCCTTATTCACATAATTATCTTTTTGTCTTATATGTGCCCAATTAAGTAATTTACCAATCTCAAATAAATATCTTCTCTTGCATTGACCAAGCCTTTTGACCACTTTATATGTCATATATATTAACATATACACAACATATAAATTTGTCTCTAAACCCTATTTCTTCCCAAAATACATATACATATACTTTCTCTTCTCAATTTCTTTTCTCTTACAATTTAACACATATATTCAATCCAATATATAACAATAACAACAACAACAACAATATGCAAAACTTCTAGGGCATAAATGAGGATATTACAGTGTTGGTGATGATGATCGTGGAAAGAAGAAGGAAGAAGAAGAAAGAAGCTTCTAGCTACATACATATCTGTCCATATACATATATATATATATATTTATGGCTTAATCTAGTGTGGCCAATCTCAATTTAAATATGGTGCACCCTCTTTTTTATCATTTGATTCAAATTAAATTTTTAATCCCATAAAACCGTAAAAATAATATCTTCAGTAAATTTTTGAGATATACAATTTACTATTCTCTACTTATAGCATTTATGCACATTAGTTTTATCACTATACACTATCAATTTTTCAATATTAATTAAAAAGTTTCCTATTTAAAATCTTGATCATTACAGAGAGAGAGAGAGAGAGAGAATCAACTACCATTTTTGGAGGAAAGGAACTTATATCATCACCAACATCAAATTTTGAAAGGATTTCAAAGGATTGAAGTGAATTTTGTGGTTTTTTTTTTTTACAAACTAGTATTGAATAAATATTAGTTCCTATAACCTAGAAGTGAAGGAAATCTTGGAAAAATGAAAGGTAGAGTGTGATTTTAGCTTGGAATTTATCTTGGATTAAAGTAAGTACTTTGAATGAAATGTGTCTAATTGCATTTGTTGACATGCTATATTGTTATATGATTTGGTGATTATGCCACTTTGATGTATGAAATGATATAAAAAAAATGCATAGATATTTATTTAAAGTTTGAAATGCATAATGTGTGTGTTTATGAGTCACTTTAAGTTGGCTAAAAGCATTGTGGTGAATGTTTGTGAAAAATGCATAAAAATGCTTAGTGAATGTGTAATTCGGCCACATTATATGAAATAATGGAAAAAGAGGAAAATAATGGAAATTGGCATGATTGCCAAATATTGAGAAAAATGTGAAATGATTTAAATAAGGTGTGTAATATTATGTAATATCAAATTCCAGAGTATTGAGTTTGGTGTGATACGGTATACCGGATATTTGCCTTCAGGCCAGACGTTGTGCGTTATTATTATTGCCTTCGGACCAGATATTGGGTATCATTATTATTGCCTTTGAGCCAAATGCTGGGCATCAATATATTTACTTTAGGCCAGACACTGAATGCCAAATGTGAGTCTAAAATAATATTTTTAAAATTTGAATATTATATAGGGTCATTTGAGCCCAATACATATGAATATGGCATATTATGGTTTCTACTAAATAAAATGTATAAGTTTTATCATATAATTACTTATCACATTGTGAATTTAAAACTAGAGGCATTTTGTATTGCTCTTTTAGTTTTCCTTTTATATCAAAGTATGTACCGCTAAGCAGGAAGCTTAGTGTGATCTGTTTATCGCACAAGTGACATGGTTGAGATCGAGAACCCTGCTAGACTTGAATAGGTCTAGGGTTACCGGACTCTCTTGAAATTTTTGGACAATTGCCACGAACCAGGACCAATTACATACATGTATATATCTAACTTTAAGAAATTCATTATAAATATATACAATATGTATAAATATATACACTATGATATTTTGTATATGTATTTTACATATATTATGAATATGTATTATACGTATATAGGATATAAGAGTGTTATAAATATAAATAATAAAATTTATAAATTATTAAATAAAAAATTGGTTAAAATTAATGAATTTGTAAATTAGAAATTATAATTTTTAATAATTAATTAATTATTATTATTAAAGGATAAATTATAATAAAAGATAATTAATTATTAGACAGTAAATATATAAATAAATATATTAATATTAAGTATAATTAAAATAATTAAATATTAATCTAAATATTACTAGATTATAGAACAAATTAATATATATAAATTAAATTAATGAAACTATGAATTAGTTAGTTATTAGTTAATAAATTTAAAAATTATTTATCAAATTATGAATTTTTGTTACAATATATATAAATATTAGATTTAAAATGAAAATATTGATAAAGAAATTGAATTAAAAATTAGAGTTATAAATATAGTAAATTGTTGAATAAATGAATTATATAGAATTGATAAATTAGTGATTAGTTATAAATAAATAAATTTAAAGATATCAGTAAATTATATTTAAGAATTTTGTTAATATAATAGTTGCTTATTAATTGATTAATAATTTGCAATTAGGATAGAAATAAGTATATAGATAAATATATATATATAAATGAATATTAACTTTAGAATAAAAATATTTATAGTTAAACCAAGTTTAATTCTTGAATTATAAATTTTGTTACTAAATTACAAAATAAATTTATAGTATTTTAGGTATAAAGATATAAATAAATATAGTTGTGAGATAAATAATTAATTAAAAGATAAAAAATAAATAGTTTATTAAATTAAGTTATATTAAATACTACTTTTAAATTATTAACTATAAGAATTTTATTTATAAAATTGAATTAAGTTAATTAGATTATTTATAAATAAAATGGAGTTAATTAATTATTAAACGATTAAATTTAGTGGGAAACAAAATATGAATTAAAATTTATAGAAATTCATAAAATTAATTATTTAATTAAGATTTATATTGTTATGACTATAATAATTAGGTTACCATTATTTTTACATAAAAGTGAATAATGATAATTGTTAAAATATAAATTATGCTAAGTAATAAATAAATATTAATATTATTAGTAAAGTATTACAACTATAATGTTTATAATTATTAGTAATTTTTAAAATTATAATTATTAAAATTGTTATTGTAGCTATTGTTATGATATATATATATATAATTTTAAGATTATTATATTTTTATTTAAATAATAATAATAATTATTATTATTACCAATATAATTAAATATTATATTTAACTTAAATTATTAATTTCAAAATAACGGTAATTAAATAATTATTTTAACTATATAAATAGTATTATTATTTTTTAGTGACTTTATTATAAATGATTGTTAGAAAATAAAAATAAAGTATTATTAAGTAAATAAATTATATACTATTATTTTTATTATTGCTAAAAAATTAGTATAAATTACTATAGTTAAATTAAAGATAATTAAGTATTTATTTTAAGCAATAAAAATTAATCAAATAATATTAATATCTAAGTAAATATTATTAATATCACTATTTTTATAATTAGTATTATAAATATTATAAGTATAACAAAATAAGAAAAAATTAAGTAAATAGTATAATTACTATTTTTTTAATCTAACACTATTGGTACTATTATTACAAATTTATTTATAAAATTAAGAATATATATATATTATTGAAGATTAAATAAATATTATTTAATATGTAATTAAATAAAATAGTTAATAAATAAATATTATTAATAGTAATAAACTATTAATATTAATTAATTAAAATAATATAATTTAATTGTATATAAAAATATTATAAATACTTAGTAAATTTTATTATATATTTAAAATATTATTGAGTTGTTAAAAATATTTATTCGAAAATTTGATAGATAATTTTCTTAGAAATTAGATAATACTCATTGGAGTATTATTTTAAAAATTTTGAGAGTTATTAATTTACAAAATAATCGTTAAAATTTAAGGATCGAAACCACACATCATTTTTATAGCATACATCCATAATAGCTATGTATAATTTAAATTAAATAGTATTCTTATATTATTATAAGAATGAATCCAGCTGCAGCTATAAAATATCTTAAGAATCCTATTGATTAAGCAAATACAGTATTTGACCTAGGAGAGTGGGTAAATATGTAATATTATATTTAAAAGTATTATATTTATATGATTTTGAGAAAAAAAAATTTATTAAATTCAATGTGTTATTCATGAATAATAATTATTTTCTTATAAAGTGAGAATAAATAATAATAGTTTAAATTTTTATATATGTAGATGATTAATTATATTATGCTGGGTAAATGGCTTATATATACTCATATTATAAACTGTCTCATAGTATCTTAATGATGAGTTTTTGAATTTAGTGATATTATAAAATTACCCCTGGCCGGGATAATTGCTTTGCACATATGTATTAAAGTTATTTTTCCTTGGACTTATGAGGTAAGTCATTATATGCCATTGGATTGAAGTTAGATCAGTAAAGAATTATATTTGAGTATATGTAAAAGATGATTAATTTAAGGTAATATTTGAATTTTCTGAGAATTATAAAATTGATTGAGATTTAAATTATATTTATTCAACTAAGCTATATATGATGTTTACATAAATATTATATATATTATAAAACTTTATTTGTTTTCTCTTATTACATATTTATCTATTCACTTAATACTTGGACTCACCACCTTTTATTTATAATATTTCAGATATTAGGAAATAAACCAGTAGAACATCTGTATCTTTTTTCTCCTTTAGCATATAGATAAGATTGGATCAATATAACTGTTACGGCCCAAATCTGAGGATGCATGACTGGCATGAAAAAAAATAAAAAAGTACGTGGCTTCCGTAATCAGTAGTCAACCTGGTAACTCATTTCTCAAGAAAAATAGATTGGGACAACAGTCACTATCTCAAATTGGGCTCACAGGCCACTATTATGTATAGTTAGTATAATATCGCATCATCATCATCAAACATTGGTTAATGAACATATTTAGCTAAATATCAGAACTAAATAAATAAAAAGATAGATAAAGAAAGAAATATCATGCGGAGTTCAAAAATACACATATAACATAGTGACAAAAAATATACAAGTGACACTCCTGCCGAGAAATGAAAGACAGGTTAACTCGATTAAGTATTTCTTCCATACTCAACCTGCAACCTGGGAAAAATGGTGAATATTAATGAGTGTTCGACTCAATGAGCTATATAGAAATTAATATAATATAGCAATACCATGCGAATAATGTTTATGCAAATGTCAATCAAACAACCAAAATTACATAATCAAACAATGATAGAAGTAAGTCAATAGGTTCATACCAAACCTCAATTTGGGTAGCTGATCCTCCTTGTCTGGCTCTCTTAGTTCATATATTTCTCTTATGTTCCAATATATAGGGTCTGCCATCATGGTCTTAGCTAAGCAGCGCTATCCTACTGACAAGCAGCGCTGAGCATGAGAATGTCTTCGCCATCACGTCAGTCCTAATCTTATTATCATTTAGTGTCATCACATCATAACCCATTACTTCAATCATGTGTGGTTCCACATCATCTTAACCCTATTTGATAAACACATATTATATGCATCAAAAGTCATCAACTTATGCACCGACATTTATTATGTTTCTATAATCAAATGCTAATAATGATAATTATGTTTACATTACATAAGCAATCAAATGCATTTATGCAAATGTGACTATTCGTATAAATTAGGGGAGCGAGATATTATATTAATCTATATAACTCACTATAAGCGAAACTCATTAACTCTCCTCGAAGCATTCGATTAATAATGAAAAAACATGTGAAAATTATTTTCAAACAATAATAAAAATTATTATACTTCCCACAAATACAATAATAATAACAATAATAATAATTTAATTATTATAATCATAAAAGTATTTGTTCATAAATTTTAACACAATACATCAATTTTTTTATTTAATTGTTTAAAATCCAATAATCAATTTACATATTTAATATTTAACAATCAACTCAATTTATTCATAATTAATAATTTTAATTTAATTAACTAATTTCATATATTTATATATAAATATAATTAATAAATTCTATGCTGTGATAAATAATAATTATAAGTAATTTAATTTAAATCAGTTAGCAAAATAAAAATTTGTTATTTTATATAATCAATTAAAATTTTAAGCTTTACATAAAATCATAATATAATTTAATCTAACATATTACTTATTTGACTATAATTGATAAACAATAGTTATAACTAATAAATTTATTTTAATCAATTTCTTATTTAAATTTAACTAATTAATAAATTTTCATTTAATTATCACTATTTAAAATTATATATATTCTAAATTTATTTAACTTTAAAATTTTTACCTAACTATATATTTAATTAACCTATCATTAATCATATATATTTATTGTTTATTATTCAATTATTATATTTTAAACTTTTTTTTCATTTTATTATTTTTAGTCGCCGGAATAGTGTCATCGTCATTGGAATAGTGTCACCATGCCGAAATAGTATCACCGTCAATGGAATAGTATCACCGTTTTTGAAATAGTATCACCATCACCGAAATAGTGTCACAATTATTAGAATAGAGAAACCGTCAGCATAATAGTATCACCATTGCCGAAATAGTATCACCGTTAGAGGAAAATTGTTGCCGAATTTCGGCCAAAATTAAAAGTGGTTTAAAATTTACAAATAATATACCAAAATGAAGCTTATAAAGCGGGTTTCAAAAATACTAATCTTGCTGTGAAGGGATGTCAAAAATGGTCGAAATCTTCGTCGAAAGCTATCAAGAGGCGTCAAATTCGTCTGGTGAGTGCGGAATGCTCCGGTGTAGAAGGGCAACAATCTTAATGGTGTTGGACTCGTCAGATAATGAGTTTTCTAATAGTGCCAAAGGTGTCGAATAATGATCACCAAAAGGTGATAGATTAGAGAAAAATCGACTATCTCTCTCTCTCTCTCTCTCCTCTTTTTCTTTTTTTTCTTTCTTTTTTTACATATGTTTATATATATATTCTCTTTTTTTTTTCTTTTTTTCTTTTTTTCTTTTTATTTTTTGTATATAATTTTTCATTCATTTTTTAATATAAAAAATTATTTAAATAATTTTATAATTTAAATAATAATTTAATTAGATAATAAAATAGTTATTTATATTTTAAAAATAATATTTTAAAATAATTTAAAAATCGAGTTATTACAATCTTTCCCCCTTAATAAAAATTCATCCTTGAATATTCAAATTATTGGAAGCAATCAAGTAGAAAAGCTATTCACGCTTTCCTGCACACTCTGATATACATTATCCTAAGAATTTTAACTAATACACTTAGGTTGACTATTCTATCATCTCAAAATCTTACTTAACTATTACTATAATTTATTTTAAAATGCTTCAATAGCCATTTTGGTTTAATGGTTAATCATTATAATTGTTCCTAAATCATATGTCATCCTGCATATACTCTGAATCACTCTTAAGCACATTTTATCTTATATTAATTTCTGAACTCTAATTTTATACCTTAACCAATATCAATTCTTAATGTCTCTCTTTGTACATGTCTAAAATCTTCATCCATTTACCTCAATCATTTATACTTATGAATTCATTTCAAATCATGCTTTATGCTAACCATTTCTAAATTCTCACATATAAAATATGTCAATTTAGTTACACTTAATTTAATCATTTTAAACTCATATTCCCAAATTATTATAGAAGTTCCAACAATTTTTACATCATTTAACTAACAATTGTACTTGCTTATTAAATTACATTCTTAAATCAAAATTATCTTAACATATATACAAACTTGTATACAAATTTTTTTAACAAACTACTAAGATTTATTGTCACTTCAACTATTTACATTTCCTAAACTCCACAATTTTATCTAATTTTAATTCCACTGAATAATCTTCCTTCTTTATTTTTCTACCCTAGAAAATCAAATACATTTAAAATATTTTATATCAACTAATACAGTTATATTTCATATTCAAACTCATCATACACTATCCATTGTCAAAAGTTAAATTTACTCCACCTTTATAATTCATAATTATCATTTGTCTTTTTATCCAATGTCAAGTCATAATGCTATCCTTGATTTATAGATCAAAAACTACTATCAATGCATATCATAATTATTGTTACTTATTAATCTAAACATGCCTAGCTATCCGCTAACACTAGAGGTGTGGTAAACTCCCCATAAGATTTTAATTGCGAATTTCAATCTCTTGGTATAACTTAAACATTCTAAATCTTTCATTACCCTCAACCATTCAGGCTCCACAAGTAAAATTAAATACGCTAGAATTGAATACATAATTCATAACCTAATTATCTCATATGTTATACTGTACATTCAATTTTCATTCACTTAGATTCTATTTTTCACTAAATCATCGTTCAAGTAAAAATTTAAATCTATCACGAATCAATTATCTTATATTTTAAGCTACTAGGTCTGCCTAAGGAACTACTCAAAGTTTACCGTTTCATATGTTCAACTTTTCTCATAACATCCACTTCCATATTACACTTTAATAAACACATCACAGTAATGCAACCAAACATAGTTTACATGCATAACCTCAACTCATTCTAACATGACACATTTCATAAATTATTATAATTTCTCATTCTCATGACATTGTTTATACTTTTTTTTTTACAATTTCCAATTTTATAGAAAACATATCTCCAAGCCGCATTCACAATGTGGCCCAATTTCCCTATTTCTAATACATAATATACACTTTTCACAATTTAAACATAATATTGTCATTAACTATCCTACAACTGCTTGACAATTCATATTATATGCAATTCACTTACTTTTATTATCACAATGCACACATCAAGTAAAAGCAACATTAAAGTAACATAACACATTTACCAAATCTCAATATGTTATGCCAAATCAAATGTCACTACAAAAATATAGTGGATTACAGAGAAAAAATTAACAAAAAATATTTTATTGGTAATACCGACAGAATTCTGAGAGAAATTAAAAAAAATAAATAAGAAAATACACCGACAGATTACCGATATATTGCTATCATAAAAATTTATTGACAAATTATTTATCGGTAATAAAGGTACCAACTGATGGCGCAAAGAATTACCATCAAAATTTATCAACAAAAAAGAACAGTGTTGGTAAAATTTATCGACAAATGGTATTCAATCAAAAATTTTTATCCCTATAAATTTTCTCCAATATTTTCAGGCCTAAGGTCATTTGTTTACCTACAAAAAAATTTAATATGTCTGTGTTACCGATAGATAAAATTATTATGTCGATAATACTGATATAATAATCGTTTGGTTGGTAAATAAGTTTATTGATAGATAAGATTATCTACCAGTGTTACCGATGCCTATAACTATCTTTCGGTAATATCGACAAAAAGTATTCTATCAGTAAAATATAAGCAGGCTAGTTGACCTTACATTTACCTGCAGATAAGTTTTCTGTCGGTATTACCGACCGATAAAATTTATTTGTCAGTAAATATGTGAGTTGGGCGGGAATTTTTTCACATGATCGCACATATTTACCGACAGAACATATTAATTTGTGGGTATTACCGACAAAAAATCTTATCTCTCGGTAATACCGATAGAAAATATCTTTTGTTGATAAAATATGAGCAGGCTGGTTGACCTTATGTTTACCGAGAGATAAGTTTTTCTATCGGTATTACTGACCAATAATATTCATCTGTCGGTAAATATGAGAGTTGGGCATGAATTTTTCCGCCTGATCGCATAGATTCACCAACCAAATATATTAATCTGTCAGTATTACCGACATAAAATCTTATCTCTCAGTAATAAAGATAAAAAATCTATTATGTCGGTAAAATATGAGCAGGCTGCTTACCTTATGTTTATCAACATATAGGTTTTTCTATTGATATTACCGATCGATAAGCTTCATTTATCAGTAAATATGTGAGTTGAGCAAAAAATTTTCCACCTGAGCGCACATATTTACAGACAAAATCTATTTATCTGTCGGTATTGCTGAAAACATAGTAATCTGTCGGTAAATGACAAGGTCGGTCCCTGACCTAAAGTTTACCGATATAAAATATTTTTTGTAGATAAACTTATAGAAATTTACCGAGAGAAAATCTTTTTCTCTCGGTATTACCATCAAAAACTCAATTTTGTCGGTAAAATTTACCGACATACACTAAATTCTATCAGTAAATTTTTAGAATATAAAAGTGAAATTATTTTTTCCTAACCCTATTTCTCTGCCTCTCTTCCTTCTTTGTCCTCTCTGCCTCTGCCTTTCCCATTCTGATCGTCGCATTTAGAAGAAGAACAGAAAGAATAAGAATACATGCACGATTTTATATTTTTGTTAATTTTTTCTATTTTTTGTTATTTGTTTTTAAATATTGTTGTGGTTATAGGTTTGTGATTATTGTAGATTAGGTTGATTTTTTATATGTTGTATGCATTATGCTTGTTATATGTGTATTTTTTTTATTTTTTAAGAAATATTATGTTAATTGTATTTTTTTAATTTTGAAAAAAAATAATATTTTATATTTTTGTGTTAATAAAAAATTGTATACATAAATTAGGAAATTTTAAAATTTATATAATTTAGAATTTTTTGGGTTAATCTGAATTAATTTGCATAATTTTTGTTAATCCAAAATTTATATATCAGTTTTGGTATTTAGTTTTTTTAGGGATTTTGTTAATTTTTTTAAAAATTTAATGTTAATTTTAATTTTTTGGGATTAATTTCTTAGTATTAAAAAAAATTAATTTTGTATATTATTTGTGTTAATCCAAAAATATAACATATATAAAATAGGGATATTTAAAATTTGAATAATTTAGATTTTTTAATATATATAATTTTTTGTAGGTTAATTTAATTTTTAGGTTATTTTATTAATTGTTTAAACAATTTAAGTGAAGTTTATTAATATTTTTTAAATTTTTAGAGAAAAAAATTAAAAATTTTAATTTTTTGTAATTAATCAGAATTATTGGACTTAAATTTTGGTATTTAAATTTTTTTAGGATTTTTGTTGATTAGTTAAAAGATTTTACCTAAATTTTATTTTTTTCACAATTTTAATTATAAAATTAATAATTATTATTTTTTTACATTAATTTAATAAATTTTAGAGAGTTTGTTGAATTATTTGTTATATTTATAAAAACATTTTTGGTAAATTTATAAATTTTAGGGTGTTAGATTTATTTTTAGGGTATTTTTTAATTTTTTAAAGAATTTTAGTTAAAATTTATAATTATTTATAAATATCAGAATTTTAAATATAAAAATTAAAATTAAAATTTTTTACTTAATTACAATATGTTTTAGTGAAATTTAAAATTTTTAGAATTTTTTTTGTTATTTTTTGGTATTTTATATTCTTAGTTATATTTTTGGAATTTTAAAATTGTTATATTTTTAGAAATTTTTTGGTAAATATAAAATTTAGAGTGTTTGAATTTATTTAGGTATTTTTTAATTTTTAAAAAATTTTAGGTAAATAAATTTATAAATTTAAGAAGTTTAATTAAAAATAAATAACTTTCTAAATATTTTTAAAGAATCTGGATAATATAATGTTCAATTAATTAAATTTTGTAGCATTTTTAGAAATGTGTTGATATTAAAAAATTATTAGGGTGTTAGATTTTATTTAGACTTTTTTATTTTAGTGATTTTTATAATCCTAGTTGAAAATTATAGTTTATGATTTTTCAAAATTTTAGGTTTAGTATAAAATAAATACGAGTTAGGTTTCATTTTGGTTATTTTAGTAATTTATATGAAATATGTGTTTAAAATTCTTTTTTATTGTAATTTAGTTTGTGGATTTTTAATTAATTAGTATTATTAAGAATTAAAATTTAATGGTTATTTTTTTTGTTTTATATGAATTTAGTGTTGAAAAATGTTACAAAATATTTAATTTTTTTTTTAGTGATTTCAAGAAGATAGTCCTAAAAATATACGAGTTGTTGATAGGACAAATGATATTGATTCAGGTCCTTTAAATGATCCAATTGGATAACTCATAGATATTGATGCTGTGGATGTGGAATCTAAATTGAACAAATTATTACTTGAATCTGAATCTGAATCTTGAATCATCCCAATCAAATGAATTCGTTGAATAAAATTTATAAGTATGTATAATTAGGCTATAAATATTATTGAATTTATTTATATGGTTATTGTATTATTCAATGTGTTTATGATTAAAGTTATTTTATATAGATATGTATCGCAAACCTGGAAGAGGATTGGATCGTTCTGAATCTAGCATTCGATCCAATGGAGGTCGAGATTCAAGTATTATAGGACAGCCGTGTCTGCAGCTGTGTGATGTTCCAGATGATGTTCCACTTGAGGATCCCCCTATTGATGCGGCTGCAAATAATATGCCCACAGAGGTTCCAAATGCTTCTCACCAGGCTCCTGTAAAAGATCCTGGTTCTTCTTCTCACATGGCCCCTATAGATGCTCCCATGGGTGATGCCAGTAATGCAGTATCAGCTGCAGGTTCTGATGGAATGATGCAACATCTGACTATTTGGGAGTTGGAGTAACTATTTTGATTTTTTGCATTACTTGGATGAAATTATAAAAATTTAATCGGTGGTTAGTTTTTAATTATGTACTTTTTGTTTATTTTGCAATTACATAATGGATCCAATTGGGTCATCCACGAGATGCATCCGAAAGATTATGACATAAAAGATGGACACTGCAGGAGTTACCTGGAAGGCCGTGTCTTCTGAGATGAAGAACTTTTAGTTCGAGGAGTTTAAGGTAAAAACTTTATCTAAATTTAAATATTTAATATATATTTGAAAGTTAAAAATTTTATATTTATCATATACTAAAATTTTTTTTGCAGAAATATTTTTATTGGGATCAGGCTATTGATAGTCTAGTCTGGATTACCTTTATGAAGAAGACAGTTATTCGCTACGGTGATATGCTAAGCGAGGTGAAGACTGTAAGAATGCAGCCTTTATTTATTGATGATTAGTTGTGGGTCAACCTGCAGGCTCGATGGAGCTCTCCCGAGGGGCAGACACATTCTGTTGTTGCCTTTCGAAACAGGATGTCTAGTGTTATGGATGATGCAGGTCTATCCATATATACGGGAGGGAGTAGATCTCACTATGATAATGCCCGTTCACTCGTAAGTATAATTACATTTTTTTAAAGTTTATTTTAAGTTGTATTTATTAGTTTTATCAAGCTAATATTTTTTAAAGTTAAATAGGAGTCCACCTTGGGTCGGCCACCGAGCAGTTATGAGTTGTTTGTACATACGCACACTAAGGGTCATGGCAGGTACTCATTTGTGGATCATCGGTCCCAAGATGTCAATGTAAGTAATTTTATAATTTTATTTGATTTTTAAAATTTAAATTTAAAATATTTAGTTATTAATCTTATTATATTTTATAAGATCATTTCATTGCATCTCAGGAGGAGGCCTCCCAGTCCAACACGTCTGCTGATGATGATAGCTTATTTCGAGCTATTGTGGGTGGAAAGAAGAAAAAGAAGATATATGGACTTGGGTCGCAGTATATCAGCACAACTTCTTCTTCTTCATCTTCCAGTTCATCTGCTTTACGAAAGGAGATCGAGCACTTGAAGGAGCAGTTAGTGAAATGTGATTGGACAGATCAACAGCATGTCCAAGAGGTAATGCAGGCGCAGGTGCATGAACAGGTTTAGACGCAAATGCAGACCTAGGTGTAGAGGTTGGTAAGCAGTAGCTTAATGAGTTTATGACCAATTTTATATAAGGGACGTTTGATCAATCACGATAGTTCCCTCTGGGTGGTTCTTCTCCACCTCCACCTCCACCTTCACTGCCTCCTGCTTCTACCTGATTTTTTTATATGTATTTTATATTTTAAATTTTATACTTTACGAAAAATTCTTTTAGTCAGTAATTTCGACAGAATATTCTATCGGATTTACCGATGAAATAATACCCACAAAAACTTCTATCAAAATTACATATGAAAAGATTTTTTTGTCGGTAATTCCTTCGTCATTTACTGTAAAGACCGACATATTTTTTGTCAATATTATCGACATAAACATTATTTTATCGGTATTATCGACAAACATATTTGTCTGTTGGTAAACATTTTCGACAAAATATTTGTCGGTAAATTATCGACATAATTTTTTTCATTAGCAATTTAATTACCGACAAAGAATATGGTTACATAATTATTTCTTCAGTAATCGGTTGAGAAATCTGATTACCGACAAAATAATATGGATTACTGACGAAAAAAAATATCAGTAATCCGGTGCATTCTTATAGTATGTATTTAAAAATAAGCTATTAAAGTAGATACTAATCTCAATTATGCCAAAATTCAATGTCAATTCACCTCCCAAGTCTTATTTCATCAATCGCCCTTCTTTGATTTTACAATTTCAGCTTACTTAATCCTAAACTACATTTTAAGTAAATATAGTCCATTAACATCACATATCAACCCACTTTAATCAAACAAACATCAATTTCAACAATTAATTCTACTCAAATTCCACCAAAAATCTTAATTCAATGCTACTACTTCTTTCAAACTACCACTCAACCTATCCATTTCCATCATCCAACCATAAAAGTTTTACTTAAACATAAAAATAACATCATTACAAATTATTTTAGTAATTATCGAACACCTATTCAATAAATCAATTTTCACATGTTGACTCCCAAAACCCTAATTTCACTAATCATGCTCTTCTCAACCAATCAACCACCAAGTCATCATGTTCATTTTAAATTCGTTTCCATCAACTTTAACAATTTAAATCAACTTCTCTTTCTAGCCCAATCAAATATAATCTTAAAAAAAAATTCAAGAAAGCTAGTTTAAACTAAAGAATAGTTAATTGGATCCTTGGGAAATCTTCAAAATCACCTTTAATTCTTGAAGTTTTGATGAAATTTTATGTATTTAGAAGAATTAAAATTCTCAAAAGAAAAAACACCATAAATTTTGTCCAAAGAAGAGGAAGAGGAAGAAGATGAAGCTAAATGTGATATTTTGATTTTAAGCCTTCTTAACCACACACATATATATTATAATATTTAATTAATTAATTAATTAATTATTAATAATTCAAAATTCAATTTTCCACCAAAAATAATTTTTATTTTTATTTATTTTATTATTTAATTTTTTCTTTTGTCTTTTTACCCTTTTAACTTTTACTATTATTTTTTTTATCTTTTTTTGTCCCTTAATGAATTTTGTACTTTAGGTACATTTCACATATACCCAACATGCACATTAAATATTTTCTCCCTCCAACCCACATTTTAACCTTTTCAAATTATTTATTTTAATTATATTTTAACCAAAATACGGATGTTACAAATTAAATGGGTGTTGTAATTTTCTAAATAATAGGATCACTTATTATTTTTTTAATCTCAAAACTAATTTCATTTAAGAATATATAATTAATTTTAAGGTGTTCAATATAAATTGATAATCCTACCTATTGTTTCTTCTAAATTATATTTTTTTTGTCCTGCTAAAATCGTTACTTCAGCTTACGCACCCCCTATTAGTGAAGTTATTAAATTCTCTAAATATTATATAAAATTAATTTAAATGGACTAAAATACTATTTATTAATTCATTAATATAAAATTACTATATTTTTAGTTTTTTAATTAACTCATTAATGATAAGAGTATATATGAAAAAAAATTAATTATTTTTTCTTGATTGCATAAAGTGAATATTTGAGCGGGTATTTTTTTTTTTTTTTGCAAAAGTGATTTTTTTTTTCAAAAGTGACAATTTCAGTGGGATGGTGGGAGTATAAGATTATAATAGTCATTTTTCAATATAATTAAAACATAACATTCATTTGATCTAGATCAAATAGATCCATATAGTATTTTTAAACTTAAAAATAACTATTCCCTTTGTCCTACTAAAAATATCACTTTTGAAAAAAAAAATTATTTCTCTCAAATTGTTACTTTTAAAAAAACATTATTCCACTAAAATTGTCACTTTGTAAAATCAAGAAAAATTAATTATTTTTTTAAACTATGCTCTTATTATTAATGAGTTAATTAATGAAATGAGAGTTTCGCAATTTAAAGGCTAATGGTTTAATAGAGGATATTTTAATCCATTCAAAATAGTTTCTTATTAAATTAATCCATTCAAAATAGTTTCTTATAAAATGAAGAAAATGTAATGATTACATTAATAATTATGTATGAGTTAAAAGTAACAATTTCAAGAGAATAGAAATAATACATAGAATGTAAATGACTAGACTGAAAATTAAATTGCTAAGAGCATAGATCGCTCTTTTTGATGAATCCCTCCAATCTAGAGGCATTCGCTTCCAATTTCAATATGTGTCTCTCAAGTCTTATACGTTAAATAAATAATTTCTCAATCCTAGGCTTTTTCTTTATTCCTAAGCATACTATTATCATTATTTGAACAAATTTTTAATGTTCTATTTGTCTCAGTGAAATTATCACTTTCAGTTTATATACACTTATTAAAAAAATTATTGAATTCTCTAAATATTATATAAAATTATTTTAAATAGGCTAAAATACCCTCTATTATATATATATATATATATAACTAAAACAAGTAACACTAACATAATATTGTTTCTATTGTAATCTTGCTACAATCCTAATTTATTAATATTTTAAATTAAATTTATTATTTATCATATAATAAATATTTATTTGAAGAGGTCATGTATAATTATAATATGTATTTGATAATGATTTATATTTAAATAGATCAAATAGAATTATAATTTATATATACATACACACACACACACATGCACACACACACACACACACACACACACACACACATATATATATATATATATATATAAACAAAAAAGTTATAACTACAATGATATTATCCTCTTATCCTACAATATTATTCAACTTTAAAACTACAACTCTATTTTTCAACTACTATACACTATTATTCAATTAATGTGTAGGTAAAATATCATATTTTTTATATTTTTACTTTTATTTTTCTTGCCTTTCCTTCACCGTCCATTGCTATTTAATGCAATTTGTTATAGTATTTTTTATTTGTGTGATTATTTCTTAAATAATTTATTGTATTGTTTAATTTTAATTTTTGTTATTACATTTTTCTTATTTTTTACCCTTTTTTTGTTATTTTTTTGTTAGGTAATTTTTAGGTTGATTTGTATTATTTGGTTATTATATGAATTTTTTTGTGCTCTTTATAATATTTTGAGTAGATTTTTTTCTTATTGTTTTTTTGGCATTTTAGTTTCTTTTTGCGTTTTTTTTAAATTAATTATTTTCATTTGATTTTGGGTAAACTATAATTTTATTTTAACTTATTTCAGGTTTTTAAATTTCTATAGTTTAATTTTTCTTAGGGTTTTATTTTAATTTTAGTTACATTAATTGTTTTATTTTAATTTTTGTTGAGGTTTATTATTTAATTAGGTTTTATTTTTTAACTTATGTTGTTTAATTTTATGGTAGATTTATTTAATTTTTTTGTTAGATTTATATTTTAATTCCTACTATTTAAATTTTATTTAGATTTAATTTTATAATTTTTATAATTTATTTTTTTGCTTAAAATTACTTAAGCTTTGAAACTAGCATGTATATATTAAATAAAAATACCCGTAGCATCTAGCGAGACCTTATAAGATAAAGACTTTTACTATATATTAAAATTTATGAAATTTGGTGTAAGTCTACATTTTCAAGCGAATGAATATAAAAAAAAAATACACTAATAAACTAAGAGTGTTATAAAATTTGAAAATAATACACAGTTTGAACTCAGTTACACCTAACACACTGTACTAAAAAAAAACTCTCAAAAGTATAGAAATTGAGGAAAAAATATACATATACTATGTGTGTCATATAAATATAATTATTTTTTTTAGCAATAAGAAGATAATATATTAAAATAAAATCCATAGTACATAAAACTCTTCATTTGGGTGTGGGCAGTGGCGGAACCAGGTGGGGTCGGATGAGGGCTGACGACCCCCCCTCCGGCCGGCCGCCGGATGTGCATTGTCAAGAGAAGCTTTTGTCAGCTAGAGCAGCAGACGTGGAGTCCCAGCTCCTCAGCCCCCCATCTCCTCCTTACACGCGTTGAGGAGGAGTTTTGCCCCCCTTTCCCTCAGCTGCTGCTTTCGCCACTAGGTGTGGGAAACCAGATAAAGATGATTAAAACAATAGAAAAAAGCAAAGGCAACACAATCTATAAAAGAAGAACCTAAGACAGTAAGGAATATATTCTCATAAAACAGACATAGGCTAGATGAATGATGGATCAGCAGATAAAAATTTCAGCACATAAAAGATAAAGAAAATCAAATTTATGATCACAGTGCCAGAGATCGGGATGATAAAAGATCCTGAATGGGAGCCTCAAATCTTCTGCAAGTTGAGACTCCAAAGAAAATCTGAGAAAATGGACAACCACCATCTTTGAAGAACAAGGTCTAGCCATACCTGAAGAATATCTAGGGTAACAAAGAGAGAGACATTGATTGAGAAAAGGAAAAGACTTTCAACCAAGAGAGAGAAAATTTTGACTCCTAAAGTATCCTCTGCTTTATATAGAGTGAGTGAGAATTCCAGCATCTTTCTCAGTTGTAAAACACATATTATCAAATATAAAAATTTATGGCTTCCCAACTTGCCATCGAGAGGGAAATTAACCAGGTAATTTTAATTATCTGCAATATCTTCTCTTACCATTTTATTACCAGTTTCTCTTATAATTTATTGTTATTATTATTATCACTATTGCTACTATTATAGATGATATTATTAGAGTAAAACTTACATATTATAGACAAAGCTAGAATATATTTGAATTTTATAATTAGTGAGATATATTACTATCTAAATTAAAATCAATCTATTATATTTATTTAAGAAAAATAAATTAATAAAAATCTATGCGAAGATTTTTCACTAATTTATGTATATGTAATCCTACCTAATATCCACAGATTTTGTTAGGATTTCTTCAAGGAAGGAAATAATTTTTATTAACATGGTCGTATATATTAAAACAGTTGTCGCTGATATAGTATTGCACAATGTGTCTCTATTATATTGTGTCTCTATTATATTTTGCCATGTGTCTCTTTTCTAAATATTAAATTTAAAAATTATTAAAATAAATAATAATTAATTTTTATAAATACTTATTCAAAGAGTTCAAATAGAATTAGAATATCCTATTTGATATTAATAATGATTAATTATTATAATATAAATTGTAATCTTTAGATATTAAGTTTCAAATTAAATCTTTTTAATTATTAAATTTATTATTTATTGGAATAAATAAATAATTAATTATTATAGATATTATATTTATATGAAGTTTCAAATTAAAATTTTAAAATATTAAATTTATTATTTATTAGAATAGATAATTATATACCACTGAGCGTGTAGATTAATTAATAATAAAAAAACTATTTTAATTTAACCAGAGATTTCAAATTCAATTTACTAGGTATACAGTTGCATTAAAACTCGGCAAAGAGTGCCCTACCGCTCTTATGATCCTATTCAGCAGGACTCCTATAGAATAATTTATACCAAAAAGAGAAAAAGAATAGATAATTATATAATTATTATAAATATTTATATAGAGAATTTAAATAAGATAAAAATATCTTGCTTAATATTTATATTAAGTAGTTGCTATCTAGTAACATAAATTAATTTTTTTAGATAAAGTAATTGACAATTTTATTCAAGTTTTATCTTTTATAAATTAAAATATATATGTATTTGAGATATTTAGCTAGTCCCATAAGCCAAAAAAGAAAAAAAATGGTTTGGCGATCAAATTAGTTTTCAATATTATACTAATAATATTATTGTGCACAGTAGTGCGACTCGAGGTTTATGCTTTTAAGTTCAGTTTTCAGTATTCTTTTTCATGGAGGTATGTATATATATTATTATTTGAAATTTAGCTCTCTCTCTCTCTCTAATTCTATAAAGATTTTGTAGTTTATGCTATTTTTTATATATTTTTTTATTATTTTAATGAATTCAGGATGTTAATATAATGATGAATCAATGAGTTAATGCTATACTATTTAACTGGTTGACCCAAAATTGCTTAAGGTATAATTTTTTAGTTTATCTTTATCTTGATTTACTTAATATATATTTATATTATCTGTTGATTGTCTTTGTTCCTTTTGTGGATTTTAACCTTTTTTTTAGTTTAGCATTTGTATATTATTTTTTCAAGATTTTGGGTTTAAGTTAATTTTTATATTGTTGTTTGTTGTTTTGATGTATTTAGGATGTTAATATAATGATGAATGAAGTAGTTAACTTACAAGCCATTTTTCCAAATAATCCAAAATTACTTGAGATATAATTTCAATTATTATCAAATAAATATGATAGAGCTATTGGATTTGGTGAGTTTGCTAGGGTTGTTGAGATTGCTCTTTTTAGTTGCTGATATTACTTTTTTAATTTTTATTGTAAGTATTTTTTATTTGTTATTTATATTATTGAATTTATTTGGAGAGTTCAAATAGAATTTTAATTTTTTAGTTAATATTAATAATATTTATATTTATTTAGAGAGTTAATATAAAATTATAATTTAATTATAATTAGTTGTATATACATATATATATATATGTGTATATATATATATATAAAGCCTATAATTACTATGTTATTATCTTCTTCTCCTATAATACTATTCAACTATACTATTGTTCAAATAACGTTTAGGTAATATGCCATATTTTTATGTTTTTAGTTTTATTTTTAATTTATTTTTATATTTTGTTTGATCTATTATTTTTTTTATTGGTTTTCATTTAATCATAATGTTTAAATAAGGAAAAAATGTTTATTTTGTTTATAAGGTAATATAATTGAATGAACTATTAGTTGGACACTTATCCTTAAAGGAAAAATATTTATGATCATCAATTTTTAAGTTTTTTGGTATTAAAAAATAATTATTTGCTTATAATTACTATAAACTTTAGCGTTAACATACATATATTGTGAATAAAAATATTTGCAACATCGTATTGTACCATTTCTAGTTAATATTAAAATTATTATACTATTATTTTATTAATATTATATAAAATTATTTTAAATATATCAAATTATCATCTATTAACTTATTAATATTAAAAAATTATACTCACATTTCATTAGTTACCTCAGTAATAACAATGGTATAGTTGGAAAAAAAAAATTAATTTTGTTTATTGTATAAAGTGACATTTTTAATGAGATAATTTTTTTTTGAAAAATGACAATTTTAATAGGAAGGAGGTAGAAATTAATTTTTCTTAATTATATAAAATGACAATTTTACTTGGACATACATTTGTTTTTTTTTTTTTTTTTTGTAAAAAATGATATTTTCACTAAGATGGAAATAATAGTAATTTATCATTACACTTATCATTAGGGAAATGGAACATATTGCTTCAAAATTCTATCTTGAATTGCTTCAAATTGTGAAGTTATGATTTGATTGCGGATTATGATTATTATGATATGAATATGGCATATTAATGAGGTTGAAAAAGTTAGTTCGGTCTGAGCAGATTACGTTGTAACACCCATAGTTTAAAACTAAATTTGAGCCAAGGGAGATAGTTTAAGGTATTATAAGTGCTCGGATTAAATGGACTATCGCGCGCAATCACGCACGCTTAGACGTGAATTGTCACATACATGAATAAAATGCATAAGTGTTGTGATTTTTGTCCGATGAGTCACATACATGAATCTTTTAGTGTTGTATTCCTACGTAATAGAAATGTGAAAACAATATTTAAAAAAAGAGTGAGAGAGAGAGAGAAACGTGAAAACAAAACAAACTCAATGTGAAAACAATATTTAAAAAAAAAAGATAGAGAAATGTGAAAGCAAAAGAAACTCCACTTATTTTTTTTTTCTACTTTATACAAATTCAAATATGGTTTGAGTTGTATTAAGTATGATATCATCCCCACATTGATAAAATATAAAACATTGAATAAATTCATATATAATTAGATTCTCAAATCTCAATAAGCTAGTTTTTGAGGTTTACTTTTCTAAAAGTATGTAAGTTTTCAATATTTTTATATGGTATCAGAGCAAAAATAATATTTATACCCCTCTTCTATCATAATTCATCTTCTAACATAATTTAAACTATGATTTATCTTTTATTTTTTGGTATGTTTCGAGTTTATCATTTCAATTCTTATCTTGGAATTCATTTGCTCGATGATAGACTTTCAAAATGTATTTTTCGTCCTGTATGAGATATCCTTTAAACTTTTTAAATTTTAATCTTTCGCATGGTATGAAAAGTCACTCACGCTGAAAATTTTTTGATATGGTCTATATCATAAATTTCTAAGTGTCAACTGAAACTGAGCTTATAAAAAATTTTATTAGCTCAGTTGTCAATTGAAGGGCCTATTAAATATAATACATTCCACATTGATAAAATATAGAATGTTGAATGAGCCTATATATAATATTTCTACAAGTTGGATTAATTAATTATTTATATACATCCAAAAATTATTTATTTAATTATTTAAAAATAAGTAAAAATTCTAAATTATAATCATTTTAATATGTTATTTTTAAAAAATTAATTATTTTTATTCATTGACCCGCTCCAAATCTAGTATTACATTCTTAATCTAATGCTACAAACTAATACAACAAGATTATATTGATATATTTGAAAAGATACAAATAATTCAAGGACTCAATTGCAGCATAAAAAAAAAAGTCAAACAGATCACAACATTGGAAACTTCTAACTTCAGGGTAACATGAAACCTAAGAATGACAATTGTCCTACTTACTACATTTTTATTTTCTTTTTCTACATATATTCAGGGTTCATAAATTTTCTAAAAATCCATCATTTTTTCGTCGTTTATATATATATATATTATAATAAAAATTAAAAATGGTGATTCATAAAATACTTTTCACAATTTAAAAAATAAATTGAAAAAGCAACAAATTTTTTAATTTTTTTCAAGAATATCAAATCGATGCTCAAGACTCATGCAACTCCATTAGATACCACTTTTTTATCTAAAGAAAAAATACATGATTTTTTTTTTGTAGAATTTATTTATCTTAATTTGAGTTGTCAATATTATACTTGGCATGGAAATTAAAGCCGCATTTAATATGGTACACCACCTGACTTCTTTCCCACATTTTATTTTTACCACATACATTTGTTGCAAAATATCTTTCTGATTATAAAAATTTTACTATGACAACTAACTGATACTCTCTCTCTCTCTCTCTCTCTCTCTCTATATATATATATATATATATATATTCTATTAGTAAGTAACTTAAGAAAGATAACAATTGTTAACTGATATCTGCATGCTCCAACATCTGTTTACTCTAAAAGTTCTATTCAATTTTTTTTTCATATTATTTGATTCTATATCACTCTTATTAAAAAATTGTTATCAATAAAACTATTATTTTTAAATTTATTTATTTCTGATTCTTTAACTTTTTATATGGTTTCTTTTATTCTTCTTATCTTCATAAATCTCACATGGAAACCTCATAACAATATCTGATAATAGAAACATAAAACAAATAAATCCAAAAATCATTCACACTAGATATTTCTCAAGTTCCAACATTTTGGGCTCGGACAATCTCAGTCACCTCAAATAAAGAACATAGAATTGCAAACTTTCTCCTGAATGCTGAGCATCTAAAATGAGGACATAAAAGGCTCTGGCACATGCAAATGTTAGAGAAACATACAACACATGCAAACTATAAAGTTACAAACATATTTATAAATGTTATCAAATTGGTCATCCTACAAAATATCTCCCAACACTAGACCCTTACCCGTCACCATCATTTTGATTCTTCTTTTGTGTAGGAGCCATCCAAGAGGATGAAAAAATCAAGTATGAAATTCTTCAGCCTAGAGCTTCAAGATTAGAACTATAATTAATTTAATTGCATTATTTAACTAAAAGTCTAGTGTTCAAATTTTTAATTACTTCTTAAAGTTAAGAAAAATCAGGTTTTAATTTAACAATCATTTTTCTGGACTTTATCAAGTTTGGGCCATCAAGATGATCGTTAAGTTTAGGCCATCAAGATGAAAGCCTACCTATGAGCAATGTCTTTATGGGAAGTTGTTAAAACAGATTGAGAACCACTGCAGTAGAGATAAAATCCTACCATTACCCAACTAAATAAGTATGAGGAGGATTTAGCTAAAAACTAAGGGCATTATCCTACATTTATTCAGCAGCGTCTAATATCATTTTTTCAAGGATCATGGCTTGTGAAACACCTAAAGAGTGATGGAATAAATTAAAAGAAGAGTTTGAAGGAATTGAGAGGGTCAAGACAGTCAAAATGCTAACTCTTAAAAGAGAATTTAAGGTGTTGGAGATGAAAGAAGGAGAGTTGGTGAAGGATTACTCCTCTAGAATCACGCAATTAGTTAATCAAATTAGATTGTATAGTGAGAAGTTTGAAGACTCAATGGTGATTGAGAAGATTCTGGTTACATTACTAGAAAAAGTTGAAGCTAAGATTTTTGCCATTGAAGAATCCCGTGACCTTAAAACTATGACTATTTATGAGCTTATTAGTAAACTTCAAGCTCATGAACAAAGATCATACATGAGAAGTAAAGAAGTAGTTGAAACAGCCTTTTAAGCAAGGCATAAAGGAAAAAAGGATAATGGTGGAGATTTCAAGAGAAGTTCATCAGAAAAGGACAAGCAAAAAGCTAAAATTATAACACCCGCATAATTGCTAAAATAAACAAAATTTAATTTAATTTAAATTAAATTAATAAGTTGAAGAATTTAATGAAGTGTTGGAAGTGAGAAATAGGCAATGTCTATGAGGAATATAAAGGAAATATACATTACATATAAAGTCAAAAACAAGTTAGAAAAAGAGAATTTTAAAAGTAAAAGGAGGGGTAAAATGGTAATTTAAAAATAAAAATAAAAAATAAAATAAAATTATTTTTGGATAGATGATGACAATTAAAAACTTAAAAATAACTAAATAATTAATTAAATATGAATATTTTATTCATTAACTATTTCATAATTTTAAAGAATGATGAAGGGTATATTTGAAAAGTAAACTTAAAAAAATCCCATCTTTTTCTTTCTTTTTCATATTTGGCCAAAATTTTCCATGGATGGAGCTAGATTGTGTTTGATTCTTTCAACATCAAAAATTTTGAAGAATTTTTAAAGATTAAAGTGAAATTTGGTTATTTCTCCATTTAAAGGTAAGCTTTCTTACCTTATTTGGAAGCTTTATGGTTATAAATATAAATATGTATGAATTGAATTTTTGAATGAGTATGTTATAACTATTGAAATAGATATATAAGATGTTATTTTGATGAGTAAGTAAAGATTTTATGATTAAATATTGGATTCGATTAGGTCTAGTAGGAGTTTGGAAGAGGTAGTATGAAAGTTAGGGTTTTAGTAAGAGTTTTAGTAAAAAGTGGTGATATATTTGGTTTTATAATTTGAATTGGGTTATTTTGTGTTGGTAATGATATAAATGAGCTCAAATTACCATTTGAAATTGATTAGAATGAAAAACCAAAATCAAAGAGGCTTAGGACAAAATTTTAAAATTTTAGTGGAAAAGTTATACATTATATTTTAATGCTTAGAATGTGTTAAAATATGTTGTTTATGATATATTTAAACTTTAAAATCAAATTGGAATTGATTAGAGTGAAGTTTCAAAGTTGGAGTGTGTTATGGCAGATTTTGGTATTTTTGAAGGAATATGTCTAAATTCATGTTTTATACTTTAAACACCTAGAAAATGTGATAATAATTGATTATTTACATTCACATTTTCAATAGGTGTTGAATAGATTGTAATTTCATCAACCTAGTATTGAAGGGCATTAGGAGATTTTAGAAGTGGAGTGAAGTTTTAACTCCATTTGTTGCTTAATAAAGGTTAGTACATACTTTGGTTTATAATGTGTTTGATTGTATTGATTTTTAGCATTTGATTGTATTGATTTTTAGCATAACACATTGGTTATGTTATATGTTTTATGTTACTTGATATTTATAAATATGTGTGTGTAGCATTATTTGGAGTAATAATGCTTGATTTGTGATGATTATTGCATGATAAGCCATTGAGAATGGCTAAATCGGATATGTGTGCAAAATGTAAAAAGTGCAAATTGTGCACTAATATGTGGAAATGAGCAACATTTGCATTGTATATGATGATAATGTTAAAGATGCATTGAAAATATGAAAGAAGAATGTGAAAAGTGGAAATTGTGAAAGTATAATTGCATGTCACCTTCTATATGGTCTAGTTTCAGAATATTGTTATTGGATATTATTATGCTCCTTGGGTGAGACACACTAGTGTCACAAATATTGTTATGCCCTGGGGTGAGATACACTGGTATTATAGATATTATTACGCCTTCGGCTGAGACACGCTAGTGTTATAGATTTTATACGCCTTCGGGTGAGACATGCTGGTATCACAGATAATTAAGTTAGCCCAAGATAATATTTTTGAAACTAGACTAATATATAAGAATTTTGGGCCCACTGTATATGGATGATTGATGTGTTGTTAAAATATATAAAAAGAAGTAAATTGTCTAGCATTTTTATCACATTGCATTTTATGGCATTGTATGTGTTATATCATTTATTTATTTTACCAAATTATGTATCACTAATCATTATACTTATCATGATTGAATTGCATCACGCATGTGATAGAGCTGATTCGGAGAGTGCTACTAAGCCATATCAGGTCTAGATTATAGTTGTTTACCTATAGAGTTTGTCGAACTGCCACAGACCAGAATTATCTGCATTTCATGTATATATTTTAAACTTTGACATTTTACTTAAGCATGTATCTTATGTTTGTAAGCATGTATATTTATATAATGTAAATTATAAAAGGATTTTTAGTTTTAAATGTTGAAAATTTGGGAGATGGGTTGTATGTATGGTTATATATAAACACTTGTGAATTTTGTGTTTTTGTTGGAGATTTTGGAGAAATGTGTTGAATGAATATTTGGAAGTGTATTTTAAATGCAAGTTGAGTATATTAAAATTTGAAAATAACCGAAATACAAACAAAACTCTAGCGAATTTTTTCAGAGATTTTTCTTTAAAATGTTTCTTTTTATATTTACATTACTAAGGAATAATTTTCTTTCTTTATTAATATATATAAAGTGTTCTAAATAATTAATTTGGAATAATGGAAGTTTTAAAAGAAAAAAATACGTGACATTCTTGCATTATGTATATATATTTTATATATACAGGGCGTGTATATTATACATGTATAAGGTATAATAGTGTTACAAAAACTACGGTGAATCTCACAACAAGCAAAAATTTCCTCCTTATTCTATTTGCAAGAGAACAAATCACCTTGAGAAGGATTGTTATTTCAAATGAAAGCCTTTATTTTGCTGTAATTTTTTTAATAGAAATGGCCACACAAAGAAGTTTTGTAGAGACAAGTAAAGGCAAAACCAACAGAAGCAACAGCCTCAGCAGGCAAATGCAGCAGAAGAACAATCTAATTTGGGTAAATTTAGCTTATATTTTGTAAAGATTGTTTATGGCCTCTGATAGTGGGTAAATTTAGCTTATATTTTGCAAAGATATTTGAACTTTTGTTGGATGTTTATATTGATTATGCCTATTTTTGCATAGGATATAACTTAAAGAGGAAATAAGAAGAAAATAAAGAAAGTTGCAAGAAGAGGCTGAAAAAGAGCTGGAAGATCCTCGGGTATAACCCTTGGGCAAGGCTTGAGCCCAAGGGTATCTAATACTTGAAGATTGCATGAGTCAGCTACGAATCCTGATTTATTTGGGACACTTCAGATACAATTTTTGAGCATATTTTTAAAGATATTAGGACTTGGTTATATCCTTATTCAATAAACATTAAATAGGAAATTTAAGTGATGTTATTTATTATTTATTTTATTTTTATATTTACTTTTCCTAAATATGATAGAAAATTTAATAAATATTTACGCCAACTTATTTGGCAGCGCTAGGACTTCTTCCCATCTATTCTCTTCTCCTCTGTTACTGTTCACGATTTTTACAGTAGCCATAGAATATATTTTCAGTTTTCTTTTCATCAAGCATGTGTAACTAAACTTAAATTCAGTTAAAAGGGTAATCAAAGTTTTTAATTCACCAAGATTTGTGAGATCTAATCCACTATTTACTTGCTTTCTTTAATTTTAGTATTTATATTTCTTCTGTAACTTTTTACTATTATTATTTTACTAGTTAAACAATAAGGGCCCATTGACTAGTCGATTAGCTAAATAATATATCGCCATTCAAACTTAAAAATCCGTAATTGTTCTTTAACTTTTGATATTTGAGGCAATTAGGCATAGTACTAAGACAAAGTATAATTTAATTTAAATAAATTTTGCGATAGAATTTATTGATTAGAATTAGGTCCTTCTAAATCTTAAAATTATTAGCGGGTTAAATCTTAAAGGGTGTCCCTATAGAGTTATTCAATAACAAGGGTTAGTTATAGAGTATCTCTTAACTAATTTTATAACATAAGTAATGATTGGCTAATGCGAGCATCTTTGTTATCTAGAACTAGTTTACTAAAAAAGAAAGAAAATTATTTTTTGCATCAATGATCAGATCTAAGAATTGAAACCAAGATTATCCCCTTTTGACCAAAATCATCATCTTTGTTATTTTTTAATTTAATTTTGTTGATGTTTAATTTTAATATTAATTTGTTAGTTTTAAATTTATTTTAATTTTTAGTTATAAAGTCCCCCCCCCTCCATTTATTTTAATTAAGTTCAACTTTAGGATTTAAAAAAAAATTAATTTAAGTAATCAATTCCTTGAGGATTTGATACCATATTCACCGCTATTACAATTTTTATTTTGTTCAATAATAGATTTCTATTTTTGGTGGATTCGACACCCACCAAATTTCGGTGTAGTTGCTGGGGAGTTATTCTATCTTATTTTATTTCTTTTGATGACCAGGTCTGATCATAAAGAAGAACTCTTATATGATCCTAAGATTAAAAAGACTGCTAAAAGACTAAGGAAGAAGATGAAACAACAAAAACAAGCTACTGCAACTTCTTCAACTGCAGCTGATCAAGCAGTAGGCATAGATTCAGATTCAGATTCCTCATCTTCTTCTAGCGACTTTGAAGAACAAGAATAGATGGTTGAAGAACAATGAACTTTGAGGCAATTGGCAGCCTCTTCAGTCAACCAGCAGCCCCTATGCATCATTTACCCAGCTTTGAATGCTTCTTTTGAGCTAAAGTCGGATTTAATTCATTTATTGCCAAAGTTTTATGGGCTGAAAAGTGAAGATCCCCACAAACATTTAAAGGAATTTCATATTGTTTGCTCAAACATGAGGCCACAAGGAATATCTGAGGAGCAAGTTAAATTGATAGCCTTCCCTTTTTCCTTGACAATCGAGCCACTTTTTGACTTACTATCTGGATCAATCACCACATGGATTGACATGGTGACAACCTTCTTGGATAATTTCTTTCCTACTTCAAGGGCCGCAAATATAAGGAGAGAAATATGTGGTGTCAAGTAAAAAGATTCGGAAAACCTTGATGAGTATTGGGAGAGATTTAAACGATTGTGTGCAAGCTGCCCACAACATAGAATTTTAGAGCAAGCTCTCCTCCAATATTTTTATGAAGGGTTGTTACCTACGAAAAGGAGCATGTTAGATGCCGCTAGCAGAGATTCCATAGTTAATAAAAGTCCTCAATCTACTAGAGAACTTATCACCATCACGGCAGCAACATCTCAATAGTTTGGGAGCAAAAAGGAAACCCCAAAGAGGGTTAATGAGGTAAGTATCTCTTCACTTGAGTAAAAAATTAATCAACTAACAAATTTTGTACAAAACATGGCTATAAGAAATGTGCAACCAGCAAAAGTTTATGAAATTTGCGCTCATTCATATCATCCTACTAACATGTGTCTCATACTTCAAAAAGATGAGCAATAATAAGTGAATACAATAGGTGGATTTCCCAATCAAACCAAAAGGAGATATGACTCATATATAAATACTTATAATCCGGGGTGGACGGACCATCCAAACTTTATCTATGGAATAAGAGCACCAAATTCTCAATAATTCCAGCAAAGGGCACCACCGCAACAGCCTCCATTACGACCCCAAAAATCATGTATGTCTCTTGACGACATATTCAAGGCTTTTATGACTAATACCCAGCAATTTCAACAGGAAACTCGTTTGAACATTCAAAATTTAGAGAGTCATATGAGTCAGTTAGCTACGTCAGTTAGTAAGTTGGAATCTCAAGAGAAATTTTCTTCTAAGATAATAGTCAATTCAAAGAAAAATGCAAGCACTATAACTTTAAGTAGCGAAAAGGAGCTGCTAGATAAAAACCACCAGAGAGTTACCCTTGGGCAGGGCTTAGCTAAGAGGGGCAGAATCTTAAATAATTGTTCAAAGAGAGGAATCGCCAGCCGCAGTCAACTCTGATTAGCCCTAACCTCTAGTAATACCACCTTCTTTCCCACAAAGGCTTACTGAATCTAAGAAGAAGAAGGAAGAAAATGAGATTTTGGAGACTTTTCGCAAAGTTGAGGTCAATATACCTTTGTTAGATGCCATCAAGCAAGTGCCTTGATATGCAAATTTTCTAAAAGAGTTATGCACCAATAAAAAGAAACTCAGTGGCAATAAAAAGGTAAGAGTAGGGGAGAACATATCTATTGTGATTAAAAGAAAGTTACCTCCAAAGTGCAAAGATCAAGATATGTTCACAATTTCATATAAAATAGCTAATTTGGGCATAAAGAAGGCCATGTGTGATTTAGGAGCTTCCATAAATATCATGCTATTGTCTATTTACTCCTCTTTAAAGGCCGATTCTTTGAAAGAAACTAGTGTGATTATTTAGTTAGCTGATAGTTTTGTGGTTTTCCCTGAAGGGGTGTTAGACGATGTTTTAGTTCATGTTAATGGGTTGATTTTTCCAGTAGACTTTTATGTTCTTGATATGGAGGAGGATAAGTCTTCTAATTGCTCTAATAATTTATTAGGAAGACCTTTTCTTAGCGTGGCTAGAACAAAAATTGATGTTAATGATGGTACATTAACTATGGAGTTCAATGAGAAAATTATAAAATTTAATATTTATGATGCTATGAAATACCCTAGTGATGTATCATGTGTGTATGGGATTGATGTTATAGAATCTTTAAGTCAAGAAATTTTTAAGCTTAATGTTTTTGACAATTTAAACATTTTTCTTTACAAAAGTCTTGATGCAGATAACTTAAAGAATATGGATGACAAGTTCGTTGTAGGTGAAACTCTTCAAGAGCTGGTATGCGAATTGGGAGCCCTCAAAAATATGAAGAAAAGTGCACCCATATGTGACTTACCAGCATCCCATACTAAAATTCTACCTTTTGTCGTGCAGGTGCCAAGTCTGGAGTTGAACCCACTGCCTGAACATTTGAAATATGCATTTTTAGGAAAAGGAGAAAGTCTACCAGTGATAATTTTCGACAAACTCAGCAGGGAAGAGGAAGAAGATATGATTCGTATGCTTAGGGAGTATAAGGAAGCCATTGGGTGGATAATTGTTGATATAAAAGGAATTTTGCCTTCAACTTGCATGCATAAAATTCTTATGGAGGAAGATAGCAAGCCAAAAAGAGAAGTAGAAAGAATATTGAACCCACCAATGATGGAGGTAGTCAAGAAGAAATTTTAAAGCTTCTTGATGCAGGTGTGATTTATCCCATTTCAGATAGCAAGTGGGTAATTCCAGTTCAGGTAGTACCTAAAAAGACATACTTGACTGTGGTTTCAAAATGGGTGGAAAATTTGAATTGATTGCAGAAAGCTAAATGCAACTACAATAAAGGACCACTTTCCCCTCATATTTATTAATTAGATGCTTAAACATCTTGCAGGTAAGATCCATTAATGTTGTCTGGATGGCTATTCAGGCTTTTATCAGATTCCACTAGCACCAGAGGGTCAAGAGAAGACTACTTTTACTTGTCCATTTGGAACATTTTCCTACCGGCGAATGCCATTTGATCTTTGTAATGCCTCAACCACTTTTTAGAGGTGTATGGTAAGTATATTTTCTGAATATGATGAGAACATTATAAAGGTTTTCGTAGATGATTTCATCGTGTATGGAAATTCTTGAAAGATGCTTAGAGTCAAACTTTGTGTTAAATCATGAAAAGTGTCATTTTATGGTTAATCAAGGATTTATTTTAGGGCATATTATGTCAGAGAGAGGATTTGAAGTTGATAAGGCAAAGTTTGATGGAATTAAGTCTTTATCTAACCCCGCAAGTGTGCGAGAAGTTCCATCTTTCTTTGGCCATGCATGTTTCTACAGGCGCTTCATTAAAGACTTCTAAAAAATCGCTCATCCTTTATGCCAGCTGCTGCAAAAAGAAATGGAGTTTAATTTTGATGATCTTGCAAGAGAGCATTTGATATACTCAAAGACATGTTGATCTTTGCCCCAATTATATAGCCATCATATTGGAATTTTCCCTTTGAAATAATGTGTGACGCTAGCAATCACGCTGTGAGAGCAATGCTCGGGCAAAAAATTAGAAGGGAACCTCATGTTAATTACTATACATCAAGGACCCTTGAAGAAGCCCAATCAAATTATGCCACTATGGAAAAAGAGCTTCTAGCTATAGTTTTTGATTTAGAAAAATTATGTTCTTATCTTCTTGGTACTAAAGTTATCATTTATTCTGATCATTATGCAACTTTGAAGTATCTACTTAAGAAGAAAGATGCTAAGCCTAGACTTATCAGGTGGGTACTCTTGTTGCAAGAGTTTGATTTGGAAATAAGGGACAAGAAGGGATCAAAAAAATAAGGGATGAATTTTCGGATGAACATCTCTTTTCTGTCCAGCAATCGACTCCCTGGTGCACTGACATTGTAAATTTCCTGACTTCTAATATTTTTTCAGATGATATTTCTAGAGTTGAAAAGGATAAAATCAAGAGGGAGGCTAGATACTATGTTTGGGAAGATCCATATCTGTGGAAGTACTATTCTAATAAAATAATTAGGAGATGTGTTAATGAAAGTGAGATTTCTTCTATTTGAAATTTTGCTCATTCATATGCATGTGGAGGACATTTTGAAACTAAGCGAACTGCCCACACGATATTAGATTATGGTTTGTTTTGGCCTTCCTTATTTCGCGACTCTTATTTACATTGTAAGTCTTGTGAGAATTGTTAAAAGACTGGTTCTATAAGTCATAGGAATCAGATGCAGCTTGTACCTATTTTAATTTGTGAAATTTTTTACGTATGAGGTATTGATTTTATAGGTGCATTTCCCTCTTCTTTTGGTAATTCTTACATCTTACTTGTTGTTGATTATGTTTCGAAATGGGTAGAAGCTAAAGATACCCAAATTAACAATGCTAAGGTTGTTGTAGATTTTGTCAGATCACATATTGTTGTCAGGTTTGGAATTCCAAGAGTGTTTTATCAGTGATAGAGGGACACATTTCTGTAATAAGGAGATGGAAGCTATTATTCAGAAATGCAATGTTATTCATCGCACTTCAATAGCTTACCATCTGCAGACCAATGGCCAAGCTGAAATTTCTAATTGTGAGGTTAAGTCCATCCTTGAAAAGAAGTAAATCCCAATAGGAAGGATTGGAGCTTGCGCTTAGATGATGATTTATGGGCTTACAAGACCGCTTATAAAATGTTTATCGGTATGTCTCCATATCCAATGATGTTTAGAAACCCTTGTCATTTACCTGTGGAGTTGGAGCATAGGGTATACTGGGCTATTAAGCAGTGCAATATGACGTTGGAAGAAGCAGTGAAACAGAGGAAGTTATAGCTCCAAGAGTTGGAAGAAATTAGAAATGAGGCTTATGAAAATTCAAAGATTTATAAAGTAAATACAAAAGCTTTCCATGATCAGATGATTTTTAGGAAGCAGTTCATGGTGGGACAAAAAGTGTTACTCTTTTATTCAAGGCTTAAATTGTTTTCTAGCAAGTTGAGAACTAGATGGTTGGGGCCTTTTATCATCACTAATTTATTTTCTCATGGAGTAGTAGAAATCAGGAGTACAGACATTGGTAAAATCTTTAAAGTTAATGGGCATCGCTTGAAACCATTTTATGAGAGAATTCACACATATACAGTGGAAATAATGCAAATACAATCCCTTTGAAAGACACTTGAATGGAGAATGATGTTTAGCCAAAGACTTTAAATGAAGGCGCTAATGGGAGGCAACCCATATTCCTTTTCTATTCTGTATTTTCATAAATTTATTTGGTTTTAGTTAAAAAAAAAAGAAGAGAGAGAGAGCTTAGAGATATCTGAATTTTCTTTATCTCATAATTTTATGTAATATCCCTAATTTTTAAAAATTAAATAAATTAAATAAAAATTAAATTAGATAAATTAAATAAATAATTTAAATGGAAAATGGAAGGTTTAGAAGTGAAAAATTGAAACGTATATGTGAAATATATATGAAATATACATAAAATATACAAAGTCAACTAAAAGTCAACTCTTTTAAAAGAAAAGTCAAAGGTCAAATGACATTTTTATAAATATACTTTAGAAATTAAAAATTATTTAAATAATTCAAAAATATTTTATTTTTGTATGGAAGAGAAAAATTATTTTTTAAATAAATAAATAATTAATTAATTAAAAATATAACATAATATTATATATATATATATAAGGTTAAAAATGAAAGTGGAAGGAAAGAGAAATTCATTTTAGTCTTCATCTTCTTTTTTCTTTGAAGGCCGAACTCCATGGATGTCCAAAGATATCTTCCAAGCTCATTTAATTGAAGGGTTTTCAAGGTTTTAAGTGAAGTTTTGGGGTTTTCCACCATAATTAGTAAGTTTTTCAACTTTTTCCTTAAAATTCCATGGATAAATGATTATGTTGATTTTGAAGTTTTGAAGTAGTATGTTTTAATTGCTTAATTTGATATGAATGAAGTTGTTTTGAGTAGTTATTAATGATTTTAATGTTGGATTGAAGAAATGGATAAATTTAAGTTGAGTTTGGTGAAGAGAGAGAATTTAGGGTTATAGAACTTTTGGATTTGTGAAATCATGGGTTTTAATTGTGGAATTTGATTCTAAATGTGCTGTTTTGATGCATAAACAAGGATTTTAAAGTCAAATGATGGGTTTGGTTAAGTTTGGATAGAGTTTGAAAATGGTAGTGTTGATTTAGGGTTTTGAAAAAGGAAATTTTCAAAGAATGTTGAATTGTTTGATTTTAATATTTAAAGCATGTTTTTTAATGATATTAGTGATGAAAATAAGTTTGGATTAATAATTAGAATGAGTTGAAATAGAAAACCTTCAATGGTGAAGGTTATGCCATTTTAGGTTTTTATACTAAAGCATGTATTTAATTAATGTAATTAGTTTAAACATGTTAAAATATGTTTGTAATGATATAAATAAACTTAAAACACAAATTTAAATGGATTAACATGGAAGTTCAAAGTTAAAGTGAGGTAATGCTAAAATTTGAGGTTTTGATTTGGTGATATTTAATTAAGGTTTGATGTTGAGAATGCCTTACAATGTCATATTAAATGATTTTATTTGATCACATTTGGTTTAGGCATTAAGAACAAGTGATTTGCCCAACCCTAGTGTTGAGGAGCAACTTGGAAGTGAAGGTTGGAGGGAGATTTTGAGCTTGCATTTGAGAGCTTTTAGAGGTAAGTAAAAACTTTTGATGAATTAGTTATGTTGTCATAAATTTAGGCTTAACACATTTTGGTTGGAAAATGTGTTAAACTACTTGATGCATTAAACATTCATAAACATTGTGATATGACATGTGATTTATCATGTATGCATCATATGCATTGTGAAAAGCCATTGTTAATGGCTAAATTGCAAAAATGTGAAAATAATCCAAAATATTTGGGTAATATATTTTAATGTAAAATGTGATATTGATATGAATGAGAAAATGAGGTAATGTGCTTAACTAATAATGAGAAAATAGGCAATGAGCCTAGTTGATTATGAAAAAATAAAAAAAATTAATGATGAAAAATATTAAATAATAGTGCGCCTAGTATGTTATTTGATTTTCAGAGTTTTGTGTTTGGCGACATGCCTATGGGGTTATCCTCATTATTTGCCTTCGGGGCTAGCTTTTGATCAATTATTTTGATTTGCCTTCAGGGCTAGATACTTGGTGTCACTGTGATATGATTTGCCTTCGGAGCTAGCTTTTGAGCATTACTTTGATTTGCCTTTGGGGCTAGACACTTGGTGTCAATTTAGCATATTAGATCATTTGGGTCCATACTTATTTTTGTTCTTATGTGAATTATTAAATGATGAAATAATATGTTTAAAATTGAGCTTGAATGCCACATTGTGACATAGCATAACAGCATTAAACATAGGCATTGAAGTTTATTTGTTATCAAAGTTTGTACAACTAGATTTTTGGCTTAGCGCAATTGTAATTCATTACGTAGGTGACAAGGTGATCCGATTGAGCCAGAGAGTTCTTCTAGATCAGGTCGGGTCTAGATTTGAGTTGATTGTAGAGTTGATTTTGGTGCATCAAGATCAGAGATACTGCCAGCATATATATATCTTATATTATAGTATATTTTAATATTATATATATTATATTATGTTTTGGTGTATATATATTGTAAATTATAAAGGATGTTTTAAATAAATTTTATAATATGGGTTTTATATGTGTTTTGATATATATATATATATACACACACACACACGTATACATATAAATGTTTTGAGAAAATATAGAGAAATTGAGGAGTATGGGTGAAATGTATGATTGGTTTTATTGGAAGTATTCTTCTTTTACATGTTGTGGTTTTGTTGAAAATTTGAGAATGTTCAAATTACAGACAAAACTCTATCAAATTTTTTTCAGATATTTTTATGAAAAATATTATTATGGAACCTATAATTAATAATAAATATTTTAACTATTATTTAAATATACATTTAAAAATAATTTGAGATTTCTGAATTTAAAATGTAAATTTTTTTATTAAATCGGATTGTGATATTTTTATACCACATACGTATATTTTATATATACTGAATATATATATATATTATACGTATACAGAATATAAGTATGTTAGATTTTATTTGCTTTATTTATTTAGTTTTGATTTAATTAACTTTTGTTTTCACTTGTTAAATTCATTTTAGTTTCACATTAGTTTTATACTTCATTACCTTTTATTAAAAAAAAATAGAATGAAGCTATTGTTCATCTTCTCCTTCCTTGGACGTTGCTAATTTATATATTTTATTTTCTGGTCTTTCATAAGGAAAGAGTTGGCTATGGTGATTGTTACAATATGAAATGGATTCGTACGCCGTGGACACAACTTATATAGCTAATTTACTGAAATGATACTTGGCTTTTAAGTTACTAAGGGAAACAATGGGCTCTATTGAAACTTCCTATTTATAATTTTGATTATTTTCGTAAAACACCATCTACCTCTGCCCTACCTCTTTTCTTTTCTTTTCTTTCACCTCCAGCCGCCACACCACACCAAACCTCACGACCCAGCAAACCTCACACCCATACCAAGCTACCAGGCATACCACCGATGACAGCTCGAGCCCCGTTCCAGACCAAGCGACACCCAGCAGCTCGAACGAACCACCAGCCCCGCTCCTTCAATCTCATCGCATCACCATCAAGCGAACACCAGTTACTCGCTGCAGTGCGCTCCGGCGTCACCAGGTCGTGCACTCTGCTCTGACCGCCGACCGAGCAAGCTACATCGAGCGAGCGAGTTACCCTTACTAGCAGCCTGATCGAGCGCTTCCCACCATCGCGCTACTATTCTAGACCATGCGAACACAAGTCGCACGAGCTGCTCCACCTCCTGAGAATCGCTTCAATCATCTTCATCTCGCAATCTACCTTAACCAACAGTCGCTCGAGCAAGTGACGTTCCGGCTAGTGAGCACAGACCCATGTGATTCGCTCCATCCACTATCGCCCAATCACGCTCTTCATCACGCCAGCAGTATTGATCGAGCCCCACTCAGTTACCACCGCACCAGATCGCCGACCAGCCCCAACACTAGTTTCGTTGAGGACCCCGATTGTTAGTTCTACAGCCTGACAACAATATTACTTTAGATTCTATTTGTTATTGATCAAGATTTTTCAATTTAAAAAAAATAAATTAAAAAAGAACAAAGAGCAACAACAACCCTTACCATCATCATCAGACATGAGAACCAAGGTTGGTGTGAGGCGGGGCACACCGTCTTCGAGCTCTTTGCCAAAACGCCCTTGATTGATTGAGGAACAATATGATGATGAACTTGATCACCATAATAAGGCTTCACAGGACCCATTCAAACCACCCACTACCAAATCGAGGAGCCGATCACGTGTCCAGAAGGGGAGGTTTTTGGGAGAAACTTCAACAACAGTTCACAATCTAAATTTAGAATTTGACAATCCTAGTGAGCAACAACAGTATGAACAAATAAGTGAATTCTCTATATTTTCAGGTAAAATCTGTTAATTTTTGTTCTTTAGGTTCATTGAAAATTATGACCGAATGTGTTGATCTGATTAAAGGTATTGGGTGGGAATCATTTTTTATGTTGGACAACCCAACTTTTACTGAGTTGACTAGAGAATTTATGCAATATTTGATTTTGACAAAACTGGTTAGTTTGATTTGGCTACACCTAATTTGATTAAATTCATATTAATGGGTCAAAGATTTAGTTTATCTCTTACTGTGTTTAATAAGACCTTGGGTTTCAATGAAAATTCTACGGTTTGTGATTTTTTATGACAAGTTTAAAGCCTCTGATGTTTATTCTAACTTTTGTGAGAATTTGCCTGCTCAATATAACTCTAGCAAATTAAACGATTTACATTTTAGGGAGTCTAGTTTTAAATATTTGCATAGGTTCTTAGCATACTCGTTTTCAAGCAAAAAAGACGCACCATGATTAGTTTCAAAAATCGAACTATTTTTCTTGTGGTGTATGACTAAGATGAGGAAGGTAAATTTAGGCTTTTGGTTAGTAAGTCAGTTTGCCAATATTATTACTGCTAAGAGACCTTTGATTTTGGGCACTGTTATTGCTCAATTTGCTATTAACACTCGCTTGATGTTGATACTACTGACTTGCATTTGTCTTGTAAGCCAGTTCCATTGAATCTTCACACTTTGGATGAAATGGGATTGTTGCAGAAAGAAAATGATCTTTTATCTATGATTCCTGCATGACCCATTACTCCAAGAGATCAACGGGTTTTTTTGAAAAACTTCACGTACTGCACCTTTTACCACTCCAATTCCTGCCACTACAACTCCTCCTTCATCAGATCAGGAATTGTTGCGAGCCTTTTTTGAGAAGCTTGATCGCATAGAGGCACGTCTATACGACATAGAAGACAATCATAAACAGGTTGCAAATCAAGTCATAAAAATTGATCAAAGCATGCTTGCTTATCCATGGACTTGCTTATTTTTTGTTACTATTTTGCTATATGGAGGACATTGTAGACTTTAAGTGTGGGGGAGATTTGCTATGGTTTGAACCTATTTTTGATCTTATTTTGGCTGAATTTTGCTACTGGATGGATTGATTTATTCATTGATTTGGTTGATTTTCAAGTTGTTTTTATTGGGATTTAGATGCTGCCCCTCTACGATTAGAAAATATTTTTCTAAACCATTTTGATTTTTCCTGAACTTTGTGGATGTTACCTTGTGTTTTATGATTTCTAAGCCAAGCCCCATTTTATTTTGTGATTGATTTGAATGTGACATTTTGAATCTCAACTGTTTTGGCAGCCTTAAGATTGATTATTCTAACTTGATTTTTGGTCATTCACCTGCTATGAGCTACTCTTAATTAATATCTATTATGAGTATAAAATATTTTAAGGACTCTTGCTCTGTGATTTTTGTTTAATGAACTTAATTAGTGTGGAGCATATTGTTAGGCTCATTTAATTTGTCTTTAGTTGTTGTGCTTGAAATGAGAAATATGTTGAGAACTAAACATGTAAATAAAAAGAGTCTAAAAAGATCGAAAAATGAACAATTTACTCCTCTAGTCAAAAGACTATGAGTAGAGCTATTAGCCACTTGATTTCGTGACTAGTTCAGTAAACGGGTACTAGCATTACAAATGTTGTCCTCGAGTCAAAAGGCTAATGAAGTTTTAAGCAAGCATAAATGTGCTCAAAAGTAATAATAATAAGGTTCTTGACGCTAATTTTTATATGACTCGACGGATTAAATGTTGCCTTCTATATGTAACTAGCTTTTCACTTGGTAATTAATTATCATCAAAGTAGGGTAAAATTCTTGACATTTTATACTGATAATTTTATTGATTGAGTTACTCATACTTGTGAATTAATGAGAAGCATGTTCTCTAAATTTTCAACTTTTTGTCGCCACTATGTTTAAGGTTATTTAAATGTTACAATTTGAATTAAGACTTGATGAATGTGGGGTAGTGCTTTTAAATTATAAAGTGCTTGAGGGCAAGCACAACTTAAGTGTGAGGAAAGTTAATAGTGGGTAAATTTATCTTATATTTTGCAAAGATATATGAACTTTTGCTAGGTGTTTATATTAATCTTGGCCTATTTTTGCATATGATATAACTTAAAGAGGAAACATAAAGAAAATAAAGAAAGTTGCAAGAAGAGGTTGGAAAAGAGCTGAAAAAAAAACCTCGGGCGTAACCCTTAGGCAAGGCTTAAGCCCAAAGATATCTGATACTTGAAAATTTCACGAGTCAGCTGCAAATCCTGATTTGTTCGGGACACTTGATAAATGATTTTTAAGCAGATTTTCAGAAATATTAGGACTCAATTATATCCTTATTCAATAAACATTAACTAGGAAATTTAAGGGCTGTTATTTTTTATTTATTTTATTTTTATTTTTACTTTTCTTAAATAGGTTAGGAAATTTAATATATATTTAAGCGAACTTATTTGACGGCCCTAGGACTTCTTCTCATATCTTCTCTTCTTCTGTGCTACTATTTACAATTTTTACAGCAGCCATAAAATATATTTTCAGTTTTCTTTTTATCAAGCATATATAACTAAACTTAAATTCAGTTAAAGGGGTAATCAAAGTTTTCAATTCACCAAGATTTGCAAGATCTAATCCATTATTTATTTCTTTTCATTAATTTCAGTATTTATATTTCTTCTATAGCTTTTTACTATTATTATTTTGCTAGTTAAACAATAAGGGTTCATTAATTGATTAGCTAAATAATATATCATCATTCAAAACTAAGAATCCGTAATTATTCTTTAGCTTTTGATATTTGTGGCAATTAGGCATAGTACTAAGAGGATGCATAATCTAATTTAAATAAATTTTTGTGTATAATTTATTAATTTGAATTAGGTCTTTCTAAATCTTAAAGTTGTTAGTGAGTTAAATCCTAAAGGGCATCTCTATAGGGTTATTCAATAACAAGGGTTAGTTATAGAGCATTTCTTAACTAATTTTATAACCTAAGGAAAGATTGGCTAATACGAGCGTCTCGGTTAGCTAAAACTAGTTTACTGAAAAATTAAAGAGAATTAATTTTTGTATCAATTATCATATCTAAGAATTGAAATCAAGATTATCTCCTTTGACTAAAATCATCACCATTGTTATTTTTCAATATAATTTTTCTATTGTTTAATTTTAATATTAATTTGTCAGTTTTAAATTTATTTTATTTTTTGGTTAAAAACTTGCCCCATTTATTTTAATTAAGCTCAACTTTAGATTTTCAAAAAAACTTAATTTATGTAATCAATTCCCTAAGGATTCGATACCATGTTCACTGCTATTACAATTTTTATTTTGTCTAAGAATATGTTTTCATTTTTAGTAGATTCAACCCCCATCAGCCTCTCAGTCAATTCAGCAAAATAATGGATTGACTTTGTTGGTTGATAGTGGCTACACCAGTCATATGGCCAGAGGTGAATCTCTTTTCAATTCTCTTGACAATTCCTTCAAAACTCATATGAAGTTGGGGGATGGAAAACATGTGAAAGTTGAAGGCAAAGGCTTAATTGCCATTCAAACCAAAAAAGGTACTAAGGTAATTTCAGATGTGCTTTATGTACTTTTACTCTTTGAAAATTTGTTGAGTGTTGCTCAAATGATGAGAAATCATTATTCCTTATTATTTAGAGATGATAATTATATCATTAATTATCCCAATGGCTATGAGATAGCTAGAGTTAAAATGGTTGAGAATGGTTTTCCATTAAGCATGAAATCAGCAGATGAGTATGCATTGAGCTGCAAAAGTGAGAAATCTAAATTGTGGCATAAGAGGTTGGGTCACTACAATTATGACACTTTAAAGTTTATACAAAAGAATGTGTATGTGTCTAATTTTCCTGTGATCCATCAAGTTAATGAAGTTTGCATGTCTTACGAAACTTAAAAAAACTGCATAAACTAGCAGTTTTCATAAATCAAGCTCGAAAAGCCTTAAAAAATTATAGTTGATCCACAATAATGTATGTGGAACAATGAATGTGGCTTCACACAACCTGAGTAAATATTTTATTTTATTTATAGATGATTACACAATAATGACTTAGGTTGAATTTCTAAGTTGCAAATCTCAAGTCTTCAATGCATTCAAGAATTTCAAAGCTTCAACTGAAAACCAAGATGGTTTAAAGATAAAGATGTTGAGAACTGATAATGAAAAAGAATATTGCTCGAGGGAGTTTGCTGATTTTTTGAAAAATGCAGGCATAAAACATCAATTTTTTGTCGGTTACACACCTCAACAAAATGGTATGGCTGAGAGAAAGAATAGAATGGTAGTTGAGATGTTAAGATGTATGCTGGCTGAGAAGAATTTGACTAAAGTTTTTTAGGCTTAAGTAGTTTTAATAGCCATGTACTTATTGAATAGACTTCCTACAAGGCCGGTGAAGCTGGTGATTTCATTGAGGCATGGAGTGGATCAAAACCATCCTTGAAGCATTTAAGAGTTTTTGGATCAATTTGCTATGCTCACATTCCTAGTGTCAAGAGAAAAAAGCTTGATGAGAAGGCAAATGTTTGTATTTTTCTAGGATATGCAGCTCATTCTAAAGGCTACAAAGTTTTCAATTTGAAAACTAAACAAGTCATTATTTGTAGAGACTTGTTAGTGGATGAAATGGCTAGTTGAGATTGGGAACAAGAGAAATTTATGAATGTTTTTTTTTTTTTTTGTCTTTGGATTTGTTTCCACTTGATGATAGCATTGAAAGTACTACAAAAGCTGCAAAGAATGAGCAAGATAGTGAACCAGATTCACTTGTGTTGAGAACCAGACCACTATTTGAGATTTATGAAAGCCATAATCTTATAATTTGTGAACCCATAAGCTATCATGAAGTTGTAAGGCATAAAGAATGGTTACAAACAATGAAGGAGGAGATTGCAGCCATTGAAAGAAACTAGACTTACGAACTCACTTCAAGACCTCAAGGTAAAAATATAATTAGAGTAAAATGGATTTTCAGGACCAAGTTTAATATAGATGGATCAATTAACAAGTATAAGGCTAGATTATTTGTGAAGGGCTTTACTCAATTAGCTGGAGTAGATTACGCATTTGCTCTAGTATCAAGGCATGATACAATTAGATTACTTTTGGCAGTTGCAGCTCAAAGTGGTCAAAAAGTTTTCCATGTAGATGTCAAGTCAGCTTTCTTAAATGGAGTGCTTAAGAAGGAGATTTACATTTATCAATGTGAAGGCTTTATGGTCAAAGGTAGTGAAGACAAAGCTTATAGAGTCAACAAAGCTCTTTATGGATTGAAATAGGCTCTAAGAGCTTAGTATGCAAGAATTGATGCACATTTACTGCTCTAAGGTTTCAGGAGGAGTGAAAATGAAGCAAATCTATATTTCAAATTTCTAGAAGATGGGAGAAAACTTATAGTATTTATTTATAAGGGTGACATGCTAGTAATTGACAATAATACTGATTTATTGCTAGAATTCAAAAATCAGATACAAAATGACTATGAAATGTCTGATTTAGGCACGATGAACTACTTTCTGGGTATAAAAATTCACCAGTAGTCAAATAACATTTTTTTAACTCAAAAGAAATACACTTGAGATGTCTTGAAGAAATTTAAGTTAAAGAAAAGCAAATCCATTTCAACTCCTCTGGCACAAAATGAGAAATTTTTAATCGAAGATGGTGAAGAAAAAGTTAATGCAGCTAAATTTAGAAGCATAATGGTAGTTGTTGGGAAATAAATATTATCACTCTATTTCCCTTAAACCAGATTAGTAGGAAAGCAAAAAATAAATGTGAAATAATAACAAGCAATTTGATAACGGAGTTCGGCCAATTATGCCTACGTCTCCGAATCTGCTGCAGACTTCTATTAAGGAGAAAAATACATCGTGTTTATAAACACTCACACCTCACACCCAATTATCCCCAATAATTTTAACAGAAATTCTTTTAAAAGAAATTCCCTAATAGACATGATCAAGAGCACAAAAATTACTTGACTTAATTTTTGCTAGACCCGTTTTGATCTTCCTCTCTATTAATTTTCTTTCTATTCTCTCTAATTTTCTCTCATACATAACAATGGCCAAAGAGCCATTTATATAGGAAAATTATAACATGTGAACATAATGGTTGGTGAGATTTGTTAAAGGTTAGGTATCTCTTTTACCAAAGTTAGGCACCTCCATTTTTTACCACCATCACTTAAGTTAGGCACCTCCATTTTTGACCACCATTACTTAAGTTAGGCACCTCCATTTTTTACCACCATCACTTAAGTTAGACACCTCCATTTTTTACCACCATTACTTAAGTTAGGCACCTACATTTTTGACATTTTATTAACAATCTCCCACTTGAAGACTGATTTCAATCTGTCTTCACACTTCGATCTATGCAACAGCTCTTCTACGATCTACTTCTACTGCAATAACACAGCTTCAGTTTGTCAGTCGACACCGTCTTCGTTAACATGTTTGTTGGATTTTGAGTTCCACTGATCTTCTCAAGTTTCAAAATCCCATTTTCCAGAAGTGACCAGATAAAGTGATATTGCAACTGTATATGCTTCGTTCTGTCATGAAAAGACAGATTCTTCGCTAGATGTATGACACTTTGACTGTCGCAATGCAAAATATTGTTTTCTTGTTTCTTGCCTGGTTCTTCCAAGAAACTTTGGAGCCAAATCATCTCCTTGTTGGCTTCCGTGACAGCGACATATTCTGCTTCAGTTGTGGAGAGAGCAACTATCTTCTGTAGTTGAGAGACCCGGCTCACTGCGGTACCTCCTAGAGTATAGACATACCCTGTAGTGCTCTTTCTGACGTCAACATTTCCGGCTAAGTCAGCATCCAACATAGCCTACTAGTGTCGTATCTCCACCTTGAAAACAAAGTGTCTTATCTGTGGTACCCTGAAGATATTTGAGGATCCACTTGACTGCTTCCCAATGTACCTTGCCTGGATTATTCATGTACCTGCTAACAGCTCCCACTGCTTGAGCAATATCTGGCCTGGTACAAACCATGACATACATCAAACTCCCAATTGCTGAAGCATACGACACCTTTGCCATGTGTGCATGTTCCTCCTCCGTCTTTGGTGATTGTTCTTTGGAGAGTCTGAAATGAACACCTAAAGGTGTGCTCACTGGTTTAGCATCTTGCATGTTGAATCTGGCTAGTACTTTGGTGATGTACTCAGCCTGTGACAACATCAAAGTCCTCGACTTCGTGTCTCTCTTGATCCTCATTCCAAGAATCTGTTTTGCAGCACCCAGATCTTTCATTGCAAACTGCTTTGACAATTTCTGCTTTAAATTTTTAATCTATTGCATGTTTGAACCTACAACAAGCATGTCATCAACGTATAACAATAAAATAATAAAGCTACTATCAAACTTCTTAATGTAGCAACAATGATCTGCTTGGCATCTTGTGAAACTGCTGCTGCCCATAAAGCTATTAAATTTCCTGTACCACTGTCTAGGAGCTTGTTTCAAACCATACAAACTTTTCTTCAACCTACACACCAGATTTTTCTTGCCTGCCTTAATGAAGCATTCTGGCTGCTTCATGTAGATCTCTTTCTCCAAATCTCCATGAAGAAATGCTATCTTTCATCTAACTGTTCAAGATGTAAATTCTCTGCAGCTACTATTTTCAACACCAGTCTGATTGTCGTAAGCTTCACGACTGGAGAAAAAATTTCAGTATAGTCAATACCTTCCTTTTGCTGAAAACCTTTTACAACCAATTTTGCTTTGTAGCGTCTACTCCCATCATGCTCTTCTTTGATCCTGTAAATCCACTTGTTGTGGAGTGCTTTCTTGCTTGTGGTAGTTCAGCTAATTCCCATGTCTGATTTGACATGAGTGAGTCCATCTCATCTTTCATGGCAGACTCCCACTTGACTGAATCCTTCACTTGCATTGCTTCATCGTAGCACTCTGCTTCACCATTGTCTGTCAGCAATAAGTAATGCAAAGAAGGTGAGTAACGTTGGGTTTGTCTAGGAATTCTGGAGGAGCGTCTCAATTCCGGCATGCTTGGCTCCTCTGCTTCAGGACTATTCTGAACATCATTTTCAGAAATCTCCTTGAACTCAGCAAATTTCTTATTTTCAGCATCTATCTTGGAGCTGCTTGATTCTGGTGTTAGCCTATCTTTGTACATCACATTCTCGTTAAATATGACATCTCTACTTCTTACGATCATCCTATTTTTATAATCCCAAAACCGGTAACCGAACTCATCACCACCATATCCAATAAAGATACATTTTTTAGACTTGGCATCAAGTTTACTTCTTCCAACAGAATCTATATGTATGTAAGAGATACGACCAAACACTCTTAAGTGTGAAAGGTTTACCTCTTTTTGGCTCCATGCTTCCTCTGGTATTTCATCATCTAGAGGTACTGAAGGTCCTCGGTTGATCAGGTAGGCCGCGGTGTTGACAGATTCAGCCCATAAATTCTTGGGCAAGTCGGCGTGTATCCTCATGCTTCTAGCACGTTCATTCAGAGTTCTGTTCATGCGCTCAGCTACGCCGTTTTGCTGCGGTGTCATAGGAACTGTTTTTTCCATCTTGATTCCGCTGCTTGAGCAAAATTCTCTGAACCTTCTATCTCTGTACTCCCCTCCATTGTCAGACCTCAATCGCTTAACTTTCAAGCCAGTTTCATTTTCCACCATGGCCTTCCATTTTCTGAATGTATCAAAGACTTCTGATTTCTTCTTCAGAAAATACACCCATACCTTTCTCGTTGAATCATCAATGAAGGTGACATAATACAATGAGCCTGCAAGAGATGGAACTGGAGATGGTCCCCATACATCGGTATGTACCAACTCGAGCTTTTCTACCTGGGGTGTCTTGCCACTTTTCGTGAAACTGACCTTCTTTTGTTTCCCAAAGATGCAGTCTTCACATAGACCGACATCTACACTTTTAAGTTCTGGCAACTTTCCCTTTGATAGAAGTGCCTTCATCCCTTTCTCGCTCTTATGGCCAAGCCTCTGGTGCCATAGATTTGAATCAGCATCCGCTACTGCGATGATGTTCTCTATGTTTGAGGTTACATAGAGAGTACCAGTCTTTTTACCACGAGCAATGACAAGTGCTCCTTTGGTGATTTTCCATTCACAATCTGTGAAGATCGTACAATAACCTTCTTCATCAAGTTGTCCCACAGAGATCAAATTCCTTTTAAGACCAGGAATATGTCTCACTCCTTGCAGCTTCCAGGCATTCTCATTTGGCAACTTTAATTTGACATCTCCTTTTCCTATGATCTTCAAGGTTTCATCATCGGCTAGATGAACCTTTCCGAAATCACCATTGACATAGTTCTCCATGATTTCTCGGCATGGAGTGGAGTGAAAAGATGCCCTTGAATCCAAGATCCATGATTCAATTAGACTGTTAATGCTTAGAATCATAGCATCGCCTGCATCCTTGGTCACGTTTATAGATTCCTGTGCTCCAGTATCTTTCTTCGGAGCTCGGTAATCCTTCTTAAAATGACCCTTCTTGCCACAATTATAACACTTGAAATCTTTCTTCCCTGATCTAGATTTGCCCCTTCTAGATCTTGATCTACCGGAGTCTGAGTTTCTGTCTAAAGTTCTCCCTCTAGACTCTGTGTGTAGAGCTGAAGAGGTTGATGCTTCTCCTGATTCTCTTCGCTGAATTTCTTCACTCAATACCAGATCTCGTACATCGTCGAATTTTAATTTGGTATTTCCCGACGAACTGCTAATCGCTGTAACGGTAGTACTCCAACTGTCTGGTAGAGATGATAAGAGAATTAAAGCCCGAATTTCATCATCGAATTCAATTTCCACTGAACTCTACTGGGTTGTGACTGTGTTGAGTTCATTCAGATGTTGGGCCACCGATGCCCCTTCTGCCATTCGTAAATTAAATAACCGCCTCATCAAGTGAACTTTATTTGCGGCCGATGACTTTTCATATATGCTAGAGAGAGCCGCCATAAGACCTGCCGTGGTCTTTTCCTTGGCTATGTTGAAAGCAACATTACGAGATAATGTTAATCTAATAACTCCAAGGGCTTGTCTGTCGAGAAGGTTTTAAATTTTCTTCTTTCATGCCTTCTGGTTTCGTTTGTGAAAGAGGTTGATACAACTTTTTCTGATACAAAAAATCTTCAATTTGTATCTTCCAAAAGCCGAAGTCCTCACCATCGAACTTTTCAATTCTCACTTTTCCTTTGTCTGCGACCATCGCTCCCACTCGAATCTGGATTCCAAAAAAAAATTCCGACAGTGAATAGTATCCCATACAAATGAATAGTATTTTTGTCGGATTCTGAACCTTGGCTCTGATACCAGTTGTTGGGAAATAAATATTATCACTCTATTTTCCTTAAACCAAATTAGTAGGAAAGCGAAAAATAAATGCGGAATAGTAAACGCAATTTGATAACGGAGTTCGGCCAATTATGCCTACGTCTCCGGAACTGCTGCAGACTTCTATTAAGGAGAAAAATACACCGTGTTTATAAACACTCACACCTCACACCCAATTATCCCCAAGAATTTTAACAGAAATTCTTTTAAAAGAAATTTCCTAATAGACGTGATCAAGAGCACAAAAATTACTTGACTTAATTTTTGCTAGACCCGCTATGATCTTCCTCTCTATTAATTTTCTTTCTATTCTCTCTAATTTTCTCTCATAAATAACAATGGCCAAAGGACCATTTATATAGGAAAATTATAACATGTGAACATAATGGTTGGTGAGATTTGTCAAAGGTTAGGTATCTCTTTTACCTAAGTTAGGCACATCCATTTTTGACCACTATCACTTAAGTTAGGCACCTCCATTTTTTACCACCATTACTTAAGTTAGGCACCTCTATTTTTGACATTTTATTAACAGTAGTCTACTATATTTGACTGCATCAAGGCCGGATCTTATGTTTCTTACAAGCATACTTTCCATGTTTATGAATTCTCCTAGCAAGGTTCATCTAAATGCTGCTAGGAGAGTTTTGAGGTATATCAAAGGGACAATTGACTTTTGTATATTTTATGAAAAAGGAAAAGAAATTAGACTTGAAGGATATATTAATAGTAATTAGGCAGGTAGTTTTGATGATAGCAAGAGCATAAGTGGTTATTTGTTCCCTCTTGGCTAAGGGCCATTTTCTTGGAATTTAAAAAAGCAAGACGTTATTGCTCAGTCTACTGCAAAAGCTGAGTATATTGCAGCAGCTTTAGCAGCAAACCAAGTAATCTAGATCAGAAAGTTGCTAGCAGATATGGGATTGGAACAATAAGGTCCTACTGTGATCTATTGTGATTACAAATTAGCAATAGCTATTCGTCAAAATCCAGTTTAGCATGGATGAACGAAGCACATCAAAGTCAAGTTCCATTTTCGAAGAGAAGTTAAAAGAAGCAAAGAAATCAAGTTGGTTTATTGCATATCAGAAATACAGTTAGCTGATCTGATGACAAAAGCTTTACCTCATTGTAGATGTCGAGAACTAAAGAAATTAATTGGAATTGGTAAGAAAAGTCTCAAGAATGAGTGTTGAAATTGATGAGACTTTCCTGATTCAATAAATTTATTAATTAGTCATTTATTATTTTTGGATAAATATGTCTAGATGAATGTAATGTGTGGTTTAAAATATAAACTGAATAAAACAAATTGTTCTAATTAAAGTTTTTAGTAAGTTGTGTTAGGAATTAAATGTATGAAAGTTTCAAGGTTACTTGAACTAGTATATAGAGGCCAAGTTTATGTATTTTTAAAATATGTGAGAAAATATCTTCAAGTTTCTTCTTCTATTTTCCTAAGTAAATAATTATACCCTTTAGTTTTCTAGTTGCAACAGTTTTTAATATAGCATGTTTTATATGTAAACAGTAAAAGAGGATGTAGATGCATGTACACATTACTTAGTAAAACCTTTCATTCATTCCCTTTGTTTACATGCTTGTTAGCTTATTATTGCAATTTCATTTGTCTTCATGATATCAAAGCAAAAGATCTATGATTTTTAATAGTTTGCATTGTCATTAGTCTTTGTTCTTACTTACCTTACTGTAATTATGAGTCTTTGTGACTTTGTCATTCTAATATTATTAACTCTATTTAGAGTTTTAATGGTGAACCTTAGAACACTAGAATTTGTCCAAGGTGCAGGGTCGAGAAATCCTAGAAATGATGAGACACAAGAGAGAAATCAGAGGAATGGCAATGGCAAATTCACCATTAATTATGGTGTTCCGGTATATATTTGTCATTCCCCCTTTTTGGTGACAATATAAAAGGTAATGATGTTTTCTCTTTTGTCTTTAAATATTCTCTTAGGTTCTTTGGAAATTTTTTTTAACAAGTTTTCCTTCGCCACTCTGCTCTATAACTCATTTTTGACCAAAAATGTTCTTTTTCTTTAATTTGCCATAGCCAAGATGCCCCACAATCAACAAGCTGAGCCCAGGACCCAACATACAATAAGTAATGGACCATGCCTACACATAGATCTAGACAAAATTGGTGTCACTCCAGATGAGAAAGTTCCCATCCTTGCTGGACTTTCGAAACATAGGAGTGCATGATAAGAAAACTCAAGTAAGTCTCCTTTACTTTTCTTATTTAACTAGAATGTCAAATTATTTCTACTGCTTAGAGAGAAATATAAGCATTAGAAACTTGAAGCATATATGTTATTTGGAAGATGAAGAATGAATTCCTAAAAATTATGAGAATTTTACGCAAAAAAATTGTGTGTAGATTAGAATTTGCTTAGAATGAAATTTTGATAAAATAAAATTTATCAAGTAATATGTTTAGAATGCAGTATGTGAAGAGAAATAATAAAAATATGTGATATGCTATGCAATATGTTTTCTATCATAAAAGTTACTTAGTATTTAATGGGGCTTAGAAAGAATTATAAAAAGATGTAAAAAGGGCACACCACTAGGTATGGAAAATTTTGCCATCCAATGGCGAGCTCGCAATTAGGATTGGTGAGTTTGTAATACCCAATGGTGAACTCGCCATTGGGATGGCAAACAAACTATTCTATCAACTTCACCATATGTTGGTACTTTTACCACTTTCACTTTCTACCTGCATTGTCTGCATTTTCAGCCCACACTATTTATGAAATTATTTGTAAAATAAATAATGTAATTAGTAAAAATGTTATATGGAAAAATTAATTTGCTTACCCATGTTTATTTTTATTTTGCAATTGGATCCCTTGGGTGGTCTATAGGGGCAGTTCTATATATAAAGCAAAAGTGTGGTACGCCCTAGTTCTTCCCCTAGTCAAGAGAATTATTCTGAATAGCGAATTTGAATCCTTCTGGAGTGCAACGGTCACAGGCTAGTTTAAGGCCGTCAAAATTGGAAAATTTTGGAATATTAAATACTAAATAGCTTTTGTAATAAATAAATCATTCATAACAAATTATAACCATATATTGTAGCATGCTGCATATAATATATGTTATAAAAATACCAGAAGAATACTCACCAAAATAGAAACATGCCCTTATAATCATTAGAAAAAGTAAAATAGAATTAATTAATTGCTTAACTTTAAACAAATCCTATGCATTTGTCTAAAAGAAAAATTACGATCTACATACATTGAACATGATGAGAATATAAATGAACAATATATAAAAATTGAGATTTTAAATAGTAACATAAATAGATAATTAAAAAGAACAAGATAAATAATGAAATAAATAGAAAATGTCAAATGGTTAAGCTAGATAATCTTGAGATTATCGAGTTCGATAATGTCTTAAATATATATATACATATATATATATATATTTATATTGTGTTCTTATCTATTGGGTATAAAAGATTATCAAACTCTGACAATTTAGAATATAGAGTTCGACAATGATCAACCCTTCAGGAGCTTTATATTTCAAAAGCCCTCTTTATTCAATAAAAAAAATAGTATTTTATGTAGTTTTAATCATTTTAACTTAGTTTATTCTTGTTTACATACCTAAAAACTAGTTTTTCTTTATAACATTTTATAAATCATTTATAAACAAGTTGTTTCAGAAAACTCCAAGTAATTTTGAGTGAACCAATGAAGATTGTTGAGTTCAATAGTTGAGACTATCGAGCTTGACGATGTTCTTTCTACATATAAAAGAAAACTATTTTTTGAAATAATTTTGCCAGATTTACACAATAAGGATTCTTTCAAAAGGTTATTAATGACATGTTACCTTAGCTTGGATTCACAAAATAGTTGAAAAGTTCTCTTTTCTTTGAATCAAATGTAAAGTCTTGAAGTTGTTTTAAGTTTATTACTTTTATCTAAAAAAAGGTCATTTTAATTTTGTTTTTATCACATTTGTACATCAAATCAAAGTTGCCATGTGAAGTTATATTCATTTTTTATGTGTTAGACTAGTTTTCATCAGTTAGAAAGAGTCACAAGATATTAACTCTTGTAGTTTTTTCGAAACTAGCTGCCGGGGTATTTAATCAACAAGATTCTCTTATTTTGATGATCTCCTTTGGCTTTGGCTGATTGGATCTTCTAGCCCTTTTGCCTGCCTTGCTATTAGTTGCTTTCTTTCTCCAAAGTTTGCTTTGATTGCTTGGTTTTTGGTCCCCTAAAAAGGTGCAGCACACTACCATTTATAGGAACATGCCAGTTGCAAGAGGGATCAAATTGTCGAGTTCAGCAATAAACAAATGCCGACTTTGACAATTTTATCCCTATAATTACCACCATTGGCTCTAACTACTCTGCTCGAAGATCTGAAGATGCGCATCTCGGGGAGGCGCCAACTTGAGATAAAATAATGATTTTGTCCTTAATTTTTGAAAATTTATGTTTTTGCCCCTATATATTTAGGAATTCCATTTGAATATGATTTCGTGCAAGGTCATCATTGATAAGGTATCAAAACCTTATGTTACCTATAGGATTTTCGCATTAATAAAAATTACAAAAATTAATGATTATGTAATTATTGATACTATAAAAGTGTTATGAATTTAACATATACCAAATTATTAGTACAATATAAATAATGATAAATAATTCACATAGTAGTAATTTGTACTAGAAAAAGTAATTATGCATTGATATCCAATGTGGAATGATGTGAGATTGTCATTATTGAATTTGTAGATTGTTTGGAGTAATAAAAACTTAAACCTAGGTGTTATATTAATGAGTTCTACGATGATACATATGTGTTACAATATACAGAAAATACTAATTTTTATTTTTTACAGCTTTTCATTATAACTATTTCAAATGCAATTGTTTTGACCTTCAAAACCACTCATTTATATAAAAAAAATATTATTTTTTATGTTTTAATTAATATTTACTATTCTTTTGCAAATCCATTATAATTATTAACTCATAAGCAATATAATTTTTCTTCAAACAAAGAGTGTAAATTATCTCTTTAAAAAATGTAATATAAAAGAAATTCTAGCAAGACATTACCTTAATTGTATAAATAATACAGTTATTTCATGGTTATTTGATGCGAACTTATCCTAACTATCTGCAAGTGCATAAATCGTTAACAAGTAATATAATTATGAGTAGAGTATCGTTCCCACGAGGAGGTTAATTCTAAGTGCTAAATAATTAAACTGATTAATATTTGGACAATCAAATTTAATTTTATGATTTAACTAGCTAAAATGACAAAGAATCAAGAATAATTTTCTAATAATTTAAGACTTAGAGTTTGGTCACCTTCATTGATTTATCATAGTTTTTCTAAGGGATTGATTTAACTTAGTTTTCCTTTGATTAATGGTTAGATTTTTCTAAATTAAGTTTAAGTCTTTCTCAAGTACTAGAACTAATATTGACTTTAATTCTTACGTTTACTCTCGTGATCATAAGTAATTAAATCAATTCATTAGGTTTTATAAGAATCTTGAATCAACATCTTAAGGATTTAACCTTATCTCTAAGTGAGAAGCTTACTTAAGATTATTATCTCTTTGGATTGATGTCATGCTTCCACTCCATCACACATCTCAAATCAATTAATCATTGGCCAGATAATCAAAGCATTAAGATTAAAGACAACAAAATAATCAAAGAATAACTAAATTAACCAAATAGACATTTATAACTCCATGATAAATTCAATTAGAGGGACCAACCCTAAAAAGGATTAGTTCTTCATTATTGAAATAAAAACATTGCAAATATTCAAAATGGTAAATGAAAACATAATTAAAAGAAACAAGAAATATCAAACTCTATTTCTTTGAAGAAGATCTTGACTTAGATCTTGAACTCCTCATTGAAGCAGAATTTCACACTTCTTTTCTAAAAAAACTCTAAACTACATTTATTTCTTGAACTCCTCCTTCAAGCAGAAATATATAACTCTAATTGCTTGAGGACAAGCAATAATTTAAGTTTGGGGAGTTTGATAGAGTGAAATTATGATCATTATTTTATGAAATTTTAATTATGATTTTTAACTATTTTCCAATTGAATTTGATGAGTTTGATTATTTAAGTTAGAATTACACTTTTTGAGCATGGAAGACAAGATTAAAGATTTTTTATGATTAGTGAGGCAAAATGCAAGAAAAGCAAGCAAAAATAAAGGAAGAATGATGAGCCACAACCGTGTCCATTCAAAGTCACGACCATGGGAATAAATTCGAGTCTGCCACTTTACAAAATTGAAGTTCAGAAAGAAAATAAAAGCTACAACCGTCGCACTACAAAAGCCACGACTATGGGTTTCATTTCCCCACTGTCTGAGCCAAGAAAAAGAAGAAAATTCAAGTTGGCAGTCTCCACTTCAATGCCACGACTGTGGCACACCTTACCGGCCATTTTACAGCTCTAAAATGCTCAAACTGACCAATCCAACTCAGGCCACGACCGTGGCATTCAAAACCCACAACCGTGGGGCCAAAATTCATGACTTTGAGCAGACAATTGGGTTGGTGGTGAACAAAACAAGATGTGGCCTAACCTTTCAGTTTTTTCCCACTAATGAAGCTTCTAAACACTCTATTTAAACACACTTCCTCTAAGGGAGGAGAGAGGAAGGATTTGATAAGAATTATATTAGATTCATTCAAGAAATAAATGTAGTTTAGAGTTTTCTTATAAAAGAAGTGTGAAATTCTGCTTCAAGGAGGAGTTTAAGATCCAAGTCAAGATCTTCTTCAAAGAAATAGAGTTTGATATTTCTTGTTCCTTTTAATTATGTCTTCATTTATTATTTCGAATATTTGCAATTTTTTATTTCAATAATGAAGAAATAATCTTCTTTAAGGTTGGTCCCTCTAATTGAATTTATCATGGAGTTATAAATGTCTATTTGTTAATTTAGTTATCCTTTGATTATTTTGTTGTTTTTAATCTTAATGCTTTGATTATCTAGCCAATGATTAATTGATTTGAGATGTTGTGTGATGTAGCGATAGTGGAAACTTGACATTAGTCCAAGGAGATAACAATCTTAAGTAAGTTTCTTACTTAGAGATAAGGTTAAACCCTTAAGAGGTTGATTCAATATTCTCATAAAACCTAATGAATTGATTTAATTACTTATGATCACGAGAGTAGACGTAAGGATTAAAGTCGATATTAGTTCTAGTACTTGAGAAAGGCTTGAACTTAATTTAGAAAAATCTAACCATTAATCAAAGGAAAACTAAGTTAAATCAATACCTTAGAAAAATCATGATAAATCAATGAAGGTGGCCAAACCCTAAGTCTTAAATTATTAGAAAATTATTCTTGATTCATTGTCATTTTAGCTAGTTAAATTATAAAATTAAATTTGATTATCCAAATATTAATCAGTTTAATTGTTTGATACTTAGAATTAACCTGCTCGTGGGAATGATACTCTACTCATCATTATAATACTTGTTAACAATTTATGCACTTGCAGATAACTAAGCTGAGTCCACAATAAGTTTTTTGCGCCGTTGTCGGTGAGGCAATCATTCTAATATTGATAATATTAAACTATTAATACTTTGGATTTTTACTTTTCTGCATTATTTCTTTAAATTTTAAGGGTTACATGCGTAACAATCCACACACTCAACTTATAACCTATAATCCTGAAATTGAAAATTTTTGTAGAAAGCAAAGCAAGGGAAGAAGAGAAAGACAAAGAGGAGAAGGAACTTCAACTGAAATCCGTTTAGAAGAAGTGGCATTTTCTTCAAAAGAAGAAGAAAAAATCATGAGAGATCCTCAAAATATGACCCTGAAACAATATGTTATGCCATCTACTCACCCAAGATCTAGCATGGTTAAACCACCTATGCAAGCCAACACTTTTGTTCTAAAATCAGCACTTATTAATTTAATTCAACGATCTGTTTTTCATGATTTTTCACATGAGAATGCATATGCTCACATCTCTAATTTTTTTAGAAATATGTGATACTTTTAAAATTAATGGTATATTTGATTATGCTATTCGTTTGTGAATTTTTTCAGTTTCTTTAAGGGATCAAGCAAAGGATTGGCTCACTTCTAAAGCACCTGGTACATTCATTACATGGGATCAATTAGCTGCTGCTTTCCTAGCAAAATATTTTTCATCTGCAAAGACGGCTAAATTAAGAAATGATATCACAAGCTTTGTTCAACAGGATGGAGAAAGTTTATATAAAGCTTGGGAACGGTTCAAGAATTTACAAAGAAAATATCCTCACCATGGAGTCCCAGAATGGCTTTTGATTCAAACCTTTTATAATGGTCTTCATCCAAATATTAAGGGAACGATTGATGCAGCAGTAGGAGGTGCAATAATGAACAAAGCTCCTTCTGAAGCAACCGATTTAATTGAAGAAATGGCAGCAAATAATTATCATTGGACTTCATAACGAGGTATGCATAAAAAAGTTGCAGGTTTACATTAAATTGACAATTTTTCTTTACTTGCAGCTAAAGTAGATACAATTACTAAGAAATTGGAGCATGTCAATTTGTCATCTCCAATTTGTGAAGGATGTGGAGGAAGCCACGATATAGCTGATTGCAAAATTTTGGAGCACGTTTAGTTTTTGGAGAATCAAAATAGAGGCCCAACTTTCCCACAAGGAAACACTTACAACCCCACATGGAGAAATCACCCTAACTTGGCATGGGGAAATCAAGGTAATCAAAAAGCACCATATCAATCACCATACATGAAAAATTAAAATCAAGGCTTCCATCATCCTGAAAAGCCATCATATGAAGTAGCATTGGAAAAATTTATTGGAGAAACATCGGAAAGATTTGATAAAATTGAAAAGCAACATGAAAGGCTGAAGCAAAAGATTGAACTTCTATCAACTCAGAACAGGAACCTTGAAACACAGATAGGTCAAATTGCAAGTTCTCTCCATAATCGAAATCAAGGAGCTCTTCTTAGTCAAATAGAAATTAATCCAAGAGAGCATTGCAAGGCTGTGACCTTAAGGAGTGGTTTGCAACTAGAAGATCCTTCACCAAGCCAAATCCCAAAATTGGTGAAGGAGAAAGAAGAAGAAGTCAAGGAGAAGGAAATACTAAAAGAAATTGTCAAACTATATGTTCCTCAAAGACTTAAGAAGCAAAAATTAGATAAACAGTATGAAAAATTTATAGAAGTATTCAAACTTCACATTAATATTCCTTTTGTAAAAGCTCTTGCACAAATGCCAACTTATGTTAAGTTTCTTAAAGAATTACTATCTAATAAAAGGAAACTGAAGGATAACGCAAAAATTGCATTAACAGAAGAGTGCAGTGCAGTGATTAAAAACATGTTTCCATCAAAGTTAAAAGATCCAGGGAGTTTTTCTATACCTTGCACCATTGGTGACGTTGATTTTCGTAAAGCATTATGTGATTTAAGAGCTAGTGTTAGTCTAATGCTTAGTTCTATTTGCAGAAAACTTGGCTTCACGCAGCTACAACCAACAAAAATATCTCTTCAATTAGCCAATCAATCCATAAAATATCATATAGGCATAGTTGAAGATGTTCTTGTGAAAGTAGATAAACTTTACATTCCAGTAGATTTTGTAATTCTGAAAATGGACGAAGACATTAAAATTTCACTCATTTTAGGAAGGCCATTTTTAGCTACAGCTGGAACCATAATAGATGTCCAAGGAGGGAAACTTACTCTCCAAGTAGGAGAGGAGAAAGTGGAATTTAACTTGACAAAAGCTGCAAAACACCCAGCATCTCTTAATGATTGTTTCCTAATTGATGTTATAGATGAATGTGTGCAACAAATATGTGATCAAATGCATGATGATCCTTTAGAAATATGTCTTGCACAATGTTCTACATTTGAAGATAGAAACAAAGAAACAGCCACTTATGCTTCAGCATTTCAACAAAATCCACTCATGTACTTTCAAATACTTGAACCTCTTGAAAAAGGTAAAACTCTACCACTTCTGTCCATTGAAAGGGCACCAGAATTAAAGTTGAAACCTCTTCCAAATCATCTCAGGTATGCATATCTTGAAACAAATAATTCTTTGCCTATTATTGTTAGTGCTAAATTGTCTGAAGTTCAATTAAGTCAAACCTTGAATTTAATTAGACAATATAAAAAAGTAATAGGTTGGACTATATCTGATATTAAGGGAATTAGTCATTCAATTTGTATGCATAGAATATTATTGGAAGAAAATTCTAAACTTGTGATAGATCAACAAAGAAGATTAAATCCAAATATGAAAGAGGTAGCAAAGGAAGAAGTGACTAAGCTTTTAGATGCATGAATTATTTATCCCATTTCTGATAGTTCGTGGGTAAGTCCTATACATATAGTTCCAAAAAAAGGAGGGATGACAGTTATAACAAATGAAAATAATGAATTGATTCCTTCAAAGACAGTCACTGGATGGCGAGTTTGCATAGATTATAGGAAGTTGAATAAAGCCACCCGAAAGGATCATTTTTCATTATCATTCATTGATCAAATGTTGGAAAGACTTGCAAGAAATGCTTATTTTTGTTAATTGGATGGTTATTCAGGATATTTTTAAATTCCTATAACACTAGAAGATCAAGAGAAAACCACATTCATATGTCCTTATGGCACTTTCGCCTATCGGAGAATGCCCTTTGGATTGTGCAATGCATCAGCAACTTTTCAACGATGCATGATGGCCATATTTTCTGATATTGTAGAATCAATTGTTGAAATTTTTATAGATAATTTTACAGTTTATGGTTCCACTTTTGATGATTGTTTACAACATTTAGAACAGGTACTGAAAAGATGTGAAGAAACTAACCTTGTCCTCAACTAGGAAAAATATCACTTTATGGTAGAAGAAAGAATTATACTAGGACACAAGATTTCAAAAGAAGGAATTGAAGTAGATAGAGCAAAAGTGAAAATCATTGAAAAACTACCACCACCAACCAATGTGAAAGGAGTTCAAAGTTTTTTAGGACATGCAGGGTTTTACAAACGTTTTATAAAAGATTTTTCAAAAATTACTAAGCCTTTGTGTGAATTATTAAATAAGGATGATGTTTTAACTTTTCTAATTAATGTTTAAATGCCTTTAACAGGTTAAAAGCAGCACTCACAACAACTCCTATTATCTCACCACCAGATTGGTCTTTACCATTCGAATTTATGTGTGACGCTAGTTATTACGCAATTGGGGCGATTTTGAGTCAAAGAAAGGATAAGAAAAATCATGTCATCTATTATGCAAGTCGAACCCTTGATGATACTCAAATCAATTATGCCACTACAGAAAAGAAAAATGCTTGCCATAGTTTTTGCATTGGACAAATTTTGATCTTACCATTTAGGTTACAAAGTTATTGTTCATACTGACCATGCAACTATCGGGTATCTTATGAGCAAAAAGGAAGCTAAACCAAGATTGATTAGATAGATTTTTCTCTTTCAAGAATTCGATCTTGAAATTAGAGATAAAAAAGGAGCTGAGAATTTTATAGCAAATCACCTATCCAGAATAGAGCAGCAAGCAAATCAGGATATTTTACCTATTAATGAATCATTCCCTGATAAACAACTTTTTTCTGTTAAAAATTACATCCCTTGGTATGCTGATTTTGTGAATTATTTGGCAAGTAATGTCCTTCCATCAGAATTGACTTATGCTCAACGGAAGAAATTTCTTTCTGATGTTAAACATTACATATGGGATGAACCATTATTGTTTAAATATTGTGGGGATGGAATGATTCGTAGGTGTGTTCCAGAAGAGGAAATGACTAATATTTTAAATTTCTGCCATTCGAAAGAATGTGGGGGTCATTCTGACACATCTAAGACAATTGCTAAAATTTGGCAATCTGGATTCTTCTGGCCAAGTATGTATAAGGATGCCAAAAATTTTATTCAGTGCTGTGATAGATGCCAGAGGGTAGGTAATATTTCCAAAAGATAAGATATGCCACTTAACTCCATTTTAGAAGTTGAATTGTTTGATGTTTGGGGAATTGATTTTATGGGACCATTTTCACCATCATTTAATAATCAATACATTTTAGTGGTTGTAGATTATGTTTTAAAGTGGGTAGAAGCAATAGCTAGGCCAACAAATGATTCCAAGGTTATTACTAGATTTGTAAAGAAAAATATTTTCATTAGATTTGGAGTTCCTATGGCCATAATTAGTGATGGGGGTACTCATTTTTGTAATAAGACTTTTGATGATATTTTTAGGAAATATGGAGTACAACATAAGGTGACAACACCTTATCACCCTTAAACTAGTGGACAAGTGGAAATTTCTAATAAGAAACTTAAGTGGATCTTAGAGAAAACTGTTAGTAATTCAAGAAAAGATTGGTCAATTAAGTTGGATGATGCTCTTTGGGCTTATAGAACAGCATTTAAGACTCCGATCGGTATGTCACCATATAGACTTGTCTTTGGAAAAGCATGTCATTTATCAGTTGAGTTAGAGCATAAGACATATTCGGCTAATAAGCAATTGAACATGGATTGGAATAAGGCTGGACAAAAGCGCCTTTTGCAATTGAGTGAATTAGATGAGATTAAGTTTCAAGCTTATGAGAATGCTAAAATTTATAAAGAAAGAACCAAGTCATGGCATGATAGATTTATCAAATTTAAGCAATTTCAAGAAGGACAACATGTTTCGTTGTACAACTCAAGATTAAGACTCTTTCCTGGAAAACTTAAATCTCGTTGGTCTGGACCATTTACAATTGTCAAGGTTTATCCTTACGGTGCATGTGATATTCAAAATCAAAAGGGTGAAATCTTCAAGATTAATGGCCAACGACTGAAACCTTATCTCATTGGTGATCCCATAGATGTCGGAACCGTCTATCACTTCAACTCATAAGTATCTAAACCAGTGAATGTCGAGCTATCGACAATAAACCTAGTGCTTTTTTCGAGGCAACTCAATTCTTTTTCCTTTTGATCTTTTCAATTGATTTTCTTTTCAAAATTTTTAATAGATGTTTAAATCTTGTTTTGAAGGTAATTTAAGGTGCATATCCATAAGAAATTGAAGGATTTTAGATGCCACGACCGTGGTAATTCATCCTTAGGGGCGTGGGAATCAATTTAAAACTGTAAAAATGGAGATAGAGGAAGAATTTTGATGAAACAGCAAGGAAATAAATTCCACGACCGTGGCTTCCCAAGGACACGACCGTGGGATTAAAGTTGAGACTGCTAAGATGAACACTCTCAAAGGAAACAAAGTGGCAGAAGCAAAATCAAAGCCACGACCGTGGCCTCCCAAGTGCCACGAGGTAGTCTATGCAAACCGCCTTTGACCCAGTCAACCCAAGGCCACGACCGTGGCACTTATAGGACACGACTGTGCCCTCCCAAAACTATATAAGCATCTTATTTTTCTCCTCCCTTTCACTTTTTGAAGCCCTGGCCGCCCAAGTTTGAAAGCCATGACCAAAACCTCTCAACCCACGACCTCAACTCCAATTTTCACTCAATTTTCTTCAATTCTTCTATATTTTCATCAAATTAAACACAAAAATGGTGAGAAGCAAGACTTTTGCCACAAAATCAACAGGAGGATCAAAAGGTTGAGGATCAAGGGGAGATGGATCTAAAAGAAGACGTCAAGAAACATTTTCCTCATCTTCATCAACACCATCTCCACCAACATCTCCAACACCTCAAGGACCACGCATGTATCCGGAAATTCATTTTCGTGATTAGGAACAAAAGCAAAAGTACCAAAATTTAAGCTCTAGAAGAATTATTCCTTCTCGATTTATTGATGAAAATATTGTGAGAAAATAAAAATGGAACGATGAATTGATAAAAATGTTCACCGACATGCAATGGATCATGTTTGCTAGTATGTGTTACCCTACCCATGCTGAATTAACCTTAAAATTCTTGAGTAGTTTTTAATTTTTTTCACCTAATGAACAAGCTGGACAGAATGGGAGAGTGAAATTTAGATTGGAAAATCGAAATTATAATTGGCTTATGCTTGAATTCGGGGATGCACTTGGATTATCAGACTTGCAGGGGACACCGGGTAGAACTGAGGGGTTTGATGAAAATTCCACATGGACTAGACTAGGAGGCACGAGACGATTTAATAACAAAATATCTAAAGCCTCTAATTTTACAAACCTATTTTATAGGTATATTCATGTTGTCCTAGCAAACACAATTTTTGGGAGAGGTGAGAGTCAAGGAACGGTAAATTCAAAAGAATTGCATTTCTTTTATTGTGCTATGGACTGATTTTTAACTATTTTCCAATTAAATTTGATGAGTTTGATTATTTGAGTTAGAATTACACTTTTTGAGCATGAAAGACAAGATTAAAGTTTTTTTTGATGATTATTGAGGCAAAATTCAAGAAAAGCAAGTAAAAATAAAGGAAGTATGAAAGCCACGACCATGGGAATAAATTCGAGTCTGCCAATTTACAAAATTGAAGTTCCAGAAGAAAAATAAAAGCTACGACCGTGGGTTTCATTTCCCCACTGCCTGAGCCAAGAAAAAGAAGAAAATTCAAGTTGGCAGTCTCCACTTCAATGCCACGACTGCGGCATTGAAAAGCCACAACCGTGGCACACCTTACTGACCATTTTACAGCTTTAAAGTGCTCAAACCGACCAATCCAACTCAGGCCACGACCGTGGCACTCACAACCCACGACCGTAGGGTTGAAATTCATGACTTTGAGCAGATAATTGGGTTGGTGGTGAACAAAACAAGATGTGGCATGACCTTTTCACTTTTTCCCCAGTAATGAAGCTTCCAAACACTCTATTTAAACACACTTCCTCTAAGGGACGAGAGAGGAAGGATTTGACAAGAATTAGATTAGATTCATTTAAGAAATAAATGTAGTTTAGAGTTTTCTTAGAAAAGAAGTGTGAAATTCTGCTTCAAGGAGGAGTTCAAGATCTAAGTCAAGATCTTCTTCAAAAAAATAGAGTTTGATATTTCTTGTTCCTTTTAATTATGTCTTCATTTACCATTTTGAATATTTACAATGTTTTTATTTCAATAATGAATAACTAATCTTCTTTAGGATTGGTCCCTCTAATTGAATTTATCATGGAGTTATAAATGTCTATTTGATTAATTTAGTTATCGTTTGATTATTTTGTTGTCTTTAATCTTAATGCTTTGATTATCTGACCAATAATTAATTGATTTAAGATGTTGTGTGATGGAGCGAGAGTGGAAGCATGACATTAGTCCAAGGAGATAACAATCTTAAGTAAGTTTCTCACTTAGAGATAAGGTTAAACCCTTAAGAGGTTGATTCAATATTCTCATAAAACCTAATGAATTGATTTAATTACTTATGATCACGAGAGTAGACGTAAGGATTAAAGTCGATATTAGTTCTAGTACTTGAGAAAGACTTGAACTTAATTTAAGAAAATCTAACCATTAATCAAAGAAAAACTAAGTTAAATCAATACCTTAGAAAAACTATGATAAATCAATGAAGGCAACCAAACCCTAAGTCTTAAATTATTAGAAAATTATTCTTGATTCATTGTCATTTTAGCTAGTTAAATAATAAAATTAAATTTGATTGTCCAAATATTAATCAGTTTAATTGTTTGGTACTTAGAATTAACCTCCTAGTGGGAACGATACTCTAGTCATCATTATATTACTTGTTAACGATCTGTGCACTTGCAGATAGCTAGGCTGAGTCCGCAATAAGTTTTTGACTCTCACCTCTCCCAAAAATTGTGTTTGCTAGGACAACATGAATATACCTATAAAATGGATTTATAAAATTATAGGCTTTAGATATTTTGCTATTAAATCGTCTCGTGCCTCCTAATCTAGTCCATGTAAAATTTTCATCAATCCCCTTAGTTCTACCAAGTGTTCCCTGCAAGTCTGATAATCCAAGTGCATCCCTTAATTCAAGCATAAGCCAATTATAATTATGATTTCCCAATCTAAATTCCACTCTCCCATTCTGTCCAGCTTGTTCATTGGGTGAAAAAAATTAAAAACTACTCAAGAATTCCAAGGCTAATTCAGCATAGGTAGGGTAACACATACTAGCAAACATGATCCATTGCATGTGGGTAAACATTTTCATCAATTCATCATTCCATCTTAATTTTCTCACAACATTTTCATCAATAAATCGAGAAGGAATAATTTTTCTAGAGCTTAAATTTTGGTACCTTTGCCTTTGTTCCTCATCACGGAAATAAATTTCCAGATACATGTGTGGTCCTTGAGGTGTTGGAGATGTTGGTGGAGATGGTGTTGATGAAGATGAGGAAGATGTTTCTTGACGTCTTCTTTTAGATCCATCTCCCCTTGATCCTCCACCTTTTGATCCTCCTGTTGATTTTGTGGCAAAAGTCTTACTTCTCACCATTTTTGTATTTGATTTGATGAAAATATAGAAGAATTGAAGAAAATTAAGTGAAAATTGGAGTTGAGGTCGTGGGTTGAGAGGTTTTGGTCGTGGCTTTCAAACTTGGGTGGCCAGGGCTTCAAAAAGTGAAAGGGAGGAGAAAAATAAGATGCTTATATAGTTCTAGGAGGCCACGGTCGTGGCCTTGGGTTGACTGGGTCAAAGGCGGTTTGCATGGATTGCCACAGTCGTGGCACTTGGGCGGCCACGGTCGTGGCTTTGATTTTGTTTCTGCCACTTTGTTTCCTTTGAGAGTGTTCATTTTAGCAGTCTCAACTTTAATCCCACGGTCGTGTCCTTGGGAAGCCATAGTCGTGGGATTTATTTCCTTGTTGTTTCATCAAAATTCTTCCTCTATCTCCGTTATTACAGTTTCAAATTGATTCCCACACCCATGGGGATGAATTACCGCGGTCGTGGCATCTGATATCGTTCAATTTCTTGTGGATATGCACCTTAAATTACCTTCAAAACAAGATTTAAACATCTATTAAAAATTTTGAAACGAAAATCAATTGAAAAGATCAAAATGAAAAAGAATTGGGCTGCCTTCCAAAAAGTGCTAGGTTTTTTGTCGATAGCTCGACATTCACTGGTTTAGATACTTATGAGTTGAAGTGATAGACGGTTCCAACATCTATGGGATCACCAATGAGATATGGTTTCAGTTGTTGGCCATTAATCTTGAAGATTTCACCCTTTTGATTTTGAATATCACATGCACCGTAAGGATAAAGCTTGACAATTGTAATGGGTCCAGACCAACGAGATTTAAGTTTTCCAGGAAAGAGTCTTAATCTTGAGTTGTACAACAAAACCTGTTGTCTTTCATGAAATTGCTTAAATTTGATAAATCTATCATGCCATGAATTGGTTCTTTCTTTATAAATTTTAGCATTCTCATAAGCTTGAAATCTAATCTCATCTAATTCACTCAATTGCAAAAGGCGCTTTTATCCAGCCTTATTTCAATCCATATTCCATTGCTTAATAGCCGAATATGCCTTATGTTCTAACTCAATTGGTAAATGACATGCTTTCCCAAAGATAAGTCTATATGGTGACATACCGATCGGAGTCTTAAATGTTGTTCTATAAGCCCAAAGAGCATCATCCAACTTAATTGACCAATCTTTCCTTGAATTACTAACAGTTTTCTCTAATATTCACTTAAGTTCCCTATTAGAAATTTTCACTTGTCCACTAGTTTGAGGGTGATAAGGTGTTGTCACTTTATGTTGTGCTCCATATTTTCTAAGAATAGCATCAAAAGTCTTATTACAAAAATTAGTACCCCCATCACTAATTATGACCCTAGGAACTCCAAATCTAGTGAAAATATTTTTCTTTACAAATCTAGTAACAACCTTGGAATCATTTGTTGAACTAGCTATTGCTTCTACCCACTTTGAAACATAATCTACAGCCACTAAAATGTATTGATTATTAAATAATGATGGAAATGGTCCCATAAAATCAATTCCCCAGGCATCAAACAATTCAACTTCTAAAATGGAGTTAAGTGGCATATCTTGTCTTTTAGAAATATTACCTACCCTTTGGCATCTATCACATGACTGAACCAAATTGTTTGCATTCTTATACATACTTGGCCAAAATTTTAGCAATTGTCTTAGATGTGCCAGAATGACCCCCACATTCTTTCGAATGGCAGAAATTTAAAATACTTTTCATTTCCTCTTATGGAACACACCTACGAATCATTCCATCCCTACAATGTTTAAACAATAATGGTTCCTCTCATATGTAATGTTTAACATCAGAAAGAAATTTCTTCCGTTGAGCATAAGTCAATTCTGATGGAAGGACATTACCTGCCAAATAATTCACAAAATCAACATAGCAAGGGATGTAATTTTTAACAGAAAAAAGTTGTTCATCAGGGAATGATTCATTAATAGGTAAAATATCCTGATTTGCTTGCTTCTCTATTCTGGATAGGTGATCTGCTATAAGATTCTCAGCTTCTTTTTTATCTCTAATTTCAAGATCGAATTCTTGAAAGAGCAAAATTCATCTAAGCAGTCTTGGTTTAGCTTCCTTTTTGCTCATAAGATACCTGATAGTTGCATGGTCAGTATGAACAATAACTTTGTAACCTAAATGGTAAGATCAAAATCTGTCCAATGCAAAAACTTCAAAATCTGTCCAATGCAAAAACTATGGCAAGCATTTCCTTTTCTGTAGTGGCATAATTGATTTGAGTATCGTCAAGGGTTCGGCTTGCATAGTAGATGACATGATTTTTCTTATCCTTTCTTTGACTCAAAACCGCCCCAATTGCGTAATAACTAGCGTCACACATAAATTCGAATGGTAAAGATCAATCTGGCGGTGAGATAATAGGAGTTGTTGTGAGTGCTGCTTTTAACCTGTTAAAGGCATTTAAACATTAATTAGAAAAGTTAAAAACATCATCCTTATTTAATAATTCACACAAAGACTTAGTAATTTTTGAAAAATCTTTTATAAGACGTCTGTAAAACCCTGCATGTCCTAAGAAACTTTGAACTCCTTTCACATTGGTTGGTGGTGGTAGTTTTTCAATGATTTCCACTTTTGCTCTATCTACTTCAATTCCTTCTTTTGAAACTTTGTGTCCTAGTATAATTTCTTCTTCTACCATAAAGTGATATTTTTCCCAGTTGAGGACAATGTTAGTTTCTTCACATCTTTTCAGTGTCTGTTCCAAATGTTGTAAACAATCATCAAAAGTGAAACCATAAACTGTAAAATCATCCATAAAAATTTCAACAATTGATTCTACAATATCAGAAAATATGACCATCGTGCACTGTTGAAAAGTTGCTGATGCATTGCACAATCCAAAGGGCATTTCTCCGATAGGCGAAAGTGTCATAAGGACATGTGAATGTGGTTTTCTCTTAATCTTCTAGTGCTATAAGAATTTGAAAATATCCTGAATAACCATCCAATAAACAAAAATAAGCATTTCCTGCAAGTCTTTTCAACATTTGATCAATGAATGATAATGGAAAATGATCCTTTCGGGTGGTTTTATTCAACTTCTTATAATCTATGCAAACTCGCCATCCAGTGACTGTCTTTCAAGGAATCAATTCATTATTTTCATTTGTTATAACTGTCATCCCTCCTTGTTTTGGAACTATATGTATAGGACTTACCCAAGAACTATCAGAAATGGGATAAATAATTTCTACATCTAAAAGCTTAGCCACTTCTTCCTTTACTATCTCTTTCATATTTAGATTTAATCTTCTTTGTTGATCTATCACAGGTTTAGAATTTTCTTCCAACAATATTTTATGCATACAAATTGAAGGGCTAATTCCCTTAATATCAGATATAGTCAACCTATTACTTTTTTATATTGTCTAATTAAATTCAAGGTTTGACTTAATTGAACTTCAGACAATTTAGCACTGACAATAATAGGCAAAGAATTATTTGTTTGAAGATATGCATACCTGAGATGATTTGGAAGAGGTTTCAGTTCTAATTCCGGTGCCCTTTCAATGGACAAAAGTGGTCGAGTTTTACCTTTTTCAAGAGGTTCGAGTCTTTGAAAGTACATGAGTGGATTTTGTTGAAATGCTGAAGCATAAATGGCTATTTCTTTGTTTCTATCTTCAAATGTAGAACGTTGTGCAAGACATATTTTCAAAGGATCATCATGCATTTGATCACATATTTCCTGCACACATTCATCTATAACATCAATTACGAAACAATCATTAAGAGATGCTGGGTGTTTTGCCGCTTTTGTCAAGTTAAATTCCACATTCTCCTCTCCTACTTGGAGAGTAAGTTTCCCTTCTCGGACATCTATCATGGCTCCAGCTGTAGCTAAAAATGGCCTTCCTAAAATGAGTGGAATTTCAATGTCTTCGTCCATTTTCAGAATTACAAAATCTACTGGAATGTAAAGTTTCTCTACTTTCACAAGAACATCTTCAACTATGCCAATAAGATATTTTATGGATCGATCGGCTCATTGAAGAGACATTTTTGTTGGTTGTAGTTGTGTGAAGCCAAGTTTCCTGCAAATAGAACTAGGCATTAGACTAACACTAGCTCCTAAATCACATAATGTTTTACGAAAATCAACGTCACCAATGGTGCAAGGTATAGAAAAACTTCCTGGATCTTTTAACTTTGATGGAAGATTGTTTTGAATCACCGCACTACACTCTTCTGTTAATGCAATTTTTGCGTTATCCTACAGTTTTCTTTTATTAGATAGCAATTCTTTAAGAAACTTAACATAAGTTGGCATTTGTGCAAGAGCTTCTACAAAAGGAATATTAATGTGAAGTTTTTTAAATACTTGTAACTACTTATCTAATTTTTGCTTCTTAAGTTTTTAAGGAAAAGGAATTTGAGGAACATATGGTTTGACAATTTCTTTTGGTATTTCCTTCTCCTTGACTTCTTCTTTTTTTTTTTCCTTCACCAATTTTGGGATTTGGGTTGGTGAAGGATCTTCTAGTTGCAAACCACTTCTTAAGGTCACAACCTTGCAATGCTCTCTTGGATTAATTTCTATCTGACTAGGAAGAGCTCCTTGTTTCCGATTATGGAGAGAACTTGCAATTTGACCTATTTTTGTTTCAAGGTTCTTGTTCTGACTTGATAGAAATTCAATCTTTTGCTCCAGCCTTTCATATTGCTTTTCAATTTTATCAAATCTTTCTGATACTGCTCCAATGAATTTTTCCAATGCTACTTCATATGATGGCTTTTCAGGAGGATGGAAGCCTTGATTTTGATTTTTCATGTATGGTAGTTGATATGGTGCTTTTTGATTACTTTGATTTCCCCATGCCAAGTTAGGGTGATTTCTCCATGTGGGGTTATAAGTGTTTCTTTGTGGGAAAGTTGGACCTCCATTTTGATTCCCCAAAAACTGGATGTGCTCCATAATTTTGCAATCAGCTACATCGTGGCTTCCTCCACATCCTTCATAAATTGTACATGATGATGACAAATTGACATGCTCCAATTTCTTAGCAATTATATCTACTTCAGCTACAAGTAAAGAAAAATTGTCAATTTCATGTAAACCTTTGTTCTGAAGTCCAATGATAGTTTTTTGCTGCCATTTCTTCAATTAAATCGGTTGCTTCAAAAGGAGCTTTGTTCATTATTGCACCTCCTGCTGCTGCATCAATTGTTCTCTTAATATTTGGATGAAGACCATTATAAAAGGTTTGAATCAAAAGTCATTCCGGGACTCCATGGTGAGGACATTTTCTTTGTAAAATCTTGAACCGTTCCCAAGCTTCATATAAACTTTCCCCATCTTGTTGAACAAAGCTTGTGATATTATTTCTTAATTTAGCTGCCTTTGCAGGTGAAAAATATTTTGCTAGGAAAGCAGCGGCTAATTGATTACATGCAGTGAATGTACTAGGTGCGTTAGAAGTGAGACAATCCTTTGCTTGATCCCTTAAAGAAACTGAAAAAAGTCGCAAACGAATAGCATCATCAGATACACCATTAATTTTAAAAGTATCACATATTTCTAAAAAATTAGAGATGTGAGCATATGCATCCTCATATGGAAAACCATGAAAAACAGATTGTTGAATTAAATTAATAAGTGATGGTTTTAGATCAAAAGTGTTGGCTTGCACAGGTGGTTTAACTATGCTAGATCTTGGGTGAACAGATGGCATAACATATTGTTTCAGGGTCATATTCTGTGGATATCCCATGATTTCTTCTTCTTCTTCTAAAGAAAATGCTACTTCTTCTAAACGGATTTCAGTTGAAGTTCCTTCTCCTCTTTGTCTTTCTCTTCTTTCCTTGCTTTGTTTTCTACAAAATTTTCAATTTCAAGATTATAGAGTACAAGTTGAGTGTGTGGATTGTTACGCATGTAACCCTTAAAATTTAAAGAAATAATGCAGAAAAGTAAAAATTCAAAGTAATAATAGTTTAATATTATCAATATCAGAATGATTGCCTCCCCGGCAACGGCGCCAAAAATTTATTGCGGACTGAGCCTAGCTATCTGCAAGTGCACAGATCGTTAACAAGTAATATAATGATGAGTAGAGTATCGTTCCTACGAGAAAGTTAATTCTAAGTGCCAAACAATTAAAGTGATTAATATTTGGACAATCAAATTTAATTTTATGATTTAATTAGCTAAAATGACAATGAATCAAAAATAATTTTCTAATAATTTAAGACTTAGGGTTTGGTCACCTTCATTGATTTATCATAGTTTTTCTAAGGTATTGATTTAACTTAGTTTTCCTTTGATTAATTGTTAGATTTTTCTAAATTAAGTTCAAGTCTTTCTCAAGTACTAAAACTAATATCGACTTTAATCATTACGTCTACTCTCGTGATCATAAGTAATTAAATCAATTCATTAGGTTTTATAAGAATCTTGAATCAACCTCTTAAAAGTTTAACCTTATCTCTAAATGAGAAACTTACTTAAGATTGTTATCTCCTTGGATTAATGTCATGCTTCTAGTCTCGCTCTATCACACAACATCTCAAATCAATTAATCATTGGCCAGATAATCAAAGCATTAAGATTAAAGACAACAAAATAATCAAAGGATAACTAAATTAACCAAATAGACATTTATAACTCCATGATAAATTCAATTAGAGGGACTAACCCTAAAAAGGATTAGTTCTTCATTATTGAAATAAAAACATTGCAAATATTCAAAATGGTAAATGAAGACATAATTAAAAGGAATAAGAAATATCAAACTTTATTTCTTTGAAGAAGATCTTGACTTGGATCTTGAACTCCTCCTTAAAGTAGAATTTCACACTTCTTTTCTAAGAAAACTCTAAACTACATTTATTTCTTGAATGAATCTAATCTAATTCTTTTCAAATCCTCCCCTCTCCTTCCTTAGAGGAAGTGTGTTTAAATAGAGTGTTTGAAAGCTTCATTAGTGGGGAAAATTTGAAAAGGTTATGCCACATTTTGTTTTGTTCTCCACCAACCCAATTGTCTGCTCAAAGTCATGAATTTCGACCCCACAATCGTGGATTTTGAGTGTCATGGTTGTGGCCTGAGTTGGATTGGTCGGTTTGAGCACTTTAGAGCTGTAAAAAGGTCGGTAAGGTGCGCCATGGCCGTGGCATTGAAGTGGAGACTGCTAACTTGAATTTTCTTCTTTTTCTTGGCTCAGACAGTGGGAAAATGAAACCCACAGTCGTGTCTTTTGGAGTGCCACGGTCGTGGCTTTCATTTTTCTTCTGGAACTTCAATTTTGTAAAGTGGTAGACTCGAATTTATTCCCATGGTCGTGGCCTTTGGAAGGCCATGGTCGTGGCTTTCATACTTCCTTTATTTTTGCTTGCTTTTCTTGAATTTTACCTCACTAATCATAAAAAAAAAAAACTTTAATCTTGTCTTCCATGTTCAAAAAGTATAATTCTAACTCAAATAATCAAACTCATCAAATTCAATTGGAAAATAGTTAAAAATCAGAGTTAAAACTGCATAAAATAATGATTATAATTTCACTCTATCATTATTCAAGGAGTTTAATTTTGCTTTTTTAAGCATAAAAATTATCAAGCAAGGCATGCTTCATTTCTAGGCCGAGGTTATTTTATTTATTATTTAATTTTTAAATTCTCATTTACACCAAAAATGGATCTAATATAAGGTGTGTTCGTTTTGGTTGTAGATTTTTATTTTTGAAAGCTAAAAAATATTTTTAGTTTTTCATTTTTTATTTTTTAAAATTTTATTTTATGTTTTTAAAAACTATATCATAATTATCAAAAATTAATTATTAAAATACATAAATAAAAAATTTTAGAAAAAGACAAAAGTCAAAAATTGACTTTTGCAGTAAAGAAAAAAGTTTTATTAATATAAAATATCTTATATTAAAAAAGAGTTTTATTAATATAAAATGTCTTCTCAAAATCAAAACTCTCAAAATCTATTTTATGGATTTCGTATTTATTGTAAAACTTAATGATATTATCGAACGTATTTTTATTTTTTTTCCTAAAAAGCTAAAACCTAAAATCAAAAACCTTCTCGAATGCCTCCTAAATAAAATATGTTAATTGTTTCCTAAGCTTGCAACTGCCTCCGACTGTCCACATCACTAACCCAACCTTTCCCTCTCACCAGTCATCATCATCTTCATTGCTAAGCAAGCAAGCCTTTGCCTCCACTAGTCATCATTATCTTTATTGCTACCATCTTCAAACCAGCCTCTTCAAACCAGCCTCCTACCATCATCGTCATAGCCAACCCAGCCTGCTCAACATCATCTTCATCGCAACCTCTAACCATCATCTTCAAGTCAGCCTATCACCATAACTATCATTGTTAACCTAGCCTAATTACCATATTGTCACCATAGTCACCATTGCCAACCCAATAAAGAAGAGGCCACCAACATTGTTCTAGGCTGCCATTGCTGTTGTTCAAGCATGGTGTGGCTTCTAATGTTTTTTTTATTAATTATTTGTTTGGCTTCTAATGTTTTTTTTATTAATTATTTGTTTTACTTTTATTAGAAAAAATAAATGAACAATGAGCATTTAATGAACAATGAGTATTTAACGAGCTTGAGATCAACTTGTTAAAAAAAAATAAATGAATTTTGAGTTGGAATTGAATAATTTTAATATGAGTTGAGTTTGAGATTTTTACATATTTTTGGAATTGCTCAAGCCCTCTTAGTTACTGTCGCAGGAAAAGGACTTCGTTCTACAATGTTTCTCTAATTAAAAGCTCTAGTCAATGACAATAAGCTAGTGTTGTGCATGTATATTTTAATTTGGGGCATATACAATGATAGATTTGGTTGGGAGAATAAATTGTACTTGTTATGACTCAATTGTAGAATTATCATCAATTATATAATTTTAAAGAGGGATGTTTAGTTATTATAGGCTAAGAAGATTTGACTAATCAGTAATCACTTATAGCTAAATAAAACTTGAATGTTTTTAGTCAACCAGATCATCAAATAGAAATGTTACTAATTAGCCTTTTTAATTAATTGATGTTTTCTTTCTTTATTTTCTTCATTTTTGTTTGGCTTGGACTAACATTACAAGTGCATTTGCTTTTTTTTTTTTTAAATAAAAAATAAAAAGGCTAATGAAGAAGGAAGTAGGAGAGATTTATTTCCACCATGGACACTAAAACCTTATCTTCCCTGCCACTTTTATATGCTAATTTAGTCAATATTTAATGAAAAATAATAATAATTCAGCTCTTGTGCATGTTTAATGTAAAAAGATGAGTGGTATTATGTTTGAACAAGAAACGGTCAAAGGGCACATAATACACTACAAGGAATTATACATTTAATGACAATTTTCAAGTTAGGCACAAAAAAATGGTCATAAAAAGTTGATTAATTATTATAATCTTATACTGTTGTCGCTAGTGAATTTATTTTGTGATAATATTTATTTGTGTCAATTTTAGTAATTTTTTGTCATTAAATCACAACTTTTATGACTATAAACAAATCCCTAACAATTCTATATGGAGATAAAATTTTTCAACAAAAATTTAGAGGAAATATTTTTAGTGACAATATAATATTCATTGATTATAATTTTTGATATCATGAAAATTGCAAATTTGTAGTGATAGTATCACTTATTATTATTAATTCATTGATTAAAAAAGCGACATAATATTTTGTTACTAATAATTATATATAGTGACGATAAATAATTTTTTTTAATTATATTTGGAGGTAAATTTTTTTTCCAAAATTTTTAGTGAAAAAAGTTTTAGTGATGATATAATATTAATTGGTTATAATTTTTGATGTCACAAAAATTATAATTTATAGTGATAATAATAATTATTATCACTAATTTTTTATCTGAAAAGTAACATATATTCTTATCACTAATAATTATATATCATGATAATAAGTAAATATTCACCACATCTGCATTTTGAAATAAAAAATTTCTTCCAACAAACTTTGGTGAAAAATATTTACATTACGATATAATATTCATTTATTATAATTTTTTATGTCATGGAATTACAATTTATAAAGATAACATCATTTTATCGTCACTAATTCATTTAATTAAAAAAATGGCAATATCATTTTATCACTAATAATCATATATTATGACGATCATATATATTCGTTACACTTATATTTAAAGAAAAAAATTTCTTAAAAAAATTTAGTATATAATATTTAAATAATAATATAATATTTATTAGTTATGATTTTTTATACTATAAAATTACGATTTACAATGACTATCATTTGCTACCACTAATTCAATTATTAGAAAAATAACTATATTATTTTATCATTAATTAATCATATATCATAATAATACATAAATATTTATTACAAATGTTTTTTATGGTAAAAATTTTTTCCAAAGAAATTGGTGGGAAATGTTTAATGGCTATAGTATTTATTGATTTTGGATGTAATAAAATTATAATTTATAGTGATAATATCATTTATCATTATTTATTTATTGATTAAAAAGTGACAATATTTTTTTATCATTAATAATTACATATCATGACCATGCAAAAATGTCAGCATAATTGCATTTGAAAGAAAAAATTTTCTCTAAAAATGTTGGTAAATAAATATTTAAATGACTATATAATATCTATTAACTATAATTTTTTATGTTATTGAATTGTAAATTATAATGATAATATTATTTATCATCACTAGTTGATTACTTCAAAAAGTAATAATATCGTTTGTCAGTAATAATTATATAGCTTGACGATAAATAAATATTCGCTACTAATTATATTTTGAGATAAAAAAATCCTTTCAAATATTTTGGAGAAAAATATTTTAATGATAATATAATATTCTTTAGTTATTATTTTTTATGTCATATAAATTGTGATATATAATGACAATATAATTTGTAGTTAATTCATTAATTAAAATCATTACATGTTAATTTGTCACTGATAAGTATATATTGTGGCAGTAAATAAATATATGTTATGATTACATTTAGAAATATAATTTGGCGCCAAAATTTATTTTGATTAAAAAAGCAACAAAAATACACTTTCCCATTAAAACAACTTTAGTAATCTTATTTTTTTTAAAACTTAAAAATAAATATAAGTGTACCATACATAATTTATATTTATAAGTCATAATCATATACAAGAATAGTTAATCACAAACCTTATATTTCTTTTTCTTTATATTTCTCAAATTATTTTTTATACAGCTAAATTAGTAGTTATATCACATATTTATAACTAAATTATTAATTGTAATGATACATATATAATTGATATAGATAAAGAAATATGCAAAATGAATTATTCAGCCCTTGTACTTTAGTGCTTTTTTCTAGCTCTTATACTTTAGTGTTTTTTTTTTTCTATTGAGTCTTTACACTTTAATTATAATTTATTAGACTCTTGTACGTTGTTATCTTATGTTAAACTAGTCATTTTTTAATAAATTTTTTTTGACACAATTATAATAGAGGGCTTAATAGAAAAAATAGTATAACACATGGGCTAAAATGATACATTTTGCTTTTTTTTAATATATGAAAAATTAAAATAATGCGGGAAAAATTAATTTTAAGGCCTAATAAAAAATTAAATAATAAATAATTTTTCTAATAAAAATTATATTCTAAATAAAAATAAAAATAAAATAATAAATGATTAAATAACTATCAGTTATCATAATAATATTTTAGAATTAATTGATAATTAATGAATTAAAATTGAAAATGAAAATAAGTAAAAGAAAATATTGAAAATATGTATATGTGTTTGTATAGGTTTTAATCAGCATGAAATGATCCAATTGAAATGATTATGCATATCTATGGGGTGCAGCAACTAAATGTAGACTTGATTGACCATGAATGGTGTTGTCATACATTATTGGTCAAGATGTAGTAAACTTTTAGATAGCTAAAGGAGAAAAGAAAAATAATTGTTAGCACATAATAAGAGCACTAAAAAACTTGCGTTCTGCACTGCTCAGGTAAGTGAATTGTTGAAGTAAGCATCTATTTTTTTTATTTTAAATTTGTTTTGATTTCAAAAAAGAAAACCTAAATTGAGAATTTAATTAGATAGTCATTAATTACATTTGTTATTAAGTTTTGGAGTTGGATTTAAGTATGAAAATGATAACAATTCTTTTTATTATTAATAACTTCAATCTTTGATTATTTTCTTTTACTTATTTTTATTTTCAATTTTAATTTATTACTTATCATTTAATTCTAAAATATTATTATAATAATTGATAGGTATTTAATCATTTATTATTTTATTTTTATTTAGAATATAAATTTTTTATTTAGCAAATTATTTATTATTTAGTTTATTTATTAGACCTTAAAATTAAAATTTCTCTCATCATCTTAATTTTTTATGTATAAAAAAGGCAAAAAGTATCATTTTGGCTCTTATATTATACTGTTTTTTGTATTAAGCCATCTATTATAACGGTGTTAAAAAATCTATTAAAAAAGCTAATTTAGGATGAGATAATATATATGGGCTTAATAAGTCACAATTAAAATATAAGGACTCAATAAAAAAAATACTAAAATATAAGGGCTAAATAATGCATTTTGCTAAAAAAAAAATATAAATTATATCTATATAACATAATTTTGCATTATTATGTGCATATAGTGCAAATAGTTAATGTTATTCAAAAGATTATAGCAAATAAAAAATATAATTAACATAAAGTTTTATAAACGGAATACAGTATATAATATATGTGCGAGTTTGTTTGTACATGTTTATCTAATGAAATAATTAATATAAAATATTATAACTTGTGTGTATATATTTGTATATATGTATTAACATAATAAACACTATATAATTATGCTTACTATATTTACAAGCTAAATTTAATTAAAAGAGTAGCTGATTTTAATTTATTTTAGATTCTTTTATATTAAACATTACTTAAGTTAAAACCACTAGTATTATAGTTAATATTTTATAATTAATATAAGGTTTTACGATGTGTGACTGTATTTGTGTATATGTATAGAGAGAGAGAAAATAATTAATATAAAATATTATATATGTCTATATTAATTATATAAATTGTATAATTAGATTTAATATATATTAATATATTAAATTTAATTAAAATAGCATTTGGTTTTAATTTTTTTAATTTTTATATATTAAATATTACATAAGTTAAAAACATGGTTTTTTTAATGCAAATAAAGGTAATTTTATTGTAAAACCATGTGGTTTTAGTATTTGTATTTTTTTATATTTAATTTTATACAATTAATATATATATATATATATATATTTATCTTTCTATGAAATCCTAACCTAACAAACAGCCGCCTCTCACCCCCATTCATCGCCAAACGCATTTCGCACCATCATCTTTAAGTCGGCTCTTACCATCACCATCATCAGTTCATCACCAACCTAGCCTGCTTATCATTTACCATCATCATCATCGCCAACCCCAGCCTGCTCAAATCTCCGCAGTAAGGTCACCATTGCCAACCTAGTAAAGAAGGAGCCACAATCGCCATTCCAGGCTGACATTGCCGCCGCTCGAGCTTGACTGTTGGTATTTATTTTATTTATTTTCAATCTTAACATTATTAAATGCTCTTATGTGTTTGGGAGATGACATGAATAATTTCTTTGGTATGCGTATCTGTGTTGCATTTTCTTGGGTCATGTCATTTTTAAAGTTTTTTTTTTTTTTTTTGCATTTTCTGGTATCGCTTGGAGTCCTTGCCAATGATTTGGAAAGAGAAATACAGGAAAAGCAAAAGCATGATGACATAATTTGTTCTTTGTTAATGGTTATAGTGGGAAGAATAAATTTGTAAACACACATTAAATTTCAGGCTTGAAATCAGCTAGCAACCTGAGTATCCATTCTTGGTCTGGCGATGTTTTCTTGAAAGCATTTGCAATGCAGTTTTATAAATTTTATAAAATTTTTATTGAATATTAGCTTGCTTGCCATCATTAGTTCTTAAATTTTTTTTGAATTGTTTTCACTTTAGTTTATATAATTTTAAAATCAATGATGTTTTAGTTTTTAATTATTAAAATTTTAAATATTTTAGTCATTCAAAATTTTAATAATGTACCATTTATATGAATGTTGAAGCTAGAATTTCACCTAGCACTGTACTTTTTGTCAATGCTAGAAAGAATGGAGGAAGTCATAAAAGATTGTGAGCATTGGGACCAAAACAGTGAGTAAAGAACCTTGAAAATGGATGGATTGATTTTTAACAGAGGAAACTTCATAATCTTTTAAATTTTCATCATTTAAAATTTTAGCATTGAAATCTTAAATTTGTCAAATATTAATGAATATTCTTAATTTTTTTTAATATTTTTTTCTGATTTTAACTGTCGGTACATTTTGCACATGATCACCCCATATTAGTTGGAAAAGAAGTCATTTCTGCCTTAAAAATTATTTATCAAGTTCCCATGACTGCCGAAGAATGCTCTAGACATGTATTACTTTATTAGATTGAAGTTTAAACAAAATTAAAATTCATTATTCATTTGTATAAACTATTGCCAGCAGTTGATAGTATGAAAGTTTAAACCAAATTAAAAAATTAAAATTTAAGCATGGTTTACTTTTACAATATGCATATTCTCTTTAATGCTTTTACTTTCAATAAACAATTTGGGACTTGATTTGGTAACTGGTGCTATTACTGGTGTTGATTGGTGCTATTACTTCATCAATTACAGGTTATTAATATTTTTTTAGTTGTTTTTATCTTGTTCTTGCAGCTGGTTTGAGCTGTTTTTATCTTGTTCTTATTTTTATTAATATTAATATATTTTCGTCTCGTATACTTTTTATTACGAGACTACAGTGACAATCTTCATGACGCTAAATTTTCATCACAAAAAATAATTGGTGAGGAAAAATTAAATTTATGTGATGACTTTAAGTGTCATCATTTGCCAACTTTCTTGTAGTGATAGAAGCCTGCAAGGTAGTTTGATTAGCTTGATTAGAAATAATTTTAAAATTAATGAGATGTACCCATGGTAGATGTACCCATCGTAGATGCTTGTCTTAATCATCCATTCTTGTGGCTCTCCAGTTCCAGCCACAATAAAAATTAAATTACCTATTAAAAAAATCGACTTATCATTTGCGGAAATTGATTCATCAACATTCTAAATAGGACCAATGATGGTGGAAATGGGCCTGAATGAGTTATTCCCATCAGTCATATATAGTCCATGCACAAGGTCCAATGCAGTTCATGGAAATTGGTAGCGTGCCGTGTGCTAATAATTCTCCTCTTCTTCTTCTTCTTCTTCTTCTTCTTCCTCTTCAGTTTTATGCTTTTAGCTGTGCTCTAGAGCAGGCGTTTGTAAAATCTGAATTCATCCGTGTGACAGTGAGGAGCAGTATGTTCTTTCTTTGTCCTCTGATCTGTAAAGGTTTTCGCAACCAATTTTCTGTTATTTAAAATTTTAAATATAGTTATAATGGCATTTTTATGTTCAGAGATTTCTATGCTTTCGGACAATTATTAAGAACTTGTTATTTAAAAAAAATTATTTGAAAAATAATGCTTTAGCATATTTGCCTTATATGGAAATAATGGTTAATCTGGGTCTCGTCACTAACAACAGGAACTAATAAACCCAAAATGCTAGAGGAAATGGATAGTAGCATGAAGGGAGATTCTGCAGAAATGTTAAAGACATTCCATATCTCTTCTCTTGATGATGATGTTGATGTTGAAGATGAACAAGAAATGCCTGTTGAAGAAGATGGCGATGAAGAGGATGATGTGCAAGAACCAGTAACTCTGGGTTTTTTGGAAAAACCAAAGAATAGTTGGTCTCTTCTCCGGCAGTTATTTCCTAGCAAGGCTGGCGGCGTGCCAGTATGTAATTTAATTATTATCACTGTATTATCTCTTCAAATAGTTGAAAGAAACAATATATTCAAGCCAGAAAAACATATGTTGTATATAATTTTATTTGGAAGCAATCCTTTCTTATTATGAGCTAAACTTGGCTATTTTAAATTGAACTGATGTTACTTAGTTATCGCAGGCTTGGTTGGATCCAATTAATTTGCCATCAGGAAGGTCCTATATTTGTGATATTTGTGGAGATCCTTTGCAATTTTTGCTTCAGGTACTTTGTTTTGTCATGTGGTACGTGTGACCTAGTTTGCCTCTTGCATATTTTCTTTTTCACTGTGGTGTATTCTTGATCAAAAATTGATTATTCTCATCTGGGATTGCTCTAATTCTATGGCTTTTATTTATAGCTTTTGTTCTGAGGATTCTGCTTTTCAATTTTTTAGCTTCAATTTGGACAGCCAGTTGTGTGAAATAATTAAGCATTGAAATTTGGAACTGTGCATATTTTTTTATGTTTTTACACTTGAAACTCATATACACTATCATTTCAATGGCTTTCTACCCAAATGGATCCTAATTGAACTCCGTTTAAAAAATATACTCTGCAAGTGCACATACTTGCTCCTGCCACCACTTCTTTTCTTGAGTCATTCTTTTACCATAGAAATAAAAAGATGGAGAGAGATATTTTGATAGTAATTAATCTTCTTGATTAAACTCCTAGGTCTATGCACCAATATCAGAAAAGGAATCAGCATTTCATCGAACGTTATTTGTTTTTATGTGCCCCTCGATGTCATGTCTTCTTCGAGATCAACATGAACAATGGAAGCGCAGGCCAGAGGAACAATTTCGAAGGTAGTGTTTACACAATTGTTATTGAAGATTTTGCTTCAAATGTCGTTCTTATTCCCTTTTTACAAGATGATGGGAAGTCTGCAATATCCTTTATGGCTTTATGTGTATGATTTTCTGATATTATAATACTTTGTAAAGTGTGAAGGTTTTCCGTTGCCAGTTGCCTCGCTGTAATCCGTTTTACTCTAGTGATCCACCTAGACATGATGGAGCTGACAGACCTTCTAAGCCTGGAGGTAACATGTCTCAACTCTTTATCTAGTCGTATAATATGGTGCATTTAGATTATAGTCTCATGGAAGCTATATGATTCTCACACTGTCTCAATTGTCTCGTAGAGGATGGCTGCACTTAGCAATATTGAGTATATGTTATATCTTAAATTTATAATTTATGAAAAGAATATGAACAGGGTTGTATTTGTATTTTCTTGTTAAATGGAATTAGATCCAGAATAAAGTCTTGAATCCAGATTTGTTGTTTGAAGTACTTAATAATGTGACAAGCTAAATACCTTGAGATTTGGTAATTAGTTCATTCCCTTGCAAAACTTGCAAGCTAGTCATTTAGCTTTAGCAGGCATATGATAGATTTTGGATTTTAGTTTGTCACTGGATTTTTATTATACATAGTGCTCTGGAACATTTCATTCATTCTTCTGCTGATGAATAATGTTTGTAAGCATTTCTATTAATATACTTTTATAGCAAACCCATTGTTGTAGCCTTTTGAACACCTAAACAAGAAGATATCTAACGATACTAGTAAATCCCCTAAATTATGAGAAATTTTGCTTTTCCTTACATGGAAAATACCAAGTAAAGAAAAGAAAGATAAAATTTTTGAATGGCATAAAAATTGCAGAAAAGCCTAAATTATTAAAATTAATGAGGGCATCAAATTTTAGTTCTGAGATCTGCATTCGTCGAGCTCAAGTAGTCTTACATTGATCATGACAGTAAACATGGATGTGAATTTTCTTGGATTTAGATTTTGCAGTCATCCTTGAGTTTATACTGGTCACTTATATCATTGTTATCCTAAAAGTCCATCCATTTATCTTATGTTTCAGTTGTGTCTTCTTAGATTATGTGACAGCTTTCACATTTTCTATTTTAGTTACATGCACGTTCTTATATAAAAACTCCTAACAGCCTTCATGCTTGCTTGTTTTTAGTTGCACTTTGTAAGTGGTGTGGTACTTGGAAAGGAGACAAAGTGTGTAGTAGTTGCAAGGAGCATTATTGTTCACAGAAACACCAGGTAACAAGTTGGTGTATTTTTCTTTTTTAAGTTTAAATAGCCTTTTGCTTTTCTTCATTCTCATATTTTGCAGGTCTTGCGCTGGCGCTCTGGTCACAAAATTAATTGTCAACAAGTGAGACTTTCTTGCGGGGTACCTCACTCTAACTCAAGCAATAGTGAATCCCCGTCAGGGGAGATTATCAAATGTTAGTATATGCATCTTCAATCTAGAATACTTTGCTCATTATCTCTACAAATGCGTCTCTTTGTGCATGAGTTTCAGATGTACACTTACACTTTATCCAATCAACATAAGGTGAAGGGGATTGTTCAAATTAGATTTCTGTACAATGAAAAATTTGCTGAGTGGCAACCTCTAATTTAATTCTGCATATCCCACAGTTGCTAGCAACACTGTATGGCCAGAGTATGAGGTGATAAATGAGGAAGAAATTGAATTTGATGACAAAATGGCTGATAATAATGGGTCTGATAGCTCACTGATATCTTGGAACAAAACGGACGATGCAATAAAATCTTCATGCAGTTATGAGGTACCGATTGTTGCACTTGTTCAATGAAAATATATAAATGCTTTTCTGAATCCCTTAAATGCTTATTTGACTGTTGAACAGGGGGACAGTGACAAATGTTGGGTGTCTTTCCAAAGCCGAATAGCCAAAGCCCCTGAACAAGTCTTGAGGTGATATGTTATTGATATGATTTGGATTTGCTGTCATGTATACTTTCACGTCTTATATGGTAAACATGAAATGCCCTATTGGAAGTCTAGATATTAATTGCCTTAGCTGTATAAGCAGGAAAAGTATAGTGCGTGTATATTTTCACATCTTATATTGTAAACATAAAAAGCACACTTGGAAATTTATATATCAATTGCCTTAGCCACATAAACAGGAAAAGTGAAGTGATGAGGCTAAATTGGTGATTGTATAATCCATATGAACTTTTCTTCCTAGAACAATTATTTTCTGCAAATTGTCCTCAAGTTATCATCTGGGTGAGTTCTTCAAGTAAATAAACAAATATATGGAGGAGCTTAATTCATTTGGTTACTGAACTGTTCCACTGATTTTGCCAGATAGTAACAGCTTCATATTATCGTAGGTCTTAGATAGGAATCAATACCATGGAAATTTGTAGATTTCTCGAGAATATGTCGCTCAATGTAGTTTTTCAGTCAGGCAGCTAATGCAGCCATGAGTATAAAGTTTAGTCCAAGTTTGCATTTATTGGTCAAAAGTCTTGGAAGCTTAGAAAATATATGCAAATTTCTTGTGTGCACTTGAAATATATGGAATAAACTCAGTTTTCTGGTTACATCATTACTCCTGAACCAAATTAAATTGTCAAGAATTAGCCTTTCAGTGAAGGGCTGCCCACAGAGTCCAACTCTACTTTCACAAAATGTCTTCTGGTAATCTAAAACATAATTGAATTTCATGATTTCTTAGTTGCATATTATTAAATCATTGATTTCTTTTATGTTCTGCATATTATTAAATCATTGATTTCTTTTATGTTCTTACATGTATTTATTTTGCCTATTTATTCAGCATTTATTTATTTCTTATATATTTTTTTTCAAACAGGTATTGTAGGAATGATGATGCAAAACCTATATGGCCCATGTCAAGTGGCCAACCATCTAAGGCTGATATTCCTAATTGCTGTTATTGTGGTAGTCCTTCACATTTTGAATTTCAGGTACTCGGTGATGTACCTAATATCTATATATTTGTGTGTGCCTATATACGTATTTATTTTTTCAAAAAAATTGATCCTCTCCAAAGAAGCATTCTGGGGAGACATGTTATTTGTTTCTCGCATGTTTAGTCAATTATTTTGTGTTTCCTCGTGTATCGCAAATCTTAGTTCCCATAGCATCTTTAAAATTATAATTCCATTATTTTGGTTGTACCAGATATTGCCACAGACGCTTTATTACCTTGGTGTAAAGAATGATGTGGACTCTCTCGATTGGGCAACTATTGTTGTGTACACTTGTGGATCCTCTTGTGAGGCTAGTGTCAGTTACAAGGAAGAATTTGCTTGGGTTCAACTCTATTCGTAATCTACAATCTATGTTAGTTGATATTGTATTTAAAGGATGACCTGCACTTCTTTTTTCCTCTAGCAGCTAGTTTTGATAGTGAGTGGAAAAGTTTGCTTTGTTTTTGTTGGTGTTTTTTGAGTTCAGATTCTGCTGTGCTTGATTAAAATGTCAATTTTGCACCCCAAAAACTGGTGACAAATGTTTCCTTTCACACACAGAATTCTTGTAATATGCCAATGCGCATGAGCAAATCAGGTAAGAGTGTCTTAATTAGTTTGTGCAGGCATGTATCGGTGTATACTACCAAGCAAGCGGTCTATGCTTTCATTCATATTTGAATGTCTGAAATGTTTTACCATTTTATAGGGAAGGCTTGATTTGTCCGGTGATCCCATTATTGTAAGTAGAGAAACCTGTATTCTCATGATAATGTGTTTGATGTGCAGTATTAATGTGTTATAACATGTTCCATGTGTTACTATCAATGCCTGTGCATTCCTCATCAGATAAATCATAGGAAGCCCGTTTGGTTTTGAACGGAATCCATTATTTTCAATTCAGGGAAATCAAGTTACATTGGGGAATAGTCATCATGAAAATTGTCATTGATAAGCATTCTTTACTTTTTTGCATGTTTTTTGTTTGAACAGCTTCTGCATGTATTTTCAAATCGCGTCATATCAATATGAATCTTTTATGCATAAAAAGCAGTGGCATTTAACTCCAGGCTCAATAACATTTAACTCTAGGGCTCATAAATAGAACGGGGACCTGTTGAACATTCGTGGTTGCTCCTAGGAGTTCTAATAAAGAAGCAAGGGTTCGCTTGTTAGGTTCACTCATCCAGGTATTTATGCTTCTTGTTGTCCGAAAACTTCAATTGACTAACCAATAATTATAGGCCTAGGAATGATATAGCTCGAGTGAGTCTCTTTGATGAGAGCATGAACGGGTAGCTCTCCAATTCTTTACTTTCTTTTTTTCAGCAGGAATGCTAAACTAACGCTTAAAATATTAAAGAAATTAACCCTAGTTCCTCCCGCATGGCGCCATCGTCATTGTATAGTGTAGCTTGCTCCTTTGGAGGGACACCATCTTTGGCAGGATCTCTCATCAGCGGCTTAAGAAATTAACTGAAAATAATTTTCTTTTTTTAATATTTTTTATTTTTCAAATTTAAGTCAAATGTACCTATAAAAATAAGAAGGGGATCCCCAAAAAAAAGTATCACTGAAAATTATTTACTCCTTCCATCATCTTACAAAGATTATTTATTTTTTTTTTATAATTTTTAAAAAAATATAATTAATATTTTAATAATTTTTATATTTTTTTTATTATTGTTCATGTATTTATTTTATCTTTAAAATAATTTAAATTATTATTAATTTTTTATTTAAAGTATGAATTTATTAGAAGATAAAATAGAAAAAAAGATATTAAATATATTTTATAAATAAAAGTGAATAATTATTTTAGAATATTTTAAAATAAAATAGTGGATAAATTTTATTGGGGAAGGGAGTAATTAATTTTAGATTTGATTGTTGTTAAATAGATTTCTAATGATATTTTTACTCTTTCAGCTTAAATCTCTTCCACGCATCGACCTTTCAATTCACAACAAATCTCTTTCTTTGTGCTTGGGGGTGTGCGTCCTGATAGTAAATTTTTTTTTTTTTTTAATTTGCTTTTCTTCTTTCACCTACACTAAAAAACAAACATTATCCTTCAATAGAAGCTTCTGAAGAAATAGTGGAGTATCTGCAGCATTAAGTTCAAGGGTTTTTAAAATTAAAATTTTTAATCAATCCATATTTGAGTAATCATGAAATGATACGTGAACTATTCTTTTTTTTTTTTTTTTAGAGATATCAAGTTTACATTAATTGGTTATATCAAAGAAAGACATGGTTGTTTTCAAATGAATGGAACACATTTTATCTATACATGTGTAAGTTAAAAGTATGGCTTCCATTATTTACAACTTCGATACTGTTAGGGTCTAGTCTTTAGAAACTATAAGTCTAAATACATAGAAAGGAGTTACTATCCGGAAGATTGAGAAAGTAAGGGGTGAAGACTCTCACTGAAGAATCTACAACCCCTGCTGAGATCAGAGAGTTGCGTACACATGAGGAAAATAGGAAATGACCTAGGTAAGCCAAAAAATTTTCACCCTAAAATTAAAATTCACTCTATCATGTTCACAATGCAACTCAATGAACATCAGATGAGAGGGAATGGGCCTCCAGAAGTTTACTGGGCAACAACGGACCGAAAGCAACCTTAGTTAGCTTGGGTGCTTAGTCCCTCTTTTAGTCTTGCATTCCTTATGCTAAATCAAATTAAATTGTTTTCTTTGCAAAATCCTAGCCTTAACTTTATTTTGCTTTCTTAGCAAAATAAAATCTAAGCCAAGGTAAAACTAAGGTCGGACCACAAGCTCAAGCCTCCGTTAAGCAAGCTATCAAGGAAGAAGTTTAATTTTATTTTGCTTTCTTAGCAAAGAAAATCCAAGCCAAAGAGGAACTAAGGTCCGGCCATAAGCTCAAGCCTCCATCAAGTAAGCTATCCAAGAAAAAGGTAAGAGTTCTTAATATTCAATTTAAATTCATAGTTAAAGTTTTAATTCATCATTTTTGTCCTAATTTTGGAGATTATCATTTGATCTTCAATGCTAAAAAATTAAACCAAACTTTTTTCAAGACAAAACTACTTTCTAAGTTCTATCCAATTAAGTCCTATAATCTACTTTTTAAATTAGGTTCTATCCAATTAGTCCTACAAGCCCACTTTCTAAACTAGGTTCTACCCTGTTAGTCCTAGAATTCCACTTTCTAAACTAGATTCCATTCAGTTGGTCTTAGAACCAAATTCTTAAAACCTAAAATCAATATAGACTTAGGCTCACCTAGCTTAGGTTAAAAACTCTATTTTGAGTCCTAAATCAACCATCTCACAATGGTTAGAACTGCATGGGCTTTGATTTCAATTCAAATAAATATGCAGGCCTACTTAAAAAATCAATCCATATTCCAAGTCCACATTATAAAATAAACCTTTCTTAATGTTTATTTCTTTAATTTATGAACTTTCATTCCTCTATTTGTTTTCTTTTGGGGAATGTGTGCGTATCCTAAAATCCATGAGACTAGAGTTGAGATCCTCTTATTTATGGTTTTGCAGTGTAATCCTTAATTTCTGTATTTTATCCTATTATCTTGGTGTATTTTGATTCATATTTTACCATCATTTTATATTATACTTGTCATATAATGAAACTTATTTTGTTAGTTCTTATTTAATCCAAGGCCCTACTAATTTTACTTAAAAGCCCAAACCTTACTCCCAAATCCACTCTTTGGTTCGAGACTAGTGATTTTATTCTTAGGATTAATGGAGTAAAACTAGGATTTTTCTTAAAATTTTCCTTTTCCAAAATAAATTTAAGTGGTGACTTATTTTTCAAAATCATTTTGCCATCTATATGAGCGTAACCAATAAAGGTAAAGTGACCTTGGTACTTTTTCTGTGAAACCTAGTCTAATTTTTCTTCACTCCAGTCTTCCATCCTTTACAGGTTGGGCCTGAACTAGACATGCAGAACCTTCACAACGCGACTTCACTGGGGACAAAATTATTTTTCAAAAGAAAAATTATTTTTAAGTGGGATAATGGTTCAAAGTAAGATTAGCTTGGTCTTTTCATTAAATTTGAATTTTTTTCATGCATCACTTTTGCATCTATCCTTTATATTATTTAGGATTAAACTACGGGATAACAAGTAGCATGTAACACCCTTATACTCTATATACATATAGTACACATCCCCTGAGTATGTAAAATATGCATATAGAATATAAGAGTATCACTAGCTTTATCATTTGAAAGATTTTTTTTAACTTCCATGAAAAATAGTTTAATCTTTAGATTATAATATATATATATATATATAAGAAAATCTCTGGAAAAATTCAATAGAGTTTTATCTATAATTTGGATGTTTCCTAAAATTAAAGAAACGTAACCTGTATAAAAGTTTACATTCCCAAAATATATTCAAATAACCCAAAAATTTAAAATCATATGATCACATATATATATATATATATACATAGTATCTCAAAAGACTACATTACATAATCTAAACACTATTTCATTACATTCTTACCTCATAGCATAATGTACATATTAATAAAATGTTTAGCAATATAAATATTTACATGGTATGTCAATGGCTCTGTTCTGGTGGCAAAAGTTGAACTTCTAGTACCAACCCACTAATCTAGACATGGCATGGTCTAGTAGGGCTCTCAGCCTCTACCCTGTCACCTGCGTGATGAGCATATCGTGTTAATCTACTAACTTAGCGGTACATACTTTGATAGCAATGAATAACAATATAAATAAAATACCTTAAAAAAATGTATCATGTCTCAATGTCATGCAAAATACATATAACCTATCAACAAATTATAGTCACCAACACACACATTGAGCCCAAAATCTTTATATGATAATCTAGTCCCAGAAATATTATTTGGCCTATCTCAACAATAATAATAACAGCTTGTCTTGTTGGAGGGCATAACTATATCTGTGACATCAACATGTCTCACCCAATGCCGTAATCATATATGTGATAGCAACGCGTCTTGCCCAATGACATAATCATATCTATGACACTAATATATCTCACCCCACAGACCTATGGCATGCCAAACAATACCAAATATAATCTTTTGAAACTAGTTATGGTATAAGACAACATATAATACATATTTATCATCTTATACCTTTTTCCTCATTTTACATTCTTTTCATATTTTTCACATATAGCTATTGTTTATATCTTATTTCCAGATTTTCCAATATCATAAAGCACTTTCCTCTTAAAACCAAAGGACACGATTATGTCTGCCTGAAAGCCACGCCCATGTATTTTGAAATATTATGTCCAAATTTTTAAAGAAGACCAAGCCCACGGCTGTGGCATTCTGGGCCATGCTCGTAGGTTATAAAATGTTACTGCCAAATTTTTAGTAACTAAGCCCATGACTGTGCAATTTAGGTCACGACCATGGGTTATAAAATGCTGCCGCCAAACTTTTAGTAACTAAGCCCACAACTGTAGCAATTTAGGGCCATGCCCATGGGTTGTAAATTGCTACTACCAAACTTTTAGTAACTAAGTCCACGACCGAGGTAATTTAGGACCACGCCCATTAATTACAAACCAACACTGCCTCTCAACATCTTTCTCATAGGCAGCCTCACTCTTTAAGCCACATCAGTGTTCCTATAATTACATACCCGTGCCTTTCTAAAATCACTCAAATCATATAATTTTAACTCAAACTAATGCATGCTACATGAAAAGGACAGTATTAAAGAATGTATTAACATTATTTATGCTTAAAATGAAAGGATAAACTCCTTTCCCAATTTAACTCCTCCAAGTCCTTCACTTAACTTCCTCCTAAACCAATTCATAAGTTAAAATAATCATTAGAAATATAGTTTTATTTATTGTAATCAATCAAATTTCAAATATACTCTTCCTAAACAAAAACCTTCTCAAACCCTAATTTACTCTCTCCTCTTCCAAATAACCACCAAACTTATTCAAATCAATCATCCAACCTTAAAATCTTTATTTATGTATCAAAATAAAATTATTACAATTCATACCAACAATTATCTAAGCCTCCTTCACAATCTCAAACACATATTCAAGTATTCAAGAAAAACTTCTTAAATTCCAAGAAAACTTACCTTTCCTTTTGTCTTTCTTCAATTCTCCCTAATTCCTTTGTAAAATCTTGAGTAATTAAAGAGAAACACCTTCCTTTATTCTTCAATGGGAAGTCGACCAAGAAAGAAAGAGAAGAAGAAGAAGATGATAACAATTTGACTTTTTACCTCTTCTTAACCAATAGTATATATAATTACTTAATAAGATATTTCTAGTCTTCCAACCAAAATTATGAATATATATATTTTATTTTATTTATTATTATTTTTAACTTTCTACTTTTGACTTTTAACCCTTTTACTTTCTTACCTTTTTGTTTTCTAATGATATTTATAATATATGTATATTTCATTTATATCTCACTTAATCTTTCCAATTTATATATTTAATTATATTTTGTAAAACTATGAGCGTTGTATAACATCTACCTAGTAACCATCCTTAGGTATGTTGGGGGATATCAAAAGTAATCCCACTAGCGACTAATTCTCGAATCCTTTTTGGGGTGTGATGAGTATGCACGTATTGTTGGACCCATGCCAGATTCCATATTTGACATGTGGTTAGGTATATAGCTTCTCTAGTGAGACGGTACCCTTTTGACTAATCCACCCTGACCCTATAACCCGAAAATAGGTTGTATGTACCATTATAATCAAGTCTTCTTGTATATAGTTTATAAAACCTTTTTCTCATGCATCTATGTACATTTCAATTAAGACTCAACAACCTTGTACAAAGATAGACTTTAGGATACCCTACCTTATACATAGGTCAAAAAGCCCTATGCACCCACAGTCTAGTTAAGCCCATCTTTTAGGCTTGATCTAGCCTCCCTCACATAACCCATACCATTAGGTTACCTATCATCTTTCCCATTTAAACATTAACCCTTCATTCAACACCTTTATCTTATCCATGTCCCAAATGTCCATACATGTAAACCTAGCCATTCCTCCATATACTTACAACTCTAAAAAACTTTAGGACCCTTATCTCATCACCACAACTTGACCTAACTTTTCCTCACCCTCATTCAATAAGGTTTATCCTTCCACCCTTAAAGCCCTTCAAGCTTGGTTCCTTAGCCACAAGTCTTGCCCTTAAGCATGAACCCTAGCTAACTTTAGCTTTGTGTCTCTGCCCCTTGAAAGACATAACCAGCATTTCCCTAGATGTGATTGTTTGAATTTTTAGGATCATACCTTACCTTAGCCTTATGGCTCAACCCTTCTAGGACCTTATCCAATCATGCCTAGCCTGATAACTCAACTCCTTTAGGACTGTCCCTAACCTTATGGCTTGAACCTTTAGGACCATACCGACCTTGCCTTAGCCATAGTGGCTTGAACTTTTAGGACCACCCCCATCTTTTGAACCTTAAGCCATAAGTGTGGAACCTTAGAACCTCAGTTATAAGAGCGGGCCTATTGAACCCTGGTATAATAGCCACAAGGGCATAGTCTTTGGATGCAAACTTAGGCTACAAGGACCTCACTAGCCTTAGCCTTAGACTATACCATGCACCCCTAAACATGGACCTTGGCCATGACTTGCCATATGAGCACATGAATTTGACCCTTGTGCCCCATCCTTAAGTCATATGAACCTAACCAATGGCCTCACAGTCTGAACCATTGACCATGAACCTCACTTATAGCTAAAACTATCATGGACTAATTATGCAATCCTTGGCCCTACCTTTCACTTCATCATCATGACCGTGGACCCGACCCATAGACAACTTATATGTTCCATAGCCCCTTAACCATATATTAGACCCATGTATAGTACCATTAAAGTGCTTGTCCTAAAAGTCTCCTTCCATTCATCTACTCACCCTTTGCTTTGACTTTTAAAAGGCAAACATAGCGCAACACACTTCTTGAGACCCCACTTTGGAAGCACTCCTTAATAGACATGAAGAAAGCTTTAGAACCGTGATGGCTAACCAAAAAACTGAGCTGAACAAAATCATAGCCGAATAAAGGAATGCCATCCTTCAAGAAGTTTCCATCATGATCTAGCCTACTTATTTCATAATCCAACCATCACTAACCCAAATATGGCCACCACTTCCTAAACACCAATAGTACCCCCCAACAACATAACCCGCATAAAACCACCTACTTCCCCTTCAGTCAGGTCCGCTACATAATCCATTAACCCTAATTATCCTAGCTATTAATCCAACCCAAATGGGGTATGCCCAAGACCCAATGCCAAAAACTATTCTTAACCCTTCCCAAGGAGATGATCCCTCATAGAAGCTACTTAAGAAAATTGAGGCCCTTGAGAGACAGATCAAGAACTTTAAAAATAATGAGGCCTATATGGACCTAGATTCTTTAGCCCTTTTTCCAAATGTCCAAGCCCCTCTTAAGTTCAAGATGCCCACCATGGACATATATGATGGTACAACTTACCCAAGGACATACTTGAAAATGTATATGGGTGCCCTCTCTCCCCTTAGAGTAATTGATGAGCTCCTTACTCAATTATTCTAATAGTTCTTAACTAGAGCAATAGTTAAGTGGTTTGTGAGTAGAAGTACTCAACATGGAAGGATATTTGTAATGAGTTTACAAAGCGGTACCACTATAATATAGAGCTTGATGTGACTCATCAGATCTGAAAACCACTAAGCAAAACCCAAAGGAGTCCTTTTTCTCATTCCTTACGAGGTGGAGGGAAAAAGCAACACCAATAGTGAATAGGCCCCCTGAGCAAGAACGGATAGGTATAATAATTAAGAATTTGCAACCTATCTATCAAACACATCTTTAGACCTAGTATCCCCTGGACTTTAAGGCCTTGATTGCTACTAGAACCAAAATAGAAGATTTTTTCAAGTTTGGTAAATTGAAGGATGAATCTGCATCCTTCAGATACAAAAAAGGGGGAAACTACTAGAGTTACAATCCTAGTCCTGCTAGTAATTAAGGGAACAATGAGATAGCTAACATTAGTACTCAGCAGCCTATCAGATTGGAGAGGCGTAAGCCAAGAGCCTTTACAGATCTTGAGATGTTATTGGGGGTTGTTTATAAGAAAGCTTTGGAGGATAAATTGATAGAGCCTCTACCTTCTACTCCTATACCCAATCCATTACCCAAGAACTTTCGGGTAGATGAGGTCTATGCTTATCACCAGAAAGAAGGCCATAAAACTGACACGTGCTTCATTTTAAAACATAAAATCCAAGACCTAATAGATAATGGCTTCATTATCTCACTAAGACCTAGACCTAATGTTGCAAATCCTTTACCTAACCATCCATAGCATGCTTAGCCATTAGTACCATGAGAAGGCCAAGTTTCTTAATTGATCTATCACCGAGTCACAAGAGCTCCAGTTCAGTCGAGTCATAAGAGCTCTAGTTCAGCTTTAATGCAAACTAAGTCTCAAGATTTGAGTCTATAAGTCTAAAGTTTACTAGAGTCAAAATTTAAGCCAGAGTCCAGTCCAAACTTATGTTTATGTCAAAATTATCAGTTAATGATTAGTCATTTTCTATAAAATTCCATTTGTTAGTCTAATTACTCTAATTTGATCTTAGGCAGACAAATTCAATTAAGCTAACATTTGTATTAAGTTATAATTTGCAGGAAGTTAATTTTTTGAAGGAAATATGAAATGTTCGATTGGACCATGAAGGATTCCGACCAGATCTTCAATGACAAATTGAGCAAAATGTCACAGAAGGATTCACGGTGGAAAGTACTCTCAAATTCTCACCGTACCTCAGAAAGTTCGACTGAACCTTGAAGAATTCCGATCAGACTATTGGATGAAAGTGTTGCAAATCACACAGAAGGATTCATGGTTAAAAGTACTCTCGCATTCTCAACATACCTAGAAAAGTCCGACCGGAACAAGCTAATGTACGACCGGACCTTGTAAGCCAATTTTGTTAAAAACATCTAGGGAGGTTCCCATCCAAAAGTACACTCAGTTTTTCACTAGATCATAAAAAGTCTGACCGAACCATGATGAAGTCCAAGTGGTATCTTTAAATAATTCACAAGTTAGAAGCTATTGGACCTCCACTCAATTAGTGAAAGCCACATGGACCAACCGTTGGAAGAGCTTTCAGCAGAATTTCAAAAGGTACGACCAGACCACTATGTTTCCCAATTGAAATTATGGAATTCCGACCAGACCTTGGTAAGTCCGACCATGAAATTGCTCTTGCCAAGAAATTAGTGAAAGACAAGAATCAAACATGTTGGACCACTCATCAAACGGCTAGTTTATGACTTGAAGGCTATAAATACCATATGTAACTTATTTTTATAGAGTTTTTTGTGATTTTAATAACCTACTTAAACATATTTATTTTCTTTGTATCAAAATTATTCTTTGTATTGATTGAGTGTTGGGTGTGAGCATTAAACATAATTTTAAGTTTCAGTGTGAGCTTGGAAACACTTAGGTTGTGAGAGTGAGCTTGAAAAAACTCTTGTAAGGGTTGTGAGGTGTGTGATCTCAAACCATTGTAAAGTTTATTGTGAGCTTGTGAAAACACCAAGTTAGAGTTAAGCTTGTAAAAACTCAAAGCTAGTGGAATCTTAACAAGTTGTTAAGGAAGTGGATGTAGGATCAAGGTAAATCCAAACCACTATAAATCTTTGTGTTCATTGTTCCATCTTCTACTTAAACTTCTTATATATCTTCTACATTTCTTGTTCTTGAATTTTGGGTTTTGAATTTTGAATTTTCCATCATTCTTCAGACCAATCAATTCACCCCCCTCTTGGTTGCCATCTTAGGACAACAATTGGTATCAAAGCTTAAAAAATTTCTTAAACTTAATTGTGAAATTTGATCCATAATGGCAACTTCTTCATCCACTTAAAACTCTCATAGAAATTTCAACTCTATCCTTAGACCATACTTTAATGGAACGGATTATTCCTATTGGAAACAGAAAATATTCTTGTTCCTAGATAGTGAAGGAATTGAGCTTTGGCATTTTGTGGAAAATGAGTGGAAACCTCCAACTCATGAAGTTGATGTTGTCCAAGTTCCTCTTCCCAAACCACAATGGTCAAGTCCGAATACAAGAGATTGATTCAAAAACCATAGGGTAGCCTCCATCTTGATGAATTCTATTTCAAGAGAAAAAGGTGGGAGAGTCCAACATCTCACTTGTGCTCATTGTATTTAGAAAACTCTTAAGAACTATCATGAGGGTACTACCCAGGTGAGGCTCACCAAGAAGTAAATGCATATACATGAGTATGAACTATTCAAGATGAAGCCCAATGAAAATATTACCGATATGACCAATCGCTTGCTTGCCATCATCAATGAATTGAAGAAATATGGCAAGGTATATGATCAAGATGAAGTCAACATCAAAATCTTAAGAGCTATAAGAGCAAAGAAGAACTTTGTATCCAAAGTTTCTTCGACTAAAGAAGCACATGATCTTATCTCTTTGAGAACCGATGAACTTGTTGAAAAACTACTCACCTTTGAGTTGCACACCAAAAGAGAAGAAGAACAAGGTGAAAAAGAGAAGAGGAAACTAATATCTCTCAAAGCAATTAAAGAAATTGAGAGCTCAATCAATGAAGAAAGTGATGATGAAGAAGAAATGTCATTATTTTCAAAAAGGATGAATGATTAGAAAAGAAAGAGAAGATTGCAAGCTAACAAAGGTACACTCTCTAAATCTTTTTTTTAAAGATAAGGATAAAAAGAATGAAGTGAAATGTTATGAATGTGGCGAATCCGGTCATATCAAATCAAATTGCTTTAAGTTGAAAAACAAGAAGAAATGGGACAAAGAAAAGAAGAAATCTCTCAAAGCTACATGGGATGACTCTTCCTCAAGTGAAGAAGAAGAAGAAGAGGAAGAAGAAATTGCAAATCTATTGAGGATGAATCCAATGAGGTAGGTACTCAATCCTTGAATTTAATTGCATATGATGAAAATGATATTGATGCTTTAGATGATAGTGACATGATTGAGCATATGAACCTTAGAGTAGAAAAGTATTTTTTTTAAGGTGAAATTCTATAAAAACAAATGCTCTAAGCTGGAAAAAGATTTTGTATGCTTTAAAAATTCTATATTAGAATTAAAAACCTAAAATGAACAATTATTGAAATCAATTGATGAATTGAATAAAAATTCACATAGCTTAGAGAATGTGATCAAAGAAAATAAAATTTTTAGGCATGAGCTAAAAGAACTTAAAGAGTCTATCTCAAAGTTTCATAAGGGAAAGGAAGCATTAGATACATTGATTGATAATCAAAGGTCACCCTCCTTGAAACATGGTTTAGGATTCAATGGATTATCCAATGCTACTTCTAGTAAACCAACATTTGTGAAGCATCTACATCTCAAATCTCTAGTGTTGAAGTTGTAAAAAACACTAATGCACAAATCAAACCCAAAAAACTCAAAAGGATTACAATAAGTTCACAAGACTCTAGAACTAAGGTTCCAAGAGCAAAACATGCATTCATGTATACTAGACATGTACATCAACACACAAATACTCAAAAACAAACTCATATTTACAATTGTGTGAATGCCAATAGGAAAGTGTATAAATATAGAACTTTGTATCAATGCACATATTGCATGTAATTTGGGCATAAGAGTATTTTTTTGCTATATTAAGAGGGCCCATCTCAAGTTAGAGGATCATTCTACTACTAACCCCCGAGGATCCAAGTTCATTTGGGTACCTAAAAGAAGGTGAATATTCTTATAGGTATGTCTAAAATCTACCGTCAATGAAAGCACATGGCTTATGGATAGTGGATGCTCAAGGCATATGATGGGGAATGCAAAGCTCTTTACAAGTCTTACCTACAAACTTGGAGGTAGTGTTACCTATGGAAATAATGCTAAAGGTAAAATCATTGGTAGTGGTTCCATTGGAATATATGGTAAAAATTTGATTGAAAATGTATGGCCTGTTGGTGGATTGAAGCATAATTTGCTTAGTGTTAGTCAATTGTGTGATAAAGGATATTATGTAAATTTTGACTCCAAAGGGTGCAAGGTTACTAATTCAAATGGTGGAATTACATTCAAAGGAGCTAGAATTAGCTACACATATAAAATTGACATACATTCCAATGATGCATTTGAATGTTTGATTTCCATTAATAATGATGCTTGGTTATGGCATAGAAGGCTAGGACATGTTAGTATGGATCATTTAAAATCCATTAGTAATGAAGAACTAGTTGATGGTCTCCCTAAAGTTAAATTTGACAAAGATAGAACATGTGAACCTTGTCAACTTAGTAAGCAACATAAAAGTTTATTTAAGTCTAAAAATGTTATAAGCACTTCTAGACCCTTATAACTCATTCACTTTGATTTATTTGGACCAAATAGAGTTGCTAGCCTAGGTGGCAAGTTATATGCATTTGTTCTTGTTGGTGATTACTCTAGATTTACATGAGTTAATTTCTTAGCTCAAAAGAATGGAGCTTTTAATCATTTCAAAATATTTGCAAAAAGAGTTCAAAATGAAAAAGGCTATATGATCACATCTATTAGAAGTGATCATGGCAAAGATTTTGAAAATGAAAACTTTAAAAACTTTGATAATGAATTTGGTATATCACTTAACTTTTTGGCTCCGAGAACACTACAACAAAATGGTGTGGTTGAAAGAAAAAATAAAACCTTGGTTGAAATGGCTAAAACAATGCTCAATGAATATGATTTACCATCTTATTTTTGGGCGAAAGCTGTTAATTCTGCTTAGAGAAGGAAGCAAAATAGAAGCTTTGCCAGAAGCAAGATGAGGAAGCAGAGCTCTCGTATAAGCACTAGCTTCCCCCGACCGACTAAAATACAAGAGTTGCGACCTACTTTGATTCAAAAGAAAGGCGAAGGCTTTGGCAAGAAGCAAATGACTTTCTATCATAGCTTGTCAATTGTGCTGCAAGAGACCCATCAAAACAAAGTAGATATTCGTATATGGCGAACCCAGCACACAGAAAACCCTCATTTTTCAAATGTTGCAAAGAATCAAATCGAATTTACAAAAGGCCTTTAATAAACAAAACTTCTTATGAGCTATGGAATGGAAGAATACCCAAAATTTCATATCTTAGAGTATTTGGATGCAAATGCTCCATATTGAATACCAAGGATGATCTTGAAAAATTCTCATCCAAATTGGATGAAGGCATAATTTTAGGATATTCATCATCTAGTAAAGCATATAGGGTGTTTAATAAGAAAACTCTAGTAGTTGAAGAATTAATGCATGTTGTTTTTGATGAATCTTCTAAACTTGATCAAATGAAAGGTAGTGCTCTTGATTATTTTGTAGGTACATATGATCAACAAGAAATGATTATTGCTCGAAAGAACAATCAAGATGAACAAGAAAAGGAAACTCAAGAGTTACCCAAGGAATAGGAATACAAGAAGGATCATCCAAAAGAACTAATCATTGGTGAAACTTCAAAGGGAGTAACTACTAGATCCAAATTTAAACAATTAGATGTCAATTTTGCTTTTGTTTCTTAAATTGAGCCAAGGACTATTGAGGAGGCTCTTAGTGATGAATATTGGGTAATTGCAATGCAAGATGAACTCAACCAATTTGAAAGGAACAATATGTGGGAACTTGTTCCTAGACCTAAAGATCATCCAATTATAGGATGCAGATGGGTTTATAGGAATAAACTTGATGAAAATGGTCTCATTACTAGAAATAAAGCTAGATTGGTAGCCAAAGGGTATAACCAAGAGGAAGGCACTGACTATGATGAGATATTTTCCCTTGTTGCTAGATTAGAAGCAATTAGAATTCTACTTGCATTTGCATGTCACATAAATTTTAAAATTTTTCAAATGGATATTAAGAGTGCATTTTTAAATGGATTTATCAATGAGGAAGTTTATGTTGAACAACCTCCTAGTTTTGAATACTATAAATTCCCAAATCATGTTTTCAAACTTACCAAAGTACTATATGGATTGAAACAAGCACCAAGAGCATGATATGATAGACTTAATGCATATTTGCTTGAAAATGGTTTTTCAAAAGGCAAAGTGGACACAACTCTTTTCTTAAAAAGAATAAGGATAACATCCTAATTATACAAATTTATTTTGATGACACAATATTTAGGGCTACTAATGAATCTTTGTGTAAGAATTTTGCTTCTTGTATGACTAGGGAATTTGAAATGAGCATGATGGGTGAACTCAAATTCTTCCTTGGACTATAAATCAAGTAATGCAAAGATAAGATCTTTATCAACCAATCTAAATACATAAAGGAATTCATCAAGAAATTTGGAATGGATGGTTGCAAGGCTAGCACGACTCCCATGAGTACAACCTTAAAATTGGACAAAGATGAAAATGGTAAAGTAGTAGAAGAGAAGAAATATCAAGGTATCATCGGATCACTACTCTATTTAACTGCTTCTAGACCTGATATTATGCAATTTTTAAGATTTCCAAATTTTCCCACTGGACTTAGCACAATTTCAAAAATTTATAGCCGTTGGAACTCAATCAAAACGTGTATTTTTAATCTCCAACAGCTATAAATGGCTATTTTTCATATCGAATACTATAAAAACCCTCTAATATTAGTTTATACATCTTTTTATCAAACTCCAAACACTTAAACACTAAATCTCTCTCAAATCAACTCTATTCTTCATCTATTCTCTGAGAATAAACTCAATGGCACCTAAAGACCACAAGAAGAAGGCTTCTAGAGCTGAGAAAGGGAAGGGTGTTGTTGTCCCTTCTCAACAAGAAGAACTCCCAAGAAGAAGCCACAAGATAAGATTTAGAGATGAAGAGGAAAGGCAAAGGTATGCTATAATTAAGGACAAACCCATAGAACCAAACCATCTCTTCTCTACTCTCACTCTCGAGTCTTTAGGAATAGAAAATGATATTAGGGGATGTCTTAGAATCTTGGGGTAGGAAAATTTTATGTTCCTAGATCATGATGATCTTGGGTGGGAGAGTTTAACCAAAGAATTTTTAACCACTTTGGTAGTGAACAAGAAAAGCACAAACCCTTTAGGCTATCATGAGATTTCCTTTAGATTATTCAATCAAGAGTATGGCCTAAGCTTTGACGACTTCTCTTCCATTTGGGGTTTCCAAACCGAGGGCATTTCTCACATCACAAACACCATCCTCACCATCGAAAGACAAAAAGGGTTTTGGATGGAAATTTCTATTGAAACTACTCTCCATAAATAATCCAATGCCAAACACCTTAGGACTCTCACCTATTGGATGCTTCATAGAATTGTTACTTACACCATTGGAGCTAGGGGTGAAAGCAATGAGAAGGTGACTCAAAAATATTTACTCTTTCTCTATTGCCTGCTTAGAGGTCAACCTATCTAAATGGGTAAATTCCTTATTGATACTCCCCTGCACATTAGGAAAACCAAATTAGGTTTCATCCTCCTCTCCTCTCAAGTGGCTTAAATTGCAAAATATATTGGTGCTATTACACCAACTAACAAAGCCACTCTCTCTACTCCTTAAGATCCCACTACAAAATCCATTAACATAGCATATCTTAAACATGCTAAATGCATAATGGATAAAGATGGAAACTATGTCTACCTCCTTGGAGCACTAGGCGCTAGGGCTCAACTAAGGAAGAGACCAAGGATAGTAGAGGAAGGGTAAGAGAATTTCCAAATAAAATTCCTAAGACCCACAATTCCAAGACCTCAATCTTAAATTCTCCAACTCCTTAAAGGTATCAATGATCACATGAGCTCTCAAAGCTCAAGAATTGACAAGATTACCAATGAGATCTCTCATCTCCACCTTGACATCCAAACGATCTAAGAAGCTTTGGGCTAGCCAAAATGCTTTGAGGATGAACCAAGCCTATCACCCTCTATCCATGGCTCCTACCCTCCAGAAGAAGAAGGTGAAGCTACTACCTCACAACCAAAGGAGGAAGAGCAAGGAGAAGAGGAAAGTAATGAAGAAGAGGGAGACGAAGAAGAAGGAGAAGATGAAGAGAGTGATAATGATCTTTAGATTTTTTTATTGATTGTACTACTTTGTCTTTGTTATTGAAATTAATGAAAGTTTTTATTTTGTTAATTTAATTGATTATTTGAATTAATTTGTTTGTTAAAGTTGCTTCACATCACATAATTAGGCACGTGTTTTTGCCATTGTCAAAGGGGGAGAGAACATCAAATTGAACTTAAATTGCATTATCTCAAAAATTTTATGTAGGCACATATTGAGGGTGAGTAAGCACAAAATTGAGAAAAATTAACATACTTGCACAATTTGACACAATTTTTAACTTTGAATAATTTAAAATTCAATTTAATTACAAAAGTCAAAAAGGGGGAGATTGTTAATCCAATTACTCTATTTTTGATCTTAGGCAATCAAATTGAATTAAGCTAACATTAGTATTAAGTTACAATTTGCACAAAGTTAATTTTTTGAAGGAAATATGAAAAGTCTGATTGGACCATGAAGGAGTCCGACCGGACCTTCAATGACAAATTGAGCAAAATATCACAGAAGGATTCACGGTGAAAAGTACTCTTAAATTCTCACCATACCTCAGAAAGTCCGACCGAACCTTGAAGAATTTCGACCGGACTATTGGATGAAAATATTGCAAATCACACAGAAAGATTCATGGTCAAAAGTACTCTCACATTCTTAACATACCTCGAAAGTCTGACTGGACCAAGCTAAAGTATGACCAGACCTTACAAGCCAATTTTGTTAAAAACATCCAGAGAGATTTCCATCCAGAAGTACGCTCAGTTTTTCATCGGACCATAAAAAGTTTGACCAGACCATGATGAAGTCCGACTAGGATCTTTAAATAATTCATAAGTCAGAAGCCGTTGGACCTCCACTCAATTAGTGGAAGCCACATGGACCGACCGTTGGAAGAGCTTTCAGCAGAATTTCAAAAGGTACGACCGAACTACTGTGTTTCCCAACCAAAATTATGAATTCCGACCAGACCTTGGTAAGTTCGACCATAAAATTGCTCTGGCCAAGAAATTAGTGGAAGACAATAATCAAACATGTTGGACCACTCATCAAATGGCTAGTTTATGACTTGAAGGCTATAAATACCATATGTAACTTCACTTTTATAGAGTTTTTATGATTGTAATAGCCTACTTAAATATATTTATTTTCTTTGAACCAAAATTATACTTTATATTGATTGAGTGTTTGGTGTGAGTATTAAATACCATCTTAAGTTTGAGTGTGAGCTTGAAAACACTTAGGTTGTGAGAGTGAGCCTAGGATAACTCTTGTAAGCATTGTGAGGTGTGTGATCTCAAACCATTGTACAGTTTGGTGTGAGCTTGTGAAAACACTAAGTTAGAGTTAAGCTTGTAAAAACTCAAAACTAGTGGAACCTTAACAAGTTATTGAGGAAGTGGATGTAGGATCAAGGTAAATCCGAACCACTATAAATCTTTGTGTTCATTGTTCCATCTTCTACTTAACCTTCTTTTATATCTTCCACATTTCTTATTCTTAAATTTTGGGTTTTGAATTTTGAATTTGCCATCATTCTTCAAACCAACCAATTCACCCCCCACCCTCTTGGTTGCCATCTTGGGACAACACCATTTATCAATAAAATTCTCCTTCATGTCACTTTATATGCTTCCATTCAATTTTCTTTTAAGCTTGGTTCAAAAAAAGAGAAAGAAAAATAATAAAAAAAGAAAAAAATATATACCAAATCTTGGAATAAAGATTGCATAATCAAATGTAAGGAACTATCCTCTAGAAGAATCTATAAAATGATTGATAGAAGTTATCTAGTTTCTCCAAGCTAGCATCTTTTGAAGCCTCACTCGGATCATTAGAAAAATAAAACAAAAAAAAAAGAAATAATGAAAAAAGAGAAAACGAAAAAATGAAAGTTGTTTCATTATAAAGAAGTTAGACATCTTTTCGAGCAACAACCGAAGCTAACAAAAAAGCTATCAAGTAAAAAATAGTTGGTCATCATTAAGTGTGCACAGGAGTAGCTCCTTATTCTATGAAAGTCATTCTACCAATCAAGACACATATGTGATCAATATCATGTTACTAATAAGACAAGCAAGAGGGATGTCTAGGATTCCTCAAGACAAGTTCAAGAAGACATCTTTTAGAAGAACTACCATTTTTGCAGACCAAGATCACCAGTTACCCAAAGAGCAAGAGATGTGCAGACCCAATAAGTAATACATAGTCAACCCTCATTAAGCTCGGTCCAAATCATCTCAAGTCTTTACCTTTTTATGCTAAAGTTGTAAAAAAAATAAAAGAGAGAGAGAGAAAGAAAAAGAAAAAAAGGGCCCGCTAAGTTTAAAACCTGAAAAGACAACATAGGCAAAGGTTAAGGCAATCTCGGCGACTTGAAGACTTAAAAGGACAGCTCAGAAAAAAAAATTAGAGCTAAAATAAGGTTGTTTTATGTGAACCAAGATTATATCCTCATGGGGCAAACCTCAAAGTTGTTGCATTAAAGTCATATCCTTATGGGGCAAGACCTATAGCATTACCTGAAAGTCATATGTTTAGGGAAAGTCATTATTTTAAAATCATATCTTCATCGGTTAAACCTAGAGTTATTTCCTCAAAGTCATATCTTCAAAAGGTAAACCTCAAAGTTGTTGTCTCAAAGTCATATCTTTACAACGCAAATCCCTATAGTAAAAATTTCAATGTCACATCTCCAAAGTCATAATCCCAAGGTTAAACCTTAGGAGGCAAGCCCCAAACCATCAGTTCAGTCTTAAGTTTAAGTGAAATATCCTCCCTAATGTCTTTTTCAAACTTAGTAAGTTGTTATGCCTTCTCATGGTATTATAAACCAAACAATTACAGCCAAATAATTCTCAAACCTACCAACAAGCCCTATTTTTGCAATTGCCCCTAATATGTGTTGAAGAAGAAGTAAATTAATTCCCTCGTGTCCCTGATGCAAAGGTTCTAATGATAGTCAAATATGGTTGCCAAATTGTCGATCAGTAAAATGATCATTAAACTCCTTAATATTTTGAGGCCTTGTACGAGTACCGAAGCTTGGCCCATAATGAGGGAGATAAAAATATTGTTTTAGACTTAGTCTCATACGATACAACCACATATAGTCTCCAGTCAATTCAGTCATGGATTATATGGTTATCTTATGTTTTAAAAAGATTTGTCACTTTTATTTTAAAAAGAAACTCTCTTTTTATTTTGAAAAAGGATGGTGGCTTTTATTTTGAAAAGTAAAGATTGGATAGTCACCACCTTAGTTTATTTTGGAAAAATTAAGGAAAACCAATTAAATTGACTCTATTAAATTATTTTTCTTAGAAAAAGACACTACTTCAAAACCAATCATGATGGGTCTCATGCTAAGTTTTCATACCAATTTGAATAAAAAATAATTTTTTTTATCTCTCTTTGATTGATTTCCTCCTTCTTTAGATTGATTTGATAAAAACTAATTTTATGGATTATGCTATAATGAATGATAGTATTATAATGCAGGAACATATAATAATGATGACATCCACGAATGCAATACATAAATAATAAAATATTACAACTTCTTCAAAAATAGCAATTTCGGGGGAGCTTCAACTCTAGCCCTTATGTGTCTTAGGTTATGCAAAAATCCACAATTAACAAATAAACTCAAGGAAAAAGAAAAAGAAAAGAAGACATAATCACAGGACATCCATGCAAAACTCACCAAATTTGCAATTAATCCTCAAAGTAGAGAAGATAATAATAATATTGAAATGACAACTAGAGATTAATATAGAAAAAAAATTAAAATAAAAGAAAAGGTTGGTTGTTAAAGTATAGGCTCACCACTTAGAGCAATATTCTGAGTGTATCTACTTATCTAATTTAAATGGGAATCAGAGCCGTAAGTAGTTCGTACATTTGAATGAAAAGGGTTTTTTAATTGACCAATTTTATTATTGATTAATTACCGAATAAAAAAAGAAATTGGAAAGTATATATTACCTTGGGAAAGCGTCTTTTTTTTATAATGGGTTGGAAAGCTTTGTCACTTCAGAGCTCTACTTGTGGGGATATTCCACTTAGCTTGCGAACGGACATTTCTACTTATATTTGGGTTGTTTTCCCTTCCTTTGTCAGCTTTTCATGACTTTCAAGGCTTTCCTATAAATTTCCAACAGACTGTGCTATCATGGAGCCTTTTTTCAGTCATTCTCTGCATCTATGGACCACCCATTTAGACAAAGTGGAAAAAATTAACCTTGACATATATGATATTACACCAGCCATCACATTAAAAGGAGTGACATTGGACAATGACTTTATTTAGGCTTGCCTAAAATTTTAGGACCCTATGAATTATGTATTTTGATTTAGGCTATGATGGAGGAGATGTATCCTATTTTTGAGGAGCTTAGTGCTATTTTAGAATGTAACATTGAATCTGAACTAGCGATTCCTGAACACCATGCTGGTTATTTCCATAATTTTCAGAGGTTGTTCAATTTAAGTGAACTTATGTGCACTTATCACTAAATTTTGGGAGGATACTAAGGACAAAATGAGATAAAAGGCTACACCTTAAGGCTTTGGCATTTTGCCTAACTAGTGGATTTCTATTTAGAGGGGAGCTAGGCTGGGGCTTGATTGACTTGGTTCCAATGATTCTATAGATGAAGGATTCTCTTTCTATTGTTGCACTTTTACTAGGTGAGACCATTATTAGCCTTGACAAGGTTTACAGTGTCCAAGGGGATTGGTTTGTGACTCGTATTCTTTTTTAGGTATTTTTTTTAAACTAACTCTGCTGCTTGATGGTTTAGCTAAGGGATCACCTTCATATTGTAGCTATGTCATCTAATGTAATACCCTTATACCCTATATATGTATAATACATATACTTTGTATATATAAAATACGTATATATAGTACAAGAAATGTTACCGTTATTGTCTTTTCCAAAATTTCCATAGACTCAATAAAAATATCTCAAAATTGATATTGTAGTCTAGTGAATAAATAATATTATTCTTAAATAATTTAAACACCAAAATACATAATTAATTGGTAAAATCTCTAAAAAAATTCGCTAGAGTTTTGTCTGTAATTTGAACCCTCCCAAAAATCAATTAACTCAACCTGCCAAAAGAAATACACTCCCAATAATAATAAATCAAACAATTCACCATAACTTTTTAACATCCTCCAACTTTTCCCAAAATGCTCAAATATGTACCAATATATATAAAAACATATACACAATCCCATATCACAAAATTTTACCCAAAAATTCTTTATAGTTTATAACATTCCCAAATATGTAAACATAATATACATAGTTATGTCATGTTTCATAAAATAAAATACATATATGTCAGCAGTTGGCTTTGATCCTGTGGCAGCCAATCTCACTTTAGGAACAAACAACCTAACCAGGTCTAGATGAACTCTCCGGATCCACCGGATCAACCCTGTCACCTGCGCGATGAATTTCATTCACACTAAGCTAAAAACCTAGCAGTACATACTCTAATAATAATGAAACTTTAAAGAAAACAATGCATAATGCTATTTCATTAAACTCTACAATGTGGCATGAAATTCCATTTTAGATCATATCCATTATTCTTTTTAAATCATCACATTAACACATTCATATTTATTAGGCCTAAATAACCTTATATAATATTCAAATTTCAGTGTTGTTTTGGTCAATTTTGACACCTAGTGTCTAGCATGTAAGCAGAAAATAATGATGCCTAGCATCTTGCCCGAAGGCACTCAATAGAATGGTGACGCCTAACATCTAGCCCGAAGACAAATTATATAACATTGACACCCAACGTCTAGCCCGAAGCAAATCATAGGTATGCCACCAAACACAAAACTCTGGAATAGAATAGTATATTAGGCAATACACAAATAATGCATATTTTCACAATCTATTTTTTATCACATTATCTCTTTTACTCATTTTTCTCATTCATAACTATGCAAAATCACTTTAATTCTAGAATTTCATTCTAATCTAATCTAAATGGTGTTTTAAGTTTATTTTTATTATTAAAATCATATTAGAATATGTTTTAAATAATTATATCAAATAAACACCAATTCTTTAGCCAAGTTCTTCCAAAACCCTAAATAATCACTACTACTCCCAAACTCTATCTAAACTTGATCAAATCTATCATTTAACTATAGAATCCTTGTTTTATCACCAAAATAACATCTTCCATATATATTTAACTAATTAAAACACACTCCATCAAAATCTCATTTCTCACATAACCTTAAATTTCCATAAAATTCAAAAATAAGGCAAGAAAGTTTACCTTTAGATGCTTATAAAACTTGAAGAATCTGAAGTAGGAAGAAGAAAATCTCCTTTTCATCGATGGTGGAATTCAGCCTTGAGAGAAGAAAAAAGAAGATGAAGTGAATTTTAATTTTTCTTTTTATTTCTCTTCATTTTTAACCATATATATATATAATATTTTATTATTTTAATTAATTAATTAATTAATTAATAATCCAAATTTTCCTCTTCCATTCAAAAATATTTTATTTTTGAATTTTTTTAACTTTTAACCTTTTTACCAAATTACCCTTTAACTTTACAATTCAATTTTGACTTTTATATATGTTATATATATTATATATATATACACACCTCATATATACATTTTATACTTCTCACTTCTAACCCTTCAAATATCCCTTAAATTATTTATTTAATTCATTTAATTTAATTTTTGTAAATTAACGGATGTTATATCTAGACTCCCTTATTCTCTTTTTACTTAACGAGGCAGGCAGATTCTCATTTGCCATGATTTAAAGAGGGCATGGACCTCTTGGTTATCGGAGCTTGGCCCAAACAAGGTTTTGTGGTATTGCCCTTGGTATCAGATTCACTCCTTCATGGCTATGAGCTTTGGTTATAGGGTTGTTTGCTTGCTAGGTTTGTCTATGTCAACATTCTACCTAGGGACCCAGATTCTCAGACATATAGGTCATTCTAAGAGACTCCCACTTGATGGTATAGCTCATACTCTTACGACCATCACTTCTGCTTCTGCCCAAGCAACTTTAAATGGTTGGGCTTGCAGATTTCATGTTGTGCGGCCATTTAGTCTAACAGACACTATCGATGAGTGTAAAGGCTAGTTTATTACCATAGTTTGGCATAGAGAGAAAGTTCAATGACTAGTTTTGATGAGGGAGCTGGAGACAGAGACTACTGATGAGGTTGCCTAGATTTTACGGCTTACTTTTTGATAAACTATTTAGGAGGACACTAAGTTTTAGCTTGGTGTTCAATTTTGGACATAGAAAATTTTATGGAATTCCATTATGAACATTATGGAATAAAGATCTCTCTCTCTCTCTCTCTCTCTCTCTCTCTCTCTCTCTAATGCATTACATGGGATGGATGTTGTGTGAGGATTTAGATAGAACCCAAAGAGGGTTTCCTACATATCTCTTTATTTTCATTGCTCTAATTTTTGCCTGAGCTGCCCTTCTGGGTTTTTAACTCACCAAACACTTTTTTTTAGAATCAAGTCCTGTGAGCAAGAATTTTTTCCCTACTGCTAGTGGAATGATTCTTGTGACTTTGACACTGTTAGGCTTTAGGCCTTAGAGAATACAGGCCTAAACTCAAAGAATAGGAAGGAATCCCCAACCTCTACTCGGTTTGGAAAGTTAAGTGTGCACAGGGAAGGTGAGAATGACCCAGCACCCCCATAGCCTCCGATTCATTGGAACCGACATTTTTTTAGGTCTAAATATTATTTAATTCTCAATTATTATAATATCATTCATATTACATGTAATTAAAGAAATAAAAAAATCATATTATTAATTAAAACAAATCAATTAAAATAGGCACCCATCCAAAGATGGAAACATGTCATTATAATGTCCCAATGTCTATACACATAAATAAAATAAGACACTCGTTGATTGAAAACATGTTCTTTATATTAATTTCCAAATATAAATAAGATCAAAGAAATAAATCAAATAAATAAGGCACCCACGAAGTGAAAATATACCTTTTACAACTTTAAAATTCAAATAAATAAATATAATTCAATTAAATAAAATGAGAAATAAGATAATCAAAATGCATTATCCATCAAAAAGCATATAACAATAAATCAAAAAACCAAATCTATGGTTTAATCTTAAATTAGGTTTTAAATAAGCAAAATTAGAGTTTTAGGGTTTTGAACATGTAAATTAGGGTTTTGTCAATAAAATTAGGGTTAAAATCTAAACCTAAGGCTTTAGTGACTGAATTAGGGTTTTAGGAAATATGGTAAAGGACTTATCACAAAAACACAACTGATTTACCAATAAGTTTCAACCCTAAATCTACAGCTTCTATGAACCATGAATTGAATTAATCAATAAACTACACAGTGAATGAATCAATAAAAATAAATCATGAAACTGAATTGAATTGGTTAATAAGAAGTCATACATGTGTTGTTGGCTCCACCATGTTTAATTTATTGAACCAAGCTTGATTATGTGAACGGTTGGGAAGTCTGGATCAAATTAAGTTCTTGGTTGGTGCTTCAATGCTCCAAGGATCACTTGTGTTTCAGCTACTGCCTCTTTTGATACTTTTCTTTCTATTCTTTTATTGCTTTTTGTCTCTCTTAGTTTACTAAGTTTTTTATTCTGCGTGTTTTGATTATTCAAGATGGCTTTAATTGCTAAACCTTATTGTTGCCTCTTGCTGTGTTTTTAATTCATATTTATAGGCAACATTAGGTTTTAATCTCAGTTGAGTAACCTTCATCAAATGAAAAACTTTTTGCTTATCCGAACGTCCTTAAAATTTAAACTCGATTAGGATGCTTGGATGCTTAATATGTGAAGAAACCAAACTTAAAAGCCCAAATTTAAGTTCCATGGCGAACTGGCCAAAGCCAATTTGCCATGGGCTATGTTCATAGCCAATTCCACTTCATTACTAATTCACCATGGGCTAGCCCTAAAGCAAATTGGCTAGGCCAATTCATCATGGTTTTACATTTTGGGCTTGATTTGGCTTGGTTTAGGATTTTAATATCGAACCAAACGTGATTTGGGCTTTTAAAATTGGATCGGACTAAGTTTAGGCGTTTAAAATTTGATCAAACTAGGTTTAAGCTTCTAAAATTAAACCACATTTGTTTAGGGCCAAAATTAAAGGTCTATAGTTTTGCTTCTTGCTTGAACGATCTTGAATTTATTCAAAGAGTGAAAAGCAATTTACCTTGATAGATCTTGGATGCTTCGAGTTTTGGACTCATGATTTAGCTTAGGTTCTGGACCTGAAACTTAGTTTGAGTTCTAGATCCATGATTGGATTTGGGTTTTGGACCCAAAACTAGGTTCGAGTTCTGGACTCGATACTGGATTTTTATTCTGGACCTGAGACTGAATTTGGGTTCTAAACACGGATTGGATTTGGATTTTGGACCCGAGATTGGATTTAGGTTCTGGATTCGAGACTGGATTAAGGTTTTGGACTTGAGATTGGATTTGATTTGATTTAGGTTATGGACCCGATATTAGATTTGGTTTCTGGATCTGATATTGGATTTTAGTTCTGAACCTGAGATTAGATTTGGGTTCTGGACCCGTTGAACTACTATAATATTCTAATAGACTATTAGGCAATTCTAATATCCCAATAGGTTCATCAGGCGATTCTAATATCCTGATGAAATGACCAAGCAACAAAAATTATTGAGCAGTTCTAATATCTCAACAAGTCATTGGGTAACTTTAATATCCCAATGGTATTGACCGAAGTTAATATCTCGATAAAATCCTCAAGTGACTCTAATATCTTGGTGAGTGAAAACAACCATTGACCGACTCTAATGTCCCGATAAAATCTACCAAGTGACTCTAATATCTTGGTAAATCAAAGCAATCATCGAGCGACGCTAATATCCTGATGAAAACCACCAATGACTCTAATATCTTGGTAGGATAAGGAACGACTCTAATATCTCACTAGAAATAAACATGGATACTTTAACATATCAAGAAAAACTATACCATTAGGATGCTTCAACATATCTAATATAGACTGGGTGATCATTATTCAATGTAGTTTCCTTCCAATATGCTCGTCCTTTGGCTGCTTGATGTTGACTTGATGCCTAGACCTTAATTCTTCACTCTTGGGGATGGACCTTTGTCTTGCCTCAACTTCTTCATATCCTCTATTTTCCCCCCTGTATGGTAAAATATTGAAAGTTTAAAAATATTCTGTACAGACATAAAATCTAAAAATTGAAAGCAGAGACTTTGCCCCCTTTGTAGGCTCAAACAAATGTAGGCTCTGACTGATGTTTGTATGCATCTCTTCTTTCCTTTGTAATGGCCCTTTCTTGCCCCTTGATTTCATATCTGTTTTTTTTATTGTTACTTCACATGGTGTCTGTTGTTCACTTTGACAAAGAATAGGCAACATAAGACAAAAATACAGCATGATATGCATATATGCATGATATGCTTGAGTGATACTTACAGTAGTTTTATCAACTCACAGACTGAGTTGATCAACTGAAGTGCTCCCATTAGTTCCTTCTAGATGCTTGTTCATAATAATATAAGACTTCACATATACAACTTTATCTTTCATATGTACAAATATGAGTAGTGGGGACCCCAGCAGGGTAGTTAGAAACAAAGGAGATGCCCGTTTCAGCCCATGATTTAACACATTGGTTGTTGACTTCTTCATGACCTTGAAAATGATCCTTTCATTAGCCATATTTTCCCAATATGTCCTTTGAGGTTTGTCAGTACAACATACTTTCCTAAGCTTAAAGGCTCATATAATAAGAAAACACTTTTTTATTTTAGAATCAAATGCTGGCTTTGTTAAATCAATGTCAATTTACCCCAAGGCTCGATTTTTTCAAATTAATATATCTATAATATGATAACCCTGGTTACCACACTAAACTTGGAAATCATTTCCATTTGAGCAAGAACTATTTCACTTCAGATAGGCACATGCACAATATTGTCTATCTCATATGCATGCTTGTTCAAATAATCTCTACTAATAGACTCTATCTACTAAGAGAGATTAACATATCTTTAATAGGCTTAAAATGAGGTCTATAATGGATATGGTTTAAATGAAGGCTATGTTCAAATTGGAGCTGATGTAACACTATAGACAAACATTCACACTTTAAACTTTTAGTTGGAACCATATGTTATTGGAAGTATTCTTAAACTCTGGGCATCACTTTCATCTTTTAGATGTGTTGCTTCATGAAAAGGAAAAGATGAACTCATCTTCTTGGTAGAAATATGGATTTGATTAGAATGATCTTTGCTTTTGCAAAAAAGTTTGAAACTCTATTGTTCCTCCCTTTTCTTTCTTTTTCCTCTCTTTTTTTTGTTCTTCTCCTTTTTCTTTTCTTTTGGTTTGAAGAAGAGTGATGGATTTTAGTTTTGTTCTCTCTTCTTTTTGTTTATTATTTTATTTTGATTCCTAGCTCCAAGAGAGTTATTTTTCTTATACCATCTTTTGGTTCCGAATATGAATGGAGTAGGATGAATCCTTTGTTGCCTTGATGTCATCTCAATAATTCTGTGATATTAGGTCCAATTTAGGTGGCCTTCAACTATCCCTATGGTCTTGATTATACATCCTTTTCTTTGATCTTCTTTCCCCTTTGTTCCTTAGTGATCATTAACTTGCCATAAGTTTCATAATAGCTTAGGGTAGGTAATTAGGCTTACAAGCCAATAAAAAGCAAGCTAAAATCTTATGAAGGCCCAAGGGGACAAACTAGAGATTGATATTTAATAAGGTGGATACTAGCTATTGGCTAACTAAAAAATTCCTAGATCATCTCTCTCTTAAATAAGCAGAGTTCAATTTCACCTCAAAAGTTCGTCAAAGCATGTTCTAAGATTGACTAGGACCTAGAAAAAGGTAATTATGCAGGAGCTGTTATAATCATGTTTATATGTGTTTTTAATGCACTTTTATTTGCTTTTTAGTTTTTTTTATCAATAATTTGTTCAAATTTATTGCTAGGTTTTTATATTGTAGGTTGAGGCAAGGAGAGCTTGTGAGAAAAGAGCAGTAAAAGTGCTAAGTCCTTCATTACAATCAATGTTCTTAAGGAAAATACATAACACGACTAAGCCATACAAAGCTTGGTCATGTCTCTCAACTAAAGAAGTAAAGAAATCAAAGACAGAACAAGACACACTCACTGCCTTGGCCGTGTCCCTCAGAAAAAGAAGTTAAAGTGTAAACAGAATTGGACATGTTTACTCATCATGGTCGTGTCATATGACATGGCCAAGACCTTGGCCGTGTTCCAAGTGAAGATGAAGTGACATGGCCAAGAAAATTCTAACTTAGTTGTGTCCTACCCTAAAGAAAACAAGAATTGAGGCAAAAATGAACACAGGCAGCAAGCTTGGTTGTGTCCTTAGCTGTGTCAAAGCAACTTTGGTCTTGGTTGTGTTCCACTCAAGGTAACAAGAGAGTAATGGCTTAGTAGTAATGGACATGTTTAACCATATTTGTCGTGTCTAAGGAAAAACATGAGACACAGGGCCAAGCCATGCCAAGTTTGGCCATGTTTTACAACTAAAGAAGTAAAATGAAGGCCAGAATATGAGCTAAAAAGTGAGACAAAGGATAGTGGCTCAGCAGAATAAGAGGGCATTTAGTTTTTAAAAATAAAAAGAGCATGAATTATTAGAGATATTGGGGACAAGAGAAGATGGTACAAGAAAAAGAAGCATTATTTTTATTGAAAAGGGAGTGAGCTTTCAATTAAAAAAGGGGAAGCTATTGTGACCATCACTATCTCCATATTTTTAAAACACACATACACATCCACGACCAAGGGAAGGGAAATGAGAGGAAGAAAAGAAAAGGTTATTCTAAGCATCATTGAAGGTAACCACCATCAATTACCATCAACATTAGTCACCATCTACACACAAAACACAAAGAAGAGAAGAGACACTGGTAAGAGGTTGTTGAAGGAGGAAGCAAGAAGGTTTTATTAAGGATATTTCAGAGATTAAACAAGTTCAAGCAAGAAGCCTTAAAGTTCATCCATAACAAGTTCAAGCAAAGACAAGATTAAACAGCTCCAATTAACTTCTAAACAGGTTTTTTCAATTCTCTTTATCAATTCATTTCAAGATTTTATTGTTGTTAATATACATTAATATGTCAATGAATATTCGTCATTTGAATTCTATTGAGATGGATTTTTATTTTGATTTGATGATAAGCTAAATTACCCTTGCTTAGGATTTGTAGTAGATTTGATTAAATGACTTAATTCAATAAATTTCATTAATAAGCCCATTTATGAGTTGATTGCATTAGATTGTATGTTAGGTTGATAGATTGGCCACCTATTAATCTCTAGATATTGAGTGAAGAACCGAGAGGTGAAATTTGATATTGAAACTATACATTCAACTACCATAAGAATGAATTAGAAATATAAGTTCTAGGGTGTACTTAATTTGCAAGTAAAACATGATTGGTTTTTATTGATCCATGAATGCGAAAACTAATGAATTGATAACTATTAATTGATCTTAAGGAAGAAATTAAGTTACAAGGTTATATTAATTGACAATTGAGAATTAAACTTTGATTAAATCGATCTATAAATCCTAGGTACTCTTCTAAGAATTTAAGTCAATTCTAAGCAAACCGTTAATTTTTTTAATTGTAATTTTCACTTTCATTACCATTTCAACATCACACACTTATTCCTTAATTTATTTTATTTTAATCAAATTATTACAAATAACACCTTCCTTGTGAGATGACCTTAAGATGTTTTACCATTACTATAACAACCTCGTATACTTACGAGAGTCACTTTTTAGTAATGTTAAGTAGAGTGCAACAAGTTTTTGGTGTCGTTACTGGGGAAGCTATTTGAGTAATAGTTTGATTCTTTTAATTTGATTGTTTAAGTGTTCTCATTGAATTGCTAGGTGTTTTATGCAACGGCACATGTCTCAATGCGATGAACTTATTCCATTTATAGACAACATTTATAGACTTCCTAGAACAGAAAGAATAGATCCTTTGGGACAAGAAGAGGAAGAAGTCAAAGAGCAATTCAAAGAAGAAGTAGAAGTAGAGATGGATGACATAAAAGAATCGCCCATGAAGCAACTTTCCTGACCAATTATTGGGGTAACCATAGCTTCCATACGGTTGAGTAATGCAACAAGAAATTATGAACTAAAGAATATTCATTATAGCATGCTGCCCTCCTTTCATGGAATGCAAAATAAAGATCCTCTCAATTTCATTTAAGATTTTTATTCAACCTTGCACACATTCCCATTGCAAGGGTTGCCGGAAGATGAGCTTAAAATGAGGTGTTTCCCATACACTTTGAAGAATAGGGCCAAGGCATGGTTGATGACCCTACCAAAAAATTCATTGACTATATAGACTAAAGTTTATAATAAGTTCATGAGTAAATTCTATTCACATCTGAAGACAAAAGAGCTTTGGGGGGGATTAATGCAACATTCACTCAAATGGGTGGTGAACCATTCCATGAGCCGTGGGATCACTTCAAGTCCTTATTGTTTCAGTGCCTCCACCATCATTAACCACAACAGTTGCTTAATCAATTCTTTTATGATACATAACAAAGTCAAAGTTCATTGGACAATGTAACTAGAGGTGCAATGGGTGAGAGAACAACTGCTGAAATTGTGAGGTTGTTTGAAATGCTAGGAGCAAACTCATAGCAGAAGAGCATAGGAGAAAGGCACAGAGGAGTTTATGATGTGAACTCCACTTCTAAAATGGCAAAGCAAATAGCAAGACAAGTTAAAATGCTAAATGTAAGAGGAAATCCACTTATGCCTAGCCAAGAAGTATGTGTAGTATGTGAAATCACTGGACATAGTGTAAATATGTGTCCTGCAAGCCTTAAGCAATATCAAGAGGGGCAAGAGCAAGCAAATGCCATAGAGGGTTTTCAACAAAGAGAAAGAAATTATCCATAGTCTAACTCTTATAATCTAGGGTGGAGGAGCCATCCAAATTTCTCTTGAAAAAATCAGCAGCAATTTCCACCTGAAAAATCTTTTCAATCATGCCAAAGAGGTCCACATTTTCAAGGACAATATTCAAACCAAGATCAACTAAAGAAAGCTACCTTGGAAGATAATTTGAATGCTTTTATTCAAATTAGTACTCAAAACCAAGAGGTCAATAATAAGAGGTTTGATTCTTTGGAGGCATCATTAAAGAAAGTGAAAACTCAAGTTGGCCAATTGGCAAATCAAATTGAAGCATAACAAAAGGGGAAATTTCTAAGCCAACCGAAACAAACCAAAGGCAATCACAATTTTGAGAAGTGGAAAGGTAATTGATAACAAAATTGGTGATTCTTTGAATGCAAGTACTAATGATGAAGAGAATGGCATAGAAATAAGTTAGTCAAAGAATGAAAGCATGGAGACATTGATTTCACTAAAGTTGCACAAATCTTTAAACACTTACAGACCACCGATTCCTTTTCCAAGTAGATTAAAAGGTGAGAAGCAAGATAAGCGATTTTCTAAAATCCATGGCATGCTTTACAAGGTCAATATAAATCTCCCTTTAATTGAGGTAATTAAGAGTATGCCAGCTTATGCCAAATTTTTCAAGAAATTAAATACCAAAAAGAAAAGATATGAGCCAAATAAAAAAAGTGATAGTTTTGAAAGTGGCAAGTGCTATTTTACAACACAAGCTACCTCCTAAGCTAAAGGATCCTGGAAGTTTTGTAATTAACATTTCTATGGGAAATGGGAAAGAAACAACTGGCATGTGTGATTTAGGAGCTAGCATAAACTTAATACATTATTCAATTTATTTGTAATTAGAACTTGGAGAACTTAAACCAACCAAGATGATCTTGCAATTGGTGGATAGAACTCTTAGATTTTCTAAGGGAATCATAGAGGATGTTCTAGTTTAAGTTGATGGTTTAATAGTTCCTATGGACTTTATAGTCCTTGATATGGGAGAAAAGATCCCTAGTGATGCTGAGCATACCATTTTGTTAGGAAGGCCTTTCATGGCCACAACTAACACCTTGATAGATGTTAAAAATTGAAAATTATCCATGACTGTTTTAGGACAGACTGTAGTATTTTTAATTTTTAACACTTTTTCCATTCCTATTACTGTTGTTTATGACAATTGTTCTTTTATTGCTTATACTGACCTTGCTGTTGGAGATATTTTCTTGCAGAAAAGTAGTGAAGATAAACTTGAAATGGCCTTGACTTTAGGACAAGAGGTTAAGATTTTTGATGGGGGAATTGAGGAGTGCAAATTGATGCTAGATGGTGAGATCGATGAAAAGAAGTTTGATGAGATTACGATAGAGGAAGAGGAGATTCAACCAAAATTTGTTAAGCTTAAAGAACTCTCAAAACATTTGAAATATGTATTTTTACGGGATGACCGTACACATCCAGTGATCATTTCTTCAACTCTCAGTATTGAGGAAGAGGAGAAAGTCGTGAGAGATTTAAAGAAATTTAAGAAAGCCATTAGTTGGGGGTTGAGAGATATTAAGAGTATTAGTCCTTCCACAAATCTTTCCAAATACAGAAATTGACACTGTCAAACATCTTGGCCATATCCCAGACCATGTCATGCTACCTCTCTAGACCTCTAATTTTACACAGACCCTGACACAACCACACATCTTGGCCATGTCCAAGCCGTGTCATCTCTTAGACCAAATTGAATTTTTCACAGTAGCTGACATGACCAACCATCTTGGTCATGTCTCCAAAAGACATACAGACACGGCCAAGACAGCTCAAGCCTGGCTGTGTCTCTCACACCGCTTTAAGAACCAACTCAACTCTTTAAAAGCATGACATGGACAAGAGAGACTCATCTTGGCAGTATCACTCATTTTAGACATTTTTAAAAACCTGATTCTCTCTCTTTGCCTCATCTATTCAAACCTTAAAACTCAATTTTTCTATCTCTATCGCCATAGCCACACGGCCAAGACACACCCAAAACCCAAATCTTCATCCTTTTTCACTAAAAATTTGGGTTTTCATCACTAAACCACCAATTAATCACTCCCAACTTCCATTTCTACCAAATTTCCAGATACCAAGAACTAAGCAAGTCTCTCACCATGGAACAAGGGCTTCATCATCATCAACCTCTTCATCTTCCTCAAGAAGATTAGCAATCCAACCAAGGGGATTCTTTCCTTCATGGTATGTGAGTAATGATTCATTAAATGCCTTGCAAATTAGAGAAAAATTTGAAGTCTATGTGAAAAACTTGCATTGGGATAAATTTATTACCCTTAAACCTTTGCAATTCCAAGAGTTAACTATTGAGTTTGTTTCCTCCCTTAGGGATGAAAAAGATGAATCAAAGCTTTATACTAGGCTAGCTTTCAAATTGAATGGGAAACAATATATTATCTCCATTGAATAATTGAAAGAGATTTTTGGTTCTCTTTTGTGGGGCATAAGACTATACTTAAGGATTTTAAACAATAATATGCATAGGGAGAGTCAGGTTCGAGAGGAACTTATATGGCCAAATCATCCAAAGCAACACAATTGATAAATTTCGCATTGAGGTATTTGCATCGGTTTATGGCATATAGTTTCTTTGCATGAAAAGAAAGTCTTGGGATAGTTGAAGTTAATGAATTATTTTTATTATGGTATGCTCACCATGCTACCCCCGTAAGCATCATCTTTTGGATGGCTAAGATCTTAGATAATGTGGCTAATAAGAGGAAAGGGGCAATTTGCATTAGTGGAATAGTGACTTCTTTGGCACTTGCTCTAGATGGAACTTTCAATCCTGACACATATGGAATGACCCAAATTTCTGGAAGTGATATGCTGGATGTAGCCACCTTAGAAAAAATGCACATGATAACAAAAGAGTGGTGGGAGAATTGTGATTGCTTCTGGTGAACTTAGTGCTCGGAAGGAAAGGCAGAAACAACCTTGAGTCGATGATGATTCTGATTTAAATTCATTGAGTTTAAATGAGGATGCCCTAGTTCTAGAAAATCAGTAGTTAATAAGCAAAATTAAAGCACTAGAAGATAAGGTGGATCGTAATCATGCTCAAGTGCTCAATCAACTGGAACTAATCAATAGTAACTTGGCTACGATTCTCAGCCTTCACCCTTATGCAACATCATCTTTGCAACCTCCACCCTGATAGCTTTAGCTTGATATTTGAACAATTTTCTATTTTTAGCTCCAGTTGTTTTTAATTTATGTTTTTAATTAGTACTTTATTTTATTATGTTTGTTTCCTTAAATTATGTTACTATGTGATTTTTAATTCATGAGGTTTATTCCTTTAAATTTTATGTCTTTGAAGATAATTAACGTGTGTTTGTAGCAAGGTTGGAAGTATCAATATGTGTTAAGGTTGGAAGCATCAATTTGTAACACACAATGGAACGATAGAAATAGGTTTTACCTAAACTTTCCTTCTCTCTTATTTATGCTTCTTCACATTGAGGACAATGTGAATCTTTAAGTGAGTTTTCACTTTTAACTTATTTCATTTTAAGTTTTATTAATGTGATGTTATAATTTTTCATTTTAATTTTCATTTTATTAATGTGTTGCTTTTCTTTTTTTCTTTGAATAATGAATTTTGAAAAAGTTTAATAGTTATAAGATTGTGAATAGATGACCCTTGAAATTTTTAAAGCATGAATTTGAGGATTGAATAGAATGAATATTTATTGTCAATTTTGATGTATTTTCTTTGTATTACCTTTAACTTACAAGGAATTGAGCCTTCATAAGTTGGATACCAACTTACTATTTTCTTTTTGAGTGAGAACCCTTAATCAAAATGTTGCTAGAACTTGCTTAAATATGCATTTCAAGGCCATGTAAAAAATTTTAATTAGGCATCAACATGATTAAGGCACGTAGGTATATCCATTTAGCTTAAAAAGCTAACCTTTATACATCCTTAGTAAGCCAACTTTGAGCTTAGCTCTTTTTTCCATTTCTTTCTTTTACATAATAACATTAGCCTTGAACAACTTTCTACCAATTCTTATCCTTTCATTAGGAGCAAGAGCATTTAAGGAATTTAGTAATTGAAATTATAGTGTCAATTAATATATAGTCAAATCGAGTGGGATGAATGTTGTAAATAAATATTTTTTAATTACCAAATTTCTTCATACATCATTAAATTTAAAATAGGAATCAATTCAAAGTCCTATATTGTTAAAAAAAAATGGTACTTTTGTAGCCAAGGTGGGACAAGCTAGGTTAAAGAATAAAAGGATCTTAATCCTCTAAATTGGGTGATTGAGCATTAAGAGTAGTAATTGTTTTGGAGATTGTTAAGTCATATGTATGTTTAGTTGCTTCATTCTTAAAGTGCTCTTGAACTTAATGAATGAGTTTATATTCCCAAATGTCACACCTTAACCTAAAGCCCCCATGACAACCAATAAAAGACATTATGATTGATGCTTAATTGTAATTGAGTGGTGGAGACTTGATTCATAAGGGGGCCTATGGGGACACTCATTCATGGAGTTCAAAGAGCGAAAACACTGCCCTAATCAAACACTTAAGAGATTTTATGAGGGAGTGCCATTAAAGTATGTATGAAAAGCCATCGAATTGCTTAAGTATTGATTTTATATGATTTGAAAATGAGTGTGGACATTATGAAAAGGGAAGTCTTGAAGTTATGGTATAATTTTTATCTTTCTTATTTAGTTTTATTTTGTTTGACTTTGCTTGGGGACAAGCAAAGAATTAAGTGTAGGGTAATTGTTATAATCATGTTTATATATGTTTTTAGGATACTTTTGTTTGCTTTTTAGTTGTTTTCTAAATAATTTGTTCAAGTTTATTGCTAGATTTTTATATTATAGGTTGAGGCAAGGAGAGCTTATGAGAAAAGGGAAATAAAAGTGCTAAGTCCTTCATTGCAATCAATGTTCTTAAGAAAAATGCATAACACAGCCAAGCCATACTAAGCTTGGTCATGCCTCTCAGCTAAACAAGCAAAGAAATCAAAGACAGAACAAGACACACTCACTGCCTTGGCTGTGTCTCTCAACTAAAGAAGCAAAGAAATCAAAGGCAGAACAAGACACACTCAGCCGTGTCTCTCAACTAAAGAAGCAAAGAAATCAAAGGTAGAGTAAGATACACTCACTGCCTTGGTCATGTCCTTTACAAAAAGAAGTTGAAGTGTAAACAGAATTGTACAAGTTTACTCATCTTGGCCGTGTCACATGACATGGCCAAGACCTTGGCCATGTTTCAAGTGAAGATGAAGTGACACGGCCAAGTCAATTCTAACTTAGCCGTGTCCTACCCCAAAGAAAGCAAGAATTGTAATATCCGTCATTTTAGAGAAATTAAATAAGTATTTAGAGGTATAAAAGTTGTATAAAAGTTGTTTATACCCAATGTATACCTAGTGTATACATAACAAATACATATTGTATATTAATTGTATATGTTGGATATTTATTATATATATAATACATATAAGGTATGTTTGATGTGTATATAAGATACACATTATATGTGCATATGAGTATTTATATACATTAAATATACATTACATATACATGGTATATACATTATTTATGTGTACATAAAGGTATATGTAAAATATTAGTAATATATATATAACATATACATGTACATAAAATATACTACACATATATATCAAATATAAATTGGTAGTGGAAAAGGTGGTGGTGGTGATGATGATGATGATGATGATGATGATAAAATAAATAAAGAAAAAGAAAAAAAAAAGAAAAAGTCAAAGATGGAATGCTTGGTGGAGAATTAAAATAAATAAATTAATTAATTAATTAATTTAATATATATGTATAGGAAAAGTGGAAAAATACTAAAAGATGGTCTTCTTCTTCTTCCTTTTCTAGCCATGGACGAGAATTTCATTTAGAAAGAGAGAGATAGTGAGTTATTTCTATATACTTCAAATTAATTAGGAAAACAAAGGTTTCAAAGGAATTTTAAAGAGAAATCAAGAAAAATAAGTAAGTACCTCTTCTCCAAAGCTTTGTTTTCTTTTATTTGATGACTATGCATGGATTGCTAGAGAAAGAAAGTGATGGTTAATTGTTTAAATAAGTACAATTGATATTAAAATGAAGAGGATATGGTAAAATGTTTTGTAGTTGGTTGATATAGACAAGTTGTGAAAATTTAAGATTATGGAAAAAATGATGTATAATTTAGGATTTTAGGTATGGATGGTTAAAATTGTTGGGATGAATGAAATTAGTGTTATATATATATATATATATGATTCCATAGTTGGAAATTAAACATGAGTAAATTTGGATAAAGATTGGATTTAGGGTTTGAGTATATAAAATTAGAGTTTCTAAAATGGATGATGTTGGTTAATATAATGAGATGTATTAGTGTTGTGTTAATGCAAATGTTGTGATTTTAAGGGTTAGAAATATGATATGCATAAGTATTGTTAAAGCACATGTTAATGGTGGTAAATATGTGAAATTTGGATTTTTGAAAAAGGCTTCCATAATTATGAAAGTGGTGTATTTTGATGTTATATTATTATATAAATAATGTTTTTAAATTTAAATGTTGAAAATGAAATTAGTAGAATAAAGTTTAAGTAAAGTGGTAAGTTGAAAATTTATAATTTTAATGAAATTTTGATGAAGATTGCTTAGATATTGATGGTTGAATGTTTAATGAGCATGTGAGTGATTTTGAATGAATAATATTGCTTATGAAAGTACCATGTAATGTGAAATATGGTTTAGGATTAAGGAAGGTGAAATGGTAAAATCAAAGTGAAGAATGGCATTGGTGAAGTTGGTGTTGAAAGAGTGAATTCGGCTTGGAGTTAGCATTTCCAAGGTTAGTATATACTTTAATGAATTATGCTTGGATTGCATTTGAGTTGGCATAACACATTGTAATTTTGTGAATATGTTATGCCACTTTGATATTTGTTTTGATATGATATATGGTATTGCACCATTTAGAAGTGAGTCAAAAATATGGAATATGAAATACTAAGCCATTGTATTATGGCTAATGCAATTGTGATGTATATAAGATGTGAAAAATGTATATTATACTAAATATAATGTGGAAATGGGGAAAATAAATATGAAAATGTGAATAATGGAATAAAATGAGGAAATTGGCCACATCTTGAATATGGTTAAGTAACATATTTTATATGAATGGGAAACTTGGGAAAATAATTAAGGAATATGGAAAATGATAGAACATGTGAAAATTAGTAATATGATAGATAATGCAAAGGAATATGTGGAAAATGGCTAACAATGAGAAAAATGTGAATAAGAAATATATGAAATGTGGAATATGTAAAAAAAATATATACAAATAGTATGTAGAATTCGAAAATGTGTGGAAATTAATAAATATATGGAAATATGATAAAAATGAAAATAATGAGATAAAGAATATGTGCATATTGTGATATATTAATAATGTGTGATTGAAAACGATGACAATGTGATAGATTATGATGTGTAGTATGATGTTTATGCAAAATATGAAAAGTGCAAGTTGTGCACTAAAATGTGGAAGTGAGCCACAATTGATTTGAATGTGATGATGCTTTGGTTTATGAGCCAAAAATGTGGAAAAAGAATGTGAAATGTGGATAACAATTACAAAATGAGAAAAAAATAATATGAAAATTTGATATTTATATGAGAAATGTGATGGTGAACATAGTTTGATATGATCATATTGTGGTTGTAGCTAGAAAGATAAAATATGTTGCAAACATTTGAAATATGGAAAACATGTATCATTTGTGTGCCTAGTATGTTATTTAATTTTCAGAGTTCTATGTTCAGTGGCATACCTTCGGAGCTAGACACTAGGCATCACTGATATATGATTTGACTTCAGGGCTAGACGCTAGGCGTCACTAATATATGATTTGCCTTCGGTCCTAGACACTTGGTGTCAATATGGACCAAAACAGTAACTCTGGAATTTGAATAATATTTTAGTTTGTTTAGGCCCATGCTTGTTTATGTGTTAATGTGATGCTTAGAAAGAATGATAAATGTGAATTAAAGTGGAATTGCATATCACATTGTGATGTCATGAAACAGCACCATGCATTGTAATTTCTTTTAAAGTTTCATTATTATCAAAGTATGTACATACTTTTGATAATTTAAATGTAATCGCATTTAATTTGGCTTAATAAATTTTGAATAGAAAATGTGTTAAGCTATTTGATTATTTAAACTTTCATATACATTGTGATATGACATGTGAATTGATGGTATGCATTACGTACATTGTGAAAAGCTATTATTAATGGCTAAAATGGGTGGAATGTGGTTTATGTGAATTATATGAGAATAACTCAAAAATATGTGGGTAATATGATTGTAATGCTAAATGACATACATTATGATAAAGTGATAAGATAAAATGAAATAAAGTGATTTGGCATTGTTATGAATAAGAAAAATGAGTAAAAGAGGCAATGGGATAAAAGAATTGATTATGGAATATGACGGTTGGATGGTAAGATGAATTATGATATGTGATTAAATATCAGTGTTGATAGACCTGAGCAGAGCTGGGTCTAGAGATGGAATTGACCTAAGCATAATTACGTCATGAGATTGTTCTTATGTGTATTGGATTTGATAGTTGAGATTAAAAAATAAAGAAGTATAGATATATATATATACACCATGTATAAAATAAGAAGTGAGAATGTATATGTATAATGTTTATTATTTATAGATATGTACCACTAAGTGGTAAAGCTTAGCGGGGTTGTGTAAATTGTGCAGGTAAGAGCGTATCTATTAGTGGAACTTAGACTGTGGTAGATGCATGGTGATCTAGACTGCCGCAAGACCAACGATGCCATTTGCATGCATATATATATTTATTATTTAAGTATTTTGGTTTATGTAAATTAACTCATAACACTTGTGTTGGTTTATAAAGATTTAAAATGATAGTGTGTATATATCTACGTCAGTATTTAATTTTAATAGATAAAGTTTAACGTGTTTAGATTTTAATTTTATATTAATAAAGTAGCAAGTTTGGAGAATGAATGAAATTATTAATATTTTGGAAGTGTAAAATTGTTATTCAGGTCATGTACTTGTTGTTTTAGGATTTATCCGAATTATAGAAAAAAAACTCTGGCAAGTTTTTTTCAGAGATTTTTCATTAAATTATGTATTTTAGTCTTTAAATTATTAATGAATGTTATTTATTTATTAAAGTATATTTAAGTTGCAAAATATTTTCTTGAATTTATATAAATTTAATAAGACTGAAAACTGTGACATTCTCATACTGTATATATGTATATTACATATATCGGGTGTATGTATTATATATATATGATATGAGGGTGTCACAAGAATTGAGGCATAAAGGAACATAGGCACCAAGCTTGGTCGTGTCCTTGTGACACGCCAAAGCAACTTTGGTCTTGGCCATGTTCCACTCAAGTAAATAAGAGAGTAATGGCTTGGCAGTAATGGACATGTTTAGCCATCTTGGCCGTGTCCAAGGAAAAACACGAGACACACGGCTAAGCCATGCCAAGGTTGGCCATGTTTTACAACTGAAGAAGCAAAATGAAGGCCAGAATATGAGCTGGAAAGTGAGACAAAGGATAGCGGCTCAGCAGAATAAGAGGGTGTTTAGTTTTTTAAAAACAAAAGGATCATGAATTGTTGGATATGTTGGGGACAAGAGAAGATGGCGCAAGAAAAAGAAGCATTATTTGTATTAAAAAGGGAGTGAACTTTCAATTAAAAAAGGGGAACCTATTATCACCATCACCATCTCTATATTTTTAAAACACATATGCACAACCACGGTCAAGGAAAGGGAATTGAGAGGAAGAAAAGAAAAGGTTGTTCTAAGCATCATTAAAGGTAGCCACCATCAATCACCATCAATATTAGCCACCATCTACACACAAAACACAAAGAAGAGAATAGACATAGTCAAGAGGTTGATGAGGAAGGAAGCAAGAATGTTTTAACAAGGATATTTTATAGAGAAGCCTTGAAGAAGTTCATCCATAACAAGTTCAAGCAAAGACAAGATTAAACAACTCCAACCAACTTCTAAATAGGTTTTTTCGATTCTCTTAATCAATTCATTTCCATATTTTTTTGTTGTTAATATACATTAATATTTCAATTAATATTTGTGATTTAAATTCTATTTAGATGGATTTTTATTTTTATTTGATGATGAGCTAAATTACCCTTGCCTAGGATTTGTAGTAGATTTTATTAAAGGACTTAATTTAATAAATTTCATTAATAAGCCTTGTTATGAGTTGATTGCATTGCTTTGTATGTTAGGTTGATAGATTAGCTACCTATTAATCTCTATATATTGAGTGAAGAACTGAGAGGTGAAATTTGATATTGGAATTATGCATTCAACTACCCTAATAACTATGCATTCAACTACCCTAAGTGAAGAATGAATTAGAAATATAAGTTCTGGGTGTACTTAATTTTGTAAGTAAAACATAATTGGTTTTTATTGATAATTACTAATTGATCTTAAGGAAGAAATTAAGTTACAAGATTATATTAATGGATAATTGAGAATTAAACTTTGATCAAATTGATCTATAAATCCTAGGTACCCTTCTAAGAATTTAAATCAATTCTAAGCAAACCGTTAATTGTTTTAATTGTAATTTTCACTTTCATTACCATTTCAACATTAGACACTTATTCTTTAATTTATTTTGTTTTAATCAAATTATTACAAACAACACCTTCCTTGTGAGATGACCTTGGGACATTCCACCATTACTATAAAAAGTTTGTATACTTGCGAGAGTCGCTTTTTAGTAGTGTTAAGCAGAATGCAACAGGAGCTCACTAAGTAAGCATACACAACTTAATGCAACAGAATAATTTCCTCACCTAGTAAAGTTATTGGAATTATAATACATAGATATACTAATTTATGAATATCAAGCTAAATTCATCATTGGTTGACCACCAAAATGAGTAAAGATCAATAAAAACATAAATGTACAAAAATAGTTTATTCGCGAAAATGTTAATTGACAAACAATTGTTCCAAAATACTAAAGAAAGAAGAAATAAAATAGGCAGCACTCAAGCCTAAGGAAGTTTGTTGAATTGTAGTTGAAAAAGTTTCATCTACTTTGACATATCAGGGGCAAGGATTTATCTATCATCAATGAGGTTCTATATGATCTATTTGAAAATGGTCATCGCCTCCTCATCTGCAGTTGGTCCAAACTTGCTTAGTAACACCTCCTTTTAATAGTTCCTCCATCTATGTCTTGAAAAAGATAATAAGACAATACTTTTCTTCAATCCTCCCCCTATAATGAAGGTCGCTGGCGGTGACACTCTTCTAAATTTAAGCAAAGAATTGCTCTTAGAATTGGGCTTATCAGGCTCAGGTAGCTTACCGCTATTGATTAAATCTTGGATCTCGTGTCTTAATCGAACACATTTATCTATCTTATGCCCTTGTATTTTATGGAATTGATAAAAAGCTTTGGCATCAAAGTTTGTTGGAAGAGAATTCGGCAAATGTCGGGGAGTCAATGGTTGTAATAGCCTTTTTTTCTGCAACTCATTGAAAACCCAAGACAGAGGTTTTTCCAATTATAAAAACTATCTTCTATTTGCTTGACTAGTTGTTGCATTGACATCTACTAATTTTTATGTACCCTGACTGCTAGACTGATAATCCCCCCCTCTTATTCCTTCTTTTAGAAAAATGGTTCTTCTCTCGTTTCCATTCTTCTATCTGTAAGCCAAATTGGAGAAGGTCTTTGAAGTCTCTGATAAGATTGTGAGACATCCATTCATGCATATTAGGCAGGACAGCTCTCACCATTATCCCTTATCATATTCATCTTACCTCTTATTAAGAAGTGCAGTCTTATTCCTCCTTCTCTGCATATAATCAACAATATTCTCATTCTGCTTTTGTCTGATTGGTTACTACCTCCATCAGAGTTACTTCTAATTCAGCATTGTATCCATATTGCTGGATGAAGGCTTTGTATAGCAAATCCCAGTTCTTTTGGGTACTTTCCTCTAAGGTATTGAACATGTTTTGCACAATAGGATCCAATGAAAGTATAGAGTACCTTAGAGTTTGAGTTTTAGTAGTTATGGCAGACTGCATGTCAGTGATGTATTGCTTAACTTGCAAGTGAGGATTTCTTATACCATTGTACTTAGCGAAAGAAGGCATTTTAAACTTGTAAGAAACTTATTCATCTTGCTCAAATAGCTTGGCCTACCTCTGCCATGGGCTAGCCCAATGGCAAATTGGATAGGCCAATTCATCATGGTTTTACATTTTAGGCTTGATCCAGCTCGGTTTGGGATTTTAATATCAAACCAAACCCAATTTGGGCTTTTAAAATTGGATCAAACTAGGTTTAAGCTTTTAAAATTGGATTAAACTAGGTTTAAGCTTCTAAAATTAGACCACTTGTTTAAGGCCAAAATTAAGGGTCTACAGGTCCACATAGTTCTGTTACAAATGTGTTAAGAGAGTTTAGACAAAATATCTCTTGAGTTGATCCATGTTGTATGGGCTCAAAAATTCAATGCCATCAAAATCTAAAAGTATTGTTGGTTTTCTCAATAAGATCTTTTTGGGCAAGTATGGACCTACCCAATTAGGTTTGAGTTTTCCTCTAAGGTCATGTACTGGGACCTTGAATTCTTTTAAAACCAATTGCCCATATTGAAATCCTTAATCTTTGATCCTTTTATCATAATGTCTTGCTATCTTTTGCTGATAGCCTTGTATCATATATAAAGCATCCATTATTTTCTCATTAATAGCCATTAGTTATTCATGATAGGCCATGGCCCATTCAACCTCATTGACTCGGCTTTTGTGAAGTGTTTGGGCTGATCAAATTTCTAGTTCTATCGGAAGGACTGCCTCTATCCTAAATACCAAAGAATAAGGAGTTGTCCCGGTCAGTGTTCTGACTAAAGTCCTATAACCCTAAAGATTAAAAAGCATATGTTCATGCCAACTCTTGTGACCTTACATCATCTTTTGTAGAATATTCTTTATACTTTTATTTGCTGCCTCAACATCCCCATTAATTTAAGGTTTATATGGAGAGGACATGTGGTGTTGTATCTTATATTTCACCATTAGCTAGACCACTTCCTTTTGAAAATGCAATCCATTATCTGAAATTACTTCAAATGGCACTCTATACAAACAAATGATGTTAGTATGAATAAACTGGGCCACCTTTTTAGCATTGAGGATGGAATAAGAAGTTGCTTCTACCCATTTGGTGAAATAGCTATGGCCACCAATATGTATCCATTCCCATTAAAGGACTTTGGGGTGATCCTTCCTATAACTTCAATTTCCCATATTGCAAATGGCCAAGGGGTTGTAACAGGATGTAATGGGGTTGGTGGCTGCTTCTAAATCTTGGCATATTATGGCATTTCTTGACAAAGTTCAAGCAATCCTCTCCCATGGTAAGCCAATAATAACCCAAATTAGTGATTTTTTTAGCCAAAGCTACTTTATTCATACGGAGACCTTGTTCATCACCATAAACCAACTCCATTATCTATCGTGCTTCATACTCATCCACACATTTGAGGTGGATGCTATTCTAGGACCTTTTATATAGTACATGATTATTTAAAATGTATTAGCCTACTAACTATCTTAGGGTCCTTTGCTCTATTTTTGAGGCTTGATCAAGGCATTCACCTTTTTGAATAAAATTAAAGATGTCCTAAAACTACGGCTTTTTGTCTGTTGCTTGAACCGTAGCACAATACACTGGTTAAGTTCTCATATCAATGACAATGGGGTGATCTTTCATTTCTTTTCCCACATGGGTCATAGAAGCCAAGGTAGCTAAAGCATCAGTAAACTGATTTCTCATTTGAGGCAGGTAACAGAGTGAAACTTCCTCGAACTGATGTGTGAAGTCTTCCAAGCATCGATGGTAAGGAACCAAACACTCTTCCCTTATTTTCCACATTCCTAATGCTTAAGATACGATAAGGGTGAAATCTTCATATACCTCTAAGCTCCTAACTTTTAACTCCAAAACTATTTCTAACCTGATTATGCAGGCTTCATATTCTATCTCATTGTTGGTGACTTCGAAAGCTAATTTTTTGCCAATGGGATCTATTCCTTTTCTAGGGTAATAAGGATAATGTGTACACCATAACCTTTGTGATTAGATGCACCATTAAAATACATATTCTAGACTTCTTTATCAATACCCAAAATGTCCTTATTTGGAAATTTTGGCTCTTTAACCTCATCTGCCATAGGAGTGGCAGCTAACTATTTAGCTATTATGCTTCCCTTGATTATTTTGCATGCTAAAAACTTGAGATCAAAAGTGGCCAGAATTGTGAGCCATCACACCATCTTACTATCTAGAACTAGCCTTTCCATAAGGAATTTGAAGAGACTCCAATCTACAATTACTTGCATGGTGTAAGAAGCCATATAATGGCGTATTTTTTGACATACCTATACTAGGGCCAAGTATAACCTTTTAATTTTATTATATTTGAGCTTATATGCTTATAATCTTTTGCTAAGATAATAAATAGCAAACTCCCTCCTCTATCCATCCTCATTCTAAACAAGCAGAGCCCCTATTACTACTTCAGTTACTAAAAGATAAAGGAGCAAAGGATTACTAGGCCTTAGAGGTTGTAGTATTGGCAACGATAATAAATATTGCTTGATCTTTTCAAATGCTTCCTGACACTTGTCATTCCACTTAGTTGGGGTGTCTTTCTTAAGAAATTTGAAGATGGGCCCACATATATCAGCCATCTGAGAAATGAATCGACTAATATACTATAGGCGACTCAAGAATCCCCTACTTTCCTTTTCTGTCTTAGGAGTGGGCATTTCAAGGATTGCCTTAGATTTGCATGATCCACATTATGCAACACCATTATACCCTATATATGTACAATACATACACCGGTATATATAAAATATATATATACAGTATCAAAATGTCACAACCTGGTTTAATAAAAAAATTTACTTTTCCAATTTTAAAATCTTAAATACTTTAAAATATATATGTAATTAACAAATAAAATAATATTTATCAATTATAGGTTTCAAAATACACTTTTTTATAAAAATCTCTGAAAAAAAATTTGCCATAGTTTTATTTGTAATTTGGACATTCTCAAATTTCAGCAATCACAACCTGCAAAGGAAAAATACTCCCAATAAAAACCAATCATACATATCACCCATACTCCTCAATTCCTCCAAGTTTCTCAAAATATGTATACATATACATATATTTTTTTTCAAAACACATATAAACCCACATTATAAGTTTTTCAACACAATCTTTATAATTTATAATATATACATCAAAACATGATATAATATACATAATATCAAAATGTACGATAATATAAAATATATATATATGTTGTTGGCAGTATTTCTGATCTTGATATCAATTCTACAAGTAAAACCTCAAGTCTAGACCCGACCTGGTCTAGAAGAACTCTCTGGCTCAGCCAGATCTCCCCTGTCACCTACACGATAAGTTACAATCGCGCTAAGCCAAAAGCCTAGCGGTACAAACTTTAATAATAATAAAATTTAAATACAATGCCAATGTTAAATGCTATGTATATCATGTCACCATGTATCATATTATTTCATTCTTAAAACATATTCTTTCATCATTCATTAGTTCACATAAGAACAAACACAAGCAAGGGCCCAAAGGATCTAATATGCCATTCAAATCCCAGAGTTATAATTTTGGTCCAAATTGACACCATGCATCTATTCCCAAAGGCAGATCATAGTAATTGTTCAAAAGCTAGCCCCGAAGGCCGATCATATCACAGTGACATCAAGCGTCTAGCCCCGAAGGCAAATCAAATAATTGCTCAAAAGCTAGCCTCAAAAGCAAATAATAAGGATAACTTCATAGGCATGCCGCCAAACACAGAATTCTGAAAACTGAATAACATACTAGGCACACAATTAATTCATATTTTTCATTATCAATTTATTTCTCATTTTCCCATATTCAAACTAGGCACATTACCTCATTTCTCATTATCAATTAGGCACATTGCCTCTTTTCTCATTTTTCTCATTTTTCTCATTTATATCAATGTCACTTCATCTCATATCATCACATATCAACATATAATCATAATTTATCACATTTTACATTTAAAACACATTACCCAATTATTTTGGATATTATTTACATAATTCACATTAATCACATTTTATGCAATTTAGCCATTAACAATGGCTTTTCACAATGTATTCAATGCATACACAATAAATTACATTACCCAAACACTTTGGGTCATTTTCACATAATGCACATATTTCACATTTTACTCAATTTAGCCATTAACAATGGCTTTTCATAATGCATATAATGCATTCATAACAAATCACATAACATAGCACAATGTTCATGCATGTTCAATGCATCAAGTAGCTTAACACATTTTTTAATCCAAAATGTGTTAAGCCCAATGTAATGCAAATATAGCCAACTTATCCAAAGTTTGTACTTACCTCTAAAAGCAACCAAATGCAAGCCACAAAACTATCACCAACCTTCTCTTCTAACTTGCCCTTCAACACTTGGATTAGGCAAATCAATTCTCTTTAATGCCTATACCAAATGTGATCATATATAATCATTTAATATCACATTTAAAGGCATTTTTAATCTTAAACCATAATTAAACATCATTCAAATCAAAACCCCAAAGTTAAGCCTAGCCATACAATTTGGTGTTTTAAATTTATTTATATTATTAAAAACATATTATAATATGTTTAAACTAATTACATTACATAAATATACCCTTATGTCCAAAACCCTATAATGGCATAACCTTCCCCATTGAAGGTTTTTCATTACAACTTAATCCAATTATCATTTTAATCTTATTTCCATCATTAATGTCATCAAACAACATGCTTTAAATAATAAAATCAAGCAATTCAACATACTTTAAAAAAACACCCTTTTTCAAAACCCTAAATCACCACTTCCATTCTCAAACTCTATCCAAACTTAACCAAATTCATCATTTGACTTCAAAATACTTGTTTATGCATCAAAACAACTCATTTGAAAACAAATTGCATAATTAAAATCCATGAATTCAAAAGTCTAATTCTCTCACAACCCTAAATTCTCTGTCTTTACCAATCTTTAATCAAACTCAACCATTTCTTCTATCCAATTTTAAAATCATTGTTAACTAGTTAAAATAACTTCATACGCACCAATTTCAATAATTAAATCATACTACATCAAAATTTCAAATCACACATATTCTTAATTTCCATGAAAATTCAAAGAAAAGGTTAGAAAGCTTACTAAATATGGAGAAAATTCCTAAAAATCCAACTTGAACACTTGAAATCCTTCAATTTATGGAGTATGGAAGAAGTAAATCCCCTCTTGGATGGCTATGGAAAATCAGCACAAGGAAGAAGAAGAAGAAGAAGAAGAAGAAGACCAAAAATGTTAACTCTCTCTCCATCCACTTTAATTTATAACCTTATATATATTATTTTAATATATTTTTAATTAATTATTTATTTAATTAATTATAAAAACCCCAAAATACATCTTTCATCCAAAATTATTTATTTTTGATTTATTTAAATAATTTTAAAGAGTCAAAGTTTAATTACAAAAATACATTTTGACCTTTGACTTTTCCTTTAAAAGAGTTGACTTTTTTTGACTTTTTTGTTGACTTTTATATATTATGTATATTTTGCATATATATCACATATACATTTCACTTTCCGCTTAAAATCCTTTCATTTTTTATTTAAAATTATTTATTTAATTTATCTAATTTAATTTTATTTTATTTTATTTAATTTTTCAAAATAAAGATTTTAAAAAATTAGGGCTATTACACTTTAATTCCCTGAGAACTAACCATATGTCCCAAGAATATTCCTATGGCTGCCCCCAAACAAACATTTGGTTGGATTAAGTTTTAAGTTGTATTGACTGAATCTAAGAAAGATTTGTCTTAAGGTTTCCATATACGCTTCGACTCCTCTTCGATTTAATGATCATATTATCCACATAAACCTATATATCTTAGTGTATCATGTCATGGAAGAGTGTAGTTACCATTTATTGATAGGTTGCCCCAGCATTCTTGAGTTCAAAAGGCATAACTGTATAACAATATGTGCCTCATTCTGCAATGAAAGTTGTCTTCTCTTTATCAAGAGGATGGACTAAGATTTGGTTATACCTTGCATAAAGGTCGATTAATAAAACGACCTCAGACCCAGCCAATCTATCAACCAAGAGGTTAATATGGGGTAGAGAAAAGTTATCCTTTGGACATACCTTATTGAGGTCTTTGTAGTCTATACTCATTCGAACTCTCCTATCCTTCTTCAAAACTAGTACGATGTTAGCTACCCATTGAGGGTACATGATGGGCTTTATGAATTGATTTTCTAGCAACTTGGTTATTTCTTCCTTAATCTTTAAGGACCATTTCAATTTGAGTCATCGGAGTTTCAGCTTAACTGGTATCATGTGGTCAAATGTTGGAATCTTATGCATTGCTATAGCGAGGTTAATCCTGTCATATCACATACTTCCTATGTAAAATAATCCTGGAACTATTTAAGAAGCATTTCCAACTCCTGTGTATAAATGAATGAGGATGCAATGAATGTATTCTTTTATACTATTATTGTTCCTAGATTTATTATTTCCTTATCTTCATTAACTTCATTAATATTGAATATTCCATAATTCTCATCAGGAAACAAAAGAAAATAAGAAGAAATCTTAGAACTTTCATTGATAATGAAACGATTACAAGGGTTCCCCTTATAAATAAACTCGATATTAGATGGACTTAGGGAATTAGATTCAGAAGTGATAGACTCGGATTCTGAACTAGAGGACTTGGACTCAGACTCAGACTCGGTACTGGGACCTGACTTAGTACTTAACTTGATCTTGAGCTCGAACTGGACTCTTGGTTTAGTATCTGACATAAACTGAGAATCTGGCTGAAGATTTAACTCTTGATTTGGCTAGACTATTGGTTCTACTGTAGGTAGGGTACACCCTGATGATGGATTGCCTTTTTTTTTTTCAAATTACCAATTATTGGGTATTTTTACAGTTGATCGAATTAGGTGGCTGAAATCTGATTCTACTCTCACTTCTAACACAACTGCTTAGAATAGACTGGGCTACATGTTTTCCTCAAAATCTTCCCCTATCTCCAAGGCAAGCTTGCTATCTTCTAAACTAAGCCTAACATCAAAGAAAATTTCAAACCCTGGGATTAGCTCATTAGTAATGGGATTCAACCATGGTTCAGGAAATCCATAATAAAGGGAGTATGTTCCCTCTTTAACAAAATACCCATTCAAAGTTCTAAAATAGGGTTTCATGGGCCAGTCAAATATCTCTACATCCTTTTTTTTGCATTGGGATCTTTGTCTGACTCTCCCTTCTATCTCCTCCACATCCTCTGAGGTCAGTTGATTTGATCATTTTTGTATTTGTTTTTAGTGTAATTTTATTGGATTTTGATTGATTTTTCTTTTAATTTGTGTTTAAACTGTGTTTAAAGTATTTGATCCAGGATAAAGAACAAAACGATGGAGCTTTAATTCAAATTGAGGGATTATTAAGGTGGAAAAACATGAGACACGGCTAAGACACTTAATGGCTTGGTCGTGTTCCTCATCCAAGGAAAGAGGCAGAAAATTTTGGCAGAGACAGATACACTCAAGAGACACAGCCAAGCCACTGGTTGTGTCATAAGACATGGCCAAGTCCTTGTCCGTGTCTCACCAAATGAAGCCAGAGAACAAAACAAAGTGAAACAAAGGTAGAAGTGGACACATCCAAGAGACACGGCCAAGCCACTAGCAGTGTCACATGACACAGCCAAGGCCCTGGCCATGTCTCACCAATTGACCAAAGCAAAGAAGAAGCAAGGAGGAAATGCAGTGGAGAACACACTCAAGAGACATGGTTAAGACATTGGTCGTGTCACATGAAACAGCTAAGGCCTTGGTCGTGTCCCACTTGGAAAATGAATGAGGTATTGAGGTAGCTATGGACACGGTCACATGGCTTGGCCGTGTCCATAAGAAAATTGAGTGACACGGCCAAGTGACTCATGACTTGGCCGTGTCTTATGAGAATTCTTTCAATTATTGACATGAAATAGGGGACAAAGTGGGAGACAACAAGTACCATCTTTTAAAAAGAAATATTAAAAGAAGAAAAAGGTTGCCTTATTCATGGGATGAAGACTTAAATAATGAGAAAGTGGGAGACAAAATGGAGTGTGTGAGATGGAAAGCATGCTTTATGTCTTAAGAAATTAAAAAGAATGGAAGGAGGAGGGATATACATATACACATTTTGGAGGCTTCAAAGGGGGTTCTCTCTTGGTTTATCATCTTGTTATTGGTCTTGAGAGAGACCATGAACATCACCTTCATCTTCATCTTCCATTTCTTCCATAGATAAGATTCTTGACATTTTTGGGGATAAAATTGGGTGAGCAAGCCCTTGTGAAGTTTAGAGTTTGAAGAAAGCTTGATTGAGGAGTTGTAGGTTTGAGAGAGTTACCATTCCATCTTTCAAGAGGAGAGTCATTGATTGAAGAAGGCTTGTTAGTTCTTCATCATATTCAAAGTGGAGCTAGGAGGAAGACTAGAAGTTCAACTCTTAGTATCTTCAAAGATACTCTCTTTTAATTCATTTCTAGATTGTTATTGTTTGTTAAGAACATTAATATTTCAATGGACAATTGTGATTTCATTTATATTGAGATGAATATTTATTTTAAATTGATGACGATGAGCTAAATTACTCATGCCTAGGGTTTGTAGTAGATTTGATTGAATGACTTGATTTGATATTTCCATTAATATACCTTGTTGTTGGTTGATTACATTGGATTGAATGTTAGGTTGATAGATTAGCTACCTATTGATCCCTAGATGTTGAATGAAGGACCGAGAGGTGAAATTTGATATTGGAATTATGCATTCAACGACCCTAAGAACAAATTAGAAATATAAGTTCTAGGGTTTTATTAATTTACAATTTCAAAACAATTGATTGTTGTTAATTCATGAATTTGAAAACTAATGAATTGGTAATTACTAATTAAACTCAAGGAACAAATTAAAATACAAGATCATATTAATGGATAATTTAAGAATTAAGCTTTGATTAAATTGATCTACAACCCTAGGAACCATTCCTAGAATTGTAGTAATCTTGTACAACCATTACACACACTCCTTTTAATTTTAATTATTTTTCGCCACTACTTAAAACATTACACTCTTGTTTTTAAATTTCTTGCTAATCAAACTATTGCAAAATAATCCCTTGTAAGACGACCTTGGGGCAATCACCGTTGCTACAATTATCTCGTATACTTGTGAGTGTCGCTTGTAGTAGTAATAAGTCGAGCGCAACAAGTTTTTGCCCAAACCGAATGGTGGCTGACTCAAATCCTTGTGAAGAGCTTAGCAATGAAGGTAGCCGGATTGAAGGAGGCTGCAAAAGGAAGACTAGCTTAAGTCTTTCTGAGCTACTTTAGTGTAGGATTTTCATCCGGCTCAGAAGTAGAAGTTGTGTTTGGTGGTATGACTATTCTTGGTGGTGGTACTAATTGTGACAAGTCTAGAGGTGGTTGTGTGACCCTTCCGCTTTTGTTCATTACATTAACCTCATCCACAAAATCATTCAAACCCAATATGCAACAATAATCAAGGATTAGAAATATGGGATTCATTTCATTATTGGCCACTGAGGCGATGGTATTGATACTTTGATGAGTTGGCAATGGGTTGGTAGTGATATTAGGTCACCTAGGTGGCAGAATGGATCCATTTTCAATGAGATCCTAGATCCAATATTTAAGCTTTCTACATACGTCAATTTTATGGCCAGTGCTCTGATGAGACTCAAAATACTCATTAACATTCTACTTCTTAGGAAGGGGATTTGGAGTGGGCATAGGATCAAGAGGCGGAATCAAATAAGCTTTCAAGTCCTTCTTGTACACCAAGTTGAGGGGCATTCCCAAGTCAGTAAAAGTCCTTTATTATTGGCTCCTTTCCAAATGGAGATATGGTTAAGGAGTAATACTAGCCACTTAGCTTACTTGCAGGTTAGCAACCTATGGACTATTAAAGTTTGGGTTTTTTCTAAACCTTGAGGTGGAGCCTGCCTCATCCTTAATTTTCCCATTGTGCATCAAGTCTTCAATCTTAGTGGCAATAGAAATAAGGGCTTTGAAAGTTGGAAAATACTGGGTTTGCATGTGGGTTTGGTTTTTAACAATGATATCAATTTTTTCTTACTCTGAAGGGCGATTGACCATTTGTGCAGCTCTTCCTCTCCATCTTGTAAGGAACAAGGTAAAGGACTCTTTATAGTTCTGCTTAGTAGTCTCAAGGTCTCTTCTTGTAACATCCACCTCTATGTTATAATGGTATTATTTAGTGAAAGCATTGCAGACATCCTCCCATATCTAATACTTTTTTCTTTTCAAGGTCCATGAACCATCTGACAACTACAACTGTGAGAGACCCCTGAAACAGTTGAGGAAGGAGCTCATCATTGAGTTTCATAGGTTTAAGGGCCTCTACATACATCTTAAGGTGAGTCTTAAGGGCAAAAATTCAAGGTCAAAGGTTTTATCGTGGTGTTTAAAATTCTCAATCTGCATTTTCATCACTTACAACTTCTCCAGGAGAATACGAGTCCTGGGGTGCTCTCCCTTTTGAAAAGGATTCACAGAGGGGTTAGGTAGAGGAGCTTTTGTTGTCTCAACTGCAGCCCCTTGTTGAGTGAGGTCAACCACTGGTGGGGGTTGATTGGAATATAAACAAATATCAGGCTGCTTCGTACACAACATGTTATGTACCTCAGTCATGATTGAGTTGCACTATGACTCAATGAATCAATCAATGTCTTATTAAAATCAGCCTATTGGATAACCAGTATATTCCTAAAACTTTCCTCTTACTTCTTAAGGATGGCTTCGATGAAAGCTTTCATTTCATAGGATTCAGTGGTTTAGTCTATAAGCAAATTGGGAAAATGAAAGAAGGTGAGGTCAATGTTTTGGATAAGATTATCCATTTTATAATGTCAGGATTTTGACAAATGCTTTCTTCATGTTTTGGGGTGTGCATATCTATGAGAGCTTTTAACTTTTGGGTAAGGAAAGAACATCATGGATTTTGAGTGGCCCATAGATTTATTTTTAGTAAAAATTATTATCGAGGTTTTGTTAGATTTTACCAAAATGATTTGACTATTAATGGTAAAGGGTCCTAAAGCTAGGGCCATGTTTGATGGGTACTAGATCTACCTATATGACCTGAATTCATGCTTATGGGTCAAGCTAATGCACCTTTGGTTCATATGTGATGATGAGGTCAATGTGACCTAGGTTTATATGGTTTATGTTGTGTGGGTCAAGCCAATGTGGCTTGGATTCATGTTTGATCAAGCTAAGTCAGAATGACCTAGGTTTATGAGCTAAACCAATGTGGTTCACGTTTATATTTGGGACATAATATGGTTTTAAGTTTATAGCTTAGTTTGTGTTGAATTTTAAGGGAATGATACCTTAAAATTTCTAGCAGTTATATGAATGAAATGATGCATGTATGCATGAATTTAAACAACTATATGAGAATGGCTTAGGATTATGGTGCACACCTCTTAAGGTTAAGGTCTATGGCCTTTACATACAAAAGGTGGTTTAGTTTAAGGGTCACATCACACTAGGAAAGCATTATACCTAACCACATGATAGATAATGAATCTAGTGTGGGTCCAACAGTGCATGCATATCTGTTACACCTTAAATGGATTCAGGATTCATCGTGGGTTGGACATTTTTACTATCCCCCAACATACCTAATGAAGGTTTTCAAGTGGACGCTACTTGCTACCTGGGGCTTCCTAAAACTAAAGGGCAAGGAACCCTTATACATGAGAAAAGAGAAAATCAATCAAAGAGAAAATGGTTTTGAAAAGAGCTCATTAAAATTTTATTTTGAAAATTTTAAAGGTCTCCAGTGGAGTCACCGGCAGTGAGGTCTTGCCTGAGCACCAAAGCCGGGCCTACAATGAGCGAGACAAAAATGTTGTTTTAGATTTAGTCTCACATGATACCACTGTGTACAGTCTCCAGTCGGTTCGGTAAACACAGATTTTATAGTTATCTTATATTTTGAAAAGATTTGTCTCTTTTATTTTGAAAAGAAACTTTCCTTTCATTTTGAAAAATGAAGGTGACTTTTATTTTGAAAAGCAAAGATATGAGAGTAGCCACCTTAGTTTATTTTGGAAAAATTAAGAAAACCCATTAAATTGACTCCATTAAATTATTTTGCCTAAAAAAAGACACTAGTCTGAAATCAATCACGATGGCGGGGCTAAGTTTTCATACCAGTTTGAATAAAAAATAATATTTTTATCTCTATTTGATTGATTTCATCCTTCTTTAGATTGATTTAAGAAAATTGATTTTATAGATTATGTCATATGAATGATAGTATTATAGTGCATGAACATGTAATAATAATAAAATCTATGAATGCAATACAGAAATAATAAAAAATTACAACTTCATCAAAAATAGCAATTTCAAGGGAGCTTATGGGTCCTAGATTGAGCACAAATCCCCAATTAACAAATAAACTCATGGAAAAAGAAAAAAAAACCAGACATAATCACAGGGCTCTATTGCAAAACTCATCAAATTTGTAAATGGAGCCTCAAAGTAGAGAAGATAATAATAATATTGAAATGATAGCTAGAGAATAATATAGAAGAAAATTAAAATAAAAGATGAGGTTGATTATTAAAGTGTGGGCTCGCCACTCAGAGTAATATTATGCGTGTGTCTACTTATCCTGTTTGAATAGGAATCAGAGCCGTAAGTAGTTGGTACCTTTGAATTCAAAGGATTTTTTAATTAACCAATTTTATTATTGGTTAATTACTGAATTGAAAAAGAAATTTGAAAGTACATGTTACCCTAGGTAAGCATTTTTCTTGATAATGGGTTGAAGAGTTTCATCGCTTAGTCTAGAAAATCCAAAATAATTGAGACAATTTAATTAATTTGTGTCACAAATATATTTCAGCAGATTTTCAGGGTTAGAAAATTTAATCCACAGAAAAAAGGAGCAGATTAACATTTATAGGATTCTAAAATTGGGTCTGAGCAGCGAGCGGCGCGAATCATGGTACAGACGTTCGCTCCCGGCTGGCCGAGCTCTCGCTTCACTTTTTTTAAATAAAAATTAACATATATTTTTCCTAATTTTCTCTTTTCCCAATTATGTAGGCTAGGTACGAAATTAAGGGTTCACAAATATGAAAACCACTTGAAAAAATAGAGAGGTCCATAAAGTTCAAGTCCTCCTTAGGAAGTCTAGTCAGACAAACCATCTCCCTATTTTAGCTAGACAAACCATCTCCAGCTAATCCCAAAGTCAACCATGTCAGAAAAAACTCTAAAAATTCAAGCCCTCCACAATCAATCCAAAACCAAATAGGCCATGGACTCCCTAAATGATCCTTTTTACTCGCAACAACTTTACCAAAGCTCGTAATACCAAACTAAACCTACTATCAGTCATGCTTAATCAAAGCCTAGTACTACCCTACTAGCCTCTTTGCTGCACCACCCCTAAATCTAGAGGCATCTTTCTGATTACCATCAACCAAAAGCTTAGGTTTGAAGGTTCCCATCATATGCCCATATCAAACCTAGGATTTCCTCCACTAGTTCAGACTTTCACTGCCACATCTCAAGCTTTTAGATCCATTCAAGAAAGATATTATCACATCTTCTTTAGATTTATCCAGTTAAACCTAGATTTTAATATTTTCTTTAGGTTTATCCAGTTAAACCTAAATTTCAATATCCTCTTTAGGTTTATCTAGTTAAATCTAGATCAATATCCTTCTTAAGTTGGCATAAGAACCTAGATAAAATCCTTTTTAGGTTGGCATAAGAACATAAATCAAATCCTTCTTAAGTTGGCATAAGAACTTAAATCAAATCCTTCTTAGGTTGGCATAAGAATCTAGATCAACATCCTTCTTAGATTGGCATAAGAACCTAAATCAAATCCTTTTTAGGCTAGCATAAGAACATAGATAAAATTCTTATTAAACCCACTATGATTCAACTATTGGTTAATTATACAGTCTCCACTCGGTTCGGTAAGTGCGGGTTTTTAAGCTTGTAAAACTCCTTACAGTGTTTGGAAATAATCTTAAGAACACCCTAATCCCTATTTAGATAATCCCAAATAAAGATTAACCCCAATAGATTAACCCATACAAACCATGGGCCATAAGACAACAAAAGCCCAATTATAAAAAACATATCCAAGCCTAAACTGAAATTCTAGTACACAAATAGAATATAACTCAAATGCAGAAAGCATATAACAAGGTAATTCCAAATGGGCTTAATTAGTACAACTAGCCCAAATAATCTTCTTAGACTTAACAAAGGTGAAAAAAGCCTTGGTTGGATTGTTAGAGCCCAGACTTGGTAAGTCCTCCTGAATCTTATATCTTCTTTAGGTAACCATTTTCCATCTTGGAACCCTCCATGCATTCTTCCATGGTTGCTAAATCACTTCATGGACCTTGAATCATCATGAGCATTGCATCCTTGAACCATTAAAGATGACCCCTTGTAATTGGTCCATCGGGTAGTCTTAGCATGTCCTTGGGCTTTGAAGTGGGTTGGTCCTTTGTTACATAAACAAATAAGATAAGAAATTTAAGGAGCAAGATAAAAGTTCTTTATAGGATTTTATTTTAGCTAAAATACATCACAAGAACAAAGAGAATAAGAACAATAAAAAGGCAACACAAGAAAACATAAAACTATAAGCAAATTTGAATTAAACTAAGATAGATAATAGGATAGACTGGAACCTAATTTAAAGCCTTACTTTGATACCAAACTAATGTGAACCCATAAGTATATGCACTTGAGACCCTACATCTTTATGCTTAGATCAGCTTCCTTAAAAAGCTAAATCAAGTCCTTACCAAGACCTCAACCCAATTCCAATTTTATGAAAGAGAACCTTGTTATTAAAATTCATTCAAGTTATTAACTCTTTGTGAATGGTTTGATGCAATAACAATTAATGAAAAAGAAAAATTCCCTCATAAAGAACAACAAGTTCTAAAAAATTTCAATTCAAATTCAAGACTTACTCTTTCAATGCTCATAAGATAGGTTTTATATAACCTAGTAGTTGGATGCCCTAAATGGCATGCTTGAAAACTAGTTTATGCTCAATTCTAACCCTTTATAAGATATTCCCATGCTTGCTTAATCCCTAATAATTTATCCTAAGACACACCTTAGGCCATTAGACATTCAAGAGCCCAGTTTACAAAAGATAATATCCAAATCTATATGTAAATTCCAGCACATAAGCAACTAAACCATATGTAAAATACAATCCAAAAATACAATTGGCAATACAAAGGTAATCCCAAATGGACCACTAACACACTTAGCCGAAATGGTCTTCTTATAGTTGGAATCCTTTTGAACTTGTAGAGAATTGACTTGGCTACAGGAACCTGTTTAATTATGGTTGGAATCCTCCTCCATACATTCTTCAATTGTTACTTGTCCCATTCCTTGTAGCTTTGTTAATCCATAGTTCTTACATGGACAATGGACTTGAGCCAAATAAATCTTCAAACACACAAAATATTGCAAAGCATTATTCTTTAAGTCATTGGCTCTCTTATTTGTATGGGCATGATAGCTCATGCCTGAATCCCGTATCTCATCACCTTCAAGAAGCATTTTCACTATATTTTCCAAAGAACCTATTTAATCAAGCTCAAAATTGATAGCAAGTCAATTCCATCCGATTTTGGGACATAAAACCTACTGTGTTCATTCATTTTTAGGTCAGTACCTCTGTTCTATAAACTCTCTTTTATAATCTCATTTGCTTAATCAAATAAGAATCAATCTAAAAATGAAAGGTATTAAAGTTAATTTGGTAAAACCCGAGAGTTAGAATTTCTTAAAGTTTTTCAATTATTTTAAAACTAGATTTTTCAACCTTTTTACATTGATATTGTTGCTATCATATTTTAGTTTTTAAACATGTTCTTTGTAACACCCTTATATCCTATATACGTACAATACATATTTCTAGCATATGTAAAATACGCATATACGGTACAAAAATGTCACAGATCGGTTTAATAAAAAATTTTCACATTTCCAATTTAAAATTTCAAATTCTAAATATATAAAAATTAAATAGAATATAAATATTATTTACTTATTATAAGAACCCAAAATAAATAATATATATATAAATCTCTAGGAAAAATTCGCCAGAGTTTTGTCTAAATTTTGGGGATCCCAAAATTTAGCAATTACTCAACCTGCAAAAAGAAAATACTCCCAAATAATTTCCAACCACCATCTCAACCATACTTCTCAATTTCACCAAGTTTCTCAAACATTTATACATATAGATATATATATAATTTAAAACACACTTACTCTCTCATTTCAAATACATTGACCCAAATATTCTTTATAATATACAATACGTAAAATTCAAAACATAATATATTATGCATAAAACTCAAAATGTACAATAACATAAAAAATATATACATGCTGCTGGCAGTGTTTCTGATCTCGATAGCAACTCAACAAGCTCAACTATAAGTCTAGACCCGACCTGGTCTAGAAGAACTCTCTAGCTCAACTGGGTCTACCCTGTCACCTGCGCGATGGAAACAATCGCGCTAAGCCGAAGCCTAGTGGTACAAACTTTGATAATAACAATATAACTCAATGCAATACCAAATGCATAATGCATATAGATGTCACATCAATCCACTTTCTTATATTTTTTAAATATTTCATAAGCACAACTCATAACATTATATTACTCAATTGTATCATAATTCATAATTCACATTAAAGCAAAGACAAGCATGGGCCCAAAAAGGATCTAATATGCTATTCAAATTTCAGAGTTACTGCTTTAGTCCATAATGACATCATGTGTCTAGCCCCGTAGACAATATATCCATGGATAATGTAACAGCCCTAGTCTCTTGGACCTCAACCAGGCTAGACCCTTAGGCCCCAGTATCTTGGTCCTCAACCCGGCTAGACTGCTACAGTTTTTGAGACTTACGACTCAGTCTTTTCACCCCAAAAATATCATATTTATCAGCTGGCCTGGCTTAAGACCCAGTCTTTTCACCATTCCAGCTTATAGCCCGTAGGCAATCATAGGCATGTCGCCAAACCCAGAACTCTGAAAATTGAATAACATACTAGGCACACAATTTTATTCATATTTCTCATTATTAATCTCTTTCTCATTTTTACATATTCAATCTAGGCACATTGCCTTATTTTCACATTTTTTTCTCACTTTTCTCATTTTTCACATCTTTCTCATTTTTCTCACTTTTCTCATTTTTATCAATATCAATTCATTTCATTATTACACATATCTCATTTTTGCATTCACAACACATTACCCAATTACTTTAGGTATTTTCACATAATATGCATATTTCACATGTTACACAAATTAGCCATTATCAATGGCTTTTCACAATGCATTTAACACATATATGACATTACAAATGTCATAGCATATTATTCATACACAATCAATGAACCAAGTAGCTTAACACATTTTCCAACCAAAATGTGTTAAGCCCAAATGTCATGCAAATATAAACAATATATTCAAAGTTTGTACATACCTCCACTAGCAACCCAAAGCAAGATAAAAACAACCTTCAATCCAATCTTTTCAACTTGCCCTTCACCACTTGGATGAAGCAAATCAACCTCCCTCAATGCCTAAACCAAATGTAATAACAAATAATCATTTAGTATCACATTTAATGGCATTTCCAACATTAAACCATAATTACACATGACTCCTACAAATTTTCAAAAATTTAGCCTTTCCTTACTTCAACATTAGAATTCCATTCTACTACAATTAAATTAGTGTTTTAAGTTTATTTATATTATTAAAAATATATTTAAATGTATTTAAATCATTTACATTATAAAAATACACTCTTATACACAAAATCTCAAAAATAGCATAACCTTCCCCCATTGAAGGTTTTCCATTCCAACAGAATCCATTACTCATTCCAAGCTTATATTCATCACTTTTAACACTAAACAACATGCTTAAACAAATAAAATCACACAATTCAACCACTTTGGAAAATCACTTTTCCAAAACCCTAAATCTCCACTTCCATTCTCAAACTCCAACCCAACACCACTAAATTTAATATTTGACTTTAAAATACTTGTTTATGAATCAAAACAACTCATTTGGAATCAATTTGCACAATTAAAGTTCATGTTTTCAAAACCCCAAAAATCCATAACCCTAAATTCTCTCTCTTCACCATTCTTTAACCAAACTAAATCATCTCTTCAACCTAACCTTAGAATCATTGTTAACTACCCAAAATAACATCATACACACCAATTCCAACAATTATAACATACTACATAAAAATTCAAATTCTCACATAATCTCATCTTCCATGGAATTCAAAGAAAAGAGATGGAAACTTACTAATTTTGGTGAAAATCACCAAAAAAATCACTTGAAACTTGTTAATTCCTTCAATTTATGGAGTATGGAAGAAGCAAAATCCTTGGTCTTCAAACTCCCATGGAAGCCACGTCCTTAAAGAAGAAAAAAAAGACTTTTAATATTCTTTCATTTTCATCTTTTTTTTTCTAACCACATATATATATACTAAAAAAATTTAATATTTAATTATTTAATTATTTTTTTAATAAATTAAAAGTCCTAATTTTCCTCTTCCATTCAAAATTAATTTATTTTTGAATTAATTTATTAATTTTAAATTTATAAGATTTAATTACCAAAATACCCTTTTTCTTTTAAAAAGTATTGACTTTTATATATGTTATGTATATTTTGCATATATATCACATATACATTCCACTTTTTCATTTAAAATCCCTTTATTTTTCATTTAAAACCATTAATTTAATTTATTCTTTTAAATTATAATTTATTTTATCCAATTTTTTAAAAATTAAAAATTTTCAAAAATTTTAGGATGTTACATTCTTCATTTAGAATGATGAGATCACATGATACTTAGCATTTCACTTACCAATTAAAGGAATATGACTTATCATGAATGTTTTATGATTTTTCCTTTGGTAAAACTTGTTCAACATTATATTTGAGCTTCTGCATGCTTATGCATATTATGGATATTTTCATAAGTCTATTTAATTAATATGTATGATAACTATGTGATAAATCAATTAATATTATTATCAAAATATTATTTTCAGCAAATTAGTTTAGTTTTAGATTTTTATTCAATTTCATTCATTCAAATATTATTTCTTAAATAATAGTAAAGCAACATAATAATTAATTATAAATTTTGATCTTCGTGGAACGATATTCGGATTCATAAATCTATATTACTGATACGCTTAGTATACTTGCTAGGATTAACTAGAACGACTATATAAAGTTGAGTTTTATATAATATGTCTTGTACTTTATTCGAGATATTTAATATTTCACCATTTTAAATGTTAATTGCATCTCCATTTCTTGTATTGATAGAGATATTTATTATAAAATTATCAATAAAATCGTATCTTTATAAGACTTCTTGACCAATGCAAATAATAATACATTTAGATCACTTGACTTAGTGTTTAGTATACTCTCAGCAATGGACCCAATATAAAAAATCGATACGATTCTTCTCACCAAGAATCATCTGTTAAGTAAGCCCACTTTTGAAATTATTTTTTCAGTAGGTGCCAAGCGGCAGCACCTTGTTAATCTGACCTGCTTATAGGAGGCTGAAAATAACAGTGGGACTTTAACCATACAATTTGACTTTAGAAGCCAAATATATTTCAATTAAGAGAAATACAATTATTATAATATATATATATACATATATTAATTCTGAAACGTAATTAAATACACATAAATTTGAATACTCGATTTTTAATTAGATAAAATTAAAAATTAAAAATAATTAAATTTGTCATTTTATTTTTCACATAATGAAATTAAATTATGTTATTTTTAATAATTTTTTATTTATTTACTATTTTTGTTTTTATAGGTCAAATTTTTTTATTTTAGAATAAATAAATCTAAATCTTACGTTTATGAAAGGGATAAATTGATTTTAAAATTTTAAATATTGTAATCTTTTTATTTAAAAAAAAAAGGAAATAAGCCATAATGTGGTTGTCCATGCATGTACGATAAAAAGTAATATCGTTTTATAATAGAAGTAGCTTAATGTATCTTTTGCCCTTTATACCTTGCAAGTTAGTCATTTTACTTTTTATATTTTTAATTTAATTATTTAGCCTCTTTTTTTTTTGTCAATATCTTAATAATTTAATCCTTGATGTGACAGAATATTTGTGTTTTACTTTCTTAATGTGCGTGAATATAATTAAAATAGCTTATATGCATTGTAAAATATCAAAAATACCCTTCAATTAGCTAAATTATTAATTTTAAAACTTTCATTGCTATTTATTCAATTATTTTCTTAAAATTTAAAATCATTTTTATATTAATTATCAAAAATTTATTATATTAAAATTTATTTATAATATTATATTAAAATATTTATGAAATTAATTTAATTATTTTAATTTAAATCTATCTAGCCCATATCCTTTAATAAAAAAGTAAAAAATAAAAAAAAAACTAAGATTAATTAAATAAATGAAAATTTAACAAATCTTACAATCTGTTTATTATTGTTGCTGGACGGAAAGCTCACCAGTGGCAGCACTAATTTTTATTGCAATTACAGAAATTGACAATATTGTTTTGGCATAGGAGCAATTGATTATTAATTAATAAAATAACTTGCTTCATACAAACTCATAATTTTCTTCATGAGAAGAAATTAAGAAAGAAAATAAAAGAGAGAGAGACAGAGAGAGAGGGAGAGGAATAAAGCATAATCCACTAACAATTTCAACAAAACCAAAACCAAACATTTATATACAAAACTCAATTACTAAACCAAAATATGTTTGGTTTTGTTGAAAAACAGAGAAGAGATAAAGAGGTAGTAAACCAAAAAATTTCAATCCCATTCTCTAATTTAAAATTTCATAGAACTAATTTTTAGCCTTTTCAAACGGGAAAGTAAACTTTATTAAGTAACATTTTTGAAATTATTAAGGGGAAAGTAAACTTTATTAAGGAGCAGATTTGAATTGAGGTGGAGGATTGTAAGCAAAAACTCCTCCAAGAAATTAAACTAGAAGATCTTTAATCCATACAAGAAAAGAACTAAAAAGAGAAGCATGAAACTGATGTGAGATTTGCAACCCTAGAAACAAAAGGAGAAAGCAAAATAAAAAAGCTGACTGGTCCAGCAAATCATTGTTGGGAACCTTGACTTTCAAAGGATCCTACCTCTTGCAAAGACTAGTAGAATATTCTTTTTCTACCAATTCCTAGTGCAGGCAAAATTGAACAGATTCATGAGCTTTCATTGTGCCGGTTACAGTAGCAGAGGAAAGCATGAGGAATAAATATAGACAAACCAGTCATGCACTCTCCAAAATGACTGCAGACCACCACAACAATACCACCATAGCTCGCTTTGATATTTAGTTAACCACCATCTTTATCAACACCAGATCTCAATCTCTAAAGTACAATAGATTTGATCTCATGAACCACCATCTCTAGCACAGTTCATCACAATAAATCAAGGGTGGCGAGATTGGCTATACAAATTAGGAATAATAAATTAAAGAAATGAAAAATGGCATATTAATTTTGAAATTAATTTCTGGAAATCAAATTTGTGAATCAAAATGAAAAACGGCATATTACTTTAATGTTAGGAATTGATGTAACAATGGCAGATTACTTTTAGGGCTTCAAATTGAGGGAAAATCTAATTAGGGATGAGAGAATTGGGAATAACGATTTGGCAATAGAATTTTGGCTTCAAATTTTTCCTTTCACATAATATGTCAAATTTTATCTTGCATAATGTTTACCTATATATTATGTCAACACATTTGAGAATCATGCGCTAAAGTATGTTTGTTTATGTTAAAAGAAGAGGCAGTTAAATAAGTAAATAATTGAATATAAGGGTTTATCTAGTTAATCTAAAAATACAAAGAGTAAAGTGACTAAACATGCTAAATATGGAGGGTTATGAATGTATTAAAACTAATAGAAGTTGTACTTTAATTCATGTAAAATTATTTAATTTGAGTGGGTCAATAATATAAATTTTTTGAAATTTATATGAAATTATATATTTTTTAATAAAAAAGTTAAAACCCCATTTTTATTTTTATTTTTAAATCAACCTTCATTACTGTAGGGTCTATTGTTGAGATTAAAAAGAGAGAGAGAGAGGAAACACAAAAATATTTTGAAATTTATGCAAAGATATAGATTGATCCTTAAATTTTATTTTGGCTCATTTATGCAATTAAAATTTTAAAAAAACTGATAAATTAACATTTCTTTTAATGGAAAGTTAAATATCGTTAACTATATTTAATTTTTTATTGAAATATGCAAATATGTCATTTAAGTTTGTATGGAAGTACGGATTGGCATTGCCTTTTTTTTTCTCAATTATACACTAAATTTTCACCTTTTATAAATAAATAAAATATATTTAAGAGTATTTTATACTAAATAATACTTTGATTAAAATTATTATTTAATACTTCTTCTAATGAACTTCTAAAATCATTAATTCATATTACATATATACATATTGCATCAGATGTATTATATCATTATGAGTATATATTTAATAGATTTCCTTAAAAATATCAAAAAATAAAAAAGTATTCATTTAAAAAAAACATTTGCTTTTAATTTTTATTTTTAAAATTAAAATTTGATATTTTTAAAATCAAAATAATTTCAATTGATAAATTATATGATATATTTTAAAGCTAATTAAAATTTAATATTTTAAAAATAAAAAATAGTTCCAATCAAAAATTAGGAGCCATTTAAAAAAAATGAATATTTGAAAATATTTTTATTTTTTTATATTTTAAATAAAATCTCTTAAATATATACTCCTAATGACATAATACATCTATTGCAATATATATATTAAATAATAATTTTAATAAAAATATTATTTCGTATAAAATACACTTAAATATATTAGATTTATTTATAAATATATAAAAATATTATTTTATAGTAAATTAAATAAAAAAATATCAATCTATACTTTTGCATAAATTTAAGAAGCATCAGTGACAGATCTACGCGAAGTCGAGTGGGGGCTGAAAATCCTCCCTTCGTCAGCGCTATGAAGCAGAGATATAGAGAGGGATGTTGTTCTTTGGTGGCTGTCGGCTGATGCTTTTTGTAGAAAGAAAAAGGAAGGAGACTAAGATTGAGATGGTGAGGAGAGAGAGGTATTGAAGAAGATAACCCTGTCATATTGAATTTTATTTTGCCCTCTTTGAAGGATTTTTAGTTTTACCGCCTATGGACGTATTTATATATTTAAATTGAAAATTAAATATATAATTAATAATAGTTAGTTTTTTTATTAAAAAAATTAACTAATTTAATAGTTTTTTTAAAATTTAAAATGCATCAATGAATTAAAATAAATTTTCAAGACTAATATGATGCAAACTTTGGAGGCACCTTCTTCCTTGTACGAAAAATTAGATGTCTATGAAATCGCGACGCGGAAACTTGGAGGGTAATATGTGTTTGTGGTGGATTAATTCTCTTCCTAACTACAGGAGGGAACAGCGAAGTTGGTCTCTTCGGCAAAGACAGTTGCGAGAACATGCTACGTGTACAACAATATTCGTGGCCTTGTAAAATATCTTTCCCATTTTCAATTATATTTCAAAATTTTTTAAAAAAAATATACCAAATAAAAATGAATTGAAGTAAATGGCCTAATTAATAATTGCATCTCTACTTTTTGAAAAATATACTAAAATGTGTCAAATCATTATAATTCATTTATCATCTAATCCTTTCATATAAACAAATTGAAATTAGATTGAAATTAGTTTTTAAGTGAAGGACTTAGTGATAAACAGAAAGAAACTAGATTGACATTTTTAAAAAGTCGGTGTGCATTTTTTAAATAGGTAACTAATAAAGGATTAAACAGTAATTTTAGTGTTTGCTCTTGGACCTCAAGTTTCTATGGCTGTGTTGGCTTAATATGGTCCTCTACTTTTCTCACAAAGATCTTCGCTTCCACTTGTACTTGTCCTCTGTCTAGGGTTTCCATGTCAATTAAAAATATCCAAAAATTCTATTCTCATTTCTAAATTAAGCAGATAACATTCAGGGTTTTAGTCTGGGAAAAGATAGTTTTTAGAGAGAAGCTGAAAATAGTAGAATTTCAGGGAATGTATGAAGAGTATTTCATAGGAATAGAAACCTGGGATTTTTATTTTTATTTTTTCATTTGGTAGAGAGGAGAGGTTTTAGAATAGAGTTTAGGGGGTTAAAGGCGGAGAAGTGGGTCTTTATTTTTATTTTTTATTTTTTTTTGAGGTTTGTGAAGGATAAAGGAAGAAAATATGAAGATTCAGTGCAACGTGTGTGAGGCCGCGGAGGCCAACGTGGTTTGCTGTGCGGATGAGGCAGCGTTGTGTTGGACTTGTGACGAGAAGGTTCATGCAGCTAATAAGTTAGCAAGCAAGCACCAGAGAGTTCCTCTCTCTACCTTTCCCCCTCAGATGCCTAAATGCGACATTTGTCAGGTATTTCTTGTGATTAAGCTTTTTTTTATTATACTTAATTTATTTTTATTTTCAGTAATAAATCATGTTCTTGAGATTTTGTATATATAGAATCAAAGAGGGAGTTTTTGTTTGTTCAATACTATTGAAAGAAATTTAAAATATATGTAAAGATATAATTGCAGATATAGTTAGTATCAAGCTTGCATTCCCTGTTTCTTTGGGCTACCAACGTACAGATGCATAAGCAATCAAATTTTCCATAATCTTGGAGGAAGAATGCAGTAATGGATTGGTTGCTGATGGTTTTATAATGTAGATATAAATTGAGGGTAAGAGTGGTTTTCTTTGAAACTATTGTAGTTCAAAAACATGGAGTTTTGATTAACTTGATTATGGGTAAAGGTTCTTTAAGGTATGATTGATTGATGAAGGGTGCATATAGAAGTTCAAGGGGTTCAAGAAGAAGTTCAAGGGGTTTGAGGAGAAATGATGGCCAGCTGGTCTATAATTAGTTTGGTTGAATGAACTTAAATATTCAAAATGCCAACCCAAAATCACCATCATAGGTGGTGGGAATGAGAGTTTTTTTTTTCTGTCTATAATTCAAATAAACAAAGGGTTAATTCAAATATCATCTCCATCTAATCATCATAGAATTCTGGCTATTGCTTGCTAGTTTATTTCTTCATTGTGTGCTTGGAATAGAGGCTTGTTAAAAATATGAAACCTAATCTTGGGCCTTATCAAATGCTGACATAAAAGTGGATCTCTACTTGTCCTAATTGATACACAAATTCTTTTTATATTTATTCTATGTAGGCCAAACTGAAGGAAAAGTTAATTTATCTCCTCCATTGTTTTGCAACATTGCTATTTCCCTGCAAAATAAAGAAAAAGGAAATTGGTCATTTTTGCTATACTTATGTCGTTAGATAGTTCAGTTCATGTTATTCATATATAAATCAATGTCAAGAGTCAAGATGTTCTCAACTGCTCATAAAGGTCTCATAATTTGATATAGAGTTTTTCATTATTTAGTTAAGTAGTTAAGAATCTGACTAGGATTAAGTAGTTGTAGTTAAGCCTTGAATGGCAAATTGAATTCTTGATAAATGCCCATAATTGCCTGATGGCTTATCGGGACGCACTTGGATTTATTAATATGTGATGTTTAGAACTTTCTCTTTGTAGATTAACTAATGTTGATACAAGTCATTCATCTCATACAGGAGACAGCTGGCTTTTTCTTTTGTCTAGAAGATCGAGCTTTACTATGCAGAAAATGTGATGTTGCTATTCACACGGCAAATACTTATGTGTCTGCTCATCAGAGATTTCTGCTTACTGGAGTAAAAGTAGGTCTAGAGCCTACGGATCCTGGTGCATCCTCTTCTTCAGGGAAGTCACCTTTGAATGAGAAAACCTCCAAAACAAAATCCCATTCCACTTCTAGAAGGGAAAGTCCGATACCATTATGTAGTCCTGGCAATGAAGCTTTGCGCAAACAGGTTGGAGAAGGGGTACTAGGACCTGCTAAGGTGTCATTTTCTGGGGGTTCTGAAGTTGGAGGCATCCCACAGTGGCAGATAGATGATTTTCTTGGACTGACTGATTTTAATCAAAGTTTTGGCTATATGGATAATGGGTCATCTAAGGTATGTCATGTAAAAGTGCAACTTTATTATTTTTATTTCATGACATCATTATTCAGGAAACCGTCTTTCTGGCATCCCAAGGCCTCTATTATGGTCTTCTTATGTTATTTCTTTATAAATGCTATTCCTTTTTACTAGATAAATGCAATTGGTGGCCTTTTACATATCTCTATAATGATTAGTGGTAGCAAATTTGCTCTCTGCCCCTCATAATCATGTGACATGCCACCACATGATAGGACCTTGATCAGAGCATGAACCTATAATAGTTAAATTGTGGCTTCACTTGGCTATCTGGCCTTGTAGGATATGCTTTGTAAGGCTGGTAGAGAAACAAGTTAATGTCGTAATTGATGATTGAATGAAAATATTGTGTGTGATCTATTTAATTTGGCTACTTTGGGCTGTCTCATAGCAGTAAATCTTGCTGTTTCTGACTGAAAGTGGAGCATGCAACAGAAGCAATTTTATGCAGTTTATTCTGTGTTTCTGTTGGGACTATATTTGCTAGTTAAGATTTACAAACTTTTGACAGCCTTCTACCGAGGTTGATGGTAAAAGTCACCTTTCTCATGAACAAGCAATTGTCTTACACTTGTGGCTGGTTTTGCTAGGTTTAACTGTCTATATATCTGGACTAAATTTGTTGGGTGCTAAAAGTAGCTAAATGCTTTGGTTACTTTGAAAATTTTTGCTACTGTACATTTCTGTCAACTTCTTCTGATGCTTATGGCAACTAATATTTGTAATGTTGGCTTCTTTCTAAACAATTATGTCAGGCTGATAGTGGCAAGCGTAGTGACTCCGACAGTTCTGCAATCTTAAGATCTGCTGAGGATGAAGTGGATTTTGATGAGTGCCCAGGACGGGTGCCAGACAGTTCCTGGGCAGTGCCACAGATCCCATCTCCACCTACAACCTCAGGGCTATATTGGCCAAAGCATGTTCAGAATCGATCAGATAGTGCAGATTTTGTGCCTGATATATGTTGCTCAACTGTGCAAAACAATCATCACTGTCAGCGGCACGGCACTGTCACAAAACGGCAGCGACGGCTTTGAGACTGTTCCAGCTTCATATTCAACTTGTACGTTAATCACAGAGTATCTGATGTAAGCCTATAACCGCAGAACAGCACAAATTTGAATCTGAATTGGTCCATGTTGCTCTCCCATCTGAGTAAGGTCAGCTGTTACATTATTGTTGCTTGGGGATGTAAAATAGAAGGGTGAGGTGAGGTGGTTAAAATATTAGTTTCCTCTTTCGATAATTTACTTGAGTTAAATTTGAGCTCTGTATGAACTAGGAAATTTATTGGAAAAAAAAAGTAACATCATTAGTCATTATTTTATAGAATTCTTGTTTCATAGGCTTCTGGAAACCAGATGCTGGAAGATACTTTTGTTTTTGTTTTCTTTTATAAGTCTTTTGTATTACTGAGCTTTTGCCTGAACATTGCAGTTTGCAGAGTGACTTAATCAAATGCATGTTGGACTAAAAATTCATTTAACTGTAGCGTATTTCACGTTATACTACGTTACATTTCATCCTGCTAAAAGTTTACATGATGCAATGTATTCGCATTTAATATTCAACAGAGAGCTAGGCAAAAAAAGAAAAAGAAAACTGACTTGAGCTAAATTAAATTTTATCTTGTATTTCAATTTTTTTTAGTATAAACTAATTAAAGTTGAACATACTGTAAAGGGTTAATTCGAAAAAACAACTCCAAATGGCATCTTAATATTTTTATACGAAATCCTAGAAGTTTTACCTTAATATTATGATCCTTTTAGTTTAAAATTAGTTATGTGTCTGTGATTACGAAAGATGTTAAGGGGACTTAAGGATTCAATGTTATTTAAAATTGAATAATTCAAAGATTAAAATGTAATTGAATTTAAAATTTTATAAATTTAAAATGCAATATAGTGTCAATCGAGCATTAAGGCGTGGTCGTAAATAAAAATTTTGAATCATTATCGAATCTCACGGAAATTACGTATCATTTCAATAGTAGAGATCAAAATGTATATTAAGATAAATATAGTTATCAGATCTACTGCAAATGCTAATTTACATTAAAAACTGAAATCGCTAAGATTTTATTTTATTAAACTTAAGGTTTTTATTTTTCTAATTAAGCCTAAAACAAAACCATACAATTTACAGAGAACTTGCTTGAAAAATGTGATTGGGAGGCGGCAAGAGGTTCGGCACATGTTCATGGACTATCAAAATGGTATGTCATATTACGAAAAATTTCTAATTCGCTGCTGAATGGACAAATGTGCAGAAATCCATAGAAATGCACTAATGTCCCTAAAGGAACTCTTTTACAATGGTATGGAAGAATAAATTGATTCTCCTTTCTTTGTATGCTCACTCTTTACTCATCCAACTAGGAGGAACACGATCCGACGACGCAGGAGGCAATGCACGAACATTGATATCAATAGGTAGAAGACGGTATTGAATGTCAAGCTCCTTGAAAATCTTAACCATCTCTTCAAGTAAAAGAGCTCTTCTTGACCACTTCTCTCCCATATCTTGGTGGTTCATTCTATGAGTCAACCATATTGCTATCCGCACTCGACTCATGTCTTCCAAATCCTTAAATATGATCATGGGTGAAGGATACCAATGATCCTTTTTGTTCTCAATATAACTGCAGTAAAAGAAAATGCAAGACATCTTTAGTTGAATATCAATGACAAAGAGTTCCTAGATAACAAGTATTATATGTTCTAAGCCATTCAATAGTTCCCTGTTGAATATGATAGTATCAATAAGACGAATCCACTAATAGTTGATTAATGTAATATCAGGCATTAGATTTAAATTTTAACAAGCATAAAAATGCTATCTGGTCCATATTAAAAAACCCACTTCAAACAATATGCGGCAGATAATTAAAAGGCATAGCCAGAGGACAATGAAGTTTTTATCTGTTATATTACCTAGTTATTCGTTGTTTCACGAGTGCAATCTTTTCAGCAGGAGTCGCTATGTGGATGTGGAACTCAACAGCATCTCCCATGTCTGGGCTGCGGTAGTAGTTACCAATGGCTTTTGTAGCAAGAACGCTGTTAGCAATTATAATCTTCTGGTTGTCGTATCTTAAGAAAACAGTAGTTAGAATGTTCATCTCTTCAACCACCATCTGAAATTTGTTGATAAACAAATTGGGAATATCATATATCCACAACCAGAAACGTCTATAATAGTAAAGCCACAAAAATATAGAGGGCAAGTCATATATTGGTTTAATTACCTGAACTCCATCAATTTCACACCGATCACCCACATCAAAAGGGTGAATCACAAACAAGAAGATAATGGCTTCAAATACTGTTTTACAGGTATTTCCAAAGACAAATGCCACAAGGACGAGTTGAGAGCTTATAAAGATGAGAATTTTGCTGGTGGCAATTCCAAGAATAAGAAGCCAAATAACAAAAATAATGATCCCAACCAAAATGTTCACCATCCGATGCAGCTTGTTCACAGCTGTTTTTGTATCATTCAGTGTCAGAGTAAGTGCCCTGCGTTCTCGAAAAGCATTAACCTGAAATAACCAAGTTACCTTATAATTACTGAAGACTAACAAATGCACAAACAGACCCCACAGATGTTTCAAAAAGCAACAATATACCCACAAAATATAGACTCAAGTGCTCTTCATTCTCTAAAAGCATTGAAATGAAATGACTAAGTTCTTATCACAATTACAAAGGACTAGAATACAAGTACAAATAAATCCCACACGTCAAGATTTCAAAAAGTTAAAATTATAATCATATAACATCACTAAAAGCATATGTCATTTTCATATGTTTTTTATGCTAGGTGAAAAGAAAATGAGCATCATTAGATCACAAGGCCCCTTACTTTATCATATGTTATTTTATGCAGTCCTCAATTGGAAGAAAGATTGCTTCCACAGCAACATTACTACATAACAACTGTCAACTGTGACCTTCTGACCACAGAGGAGTAACAAACATTACTACATTACAACTGTACCAAAGATTGCCTCAATTTTGTGCTGGGTAAAGTGACATTAAGATGATAAATAATCCTCTGAAATTTGAAACTCAGAAGCTCGCATGAATTTGAATATGAAAGCACTGAGAACTGGTTTTATTTTTACATGGAATCAGCCAAAGTCAACAACCAGAACACATAATAAAATTTTAAAATGAACCAATGAGAACCCACCATGAAAGACCTCTTGTTTACATATGAATTTCTCACAGAAATCATTTAGATTATTCTGAAATGTGTAAATAATATCCCTAATTCACCCACTACTTTTCCCACACAATATATACTGATAATTTACCATCTACAACAACTAATAGTTACTCATGTGAAATTGACCCAGATTAGCAATATCCAGTAAAGATGATAGTAAAGAGGCATGCCAAGTTATATCAGGGAAAAAAATTGTGAAACATGAAAAAATGTACAAGCTAATTGATTCTTACCACCCAATTTTTTAAGCATGACTTGCTAATTTTCTTGCTTTCAGATGCTCCTTCAAAAAGACCCATGGTCTTCAAAGCCTCTTCATCTTGCATGAAACGCAAGATGTCCTCCAGGTAGATAAACCTGCATAAAAACAAAAACAGAAACTCACTGCTATATGAAATTATCAAGGAGTCACTACAGAGTCAATTAATTAAAAATATGACAAATCATCAACTAAAGACATGATTATGAAGTATAAAAGGTCAATGAAAATTATTACCTATGAATCACTACAGAGTCAACTGTCATTATAAACACATTAAAAGATTTACTTTCAGAATGCAAATCTTCCTCAATCCTTATTCTAAAATATTTACTACAATCTGCACATATTACCACTCCAACTTGATTTAAAAATAAATTTACTGCAATTCAAACAGAAACACTTGTACTGTTGCACATTAAATTTATTTAATAAAATCCATTGAAGAGGACAATAACAGGCATTAAAAGCAATGCCTAACATCACAGACACATATATTAGCAACAAAAAACACAATCACCTCATAAAGCATAGCATATACTAAGATAGACGACAAGTAATTAAAATCAAGAGCACATTACACCTTAACTGCAATAAAGATAAGGTACTAAGCACATAACTAAAAATGATAAATGGGAGAGAAATACAGAACCTAAAATGACAAATGGGATAGGAATAAAGAACCTACCTAGACCCTGGCTTAGCAACATTCTGGAATATTTTCCTTGCTGCAGCTTTTGCTTCATATTCACTTCTAATCTTGGTAGCAGACTCATCCTCATCATGAGCAGAATCCCGAATCTGCTCATCCAGTGTGGACAGAGTGCCATTTCGAATTATATTCATCAGCCTCTTCATATTCCAAGCAGAAACATTCTTAGGATTCAACTTGTGCAAGTGATCAATCGTTATGGCATCATCTCCCTCATTGGCCTTCTTGGAAAATGAATGAGAGGACCTGGGCGTACCAATTCGCGGGCTTTTCTGCATCCTCCCACTTCCTACAACTCTCGAACCCTGTGCTTCAGGGGAGCTAGTTACCTTAAGACCAGGGGGCACAGTAGCGCCTGCATTCTGTAATTTCAGTATCTCAGCCGCAATTCTCTCTTCCTCTTCCTCATTTCTTTTTATTTCAATCAGTGGGGGACCAGAAAGTGTTTCGATCACATATTGATTAAATAATGACTCTTGAATCCGATCAAAGTAAGTGCTTACATGAAAAGAAGATGCAAGTACCTTAACCACAAGAGTTTTCACAAGCCATAATAATGTACCCACCACTAAAGATATCAAAATCTTGGTGACAAATCTAAGGGTTTTACTCTTGGTTTCCCTTTCAACTTTCTTGTCAAACAAATAATGCCAAGCAATCAAAACAAGCCCCAACCACAAGCAATTCTGCACAGGCTTCTTTATTCCGTACACAAAATACAAAACCCTTTTCCGCAGGAGAAAATTCCTCTCAATAAAGAATACAATGATCCGTATAACCCACCCAGAAACTAATCTCCCACATATTAACACCAAAACCAACATATCCCATTTCCACAAGCCAAGTTTCCAGAGACTTTTCTTTCTCAAATACGGAAGACTAAGACTACAGACTAGAGCAGCAATGATTAAAATTAAACTCACCCATTCAAGCAAAATCCATATATCAAGTTTATCTTTTGTTAATTCTTCAGGCAAATCCTCCTCTAACAAAGGGTCATCCTCCTCCTCATCAATCACACTACTTTTTACTACAAATCCAGACTTCAATTGCCCCGATCTTCCAACCGCTCTCCCTGATTTTTCTGGAGGCTGAGGCGGTAAGTCCATCAATCTCGACTTTGTCCTCTCCTTCAACAAGTGCGACTTCCTCTGAAACGACGAACTTCTAGACAAATTTGTGTCGTTTCTCGAACTGCACCTGACAATGTCCCCATCACCACCACCACCACTATCAGTATTCTTGCCCGGCGAATCTTTATACTGATGTCTCCTCCTTACTGAATCACTAGACCCATGTGGGTTCGGATCGAAGGAGACACGGTTCACTGTGTTTGGAGACTCAGAAACTGGAGCCATATTCCGATTAAGAACAACTGTATCATTCTGAAGCTCGGCCATCTCCAAATCCATATCCAAGCAAAAATCACCTGAAGCTTTTTGCTTATGTAAAAACTGACCAATCAACTTCGAAGTTGGATCCTCCACTGACGATGAAGCTGCTTCTACTGCATTCGTACCATTGGAAGTACCATTACTTTGAGGAAAACCAAACCCACAACTTTCACTCCCATTATTCAGAACCCCTTTATCTTTCTCTTTATCATTCCAAAAATCATAACTCGATTCTCTCCGAATCTTCCCACCGGTGATAATGGGGTCGGCATTTCTAGTAGCTGAATCATCTTCTCCTTCAACTTTAAGAACAACCTCTTTACGGTCGGTGGAATTAACAGCCATGGTGATCTTCTAAAAGAGAATGGATTAATGGGTTGTTTTTGTCGTAAAAGAGTAAATCATGGATGATGGGGATAGGAAAAAAAAAGTATGTAAAAACACCAACTGGGAAGATTATTTATGGGAATGTGAGACCTAGAAAGTGGCGTTTGGTATGCAAGAAAATGAGAGAAAATCTGAGAAACTGGGGGACGCGTGTACTGTATAAGGTGATTAAAAAATATAGTAGTTCAGTTCTTTTGAATTTTGCCGAAAGCGAAATTGTTTAACGAACAAAGAAGACGACAGGTGTCATATCTCAAGGGTTTAAGACTGAGTGATAGCTCAATTGAGCTTTTCTATATATTTTACACCTTCGAACTATAAAACTCTAATTTTAATTTTATTACGAAAATGCCCAACCCCGGTGCATACGAAAATTTTTAATTTCCCTAATTTTATGGGAAATAATAATTTAATTCTATTCTTCAAAAAAAAAATTAATTCTAGAAATTTCTAAAATGTGATTTTTTTTTACGATTTAATTTAGAACTTTAAAGTTTTCAAATTATTTCAAAGTTTAAAATTTTATAAAGAAAATGGATAGAACGGTGGCATTGTTCAAAAAGATGTATATGATGAGGCCAACTTATATAATTTATAAATTCTTAAAGAATAGGTTTTCAAATTATTTTTTTTTATTTTTTTGTTCGCAACAGGTTTCAAATTATTTGATAATTATCTCATTTGAGATTTAACATGTGATAGTATAGATCTTTAATTTTTTATCCAATTCGGTCCAATATATTTTATTTAGTCTAAAATAATTTTTGTTATCTAATTGGTCCAAAATAATTTTTGTTATCTAATTGGTCCAAAATAATTTTTATTAAATAATTTTTGCTTTAGTATTTAATTTTTATTAATAAAAATAGAAATAAATAAATAAAAGTCAAAAAATAAAAATAAAAATCGGAGTCGAAAAAATCGGCGACGAAAAAATTATCGCGCGGGCCTGCGGGCGAAATCACTGTGCTATTTCGCACGCAGAAATTTTCTGCCTGCAAAATAGCTTACAGGCCCGCTCCGCGCGCACTGCCGTAGCCAGCTGCAGCAGATTTTTTCGTCACCGTAATTTTTCCACAGCAGTTTTTTTTCGGCAGCGCAAATTTTCCGATGCAAATTTTTCAAAACCTAATCCAATTAGGTTTTGGTTTCTTTTTTTTTTATTAATATTACTTACCTTAACTAATTAGGAATAAACAATCTCAAACCACTATAAATAATGACCAAAGACAATTAAAAAAAAGGAGGCAAAAATCCAAGAGTGGCTTGGAAAATTTGAAACCAAATCAAGGAAGGAAAAGAAGCAATTCAATTCAACCTTTTTCTGGAACAAGAGTAGCACGATTTAAAGAATTCAAAGGCAAAAAAAGGCTTGTCTTTGGAGCTAGTTAATCCAAGAAGAATTATTTTTGGAGGAATCATCAAAAGAAGGTATGTGTTAATTGATTTTCTTTAATTTTTTTACACAGTAGCTAAAACTAGGATTTTATGTTTTTTTTTTCAAAACCTAAAATCTTAGAACTTTAAATTAGTTTTTCTAAAGTTAAAAGCTTTATTTCGTTGGTTTATCTTCCAAAAGGCTTAAAATTATTATTTTTACTTCTTAAAGATCTTAAAACACTAATTGAACATGATTTTCAATAAAATTAAGACTTAAATTCTATTTCTTTTAAAATTTTAAAGTAGGTTCTATTTCATTCAAAAAGCCTTAAAAAGCATCTTTTCTACTTATAAAAACTTTAATTTGTTTGTTTAAATTCATAAAAATTCATGAAATTATCAAATTGATTTTTAATCCTAAAAGTTCCATGCATCACCTGTGACCCTAAATTCTAAAAATACTAAACCCAAATTCAACTTCCAAAATTTAAAATAATGAACACTAACCCTTTTAAAACCTTAAACCCTAATTTTTATGAACCCTAATCCTTTTAAAACATTAAAAAACATAAAAATATAAATTTTACACAGTAGCTTAAAAATCCAATATCCAAAAATCACAAACCAAAGTATTTTAAAGTGTCTAAAACCCTAGTTTCATGATTTCATCATTCAAACATTAATTTGGTTAATCAAAGTGTCTTACCAACCTTTTAAAACATAAAACCCTAATCTATTTTAATTTCATAAAAAGTCACAGTAGCTATAATTGAACTTTTATTTGCTTTAGTCAATTCCATATTTGATTATGCTTTGATTTATTTCTTATGCTTTAATTTATTTAATTTCAATACTTGATTTATTTAATTTATCATGGATGGATGTTTATTTTATATTTTGATTAATACCTTTGATGAATAATTTATTTATTATGAATGGTTATTTACTTTTATCAATTTATTTAGACTTCCAAATGTTGTAAGAGGTATGTTTCCACTTGGTGGGTACCTCATTAGTTAAATATCATGTAATTTAATTTACTTTTTTATTTTAGAACCTATGTAAAGGGCATGTTTCTACCTTTTTGTGGGTGTCCTATTTAGGTGTGTGATGTAAGGACATGTTTCCATCCTTGGATGGGTGTCCATTTATTTGCTTTGTTTAGACATTGCTTTGATTTTAATATATTGATGTTTTCTTTTAATTATTGTGTGTAATATGGATAATGTTGTTATACTTAAGAATTTTATAATATTAAGACCTGTAAATGAGGCTGGTTCCAATGAACCGGACGTTGTGGGGGTGTTGGGCCATTTCTCACCTTCCCCACACATACCCAACTTTTCGAACCCATTAGGGGGTTGGGGATTTCTTAGGAATCAAGTCATCCACCCCTTTCTTTTTTCCATGCCCGTCCGGGTGGCGACTCCATTTTCTCCGGACTTAGGTCCGTGTTCTCTAAGGCCCCGAGCCTAAACAGTGCCGAAGTCGCAAGAACCATTCCACCGGGAGTGGGGGCGAAAATCCCCGCTCACAGTGGCGACTCCACTGGGGATAAGAGAAGTTGATTCCGTTGGTCTTTATATTATTCTATTCTTTCTTATAATGATATTATCCATTGCATCATCTTAGATTGCATCGTGTGCGTGAGTTAGGACACCCGTGTTACCCGTGTTATGTTATGTAAGAGATACCATACTTTCACTCAAGGTATGAAGATCGAGCATGGCATAACCACTCATAGCCTCGTACCATTTGGTATATACTTGCTATGGGAACCTAAGCCTTTAAACTCAAAGACTAAAGCTCATGTAATCAGCCTAGTTACTTTCCTTAGGTTTTACCCCAAATGCATGTTGTTTGACTATGGTTGATTTATCTTGGCTTAAATCATGGCTTATTTGGTTTGTTCTTTTTCTAATATGACCTAAGTATATTGTAAGCTCAAAATAATTTTTTCTCTAAAATCCAAAAGACCAAAACTATTTTTAAAATTTTTTCAAGATGGTCTTTGGACATAAGACTTTTCTAAAAAATAAATACTTTGGCCCATGGCCCAAATACTAAGCCCAAAATCCATGTTTCTAAAATCTTTTACAATGAGCTTAGAAACAAAACTATTTTCACCCAACCATTTTTTACAAAGAGCTTGCAAAAATATTTAGGTCAATTATGAAATACCAAAAATCAATTGTGGGCCTAGTTTACACTAAGAATAAATTAACCATGGGCTTGTTTTTGGCATGAACTATTAGTTACCTTTTTCAAGTGAGAAATCTATTTATAATAAACCTCTTAATTTCGTTTTAATCCAACATAGCATAAAAGCTACTTTAGTTGGTTGAATGGATTAAAACCTAATTAATGTGAATTATCATGAATGGATTTCCATATTCGAAAATATAACTATTGGTTGAAACGTCCGAGGGAATTATTCGAAAACAAGATACCCCATGATGATATTTTGTCAACCATATACCTAGAAAAAGAGACTCGCCATTCGTGTGTGGATGTTATAAGGTTGGAAGGAACGTCCTATTTATCCTTATTTGTTGATTGTTTGTGCATACATGCATACATGCATACATTTGCATCTCATATCATTGATCCTCTCTGGCTCACAGCCCTGGATTACGATAGTTCTAAAGCTTACAACAATTCGACCTGCGCCGGAGACGAGGTATCTAGCAACGACTCAATCACTTGCTCACCTAAAGCAATAGAGCCCGAACAAATTCAAAGGATGGTGGATGAAGCCCTTAATGCCAAGATGGAAGAAATCAAAGAGGCCCTAGCTGAGACCATTAAGAACCAATTGACTGCAATCTTAGAAAACCATGCCGAGGCATCTGCTAGCACTAAGAAACCAAAGGACAAAGGGAAGACCAAAGTTAGTGAAGTGGTTTTTGATGATGAAAAGGTGATCATTGATGATGATGATGATTGGGCTCAATACTACCAAGAAGTTCAAGAAAAGAAGAAAGAACCAAAGGTCGTTGAGAAGGCAACTATTGAAAAGACTGAGACTTCTGATGTTGAAAAGATGATTGTTGATTTAGAAAAGAAATTTGAGAAGAAAATGAAGACCGAAGAGATGTCCGAGATTGTCAAATAATTTGAGCTAAATGAAGAAGTTCCATACAAATTCAAGATGCCATCCTTTGCAAAGTACAATGGCACCGGAAATCCTCATCTCCATGTGAAGCAGTATATCACTGCCATGCAGTCTGCCCGAGCTACTAAGGCTCAAACTCTAAGGTACTTCATGCTCTCATTGGATCCTGCTGTCCAAAATTGGTTCAATACCTTAGATGATGGAACACAAAAGAATTGGGATTGGCTTTACAAGGCCTTCATCCAACAATATGGATATAATATCGAGATGGAAGTTACCTTAATGGAAGTGGAGTCCATTAGACAAAGGCCAAATGAGAATTTTGTAGACTATGTGAAGAGATGGAGAAATAAGGCTGCTTTGCTCAAGAAAAGGCTCAATGAATCTGATCAAATAAGGATGATCGTGAGAGGGCTGTTACCTAATCTCCGTGAAAGGATGTCTCACACCCTTATAAGGGATTTCAAATACCTTCTCTAAACTGGTTTGCAAATTGAAGAATGGGAAAGGGAGAAGAGCCGCTTTGCAACAAAAAGGAACGAGAAAGGAAGCTATCAACCTGGTAGCCAAAGCACACAAAAAGAAGTTGATGTTAATGTAACTGGTCAAGGAAATAAAAGATAATTTTCAGATCTGAGGAAGCCTCTATCTTGGATTTTTAGCAAGCTACAAAACAAAGGATTGTTACAACCCTTGACTCCTCATCCTTTGCCTAATCCTCTACCACCTAACTTTGATACTAGTGCATTTTGCCAATTCCATCAAAGGCCTAGACACGAAACGGACAATTGCATGAAGTTGAGGCATGAGATCCAGAATTTGATTGATGGTGGCAAGTTACCCAAGCCGGATAAGCCCAACACCAAAGACAATCCATTACCAAGGTTCAATAGAGTACCTCCACCGACAACCTTCATGGTGGGAAAAGGATTGGAAGAAGATTTTGTTTTATCATCCTTTCAAGATGAAAATATTGAAGATGTGAAGGGAAGAGAAGCTTACACTCAACAAACTTTCCTTAGCTTGAATGTTTCTTTTCAATTCTACTTTCTTTAATGTTTTGGAAATATTATGTTTTTCAAATTTAAATTTGTTTGAATAAATTACTTTCATCAAAATTTTTGTTGGTCTTTGTTCATTTTGGTGCTCAACCAATGAGGAATCTATCTTGATAATTCATGAATTGATAGATTTATGCACCACGACTTGAATGACTTTACTAGGTGAGGGAATTGCTCTATAGCATTGAGTTGTGTATGCTTACTTAGAGAGGGCTCCTACATAATTACCATTGTCAAGGTCTTAGTCAGTCTTAGAACATGCTTTGACAAGCTTTCGAGGCGAAATTGAACTCTGCTTATTTAAGGGAGAGATGATCTAGGCATTGTTTGGTTAGCCAATAACGAGTATCCACCCAATTAAATATCAATCTCTAGCTGTCCCTTTGAACCTTCATAAAATTTTAACTTTCTTTTCATTGGTATATAACCCCAATAACTTACCCAAAGCTGTTGTGATACTTTTAACAAGTCTTATGATCACTAAGATGAAGAGACAAGAAGACCAAAGAAAGCAATACCATGAAGATAGTTGAAGTTTCCAAGACCATAAGGGTAGTTAAAGTTTTCAAGACCATAAGGGTAGTTGAAGTTCACCTAATATCTCCAATCTATCAAGACAACATCGGAGTAACAATTGATTTATCCATGTTAAAGAAGATTTATGTTACTCCACTTATCCATTATTGGAAGCCCAAGCTAGTACAAACGAGACAACTCTTTTAGAGCTAGAACAAAAAAAAAACAAAAAAAACAAGCAAAAAAAAAGAGAAAGAAGAGAAGAAGGAAAAAAAGAAGAAAAAAAGAAAAAGAAGAAAAAAAGTGAGACAAAAGAAAAGAAAAAGAAAAAAAAAGAGAAAAAAAAAAGAAAAGAAAAAGAAAACCCAAAATGGTTCAAAAAGCCAACTAAGTTCTTTTTTACCTAAGACAACAAAAGGCTTCCATTTGGTTTATAAGGACGATTTGACTTGAATTGGTCCAACCCAACCAAAGATTCGATCAAAACCAAAGGAAAAGGAGAAAGACCATTCAGTTCTTGAAAGTTCTGTACTTGATAGTCCTTTAAGAAAGAAGGACAAAATGATAAAAGAAAGGGAAGAGTAAGGAAAGAGAAAGAGAAGGGAAGAGTAAGAAAAATAAAAGGAAAGAAAAGGGAAAAGAAGAAAAGAAAAGAATTTGGGTCTTAAACTTTTTGCAAGGGCATAAACTGTCCTAATCAAGATCCAGATTAATGCCAAGAATTTAGAATTTAGCAAGATTACTGCAAGCTGTCGAAAATTCAAACAAGAGATTTGTAGTGTGAGGGTTTGTCCATTGTGTCACACCAGCTCCAATCTCAAAATGGCCTTCATTTAAACCTGTGTCCCTCATAGACCCCATTTCAAGCCTATCAAAGACCTGTTGATCTCTCTTGGTAGGTAAAGTCTATTAGTGGAGATAGTTTGGATAAGCATGCATATGAGATAGTCAATATTTAAACTCAAATGAGACCTTTGGCCAAGTAATGTATATGTGCCTATCTGAAGTGCAACAATTCTGGCTTAAATAGAAATAATTTTCAAGTTTAGTACGGTAACTAGGGTTGTCATGTTATAGATATATTAATTTGAAAAATCAAGTCCTGAGGTACATTGACATTAATTTGGCAAAGCCAACATTTGTTTTCAAAATCAAAATTCAAAATTAAAAAAAAAAGAGTGTTTTGTCATACAAAGCCTTCAAGCTAAGGAAAGTCTGTTGAAATGATTATTGGTAAGGTCATGAAGAAGCTATCAATCGACATACTGAAACATAGTTGGAAATGGATGCATCCCTGACTCTGCTGCTCAGGGTCTCCACCACTCATGTTTTCAACATCTTGAAGATGAAAGCCACAAATGCAAAAGCTTTCGAGCATTCCTATGCAAGACTTAAACAAGCGTCAAAAGGAGTCAATGAGAACACTTCTGCTGATCACCTCAGTCTGTGAGTCAATAAAACCGTTGTAAGTATCATTCATGCATATCATGCATACACGAGCATGTCACATCGCACTTTCTTGTCTTGTGTTGTCTATTCCTTGTCAAAATGAACAGCAAGAAATCAAAAGAAGATATCAAATCAGGGGGCATAGAAAGCCCATTGCTTGAGAAAGCTCCAGTAAACTTGCAAAGAGAAGAAATGCGTGCTTATACGAAGAACAAGACGGCAAAAACATCAATCAAAGCTTGCATGGATAAAATCTTTGGTTTGAGCCTACACAGGGGGCAAAGTTTCTCCTTTTCAATTTTTTGAGTTTATATACCAAATATTTTTAAACTCACTTATAAATATTTTGCCACACAGGGGGGCAAGGAGAGAATATAAGGTCCAATTAAAAATAGCTAAATCTTTGCAAAAAGGAAGAACAAAAGAGTGGAACATTAGAACTCTCAAAAGAATGAAGATGTAAAAGACAAAAGACTAATCCAGCTAAAAGAGCTGAAGCCATGGTAAAAACCCGACCTCCAATGGATAAAGACCCATGTTTCAAGGATGAAAACCCGATGTCAAAAGATGAAGATTCATTTTCAAGGATGAAGACCCGATCTCAAAGGATGAAGATCCATTTTTTTTCAAGGATGAAAACCTGATGTCAAAAGATGAAGAATCATTTTCAAGGATGAAGACCCGATCTCAAAGGATGAAGATCCATTTTGAGGGTGAAAAACCACAATGCATAGAATAACCGGAGCAGTCAGATTTCTTAAATGATGAGAGGTTAGTCAAACTCAATCTCGGGTCCAAGCACTCATTCTCGGGTCCAAGTACCCAAATTAATTTAAGCTCGGGTTTAAGTACCCAATCTCGGGTCCAAGCACCTATTCTCGGGTCCAAGTACCCAAATTAATTCAAACTCGGGCCCAAGTACCCAATCTCAGTCCTAAGTACCCAATCTCGGGTCCAAGTACCCAATCTCGGGTCCGAGTACCCAAATCAATTCAAGCTCGGGTCCAAGTACCCAATTTCGGGTCCAAGTACCCAAATCAAATCAAATCTCGGGTCCAAGTACCCAAATCAAATCAATCTCGGGTCCAAGTACCCAATCCTGGGTCCAAGTACCCAAATTCCATCCAATCTTGGGTCCAAGTACCCAAATTGAATTCAACCCAATCCCGGGTCTAAGTACCCAAAATCAATTCAATCTCAGGTCCAAGTACCCAATCTCAGGTCCAAGTACCCAATCTCGAGTCCAAGTACCCAATCTCGAGTCCAAGTCTCAATCTTGGGTCCAAGTATCCAAATCAAATCGATCTCGGGTCCAAGTACCCGATCTCAGGTCCAAGTACCCAAATTCAATCAATCTCGGGTCCAAGTACCCAAAACAAATTTAATTTGCCATCTCAAAAATTAAGTCTTATTGCTTTTCATTCTCTTTCACTAAGGTTTCAGATCATTCAAGCAGAGGGCAAACTGTAGACCCTTAATTTTTGACCCAATCTGGTCCAATATGTTTTATTTAGTCTAAAATATTTTTTTGTTGTCTAATTGGTCCAAAATAATTTTTATTAAATAATTTTTGCTTTAGTATCTAATTTTTATTAATAAAAAATAGAAATAAACAAATAAAAGTCAAAAAATAATAATAAAAAAAAATCAGAGTCGGAAAAATCGGCGACGAAAAAATTATCACGCGGGCCCGTGGGCATTTTGCCCGCAGGAAATTCCTGCGGGAAAAATCACTGTACTATTTCACACGCAGAAATTTTCTGCCTGCGAAATAGCTTACGGGCCCACTCCGCGCACGCTGCCGCAGCCAGCTGCAGCAGATTTTTTCGCCAGCGCAGTTTTTCCGCAGCAGTTTTTTTTCGGCAGCGCAAATTTTCCGATGCAAATTTTTCGAAACCTAATCCAATTAGGTTTTGGTTTCTTTTTTTTATTAATATTACTTACCTTAACTAATTAGGAATAAACAACCTCAAACCACTATAAATAAGGACCAAAGACAATTAAAAAAAAGGGAGGCAAAAATCCAAGAGTGGCTTAGAAAATTTGAAACCAAATCAAGGAAGGAAAAGAAGCAATTCAATTCAACCTTTTTCTGGAACAAGAGTAGCACGATTTAAAGAATTCAAAGGCAAAAAAAGGCTTGTCTTTGGAGCTAGTTCATCCAAGAAGAATTATTTTTGGAGGAATCATCAAAAGAAGGTATGTGTTAATTGATTTTCTTTAATTTTTTTACATAGTAGCTAAAACTAGGATTTTATGTTTTTTTTTTCAAAACCTAAAATCTTAGAACTTTAAATTAGTTTTTCTAAAGTTAAAAGCTTTATTTCGTTGGTTTATCTTCCAAAAGGCTTAAAATTATTATTTTTACTTCTTAAAGATCTTAAAACACTAATTGAACATGATTTTCAATAAAATTAAGACTTAAATTCTATTTCTTTTAAAATTTTAAAGTAGGTTCTATTTCATTCAAAAAGCCTTAAAAAGCATCTTTTCTACTTATAAAAACTTTAATTTGTTTGTTTAAATTCATAAAAATTCATGAAATTATCAAATTGATTTTTAATCCTAAAAGTTCCATGCATCACCTGTGACCCTAAATTCTAAAAATACTAAACCCAAATTCAACTTCCAAAATTTAAAATAATGAACACTAACCCTTTTAAAACCTTAAACCCTAATTTTTATGAACCCTAATCCTTTTAAAACATTAAAAAACATAAAAACATAAATTTTACACAGTAGCTTAAAAATCCAATAACCAAAAATCACAAACCAAAGTATTTTAAAGTGTCTAAAACCCTAGTTTCATGATTTCATCATTCAAACCTTAATTTGGTTAATCAAAGTGTCTTACCAACCTTTTAAAACATAAAACCCTAATCTATTTTAATTTCATAAAAAGTCACAGTAGCTATAATTGAACTTTTATTTGCTTTAGTCAATTCCATATTTGATTATGCTTTGATTTATTTCTTATGCTTTAATTTATTTAATTTCAATACTTGATTTATTTAATTTATCATGGATGGATGTTTATTTTATATTTTGATTAATACCTTTGATGAATAATTTATTTATTATGAATGGTTATTTACTTTTATCAATTTATTTAGACTTCCAAATGTTGTAAGAGGTATGTTTCCACTTGGAGGGTACCTCATTAGTTAAATATAATGTAATTTAATTTGCTTTTTTATTTTAGAACCTATGTAAAGGGCATGTTTCTACCTTTTGGTGGGTGTCCTATTTAGGTGTGTGATGTACGGACATGTTTCCATCCTTGGATGGGTGTCCATTTATTTGATTTGTTTAGACATTGCTTTGATTTTAATATATTGATGCTTTCTTTTAATTATTGTGTGTAATATGGATAATGTTGTTATACTTAAGAATTTTATAATATTAAGATCTGTAAAGGAGGCCGGTTCCAATGAACCGGGCGTTGTGGGGGTGCTGGGCCATTTCTTACCTTCCCCACACGTACCCAACTTTCCGAACCCATTAGAGGGTTGGAGATTCCTTAAGAATCGAGTCATCCACCCCTTTCTTTTTCCCCGGCCCATCCGGGTGGCGACTCCATTTTTTCCGGACTTAGGTCCGTGTTCTCTAAGGCTCCGAACCTAAACAGTGCCGAAGTCGCAATAACTATTTCACTGGGAGTGGGGGCAAAAATCTCCGCTCACAGATAGCCTTTTTAATTTCAATTAATATAATGCAGAACCTTTTTTAAAAGTTTATTTAATATTTAAGACTCTTCAAATTTAGAAGAGCAATTTCAACGCAGCATTCTTTTTTGAAAAATAATATATATTATAATTGTATTTAAAATATTTATTTAAATAAAAAAAATGCTAAAATTTTTATTTAAAAATAAAAATTATTTTTAATTAATTTTTAAAATATTATAATTCAAATAGATAATTATAATTAGTCAAATTTATGAGTGAAAATATAAATTCGGTTCATGATAAATTTTTTTATTTAAATATCAAAATTAATTTTTGTAAATATTTTGCATAAATATATATTTTTGATATTTTTATTATATTATATTATATTGTATTATAGTTTTCAAAAAAAAATAAAAGAGAATATATGAATGATATCACTATAGATTGTTCATTTGGTTTCAAACGAAATAGAGAGTTCTTTTTAATTTTCTGTGGAGTGGAGGCGGAGAAAATTTCCTTCTAATCGGGTGAGATAAGGAATATATTTTTCACTCTACAGAGATCTTCGTCCGCCTATGAAGACTCAGTAATATACTATATATTATATTATATGTTATGTATTTTTAATTATTTGTATTTATAAAATAAATTTAATTTGATGTATTTTATAATTTTATATAAATTTATTATATATATAATAATTAAATTATTATCTTATTATAGTTTTTAATTATTATAAAATATTAATTTTTTAAATTAATAAATTTTAATTTAAAAAATTTAAATTTTTCGCAAAAATTCTTATAGAGACGGAGATTCCCTAAAAGATGGGAAGGGAGATAAATCTGCCCTATTTATAAATCAGAAATTCCCACAGAAATTTCACATCAACATAGGAGCGAAGATGAGGATGAAAAATATTCCCGGCTCTTGCCCTACCCCGCCCCACTCATTGTTATTTTTATGAGTATCATTTTCTTCGAGTCATATGCACAATCATTTTTTAAAATTCATATAAAACATACACACGTGGGATTTAGGATTTATGTTTTAAAAAAAAGTAAATTTCAAATATAATAATGCCTCAACTCATTTATCGAATTATTGTATAACAATTATTAGAGGGGTAAATACAAATTTACATTGTACATAGATTTGAGATTTTAATTTTATTTTCATAAGTTTGGAATCACTATCTCTTCACTTATTTTAATTTTATTTTAATATTTAACAACTTTCTTTTCCTCTTCAAACATTAAAAATTTTCCCAAAATTTTACTTGAAAATAACATATAATATCCGTTATTTATCAATAGTGTGCCATATTTCGTTATAGTAATGTTGGTTACTTTCATGAACAAATATTGATTTTTTTTCTCTATGCTAGAGTTACAATTTTATCTCGTAGATGATTTCCTTACAAATTGATAATAAGTTTTTTCTTTACTTGACTATCTTAATGAGCGTAGTTGTTAGCAATTTTGCATGGACCGAGCTACATATAAGGTGGGAGGGGCTTTTTTTTTTTAAATATTCTCTCTCTCTCTCTCTCTCTCTCTCCCTATTTATGTATATATTATAAAATTTAAAAAATGAGCACCTCTCATTGAATAAACTATTTCATGAAAATTTGATTCAAATTTGAAATATTAACCCTAAAATACTTATTTGGCCCGAAATTATTTTTTTTTATTTCATTTTAAAAAAACTTATAGGATAAGTTTATTATTTTTCTACTCTATTATCTACTCTCACAAATTAAAAATTGAATAATTTTATCAACTATAGTTAAAACTTGAGGATATAATTTCACAATATAAGTGAGTCTGTTTTGAGTTTTTTTTTTATTTTTTTTTATTTTTTTTAACTTGACTTTTACTTAAGACTTGATATTAATTTTTAAATTAATTATGATTTAATTTTTTTTATTTTTTATATTTATTTAAAATTTTTCCCTTTAATTAGTTCTCAATCACTTAAATTGAGATACTATTATTTATAATTTTTTTAAAATTAAAGTTTAGAACTAATTATATTTTAGTTTATTTTTTTAATTTAATTATTAATAAGATATATCAAATTTTAATTTATATTATTTAAAGTTATTAAAACGAAAAAGTTAAGTTTTAATATGGCGAACATATGTATCAAAATTATTTTCAAGAAAATTATCAAATTTATAATTTTTACTTTTTTAAAAAGACACTAGAACTTTTGTCTTGGCATGTTGCGCCCCTTAATACTCTATCTTTATCTTGACCCTGTTCCTAGCTATTAGTGACCTACTTTCAAATTCCATAGCCAACTTTTTTTTTCTACCCAAATTCTTAATATTTTATCAAAAATAAAAAAATAATATCACAAACCGAATATATATACTCAATCACTAAAAACTAAATAAAATCAATTACTTTCTTATTATCAATTCATCAACAATTTACAATTATTTTTCTTATTATCATTTCATCAATAATTTATTATTGAGTGAATGTATATACATCTAGTTTGGGACAAAGTTTTCCTTAAAAATAATATTCCTTGGGTTTTAAGAACAAATGCTACGGCATGTTAAAAGCACCCCATAATAATTGTTAATTACTCTAAATGAGTTGATAAAATTTTAGCATCATCAAGATAAATATGGAAATAATATCATCTAAAAGGGAAATAAATCATTCAACAAAACTTATAAGACAAGTGGTCTTTTTTTTCCAAGGAGTTTCATAAATTTGTCTTTTCTCCACCATAATATATGGGTAAATATTGTCCTCCAATAAGTGCTAGTAGTAATTTCATCATCTATTATTATTATTATTATTATTATTATTATTATTATTATTATTATTATTATTATTATTATTATTATTATTATTATTTTGAATATGAGTCTTTCATTTATATCGATAGGAATACATGTTCATTTGAAAATTAAAATTAAAATCTTATATCAAAATGTATCGAAATAAGAAATTGACTATTTTGTTTTAAATAATCTTAGATCTTGTTAGTTGAGCTTTATGTCCAACAATCTCTACTTGAGTTGATAAAGCGTAAAACTATTAAACTAACTTGACATAAGCATGCGCCATGCAGACGAGTTATACATTTTTAATCAATTCTGATTACTGAAATATCAACAATATAGATGATATATAATATTTTGAAATTAGAAGTATAATGTTTGATTAAAGCTTTCATGAGCTTTTTTTCTTTTTTCTTTTGTAAATTAAATAAGTTGATCATTTAAATTGGCTTTTATTGGATTAAATTATTAATATATAATTTAATTTCAATATCAAATTTAATTTTTAATATTTTTTAATAAGTTAAATAATTTATATATATTATTTTTATATTTATACACATAGTCTTTAAAAGTTTAATAATGATTGTTTATTTAAAAATTCTTATTTTTTATTTTGTTAATTACTTTTGTAACAAAAATATTTTGGTAAAAAGGTTAAACAAATATTAAAAGAAATTTATTTCATACCGTATAAAAAATGAAAAATTTATTATCATATTTTATAATATAAAAATCATGTTTGTTAAATATAGTTTTAGTATCACATTTTTCTAGAAAAATAAAAAAATTAAATACTATTTGTATGATTTAAAAGTAGTAATAATAATAGCTTTTTAAAAAATAGTACTAATAATGAAACAAGTAATAATAATGATGAAATATAAAACAAAAATTAAGTCAATATAAAAGGAAATGAAAATTAAATATGTCTTTCTTACGAGAAATAGGAATTATTAATTGATATCAAGTTCCTAAAATTTCGGATTCGTGGGATCCAAGCTACAAGAATTAGTAAGTTCAAAATTTTGTCTTTCTTTAAAGTAGGCAGACAATTATGACTAACCAAAATCTTCTCTCCCTAATTTTACACGATCCCGCCAAATTTGAGATTCAATTGAGCATTAAATTTAATGATATAAAAATTTATAATTTTTTTTTCAAATAAAAAATAAAAAATTGAGAAACTTATACAAGTAAAGCTTGTATATAAATTTAAAACAATGCCAGAAAAGAGAGAGATATATATAAAAGATGAAAGAATTAATTAAAGAAAAAATATGCAATTATTAAGAAAAATTTACTAAAAAAGAAGAGAAAAAATTCCATAAAAGTGACAATTTGAAATAATATTTTTTTTGAAATAATATATTTTTTAGTAAATGTTATATATATTCATTTTTATATACAATTCTTTATCAACCCATAAAACTGCTAACATTTAATGAACTAAAAAGATAAAATTACAGTTTTTTTGGCAAGTAAACCAATAAATATATTAATTACCAAAAAAACAAAGTAATCCGTGTACAAAGGAATATACTCTGCAAAACCAAGTAAAAAACCAACGGAAGAAAAAACCAACTGCATACTCATTGTTATCCTCATATACAAAGGATGTGAACACAAAATTACAGTATTTTGACTTTTATGTACCTGTATATATGTATGTATATATATATATATATATAATGATGCGGCTGGGCCAAGCTTTTTCAGAGGTCATTCATTCTGATATTTATTCTGCATCAACACGCTTAACGTAAAAAATACTAATTATTTATACCAAAAGCTTAAACTGTTAGCAAAAACGTACTTATTTTCTTTATTTGGGTCAAATATGGGTTCACGGTCTCTTTCGACTTTATTTGTCACATTGTCAAACATGATTCACAATTCTACATATTTTCAGACATATCATTTTCTTCCTCCTTAAGGAGATTCGTTCTCGAACCTGGAGCAATAGAACCAGACCCGATAAATAGGCTCTGATACTAAATGATGCGGCTAGGCCAAACCCTTTCTAGGAAGTCACCCATTCTTGTACTTATCCTGGACCAGCACCCTTAACCGAAAAGAATGCTAACCATTTCTACTAAAAGCTTAAACTGTTAGCAGAGATACATCTATTTTCTTTATTTGGATTAAATATGGGCTCACTAGTTTTTTTCGACTTTATATGCTATCTTGTCGAACCTGATTCACAACCCTATAAATTTTTGGACATATCACTATATATACACATACATTTCAGTGAGGGTTATATATTTAAAATACACATTATTTATACATCAAATATTAAATATCGAGACATAACTTAAAGGTAAATGTTTATTTTTTTTCTCATATTATAATGCTAAAAAAAGATACATCCCTTATAAAAAATATATAAAAATTATAAAGTATTAGAAAAAAATTAAAAAATAACATATAATATATATTTTTTCCAAAATAGTTTCAATATGTCGAAACAGGCAAGTTAATTCTTATTTCTGCACTTTAATATAGTTCGAGACACAAATATACTCCTTTCCCATAATATTTGACTTGATCATTGAAGTTTGTTATATGTTTTTTTTTAAGAGTTTCGGTATTATTTACTAAACGTAACAAAAATATTATAGTCAAATTCAACAATGGAAAAAAAATAGTGAAGTGCTAGAAGCTAAAGGAGAATATCAATATAAATGAACTTTTAGAAAAATAAAAAAAATGCTTCATTTCATTCAGTTTAGTAAAGTAAATAGATAAATAAATATAGAGATCAAATGAATTAATAAAAATTATTGATTATCTTTGTAAATACATTTTTTTAAAAAAATAATTTTACTTACATTTTTAAAATAATCTTATCATATCCTAATGTACTGGGGCACTTGTTAATAAAATCCTATATTATTTAGGGCCTGTTTGGTTTAGCGGTTTCATACAGCTGATAGCTGTTGCTGGTAGCTGGTAGCTGTTGCGGATAGCTGTTAGCTGATGAATAATGAGCGTTTGGTAAAAATATAGTAAGCTGTTGTTGTTATCGTGTAAAATGACCAATAAGGGTATAATTTTAAATAAACTCAAATTTTGAAAATTTGAATAATAAATATATTTATAATAAATTTAAAAAATATAATCTACCAGCCACAATAAAAATAGATTGATGCCTTTTTTTTTTATAAAATTTATTGGTAGCTTTTTTTTTCGAAAAAAATATTAGTAGCTTTTTTTTTGGTAAAATATATTGCAATCCTCATATATTCGATTAATTAATATATATATAAAAGATTGACGTATAAATCATTGATTTGGCATATATCGTTATACTTTAATAATCACACGTTATAAGTTTAAATTAAAGGTTACAGATATTAATATTATCTAATAATTCAGGGTTAATATTGTCAAATAAAAAAACTATCAGCAGCTGTTTAGAAAAAGCTAGGAGGAGGAGCTTTTTCAAACAGCTGCTGTTTGAGACTTCAAACAGCTAACAGCTGCTGATAAAAAAGTTAACCAAACACCTATTCTTTAGCTGATTGACTTAAAACAGCTATCAGCTGCCTCAATCAGCTAAACCAAACACCCCTTAAATGTGAAACTGAAAAGTAAAAAAGTAAGCTTATTGAAGGGTATAATTGTAAGGTTGCAAAAAGTAAAAAATGAATAGAAGCAAATGGTCCCTGATTGAAAATTAACGTATTCTAATTGGACACCTTCACTACAAACTACCAAGTGCCAACCCAAAATTTCCTACAAGTTGGACGCTGCGTTAACATTAGATAGGAATCCTATACGCGCATAGCTTTTTTCATCTTGATAGTTTTTCCAAAAATTCCCCTTTTGTTTTACTATTTTTTTTTAAGAATGGCAAAATCGACCTTTCATATAACTTAAATGCAATTGCAGGGGGAGTTGTTATTTTATATGATTTTCTGATAAATATTTTCTAATTTAATAAATAAAAGGTCTTCTAATACTTTCCCTAACATAGGGCAGCTAGCATCACGGCGATGGAGCAGCAGTAACAGGCGGGGAAGTGTGATTTTGTGCGAAACAGGTGGTGAGCGTCTTTTTATTTGGCGGAGAAGGTGACGTGTTTGTCCAGCATTTGTTAAATGACGCGGCTACTCGTTCTCTGTAAGCGACATAATAATGACAAACAACGAAGAAGGTGACGCTGGCTACTATATGGTATTTAATTTTTTTTTTGCTAAAAAGACAACGAAATTGAATAACGGAATTAAATATTAAATTCCATACAGTAGCCAGTGTCGCCTTCTCCTAGCCCATATCATGATATTAATTATATTCAAATATTTTTTTTCAACATGAAAAGAAAGAACAGAAAGAAATTTGTTTTTATTTTCTCAAGTTTATTTCGTTTTATAAATTAAATATATATTTGGAAGGTTGTAGTAATATAATATAATCCAATACAATCTCATCTAATTTTAATATAATACATATTTAATTATATTTCATCAGTATCTAATAAATATTCCTGATTAAATTTTAAAAACAAAGAAAATAAAAATTCTAATAAATCTAATATTTTCTAAATCAACTTTAATTTAAATTGCACTCAAAATTTTACAGTCACATGTCTCAAACTCTTTATAGTAAAAAATCAACATAAGATTAATAATTTTTTATTATTTAAATTTAAATTCGAGATTAAATTTAGCTCTAAGTATAAAAAAATAAAAATAAAAAATAATTTTAATCAAAGTGGGAAATAGATAAGAATATTTTTAAGATTTTCTATTTTTTATTTAGAAAACAAACTAAAAAAATTAATAAATATGAAAAATTATTTTCCATTTTTTACATAGAAAATATTTCTAACTAAACAATAAACTCTATTTTTTATTTTTATTTAGAAAATTTTCTAAAAAGTAGGCATAGTTTAATGGTCCAACATTTTATTTTACATAAATTATTTACAAATAAAAATAATATTATTGGTCAAATAAGATTACACAATCAACTTTTCTGAGATTTTTGTATAACTAAATATACTATTATTATGGTATTTTAAATTTTTTTAGTTATATAATTTTTATATTTATTAAATAATTTTTTATTTTAACAGAGTTGTATTATAAATACTAAAATTACATTTCTTTAAGTCCATATATTAATAAAAGAAGAAAACATATTTTATGCAACAAATAATTGGCACTCTCTGATTTTTTTTAGTATCATTTTATGGATAATTATATAGATTAAGATAATTTTTAATGATTATAAATTTTAAAAAAAATTATAGTTTTTTACTTAATTATAATATTAAAATTAATTTAATTTTTTTTAATGATGTCAGCGAAAGTTAAATGTTCACACATGCAGTAACTCCCAAATGCTTATTTTCCTGGGATGAAAGAGATGAATATAAGAAGAATGTAAGAATTCTACTTAGGTTTTCATATTCTAACTTTCTATTTTTATTGAAATTTTCAAACGTAGTATCTCAAACCCTCCTTCAATTCCATTAAAAAGACCTTTGATGTTACGATAGGAAAGTAAGGACCTTTAATTATTGATATCATTTACCCAAGTGTTTTCCAGCAAAGAGACTTGAATGCTAAAGTAAAGTTAGTATAATGAATCTTATTATTATTATTATTCCATCCGTTATATTTTGAATATGGTGTGAGAAAAAAAATTATTTCAATTTAAATATTATTTTTAAAAATTTTAAAAAGTATTAATTGAAAATTTTTAATATTATCATTATTAATTAATTAATAAAATAAATAAAATGAGAAAAATAAAAAAATATTATTTAGAAAAATTATAATAATTTTTTATAAAATTTATAATGGATAATCATTTTTTTAATCTGTATATGTAATTCTTACACGATAATTAAAATGAAACAGAGAAAATATTATTTTTTAATAAGAAATTCTTTACTTGGTGAAGCTTGACCATCCCTTTGAGGCGAAGTTCAATGACTAAATAAAATAAACTCTGAAAAGATTAGTTTGATAATTCATCGTCAGGATCTCCTACTTAAATCTAACCTTATGAAAAAAATCCACACATAATATATACAATGCTTATGCTATGAAGTGTTGATTTTTTTTGCCACTTATATGATTTTAAATTAAGATTTTATATATTCTCCGTATTTTTATGAATCCTCTCTGTGGTGAGTTGCTAAATCTTATTTATATTTCCTCAATTATTATTTTTTTCTATTAAATGAAGAAAGTGCCATATATGGGGAATTATTCATCGGTTGGGGAAATAAACCATGACTCCACGGAAAAACCATCCAAATAACAGAATCTTTTGACAGGATCACAAGCATTAATCCTCCACATAATCCTCAATTGGTTGACTTTGATGAAAAGATCATAGGATTAGGATATCCTCATAATCCTACTTAGTTAAAACAACTTTGCGAGAGATAGGGCTTGGCTTTATTAAAACTGTGCATTTTGAGCCTCCTTTGGTCGTGGTCTGAATTTGGAAGGCCTAATGGTCTAGGTGGTCTGCTGACTAGCTTAATATTAGGTGTCCCTCCATAAGTCTAGACTATTAAGGTGAGACTCCTTAGTTTTCACTTGAATTAGAAAGGAGTTTTTATAAAAAAGAAAAACTATCCATAAAAGTAATTTTTTTTAAAATATTATATAAAATTATACTTTTAGCCTATATTTATTTTGAGGGAAACGGATGAAAATATTTGTATTTCTCTTATTTGCTTTATTTGGATAATAATAAGAGAAAGGAAATGAGGGGAAAAAAATATAAATCAATTCTTTTCATTTTTCTTCAATTTATTAAAATTTTTTCCATCAATTTAGAGGAAAAATGAGAAAAAAAAAAAATAGAAAAGATATAAATTATAAATTACTAATTTATCTTTTATCAACTTAAAATAATGATAATATAATCCTAAAAATAAACTTTATAATTTTTTAATATTAATTAGATAACCAAACAAAAGAAAAGAAATATATATTTTTTTTCATTTCATTTCTTTTCTCCTCTTTATTTCTTTTATTTTCTATTGCACTTGTAAGGAACCAATATATGCTTACAAAAAGTTAAGTCAAAATTTTAAAATTATCTCATTACTCACTAAAATAAAGTTAAAAAAGATATTTTCTCTCACTATAATTAATATTTTACTTCAAATTTTATCTTTTTTTTAAATTACCATTAAATAAATATATTTCAATAAAATAATAAAAACTAATATTTTAAATTACATTTTCAATATAAAAATGTATTAATTTTTTTATAAATTAAAAATTCTAATTTTGATTACAAATAAGAATAGAAACAAACTTATTGATAAAAAGGTAAAATATATAAAAATATATTGATAAAAAATATTAAATTTATTTTTAAATAAATTTTACATATTATACACATAAAAATAAAATTTTAAAAATACTATTTTTATTATGTAAATATTACGTAGATGTTGTAAATATGTTATATGTATATAATGTATATGTTTATAAATATTTATATATATTATATGTATATTATGTATTTATTATATATATTGTTCGTTGTGTATGTTATGTATTTATTATATATATTATCCGTTGTATATGTTATATATTTATTATATATATTATTTGTATGTTTTGTACATATTATATATATGTTATGTTTATATAAAATTAAAATAAGTTAAAAAATTAAATAAATTATACAGATATTGTATGCAGCGGCGGAACTACTATGGGGTCGTGTGTGGTCACCCGACCCCCCTTCACCGGTGACCAGAAAGAAAGGCCACCGGTAATACAAAACTCAGCCCCCATTAATGGGGGCTGAGTTTTGCACAGAACTTAGCAGCGAAGGGTTCTTCAACCCTTCGCTGCAAATAAAACTTATTTTTTTTAAAATGGTCCATGGCGAAACGACGTCATTTCTCCAGGGACGTATTTATTTTTTTTTATTTAGCCCTTATCGAAACGAAAAAATAAATACGTCCCTGGCGAAACGTTTAAAAAAAAAATAAGTTTTATTTGCAGCCCCCACCCCAGCAGCTCCCCTGTCTTTTTGACGTCGTTTCCCCTGTCTTTCTCTCCCCAGCAGCTCCCACCCCACCCCAGCCAGGCAAGCCCCAGCTCCACCAGAGATACTGCAGCTGCATGCCGACCCCCCTAAGCAAAAGCCTGGTTCCGCCACTGATTGTATGTATATATATTTGATATATATTGTATGTATATCTATTTATTGTGTTTGTATTATATATATTATGTATATTTTTGTATATATTTTATGTATATTATGAATTTAAGAATAAAGAAAATTATTTATGAAAAAAATATAAAAAAATAAAAATGTAAAAATAAAAAAAAATTCCAGTCATTTTTACGTTGAAAAAAGGAATGAAATCCATAGTTTTGAAAAAAAGGTGATTGCCTCAACTTTGAAAACAAGATATCAAAATCTCGAAATTCGCATAAATTCCTCAATTAGAAATTCAAATAACTGGCAACCAAGCGACAACGACAAGCACATTTTTTCTAAAATTAATAGATCCGACATCAATTCTTCTATTAATATAATATTAAAAAAAAAATCAAATAAGCGTATCTTCAGTTGGCTAGGTGGTTTTATGACTGTTTAAGAAAAGTTTTTGCTGCATTATTTTGAGCATTGCTTGTGCTTCCTTGCACGTAGCTCTCTTTCTCTAACAATTGTGCTATCACAATAAATTTTTATATATGTTTTTACTAAACAAAAGTGTTTTTTCTCCACAATTTTCTGAAGGCTGCTTCTTTGTTTGTCTCTGGTACTGTTGAATGCAAGTGTTGATTTCATCAAATCTTACATTTAGTTTGGTACATATTATAATAATTATTCCTTAACAAACTCTCGATCATTAGTGGTCGATTCTATTGGATTACTCCATCATATGAATCACCTTTTAAACAATTATTGGGAATTAAATCTCTCTCTCTATATAGATAATATCTTCATTTGATAGGACTATCTTGGTCCCGGATCCTTTATTTGGAACTATTACTTAATATATATGGCCATTTCAATCTTAAATCCATTGTTTAGATTTTTTATTTGAAAGAACCATTTTGGTTTGATTCGATCTTTACTTGTAGGACCACTTCTGGTCTCAAATCCTTAAATGATTTTGAGCTACTATTTGAGAAACTACTCTTTGAGTTTGTTTTCGGTAGAACTATTGTTCTTTATAAGTTTCCTTTTGGTGGGGCTAACATAGGCTATACGTTTTACAGTTAGTTAAATCATACATATCCTCTTATTTGAATTTTATCTTTGGTGGGTTCCTTATAAGCCTTAAATCTCTCGTTTGCTTCTTATTTTTGGTTGAGCCATTTTAAGCCTTATATTACTTACTAGAAAATCATCCTTCTTATTTTTTGTTGAGCCATTTTAAGCCTTATATTACTTATTAGAAAATCACCAGCACAGTGCTGCGGGGATTATATTAACAATTATAAAAATATACTACTCCATCCACCCCATAAAGATAAGCTCATTTCTCATTTTACAAGGATTAAGAAAATTAGTTATTTTTATTGAAAATATAAATTTATATATATTTTTCTAATTATATCCTTATTTTATCATAAAATACATTTAATAAATAACATAAAATAGATGTATTATAGATATTTAATATACCAAGTAACTTATTAAAATGACAAGTGAACTATAATTTAAGACGGACGAAAAAGAAAAGTAAGTTTATCTTTATAGGATAAAGGGATTATAAGTTAATTGAATTTCAATATTAAATTTTATGATTTTTATTTTTTAATAAATATAAATTCTGATTATAAATAATGTAAAAGTAATAGATTCTCAAAATATAATAATCTTATATAAAAGAAAGATCAAGATTAAAAAACAAAATAACATAAACATGCATTAAAAAAAACCCCTACAAGATCAAGTCTCGATTTAGAAAATTAATTGCAATACTATAAATTATACAACATACACTTATATATATGTATATGTGTGTGTGTATATATATATATATATTATAACTAAATTAAGTGTTCTCTGTATGAAATTCGGTTATTTTGGGTAGTTTATGGCCCCCATGTGTATATTTTTCCCCAATTTAATAACAAGAATAAATAAAAAATCTAACCTTTACTATATAAAAAAACTAAATTAAGTGTTCTTCATATTTTAAGTGAAATTATAATAAAAGTAAAAAAAAACATATTAAATAGATATTCCATTAAAAGAATATTTCCTTATCATAGCTAGAAATATAAAAATATAAACAAAAATATAAATTATAACAATTGTCAAATTATATAACAAAATAATATTTTAGCTCCAATAATACTTATTTGCATGTACATAAATAAAATGAAAATGATTTCATATTAGATTACAAAGACATAACAATAAATATAATAATCTGATCAATGGAAAAATATGGAGGTCACATGAATAGTCAATATACAAAAAAATCCAGATGTATATAATTAATATTTGCATGATTCTATTCATATTGATAACTTTTTATCTATTTTTTTTTTATATAATCTGATACAATAATTATCTATGTAAAAAATCTGAAAAAGAAAAACTGACCAAAAAGATAGAATAAAGTTGTGTTTCCTTGCTGTAATTATGTAATATGCGTGTGTTATCAACTAAATTAATTCATCAGCCTAATATTTACTAAGCTAATTTTCTTACAATTGGCCATTTGTTTTAGCAGGAGAGCCACTTTCAATGTAATGAATTGATTTTTGTAAATTTTTAGTCTCAAACTATAGAAATTATAATTATAGTTTGGTTATCCATGGACCTTCTAAGAGAAATAATAAGATAAAAAAACAAACCTCATCATTTTTTTATTTAATATCAATAACTTATGATAGTAGAATATACTACTAAAGATTTATAATTTTCTTAATTAATATGTATAGAATCAATTTTCACTTTCAATGTCAATACTAAAAAAAAAGATAAATCTTTCCTTAAATTTTTTGTTGAAAATGAGTGGAAATATCAATTAGATTACATGTTGATATATGTAGTTTTTTATAAGCTTATAGAAGCAAGCTTATATTCAAACTAAGAGTGTCTCAATCTCTGTTTTTGACAGTTTCTACGTCTCTTAGTAAAAAAAAGGAAAACTCATATTTCGTTTTCATCTCTAAATAATTTAGGACATGTTTAAGTTAGCTAAATGGGTTGCAAAATCTAAATTATTTTTATAACTTACGTGAAAATGAGAATAATCAGGTAATTTCTATAACCCAACTATATTGTTTTGTCACAATTTTCATATACAACTTAAAATAATAGAGATAATTAAATAAATAATTATGCTTTTACAGTAATATATTATTAGACCACTTTATTTTTATATATCATATTAAATTTATTTTTACTATTTATATTTGTAAAAAAATAATTTACATAATGTAATATAATAAAAAATTAAAATACAAATAATTAAGAAATAATCAAACTCTACATTCTTCGGCAAAAAAAAAGAGAGAGAAAGAAACAAACTTTTTTAATATAAATGTTTTCTCTTATTTAGTTAAAAGATATTTGCATTTAAATTTTTTTTTAAAAAAAATAAAAAAGTATATTTACAAAAATAAAAATATAAGAAAATAAAAATCAGAGTGAGAGTTGAGTTGGTAGATCTAAGATTTTAGATCAATCTTATCCTCTTGACGTGTAAATACTACAAAAATTAAAATTTAAGGTTAAACTTATCTATTCATCCTCTTCAACTAAAACTCTAATTGTAATAATTGACAAATATATAATAATAATAATAATAATAACTAAAAATGGCATAATTTCAAGTGAAATATTAAAAAAAATAACGGCCTTACAGAAATCTAGAGGAGCAGGATAATTACTGTCATAAATAATATTTATTCTTCTTTTTCTATATTAACTATTTTCAAAGTTGGTAAATTGGGATGGACTATTGAGTCTTGGCCTTGTGTCGTATGAAAAGATGGAAGAGCACGATACTTAAGTGGCGTCATATGAAATGGACCATAATATGTAAAGACTATTTAGCCCTTAAACAATGCCGTTTTGTCTATTAGTTTTTAAAAAAAGTGATACCTATTTAAGCAATTTAAATATTTAACTGTCAGTAGGTCTATTTAATGGTATGAAGACTAAAATAACCTTTAAACACTAAAACACTTTATAATAAATTAAGGGGTAAGACTGAATTTTTGCATAACATTTATCATATAACCTAACCTAACTCGATTCGACCCGATAATATTAAAATCAACTTAAATATAAAATTTTAATACTAAGCCAATCTGCTCAAAATAGACTTGAACAGATCGAACCCAAAATCAACTCAGATCAATTGAAAATTTAAGAAATTCAGGTGATATCGATTTAATATTTTTATTCTTTGATTGGGTTTGATCGGAATAAAATACACCTTCAATTTAATTAAACTCGATCTGTGTTCACCCCTAATAAGAATTAAAGGTTAGGAATATAAATGAAAATAACCAATTGCAAAAGCCTTTTTCTATTCACTTAGGAACATCCCTTTATATACCATTCTTCTTGAATTACAAAAATATGGTTGTTCTGACTTAAAGGGATGTTTTTCATATTTTGAATTTCTTCCAATTGACTATTAGATCTTCTTCATATTTTACTTGTAATGGTCATATAGCATCATTACATTTCAATAATATTTGTTGCTTTTCCCTTATAATGTTGGTGATTTGCAAAAAATAAGCATTAAGTTCTTCTCTATATCATAAGTCCTAGCTTATAACATTCGTTACATAATTATATAATGAATGTCTCTTGACTATTCTATTGAGTAACGAACATGAAATCCTTAAACACTAGTGAGTTTTTAGTAATGGGCATTCATGATGTCTAACGAGCATGACTTTACTTTTTGCTTGAATTTCTTGAAATTCTATCTCAAGGTAATGTGTGAAATTCTATCTTATAGTGTTACTTTGCTCTTTGTCTGAGTTGCTTAAAACTCAATTAGAAGTAGTGTGTTATGTAACGAGCTTTATTTTACTGTCTGTCTAAATGTTTAGAATTGCAACTGAAAGTGATAGTCATGCTTGTGTTATAATGGGATTTCTTGTATATCAATAAATATTTTGATAGCAAATGTTATTAAAGAATTATTTCAACCAAGTTTTGACATCATCAAAATATAGAACAACATTATTTTTGGGGATTTAACCTAGAAAATACTTATCACGACTCGATCCTAAGGGCATGTGACCGGCACTAAGATGCAAAAAATCTGAAGTACCAGACCCCACAGTCAGCCTAACATAATATAACAGTAAAAATATCCAAACCGTCACATCATTCATTACATTACAAAACAAATATAATAATTCAATATTTAGAATTTACGGAGTCTCTAAAATTAGAAATACATACCAAAATAAAATAAACATAATTTTAAATTATTTCATATATAAAAACCACTGCCGAAAAAGAAAAGCAGTGTCTCTGAACATTATCATAAATGCTCACCCTGAGAACCTAAAAAAATAGTAAGATAAGGGTGAGCGTCTCGACTCAGTGAATAATACCGGCCAATATACCTACCTGGTGTCATACTCTGGTTCTATATTATCATTATAAATGTCATGCCAATACATCATACCAATCATATATCTAATCATATAAAATCCAAGAATGGAATATAGTCCATGAAAAATCACTCTATACCTCAAATTAGGGGAGCTGATCCCCTATCTGGCACTCTTATTCCAATATAGTCTCTTAATTCTAATTTATATAGGGTCCACTGTCATAGCTTAAGCCAAACAGCACTACCCGATTGACAATCAGTGTTGAGCATAAAAATAATCTCTCGCCGTCACGTCAGTTCTAAATTCATCATAATATCATCATTCATGCATTAACATAATCCAATCATATTCTACGTGGCTTCATATTATTCCAATTCTATTCAGCAATCACAATTTAATATTATCACATATATGCACAACCACATACAAATGCGAAAATTCTAAAATTATAAATAATACATAATATTTATAATATTTATATATATACACACATTAAATGTTAATGCATGAAATACAAGAAAGTATTAAAAAATATCACTCATAGTTCAGAAGATAAGACCCGATTAACTGCTTAGTCCCGGGTGTCGGAATCTGAAACCGGATGATCTACAGAATAAATTACCAAAAATTATTACTATAATACAATTAAAGACTCTAGAATCAAGTATTTTATAATTTAAAATTAACTGGACAACTATAATTTTTTAATTTAGGTTCGGTCCCCAAATTTTTGATATTTACGTAATTAATGACTATTAATTAATTTAACAATTTAAATTTAACTATTAAAATTTAATCGTCATCCTTGCCAAATCTATTTTTTATTATTTATTTATTTATTATTGTTATTTTTTAAATTTTAGGATATTACAATCTCCCCATTAAAATAAATTCGTCCTCGAATTTATTAGAATGATAGTCAAAATATTACAAGTCTAATCAATGTGTGATCAATAGATTCAATTACAAAATAAATAAAAATATTTTTCTCTCATCCTTGATTCTGTTTTCCACGTACACTCCTCGATAGTATGGTTGCACCACAACACTTTTATCATAGGAATTTTCTTAGATCGGAGCCTTCAAATCTGAGAATCCATAATGGCTACAGGAACCTCCTCATAAGAATGATCATTGCAGACCTGGACTTCTTACGGTTGCAACACGTGCAAAGGATTCAGAGTGTACTTCCTTAACATCGAGATATGGAATACTGGATGAACATGAGAAAGATTTGATGGCAAGTCCAAACGATATGCAACAACTCCAATTCTCTCGATAATCATGTACAATCTAATGTACCTCGGTGCTAACTTATCCTTCTTACTGAACCTCATTACTCCTCTCATTGGTGACCTCTTTAAAAATACTAGGTCACCCACATCAAAAGACACATCTCTACGTCTCGGGTCTGCATAACTCTTCTAACGACTAGCTATAATCTTTAGTCACTCTCAAATAATAGGAATCTTTTCAGAAGTAATCTGAACTAAATCAGGTCTTTCTATCTGTCTCTCACCTACTTCCCAACAAATTAGGGATCTACATTTTCTGCCATAAAGAGCCTCATAAGGTGCCATCCCGATGCTAGCATGATAACTATTATTATAAGCAAACTCGACTAATGGCAAATACCAATCTCAATGGCTTCCAAAATCAAGCACAAACATCCGAAGCATATCCTCGAGGGTTTGAATCATTCTCTTTGATTGACTATCATTTGAAGGTGAAAAGTTGTACTAAAATTCAATCTTGTACCCAAAGCATTCTGCAATAACTTTCAGAATTTATAAGTAAATTGGGGCCCTCTATCAAACACAATAGAAACTAGAACTCCGTGAAGATAAACTATCTTTTCCACATACAGTTTAGCATATTTAGCCACCGAATAGTTTACCTTCACCAGAATAAAATGTGTTGTCTTGGTCAATCGATCTACTATAACCCATATAAAATTATACCTTGAAATGGTCTTTGGCAATCCAGTCACAAAGTCATTGGTAATCCATTCCCACTTCCACTTAGGGATATGGAGTGGCTGCAATAACCCAAAAGACTTCTGATGTTTCAACTTAACCTGCTGACAAGTGAGACATCTAGAAACGAATTCTGTAATATCTTTCTTCATGCCATTCCACCAATATCTAAGTTTTAGATATCAATACATTTTGGTGAAACCTGGATGCACATTGTAAGCTGTAAAGTATGCATCTTCCATAATCTCTTTTCTCAAGTTATCTACATCTAGTACACATAACCGAGAACCATGTCAAAGTACACCATTGTCATCCATCATAAAGTCTTTAGAATTACCATCCTGTACTTCTTCAATAATTTTGTATAGTTGTAGATCTCGTCTTTGAGTTACCTTAATTCATTCTACATGAATTGAACGAACCTGGAAATGTGCTAATAACATACCCGAGTTAATCACTTCAAGTTGCAATCCCTCATCAAATAACTCCATCAACTCCTTAATAATGGGTTTTCTCTCCACCACAATGTGAGCTAGACTACCATAAGATTTCTAACTCAAGGCATTCGCCACTATATTTGCCTTGCCAGGATGATAAAAGGATTATGCAATCATAATCCTTCAAAAGCTCTCTCTATCTTCTTTACCTCATATTTAAATCCCTCTGATAAAAAATATACTTCAAACTTTAATGATCCATGTATATCTCATAAGTTTCACCATACAAGTAGTGTCTCCAAATTTTCAGTGCAAAAATCACTACTACTATCTCTAAATCATGAGTAGGATAATTTTGCTCATGCTTCTTCAATTGACGGGAAGCATAAGTAATTACTCTACCATGCTACATCAGAACACACCCAAGTCCAACTCTAGATGCATTGCAATAAATGGTATAACCGCCCATCCCAGATGGTAAGGCAAATACTGGGGCAAAAGTAAGATAATCCTTGAGCTTCAAAAAGCTATCTTCACAAACATCAGTCCAGACAAACTTGGCATTCTTATGAGTTAACCGAGTTAAAAGAGCTGCTATCCTAGCAAAATCTTGGACAAATCGACGATAATATCCAGCCAACCCCAGAAAACTACGGACTTCTATAACAGTTGTGGGTTGTGGCCAATTCATAACAGCTTCAATCTTTTTAGGATCTACTATAATGCCATCTTTAGTAACAATACACCCCAAAAAGCTCACACTATCAGCAAAAATTCACACTCGGAAAACTTGGCATACAACTGATGATTCCTTAGAATCTGCAAAACCATCCTCAAATGTTGTACATGTATATGCTTCGTTGATGACCTTGAATATACCAGGATGTCATCAATAAATAAGATAACAAACCGGTCTAGGAATGGCTTAAACACCCAGTTCATCAAATCCATAAATGCAGCTTGTGTATTAGTGAGTCCAAAAGACATTACAATGAACTCATAATGACCATATCGAGTTCTAAAGCAGTCTTCGGTATATCTTCCCTTCTGATCCTCAACTGATGGTACCCCGATCATAAATCAATCTTAGAAAAATATTGCACTCCCTGAAGTTGATCAAACAAATCATCAATTCTAGGAAGGGAATACTTATTCTTTACCATAACCTTGTTCAACTACCTGTAGTCAATAAGAGGCCATACTATCATCCTTCTTCTTCACAAATAATACCGAAGGCCCCAATGTGAAACACTAGGTTGGATGAATCTCTTATCCAGAAGATCTTGCAATTATTCCTTAAGTTCCTTCTACAGGAGCCATCCTATAATGTGGCATAGATATGGGATTCATGCCAGAAACTACTTCGATGCAAAACTCTATCTCTCTTTCCAGAGGCAATCCTGGAAGCTCTTCAGAAAAAATATCTGGAAACTTATTCATCACTGGCATAGTTGCTAAATTCCCAACATCTGCATATACATTCCTAACAACTGTCAAATACCCTTTGATAACCACGACTCAATATCTTCTTGGCACTGATGGCTGAAATGAGGCTGCATGGGATAGTATAAAAGAAAATTCAGAATCACCCGAAATTTGAAAAATTACTTCCTTATTGTGGCAATCGAGGGTTGCATAGTGAGTTAACAACCAATCCATACCAAGGATTACATCAAAATCCATCACATCCAAAAGAATCAAATCCGTAGACAGAATCCTTCCCTTAACTAGAATTGGGCATGATAAAAAGACTGTATCCACCAATAAGGAATCACTCATAGGAGTTGCAACCGACAAGGGGCAATCTAAACTAGTTGATATCATGTCGCGTTTTACTGCAAATCGGGGGGGACACAAAGGAGTGCATAGAACCCGAGTCTATCAACACATATGCCTCAAAAGAACAAATAGAAAAATTACCTGCCACCACAACATTAGAAGCCTAAGCATCTTGGTGGGTGAAAACTAGAGCCTGTCCTTAATTCTGACCTCTGCCTGAATACCCTGAGCTCTGACTCTGACTCTATCCTCTGCCCCTACCCCCAAAACCATAGCCCTGCTGACCACTCATCCATCCTCCAGACTGAGATGAAAATAATGTCTGCAAAGGATGGCCCACACTAGGTAAATAACCCTAAGTATATCTCTGACTGCGAACTCTCTGTCCTCCAGATAAGGGACAATCCCTAGTAAAATGACCCGGTTGGCCACATCCAAAGTGAACATTCAATCCCAACATGCACTACCCCTGATGAGCTTTACCACATCTAGCACAAGTAGGAGTACCTGAACCAGAACCTGATCCACTATAACTGGAGCCTCCACTACTACTATTATAACCTTGACTGTGTCTAAAGCCACCTTTACTCTTGCTCTTATGCCTGAAAGAATCATGTGATTCTAAACTATAAGTACCATCTAAAAAGTACCATTGGGACCAAAAAAGCTGTGAGTGCCTTGTCCTCCCTGTCATCCAGAACCCCTAAATCTCTTCTTCTTGTCTTCCAAAGTAAACTCTATATCCTTGACAGTATCAACCAACTCACTAAAAGGTCGGCCCTGGAGCCCACTGAGTAAGGAAGTATAATCATCACCCAGAGCCCAAACATATCTGAACTTCTTAAGCCCATCATCAATAACCATCATAGGGACAAACCTGCATAATCCAAGAAACTTGGTGGTAAACTCTGCCACCGAAGTGTGCTCATCCTTCCTTAAATTCTCAAGCTCTATCATTTTTTAATGCATAAATCCTGGGAGAATAAACCAAGTAATAAACTCCTTTTTAAAATCCTCTCAAGGCATCTCTTGATATCGGGATTGTATATAGTCCTTATACCATGCCTATGCAGGATCCTCTAGTCTCCGACCAGCCAAATAAATGGATCTAATATCTGAACAACCCAACTCTAACAAATCTCCCGAATATTATTCAAAAAATCATAAGCTTGTTCCTCATCACCAGAAAAAGTAGGTAGATGCTGCTTAATGAAGCACTCCAAAGATACATATACCAGTGCTGCAACTGGTCATATCAGCCATAATCCTCTGAAACCCAGCTAACATAGCCTTTACAACCTAGGGGCCTCCTCTCTAGTCTGTCTATGCCTGCCTCGACTACTAGGGCCAACTTGTGTCAAAATAGTAGAACCCTCCTCATCTAAAGCAGCTTGCTCTCCAACAGTTGCCCGGGCTCTAGCACTAGCTCTAGTCGTACAGTCACTCATCTTTTAAAAAGAAATAAACAACTTTAATTAATTAGAATAAATCAATTTGCATATATGTACGATTATATAAAGGAAGTGGCAATCAACTGGCTCGACACCAAACAAAACGGTACCACAAAAATGGAAAGTAAAGATAATACAAAATGACGTGTGAGGACCCTATACTCTGCAATTCTAATTTTTTTCAAGAAAAAGAAACCAAAAGCTCTGATACCAACTTTTTCACCACTCGATCCCAAGGGCACGTGACCGGCATTGAGGGGCAAAAAATTCGAGGTACCAGACTCCACAGTCAGCCTGATGTAATATAACAGTAAAAATATCCAAACCATCACATCATTCATTAAATGATAAAACAAATATAATAATTCAATATTTAGGATTTACGAAGTCTCTAAAATTAGAAATATATACCAAAATAAAATAAACATAATTTTAAATTATTTCATACATAAAAACCACTGCCAGAAAAGAAAAGCAGTATCTCTGAACATTATCATAAATGCTCACCCTAAAAACCTGAAAAAAAATAGTGAGACAGGGGTGACATCTCAATTCAATGAATGATACTGACCAATATACCTATCTGTTGTCCTGCTCTAGTTCTATACTATTATTATAAATGTCATGCCAATGCATCATGCTAATCATACATCCAATCATATAAAATCCAAGGATAGATTGTAGCCCATGAAAAACTACTCTAAACCTCAAATTAGGAGACCCGATCCCTATATCTGATACTCTTATTCCAATATGGTTTCTTAATTCCAATTCATATGGGTTCCGCTGTCACAACTTAAGCCAAGTAGTGCTACCGTACTAACAAGCACCGCTGAGCATAAAAATGCTCCTGCCGTCACGCCAGTTTTAAATTCATCATAATATCATCATTCATGCATTAACATAATCCAATCATATTCTGTGGTTTCATATCATTCCAATTCTATCCGGCAATCACAATTCAATATTATCACATATATGCACAACCACATACAAATGCAAAAATTCTAAAATTCTAAATAGTGCATAATATTTATAATATTTACATATGTACATACGTTAAATGTTAATGTATAAAATACATGAAAGTATATTAAAAAGTATCACTCACAGTTTAGAAGGTAAGGCCCGATCAACTGCTCGGTCCCGGGATATCAAAATCTGAAACCGAACGGTCTACAGAATAAATTATCAAAAATTATTACGATAACACAATTAAAGACTCTAGAATCAAGTATTTTATAATTTAAAATTGACTGGACAAATATAATTTTTATTTAGGTTCGGTCCTCAAATTTTCGGTATTTACGTAATTAACGGCTATTAATTAATTTAATAATTTAAATTTAATTATTAAAATTTAATCGTCATCTTTACCAATTCTATTTATTTATTATTTATTTATGTATTATTATTATTTTTTTAAAATTTTAGGGTATTACAATACTCCTTTACAAGAGTTTAATATATTCTAGACTCCATTCATCTTAAATTAACCATTTTTTACTATAATACTCTTTACCTTAAAAAAAAGCTTTTTATCTTTTTCTCTCTCTGTCTGTTCCTTTTCTCTTTCTTCTCCCATCACAGACCTCCTCTTTTTTTTGTTTTTATTTCTTTGATTGTAAAATCTAAAACTCAATTTGTCTCTAACTTTAATTCCCTTTTTCTCTCATTTACCATGTATTGAAGCTTTTCCAATATAATATTTTAGTAAGTTAATTTTTTTTCTTTTAAACTCTATTTTTGCAAGGAAATAGAAGATTTTAAAAATTAAATACATGTATGTTTTAAATATTTTCTATGGTTAATTTTATTTTATTTCTCCATGAGTTTAGTCTTTCATTTTGTTTTATGGCAAGTCAACTTTCTTATTTCAATCTTCACCTCCCACTCATATTGAATCTACTCCTTTGTTTAGTCTTTCATTTTAATTTTTAGGTTTATGAAAAGTTAAATGGAGTGTTAGAATTTTATGTGAAGAAATATTGTGTATTATTGGAGGTAGTATGGGCTGTTAGTAGGTTGTTAAAGTTATTAGGGTCTGACAGGGGCTATAATAGGTTGTTAAGGGTTATAATGCAATATTATGGACTTTATGTGAAGTAATTTTGTGTAGTGTTGGAGGCTAGTATGGGGTATTAAGGGCCTTTAGCTGTAGAGAAGGGGTTGTTAGGAATCAATATAGGTTATTAGAGGTTGGTAGGAGCTGTTAGGTGCTATTAGAGGCTATTAGATGCTATTAAGGGATATTAGGAGGCTGTTAGGGGATGTTAGGCCTATTAGAGGCTGATAGGGGCTTTTAAGGGCTATTAGAGTCTAATATGGGCTATTAGAAGCTGTTAGGAGCTATTAGAGGTTGTTAGGGGATATTATGGACTATTAGAGACTAATAGGGTTGTTAGGAGCTATTAGGAATTTTTAGAAGCTATTAGAGGCTGTTAGGAGCTATTAGAGATTATTAGGGAGCTATTAGGGGCTACTAGAGGTTGTTATGAGATGTTAGAAGCTAACTGTTAAGGGATGATAGGGGCTATTAGAGGCTGATAAGGGTTTTTGGGGTCTATTAGAGATTGTTAGAAGTTATTAGAAGCTGTTAGGAGATGATAGGGGGCCATAAGAGCTTGGTAGGGCCTGTTAGGTGCTATTAGAGACTGTTAAGAGCTATTAGTTAGGGGATGTTAGGAGCTGGTAGGGGCTATTAAGGGTATTACAGTCTCTAATAGCCTCTAACAGCCCCTACCAGCCTCTAAAAGACCCCTAACAGCCTTTATTAGTCTCTATTAGCTTCAAATAGCCTCTAACAATCCCTAATAGCTTATAATAGCCTGTTTCAACCCCCTAATAGCCCCTCCTCTACAACTAAAGGCCTTTAACACCTCATATTAGCCTCCAATACTGCACAATATTGCTTAACATAAAGTCAATAATACTGCATCATAACACCTAACAACCCATTACAGCCCTCTGTCAGGCCCTAACAACCCCTAATAACCTACTAATAGCCTATACTAGCCTTCGATAATATACAATATTGATTCATATAAAATCTATAACACTCCATTTAACTTTTTATGAATCAAGAAATTACAATGGAAGACTAAATAAAGGAGTAGCTTCAAACTCATGAAGAAATAAAACAAAATCAACCATAGAAAAAAATTAAAAAAATTAAGACATATGTAATTGTAGGTTGGTATGCATTGATATGGATTGATATGTGATTATTTAAGATTGAATCATTTTTTTATATGTTGTTTAAGTGGAAAACAATTACTGAGTTTATATTTGTAGGTTTATATGGGTTGATATGTATTGATATTGGTTGATATGGGCTGCTTTGAGTTTGTGATGGTTTTTGTGGATTATAATGTGAGTATAAATTATTATTGTAATTGTAGGGTATTGATGGATAGATTCAATCTAATCGACAGATGAATTTATTTAATGGAAGTTTATGTGTTCACATCAACTGACAAGCAGAAAAGTTTATGAAAGAATAGCTGTTACATGCTATTTTCATTTATGAGTTAAAATTAGAGCATAAAAAATATTGTTAGAGGCTGTTAGGGGCTCACACCTTGACACACCTTAATAATCTCTAACAACATCTAACAATAAATTTTTCATTTTCTATACCTAATTAATAATTAATAATAGTACTTCACAGTCATGGAATGTATGAAAAAAAGATTGGTGTATTCATAATTGTGATATCAATTTTAATGTTGCTACTATGGGAACATTATAAACTTTTGGTTATGTTAAGTGACTCTAACATGTATATTATAGCTGAATATTGTAAATAAAATGTAAGTTATTGTTAGGGGCTGATAGGGGGATGATAGGGATTGTTAAAGATTGATAGAGACTGTTAGAGGCTGATAGGGGCTCACAACGTAACATAACCTGACAGTCCATATTAGCCTCTAGTAGCTCATAACAGTTATCAACAATTAATACAAGACCTAGGCAATAAAATATGAATATAAAAGAGACTATCTATTCCAAAAATATTTGAACAATTCATTTGAATTTTCGTTTAAGACCACATGTTTTAACAATCAAGTAACCTTGCACATCAGACCTTAATAGTAGTAAAATGAATATAAAAGAGACTATTTATAATCATTGTCTTTGAATAATTTCAGTTTAACGCAATTTATATATAAACAAAAAAGTATGTATAATAAAATCAACTTGTAATGTTAGGATCAAAGTATGAATCACTTGTTATCACTACACCAAGAGCCCATGTTCCTGTTGGAAGCATGAAACTATAAGCTCATTATTGTGTAGTATTTCATATCAACCATGCGATCTTGTATACAGTTTCAAATATCAAGTCCATGAGTTATAAAAAAACTATATGAATTTTATAGCAAAATAACTATAGTCCATATTGTGAACCAAAAAAATAAGTCATTAAAATGTCATCAATGAGACCATATAATTTATATATAATATGAATTTAATACCATATAAAAAAATTACCTATCCTGTTGTGGACATTTGTGATGGTCATAGACGATTTTAAATTTCTTAATCTCGAACATCCTATAACAAGTCATAATAACAACTCCTAGAAATCGCTATCAACCCTCTTCTAATAGAGAACACAATTCAAAATATAGGTTGCCTAATTCCCCAAATAAAAACCAAATTTAAATGTCAGATTTAAATGTTGATCAAAGTATTACCCTCAAAAATTCAAAATATATATACTCATAACAAGGAATTCAAGTGTTGAGTTATTCTAAAATCTTTTCTAAAGCTGCCATATTATGAGTTTGAATAAAACAAATTTTACATGAGTTAAAACAATTTAGTCACAGTAAGGAGGTTTTCCCAAAACAAGAATGTAGAGGCAACTGCAGTTTAACATGCTTAAATTCATTGCGCAAAATCATATTTACAACTCACACTACAAAGAGATCAAGCACAAAAAAGAAATTTTTACAATTCTCTTAAATAAACACAATGAGAATAAAAACATGAAAGAAAAGCTTAAATTCATCAAAGCAATCCTTCATATGTTTTTTTTACATTGTATGAAATCAATTACAACATCATCAGAATTCAAAATATGTAAAAAAAAAAAAACCTTTTTGCACTCATCAAAATCAGAGATTAGCCTAAACTAAACCAAAGAAACCACCGCAAACATAACATCTCATTACCCATCTTCAAATATATGCCAATTATCAAAGGCATATTGCATTAGATGTCAAAACCAAATGCAAATTAATTAGAATATACAAAGGAATATGTGAGTGAGCATTAATGAAAGATTAGATAGATTATAACAATATTCTTAAACAAAAATTATGGTATTATTCTATTCTTGTATGCACTTCGAATACTTCTATCCCATATATGTTGAGAAATTTAATCAATAGATTTTTAATAAATCTTAATTGAAAAAACACTTATAAGAATTTTGCTATTTTCATAAGAATTTTACTGCTGGATTCTCATTGTAAACTCATTTCTTCCTTCTCAATATTGTCTTTTTCTTTTTTGCAAAGTTTTACAATTCCTATCAAGACTAAAGAGAATTTGAATTTGTTTTGCAGGGTTCCTTATATTCCTCCACCAAAAATTTCATACAAAATCAGCCCAAAATTTAATCATGGGCTCATGCTTTGTGCAGATTATGAGTGTTCTTTTTTTAATTTAATTTATACTTTCTTATTATAATATCTTAAACGCAATTAAATTTGATAAAATTTTAAATTTTATACTCAAACTTATCAATAACAAATATTTGGAATACGCAATTTCGACATAATTATTATTCAAAAGACTCATTTTGTATTCTATTGATTATATTTGACAATGTTATGCATCACTTCAGCTGTACAAGGAATATAAAAATTTGACATAGCTAGTAGGATATTTATGATATCCATCTAAGAGTAAAAATGCATGGTAGGTTCCCAAAATTAAAAATCAGAATATGTAAAAATATGTAAAAATAAGTGAATCCATAATCTTGAGGGTTCCATACGAGTTTACAAATATAAATATTGATATATTAAGAGTACAAATGAGTTATTTTTTTTTATCAAAGTGTTCTCAATGAAATTACCTTTTCTTTTTTGCTGAATCAGGTTGAAATTGTGCTTTGATTTCTTAAAAACCTGATAAAGCATAAGAATAGAAATAATAAATGGATTTGCTTCGATTTCAACAAAACATGGAGTGATTTGCCCATTTTAAGTTCCCATAAAATCTACACAAAGATTTTAATATCATTTAGTTTGGGTTATTATCAAATATTAGAAAAAACCCAGTTAGCACATATTTAGATTGATGATGAAAAATATGAACTGTTAGGTTTTAGTAGACAAACTAAATCATTTTTCTTTACATGCAGTACTTCTCTTCCATCAAAATACACTTAAACCCCAACATACCTCATTCATTTTAAAAGCAAAATAAAAAGAAAAAATAAAAAGGAACTTACTAGTTGATTCGAGGAAGAAGCAAAAATTGATTTTAATATTTTCCTTCATTGTTGCACTAGGAGTGCTTCGGATTACTTCTTTAGATGCTTGATTTTTCTTCCTTCATATGATGCAATATAAACTTGGGTAAGAAATTAGGGTTTTTGAATAATAGTTTTATCAGCAATAGAGGAAAAAAATAGGAGAAGAAAACGCAAAAGGAGGAGCGATTTTTGTTTAATTTTAGAATTCACAGGTTTATTTTATTTTTATGGCTAAGGGTATTATAGTAAAAAAGAGTCTATTTAAGATTAAATAGGTCTAAAAAATATTAAACCCTACCAAAAAGGTATTTACTATGTTAAATCTCTTATTTTTGTCGGGCTATTATAAGCTTAGTGTTTCTTATTTGGATATGTTTTCTTTTGGTAGGACTATTGTAAGCTTTAAGATCTTTGGTATTGATCTTTATCTTTGGGAGGACCATTGTAAGTCTTAAATATTGTATTTAGATCTTATTTTTTGTTGGGCAATTTTAAGTCTTAGATCTCTTATTTATATGAGAAAATTACATCATCGAAAATTACATCTATGCATTATGCAGCTCTTTTTTTCCTTTTAAGTTTTTTGATGTTAATTTTTTTATTTTTCCGATTTGATTTTTTATTTATAAATATTTTTTTATTGTCATATTCTCAAAATACACAAACAAATAAATATATACATAATATATATAAAATACATACAAAATATACAATAATATCTATTAAACATACATACAACATCTATCAAACATCTACATAATTCATTCAATATTTTTAATTTATTTTTTTAATTGTATATTTACAAATATACACACACAACATCCATAACAAAACTATAATATATATACAGTATCTACCAAACATCAATAACATATATATAACATACACCAAACATATATATAATATCTACTAAATATTCACACAATATATATAACAAATTAATTTTCTTTTAACTTTTTTATGTCTATGATATGTAAAATTTGTTTAAAATAAATTTTATGATTTTTATTAATATGTTTTTTTATTTTGCTTTTTTTTAGTGTTATTTGTTATTCATAATCAATTAAAAGTTCTTTATAAAAAATAATTTTTTTATATATTGAAAATATAATTTAAAATATAAATTTTATTATTTTATTGAAATATTTTTATTTAGTTGTAAGTTCAAAAAAATATACATATAAATTGAAATAAAATATTGATTGCAGTGAGAGAAGAGATATTTTTGAAAAAAAAATTCTGTTTTAGTGAGAAGTAAGATATTTTTGAAAATTTATTATATATTTTTTCTAAAAGTATAACTTTTTTTTATTTTTATAGTATTTTTCAAATAAAATTTATTTTTTTAAAATAGTTTTGTCCCTATTTATATCTTGTTTTTGGTTGGGTCATTTAAGTCTTAAATATTGTATTTAGATCTTTTTTCCTTTGGTAAGACCATTATAAGTCTCAAGTATCTTTCTTGGATCTTTTAACTTAGTAGGACCATCTTTGCTCTCTTTGTAGTTGAGTTAGTTTGTCTTATTTATGTTTTAAGTATTTTCATAAATTATCATATAATTATTAACTTATTATCTCAAGATATTGGGGGGCTAAAAGTTGATTATAGAACTGTTGATGATGTCATATTTATTAAACTTAAAAATAAAAGATGAAATATATTATGAATTCATACAAATGAGCTACATGCTTAATTATATAAAACACATAATGAAAAGAAAATTTGAGAACATAGACTTGTTGAAGCTTGCCACGATCTTCAAGGAGCTAGTTGTGGAACCTTCTCATGTTTTCACATTTAACGACTTGTGCTACTTTTGCATCATCAGAGCGAACTGCACTATATATAACATTTATGTTATTTATGTTGAAAATTTTGATGAAGATCTAAATGTTTATTAACTCATAAAATTAACTAAGAGACATATCTTTTTATAGGCTACATCAAATAACAAATTAAACTAAAAAATATTGAATAATCTATCAAATATTTTAATAACAACTATGAATATTTTCTAAAAACTAATATGATTCAATTAAACCTCAACTGACAAATATTATAAAATCAAACTAAGTCAAACTAAATTAAACTAATGTTAAACTAAATTATATTTCTAATGTTGTTTGTAATTCATCTTAGACACTTAAGTGACCATGTTATATTAATAATTCCTCTATCCACCTGAATATTTAAAGACAATACAAGACCTTCTTAGAGGATCATTGATTTTGACTATAATGGCATGTCTATGGAAGAATGGTCTTAGTCTTTAGAATACAATTAGCACAACAAAGATTACCTTCTCTATTGAAGGATATTGACATTCTACTCTCTTTAGGGTTTTGTTGATCTGGTAGATTTGTAACTATCTTAAGTCATTTGGTTGAACTAGAATCCTTTCACTTTATATTGTGATTCACTTCCTTCACGACATTCAAACTTGTACTGTACTAAAGGAAGATTTTCATATGTTTTCTAGAGATCCTACCATCTAATTAAAGAGAACTGCTGCCACTATATCTAATTATCCAACTTTTAAAGAGCTGACTAACTTTTGGTTGTACTAGAGGAAGATTTTTATATGTTATTTAGAAATTATGCCATCTTGATTAACTAGAACTATTTCCAATATATCTAGTGGTCTACCACTTTTTACATACATATGAACTTATAGTTACTTGGTAATGACTTATTCTAAGGGCAAGAGAAGGTTTAAGACTTTCAGAGTCCACACTCAGCTTGACCAATCAAATCACCCCTAAAAGACTAAAATATTCCATCAACATCATACATTATATATCTAAATATAAATAATTATATACATAACTTGTAACACCCCGATTTTTATGTATTTTGGAATAGTAAAATGGGAGAGTAAATAGTTATGATGGATAGAGAAAATATAAGATGAATATGTATGATAGATGTAATATATATGTATATATTATATATATACTTAAAATATATTTGAAATAAACATGACATATATAAGACATATGCATATACCTAACATATACTACAAATATGCATGAGGTATACATTAGTGGTGAGAAAGTTGATTTTAATTAAATAATAATAATAGTAGTACTTATAATAAAGTGAAGAGGATAAAGTCAAAAGGAAAAGGGAGTTGATTGGTGGAGAGTTAATTAAATTAATTAATATATAATATTGTATAGTTAGAGATAAGGATGGAAATTTAAAGAAGAGTCTTCTTTCTTCTTCTTCTCTTTGAACGTGAGATTGAGAGAGAGCGAGAGGAGCTTGATTTTATTCATATACATACCAAATTCCTAAGAGTTTTAAGTGGTTTGAAGGTGGATATTGAAGGTTTGACAAAGAATTCAGGTAAGTACCTTCTTTTTGAATTTATTCTATGGATTATATATATGTATGATATAGTTAGTGAGAGAAAGTGATGATTAATTGAATAAGATGATGACAATGATATATTGAAGTATATATATATATTGAATTGATGAATTGATGAAACAAATATGATTAGATGTTGGGAGTAATGATGAGTAGTTGTAATTGAGGAAAAAAGTAAGGGTTTTATGAAATTGAGTTGGGGATTGAGTGAATTGATATATAGATGATTGTATGAATGAAACATATGATGATTGTTGTTATGATTTTGTGTTTAGATTAACAAGAAGTAAGTAAAGAAGAGTAAGCTTGGAATAACCAAAGATTTGTACATATAAATTTTTTGGTTTGTATATATGATCTTGAGTTTATATATATGATCTTGATGTTATTTGATTTAACATGATTTGGAGTTGCTTATGTGATATGTGAGTATTGTGTTGATGAAAATTGTATGAAAAATTGGTTTGGAATGTCATGGGGGTACTCCAGAAATTTAGCCTGACAGGCCCACTGATACGCCCATATAATTGGGCATGTCGTAACTACTATAATATAGAATAAATAACAGGTGCAGTGACATGCCCATGTCAAAGCTTCTGTAAGATAGATAAATGACATGGTCATTGACACGCCCATGTCGTTGGGTGTGTCACTTGTAGTATTTGGCCAAAATAGTCCTTTTCCTTGTCTTTCATCCTTGATTCCAACTATGTTAAGTATATACAGTGTTAAATGTGAAAGGTCTAAATTGAATAAGAAGTGTAAAGATTAGAGAAAAGTGATTATTCATAACGTGTCAAGCAAATATGTTTCTAATGGAAGATGAGTATTGATAATGCATGTGACTTATGTATGAATGATGTGAATTAGTAATGTGATGTGATCATGAATAGTGATGATTACTGAAAAAGTATAAACTAAAGTGATGTTATATATATGTAACCTCTATCATTACTTGTCTAATTGTGTTGAGATTGATTGGATATGCACGAGAGGTCATGAGCAGAGCTAGGCCTAGAGGTGCATATGCTAATGGACCTGACAGAGCTAGATCTTGACTTAAGTAGAGCTGGGTCTTATGTTTGAGATGATGGTTGACTTGAGCAGAGTTAGATCATGTGATTGAAAATGAAATAGACCCGAGCAAAGCTGAGTCGAGAAACTGATAGTGTGACAGTTGAACTTAGTAATTGTATAGAGGTATTGGGCTCAATAGTTATGTATGAGTATGGAATGTGATTTCTAATATTGTAATGATGTGTGAGTGGGATGTGAATCCCAATATTGTATTTGTGTATATTATATGTGGATAAGAACGTAATGTGATTTCAATGTATGTATATGTTGTTTATATGTACCATTAAGCTTTGAATCTTAGCGCGGTTCTGTGAATTACGCAGATAAGTAGATTGCTAAACTGAGAGTCGAATAGTTGTGCCATGAGAAGACTGAGGGTGTGCCAGAGACCAACTAGAAGGTGGTGCGTGCATGTACATTTTGTTATTTTATACTTTGATCATATGCATATGAATATGAATGGATTTTGTAAAGGATAATGTATATTTGTATACATGTAATCGAATGAATCTTGTAAATGGTTTAGAAATGGCATTTTCAATGAGAATGTGGTTTGAAAATGAAAAATATTCTTATATATATATTTGTATAAATACGATAATGAAAGGTTTAAATAGAACTGTAACGTGGCATCCTTATGTCTTATATACATGTTATACACATATGGGGTATATGTTTAGTATGTATATAAGGTATATGGGTATTATATTTATTTTGGTATCAAAGATTAGGTTTGAGATTCTCAACCTAAGTGGGTTTTAAAAAAGAAAAGGAAATTTTGAAAAAGTGAAGCGAGTTATGATACATGCATATGCATTGACACCTAGATTGGTCTCGGATGTGGCATAATTTGGTTTATGATGTGAAGTGTTTGAATGATATGAGTTAGATGATAGTGTGAAAAATGAAGTTCCACATGAGAGGAAAGCTAGATAAAGAAATGATGTGGGAAAAGTTATATAAGTTTAATTGATATATTAAGGAAATGGAGCTTTAATTAAGTAAAACTAATTTTGAAATTATTGATTATTCGAATGTGTTTATGAAATAAGTTATAAGAGAATAAATTTGAGAATAATGTTAGAATTGAGTTATAAGATTATAAAAGAAAATGAAATATTTATTATTAAATAAAATTATATGTGATATGAGATTGATTTAAATGAATTATATTGGTTATAGTCTATTGTGATAAAAAATGTATATAAGTAAGAGATTGTAAGGAAAAGAAAAGTAAATGAAAAGAGTGTGTAAGTGGAAAAGTTAGTTTGATTAGAGAGGAATGAAAGTTGAGTTAATGAAATTTTATACAAGCGCATTGGGTGTTATTTGATAAAATTATTATGAGAAAGGAATGAATGAGAATTTTTATAAGTTATATATTGGAAATGGAATAATAAATAAAGAAGTAAGATTTTAATATGGTGTATATATATATATATATGATTTAAGGAATACTTGGTATGTTAATTATTTAATTTGAGGTGAAATGTGTTGTTGGAATGAAATGATTATTTGGGTCTAATTTTTTTTAAAGATTTAAAATATTGAAAATACATATTCAGTTATAACGAGTGCATAAGTAGTTATAGGGTATAGGGTGTTGATATCCATGTCTCTAGGCTTGTCTGTAACTACAGTAATGTAGGACTAAAGACACGGGCAGTGATACACCCATGTCTCTGGACGTGTCATAGCTACTGTAATGCAGGATTAAGGACACACCCAATGACACGCCCATGTCCCTGGGCGTCACTTAAAGAATTATGATAAAATATGTTAACTATGCTAAATATTAGTATGTTGATGAGTCATATGATGAGTGTGGCTTATGCTTGCATGATGATAGTATGAAATTGGAAAATGTGGTTAGATGTCAAGTGTGAATTATAAAGGAGTAATGATTATGATAAAGATGAGACGAGTATGATATTATTGTTAGTTTGGAAACTTAATATAGTAATAGTTAATGAGAAACTCCAAAGTTTGGAGTATTGAATTAAGTGTTATGAGTTGAGAAGGAAAGACAAGATTTGAGTTGTATAAATGATATATATATATATATATTGCTGTTATTAATAACTTAATTATTCATATCTTGATTAGAAGATCAAGCTATGAAGAGTTAGAGGAAGTGAAGATTTAAGGAGTTTGGCTTGAGTTTGGGTTATGTTTACATTACATTGGACTTAACACACGTTAGATAGGAAAATGTGTTAAGATATTTGCTACATTGAATATTGATGAACAATGTATTATGACATGTGATTCGTCATGTATGTATTAAATACATTGTAAAAAGCCGTTGATAATGGCTAAATTGAATAAAAAGTGAAATATGTGCAATATGTGAAATGACCCAAAGTGTTTGGATAATGTGGTTTGTTGTGTATACATTAGAGACATTATGAAAAGCCATTAGCAATGGCTAGATTGCCTAAGTATGTGAATTGAGCGAAGATACCCAAAATATTTGGGTAATATGCTTTAATATAAAATGTGATACATTGTGATGATATGACATTGAAATGATAAAATGAAATGATATGACATTGATAATGAGAAAATGAGGTAATGTGCCTAAATAATAATGAGTAAAGAGGCAATGTGCCTAATGGATTATGAGAAAATGAGAAAAAGACTGATAATGAAAAATATGAAATAATTGTGTGCTAAGTATGTTATTCAATTTCCAGAGTTATGTGTTTGGCGGCACGTATGTGAGATTATCCTCATTATTTGCCTTCGGGGTTAGTATTTGAGCAATTATTTGATTTGTCTTCAGGCTAGATGCTAGGCATCACTTGCATTCGGGCTAGAAACTGGTGTCAACATAGACCAAAACAATAACTCTAGGACTTGAATAATGTATTAGTTTTGTTATCCATGGGTGTGGGCCTGAGATAACATGGTCGTGGGATAGTTTTAATAAGATTGATAGTTTTATTTTTGGAACTCGTAATCTTGTGTAGAAATTTATTTATAACTATAGAAAGTATGAAAGAGAAAGGAATTGTGAAAATATGATGATTAATGAGATATTTGATGGTGATCATAATTTGATATGATCACATGAGTTCTGAGGAATGTGATTTATTAGTCACATTGTGGTTATAACTCAAAATATGATGAATTGAATGTGATATGATTAAAGATATAGAATAGAAAATGCATAAGAAAATTATTTATAATGATTGAATGTCATGTGAAATGATGTATATTAGTTGTATACAGTTGTGAGCAGAGATTTTCACCCCCACTCTTATGTGGAATGGTTCTTACGACTTTGACACTATCAGGCTCAGGGCCTTAGAGAACCAAGCCTAAACTCAGAGAAAATGGAGTTGCCACCCAGACGAGCCAGGAAAAAGAAAGGGGCGGATGACTCGATTTCTAAGGAATCCCCAATCTCCTATTGGGTTCGAAAAGTTGGGCACGCGTGGGGAATGTGAGAATAACCCAGCACCCCCACAACGCCCAGTTCATTAGAATTGACATTCTTTTCAGGTCTTAATATTATAAAATTCTTAGTTAAAATAATATTATCCATAATACATGCAATCATAAAAATAAATAATCACTTTATTAAAATCACAACAAGTTTAAACATAATGAATAGGCACTTATCCACAGATAAAAATAAGCTTTTACAATATTCAATATCCAAAACTAAATAAATTATATTAAACCTAACTAATGAGGTATCCACAAAGTGGAAACATACTTCTTACAATTTTTTGAAACTAAAAATAGATCAATCAACAAACAACAAGCACTCGTTATAAAATAAAATAAAAATAAATCATCTATCAACATATAATAAATCATCCATCAAGACATAATAAGTTTGATAAAAACTGCTACTCTCTCTTCTTGTGCTGCCGGTTGCTGTCTTTCTTTCCTTTTTTCGTTCTCAGTTCCAAAAGTCCAACCCCTCTCTCGATGCATTAATCATGTATTTATAGGAAACAAAAACTTAACCCTAAATCTAATCTTAGTCTTAAAAGAATTATAAATTGATTAGGAAATCAAATGACCGGTCAAAACTCAGATTTGAAGGGGCTCATATCGATTTAGAGGATCCAAATCGATATGAGCCATGGCTCATGTCGATTTTAGCATGTCCCGACTCAAACCAAACCCTAATTTTTAACTTCATTCAGACCAAACCTATTTTACAATTTAATTTGGGCTTTTATGAATTAGACCATTAATATTTAAGCTTTAAAATTAGGTTTGGATTATTTAAAATTGTAATGGAACAAGGTAAGCTTCTTAAACCTAATCCGTGCCAAAATTAAGAGTCTACAGTTTTGCCCCCTACTTGAACGATCTGAGACTTCAGTAGAAGAGAGTAAAAAGCACATGACTTTGAGCTAATTTTGGATAAGGACGGTTTCTAGACCCGAGGTTGAATTCAGTTCTAGATTCAAAAAAAATTTAGGTTCTGGACCCGGATATGTTTTATGTTCTGGAGCCGGAATGAGTTCTGGACTCGGATAGATTTTGATTTGGATATTTGAACCCGAGACTAAATTTGATTTGGGTACTTAGACCCAAGACTGGGTATTTGGACCGAGACTGAATTTAATTTGAGTACTTGTACCCGAGACTAGGTACTTGAACCCAAGACTGAATTTTGGATTCTCGACTCTAAACTGAATTTAGGTTCTCGACCCGAGACTGGATTCTGACTGACATTTTATCAGTTGAGAATTCAAGCTTTCTTCTAATCGACTGTTCTATTCTTTAATGGATTGTGGGTCTTTAACCTCCAAAAATGGATCTTTATCCTTCGAAGATCGGGTCTTTATCCTTCAAAAATGTATCTTTATCCTTTGAAGATCGGGTCTTTACTCTTCAAAAATGGATCTTTATCTTTTATAGATCGGGTCTTTACCCTTCAAAAAATAGATCTTTATCCTTTGGAGATTGGGTCTTTACCCTTAAAAAATGGATCTTTATCCTTTTGAGATCGGGTCTTTACCCTTCAAAAATGGATCTTTATCCTTGCACATTGGCTTCAACTCTTCTAGCTGGGCTGATCTTTTGTCTTTTGCCATCCTCATTCTTTTGAGATTCTTACTTTCTTCTTGCTTTGTTATTTTTGTTATTCCTTTTGTAAAAAATTCAGCTATTTTTTAGCTGGCTCTTATATCTTTTTCTTGCCCTATGAGTGGCAAAATATTGAAAGTGAGTCTGAGAATATTTTGTACACGCATAAACTCAAAAAATTGAAAGGAGAAACTTTGCCCCTTGTGTTGGCTCAAACCAATGATTTTTCCCATGCAGGCTCATATTGATGTTTGTGTTGTCTAGTTCTTCACACAAGCATGCATTTCTTCTTTCTTTTGTAAAATGATTGGATCTTTCTCAAGCAATGGGCCTTCCATACCCCCTGACTCCATATCCGCTTCATCTTTGCTTTATAGAGTATTTGTTATTTACTTTGACAAAGAATAGGAACAGAAGACAAAAATGCAGTGTGATATGCTTATGTACGCATGATATGCATGAATAATACTTATAGTGGTTTCATTGACCGAGGTGCTCAGCTGAAGTATTCTCATTGGTTCAGGTCTTGCATTGGAATGATAGAAAAATTCACAGTTATGGCTTTTATCTTCAAGATGTTGAAAACATGAGTAGTGAAGGCCCCAAGCAGCATAATTAGAGATACATCTATTTCAAACTATGATTCAGCACGTCAATTGGTAGCTACTTCATAACCTTGCCAATAATCATTTACTTTGCCCAATGTGTCCTTCGAGGTTCGACAGTTCAACATAATTTCCTTAACTTGAAGGTTTGTACGACAAAAATACATTTTTTTTTAAATCTTAAAATCATATTTTGACTTTGTCAAATCAGTGTCATTATACCTCAGGACTCGATTTTCCAAATTAACATGTCTATAATATGACAACCCTAGTTACAGTACTAAATTAGGAATCATTTATATTTGAGCAAGAATTGTTGTATTTCAGATAGGCACATACACATTACTTGGCCAGAGGTCTCATTGAGTTTGAATATTGTGTATCTCATATGCATGCTTATTCAAACTATCTTCACTAATAGACTCTACCTACAAAGAGAGATCAACATGTCTTTAATAGGCTTGAAACGGGGTCTATAAGAGACACGGGTTAAATGAAAGCCATTTGTAAGTTGGAGTCGATGTGACACTATGGCAAACTCTCACACTATAAATTTCTTGTTTAGATAGTTGGAAGCATGAAAAGATAGAGCTTTAAACATTCTTCTTTCTTCTTCACATGAATCTGGATCTTGATTAGGACAGTCTTTGCCTTTGTAAAAAGTTTGGTACCCACATTCCTTTCCTTTTCTTCTTTTCCCTTTCTCTCTTTTTTACTTTTTTACCTTTTTTTAGCATTTTATCATTTTGTTCTTCTCCCTGTAGGACTGTCAAGTACAAGACTTTCAAGAACTAGATGACTTTTCTCCTATCTCTCTAATTTTGGTTAAGTCTCTGGTTGGGTTGGACAAATTTAAATCAATATATCCTTGTAAACTAAGTGGAAGTTCTTCTGATACTTTAGATAAGAAGAATTCTGTTGGCTTTCTAAACCGGTCTTTTGGGTTAACTGCCCTTTTGGGATTTTTTTTCTTCTTTTGTTCTATTTTTTACTTTCTTTTTTAGGTTCTAACTCTAGAAGAGTTGTCTTATTTGTACCAATTTGTGTTTTCGATAATAGATGAGTAGAGTGACATAAATCTTCTTCAATCATGACTTTATCTCAATAAGTCTGCGATATTAGGTCAAATTCAGGTGTCCTTCAACTATCATTATAGTCTTGACTATATATTTCTTTCTTTGATCTTCTTGCCTCTTTACCTTAGTGATCATTAGATTTGTCATAAGAGTTACAACAACTCGGGGTAGGTTATTGGGTTTACTAGCCAATGAAGAGTAAGCTAAAATTTATGAAGGCTTAAAGGGACAACTAGGGATTGATATTTTATAGGGTTGATACTAGTTGTTGGCTCATCAAACAATGCCTAGATCATCTCTCCCTTAAATAAGCAGAGTTCAATTTTACTTCAAAAGTTTGTCAAAGCATGTTCTAAGATTGAGTAGGACTTAGACAAATGTCATTATGCAGGAGCCCTCTCTAAGTAAGCATACATAACTCAATGCTATAGAATCATTTTTTCACCTGATAAAGTCATTCAAATCATGATGCATAGATATATTAATTTATGATTATCAAGCTAGACTCATCATTAGTTGAACACCAAAATGAACAAAGACCAAAATAAATTTAATAAAAATAATTTATTCAAATAATCTTAATTTGAAAAACATAATTATTCTAATAAAAGACCAAAGAAAGAAAATGAACAAAACCAAATGAGCCAGGGGAAGTTTGTTGAGTTGGAATCGAAGATGCTTCATTTATTTAGACATGTCAAAACTAGCAACCCCTTCCTCAGAAGTTTCTCCATCTATATCTTGAAAAGATGACAAGATAAAACTTTTCATAAATCATCCCTCTATCATGAAGGTTGCTGGCAGTGGCACTCTTCCAAATTCAGGCAAATGATTACTTTTGGTGTTGGGCTTGTTAGGTTCAAGCAACTTTCCACTGTTAATTAAATTTTGGATCTCATATTTTAGTCGCAAGCATTTTTCTGTCTCATATCCTTGTGTATGATGAAATTGACAAAAGGCTTCAGTATCAAATTTTGGGGCTAAAGGATTCGGCAAGGGTCGAAGGACCAATAGTTGTAACAACCTCTTTTTCTGTAACTTGTTGAAAACCCAAGACAGAGATTTTTTCAACTCTGAATACTGTTTTCTACTTTCTTGACCAGTTGCATTAACATCGACTTCCTTATATGTACTTTGATTGCCAGACTGTTAATTCCATTTTGCAAAAAAATGATTATTCTCTCTTTCCCACTCTTCTATTTACAATCCTGCTTGGAGAAGATCTTTGAAATCCCTTATAAGGGTGTGAGACAACCTTTTATAGAGGTTGGGTAGGACACCTCTGACTATCATTCTAATTAGGTCAGACTCATCAGGCCTCCTTTTGAGAAGTGCGGCCTTATTTCTCCATCTCTTTACATAATCAACAAAGTTCTCATTTGGTCTTTGCCTAATGGACTTAACTTTCATTAAAGTGACTTCCAACTCTGCATTGTATCCATATTGTTGGATGAAAGTATAACAAATTTCAGTTCTTTTGAGTACCATCTTTTAAGGTGTTGAAACAATTTGGACAACAGGGTCTAACGAGAGCATAAAGTACCTTAGAGTTTGAGCCTTAGTAGCTCGAGCAGATTGCATAGCAGCGATGTATTACTTTACACGGAGATGAGGATTCTCTGTACCATTGTACTTAGTGAAAGAAGGCATTTTGAATTTATACTTCCTTATCTTGTTCAAACAACTTGTCCACCTCTGATATTTCTTCAGTTTTTAGCTTCTTTTCGAACTTCTTCTCCAAATCAGCAATCATCTTTTCCACATCTGAAGTTTCAGTCTTTTTTCAACAGTTGATTTTTCCACAACTTTCGGCTCTTTCTTTTTATCTTGAAGATTTTGAAAATATTGAGCCCAGTCATCATCATCATCAATGACTATCTTATCATCATCGAAGGCTACTTCGCCGACCTTAGCCTTCCCTTTGTCCTTCAGCTTCTTAGTACTAGCAAATATTTCAGCAGTGTTCTCCAAAAGTGTAGCTAGTCGACTCTTCATAGTCTCAGCCAGGCCTCTTTTAGTTCTTCCATCTTGGCATTGAGAGCGTCATCCGCCATTCTTTGAATCTGTTCAGGTTCCATTGCTCTTGGTGAGAAGCTGACTGAGTTGCTACTGGAGTCTATGTCACCGGTGTAGGTTGGGTTGTCGTATGCTCTTTAACTGATGTACTCTAGGCTTGTGAGCTAGAAAGGATCATTGACATGTTATGCAATACATGTATGCATGTATACATATATGCACAAGCAATCAAACAATCAAAGATAATTAAGAGGTTCCTTCCAACCTTATAACTTCCACACATGAATGGCGAGTCTCTTTTAATAGGTATATGGTCAACAAAATACCAACATGGGATATCTTATTTTCAAAAAATTCACTCGCATGATTTTAACCAATAGTTATATTTTTAAAAATAGAAGTTAGTCCATGATAATTTTCATTAATTGGGCTTTAATTCATTGAATTAACTAAAGATAACTTTTATGCTATGTGGTGGATTAAAACTAAATTAAAGGGTTTATCATAAATAGATTTCCTATTTGAAAAAATAACTAATGATTCATAAAAAAAATAAGCAAATGATTAATGATTCTTGGTATAAATTAGGCTCGCAATTAATTTTTATTTTTCATAATTGACCTAAATAATTTGTAAGCTCATTTAAGAAAAGGTTCAACAGATTTTTAAAAGCCCACTCAAAAGGTTTGTTAAAAATAATTTTTGGGCTTTGACTCATCTTATAAAGGTTTTCATATCCAAAGACCTTTTTGAAAATTCTGAAAATTATTTTCATGTCCAAAGACCTTCTTGAAAATTCTAAAAATTGAAATTTAGTCTTTTGGATTTAAAGAAAAAATTATTTGGAGCTTACAACATAATTAGGCCATATTAGAAAAGGAACAAACCAAATAAGCCATGATTCATACCAAGATAAATTAATCATAGTCAAACAACAAGCATTTGGGATAAAAATCTAAGAAAAATAACTAGGCCAATTACATGAGCTTTAGTCTTTAGGTTGAAAAGTTTAGGCTTCCATAGCAAGTATATACCAAAAGGTATAAGACTATGAGTGGTTATGTCATGCTCGATTTTCATACCTTGAGTGAAATATGGTATCTCTTACATAACACAATACGGGTTACACGAGCGTCTTAACTCACGCACACAATGCAATCTAAATGATGCAATGAACAATATCATAATAAGAAAGAATAAAATAATATAAAGACCAACGGAATCAACTTCTCTTATCCCTAGTGGAGTCACCACTGTGAGCGAAAATTTTTGTCCCCACTCCCATATGGAATGGTTCTTACGACTTCAGCACTGTCAGGCTCAGGGCCTTAGAGAACATGGGCTTAAACCCGGATAAAATGGAGTCGCTACCCGGACAAGCTTGAAAAAAGAAAGGGGTGGATGACTCGATTCATAAGGAATCCTCAACCTCCTATTGGGCTCAGAAAGTTGGATATGTGTGGGGAATGTGAGAATAACTCAGCACTCCTGCAACGCTCGGTTTATTGGAACCGGCCTCATTTTCAGATTTTAATATTATAAAATTCTTAGTTAACACAATATTATCCATAATACATGCAATCATAAAAATAAATAATCATTTTATTAAAATCACAACAAGTTTAAACAAAATAAATAGGCACCCATCCATGGATGGAAACATGCCTTTACAATGTCCAATATCCAAAACTAAATATATTATATTGAACCTAACTAATGAGGTACCCACAAAGTGAAAACATAACTCTTACAATTTTTTGAAACTAAAAATAATTCAATCAACAAACATTCAAGCACTCATTATAAAATCAAATAAAAATAAATCATCCATCAATATATAATAAATCATCCATCAAGACATATAATAAGCAAACATATATTAATAATCGAGACTATATTTAAATACTATGTTGAATAATAAATGTACAAACTAGGGTTTTAGCATGCAAATTAGGGTTCTAATTATTTAAATTAGGGTTTCATGTGGAATTAGGGTTTTACATATTCGAATTAGGGTTTCTAAGCTACATAAAGATTAAAAAAATATAAAATTACAGTTTAAACCTAGAGCTAGGGTTTGATTATTAATAGTAAGATAAATCCAAACTAATATAAAATTTGACAAAGTTTAGTGTTTATGAAAGGGCATATATTAATACTACTATCTCTTTTAATTCAAATCTATGGCCTATTATGGATGATTTGCATACTCAGTTTATAAATAACATAATTCGATGGAATGATTATTAAGAGCAATCAATTGAGTTAATTTAAAGAGGGAATCAAACTTGTGTTGGTGGTTGGCTTTACCAAATATAAATTGTTGAACCAAGCTTGTTAATCCACTGCTTGAGTCAACTTCGTTATTGGTTGAGGGAAACTATTGCCTCTGTCTAAGACAATGGTTATACGTTTGCTGCCTTCTTTTACTTGCTTTTTGAATATTAGAGTTTGATAAAAATTGCTACTGCCTCTTCTCGTACTACCGGTTGCTGTCTTTCTTTCCTTTTTTCGTTCTCAGTTCCAAAAGTCCAACCCCCCTCTCTCTGTGTTTTAATCATGTATTTATAGGAAACAAAAACTTAACCCTAAACCTAGTCTAAGTCTTAAAAGAATTATAACTTGATTTGGAAATCAAATGGCCGATCAAAACTCAGATTTGGAAGGGCTCATATCGGATCTGGAATGTGGTAAGTTTGCGAGTAATTATTGATATTCAATATGTATAGTTGTGTTAATAATATGAAAGATATGTGATAACACATATATGATGTAATATTCTGATGTGAGCATGGACATGAAGTAAGTTTAGAGGTATTGTATTAATATTGATTCTAAGAGAAGGACATTCTCAAGAAATTGATAGTGTGACAGCTGAACTTAGTAATTATATAGAGGTATTGGGCCCAATAGTTATGTACGAGTATGGAATGTGATTTCCAATATTATAATAATGTGTGCGTGGGATGTGATTCCCAGTATTGTAATGATGTGTGAGTGGGATGTGAATCCCAATATTGTATTTGTATATATTATATGTAGATAAGAACGTAATGTGATTTCAATGTATGTATATGTTGTTTATATGTACCACTAAGCTTTGAAGCTTAGCGCGGTTGTGTGAATCGCATAGGTAAGTAGATTGATGAACTGAGAGTCAGATAGTTGTGCCATGAGAAGACTAAGGGTGCGCCAGAGACCAACTAGAAGGTGGTGTATGCATGTACATTTTATTATTTTGTAGTTTGATCATATGTATATGTAGTATATGAATGGATTTTGGAAAGGATAATGTATATTTTGGTGGCTCATGACCAATACTAGGGAATAAGAAATGCAACTTCTAAAATTCTTAATTAGCCTGTCTAAACATTAAGCAATAGAATTACACTATGATAGCTGTGATTATCACCAAACCAAGCTATAGATTCATCAGTCAAACAAAATCTATACAAATATCACATCACTACCACTTAGAGCTACCATCTCAATCATCTCATCCTCATCACTACTAGATTTCTACTTAATAGAAACATTGCAACAACCCGACTGGTGAAAGTTCAACTATCCACCCTATTCAATATATAACAAAATAATAACATAAATTGCTAGAATACAAAAAAATATGAAAATAATTATTATGTAAGTGACTATAATTTTGTTGCATGACAATAAAAGGTAGGGATGGCTCGATAAAACTTAAGTTCTTCAAGCTCAATTTGCACACTAAAAAAAGGATGAGAGATAGAAGTGAATATCTCAACTTAGTGAATGTTACTCGAACACCGGGTTAGCTTGCTATGAGAGTCGAAATGCTAATCAGATGATTTTCCACATAAAAGCTCTAAGGTTGCTCTCCTCATATTGGCATACTCCGTGTCTTAGTCACAGAAAATTGATTTGAGTCGCCACTTAAATTTATTTAAAAAAGGAAAAATTTAAGAAAAACTCAAAAAGTTACTCCAATTACATTCCATAGATAAAAATGCACTACTTTGAAATCAAAGAATGAATTTGGGAGCTAAATTTTGGCTATTTTAAGTAAAAAGAGTTTGGTTTTTAGTTAAGTTCAAACTTACAAAATTATTTTTTATAAAGAATGATAAGGATAACATGAAATGACAATTTATTCGCATGAGCAATATAAGATACATGAAGGATAATCCATCCATAATAAGATAAAATTTAAATTATAATATAAACCCAAAACTGAAAATCCTAACTACAGCCGTTATGAGTTTTAGGATGGACACACATCCCCGAGAAAACATGGAGAATAAGCTGTAAAACAAAACAAAAACATTAGTGCAATAAAAGAAAGTAGTTTTAATATTCTCAAAGTCCAAGTAAGCCTATATATTTTTTTAATAGAAATCAGAGCCTATATAGTTTTAACCATCCTGAGCCCAATTAAATTTATGAATACTTCAACTTAACTTATACTCTTTTTCATCATGTTCATCAAGCCTACGAATGCTGGGCTATTGGCCCAAGCTAAAATGTTTAAATGCCAAAATGTTTTGTAAACTTAAATTTTAGATGCAGTTACTTCATGATTAGAGAGAGTTATTATTTTAACAATTCATATATGGAATGTTGCCAAATATTTAATTATTGTAAGCTATTACCATGTGCGTTACATAAATAGACAAATTTGATGGTTACATGCATTCTAAGAACCTTGTTTTCAACGCCCAATCAAAAAATAAATCTCTCTTTAACTTGCTTTGCTGTTATTGTCCATCTGTATTCTAATGCATTAGCTAACTTGAGAAAAAACGATGTCCTTTTCTTCACATGAGATTATTCTCACTAGCTCTCCTTATGGCACCATCACTGCCTATGATACAGTCTCAGGCACCACCCTAGCTAGCTTCACTGGCAGCCGATCACCTCGCCATGGCCTTGCCCTTGCAGGTAAGGCCTATATTGCTGCTTGTCACATCTCCTCAGGCACAGCTTCAGGCTCTATTCACCTTTACAATTGGTGGACTCCAATAGCATTTCACCATCTCCCTATCCCTGAACCCATGGCTCCACTTTCAGCCACTCCTGATGGCCTATATCTATTTGCGGGTGGCCTTTTAGGAAATATCTATGTTTTATCAATCCCTTCAGGTAACATTCTCAAATCATTTCCTGCTCATGACAAGCCTGTATCTTCTCTCAGAATCAGTAGTGATTCATCACTCCTAATTTCTGGCGGGGATGATGGTGCCATTGTTGTTATGCCAATCTTTCAACTTGTAGAAGCATCAAATGAGAATCCAAGCAACTTGATTCTGCATAGATTTGTTGCACATGATGGTCCTGTAACAGCCATCACTTCTTGTATGGGGTTAAGCTTTCCTACCATAGTTTCTTGCTCAACAGATTGCACTTGCAAGCTATGGAGCCTTTTGGAAGGAATAAATCTGCGCACTGTGGCATTCCCATGTGTTATTTCAGATATCGCATTGGATCCAACAGAAGCAGAATTTTATGCTGCAGGATCTGATGGTTTGATTTACAGGGGATGCTTGAAGGTTGGAAGCAGAAAAGAAGCAAGACGGAGTCATGAATTAGTCGCATGGCCTCAAAAGCACGGTGGAGCTGTTGTATCAGTGGCGGTGGTGAATGAAGGAAAGAATTTGGTGTCTGCTGCAGAAGATGGAAGTTTGTATATATGGGAAATAGAGAGAGGGCAGGTAATAATGGTTCTTGGTAATAACATGGAAAGTATTAGTGATGTTGTGGTGGCTAGAGGGATTTGTGATGGTAAAAGTTACTATGGAGCACGAGTAAAAAACGAAATGAATGAATTCGGTGGAGGGAATACATGGCTATCAGGCAAAGAACTTGGCTTCAGAGCCATAAAAGATACAGTGAGTATAGAAGGTGCTCTGCGAGTGGTAGCAAACGATAGAAGAAAAGCCATTGACATGCTCGAGTTTGCAATTGAAGTGTATGAGAGGCTTTTAGAGCTCATTCTCAAGGAGTCCAAGGGCAGCACTAGTAAGAATGGTGAAAAGAAGGAAGGCAACATGTAAACAAATTACAAATAGTAAACAAAAACAAAAAAAATTCTTGGAAAATAATTTATTATCTACATTCAAGAAGAATGAAACTATGACGCAATACTCGTTTGCATCATTAAATTCACTAGCAAATGTAAAACATTCTTTATGAGCACTTAATTTCAACTATTTATACAATTGTACTACATATATGCAAACTTGAAAATCCAAAGTGATAAAATTGTTCAAAAGATCCACCCACTTACACGAACCTTCTCCGTTCATTAGTTTCAGTATAGGAATTAGCATGTCAGCTAATAAGAACACTACAGGTTTTCGATCTTAGAACATAATGGAACGTTATCTGCAGAATAAACAAATTACTTGCTGATTCCTTCAGTTAACTCTAGATCAGATAAAAATTGAAAATTTCAAGCTACAACAAGAATGACGTCCATGTATCTCTGGCAAATGTTGAGAAGGGGAAGATCTTTGTTTGAACAAACCCACAGAATTGATGCCACTGCCTGAAGTCAAAAAGCGCAAAACACCTTCCTATGTCCCTTGCCGTACTTTCTTCACTGATAAAATGCATATAATCCTTGACAGTGGTCATCCAGTATATTAAGACATTTTTGAGCACCTAGAATAATTTCACGGAGTTATTGGTGCAAATTTTGGAGTATAAACTGCTGCATTAGTACTGCTATAATGCTACCCATAGATATGTTAAGGACATTGACAGCATCATTAGTAAGCTGCAAAACAACGTAAATAAATAAATAAATGATGATGATGATGATGATGATCTAAGATGCAACATATTACAGCAAATACAACCCAACATCCTCTGAGAATGATAGCCCCCATCCTAATCTCAGCAATTCAGCACAGGCTTCACAGCCAACATACAGAAAAACTAAGATGCTGCAAATAGACTTGCAGAAAATTAGTATGCTTGCTGACCTGCTATGGACAACTATCCGTATTGCAAAATTTTGAGTAAATTATTTTTCCTCAATATATATTCTAGCTGAGGGTCCATGGAGGCACTTGAGTCATAATTTGCACAAAGGCATATCTCAATCTATCTTTTAGTGTTTGCCACACTCTTAGTAGAACAGGTCACAAGCATAAAGATAGCATATCCATTAAGTCATTCCAGAGCTCACCAGATAATAAGATGATTAACTAATATAAGATCTAGGCTGAATGACTAGAATAGTCTGGCCAGTCAAGCGCAAACCTCTCCTTTACAACTAACTGATGAGAATAGCTAAAATAATAATTGATTGATGTATTATAAATAGCTAAAATAATAATTGATTGATGTATTATAAATGAAGTAAACAAGTAAACGTAAATATGCTTCCCTACCCAACGAAATCCTTCCTTCTCTTGGAGTGAAGCACCTATTATGCTCTCACCAACATTAGCAATCTGGGAAGCTATCACACAAATAGCTGCTTCAGAAGCATGTATTTGAAGCACACAAAGAATAAAAAAGGGCAGCCCGGTGCACGAATGCTCCCGCAATGAGCGGGGTCCGGGGAAGGGTCGGACCATCAGTATTATTTTTCTCATCATTCTTTGTGGGAAGCACACAAAGAATGATGAGAAAAATAATTATTAGAACCCATCAGTATTACATCAAAATATCAAGGCATAGGTCTGAAGGCTTGCAAACAAATAATCTGAAGAAAAAAATAACTAAAAGATGACATCAGATTCCTTCTAGCTAAATAGAGTCTCTTGGAAACAATTTCTATAGCAAAGCCCTTGAATCAATGTGAATTTGGATATATGGCTTTATGCCTAAACAGAACCAAATGATGACACATTAAATGATATGGAATAACTTGAAAGTATGTAAAGATTTAGGAGAGATTTAAATTGTTGGTAGTTGGTAGTTGATTGTTGGCTGATAGATATAAATATACAAGTAGTAATTAGTAGTTGTATTTAATATAGATGAGCTATAATTAGTACAAATAGCATTGTATATTTTTGATGCAAGATAGATTGAATAAAATGTGTTTCTTCTTCAAACTCTAAAATTAACATGGTATCAGAGCCTTGCCAGGCTTTCTGAATTTACTGTTCACACGCCGGATTTCAGACGTTGCCGGAGTTACTGTTCACACACCGGATAAATTTATCTCTTATGGTTATTTCCGGCCGTTTTTCTTGCTATTGTTTTTCCAAACTCTTCTACTGCCATTTCAGGCATCAACCGGTCCTCCTACAGTTTTAGGCCTCCTCTACAAGATTAGAATCTACAGTTCACTTTGGTCAGTTTCAGATACTGCCAATTTGTTCTTCTCACAATGGCTACAACTTCATACATCTCAAATTACAATGAACAATCTAGCGGCCCCTACTTTGGTAAATCTTCTGCTTGTCTCAGTAAAAGCTTTGTTTTTGGACCTTGAGTTCTAGACCCTGATGCAACTGATCATGTCTCCAATAACAAAAGCTACTTCTCTACTCTCATTCATATTAATAATTCATCTACTGTTATTCTTGCTAATGGTTCACAAACTGCAGTTAAAGGTATAGGTCATGTTCAACTTTCCCCATCCATCCTTTTGACAAATGTCTTATTTGCTACTGAATGTCCATATAATCTTGTTTTAATTAGTAAATTAACAAAAAGCCTTTATTCTCTTCTACCCCATCTGCTAATCTTCTTCACCATCGTCTCGGTCATCCAAATTTTAGTAAACTTCAGAAGCTTGTTCCTAGCCTTTCTACTTTATTATCCTTGGAATGTGAGTCATGCCAACTTGGTAAACAAACTCATAGTTCTTTTCCAAAACGAGTTAATAATAGGGCTACATGTATGTTTGATTTAGTTCACTCAAACATATGGGGTTCGAGTCAAGTTAGTAAGCCTATGGAATTTCAGTATTTTGTTACATTTATTGATGATTTTTCTCTCTGCACAAAGGTTTATTTAATGAAAAGTCGTTATGAACTATTCTCTATGTTTCAAAATTTTTTTACTAAAATCCGTAATCACTTCAGTGTTTCAATAAAAATTTTGCGAAGCGATAATGAAAAAGAATAGTTGTCCTCTTCTTTCTCAAATTTTTTGGCCTTGCAGGGAATCACACATCAAACCTCTTGTGCCTATACATCCCAACAAAATGGAGCTGCAGAACGTAAAATCGACATCTCATTGAAACCGCTCACACTCTTCTTCTTCACCATAATGTTCCACTTCGTTTTTAAGGGGATGCCGTTCCTACTGCTTGTCATTTGATCAATCGAATGCCTTCTTTTATTCTGCAACATCAAAGTCTTCACTCAATTCTCTTTCCCAATGAAGATCCTTCTCACTTACCATTGCAAGTATTTGGTTGTACTTGCTTCGTTTATGATCATACTCTAGGAAAAGATAAACTCAAGCCAAAATCCACCAAGTATATATTTCTAGGCTATTCACGTCTCCAGAAGGGTTACAAATGCTATGATCCCACAAAAAAAAATATTTTGTTTCGGTAGATGTAACCTTCTTTGAATTATCAACATATTTTTCACTCAAAGGTGAAAACACCAAAATCATTTCCAATGTTTTACCCACTGAGTCTTTCACAGAGCGTTCCCCTCACACAAGCCCCTCTTCAGGTTTACTCGCGTCGTTCCCAAATCATATTCCTCCTAAAAATCATGGTTCATATTCTCTTGATACAGGTACATTGCCAACCATTGATGATTCACCTGCTGCTCCACCATCAACGTCCCCCGACTCACGTCGTTCCTGTGCCAGAAACAGAAGCAGCTACTCCTCCCATTGCAATTCGCAAAGGTACTCGTTCCACTCGAAACCCATATCCAATTTATAATTTTCTTAGTTCCCATCGGTTATTTCCTTCATATAATGCTTTTATATCTACATTGTCCAATGTCACTAGACCCAAGACTATTAGTGAAGCATTAAAATGCCCATGATGGCGGGATGCAATAATAGAAGAAATGACTGCACTACACAATAATAAAACTTAGGAATTAGTTTCACGACTAGAAGAAAAAACTACAGTTAGGTGCAAGTGAGTATTTACTGTGAAATTATAACTTGACGGACAAATAGATCGTATGAAGGTACGCCTTGTAGCCAAAGGATATACTCAAATTTATGGCCTCGATTATAATGATACTTTCTCACCAGTGGCCAAAATTCCTTTTGTTCGCCTTCTTTTTTTCCTTGGCAGCCATGCATCAATGGACTCTCCATCAACTTGACATTAAAAATGTTTTTCTTCATGAAGACCTAAATGAGGAAGTTTATATGAAACAACCTCCTGGTTTTATTGCTCAGGGGGAGTCTGCATTGGTATGTCAATTACAACGATCATTATATGGCTTGAATAATATCCAAGAGCATGGTTTGGACGCTTTACCTCAGTAATCCAGGAATTTGGCATGACTCAATGTCAATCTGATCATTCAGTATTCTTTCGGCATAATGATCATGGGAAATGTATCTATCTGGTTGTTTATGTGGATGATATTGTTATAACAGGAAGTGATAAAGATGAAATGTCTCAGTAAAAACACATCTATGCAATCACTTTCAAACAAAAGATCTTGGAAAATTAAAATATTTTCTCGGTATTGAAGTAGCACAATAAAAAATAGAGATTGTGATATCACAAAGGAAGTGTGTGCTGGATCTATTAGAGGAAACAAGCATGTTAGATTGTAAACTCATAGACACTCTCATTGATCATAATGTTAAACTTGTTCCAGGACAGAGGGAGCCATTTGAAGACCCAGAAAAGTATCGGAGATTAGTAGGAAAGTTAAATTATTTGACACTCACACGACCAGATATTTCATTTGTGGTTAGTGTGGTAAGTCAACTTCTTCAAGCTCCTTGCAGAGAGCACTGAGATGCAGTAATTCAAATTCTGAGATACCTCAAAGGAGCCCCAGCGCAAGAATTATTATGAGGATAAGGGTCATTGTCAGATTACTGGATATAGTGATGCTAATTGGGCATGTTCTCCTTCAGATAGACGATCTACTTTAGGATACTGTGTTTTGGTTGGAGGAAATCTAGTCTCCTGGAAAAGTAAAAAGCAAGATGTGGTCGTTAGATTAAGCGTTGAGGTAGAATATAGGGCCATGGCACTAGCAACCTGTGAGATTATCTGGTTGAAACAACTCCTTCAAGAATTAAAATGGAAAGAAATAGGAAGCATGAAGTTGATATGTGACAATCAGGATGCACTTCACATTGCATCTAATCTAGTGTTTTATGAACGAACCAAGAACATATAAATTAATTGTCATTTTGTCAGACAAAAGATCGAGTCAGGAAATATTACCACCAAGTTCATCAACTTGAATGATCAGTTAGCAGATATATTTACTAAATCTTTACAAGGAACAAGAATCAAATGTATTTGTAATAAGCTTGGAGCATACGATTTGTACGCTCCGGCTTGAGAGAGAGTGTAAAGATTTAGGAGAGATTTAAATTGTTAGTAGTTGATAGTTGATTGTTGATTGATAGATATAAATATACTCGTAGAAGTTAGTAGTTGTATTTAATATAGATAAGCTATAATTAGTATAAATAGCATTGTATATTTTTGATGAAAGATAGATTGAATAAAATGTGTTTCTTCTTCAAACTCTAAAATTAACAGAGTGCTAATACCAAAATCCAATTCATAAGTAATTCACAACTCAATATTAGTTGTACTGGAAAATATACATCTTTCTGTTCCCCTTTAGTGAATAATTTATTTGTTGAAGGAAAATATGCAAAGGAACAATTGATCCTAATGGGTAAACTTTAAGCATCATAATAACCCATCAGAAAACTAAATAATATGTAGGCAAATGATTAATCTATCCATTTCTCAGAAGAAACCATATCGTAAACTATAATGCAAACTGTGAAGTATTATATTCTATCCAACAATAGGATTGATTCCACAAAATTATAGGTTTCTTCTCATTCATTGTCTGGTCACTCCTCTTCCTGCCCAAGTTTGTTGATAATAGGTATGAGTTTGTTCTTTTGAACTTCAAGATAAAGCAGAACATAGATAGCTCAAACAATCAAAGAAACCCTAATTCTGTTCCTAAAACTGCCTTGTACCAGTTTCTGATCCCACCCAAAAGCATCAGCATTAAACCCCCAACTATGTACACAACATAGTCCTGCTGAAAAATAAAAATCCCACGTACAAAGTTTCTGCTTTGTGTTACTCCAAGTCACATTTTTAGAGCATTTGTCACAGATCAACCATGAGTGTAAAACACAACTCTCTAAATCAAATGGCACTTGCCTTAGTAGTACACTTATCATGAAAAAGAACGTAGAAATTTGGTAAGTATTCAGGTTAAGATTAAGAACTTCACCCAAAGAAATTAGAAGACATCCAGAAATAAAGAGGAGAATGTGAATTACCAAATTTCAAGATCACATTAAAAATTATGTTTAAACCCATGGGTTACATTCAAGACTAGAAAAATGACAAAATATGGAAGGGTAGTGTTGATGGTCACTAGCAATTTGGTGGGACAAAGGAACGGGAAAGCATGAAACCACAAAAACTTGATAATGCTAACTGTCATTTACGTATGATTTTTCTGCCTTTATTTTGTTCCCTGTTTTGACTGGATGCCTCGATATCCATTTTATAATGAATTTGAAAGAACAAGATGACCCAAATGTCCCAACACATAGGAGAACAATTTAAACAAACAGATAAAAGAAAGTCATGCATAAACAAGAAGAACAATATACCTGACCCAAGAAACAAGCAACAACGGCAAGCAAAATTGATGCCAATAATCTAGCCAAGGTTCCTTCAACACTTACAGCCCCTTCTGTTCCTCTTGGAACTACCTTAAATGTTGTAACAAGGTACCTGCTCTTGCCACGCAAATTCAAAACAACAAACTTAGTAATAAATCTCAGATGCAATCATGCAAGATTAACCAAAATACAACATAATTTATAACCAGATATTAACCAATATCATCACTAATCTAGTGAAATAAAGTAGTGCACAGATCAGCATGCGGCTAGCTGGGCAATAAAAAAGTCCATATAATCCATTAGCCCTGCATACAATTAGAGAAAAATTGCAATAATCGAACTTGAGCACACATCATTGTCAAGGGGATGTTTTAGGAAGCACCCCAAATAGACCACTCAAAAGTCATATAAAGAAAATTTTCAACTTCAACTTTCACCTATGTCTTGCACCTATATTCCTATTAATATCCTAGATTATCATCCCTCCAGTGCCTTAAGCAGGACCAGAATAACCCCCCTCCTTTCTTTTATTCCCAGCAATTTGATGGCTACCATTAACACAGAATCACAGCCACTAATGATACTCTATATCTTGACCAAAACAGATTTAAAAAAAAAAGCTAAAATCATTTACAGTTGTATTTCTAAGTTTGTGAAACCTAGGTTTGGAGCAATGGTCACCTAGCAAATAATTCAGAAACCTAAAAAGAATTAATGATTACCATAACTAACTAGCATAAATGTTATCCCTATAAAGGTCTTCAACAATTCATATTCTCCTATATTAAGTTCCATTACTTTCACAAATTCTGCCATCCTAACTCCATCCCAGAATTGATAATCTGCAAGGGTACATAACCTCATTTCAAATAATTCCATTAATTTGAATTGTAATTAACATACAGAATAATCAAGGTCAAATACACACATTATAGTCAATTAATATGTATATAACACCATTGGTGATATTGTGATACAAAAGCATCTAGAAAACAGACTTTAGGTTTTTCCTAGTTTAATTTGGTTTTGATTAGTATTCTTTAACAAGGTAGTTAAAAGCGCTAGGCGCAACTAAGACGATACGTCCTTGTACCGCCTTAGGCGCAAAGCGCAAAAAAAAACGATAGTTTGAGTAAAGTGAGGCACAAAGTTCTTGTAAATACTAATTACTAGTAATAACATCTAGTACATCTTTAAAGTAAAATATATTGGAAGTTATATTAATTTAACATTACTAAAATTTGAAAGATAGCTACAATTAAACAAGTAACGTATTAGTTTTCTATCAATTTGATTTTGATTTTTGAATTTTGTTTGTTGTATTGGTTTTCTATTTTAATAAACTTATTATTTTGAATGAAATTAAAAAACCCTAAAGACATTCAGATTTCCTAAAAGGCTTTAAATTTTCTAGAAAATTTTAAACTTTTAACTTCCTAAAATAACTAATTACTAAAACATAAGCTATTAATAAGAAAAAAAAATATTTACTACGTTTATGTAGAAAAAAAAATACTTTGTGCTTTTGCGTTTCTTGTTTTCTCTAAAAAACCGCCACTTAAGTGCAAAAAGCCATCGCCTGACTAAAGGCACCTGGCTTTGAACTTCTAAAAGCGCCAAAGGTCATTTGTGCTAGGCTTTTTTGCCTAGGCGAGCGTCTGATAAACTTTTGACTACACTGTTCTTTATTTGTTTAGTTTTATTATTTCAGTTTGTTTTAGGTTTTTTTTCCATCTTTATTTAAGATTGTTAATAAGTATTTCATTTTGGTTATGATTACTTGTTTTCAATCTAGGATTAGGATTTATCCTAATTAGAATAAAATAAGACTGCTATTCTTATTGTTTTTAAGTCAGATTTCAAATTAGAGGTTAAATCCTAATTATTTTCAACCACAATCACAATAAATTTCAGCTTCAAGTGGTACTAGAGCTCGAAATCTGAAATTTTTCAATGACTAGCCAAGGTATAGGACAAGGCAGAGGCAATCAGCCCCAAAAAACAGAATTGGCTGAGATGCAAGGAACGATTCATGATTTGACTTAGGCTGTACAATCCTTGCAGCGTCAGGAACCTGTGGAAGCCCGAATGAAGATTTTGAAAGGCGACCACAAAAAACTCAAGATTCTTAAAGATCTTTGAGGATGAAGAAGTTGAGAACGTGAACTCTTTTCATGAAGCTGGACTTGCAAACCAAGCAGCATGAGGTAGATTAGAAGACCAATTAATACGCCCTTTTGATTTGAATGGAGGAATCAAAATTGAGGTAGCTGATTTTATGGAAAGTCACATGCAGATGATTATTTAGATTGGTAAGCTAATTTGGAGAATTACTTCTAATGGAAACCCATTGCAAAAAAATAAAATAAAGAAGTGTTATTTGTACCATTAAATTGAAAGGTAATATGCTTCAATGGTGGAAGATAGTTGAAGAGCAACACGACAAGGCAAGCCAAAAAATGAACACTTGGGAGCATATGAACCAAGCTAAGGAAGCAATTTTGACCTGATGATTATACAGAGGAATTGTATGAGAAATTCCATTCCAAGACCAGTCTTTTGAGGAGTACATTGCAGAATTCAACAATATATCAATTTGGGTCAGTTTGCCCAAGATTAATGAACAAATTGCTTCTCGCAATCTTGTTGGTTTGAATCATTCTATCAAAGGCAAGATGAGAATAGTTAGTCTTATACAACATTGAGAATGTTCGTGGATATGTGTTACCAGCTGAAAAATAGTTTTCACACTATGGTGCTAGAAAATCGTATATGGTGTTGATTGTCAAAACAATTATGTTGTTGGGCTTGGTTGTCAAACCACCCAAGGAAATTATCCAAGGGCTGCCGTAATTAACAAATCCAACACAAGTGCAACCAATGTTGAAAAGGGAAGAATCTAGTGTCTTATAGTGGAGAAAACTATTATGGTTTAAATGCAAATAAATGGGGCCCCAGCTTGTAGGTTTGATGTTTTACTTGTGGAGAGAAAACTGTTTGCTCGTCCACAATGAAGAGTGAACTTAGCAAAGTTTTAGGAAGAATTGGAACCAATTCTTGATGAATATAATGAGATAGAGGAATATGAAGTTCATCCAATACATTTGATTCCTTGGTGGTTTCAAGAGTTATGACAACAACAATCAATGTGGAAGAGGAAGATTGGCGGCAACATAGTATTTTCCATACAGTTGTTGTTTGTGGTAGCAAAGTATGTGATTTTATTATGGATGCAGGAAGCATGGAGCATGCAATATCAAAGGATGTTGTAGATAATTGAAGCTTACTACAATGAAGCATCCTCTTCCCTACAAAGTGGGGTGATTAAATGATGGGCATGGAATACCAGTAACTTCACAATACCTGATGAAATTCACTATTATAGGTAACTTGGAAGATGAAGCTTTATGTGATATTGAACAATCAGATGTAGGACATAATCTCGTTGGAAGACCTTGGTTGTATGACCATGATATGGATTATAATATATGTCATGTTCGTATAATCCGTTTAAATTTCATATCATGTTAAGATTGACATATCTGGACACGATTAATAAATGGGTCATATTCATGTTGACCTTGATTATATAAATAGAGTGGGTCAACATAATATCAATACGACATGCCAACATGATTTGACACCCATTTATAAGGTGTTGAAAAAATTAGTTTAAATGCTTACTTGGTTGAGCTACCACCTGAATTACAAATTAATCCAATATTTAATGCTTTAGACTTGTATGGTTTTGATGGTATACCATCTACCAACAAAGCTCAAATGCAAAAGCTGCTAGTTGCAAATGCTGATGTTACTGACGATGTGTTAGATATCAAAGAGGTTAAGTCTATGCAAGACAACCTGTATTGACCATCCTTGGTACAGTGGCTTGGCAAACAAGTGAGGGCACTTGGATTGCTGATGAAGATCCAAGACGAGTTGATGCTCCCATCTATGAGGAGTACGAGGAATATGTCAAGGTCTACTTGTCAAACCTGAGTCTGAAGCAAGAGAATCCAGATAACAGAATTCAAAGTTTAAGTTTTGCCTTGTTCGATTTGGTTTTTTATTACCTTTCCTTATTTGTTTAGTTTTGTTACTTCATTTTGTTTTAGGTTTCTTTTCCATCTTTATTTATGATTCTTAATAAGTCTTTTATTTTGGTTAGGACTACTTCTTTTCAATCTAGGATTAAATTTATCCTAATTAGTATAAAAAAGGCTGCTATCATAAAATCATTTACCCTGATTTTTTTGTCCCAAATATGATCACTATCCTATTCTAGTCCTAATTGTTTAGATCCAATTTGCCCTAAACTTTCCCACTGTATTATATAAGGAGCTTAGAGGAAAATAAGAGTGCATCAAGAATCAGATAAACTTGTACAAGAACAAACAGAACACTGAATTCATCCATCACCAATGTGAATGAGTTATGGGAAACCGATTTGAATTCATCCATCACCAATGTGAATGAGTTAAGGGTTGCAATAATGCATATCAATAAAGACAATAAAGTTCATGATTCCAATTATTAGTTTCAGACATGAACAAAATATTTTAGCAACCTATTTTGCACAGAACAGAGATGCATTACTTACGTAGTTTTGCCATATGCCTTCCCAATCTCACTTGACACAGTATCACTCAACTTAGTACAGAAGCTGGCAACAAATCCAAGTTCCCAAAGACGAGAAAATGCATTTCCTCCTACTCCATTTATTGACAGAAAAGCACACACACAACCGGCAGTACTGGAACCAATGACACTTCCTGGTCCCCTTCTTCCCTTCCTCTTCTCAGCCACTCCCCGCGCTTCCTTTTGCGCCATTTTCACTTTGGTAGCTAAGGTACCCTGAAAGTGGAAAAAAATATAAAGAATGCAATCATTAGAAATCACCCCTTCAAAGCAAACCGATCAATAACCTATTATGGTTCTGTGGTTTCAGTTTTACACCAAAAAAACCAAATACATAACAACAAACAAAAGAATCCCAATACAGTCAAGACTTATTGAATAAAACCCAGCAAAACATTTAATAAAACAAACATATGAGACAAACAAATTGATATATTTACCTACAAATAGATTTAGACTCACTATAACAAAATATGTGGCAACGAGGAGGAAGCCACAAGGTCCAAAAGCTCGCCAAGTGAGAGTACCCAAAAGAAAGGCAGCGCAAATGCCAGAGAGAGAGCCCAGTAACCAGAGGCGGAACCAAGGGGGGGCATGGGGGGTCTATTGTCCCCCCTTGGTTCCTATATACATATACATATATATATATATACATGTATATGTATATATATATAATTTATAATATTTATATAATTCCCCCCCCCCCCTAATTCATATGCATATGTATATCTATATTTATAAATACATAAAATTAATAATACTTATATAATTATCTCATTGGTTCCTATATACATATACATATACATGTATATACAAATGTACATGTATATGTATAATTCTATATACATAAAATTAATAAAGCTTAAGTAATATAAAATTAATTTATAATATAATATAATATATAGTAGTTATATATATTTGTGTGTGTATGTATATTTATTTTTTTTCTTTAAGATTAATTTTTAGTTTTTAATTTATTGTTTTGATAATGTTATTATTATAATTATTTATAATTATTTTTAAATTTAAAGTTTAATTTTTTAGTTTTAGTGTATAATTTTAATGATTAGATTAATTATTTTAGAATTTGATTATGAATTGGAATTTAAGTTTTGATTATTAGGTTACTTATTTTATAATTTGACTATGATATGAAATGAGAATTTAAAATTTTATTATTAGGTTAATTATTTTACAATTTGGTTATGAATTGGGTTTAAAGTTTTGTGATTAAGTTAATTATTTTATAAAAAATATTCTATCATATAAATTTATTAAAAATAATTAGTTTAAATACTTTTTTAAAAATATCTCAAAATATATATAAATATTATTTAAAAAATAATATATATTATGTAATTTTTGAAAATAAAATTTAGATATTGAAATAAAAATAATAAAAATTTCAATAGTTTATTATTTAATATAAAAATAAAATTGAATACAAATATTAATACCAATTATTTGTATTAATTTTTTAATATTAAAATAAAATTGAATATAAATTCATATGTAATTTTTTTTTGCTTGAAAATTTTGCCCCCCCTTCGCCGGTGTCCTGGTTTCGCCACTGCCAGTAACCAATATAGGAGAACCCAAGATGAATATCACTAAATTGTTGAGAAGAGCAGATCGCCAAGTAGGTGGCGCAGATTGCATCAAGCTGATAGCCTCTGATAGAGCTCCCTGCATTGAATTTGAGATTTCATTGTGTCTAGAGGAAGGTAACATTTTGGAGAATTTATGAAAAGCGTTAGAATTAGAGTTGAGAATTAGGGTTTTCTTGAGGTAGATTGGGGATTTAGGGAAATGGAGTGGGATTGATATGGAGAAGACTTGAAAATTGCATTTTTTTTCGTGTATTTTTTGGACTTCTGAGTTTGAAGCGTGGCGGTTGGAATTTTGATCATTATCGAGTCCACCATAAAATGGGCTAAGAACCTTAACAATATTTTATTTTGTTAATATACAAAATAATATTTTGTAATAAGATATTTTATATAAAATAGTATTTTGTTTCAGATTAAATAATTATAAAATTTTTAAAATTTTATATATTATATTAGTTAATTTTATATTTTCAACATCTAATTATTATATTTCTTTATTTTTAAATATTAAACTGTTTAGTTCTTCTGTTAATATTTTCATCTTAAAAATATTAATCAACTATTTTGATATTATAAAATAATCTATTTGTCATTCCTTTATATATTTCTTTCTTTGTTATTTGTTAAGTTATGCTTATTTTTAATTTTATTTATATTTTTTATTCATAATTTATTTTAATTTTATAAATATTATTTAAAAATAATTTTAAATAATATGAATAATATCTTTTATTATTTTGCAGACAATTCATATTTATTATTTATTTTAATTTTATAGATATTATTAAAAAATAATTTTAAATAATACTAATAATGTCTTTTATTATTTTACAGATGATCTATATATAAAATAAAATTAAAAATAAAATAAACTTAATAAATGACAAAGATAAATATATAAAGGAAGAACAAATAAGTTATTTTATAATATTAAAGTAGTTGATAAATAATTTTAGAATGAAAATATTAATAAAATGACTAGATAATTTAATTTTAAAAATACAGGAATGCAAAAATTAGATGTTAAAAATACAGAGACTGACTAGTATAATATGCAAAATCTGAGAGGCTTCATAATTATTTAATCTTTATTTTATTAGAGGAAACAAACATATAATTTTCCAGCGCTATGTTGTAGATAGAAATATTTTATATTACATTTAAATGAATAAATAATTTATGCATTCATTATAATTAGTATATAAAAGATAATATCATATATATAATGTATATAACACTAAAAATTTTTATATTTATATATTATAAAAATATTTATAATAAAATATGTCAATTATTTTAAGATATATTTTTAAATTAATCGATTTGAGATTTTATCAAATAAATAATCAAAATATCAATTTTTAATTTTATTGCTTTAATTAAAAATAATTAAACATAATAATTTGAATATTAAAAAAATAAGTAAGACTTTATTTCTGATTGAAATTTTTTAGACAAAAATAAAAAATTATAAAATTTAACTGAAAATAATATAATTAAAGAAAAATATAAAAGTAGCAGAATAATAAAAAATTATATAAAAATTCATATTAATTAGTTATAATAAAATACTTTTAAATTGGTAAAAAATTTATTCAAAATAAAGTAAAATAATAAAAAATTGTAAATTCAATTATAATAATATGTGCATTTAAATTTTATTAAAATAATTAAATTCACATTATCAATTAAAAAGTTAAAATAAAAATGTTGGTTTCATGGATAACATTAAGAAGGGGAGTTAAATTGGTGTTTTGAATATTCAATGGAAAATTAAAAGATTCTAAAGGAGATAGGGAAGAGAAAGGTGGAGACAAGAGATCTATAGTGATTCATATTCAAAAATCCTACATCCATTTTGTAACTTCAATTGAAATTTTCCATTATACTGGAGTTCTACAAGCTCACTCTCAACTTAGTATTTTCTAGCTCACATTGAATTATTACAAGAGTTTTTCCAATGCTCATTCTTAAACCCCTTATAAGAGATTTTTAAGGCTAACTCTCAAACCTAACAATTAATTATGGCTCACACTAATTATTACAAGAATATTTTAATTGCCAACACTCAACTTTATAATGATATAAAATGTTAAAGGCTCAAGAAATAAAACTATAAGAGTTTAAACACTTTTAGCACACTCTACATTACTTGGAGCCTTGTTCGAGGTTATATTTATAGGCCTCAAAGCAAGTATATCTGTTGGTGAAGTGAGTAGAAAAGTCTAACTCTAATAGTCACAAAATCTTCTTATGAAGATTTTATGTGGTCACACAACCTTTTGAGAAGTATGCAACAGTTTGTGCGGTCACATGGCATCTTATTATTGGTTCTTTAACTATCCTTTGAAGTCCTCCAACAGCTATATGAATCTGGCAGTCACACGACTTTGAGATAGCACTGAGGGGTTGCTTCTTGTGCTGAGACTTCCATTGCTCCATGCCACCACAAACCTTTCTATCAAATCAAGTTTAAAGGTCATGTAACCAATTATATAGTCGTGTAATTATTTGTGCAGTCGCACATTCTTTTTAGAGGTCACACAACTATAGGTTTTTAGCACTGAGAGAATCTTCAAGTTTCTTATATTTCAGCTGATCTTAAGTTATTTGCATGCCATATAGACACTCAATGAAGCCATTAGAATATTTAAATTTGTTTGCCAAAATTAAAGTCATGATTGATTTGAATCTAGATCAACAATCTCCCCTCCTTTTTTATTTTGGCAATCAAATTGAATTTGAAATAAAAATAATCAATAAAAATATGCAATAGTTCCCCCTTAAGCAAAACCATAAGAAATTTAAAATTTTAAACTCTTCTACTAAGTTGCAAGATTACAAAAGATGATTTTCAAATTCATCGCATTCTCTCCTCTTTTGACAAAATTCAAAAAGAGATGTAGAGGGATAAAGAGTAGTCAAACAATAAGTAGAGAGTACGAGAAATGAGAAAATTATATAGATAAAGAGAATCAAGATAAAAATTAATATGGGTGATTAAAATTTTGCAAGAAATCAAAATTTATGTACCAGCATTCAAAAGTGAATAAAAGAAAAAATTTTAAAATAAAATTGTGAGATATCTAAGCCATATACTTAGTTAAAAAAATAAAAAAAAGTACCAATTGTAAGAAAATGCAAAATATTGAAAATACTCTCCCTTAATTAATGATCTCCCTTTCAAGAGTTGAAAACTTGGAAACAATGGAACTTCACATTTTATCTAAATAATCAAGTATTTCTCTTCTTTTGGTGGAATAAAATTAAGAGGGTTGGAAAAAATTAAATATGGTGATCAACTTAATTATAAAAAACTTTTAAATGTAAAACAAATAAATGAGTCAATCACAAAATCAATTTTTAACATAAATGCCAAACTCAAATCAAAATATAAATTAAATCATAAATGTATAAAAAAATGAAAGGTACAAAATTGTACTAATGTATCAATGCCAATTATCTTATCCTTGGCATAATTTATAGTAGCTATTCTTCCATGTAACATCTCTTCTACCTCCACCACACCACCTCAAATAAACTCTACTTCTCATGGTAACCTCAATCCACACCTTAGACCCTATTTCGATAGAATGATTACTCTTGTTGAAAATACAAGATGTATATATTTCTTGATAGTGAGGGGATTAAACTATGAAAGTATGTAAAAACATAGTGGAAAGCCTCTACACAAAAAGTAGACAGAATTTTAGTACTTATTTCTAGAGCATAATGGACCAAAGCACAAGAGAGGGCTATTTACAAAAACAACCGAGCTTGCTCTATCTTAGTTAATTCCATGTTTGGAGAGAAAATAGGGAGAGTCTAATACAATACAAGTGCATATGGTATTTGGAGGACTCTAATAATGATCAAGTGAAGAACTATTATGAGAGTACCACCCAAATAAAGTCCAAGAAAAATTCTAATGCTAGTGCATGAGTATGAACTCTTCAAGATGAAGTCAAGTAAGAATGTCACCGAGATGACAAATCAGTTACTTGCTATAGTCAATGACTTGAAAAAGTATGGTAAGATCTACTCTTAAAAGGATGTGAACAACAAAATTTTAAGGGCTCTCCTAAATAAGAACTTTGGGTCATAGGTCTCATCCATTAAGGAAGCTCATGACCTTAGCAAGCAAGGGACTAATGAGCATGTAGGGAAGCTTCTTACCCATAAGATGACCTTAGAGAAGGAAGAAGAAAAGGGTGACAAGGAGAATCAGAAAGCAATGGCCCTAAAAGCCTCAAAAGAGACAAAAAGAGAGTGAAAACTCAAGTGGAGGAGAGAGTAAAGATGAAGATAAAGTGGCTCTTCTCTTAAGAAAAGTCATGAAGGCTATTATGAGGAAGAGGAAGAAAGAAAAATTCTACACTAAGAATGGTTTAATTCATCTAAAGACAAGGAGAAGAAGAATGAAGTGAAAAGTTTTGAATGTGGAAAGAAAGGCCATATTAAAATTGATTGTCCCAAACTCAAGAACAAGAAAAAAATGGAACAAGGAGAAGAAGAATGCTCTCAAGGCTACATGAGTTTATGATTCTTCAAGTGAAGAAGAAGAAAAACATAGAAGTGTAAATCTTTGCCTCATGGCCATAGGGGATAAAGGCAATTCAAATGAGGTAACCCTTACATCCTGACTCTCTAATAATGATCATGATGATGATGTCGGTGACATTGAGGATGATGTGAGCTTTTAGTGCACATGAACCAAAAAGTTTAAAAGTATTTTAAAAAATGAAACTTTATAAAGAAAAATGCTTTAAGCTGGAAAAAAAATTTATTGAATTTAAAAATTCAACTATTGAGCTAAATACTTCCAATGAGCAACTAAAGGGCTCTTTGGATGAAGTTTCTAAAACTTTTTCTAGTTTGGATTAAGTTTCCAAAGAAAATTCATATAAGCTCTATTTCAAAATTTCACAATGGCAGGGAGCCCTTAGACACTTTAATTAGTGTTCAATGACCACCTAGCTCTAAATGTGGTTTAGGCTATGATAACTCATCAACATCCACCTCAAAGGCTTCTATATTTATAAAAGTTTTAACACCTTAAACTTTTAGTATTGAGGTTGAGAAAAACTTAAAAGCACCTACAAAGCCTAAAAGTCCTAAAAAGACTTTACAAGACTCACAAAGCTCTAGAGCTAAGCCTTTAAGAGCTAATCATACATTCATATACACAAAGAATGTACAAAAGCATAAACATGCACAGACTCACTTTCACTCATAACATATATGTACATACCGATATACTCAACTTCATCCTCTAAGATTTGATATAAGTAGGATGCAATGAACTCGACATTTATATCAATGTCATTATTACATGAAATTTAGTCACATAAATACATTTTCTATATAAAAAAGACTCACCTTAAGGTTTCATACCTTATATTGAACATCAATGACCAAGAACAACTTTGAAAAATTCTCATCCAAATCAGATGAAGGAGTATCATTACATTATTCCTCGACCAGCAAAGCCTATAGAGTCTTTAATAGGAGGTCTCTAGTTGTTAAAGAGTCTATGCACTAATTTTTAATGAATCTTAAAGCTTGATCATGGGGAAGGTAGTGTTCTTGATGATCTTGTAGGTACCTTTAAGAAGCTAGAGGTGAATGATTCTCTAAAGAAAGATAAGAATGAGCCACCTCAATAGCAAATGGTACATCAAGAGGAGCCTCAAGTGGAGGAAACCTAAGAGTTAACTAAGGAATGGCACTATTGCAAGGAGTATTCTAAGGAGCTTATTATTGGGGATACCTCTAAGGGTGTTAGTACTCTATCCAAGCTTAGATATTTAGATTCTAATATAGCTTTTGTTTCTCAAGTTGAGCCAAGATCGATAGAGGAGGTTTTTAATGATGAGTGTTGGGTGATTGCTATGCAAGATGAATTTAACCAATTTGAGAGAAATAAAGTACAAAAGCTAGTTTTTAGACCCAAAGACCATCCAATCATTGGATGCAAATGGGTCTATAGGAATAAGCTTGATGAGGATGGACTCATCACTAGAAATAAGGCTTGATTAGTAGCTAAAAGGCTATAACCAAGAGAAAGGCATTGATTATGATGAGATATTTACTCCCATAGATAGATTAGAAGCTATAAGAATTCTTCTTACATTTGCAAGTCATACGAATTTTAAATTATTTCAAATGTATGTTAAAAGTATATTTTTTAATGGTATTATCAATGAGAAAGTTTATGTTAAACAACTATGAAATTTGAAGATTATAGACTTTCAAATCATATTTTTAAACTTACTAAAGCCTTATATGGTTTGAAATAAGCTCCAAAAGCTTGATATGATAGGCTTAATTTGTATATTTTAGAAAATAGTTTTTCTAATGGAAAAGTTTATACAACACTTTTTGTTAAAAAAATATTCACAAACCAAATTAGGTTGATGACTCTGAAAAAACCAAATACTATATGCTAAAAAAGAAGAAGTTTGAAGCCACCAAGATGCAAAGTGAAGGGATGCTCATAACACTAAATGTGAAAGATGAAATCTATAGATTCTTGGATAGAATTGGGTGGAGAAACCTAGACTTTCCAAATGAGTTAGGATACCCAAGCATGTTAGAGAATTTCTCATGACCCTTAGACTTGAGAAAAAGCTATAATGCTGATATTTATTTTCACCTCTTGAAAAAAAATTAACTATTGACTTATTTACCTCTATTTGGGGTTTCTAAACCACAGGCAATTTTCCAACAATGACAATTACTTTCCCTTGCAAAACTACTCTCAATTTTGGAGAGAAATCTCTATAAAAATGGAGTATGACAACCAAAACTCCAAAGTTATTCACTTTGAATCTCACTCTTTTGCTTCTCCACTGAATTATTACCTAGACAGTAAACCAAAGAGGTGATTATTGCGCTCGACTTAACACTACTACAAGCGACACTAGCAAGTATATGAGGTAATTGTAGCAACAGTGATCGTCCCAAAGTCGTCTCACAAGGAAGGAATTGTTTTGCAATAGCTTGATTGACAAGTAAATTTAAAAGCAAGAGTGTGATATGTTGGAATGGTGAAAAGCAATTTTAATTTAAAAGTAAAATGAGTGGTAGTTGTGTAAGATCAATTCAATTCTAGGAATGGTGCCTATGGTTATAGATCAATTTAATCAAAACTTAATTCTCAAATTATCCATTAGTATTATCTTATATTTTAATTTGTTCCTTGAGTTTAATTAGTGAATACCAATTCATTAGTTTTCACATTCATGAATTAACAACAACCAATTGTTTTGAATTTGCAAATTAACAAACCCTAGAACTTATATTTCTAATTCATTCTTAGGGTAGTTGATTACATAGTTTCGATATCAAATTTCACCTCTCGGTCCATCGTTCAATATTAAGTGATTAATAGGTGGCCAATCTATCAACCTAACATTCAATCCAATGCAATCAACCAACAACAAGGTATACTAATAGAATTATCAAATCAAGTCATCTAATTAAATATACTACAAACCCTAGGCATGAGTAATTTAGCTCATCATCAATTTAAAACAAATATCGATCTCAATATTCATCAAATCAAAATTATACATTGTAATATTAATGTTCATAATAAAACAACAATAATATGAAAAACCCTTTGTAGATGCCAAAAGTCGGACTACTTGTCTTCCTCCTAGCTTCCACCTTGATGTGTGATGAACAACTTACAAGCTCCCTAAATCAATGGCTCTCCTCTTGAAGGATGGAATGTAACTTTCTCAAGCTTCAACTCCAATCAAGCTTTCTTCAAACCCTAATTGTCTAAGAAACTTGCTCACTCAATTTAATCTCCAGTATTGATTGGATCTTGTCTATGGAAGAAATGAGAATGGAAATGAAGAGAGAATGGCGTCTCTCCTCTTGAAAAATTAAGAACAAAACTAAGAACTCCTCTTTCAAAAATAGCCAATGTGTATATACTACTCCACTCTCATCTTCTTTTAATTTTTTAAGAAATATCTATCTCTTGCCAACTCACACACCACACTTTGTCTCCCACCTTTTTCTTTCTTTATAATTTTTTTCATAAATTAGGTAAATTTTTTGATCTTTTATTATTTCTTTTTAAAAGATATCACCTATTGTCCCCCATCTTGTCCCCTAATTCGTACAAAATGATTAAAAGAATTTTCACAAGACACGGCCAAGTCATGAGTGACTTGGCCGTGTCACTCATTTTCTTATGGACACGGCCAAGTCATGTGGCCGTGTCAATGGTTGCCTCAAAATCTCCTTTCTTTTTCATGTAGGACACGGCTAAGACCCTGGCCGTGTCATGGGACATAGCCAATGACTTGGCCGTGTCTCTTGAGTGTGTTCTCCACTGTGCTTCCATCCTTACTTGTTCTTTAGATGAGACACGGCCAAGGCCTTGGCCATGTCATGTGACATGACCAATGGCTTGGCCGTATCTCTTGGGTGTGTTCACTTCTGCCTTTGCTTCTTTAGTTTCACTTTTTGGCTTCATCAAGTGAGACACGGCCAGTGGCTTGGCCATGTCTTCTCCCATTGTCTGTTTTTGCCAATTTGCTCTGAAGGACACAGCCAGTGGCTTGTCAACTAAGACCGTATCATGTGTGTTGCCTTGGATGAGGGACATGACCAATGGCTTGGCCGTGTCTCTTGGGTGTATCACATGCTTTTCCACCTTTTTTTTTATCCTTCAATTCATTCTTTTGAGTTTCCATCTAAATCAAACACTTCAAGCAAACTTTAAACACAAATTAAAAGAAAAATTAACTTAAAGCCAATAAAATTAACCAAAATATATATACATATATGATCAAAATAGTGATGTTAATGAAAAAGTCACACAACGTGACTTATTTTTCTTCTATGCCATGTTCAAAGGTGTAGAAGTCTAATCCACCCATTTTCTCATTGATACCTTTCTCCATCACTCTAAATATAGTACCGAAACCTTCTTTTAGTCAACCCAAATAAATCAAATTGCTTGGAACTTAGGAATGCACACTAAAGGAAACCTAACAACTTTGAAAGATCCCCTTAACCCATCCATCAATTCTATCAATATTGCCTATCTTGAACATGCTAGATGCAGTGAAGGGTAGGAGACTATTTATGAGTACACATTTGGGAGTAAGGGTGTGATTCAAAGAGAAATGAAGAGGCCTAGCATGAATATTATGGGAGAAGAGGGAGGAGAGGCTATGGAAGTTGACTTGGATGCCCATCCAAGCCTTCCAAGCAACCAAAGAAAAGGAATAATCTTCTTCTACCGTGAACCTTATTCTTATTACCATTCACTCTCTACAAAAGTGGATCTCCTCTCCCATATACGCCATAATGTTTATGAAGTCCAAAGAAAACTAGGAGTCTCTCAATTTGACCTTGATGAGTGGGATGAGAGTGAGCATAAAGAAAGCCCTTTTGAAGAATCCTTTTCATCTACTCCACCTCTTAGAATTGAGGGGGAAGATTTGGAGGAAGGAGATGAAGAGGAGGCTGCTCTATCCTTGCAAAGTAAAGGAAAAGAAATTGCTAAGAGATTTCACAAATGATTCTAATTAGCTCCTTCTTTTCTTTGTTCTTTATGACTTTCGATGGTACTTCATGTAATGATCATACATTTCCTTTTTAGTTTTTGTTTCTCTTATTTGTACTGCTTCATTTATAAATGAAATTTTCATGTTTGCCATATATTGTATTTGTTTCTATGCTTTGCCTACTCTCTCCTTTTATTCTTTTGTTTTTGCCTTTTGTCAAAGAGGAGTGGATATATGCATCACTTAAAGATCCTTTTAAAATTTTAACTATAAATATATCTAAAAGAAAGTTAAGTGGCATATGCAAATTGAATTTGAGCTAATTTGGGGGAGAAATCTCCTAAAGAAAGATACATGCATCACATTGTACCTTTATACATTTTACCCTTGTTTAAATCTTTTGTCTTTATGAAATTTTTGTCCATTCAATTTAATTGCCAAAGTCAAAAAAAGGGAGATTATTGACCAATTAGTTGGAATAAACACTATTTGATCTTTGACAACCAAATTGGTAAGTGTTAATTTTTCACGCAAATATTTTTCTTTAGGTCTTTAAGATTTCTACAATATTTGTTTTATACGACCGCACAACATAATGGGCAATCACACAAATTGAGGGGAAAGGTGAACCATAACACAACAAGAATTGCAATCACATGCACAATAAGAGACTTGACTGCTAGACAATTGTGCGATTGTATAACTTGCTGAGCAACCATAATAACAGGAAAGATATCTTCAGGAAATCACAGTAGAGTTTGCAGTTAAAGGAGTAGGAAAAAGATGGATGCTAGACCATTTGTGTGACCACACAATACTTTGAGCAATTGCACACATCCTAAAGGTAGAGTCTAAACTCTTCATAGTATGGTTAACGATTAAGTTGAGCGATAAAGACCTTCAGGTTGTGCGACTACAATAATTCAACAAATTTGAAATCTAACAGGATTGATTAGCCAATAAGGGTAAGACATGAAAGATGATTTACTGTGTACCGGTCATGTCATAGTTTGTGTTACCACTATACTCATAAAGCTTGGCATAGAATAGTTCTCACCGACTTATCAATGCCATGTGTACTAGCCATTGGAGATATCTATTAGATACATTTTAATTTTCACGACCGCTTAAAGTTTGGGACGACTGTGTAACAACTTGAGCTACTGCACAATAAGGCTTACAACTATTAGACAACTCTAACAAGAATTAAATACAAGCTATTTGGTTGGTGAAGCTTGGATCTTCTGGTCCTCTTATCCATTAACTCTTTGGACTTTAGACGGCTATAAATACTTCACCAATCTTCATTTATTATATCTTCTTATGGATTATATAGCCAAACTCTTGTAAATTAATTTCTTAAATTACATTGTTCTTAACTTTTCATTTATTGTATTTTGAGTAATGGGTATGAGTAACAAACACCATTTTGTGAGTTGGTTAGAGAGCGAGTCAAATGAAAAAACTCTTATGGGCATGAGGTATCTCAAACCATTGTAAAAGTTTGATGTGAACTTAAAAAACACCAAGTTATAGTTAAACTTATAAAAACCCAAGATAATGAAATACTCTACTTGTGGTTGAGAAGTGAAATAGGATTGTTTGAATATGAACAAATATAAATTATTTTTGTTCTTTTTATCTCTATATCTTTTGATCTTGCAAAAAATTTTAATTTAGCCCTCAAAGTAGAAACATACCAATTCACCTCCTCTTGGTTGCCTAAAGAGACAACATTTCTCACTACAAATAATATTTTATATCAAATTTTTATTTTTTAAATTTTACTATTAAATAAATATATTCTAATAAAATAATAAAATTTAATATTTTAAATTACATTTTCAACATATAAAATATATTAATTTTTATAAAGAAAAAATTTTAATTTTAATTACAAATAAGAAATAACACTCACAAAAATAATATAAACAAGTAAAATATATAAAAAAATATTAATAAAAAATATTAAATTTATTTTCAAATAAACTTTACTTATTATACACATGAAAAATAAAATTTAAAAAATATTATTTGGATATTAAGTAGATATGGTATATATAATGTAGATGTCTATAGATATTGTGTGCATGTTTTATATTTATTGTATATCTATCATGTGTATATTATATGTTTTGTGTATATTGTGCATATATAAAATTTAAAAATATGTAAAGTTAAAATAATATCAAATATATTCTGTATATTGTATAAATGTTGCGTGTGTATATGATATATGTTGTGTTATGTCAATGTTTGTTATGTTTATTTTATATATATTGTGTATATTGTGTTTTATGTTTATATTATGATAATGACAATAATAAAATTATTTATTAATAAAAACATAAAAAAATTACATTAACATGAATAAATAAAGCTAAGAAAATAAAAATCATCATAAAAAAAATCGTAAAAACCAAAAAGTAAAATTAATTATTGATGAAAATAAAAATCGATGAAAGTGGCACAATTTTTTCGTTATTTGTGTAAATTTCTCATTAAAATATAAGTTAATAATTTGATTTAAAATTTTTGAAAAAATTACAACCACTTATCATATTCTTTAAAATTTTTATATTTTTTAACAAGAACATTTTTCTTTGTTATTTTATGAACTATGTAATGAATTTCTAATAAATTTATAAAACTTATAACGTATATGATAAATCTATAATATGTAACACCTTTATATTCTATATATATATAGTACATGCATTCTGATTATGTAAAATACATATACAAAACATAAGAATGTCATATTTATCATTAGAATTTTTTTTAATTTTATAAAAATAGTTTAACCTTTAAAAATATAATTTAGTAAATAAAATAACATATTTATAATACTAATTAATTGTTAAAAATATAAATTTGAAAGAAAATATCTATAAAAAATTTGCTAGAATTTTATATGTAAATTGGATATTACCAAAATAACAAAAATACAACCTATATAAGAATCCACACTTCCAATATAAAATAAATACCAAAACTCCAAAATCATTCAACATCTCAACAACATATTTATATATATATAACTTATTCAAGTATTTACATTATTTACATAAACACTAAGTTATAAAATTAGCATATATTAACTTATATTAATATATTATATGAGCATGATAAATTATAATATCCAAGGTTTACATGATATGCTGGCAACTCTGGTCTTAAGGCAAATTTCAGACTTTTAGTACCAATCCAAAATTTAGACCTGATCTGGTTTAGCAGAATTCTATAAATCTATCCCGCTACTTGAGAGATGGAATTCAATAGGTACATGCTTTGATAACGATAAATAATAACATGCATATAATTCCTTTAAAATGCATCATGCCTCAATGTCAAGCAAAATACATATAATTCATTAACATTCATAATCACCAATGCACATTTGGCCCAAAGGTCCTTATACAACAATCTAGTTTTATAAATATTATTTTGGCCTATCTCAACAATAATGACACTAGTGTGTCTTGCTCGAAGACGTAATCAATACTATGATACCAACGTATCTCGTCTAGCTGTGTAATCATAACACTAGTGTGTCTCGCCCTAAAGGCGTATGGTATGCTGAATAATACCAAACATAATTTTCTATAACTAGTTATTGTATAAAGTATCATGCAACAGATATTCATAATTTTACACCTTTTTCCTCATGTGTACATTTTCTTTCATATTTTCCATGTTTTATGTTCATTTTCCTAATTTTTCAATCATATCTAACATCATTCATAGCCATTATTTCAATATGGCCTATTTCCACACTTTTAATGCAACATTCATATTTTTCACAATTTTTACAAAACAATATCTTTAACTATTCTATAATGGTTTTACATGTCATATTACATGCAATGCAATCGCTTTTATTAGCAACAATATACATTTTAAGTAAATACAAAAATCAAGTAACAAAACATATTCAAAAAGTTACAATGTGTTATGTCAAATTCAATGCAATTATAATATAGATTATCAAAGTATGTACTAACTTCCAATTATGGCACTTCCAAGCCAAAATCACTCCCTCTCCTTCATTTATCCAATATGTTCTTCACCTCTTAGATTGGACAAATCCACTCTACGCAATTCCTAGCCAAATTGTAGGTTCACATAAACCATTAGAAATATAATTCTACTCATTTTAACTAATCAAACTAAAATTATCACATTTCTACCCAATGCCTATCATTTTCCCTAATATGCTTTAAATTCGAAAATCCTTCCTAATCAATTGTAAATCAAGTTTTAAGCTAAATTATATCATTATAATCATATTCTAATACAATTTACCCGTTCACATTCCATTTACATTCATTCTTTACAATTTTCACTAAAAACCCTAATTCTCTCTTTTCCTTTTCCAAACTATCATCAAACTCATTCAAATCAATCATCCAACCTTAAATTCATATCATATACATCAAAATAACTTCTTAATAATCCATATTAATAATTATCTATGCCTCCTACAAAATTTCAAATTCCACATAATCAAATAATCAAGAGAAACTTTTAAAATTTCAAAAAAAGCTTACCTATTACTTGTGTTTTCTTCAAATTCTCCTTATTTCATTTAAATTCCTTATAAATTTGGTATAATTGAAGAAGCAAGAGCTTCCTTGGTCAAAAATGGTGAATAGGCCCATGGAGAAAAAGAGGAAGAAGAAAATGAAATAGAACTTTGATTTTTATTTTTCTTATTTCCTAACCACAAATATGTATATATGTATATTAAATAATTTGTTAATTAATAAATAAATAAATATATTTAGTATTTATCATCTTTCACTCAAAATTAATTTTAATTTTGAAGTATTTTATTTATTTTATTATTTTTAACTTTTTACCTTTGACTTTGACTTTTTAATTTTTATCCATTTTTGTCTTTTAGTGATTTTATACTTTAGGTATATTTAACATATACACTATGTATTTTCTCCTTTCAATATATTAACTACCCTCTAAATTAATTATTTAATAGTATTTAATATTCACGTAGGTTACATGTTATATAAATTTAGTAAATTTTTAAAATTGATTAAAATTGAATAAATTTATTTTTTAAATATGATAAATTTATAATTTTTTTTTCTTAGGGGAGGGCAATGTTTGATTAACCAACCGAACACTTTTATTTTGTTAACCGACCATATAATATTCGGTTGGTTTGGTTATATAAATATAGAGTTTTCAATTTCGGTTTGATTGATAGTTAATTGATTTTGGCCGGTTGGTTAACCATTACCCAAAATCATTAAAATGTAGTGTTTTACACTTGTTTTCAATTTACCTAAAGCTAAAACATTCACATTACCAACTCACATCTTCAACACCAGTCGACATACATAGTTGCCACCACCATCTTCTTTCTTATCTCTCTCTCCCCTTTAAAGACGCTCACTGTTTACCTCACCAACAACCTTATCGCCAATCATCATTGCCACTAGTAGTCTCTTCAGTCATCACTGGTTGTCAACTCCTCGCCTCATAGTCACAACTCACAATAACCAAATTTACCTCTCTTGATCGATTTAATTGAAAGTATTTTCTTTTGGGATTCCTATTTTTGACAAAATGGCCAATTTTCGTAACTTAGGTTTTCTTTGATTTTGATGCTTTTGTTTTACATCTAACCCATTTATAGTTTCTGCAATTGTAAGTGAACCTATCCCTTCATTCATTGAGCTCTCTAACTAAGCTTCCTTGCATGACATGACTGAGTCTAACATAAATATCAGATGACTAGGGGGAGAATAGTGATAGTACTCCTACTTCCCTAGCTCATAAACCGAGATTCTTGTCCAATCAGTCTTACGACCGAGCTCTCCTTGGAAGTGTGGACCTCATTTTTGGACACTCTGATACACCCACAATCAGTGCTGATATCACTCAGAGTTTGTCTTCTTCTACCAACTATATAAAGGGGTAAACCCCCTTGCGGAGCCCGATCCACTTTTCTCTCTTGTCTTGTAGGTGTAAAACCCAGCAACAGCAACGCCCAAATCCGAGCTAGGGCATATTGAGGTTCTCCTCAGCATTAATAAGGTCCAATGATCTGAGTTCTTTTTTTTTTTATGCAAACATAATGTTGAATTTTGCAATTAAAGATAGCTTTTGTCATGTATTCATGAGGCCTAGTAAATTACTCTTCTCCGTTTTTATTTCTTTTTCATACATTGACTTATATGGATTCTCTGCAGTGCTCGAACTCCTCCCTATATGATTCATACCAACTGCTATGGCTATGAAGAGTGGGCTCTATTTAATTGTGCAAAAAGTTTTTAAATATTCTTTCTCACTCCTTAAATTTAAACATGAGCAAAATGAGAAAAAAAAATTATGTAGAATTGGATAAAAATTTTATAATACCAATAAAATTTTTAATAATATTAAAATTATATGAATAGTGAGTGAGATTGATGAATTTAATTTTTAATATAACAGTGTAAATAAATTAAGCCAAAATTAATTTTTATCTATAATTGCTTTTACGTTTACATGTTATTAAGAAAACACTGAAAATAGTCACTTGATTAGAACTACTTTCTAATTGGCTATATTTTCAGAAAAAAGAAAAGAAAATGTTAATATGTTAAAATCTGGTGTTGGAGTATTTGATGAATGCTAGTAATTAGGCAAAAATAAGAGAAATGTGAGTTTTAGTAAATTAATTATGGAGATTTTGGGATGTTGTTTAAGGTTGTTGTTTATTATTTTGGAAAAAGGATTGGGATGGAAAATGAACGGTAATAACTAAATAAAATTCATAAAAGGGTTTGTTTATATTAATTATATGTTTGATGATTTTGAATTTTGATTATCTCTTATATAATTAAAGCAATTGAACAAGTCATTTTATTAAGCTTTTTTTATGTTCATAATTAAATTAGTGGATTCTTTTTATTAATTTTCATTTTTTTTATTTTTGAATTGGTAAAGACTGGCATCGAATATTCATATTTAATTAGCTTTTGGAAGCTTGTATTTCCATTGTTGAATTAATTGACATGCACATTATCCTTCAAACACCTTTCATTTCACTTTTGGAAGCTTATATTCCAGATTTTATTAATTACATGCACATTGCCCTTCCAACACCTTTCAATTTCTCACATGCTATGCCCAATTGAAATAAGTCAATTATTGATTATATAATTGACAATTCATCATCATTCACTATTTAATCAAGCTCTTTTTTTGTTGTATTATGATGCCGATGGCAAGTTAGCATGATGAGGAAGTTGAATATGGTCCTCAGTCAAGCATAGTGACACACACTGCTGCCCCTACCCCTTCTAAAAGGAAGAGAACAAGGGCTAGATTGAAAGTTTGGCAGCACTTCAGTGAAAAGTTTTAGGATGATAGTGGTCAATCTAAAGTGCGATGTAAGTATTGTGATAGACAGTTTTTTTGTGATATGAAAAAGAATGGGACTAGTGCATTAAAATATCATATAGGTAGATGCAAAAATAATCAAATGAATGGAAGGGATGCAAAGAAAATGAAATTGACTCATCAATCAGGGGGTACTAGAGATACTTGCATAATTAATTAGAAATCTGAACAACTTACTTATGGAAAGGCATTAGCTATGTAGGTAATTGAGTATGAATTAGCTTTAAAATTTTTTCATTATCCTGGGTTTAAAAAATTTGTCCGATAACTTTGTCCTAAATTTATTGTTCTCTCTATAAGAATTTTAACTAGAGATATGTTTGAAATGTGTGTTGAACAGAAAAAAATAAAGAATGTGTTATAAAATGATTATTCTAGAGTCTGTCTCACTACTGATACTTAGACTTTGATGCAAAGAATCAATTATATGTGTCTCACTATGCATTTTTAGATGAGAATTGGAAATTTTGCAAAAAAAATAGTAATTAATTTTTGTCCAATTACGAGTCATAAGGGTGATGATTTGAGTCAAGGTGTGGAGAAATGTTTGCTTAATTGGGGAATTAATAGACTTATGACTATGACAGTTGATAATGCTTCCACCATATAATACTGCAATAACAAGTTTGAAGAAGAAAATATCTAAATGGGGTCCAATTATACTAGGGGTAGATATTTGCACATGAGGTGTGGCTCACATTATGAACTTAATAGTTATTGAGGGATTAACTTATATTTCTAAGTCTATATATAAGGTCAGATGTGATATTAAATATATCAGAGCATCACTAGCTAGATTAGCCAAATTTAAAAAGTGTGTTGCAATGGAAGGGAGTCAGTGCAAAAGACTGTTAGCCTCCTCACTAGATGGAATTCCACAAATCTCATGCTAGATAGGGTTGAAAATTTTAAGAGAGCTTTTGAGAGTTATGATCATCAAGATAGATCATTCGAGTATTGTCTAATGAGAGATGATGAAATTATTGATAAATATGTAGAGTAGATGGTAGGCCTAACTCAAATGATTAGGCATGTGTTAAGAGATTTTGCAAGTTTTTATAAAAATTTTACAAAATAACTTTAAGGGTGTTGAGCTCTCAATAGTGTACTTGCAACTCTTTTTTTTCATGATATGTCAATGATCCATGTTTTGTTGAAAGAATAAGAAAATAATTATGATGATCTAGAGTTGTCCACCATGGCTATTAAGATGAGAAATAAATATAACAAATACTAAGGCAATCCAGATGAAAACAATATATTAATTTACATTGTTGTTGTTCTTGATCCTTGATACAAATCTAATTACATAGAGTATGCTCTAAAAGAGTCGTATTATGCAAAAAATGTGTAACACCCCTATACTCTATATAAGTACTATACATATATCGAGTATACATACAGTACGTATATAAAGTATAAGAATGTCACTTTTTGTTACAGTTTAAAACCTTTATTTGAGTTCAAACAATATTACATTAATTTAAAGAACATTTACAAAATCATTATACTTTTGATGATCTTACCGACATATAATAATCTTGTTTTTACCAAAACGTCTTTTATACATATAAATACATTCTTGTCAAAAGTACAACATAATTAAATTATACATGTATGCATCACCTTCTAGTTGGTCTCGGCATACTCTTACCCTTCTCGTGGCATAATATTTTAACTTCCAGATCAATCATCTACTCACTTGTGCGATTTACACAACCACGCTAAGCCCAAAAGCTTAGTAGTACAAATAAATATTAAAAACATACATTACAGACAATCATACTCATATATTAACTTTATATATCCTTATTTTCTTATCATATTTTCCCCTTTCAATTATACCTTATATATGAATTTCTACTAAACTCATAATTATATACATATACACGTATATCATTAATACAAACTATAATTCCATGACTTATTAGAACATTCATAAAATAATACTCACAATGTCCACAACCACGTCCATATCATACATCATATCGTCTTCATCTCATTTCATAATTATCATCATATATCTCATAACATTACATCTTAGTCCATAATTCACATTTAAACAAAGATAAACATGGTTTCATTATTCATTCATTTCACATTTCATGAATCACATTTAAGCAAAGACAAGCATGGGCCCAAAAAGGATCTAATATGCTATTCAAAGTTCAGAGTTGCTGCTTTGGTCTATAATCACAATCATCAAGCCCGTAGGCAATATATATATATATATATATATCTCTATCCATGGATAGGGTAACAGACCCAGTCTCTTGGACCTCAACCCGCTAAACTCGAGGAGATCCTCAACCCGGCAAGACTGTTACCTGTAACAGACCCAGTCTCTTGGACCTCAACCCGGATAAACCAAGGAGATCCTCAACCCGGCAAGACTGTTACTATAATTCACATTTTACATTTATCAACTGGAATCGGCTTACGACCCGGTCTTTTCACCTATCCAGTACTTTATAGGCATGCCGCCAAACCCAGAACTCTGAAAGTTGAATAACATATTAGGCACACAATTCCTTAATTATTTCATTATAAGTTTCATTCTCATTTACTCATTATCACTTAGGCAACCATGCCTCAATCATCTCATTGATATCATTATCATTTTAGCCAACAACCATGGCTCCATATCTCAACAAGAGAGTATATATATATCATCAATTGCATTGAACATCATCTAGGCAAACATGCCTCAATTATGTCATTTACATCATTATAAACAACCACATTGGTTTCACATCTCAATATGTCTCAATTCACATTATACCAAACATAACATTATTCATAAGCATCAACAATGTATTAGATTTCCTAACACATTTGCAATCAAATGAATGTTAAATCTCAACATCATATGAACGTATGCAATAATATAGTTTGTACATACCTTTTGAATGATCTTCCTATCTTTCACATCATCCAATCATAACCTTAATCAAATTATATTAACAATATAGCAAATTACTTAACACATTTGCAAACAAATGTGTTAAGTCTCAAATCATGTAAATAAGTGCAATCATATAAATTTGTGCTTACCTTAAAGACAAGTCACATCAATCCATACATTTCTTTTTTTTTTCCAAGAATTCTTCACCACTTAAGTTAGGGCAATCCAACATCTTCATAACCTAATCCAAAAGGAATAATACACACTTAATTACAATTACATATGAATTCTAATACACTTATTCATTTATTAGCCTCATACTAGACCCAAGAATCACCAATTACAACTCAAAACCACTAACTAGGGCCCACGGTCGTGGCCTCACAAACCCCCACGGGCGTGGGTTAGAAAACAATTCTGCCCAATTGCTCTAAGACTCCCACGGTCGTGGCCTTCCAACCCCCACTGCCGTGGCATATCAAACCATTCTGTCTCCTTTGTTCAACATCCCCCACGGCCATGGCTCCCAATGGCCACGGTCGTGGCATCCAAAATGCCTCTGTTTTCGGACCAAACTCATGTATTCTATGTTTTCAATTTCATTAAACACAAATATACATCAATCATATAACACTTATTCAATTTCCCAACTCATTTATATTAAAACCTTACTAAACAATTTCAATAATCCATCATCATCCTCACAAATAACCATATCATCATCATTTAAATCTCACTTCCACATATCTATATACTTTAATTTTTCACTATCATCATCTTCACACACTACCCAAATCAACAATCAATATAAATCAACTTAAAGAAATGAATACTTACTTGAATATTTTACCAAATCTTCAATCTCCATCTTCAATTCTCTCAAAACCCTTATATAAATTTGATGTGTATGTAAATAAAATCTCATCTCTCTTTCTCTTTCTCTTCTCTCTCTCTCTCTCTCTCTCTCTCTCTCTCTCTCTCTCTCTCTCTCTCTCTCTCTCGTGCAAGAAGAAGAAGAAGAAGAAGAAGAAGAAGAAGAAAAGAAAATCTTTTCTTCTTTTTCCTCATACTTATCACATATATATATAATAATAATAATAATAATAATAATAATATAATATAATATAATATAATATAATTATATTTAAAAAATCCTCCACCACATTTTATATCCATCCTTTGACTTTCTTCTCTTCTTTTTCTTTTATTATTATTATTATTTATTATTTATTAATTATATAAACTTACTTTTCCTACACCATTTTATACATTAGGTATATGTGATGTATATGTTGGTATATGTATATCTCCTATATATTGTATTTATATTTCTCATATTTTTCAAATACCATATATACATATCATTCCTCATATACATCTATTTCTTATAATATTTTCCTTATATATTTTACCAACATATCTTCTCACAACTACTATTCCAATGTATACCAAAATCGGGGTATTAAATTAATTCGTTGCTCTTCTTTTAATTTTCATTAAACATACACATTAAATCCAAATACAACAATAATTATTCCAAACTTTTAGGGTGTACTTTGGGATATTACAAAATGGGTATTAATTTTTTTAAGAAGTTAAAGCAAGCCACTTTTGATCTCTTTAATGAGTAAAAAAATAAGACAAGTGGCTATGCTAAGGAGCTTCTAACGTTGGTATTGTAAGTGGGAGTCAAAAGCAAGCTAATGTTATATAAGATAGGGATGAGCAAATGTTATTTAAGGGGTATAAAAACCAAAAGGCAAGTGGAGATCACAAAACTGAATTGGATAGATATTTAGCTGAAGATTGTGAAGATGTTCCTAGCTTGGATGTCTTAGGTTGGTGTAAAGTTTATTCCCTTAGGTTTCCGATTTTATCATTAATGGCACATGACATATTGGTTGTCCCTATTTCTACTGTGGCTTTAGAGTATGCTTTTAGTACATGTGGTCAGATGCTTGATCCATATAGAAGTTCTTTGAGTCCTAAATTAGTGGAGTCGCTTATGTGTTGTAGAGATTGGCTCTGGATTTCACAAAAGTCAATGATAGTTGAGGAAACACCTAAGGAAATTGAAATGCTTGAAAATGTAAAATTTAATTTCTTTTTACATTATAGTTGTCGTTCTGTGTTTGATTTAATCAATTTGTTCCTTCATTTATTTATTTTTTTAATCTTAACTCCTTAACTCCTTTTATATTTTTTTAATAATGGTTATAGCTACAGTTGAACATGAATCAAGTAATGCCATTATACAATCGACTATTATGGATATGGATGAAGACTAATGATGATGTTTATAGTTTTTTGAAAACATTTGTTGTGATTTTTTAATATTTGTATTTTTTTTACATTTTATGATTATTTTATGTTGTGTTATATGGGATTATGTTGAATTGTTATTTTGTTTTATCGATTTGTAATTTTATAGTTGTTTTGCATTATGACTTGGACACAAGGTTGTTGCTTCTTGTGAATTGATCTTTTCTATATTCATTTGTAATATAAAAAAGGAAAATTCTGTGATGGACTTTGTTTTTTGATTCATTGTATATTAAAAGATGTTGATTGTGCTCAAATGTTGGATGTTTTTATTGTACTTCCTCTTCTTAGTTGTTTTTTCTTTTATATAGAAATTAATTAAATAGATAAGAATTTTGAATAAGAAATTAATTATTATAGATGGTTATAAGAAATTATTAAATACATTATGCATACATATTTAAATTATTAAATATATTATGCATGGTTATAAGAAATTAGTATGTATATATGTTATATATACATTTTGGTAGGTTGATCCTTTTATAGTGTTTACGGATTCATTTATCTTGCTAATGAATGTACTTCATATAAAGTTTATAGTGTTAATTTTTTAATGTTATAGTTGAAAACTTGAATTAATTTCAATTTAGGCTTAATACATACCTAGCCCCTCCAACTTGGCACAATTTGCCACTTAGCCCCCTATAGTTTTTTGAGTAACTATATTGCGACTTCACCTTGTTATTTTCAATAGCAAATAACCCTTAAAATTCCATTGCTAAAAAGTTGATAGCGTGTGTATAACACTCATTCTAAATCAACTATATGTGAATGACATGCAATTAAAAGAAGGACATTTCATGTTACACGTCAATTGAAGAAAAGCGGAGAGGAAGTTTGATATCTTGATTTTAAGAACTCTCCATACTCGTTTTCCCCAAATTTATCCTTGAAATCGATTTGAACCTTAAAATCCATAACAAAACTGATAAACCATAAAATTTATTGTCACAATCGAAACCCAGTGAGAAATTTCATAGGGTGCTAGTATATTCATTCGTGCTTGAAGATATTTAGAGAATCAAAGACCAACAATTTCTTTTAGAGTTTAAAAAATTTCAGGTGATACATCTCCACCTTTACTTGTGTCCTGTGTGTCCGAAATATAACATAAGGTTCGTATGAGATAGGGGACATAGTCATTATAGTTAGGTGGAATTTTGGTGGTGAATTCAAAGTTGATAAAAGGAGGTAGAAAGAATTATGTAGGTGTCAGGGTTAAATATGCAGATTACGATCCCGATTGTATATCAATCCCTGAATTAATAGATGATATCAAGCAACTTGGCTTTATAGGGGCTAAAATGATTTATTACAAACCTTATAACAATAGTGTTTTTCACACTATTTCTATTTATAAAGAGTTGTATGACTATGCATTAAGTTTGGGATATAAGGAGCTAATGGATTTGTATGTGTATAATGGTATTAGTAAAACAGAAGTGATTGAGATAAGTGGGCTATATTTACAAGATAGAAATCTTAGTTGTAATAATAATTTATGTGAAAGTAGTAATGTGGTCCCACCTTGTGCTGGTGAAGGGTAGGAGTATGTAAATATTGGCATAACTGAGGGTGAAAATGTAGTTAACACAGACAAATGTAATGAATCTGAAACTGTTGGTTGTGAGGTTGTAAATGTAGATGCATCTATGAATGGTGAAAGTGTTGAACATGATAAAGCTTCTAAGCTAGAGAAGAGTGATAAATTTGAAAATGTTGATGTAGAGGAGTCTGATAAAGTTGAAGATTTTATGTTTGAAGAGGGTGATGAAGCTGAGTTAGATGCAGATTCTAGTGGGGAAGATAGTGATATAGATCCTGAGTTTTAGCCTCTTGTTAAGAGTGATAGTGAAGTTAGTGAAGATAATGATGAATTAAGAGTTGCAAGGGAATAAGCTAGGTTATAGATAGAGAAAGAGAAAGGAAAACAATGCACAAGCAGAAAAACTAACTATTGATTTAGGGGAAGCTGGTGTTAATGTGGGGTATCATGATGGTGCTTCAAGATCTAAAAAATTCCAAGGAAAAGTAGGAGGGGATGAAAAGTTTTTTGACAGTTCTAATGATGACAGTGTAAAAAGCAATAATGAAAATGATGATGAGGAAGATGATCCCCCAAGTGAAAAAGAAGCAACAGAGTTCACTATAATCCCAACTGTAAGGTCAACTGTAAGGTACCTTTATGGGGGGTTGGCATTATTTGAGAATGCATCACAATTTAGAAAGGCTTTAAGCAACTATGCTTTTGCAAAGGGTGTTGAATTGAATATAAGGCCTAATGAAAGAAGTAGGGTTCATGCTAAGTGTAGAGAGAAAGGTTTCAATTGGTTTCTTTTTGGTAGTAATGAATGCAATAGTGGTGATTTCAGGGTGAAAACATATATCCTTATACACAAATGTTATAGAAAGAATAAAAACAAGCTTTGTACTTTCAAGTATATTGCAAGGGTTTTCAAAGATAGGATTATATCCTAATCAGGAATTAAGTTATGGGAGTTACAGGATTTGTGTAAGAAGGAATTAAAGGTGAATATTGGGAAGACAGTTTGTAGGAGAGCAAAAATAAAGATCCTGAGTGAGCATATGGGTGATTACAAGGAAGAATATAAAACGTTGCAACGGTATGTAGATGAACTCCTTGAGTCAAATCCAGGAAGCACTTCCATAATTAGGACAAAAATTGAGCAAGAAACATGAACTATTGCATCACATGATACTCCAGAAATAGGATCTCAAGCAAGTGACTCTGGCTCACAACCAAATTTAGATATGACAAGTGCATCAGCTGTTGTAGAACCAAATAACAGAATAGAGAGAGGGCAAAAGAGATCAACAACTTTTAAACCTCAACAGAAATAAGGGCAACCACCAAAGAAATCAAGGTTTAGTGGATATGGGGTCTACATCAGCATAAATACAGGAGTTTCTATAGAGAATGTATGTCATAATTTATGTGTAACTTGTTAGACTCCATATTTTTTTAGCAATTAAAATTATTAATTGATCCATTATTTGTTGTTTTATCAGGTTGGAACGCCTAGTAGTAGGATAATCCATAGTACAAAGTTCAAAAGATCTACTGGAGTTACTAGTGACATAGGATTCAAGGCTCATGGTTTAAAATTTAAAGGAAAATATGCCATATCATCCAGACAACTTTAGGAACAAAGAGCTACAACCAGATTGCAGAAGAGGCAACTAGTAAAGGCATCAATAGGGTCCAAGGGCAAAGAAGTGATGAATTAGTTTAGATTAGGACTTATAATTTTGTCATTTTGTTAGTGCATTATGCAGTATGGATATTTAGATTACTTGTGACAATTTTTTTTTTGAAGATAAAGCTAGTTATGTAATCAGATTGCTTTTGACAATCTTATTCTAATATTATATGTATTTTGTGACAAGACCAAGATTATTTTAATGCATTATCAGCTTATTTTAGTTAGTTGCAAATGGGCATATTATGTATGATATTGATTGTGATAGCTTTAAATTGTGGATTGTTTATTATGATTAATTTCTAACTTTAGTTGATAAATATGTCTTTAGATTTAAGCAGGATTGTGTTAGATTATGTATTGATTAACTCTTCATTTTAGGGCCAATATTCAATTAACATTTAAACACTAAATAGACATTTCAATTAAGTTAAGGAAAAGCAAGAATTAAACAAAATAATTTATAATTTAATTTAAATAGGTTGGTTACATGTTACAGAAATAATTGCAGATTCCTTACTGCAACTCAACAACAAAAAACAAAATAACAAAATGTTACATATTCACTACTGCAACTTAGAGTCTAAACTTGCATATCACAACCTATTCCAAAATTACAAAATAACTAATTCCATAGTAGAACCTAAACTAAACTTGCTTCTGCACAAAATACCACAAAATGTAGCATAACTAAGCACCAATCAACATAACAACTCCTTGGGTATAATCATCCATGAAATAGAGCAATAATCACAAGAACTAAACACACAACAACCATCTTTAAATGATTTGCAGCAGTCTTCGCATTATCTCCTTGATGTTCAACCTCCTTTAGCTTCCTCATCAACCTTAACACATGCCTTCTCATGCTATTTGGATATGGTGGCTCATACCATACAAAGTACTTACAGGGTTGTTGTCCTCTAATATGTCTTCAACCGACACAGAGAATTAAAATACTCTCCACCCAAAAAACATATTTTAATTAACTAATTAGCAAAATTAAACTCACCCCATATTTGTTGCAGCTGAAGAACCTCCTTCCAAGATTAACTTCAGTCATAAAATCTTCAACGAAGCTGATTCTCCACAATAACAATTAGGAATAGTAAAAATCACTTTATACAGAGTTATTTTTGGGACAAAGAAGGTGTACTTTGAGCAAATGATTTCTTCTAAACTGAGATCAATGAGAATGAGGGAATAGGGATTTCAAATTTATTGGGGAAGAATGTAATGATATAACGAATGAAAGAGATTTTTATCGAGTAAAAATCTATCTATTGAACTAATTAGTTGCTTAAGCGATTTTTATCGCCTCTTCACATGTGGTATAGGAGGTGAGTTCATGCATTATGCCACTCAGCATCGAGGGGGTTGTTTGCTGTTAAAAATAACAAGTTGAAGGGGGCAATATCATTATTTGAAAACTATAGGGGGCTAAGTAGCAAATCGTGCCAAGTTGGAGGGGCTAGGTATGTATTAAGGCTTCAATTTAATTTGATGATGTAAATATATACATGCAACAATGATGATATTTATGTAAGTACCAGTTGTACACTATACACAGAAAGTTTTACACTTGATAATTCAATTAGGGGAGAATGTACAAATATTCCCTTAAACTTATCACGCGGGTACAACTTGACACTTATTTTTTTCTAAGATCAATTATACCCAAATTTTTGCACAAATAACTTTTTAAAGCCCCTCAATTTAACAATCATGCTAACACCATTATCCTAGCTTATTTTTTAGAAAAAATTAAAATAAGCGGGACCCTCTTTCTCCATCTCCCTTACATCTATAAACACTTTGTCATCTCCAAAATTAATCAAATTGGTAACTTATTAAAATGGATAGATAGCAGACCCAAGTAATATTACTCATCAATGTTAAATAAAGCCACAAAAAGAATAACATAAGTGGGATCTTAGCTAGTCCAAAATCATTGCATAAAGCCATAAACTAAAAAACCATACAAGATAACCAAAAATAAAAAACAAATCAGTTTTTAGCCGACTTCAAAAAATAGAAACCAAAATCCACATAATATTTAACAAAACAATAGAAAAAATAACCAAAATCACTTCAAGCCACATGACTATCTGGGTTTGAACTAAAAAACTACAACTAGGTTTTCTAAAACTAAAGGGTAAAGAACTCTTATGCATAAATTAAAGAAAAAATCACTTAAAGATTGAAAAGAGCCCATTAAAATTTTATTTTAAAAAATTTTAAAATTTCCCAGTGGAGTCACCATCTGTGAGGCCTTGCCCGAGTACTAGTCCAGCCAGCTCAAAAATTTAGGAGTCTAAATGCTCATTTGGGCCTAGTCTCATACGACATCACCGCATACAGTCTCCTGTCAGTTTAGTAAGCACCTGTTTAAAGAAAATAGTATTTTACTCTCCTTTTGTTATGAAAAAGAGGAAGTGACTTTTATTTTGAAAAGTGGGAATTGAAGAGTCACCACCTTAGTTTATTTTTGTCTGAAAAAATTAAGGAAAACTCATTTAATTAACTCTATTAAATATGGTTGATTTTTATCTAAAAAAGGCATTAGTCCGAAACCAATCACGATGGGTCTCAAGCTAAGTTTTCATACCAATAAAAAATTATTTTTCTCTCTTTGATTGATTTTAACCTTTTTTTATTAAGAAAAATATGACTTTTATGGCTTATACTGTAATTAATCATGAATGACATAATTATGATGCATGAGTGTGTTATATCATGACATCCGCAAAATGTAGTGTAGAAAATAATTTTTTACAATTCCACCAAAAATAATAATCTCAGGGGATCTTCAACTCTAACCCTTGTGGGTTCTAGGTTGAGCACAAATCTCTAATTGACTAATTAAAGAAAGAAAATAAAGCAACAATGGTGACCATTGCAAAACTCATCAAATTTGCAATGCGGCCCAAAATCTCAAGAAAAGAAGGAGGAATGAGAAAATAATAACAAAAATTTGAATAAAAAAGGGGTTGGGTTGGTTTAAGTGAGGACTCAACATTTGGAGTAATATTTTGAGTGTGTCTATTTATCTCATTTAAATGCGAACCAGAGCCATAAGTAGTTCATGCAGTTAATTGTAAAGGACTTTAATTAACCAATTTTAGTTAATTTAGATTAGTAAATGGAAATAGATGAAGGGAAGAAACAACTACCTTGGGCGATCATTTCCTCTTGATGAATGGATGAAGGGCTTTGCTGCTTTATAACTCCACTTGATCAATTATGTAATTGATAAAATTAAATAAGTTTCATGGTGGTGATTTATTCGAACAATTGAAGTGATAGTGAATTTAATTTAATCGTTAGTGAGTTAGGAAGTTATTTGGTAGAGTCATGATGTCCAAAATCTGGATCCCCCTCTTTTGAAGTAAAAGACATCTATTTATAGTGAAAATGCAGAAAAAAAAAATTGGATAGAAATGCTCTTGGACTGCTCGTGCATCAGATGGGTTGTGCTCCACAGCTTGTCCGGTGTTTATGCAGACAACTGAGCGTGTTTCAAACATCTATGGGTCTCGAGAACTAGTTGCCTGCACTGCGATTCATTTTTATCATTCCAGGCTTATTCGATCTCAGATTTTCATGATTCAAGTTGCATTGGATTCATTATCATGTGAGCTTTTATATTATGAAAAATTGAGAATTCTTTCTCATATCCAAAATCAATGATTTTCAGACCCATTTTGGGCTGCTCTAGTCCCGTCCGAATTTCAATTTGTGCTATTCCAACTTTGTTAGAATTGTGATCATATGCACTATAATTTGGGTGAAAAATAGGGGTGCACAGTGTCCAACCCTTGTTTTACTGCTTTGAAATTTTTGATGAAATGTGAACTATTATTGATACTTGAACTATTTGATACCTTTGTTGATTATATTCTTATATTTCTGAATTGAGAAACCCGATAAGACCTCTTGGCCTATGTGATCATACCAAGCTATTTGTACAATCAATATAATAGAATTCCAAATTGATGAGGGCTATACCATCATGCTATGTGTACATAGAGACTTGTTATAAAAAGGGAGAAGCTATTGCCTTTATATGTGTGTGATAGCACTAGAATGTATGTTATGTATTTATCTGTCATATTATTTGATTTACTTTTTATGATATTAGTCTGGTTATTATAAACCCTTCTTGTGGATTAAATTTTATTGATATATCTTTATTATGCAGCATTATTATTCTTAATCCTTGAAATACTTTTGTTGTATATTTTACTTATATGACACTATAATTTCACTGAGTTGATGACTTACCCAATCATCTGTGATTTCAGATAGAGGTGACTTAGGTCCATTAGCTTCTTGATTCTTCCTTCCAACAAGAAGTCTAAGAATAATGTAATTAGCAATAACTATTATATGTAATTAAAGTACTAAGTTTATACTATATTCTAGTTACTTTGTAGTACTATTATGAGTAGTTCAGTAGGGTGTATAGGTAATAATAATGTAAATAATAAGACATATATGTGATATATAACATCAAAATAAATGTGAAATAATATATTATTTAATTATGGAAAAATAATAAAAGTTACTAAATGAAAATTTAATCCACCAGAGTAATTAATCAAGATAATCAATATGTTTGAATACATTAGTTTAGTTGGGTTCTACGTAGTGTTTGGTGGCATTAAGCCTTCTTAGACCCTAGAACCATGACACTTTTGAAAATGGGGTGTGACACTAACCCACTGCCTTCACTCTCACCACTGAAATTTGAAAATGGGGTGTGACACTAACCCACTGCCTTCACTCTCACTACTGAAATTGTAACACCCTTATACTCTATATATGTATAATACATACACCCAGTATATGTAAAATACACGTATATGGTATAAAATGTCACAAACTGGTTTCATAAAAATTTTTACTTTACCAAATTAAAATCCCAAATATTTTAAAAATATATATTTAAATAGTAATAAAATATTCTTTATTAATTATAACTTCCAAAATAACTATTTTACATAAAAAAATCTCTAAAAAAAATTCGCTAGAGTTTTAATTGTAATTTAGACAATCACAAAATTTAATAAACATAACATGCATAAAACAACACTTCCAATAATATCACATCACTATTTTACCAATAATTCATAATTTCTCCATATTTTCTCAAAACATTTATAAATATACATATTTATATCCAAACACATTTAAAATCTCATATTACATAATTTATCCCAAAACATTCTCTATAATTTACAATATATATACTCCAAAAATATAACATAATATACATAAAATCAAAATGTGTTATAATATAAATATATACATGTTGGCAGTGATTCTGATCTCGATGCACCAAAATTAACTCTATAATCAACTCAAATCTAGACTCGACCCGGTCTAGAAGAACTCTCCCGCTCTACCGGATCGCTCCTATTATCTGCTCGATGAATTACAATTGCGCTAAGCTAAAAGCCTAGCGGTACAAGCTCTGATAATAATAAAACCATAAACAATGCCAATGCATAATGCTTTTACATATCATGTCACAATGTATCGTATAATTTTATTTTAAGCACATTCTTTAATCACTTTTACAATTCACTTAAACACAAATGCAAGCATGAGCCCAAAGAATCTAATATGCCATTCAAATTCAAGAGTTACTATTTTGGTCTAAATTGACACCATGTGTTTAGCCGCGAAGGCAAATCAAGTAATGCTCAAAAGCTAGCACCGAAGGCAAATCATATTACAATGACGCCAAACACCTAGTCCCGAAGACAAATCAAGTAATTACTCCAAAGCTAGCTCTGAAGTCAAATAATGAGGATAACCTCATAGGCATACCGCCAAACACAGAACTCTGAAAATTGAATAACATACTATGCACACAATTATTTCATATTTCCTATAATCAATTTCTTTCACATTTTTCCATAATCAACTAGGCGCATTGCCTCTTTTCTCATTATCAATTAGGCACATTGTCTCATTTTCTCATTTTTCTCATTCATATCAATGTCATTTCATTTTGATTTATCACATTTCATCGTATCTCAATATATTGTCACAATGTATCATATTTTACTGTAATACCCTAGATAAAATAAAAATCTAGTAGCTTAAATATTTGTACAAATTAATAAATAAAGTGAGAAAACATTTTGATTGAAATAAAATTTTAATGTGCCAAAGTAATATAAATAAAAACTTTAAAGTATTTGAATTGAAAACTCTACAACTTATAACAACTGTGAATCAAATCAATTAACTGTAAGTTATTAAATAACTAATTATATATGTATATAAACTATTAGAGGAACAAAATGACCTATTAGAATGATAAAGGAATTATTCATATGCAAAGAAGTGAAATTTATATGTTACTAAAGTAATGAAAATGGAAATTTTATAAACATTTAGCTACGACATTAACTCGTATGTATAAAAACCTTAAAGTATTATACTTGAAATGTATCATAACTTAATTAATAATATTTTAACATAATAATATACATAAAAATCATATAAGATAACTTAAAATTGAAATTAGAAGTGAAAATAACTTTAAAATAATTAATACAAGTGTAGGTAGTAAATTATAGTGTGAAATGACTAAAAGGCATTCAAGTTAACAAATGAGTATTTAAGACTTGAGGGGAAAAATGGATATTTTACCCACTTAATTATCAGCCATTTTTCTTCCAAATTAAGTGGGTGACTCATCTCTTTTGTATAGTAATAGAGGCTAAAAAATATGATTAAAAAGATGATTAAAATTTTTGTTCTTATATTTTCTTCTTTCTCTTTTCTTATCTATCAAAGCACCTCCATATAGTTTAATATGTTTATTTAATATTTCCAAAATTATAAATATTAATTTAATAAATAAGTAAATCAAATGATTTAAAGAACCTAATGTATTTTTATAGGCATATGACACATATTTGAACTTACTCTATTATATATCCCGATTATAATATAATTTTATGATATTTAAATTCATAATTACAAAATAAATTTTAAGGCTTATTAAGATGCTAAAACATGGAATAGGTGCCTAATAAATAATTAAAATAAGAATACAAATAATAAATTAAAAATAAATCTAAATGTGCGATTTATGTGTGGATATGAATGTAGGTCGAGTAGTGCCATCGAACCAACCAATTATTATCAATGGCTTAGATGAAACAAATTTGCATATTTGAGGTGAGTTATAGTGTCTATCCCTTGCTTTGTCACTTTTGAAATTCTTTGATGAAAATTTAACCATTGTTGATATTTGAGCCATTTGATATGATTTGTTATTTGTGATTCTGCATTTGTGAATTGTGAAAATCAATGTGGTCTCTTGGCCTATGTTATCATACCAAGCCATTTGATTAGCCAATATGACAGAATCCCAACTTGATGGGGGATATACCATCAGGCTATGTGCACATAGAAGTTTGTGATTTGTAGGGTAGAAGCTACCCTTATGTGAATGTGATATGTGATAACACCGAAATAACAATATATTTTCTTCAGTGCTATTGCTATATGTTATCTGTCATATTATGTGATTTGCTTTTGTGATATTGGTCCAATTATTGTGGATCTTTCTTGTAGATTGAATTTTATTGTTATACCTTTATTGAGCTGCTACCTTATGTATTTATTATTCTTGAACCTTAAACTATTTTATTGCACATCCTACTCTTGTAACACTATAATCTTACTGAGTTGACGACTCACCCCATCGTCTGTGGTTTCAGGTAGAGGTGACTCAGGACCATCAGCTTCTTGATTTCTTCTTCTAGCAAGAAGCTTGAGAATAATGTAATTAGCAAATACTATCATATGTACTTAAATAATTATGTTTGTATTAGGTTCTAGTTGCTCCGTAGTACTATTGTACATAGTTTAGTAAATTGAGAAAGTAAACCATAATGTAATAAAAAAAGTTTGTATATAATATATAATATGAAAATAAATGTGTAATAATATATCAAAAAATTTTCAATAAATAATAATAAAGTTTTAATTCACCAGTACAATAACCAATTTATATGAATTCATAAATTAGTTGGGTTCTACGTGGTGTCTGGTGGCCTTAAGCCTACCTGGACTCTAAGATCGTCACACTTCTAAAAATGGGGTGTGACAGAGGAGGAATCAAAGACTAGGTTTATAATAATATAAAGGTTAAAGGTTCGTAAGAATAAAGGTGTAAGAATATTATGGAGATTAGGATTATTCTATCATGTCTTGTTTTCATTGTTATCTAGATCTGCGTTAATTCATACACTAATTGAATAATTCTTTTCTCTCTTATAGTTTAGATATAAAAATCCGAAGAAGGCCTATGGCAATTAGATCTGAGGGAGTTGTTCCTTCTGAGGAATCTGTGCAAGAGTTGAGAATGTAAGAACTCCTCCCCCAGAATCACCGACTGCTAAAGACAGAATAGCTAGAGTGATGGAAAGACTTGAACAATTGCAGAAAAATTATGAGTTAATGACAGAAATGATGATGCAACAAAGACAACAACAATAGGCTCTTGTCCCTGAAGTCCAAGTTCCTCCACCTCCACCACCACAGATGGAATCAGATGAAGAAAGAAAATTATTAGCGGGATTTTTGAAACTTACTCCTCCAATCTATAAAGGGGAAGAAGACCCTACAGAGTTTTTAAAGGAAATGGAATCAAAGACTCAAATACTTTATTGTCCAGACAAGAAAATAATTGAATTTGCAGGATACCAGATGAGAGGCAATGCGAAGGAATGGTACAAGAGAGATGTAGTTGAATTATTGAAAGGAAATGTTCTTTTGACTTGGGAGCAATTTGTAGAGATGGTATTGCAAGAGTTTCTACCTGAAAGTGTTAGGCAAGCCAAGGCTTTAGAGTTTGAGAGGTTAGTGCAAACACCTGGTATGATAGTATCTCAATATGTAAGACAGTTTAATCAGTTGAGTAAATATGTACCTACTCTAGTACCAAATGAAGCAGCAAGAATACATCAGTTCAGACGAGGACTAGTTAATTCACTATACATGATTTTGGCTGTTCATGATTATGATTCTTACTCTAAACTAGTGGACAAAATAAGAATAATAGAAAATAGAGAGATGAAAGCCTGAGGACAGATGAAGAAGGCTAGAGTTGAAAGCTTTATAAGACAGAGAGGCAGGGAAGAAGCAGAGACACCTAGTGCTAGGCAACAATCACAATTTATGTCATAAACCAATCCACCAAGAACATCAATGGGACTTCCACCTAGACCATCTATAGGAAGGCCATATGGTAGTATTACCCATGGATTTTCTAGTACTAATATTCAGAGGCCTCCCGTATGTACTCCCTGTCAGACTTATGGGAAGAGGCACAGAGGCCAATGTTACAAGGAGATTAGGGCATGCTTTAAATATAGGAAAAAAGATCATATGATTAAAGATTGTCTTTTGATTGCAGTAGAAATAAGACCCCTAACGTCCCAGACTACAGTGCATATAGAAAGGGGTCATAGACCTAGTGGATTTGAAAGAGGTTCTGAAAGAAGCAGTGTTACTGAGAGACCTACAGTATAGTCACCATCTGGTAGGGGTAGAGGAAGAGTATATACCTTATCACCTCAGGAGGCACAAGCATCAAATGCAGCTATTACAGGTATCATTTCCATCCAATATGTTAAAGGAAGGGTGATGTTTGATTCAGGGGCAACCCATTCTTTTGTGTCCACCTATTTTGCTTCTAAATTACATGTACCTTCTAAACTATTGATATTTCTCTCACTGTGTGTACTCCTTTAGAGGAAGAAAGTATTGTTAAAAATGTATACCCTTCTTGTGAGGTAGTGATTGATGATAAAATTCTGAGAGCTGATTTGATAGAATTACCAGTGTTAGAGTTTGATGTTATTTTGGGAATGGATTGGTTGTCTAAGTATTTTTCCACCTTAGATTATAATGGTAAGAGGGTAATATTTTATAGTTCATCAGGGGAAATTTTTAAATTTCAAGGGGATAGGAGTGAAGTGCTAAACAGTTTGATCTCAGCAATTAGTGCTAAAAGATTATTAAGAAAAGAATGAATAGGGTATTTGGCCCATGTCAGAGATACTAGTGTTTCATCCCCTAGTTTGGATCAAATACCTATAGTACGAGAGTTTCCTGATATATTCCCTGATTATTTGACCACTTTGCCTCCAGAGAGGGAAATAGAGTTTAGTATAGATTTGCTACCTGGTACAATACCTATTTCTATCCCTCCATACAGAATGGCTCCAACAGAGTTAAAGGAGTTGAAAGCACAATTACAAGATCTTCTGGATAAAGGCTTCATTAGACCTAGCAGTTCATCATACGGTGCACCAATATTGTTTGCTAAGAGAAAAGATGGTACACTTCGAATGTGTATGGACTACAGACAGTTGAATAAGGTGACTATAAAAATAAATATCCTCTGCCTAGAATTGATGATTTGTTTGATCAATTACAAGGGGCAAGGTATTTTTCTAAGATAGATCTTTGCTCTGGGTACCATCAATTAAGAATCAAGAAGGAAGATGTACCTAAAACTACATTTCATACTAGATATGGCCATTATGAGTTTTTGGTACTGCCTTTTAGTCTCACTAATGCACCTTTAGCATTTATGGATCTGATGAATCGAGTTTTCAAGTTGTACTTGGATAAATTTGTGGCTATTTTTATAGATGATATATTGATTTATTCTAAGAGTCAAACTGAATGTGAAGAGCATTTAAGAATAGCACTACAGACTTTGAGGGAGAATAAGTTATTTGCTAAATTGTCTAAGTGTGAATTTTGATAAGAGGAAGTATCTTTCTTAGGACATATGATCACCAGTGAAGGGTTACAAGTGGATCCTAAGAAAATTGAAGCAGTAGCCGATTGGCCTCGATCAACAAATGTTGCAAAAATAAGGAGATTTCTGGGATTGACTAGTTATTATAGAAAATTTATAAAAGACTTTTCTAAAATAGCTACACTAATTACTAGATTACTCCATAAAGGGGTAAAATTTGATTGAGACAACAAATATGAGGAAAGCTTTTGTAGATTGATGGAATGTTTGACATCTGCACCTATTCTTGCATTACCAATTGAAGGAGGCAAATTTACAGTGTGTTGTGATGCATCCAAAGTGGGACTTGGTTGTGTTTTGATGCAGAATGATAGGGTGATTGCCTATGCCTCCAGACAACTAAGGAAGCATGAGGTAAATTATCCTACTCGTGATTTGGAAATGGCAGCAGTGGTATTTTCTTTGAAGATTTAGAGACACTACTTATATAGTGAGAAATGTGAGATTTTCACAAATCATAAGAGCCTCAAATACATCTTTCAACAGAAAGATCTAAATCTTAGGCAACGTAGATAGATGGAGTTATTTAAGGACTATGATTGTGAGATCTTATATCATCCAGGCAAAGCCAATGCGGTAGCGGATGCCTTAAGCAGAAAATCTTTGGAAAGTTTAGAACACATTTATGTAGGTCAACGACCATTAGTAAAAGAGGTTCAGAACTTAAATGGCTTGGGGATAAGATTTGATTTATCAGATAATGGAGCATTAATAGCCCAATTCGCTATCAAACCATTACTGATTGATCAAATTAAGACACTACAAGATGAAGATCCGCAGTTGATGAGAATAAAAGAAGACATTACTACAGGCAAGATCTTTGAATTTGTAATTGATGAAGGTGTATTAGAATGTGGCAATCGACTTTGTATACCAGCAGCAGGTGATCTAAAGAAATAGATAATGAAGCAGGCTCATTATGCAAATTATAATGCACATCCTGAAACTACCAAAATGTACCATGATCTGAAAGGTATTTATTGGTGGGCTGGTATGAAGAAGGATATTACAGAATTTGTAACAAAGTGTCTAATATGCCAACAGGCGAAATTTGAATATTAGAAGCCATCTGGACTATTGTAACAGTTACCACTACCAGAATGAAAATGGGAGAGGATTACTATAGATTTTGTGGTTGGATTACCTAAAACATCTGCAGGCTATGATTCTGTATGGGTGATTGTTGATAGGTTGACGAAATATGTTTATTTTCTTCCTATGAAGACCACCTATTATGTGTCCTAGTATGCACAATTATATTTAGATAAGATAATAAGTTTACATGGAGTGCCTATTTCCATCATTTCTGATAGAGGAACACAATTCACCTCCAGATTCTGGCAGAAGTTACAAGAGGCATTGGGAACAAAGATAGATTTCAGCACTGCATTTCATCCATAAATAGATGGGCAAACAGAAAGAACTATTCAAACCTTAGAAGGTATTTAAGAATGTGCATTTTGGATTTTGGAGGTACTTTGGACAAGCATCAGTCATTGATTGAATTTGCCTATAATAATAATTACATTCAACCATACATATGGCACCCTACGAAGCATTACATGGAAGGAAGTGTAGATCCCCTATATGTTGGAATGAAATTGGTGAAAGACATATAGAAGGCCCAAAACTTATTCAAGAAATCATAGAGAAAGTACCATTAATTCAAGAACGTTTGAAGACAGCTTTCAGCCGCCAGAAGTGCTATGCAGATCCTAAAAGAAAAGATGTTCAATTTAATATTGGTGAACATGTATTTTTGAAAGTGTCACTAATAAAAGGAGTCATAAGATTTGGTAAGAAAGGAAAGCACTCACCAAGGTACATTGATCCATTTGAGATCTTAGAACGAGTGAGATCAGTTTCATACCTTTTGGCATTGCCACACAATATGGAACAAGTGCATCCAGTATTCCATATTTTAATACTTTGAAAATATATTTCTGATCCATCCCACATTTTACAAGCTTCACCAGTGGACTTGCAGAAAAATTTAACCTGTCAGGAAGTACCAATAGCTATAGTTGATAAACAAGTTAAAAGACTTAGAAATAAGAATATACCTATCATAAAAGTTTTGTGGCAAAATCAATCAGTAGAAGAATATACTTAAAAAACTGAGTCTGAGATGTTAGATAGATATTCTCAACTTTTTAGTGGGTGATTACTTTAGAAAATTTGAGGATGAATTTTAATTAGGGGGAGAATGTAATACCCTAGGTAAAAAAAAAAATCTAGTAGCTTAAATATTGTACAAATTAATAAATAGTGAGAAAAAATTTTGATTGAAATAAAATTTTAATGTGCCAAAGTAATATAAACAAAAACTTTAAAGTATTTGAATTGAAAACTCTACAACTTATAACAACTGTGAATCAAATCAATTAACTGTAAGTTATTAAATAACTAATTATATTTGTATATAAACTATTAGAGGAACAAAATGACCTATCAGAATAATAAAAGAATTATTCATATGCAAAGAAGTGAAATTTATATATTACTAAAGTTATGGAAATGGAAATTTTAAAACCGTTTAGCTACAACGTTAACTCATATGTATAAAAACCTTAAAGTATTATACTTAAAATGTACCATAACTTAATTAATAATATTTTAACATTATAATATACATAAAAACCATTTAAAATAACTTAAAATTGAAATTAGAAGTGAAAATAACTTTAAAGAAATTAATACAAGTGTATGTAGTAAATTATAGTGTGAAATGACTAAAAGGGCGTTCAAGTTAATAAATGAGTATTTAAGACTTGAGGAGCAAAATGGATATTTTACTCACTTAATTCTCAATCATTTTTCTTTCAAATTAAGTGAGTGACTCATCTCTTTTGTATAGTAATAGATGCTGAAAAATATGATTAAAAAGATGATTAAAATTTTTGTTCTTATCTTTTTTTCTTTATCTATCAAAGCATCTCCATATCTATCACGACTCTCTCTTTTTTCAGTAGCCAAAAATAATTCCTAAGCTAGTTTCATATGTTTATAAGAGATCCAAAGTGGAAAATTAAATCAACAAAGTAATATAAAGACAAAGAAGGCAAAGGAACTCCTAAAGGTAAGAATCTGGAAATTCTGAATCTTAATATTTTATTTTGTTTTCTAACTTTAAATCTATTATTTATTGAATCTGAGCTAAATATTATCATTTATACATATTAATTAAGTATTTAGGATATTTTAAATTGATTTATATTGAAATAAATTGAAAGAAACGAAGCTAGAAACCCTAACACTCAAATCTGTCCAAATATTACAGCTTGAACTTTTAATAATTTAGCTACTGTATTTTATTTATTTTAATATGAAAACAAGCTTTAAAATTCATAAAAATTTACATAAAGTTGTATTTGGATGTTAGGAAGGTTGTGGTAAAAGGGAAAGTCAAAATGATGAGAAAAATATGAGTGAGTAATTAAATAAACATAAGCTGCTCATTTTTAATAGTCTGAATGAATGCCACTGAGATTTTACTACTGTCTTTAAATTATTTACCTATATAAATGAACTCTATAAAATATGAAAATTTATAGATAGATCATATATGATGTTGGGAACATTCTGAAAAAATTTCAAGGCAAATGAATTTGAATTAATAAATAGACAATTAAATGAATACAAACTACTCAAATGCTGAAATTTAGATGTTTTATTAACTTGGGACTGAATTGAGCATAACAAAATATATTTGATTTGGTTATAAATATAAGCATATAATAGATGAATATATAGTTTAATATGTTTATTTAATATTTCCAAAATTATAAATATTAATTTAATAAATAAGTAAATCAAATGACTTGAAGAAGCCAATGTATTTTTATAGACATATGACACATATTTGAACTTACTCTATTGTATATCCCTATTATAATATAATTTTATGATATTTAAATTTATAATTACAAAATAAATTTTAGGACCTATTAAGATGCTAAAACATGGCATAGGTACCTAATAAATAATTAAAACAAGAATATAAATGATAAATTAAAAATAAATCTAAATGTGCGATTAATATGTGGATGTGAATGTAGGTCGAGTAGTGTCATCGAACCAATTAATTATTTTCAATGGTTTAGATGAATCAAATTTGTATATTTGAGGTGAGTTATAGTGTCTATCCTTTGCTTTGTCACTTTTGGAGTTCTTTGATGAAAATTTAATCATTGTTGATATTTAAGCTATTTGATATCATTTGTTATTTGTAATTCTGTATTTGTGAATTGTGAAAATCAATATGGCCTCTTGGCCTATGTGATCATACCAAGCCATTTGATTAGCTAATATGACAAAATCCCAACTTGATGGGGGATATATCATCAGGCTATGTGCATATAGAAGTTTGTGATTTGTAGGGTAGAAGCTACCCTTATGTGAATGTAATATGTGATAGCACTGAAATAATAATATATTTTCTTCAGTTCTATTGCTATGTATTATTTATCATATTATGTGATTTGCTTTTGTGATATTGGTCCAATTATTATGAGCCTTTGTTGTGGATTGAATTTTATTGTTATACCTTTATTGGGATGCTACCTTATGTATTTATTATTCTTGAACCTTAAACTATTTTATTGTACATCCTACCCTTGTGATATTATAATCTCACTGAGTTGATGACTCACCCCATCGTCTGTGGTTTCAGATAGAGATGACTCAGAACCATCAGCTTCTTGATTTTTTCTTTCAGCAAGAAGCTTGAGAATAATATAATTAGCAAATACTATCATATGTATTTAAATAATTATGTTTGTATTAGGCTCTAGTTGCTCCGTAGTATGATTGTTGTTGTCCCAAGATGGCAACCAAGAGGGGGGGTGAATTGGTTTCCTCAAGAAATGATGGCAAATTAAAACTTCAACAAATAAGAAATGTAGAAGATGTAGAAGATTGAGTATAGAGTAGAAAAATCAACACAAGAGATTTATAGTGGTTCGGATTCAACAATCCTACATCCACTCCCCAACCTCAATTGGGTATTCCACTATACTTGAAGTTTTACAAGCTCACTTCCAACTTTGGTGTTTTTACAAGCTCACACCTAACTTGACAAGTGTTTACTAAGGCTAACACTCAAACCACTTACAAGAGTTTTACTAGGCTCACTCTCACAACCTTTACAAGAGTTTTACTAGGCTCACTCTTACAACCTTTACAATTGGTGTTTTGGTGGCTAACACTCAACCTTACATGAAGAGATAAATAGATGAAAGCTTAAGTAAATAAATTGCAAGAGTTTGGACAATATTAGTATTTATTCTCTTGCTAGAAGACTTGTTTGAGGTGGTATTTATAGGCCTCAAACCAGTTATGCCCGTTGGTGAAGTGGGTAGAAAAGTGCAACTCCAACAGCCACAAAATCTTCTTGGATTTTTGTGTCAGACTGTTGGTGCGGTCGCGCACCACCTTTGGATGGTCGCGCATCTTGGGATGGTCGCTCACCACCTTTGGGCGGTCGCTCATCTGTTTGTGCGGTCATCCCAGCAGTCTAGTATGGTCGCGCAATTCAAATCTCTAACGGCTACTTGACACGTGGCATCTTCTTATTGGTTCTTTAACTAGCCGTTGAAGCCCACCAACGGCTATATAAATTTAGCGGTCGCGCAGCCACATTGGGCGGTCGCGCATTGTCTTGCGTCTAGTCATTCACCGCTCCACGCCACCGCGAACCTCTCTGTCAAACCAAGACAGTTTGGATGGTCGCGCAACCCATTGGGGGGTCGCACATTCTTGGATGGTCGCGCACACCCTTGGGGCGGTCGCGTATCCCTTCAAAGACAGATTTTCAGCACTTAGGAAATCTTCAAATTTCTTTGCATTTCAACTCATTCTAAGTTGCTTTCCTGCCATATAGACACTCATTTAAGCCATTAGATCACTTCAATTTGTTTGCCAAGATCAAAAACAAGATTGACCTAAATCTAGGTCAACAATCTCCCCCTTTTTGATTTTGGCAATCAAATTGAATTTGAAATAAAAATAATCAACAAAAATAGGCAATACTTCCCGTTATGGAAAAACATAAGAAAATTCAAAAGATAATGTTCAAATTCATCAAATTCTCTCCCCCTTTGCCAAAATTCAAAAAGAGGAGGGGAGAGATGAAGAGTAATCAAGCCAATGGCCAAGATAAGATCAAAATCAGTGTTGGTGTGACTTTATATTAGAATTCAAAGCCAATGACCAATCACCATAAATAAATTTCACAATTAACACAAATCTAAGTCATATACTTAGGAAAAATAAAAGTATCAATCAATGAAAATATCAAAATCAATGAAAAATATGTTAAGGATACCAATTGATTGGATTATACTCCCCCTCAATTGATGATCTCCCCCTCAAGAAGTGAAAAACTTAGAAACAATTGAGATCCATTTTTATCAAAATATTCAAGTTTTCTCCTTTCTTGTTGGAGTCAAATCAAGAGGAATATAAAAAGAAAATTAAATACAATTCAAGAAAGTGATTAACTTAATTATGAACAAATTTAAAATGTAACAAAAATAATTTAGTCAACCATAAAATCATTTTTCAACCTTAATATCAAACACAACATGTAAAGTAAAAATTAAAAGTATAAAAGTTCAAATGTTGTAAGGCAAGAATTGTTACCAATTTTTTAATGCCAATTGCCTTACTTTTAGCATTGTTGGACTTGGTTTGATGGAGTACTCATTCTCCTCCATCTTCATGCCATTTGCCCTTGTCAATTAGGGGGTTTTCCTTGATAACCTTTTCTAAGCTATGTTTGTTTTTAGATATTTGTTCATTTGAGGTCTTTAATTCTAAAGTAGAATTTTTTAAACATACAAAATCTTCTTCTAGTTTAGAGCATTTGTCCTTATGAAATTTTATCTTAGAAGAATACTTTTCTACTCTAAGGTTCATATGTTCAATTATATCACTATCATCTAAAGCATCATCAATATTGTTGTAATTTAAATTCATGTTTAAAGATTGGGTACCTACCTCATTGGAGTGTTCATCATCTCCCATAGCCATGAGACATAGATTTGCAATTGCTTGCTCTTCTTCTTCTTCTTGCTCTTCTTGCATTTCCATTGTCATCTCATGTGTGAGTAATTTTCCAATGAGGACATCCGTTGGAAGCTTGCTCAAATCATGTGCTTCCTCAATGGATGATACTCTTGCTTCAAATTCCTTCTTTGTAAGAATTCTAAGGATTTTGCAATTTATGTCTTCCAAAGAGTAGACTTTGCCAAATTTCCTCAAATCATTGACAATGGCAAGAAGTCGGTTGGTCATCTCTGTGACATCTTCAAAGGACTTCATTTTGAAGAGTTCATACTCTTGAACAAGCATTTGGGCCTTCATGAATTTTATTTGATTAGTACCCTCATGATAATTCTCTAAGGTCTTCCAAATACTATAGGCATTTGAGCATCCAAGAATTCTTTCACATTCTTCCTTTGGCAATGAGCTTAGGAGAATGAAAGAAGCCTTTTTATCTCTCCCATTGCTTCTTCTTTGTTCTTCATTCCACTCTTTTCGTGGAATCTCTTTTTCTACACCATCAACCACTCTTGTAGGAATCTTCCACTCATTTTCAACATAATCCCAAAGCTCTATTCCTTCACTATCTAGGAGCAAAAACATCTTGTGTTTCCAATATGAATAATCAAAGTGAGGTATAACAAGGGAGTTTGAGTTTTCATGATAATGAGCCATGGAGTTGGAAGAAAAAATTGATGTAGAGGTATTAGTGGGTGTGGTTGCCTTTGAGGATCAAATTTCACAATTAAGTTTAAGAAATTTCAGGCTCTGATACCAATTGTTGTCCCAAGATGGCAACCAAGAGGGGGGGTGAATTGGTTTCCTCAAGAAATGATGGCAAATTAAAACTTCAACAAATAAGAAATGTAGAAGATGTAGAAGATTGAGTAGAGAGCAGAAAAATCAACACAAGAGATTTATAGTGGTTCGGATTCAACAATCCTACATCCACTCCCCAACCTCAATTGGGTATTCCACTATACTTGAAGTTTTACAAGCTCACTTCCAACTTTGGTGTTTTTACAAGCTCACACCTAACTTGACAAGTGTTTACTAAGGCTAACACTCAAACCATTTACAAGAGTTTTACTAGGCTCACTCTCACAACCTTTACAAGAGTTTTACTAGGCTCACTCTCACAACCTTTACAATTGGTGTTTTGGTGGCTAACACTCAACCTTACATGAAGAGATAAATAGATGAAAGCTTAAGTAAATAAATTGCAAGAGTTTGGACAATATTAGTATTTATTCTCTTGCTAGAAGACTTGTTTGAGGTGGTATATATAGGCCTCAAACCAGTTCTGCCCGTTGGTGAAGTGGGTAGAAAAGTGCAACTCCAACAGCCACAAAATCTTCTTGGATTTTTGTGTCAGACTGTTGGTGCGGTCGCGCACCACCTTTGGATGGTCGCGCATCCTGGGATGGTCGCTCACCACCTTTGGGCGGTCGCGCATCTGTTTGTGCGGTCATCCCAGCAGTCTAGTACGGTCGCGCAATTCAAATCTCTAACGGCTACTTGACACGTGGCATCTTCTTATTGGTTCTTTAACTAGCCATTGAAGCCCACCAACGGCTATATAAATTTAACGGTCGCGCAGCCACATTGGGCGGTCGCGCATTGTCTTGCGTCGAGTCATTCACCGCTCCATGCCACCGCGAACCTCTCTGTCAAACCAAGACAGTTTGGATGGTCGCGCAACCCATTGGGGCGGTCGTACATTCTTGGATGGTCGCGCACACCCTTGGGGCGGTCGCGTATCCCTTCAAAGACAGATTTTCAGCACTTAGGAAATCTTCAAATTTCCTTGCATTTCAACTCATTCTAAGTTGCTTTCCTGCCATATAGACACTCATTGAAGCCATTAGATCACTTCAATTTCTTTGCCAAGATCAAAAACAAGATTGACCTAAATCTAGGTCAACAATTGTTAATAGTTTAGTAAATTGTGAAAGTAAACCATAATATAATAAAAAAAAGTGTGTATATAATATATAATATGAAAATAAATGTGTAATAATATATCATAAAATTTTGAGTAAATAATAATAAAATTTTAATTCACTAGTGTATTAACCAATTTGTATGAATTCATAAATTAGTTGAGTTCTACGTGGTGTCTGGTGACCTTAAGCCTACCTGGACTCTAGGATCGTCACGCTTCTAAAAATAGGGTGTGACGTTTACATTAATGCACATCACCCAATTATTTTGGGTTATATTCATATAAATTATATTTTATGCAATTTATCCATTAACAATGGCATTTCACAATGCCCTCAATGCATATATAATAAATCACACTATCCAAACACTTTGGGTCATTTTCATAAAATGTACATACTTCTCATTTTAGTCAATTTAGCCATTAACAATGGCTTTTTACAATGCATGTGATGCATACATGACAAATCACATGTCATACCACAATGTTCATACATATTCAATGTATTAAGAAGATGTGTTAAGCCCAAATTCTTGCCAACACATCCAATTAACCAAAAGTTTGTACTTACCTTAGAAAGTCACCAAAATCAAGCTTAAAAACAACCTCCAACCTTCTCTTCCAAGTTGCCCTTCAACACTTGGGTTGGTCAAACTATTTTCTCTCAATACCTATATCAAATGTGATCATAAATAATCATTTAATATCACATTCTAAAGCATTCTCAACATTAAACCTTAATTAAATATCATTCTAATCAAAACTCCAAAATTAAGCCTAACTTCACTTTAACTTTGAAAAATCATTATAATCCATTTAAGTTGGTATTTTAAGTTTATTTATATCATTATAAACATATTTTAATATGTTTAAACTAATTACATTAACTAAACACATGCTTTTGTTCAAAACCCTAAAATGGCATAACCTTCACCATTGAAAGTTCTTCATTCCAACTCAATCCAATAATTAATCCAAGCTTAATTCCATCACTTATATCATTAAAAAAAATATGATTTAAGCATTAAAACCAAACAATTGATCAATCTTTGAAAACTCCCTTTCCAAAACCCTAAATTCAACACTTCCATTTTCAAGCTCCAACCAAACTTAGCCAAATCTATCACTTGACTTTAAAATCCTTGTTTATACATAAAAATAACACATTTAGAACCAAATTGCATGATTAAATTACATGAATACAAAAATACAAAAGTTTCATAACCTTAAATTCTCTCTCTTCACCAAACTTCACTCAAACTTAACCATTTCTTTAATCCAACCTTAAATTCATTATTAACTACTCAAAAGAACATCATTTAAACCAATTTAAATAATTATAACATCCTCAATCACAATCTCAAATTACACATATTCATCATAATCATAAAAAACTAATCTTAAAACATAAATTATTTACCTAAACCTTGATTATTCTTTAAAAACACCTTAAATTCTTTAAATCCTTTGTGAAATTTGGTGTATCAATCAAACAAAAATTCTCCCTTTATTCTTGAAGAAAAACGTACAAAGAATGGAAGGAAGAAGAAGAAGTATTTTGTCTCATTTCTAACTTCTTTTCCCCTCCACATATATATATATATATATAATTAATTTATTATTTTAGTTATAAATTATTAAATATATAAAATATCTTCTTCCATCCATAATTATCCAATTTCTTTTAATTAATTTTTCTCAATTTTACTTCTTTCTCTTTCCCATCCACTTATATATATAATTATTTTATTATTTAATTAGTTAATTAATATTTTATTAATATCTAACTTTCCCATTATCTTCCACTATCAAAATTTATTTTAATTTTTAATTTTATTTTATTTACTTATTTATTTATTTAAATAAAACCATAATTTTATCTCTTTCATTCAAAAATAATTTATTTTTAATTATTTAAATAATTTTAATTTTTAAAGCACAATTATAATAATACCACTTGACTTTGACTTTTGACTTTTAAAAGTTAACTTTTATTGACTTGTATACTTTAAGTATATTTCATATATATTTTGCATATACCTTCCACTTTTTTATTTAAAATTCTTTCATTTTTCATTTAAATCATTTATTTAATTTATCCAATTTAATTTTAATTTATTTTATTTAATGTTTAAAAATTAGGGACATTATAGAATTGTTACAATACTCATAACTATTATTACCAATTCCCAAACTCTCTTCACCTTTCTTTTACTAGTAAGCTTTTCACCATCTACCCTTCTTTCTCTTATGACTCTTCTTCTCTTTCTCAATTTTTTTTTCTAATTGTATTAGCCTTTTGAGCTTCATTTTCACTCACATACTCTTTTACCCTTATACTTTACTGATTTATTAACCTAGTGATAAGATCATATTTTATATAAAATTTAGTTATTATTCTAGTTATATTTTTATTACTATCAATTAAATTTGATCACTTTTTATTGTGAAAGCTAGAATATTCATTATTTCAAGTATAAACTTAAAAATGAGAATATGGAGCTTATTTTGGCTAGAAATTACAAAAAAAAATTGAAGAAAAACAAAATTGAGGGTAAAACGAGCTCAAAATGGAAGAAAACGACTTTGTATGTTCATATAAATCACCATACATGACCATGAACTTAAAAATACAATTAAAGACAAGAAATCAAGATATCCAGAAACAAATTAAATCCCATAACCACGGCTTTTAAGCCCACGGCCGTAGCATTAGATTCTAATTTGTCCAAAACTTTTAGTGGCGAAAATTGCAAGGTCAAAAATATTTTGAAGCCCATGGTCGTGGGATTCCAAAGCCACGACTGTAGAATTGAGTTTGACACTATTTTGAAGAGGATTTTGCAGATTTTGAGCCTATCAATTATATACGAGTGTGGGATTTTAAAGCCGCAACTGTAAAAATAAAAAAGATATTGCCATAGAGAAAAAATCTCATTACTGAGCTCTTGTCCACTTAGGCCATGACCATGGCATCAAAAGTCACAGTCATGGAGATAAAAAAAAGTAGCTGGTAACCTCATTTTAAGGAGAAAATTTCTCTATATTTCAAGGGAATTGATTAAAGTGATTTCTCTCACTAAGAATAGGAGCCTCCAAATCTCTATATAAACAAGCATTCTCCAAGTCTTCGAGCATCTAATCTTCCAAGAATCAAAGTATTCCTTCAAATAATTTAATTTTTTTTATAGTTTTAGAACCTCTTTGGAGAGAAGAGTGAAGTTTGGTTCCAATAAGAAATTCAATTCCAAGTGGAGTTCTTCAATCGAAAGAAGACATAGAGTTTGATTTATCATGTTCTTTAATTTACAATGCTTTCAATAATTATCTTTAATTATTTTCTTGTTTTCATTTCAATTATGAACAACTAAAATTTTATCTATGGTTGGCCTCTTATATTAATTTTACTATTGAGCAATTTATGTTTATTTGATTTAATTAAGTTTATCTTTTGATTATTTTGTTATCTTTTATTTAATACAATAATTATCTGGCCAATAATTAATTGAATTGAGATATTATATGAAAGAGCAAGAGTAGAAGTATAACAATAGTCCAAGGAGATAACAATCTTAAGTTAGTTTTCACTCAGAGATAAGGTAAACACTTAAGATGTTGATATAAGATTTTCACAAAGCTTAATGAATTGGTTTGATTACTTATGATCATGAGAGTATACATAAGGTTAAATTCAATATTAGTTTTAGTACTTGAGAGAGACTAAAACTTAATTAAGAAAAATTCAACCAATAATCAAGGGAAACTTAAATTAAATCAATATTTTAAAAAATTCATAGTAAATTAATTAAAGTGGTCTTTCCTCAGCTCATCATCATTAAATTAAAATCCAAAGAATTTCATTTTCAGTTAATTTATTCCTAATTCTAAAATCAATTTCTTTTATCCAAATAATAACAAGTTTAATGGTTTGATACTTAGAATCACTTTCCTCGTAGGAATAATACTCTACTCATCATTATATTATTTGTGAATAACTTGTGTACTTGCAGTTAAGGCAACTAAGCTACTAAGGCCCTAACACCTAGCACCACCACGATTTCTCCAGCGAGACGGTGTTATCAGAAGGGAGCAGCAACCAAGCTCTATATCATAATTGAAAGAAAGGTGAAGCAATCTTATATCTTCTTTTCGTTATCAGAGAGTTTCTCGTTTGTGTCAAAGCTTTCAATGGATAATCTTGATTAAAACATTCTCATACCGTCACAATCTTGGTAATTATCATCTTCATTAGTATATATAGAACTAGTACAAAAAGATAATCTTGATAAATTGAAGATTCTAAATCCAAAATATGGTTTTGTGAGGATTGAGTTTAAAGCTGTTGAAGGTTTTTGCATTTTGGGTTTCTAATAAATTGGGTATAAACTTTGGCCACATAGTTTCTATTAGTAGCCATTGACTGTGCCATTAAAAATAGTTCAATCTGGGCTACTTTTGATTAAAAAAGAGTATTTTTGTCCCAAAAAAAAAATGATAGGGGCTAATTTATACCTGCTTAAATACTTTAGGAGTTAAATTAAAATTTATTCATATGACTTTTCAAGCTTATTTGAAGCATAGCGGGGTCGATTTCCACTCTATATCAAAATATCATTTAGCCAATATTTTCATGCAAATTAATAATTTATCATCTTTCATCATAAACTTTTAGTAAAATAATTATATATATATATATATAATTAATCATATATTAGTATTTTAAAATTTTAATACGGATTTATAAATATATATAATTAGTGTAGAGACACTAATTATTTTTTTATACCCACACATTAATTTTTTTCATTGAATGTATGTGCAGAGCAGGGATACCATAAAAATTGAAAATATCATTCAAGCAATTCTTTACTTTTATCCATATTTTAAATGTGCCTGCAGTATTTTAATGTGAAAATATTCAAAATGTCAATTTCAATTTTAGTTACCAAGATAAGCTAAAAATTTTCACAAAAAAGCCAATCCCAAATGTTAAATGCTATTGCTGTCCTTTCATATTAATTACATCTGATTCTTCCTTGGCGGCTCAAGGCAGCGTCTCTGTCTGTCTGTCCTTCCTCTTAAATGCTCCTTACATACTACAAATCAAAAGTTTTTAAAAATTAATTAAAAATAAATTAATATTTTCACTTTTTTTTTTCCTTTTTTTTAACATTTCAGTTTTTGTAAAACAGTTTTTCTGGTTTTTATAAGTTTAGATTATTCTTATTTGCCGTTTCCTATCTTCAAAAGTTTTGAACTTTTCCTATTTTCCTTGCATTCATGTTTTGTTTTCGTCATTTGTTTACGTAGTTAATTAATTATAATTGCACATCGTTGGCCTTTTTCGTTTTTGACTATTTCAAAAAAAATAAAGACAGCATCTTTATAAAAAAACCAAACCCAAAATCCAACTCTCTGATTGTTCCTATTATTTTCCCCACCAATCACTCCCTTCCCTATCTTTCTCTCTTTGTCTAAAACATTCTTTGTTAGTGTCGCTCCAATTATAATATTGTCATTTTGTTGTTGTAGTCTCAAGGATCAGTTTATGCTTCTTTGTTTTGCCTCAGAAAACAGAGGAGAACAAAAGAGAAGAGTTTTGTTGCTTTAGAGAAGACTAGTCAATAATTCATGGGGTTTGTTCAATCAATTTTCAAGATTTTCTTTGTTATTCTTTCTGGGGTTTTGGTATTGGATTCCTTTGTTTTGGAATTAGGATCTCAGGCTCAACTCTTGCTATTAGACAGTGGCGGAATTAGTAGATTATGAAAGGGGGTAATTATAACTGACTGTCGTTCGTCGTCAATGATGGTGGTCCGGCGGTCGATAATTTATTGGTGATGGGCTGATAGCTGTTCTCTCCCTTTCTCCGGTCCGATCGTCTCCTTCATTTCTCTCTCTTTTCTGCTTGCTGCTGTCACTGCCTTATGTGAAATCGCAGAAAAAGGGCTGAGATTTCACAATAGCATTGGCCATGTATTCTCCTTTTTGGAGACCGGTGAGAGGTCGGATGACCTCTCGTGATCCTGTAGGTCCTTCACTGCCACTAGATGATGGTACTTAATTACTATTACTATTATTAATAGAATCTTTCCATTTTTAGCAAAATGAACGATTTTGGTTTCTGAGTGTTCTTTATTTTGTTTATTTTTAGTGTTATTTTAATGGTTAATTTATTAGTTGTAAGAAATGCAACACAGAAATGATACATACTTTTGTTTGGTTGATGAGAATTTGAGGGGAAAAGAAGAAAATTAAATATTTTATTTTGTTATTCATTCGGAACTAGGAATAATTATATGCTACAACTGTTGTAGCAATAAATGCCTACAACACACCAATAGAATTCTTACACGTAGGTATTTATTGACATTTATTTAATTCTGTTGTAGCAATAAATGTCTACGTGTAAGAATTCTATTGGTGTGTTGTAGGCATTTATTGCTACAACAGTTGTAGCATATAATTATTCCGGAACTAGAGAGTAACTAACCCCTGTTTCTCTCTCTCCCTCTGCATTAAAAATTTTCTTTATTTTCATGTTTAATGCATGACATTGATAGCATAAATTGGCAATATATAGGAAAATTGAGTTTGATCTTGTTAGCATCTTCATCTTGATTTTAGCAGTTTGTAATTAGAAATGCTTCGTTTGCGTTCTGAGAATATGTCTTGTCAATGTCGAGATTTGGTTCGATAGGTCAGAATACAAAAGCAGTTTAGAACTTTCGTAATAATTTTGAATTTGATTTTCCAGGAAAATAAATTTGCTCTTCCAATTTACTGCAAAAAAGGGGATTATCTTAGCATATTTATTATTTTTGACGACTTAGATTTTAATTAATCAACCCTTTTATTACTTTCCATTTTCGACATCACTCTATTCGACAATAAATTATATATATATATATAGAAATTAACAAAAAAAAATCTTATTCTTTTAGGTAAATGTATATCTTTTTTAGGGAATTAAATACTTTAGTTTTTTGTAAATTAAAATTTAAAAGGTCAAAATAGTAAATTAAATGTGCTAAGTCAAATACTTGTTTAAACAAAATGATACCATGCAAGAACTTGATTTCTATGTGCAGATTCCTTTGTTTATGAGTTGATTATTTTATGCATTTAAACTTGTTAATTTTAGTCACATTGTTATTTATTTCACAATAAATAAATAACTAAAAGGTTGTTACTTAAAGGAAGTTTTTATAAAGTATTTTTAATCGATCTGCACACGTAATTGTGAGTTATTAAATTGTTGAATCAGAATCTTCAACCTTTTATTTTATTTTATTTTGTCAATTTTTAAACTTTAATATTCATATGTTGTGAGATAGATAGTCAAATAATTGTATAATCTTTTACCCAACCATGTACTTGGAAATGAAATGTATATAATTATGATTAGAAATGGATTCAGATGAATGTTATATTATTACTATAATTTTATCAGAAACGAAGAATTGTGTTTATGTAAAAAGGCTATTTCTTGGAAGCAAATGAAATATTAAAATATAAATAAACAATATAATATAATAGGGATGTTTTTCTAATAGTCAAATTTGAAATGTTCATGTAATGACAAGTTCTTGAAGGTCAACATTAATATTATAAAACCGTATGGGAAAATGATTTCAATGGTTTATTATTATTATTATTATTATTATTATTATTATTATTGTTATTATTATATTCCAATTTAGATATCTTTATTTGTTGCTTTGACCGACATGCTCCTTATATTTTTTGGATAAGTTCTGCTTTTGCCCCTTATCCCAATTCAAGCCCTCTTATTAATTTTCTTTTTATCAGAAAAATTGTCCACTTATTAATGATGTAAGCAATATATACAAAAGGAATTTCATCGTAGGGTGAAATTGTGTTATTTTTTAATTGTATCATATGATTTAAAGAGTGTTCTAAAATTGTTAGAAAAATAGTTTGATAGTCGTAGGAGATTACTTAACTCTTCATTCACAATATAAGATTTGGTTGAGCCGAAAATTAGTTAAATATGAGTTGTACGAAATTTATAAGCACCAATTGGCTCATGTTGCTATCATCTCTCAATTATTGAGATATTAGGGGATATGTATTTGTGAAAAAGGCGTATATCAACCGTGTGCATATTGTCTACCATGCATTTAAACCATGTTTGGTCAAACTTGGCTATCTCAGAATATATATATATATTAAAAATTAATTAAGATTTCCATCAAAAAAAATTAATTAAGATAGTTTTGAACTTATGATATAACTTTATTATTTCAAAGATATATAAAGATTCAATTGTATGCCGGTCAGACTTTTGATCTAAAGCCCACTAAGAAATAATAAATAAAAAAAGAAATTTTGATTAGAGATACCATTTTCTGCATATGCACATGGTGTGGTATTTATGACATTTATAGTCGTCTCGACTTTAAGTTGGCATTAGAGTTCTGTCCTCAACTAACTTAATTGTGACATTAATAAACACTGAACAATTGCTGAACAGTATATGAACTATTTTTGTTGTTGTGGTGATAAACTAGTAGAGTAGAAGTAGCATGATCCTTAAACATTATCACTATATCTGTTTTTGCTTAGACATTATTGTGCTAATCATGCATAATTGATTAAATTTCTTGATCTATATTTACAGTGCAAATTCTTCAAACAATATCTATGAAATTGAACAATAGCTATTGGAACATCACCCGAGATTCTTGTGGTAAAGCAGAGTGGAACAAGACTACCCTGGAAAGGTTAATTCTGAGTATAGTTACATGCGACACTTCATTCTTAAATGACAACATTCTTCATGTCACAAGCATGTATGTGCTTCTTTCTTTTACGTCTTGGTATTCTCTCCATTTATACAGATATGTACAGAAAGGAAATTAGTTCTACCATGCACTTGGTGAGCTTGAAAATAGTATCAGCTGCAAAAGAAAATAGTAATTATTGAATGAGCACTGGAGCTTTGGTATTGAATTATGATTATTTAGCATTTACATTCTATTTAATTTATTTATTCTTTGGCAGTCAGCAGAAGGGTCATAACTTGACTGGAGTTCTACCCACTGAACTTGGAAACCTTACTCATCTGGTTGAACTGTAAGTAAAACATGCATTGTTCCCTTTCTATGCAAATTCAGATTTGAATAAAAATAAATGCCATGTGTTTGTTTTACAGAGGATTTGAATTGGTGGTCACATGAACAGTAAAAGGTGGGAGAATTTTGAAGATTTATTGCATAGAAATTTGGTGTCTGATGTATTAAATGAGCTACTAATAATGTTGTGTACCAAGTTGTAGTTGAATAATTAACATTCAATTCTCCATGATATTTTAAAGATTCTCAAGTCTTTAGTAGTCAAATTTAGGGATGACAGGGGGTTAGGTACCTTCAGGTACTGAATCTGACTGTATCCAATTATACAGAGTAGAAGAATAAATAATGGTTTTAGTTTTCAGATGGAGTTTAGGACACTGGAACTTACTATCTGAACCTGTTTCTGTAAAATTATAGAGCATAAAAATGTGACAAAAGTATCATTTCTATTTTTTCCCTTGAACGTAGCTACTACAGCTTGAAGGCAGATTGACATTCTTTAATTTTAAAACCTAATGTGAAACATTTTATATTGGACAGTGATCTCACTAATTATATCAATGGAACGATACCTGAAAGTCTTGCTTGGCTCCCTAACCTTCGAATTTTGTAAGTTATTTTCATTTTTATTATTAAGGAACCTTTTCTATTGTAATAAATCCTATACATTCACAAACAAGTTATTGATTTGGCAAACTTGTGTTTGCTGCTATGCCTGTAGGTCCCTTCTAGAAAATCGTCTCAGTGGTCCAATTCCTTCCCAAATTGCTAGCATTGATACACTGGAGGAATTGTAAGTTATGATATAAAGGCCTTTGCGAAGTTGAGCAGGTACTAAGTTACAGTGTTTGATTTTGAATTTGACGTTGCAGGATCTTGGAAGATAATCTGCTCGGAGGACCTCTCCCTCCAGCCCTTGGGAATTTAAAAAGTTTGAAGAGACTATGACTGCTGTCTTCATCTTCATTTTTAAAAATACTTTTTTCAGTTACTTTCCATTTTTCAATGTGTTCCACATTTTGTATGATCATCCTTACATTGCACTTTACTAGTCTTTTCTGCTATTTACCAAACGCTTGACAACCAATTGCTTGTTACTCCTGCAGCCTTCTTTCTGCAAACAATTTCACGGGAGAGATACCAGATACATTTGGCAATTTATAGAACTTAACTGAGTTGTAAGTGAAGTAATGTGGCACATTTTTTTTTAACATATTTTAGCATTTGGAATTAACACATTGATGAAATTCTAATACTTAATGCAGTCGGATGGATGGGAGTCAATTATCAGGAAAAATTCCTGAATTCATTGGGAATTGGACCAGCATTACGAGATTGTGAGTATATGCTTAATTCCATTTATAGGCTTATCTTTTTCCCGCTTGCATGCTTGAGGACATTTATTTCTTTTGCAGAGATTTACAAGGAACATTTGCGGAAGGTCCTATTCCTTCTACCATATCACTTTTGACAAATTTAACTGAATTGTGAGCAAGAGTTGCTTTTATTTAAAGAATTTTTGTATTACAATAATTGAAGCCTTTATCTGGATCGAAAAACTGATTTATCTGCCATATGTTGTTTTCCAGGAGAGTTTCGGATTTAAGTGGACCAAGTTCAGATTTCCCTGATCTTAGTGGAATGTACAAATGGAGCAATTGTGAGTCGACTATCATTGTTCAACTACCTTTTCCTTCTTAGTTCTGTTAATAACTGTGATTTGTTACATTTCAATGTCTTTAGGGTACTGAGAAATTGCTCAATCACTGGCTCAATCCCATATTACATTGGAAATATGAAAGCTTTAAAACTTTTGTAAGTTTCTCTAACAGAAACCTTTTTAAGGATGCTTAATTAAATGAATTTCTTTTCCTTTTTTTTTTCTATTTATCTTTATAATGATATTCTTGTAACAAGTTACTGACATGATATCGTATATTATTCTGTTATCCGGGATAAATTTAAGTTAAGAATTATTAAAGATGAATGTGAAATTTAGCAGTGGGTTGATCCTTCATTTACTTAGGTTAATGATTTTTATTGACAAAATCTGAATTGTAAATTTCTACTAATTATTGAGCTGAAATATACTTGGATTTTAAGCAAAACCTTGAGAAATTAGTAGCAGAAAAAACATGATCCTGACTTCATTGCTATATTAAATAGTGGAGATAATTTTATCTGTTTTGTTCATATATGATTCCTTATGTCCTTTTTTCTTTTTTAAAAAAAAACAACGCAGAGACCTTAGCTTCAATAGTTTGACATGCCTAATTCCAGATACGTTTCAGAGTTTTAGTCCAAGTTCATCAAATCTAGATTTCATGTAAGTTAATCAGCATAATATGTTGAAAGCACCAAGTTCTCTCAGTGTTCTTTTCTAATGACCCCTGTAACCCAATCCTTGTAGGTTTTTGACTAATAATTTGCTGACTGGAGCAGTAACAGGTTGGATACTTAGCAGTGAGCATGACTTGTGAGTATCTTTAATGAAGCTACATATTATTTGGTTTCAAAGTTAGTCATACTTGGATAGAATGTAGATAACTCACCATTTCCTTTAGCTTTGTAAATCAAGAACATTATTAATCTTGACTTGAAATACCATTTCAGGGACTTATCTTACAATAATTTTACTGATCAAATTTCGTTCAGTTGCCAGCAGCCAGGAGTGTAAGCTAACTTCCCTTTTTTTTTGTTATTCAGTTGTTCTCTTGTTTCTTTTATGTCATTTACTAAGTTATTTATAACATGTTACAGGAACTTAGTTTCTGGATTTTCATCTACAGAGAACAATGAGTAAGTTCCTTTTCCACTGAAACCTCATCAAGTTAACATATTGAAAATAATATAGATTATTGACAACCAAAACATCATCTTGTAGGATTCCTGGTGCTTGAAAAAGGACCTTACCTGCTCTGGAAAACGCCAACGTGAGTAGATAAAAATTACATTATTTTTCCATTGAACATTAATTATTCTAAGTTGGAAATACTTGGGAACCTTATGAAGCATTTACCATTGAATTGATTGTATATATGCAGACCATTCCTTGTTTATAAACTGTGGAGGAAAACAGATGGAGTTTAAGAATAATGTCTATGAAGAAGACTTAACTCCAGGGGGGCCATCTACCTTTATTCCATTTGCAGAAAAATGGGCTTATAGCAGTACTGGACTTTTCCTTGGTAATGATAAAGCTGATTTTAGAGCAGAGAACTGTTTTAATCTTAATGTGACAAGTCCAGAGTTTTACACGCCTGCCTGCCTTGCTCCTCAATCACTCAAGTACTACGGTCTGTGTATGCTGCGGAGCCCCTATAAAGTGCGGCTTCACTTTGCTGAAATCATGTATACTGATAATCAGAATTTTAGCAGCCTTGGAAGGCGCATATTTGATGTATCAAGTCAAGTGAGTTTATGATTTTCATAAGTATCAATTTTTTTCTAAGGATTTTGTATATTGCGTCTGAATCCTCACGTGGACCAGCTATATTTGGTTCCTTGTTACATTTTCTTGCTAAGCTTGTAAATCCTCATCTGGCTTCTTTCCTACAGGGAAATGTAGTTTTGAGCAATTTCAATATTATGAGGAAGCTGGAGGACCTGGTATTGGCATTGCTAGGGAATTCGATAATGTAATGGTCAATGGTACCACTTTAGAGATACATCTGTACTGGTTAGGCAAAGGTACTACTGCAGTTCCAGACAGAGGTGTCTATGGACCTCTTATATCAGCTATTTCAGTGACACCAAGTAAGTTTTAGTTCATTTCCTGTTGCAGGATTTTCACTTGTCATATGAACTTGTCATTCATGTGTTTTCTCTTTGTATAGACTTTAAGGTTGATAATGGTGGGGGGTTATCAGCTGGAGCTATCGTTGGCATTGTAGCTGCTTCCTTGGTACTTGTCATTTTGATCTTGATAATCCTCCGATTGAAAGGTTACTTAGGAGGAAGGGAGCCTGAAGATCCAGGTAAATTTAATTGCACAAGAAGTATGCAAATTTTGGGTACTTGTCTGGAAATTATTTTAAATTGCACATGTAATTATTTTGTTTTCTTTTGTGCCCAATCTGAGATTCTGTTGTTGTTACAGAACTTCGTGGACTTGATCTCCAAACTGGTTATTTCACTTTAAGACAAATTAAACGTGCTACCAACAATTTTGATGCATCGTGTAAGATAGGGGAGAGAGGATTTGGGCCAGTGTACAAGGTAATTATGATTTCCTGCACTTGTAGCAATGCTTGAAATTTATTGTTAGGAAGGCTTACATATGCTGAAATGTTAACCTGTTTGGTTTCAGGGTGTGCTCTCAGATGGTGCAGTAATTGCTGTTAAGCAGGTGTCTGCCAAATCCAAGCAAGGGAACCGTGAATTTGTGAATGAAATAGGCATGATTTCTGCCTTATAACATCCTAATCTTGTGAGGCTGTATGGCTGCTGCATTGAAGGAAACCAATTGTTTATGAATACTTGGAAAACAATTGTCTTGCTCGAGCACTCTTTGGTAATGGCACTACTAATGCCTTCATTTTCTGAAATCTCGAGAATGAAAATGTCACTGACACTTTCCATATATCAGGTCACGAGGATCAAAGACTACAGTTGGACTGGTCAACAAGAAAGAATATACTGTTGGGTATTGCAAAGGTCTCCATGAGGAGTCAAGGCTGAAAATTGTACACAGAGATATAAAAGCTGCTAATTTGCTTCTGGATAAGGATCTAAATGCTAAGATATCAGACTTTGGTTTAGCCAAGCTTGATGAAGATAACACTCATATCAGCACAAGAATAGCTGGAACAATGTGAGTTCTCTTCTTGACATACAGATTATAGAATGCATAAAATATATTTATTTGAATCTGACTAAAAAAAGGGTGCATAAATGTGTTAACATTCTGGGAACTATTTGATTTATTTGCAGAGGCTATATGTCTTCAGAATATGCAATGAGGGGTTACTTGACAGATAAAGCTGATGTCTATAGCTTTGGAGTTGTTGCTTTAGAGATTGCCAGTGGAAAGAGCAGCACCAATTACAGACCAAAGAAGAAGTTTGTTTATCTTCTTGATTGAGTAAATATATTTATTGCATTTTTCTCAATACAATGTTTTATCATACACATCTTAAGAAACTTGAACTTTCTCATGTGAAGTGAAATCGAGCTAGTATCATTCGTATTATGACTTTTCTTTACATACCAAAATCAAAATCTTATAAATTTCTTTCTAGAAAGTTGATACCTAAATTTTTTGTTTATATTATGTAAATGAAGGCCTATGTGTTGCAAGAGCAAGGAAATCTTCTGGAAATTGTGGATCCAAGTCTTGGATCAAACTACCCCAAAGAAGAGGCAAAGAGAGTTCTTAACTTAGCTCTATTATGCACTAATCCATCTCCTACATTAAGGCCATCAATGTCTTCTGTAGTGAGTATGATAGAAGGCAAAATTCCAGTCCAAGCTCCAATAATCAAGCGTGGTTCCATAGACCATGACGCAAGATTTAAAGCCTTTGAAATTCTATCACATGACAGCCAAACTCACATATCCAATGTCTCAAAACAGTCAAGGTAAAAGAAGCATATCAATGGAAGGACCATGGATTGACTCTACAATTTTAATCCCAAGTAAAGATGACTCACAAGACCATTCATCAAGCGCGCTTCTTAAGGATCTTTATGATGTCAACTTGGAGTAAATAATATGTGATTTAATTTTTCTTTATTTGTATTTCTATTATTATTATTATTATTATTATTATTATTTTTGGTACATAAATGATGAGAATTAATTGTTTTGACAAGTGTGTAAAATCTTTTTCCTTTATTACCTTTAATATATAAATGTGTTTTCATTGTCTTTCAACAAGGTATGTATTTCAATATAAATTGAAAATATCTCTGAATAATTGGTATATAAAATTTTGTATTAATTTAGTTCAGTGTTATGCATAAATATTAAACAATATAAATTCATAAAGAACTTGTATATTGCAGGCCTAATGAGCGGAGATAAAAGAAAAGAAAAAGAATGTCAGAATGTTATCAAATGATAAGGTGTAACAACCAAAATAGAAGCTTCTTCCTGATTAGCTATCTCATTAAAATTCATCCCTCTGTCCTGACAAGTATGGAACAGTATTGAAGTGTGTGTCATTCTGCCATCAAAATTGGAGGAAAGATTGAGCAATCAGAACATATACAAAAGCACTGCCACATAAACAATCACATTGGTTAAAGCACCAAATATGCATTCAAACTCTAATAATCTTTTAGCATCCCAAGAAAACTAATATAATAACACTTGTTGCCTGCCAAATAATATGCATTTCCTTCCTATATATTCAGCAGTTGACAGTTCCATGCATATATTCATAGTGCATACTAATACCCATTAGCCCAAGTTCGATCTTTTTACAAAAATCTTCCATGGAAGAATCAGAACTTCAAGAAAATGATACTCGTGTCGCTAATGGTGTTACAGAATTTGATAGCCAAATGGACATAGAATCACAAAGTCCATATGATGCAATAAAACGTTCCTTAATAAACTTTGCATTAGATGGAGCTGCCAAAATTTTCATGGATCAGAGAAGGTTCAAAATGAATTTTTTCTGCAACCGCAATGAACGAAAATGCTCATCCCGAAATGACCGTCGCGGAAGTACTTTTTTAGGTGGAAATGGTTGAGGAATGTGGCTCTAGTAGTTCAAAGGGTTGTAAAAAATGTGAAAATTTTCATGAGAAAAAAAGAGGTAAAAATAGTGCTGTTGACTTGGATGAAAATGAAAGTGCAAGTACTAAAAAGGATATATATAGGCAAGAGCAGGAAGTTACAAATTTTCCTTCTGAAGACTATAAGAATGATATATTTTCTTTTAATTTTCTTGCTTTATTTACAGAGTTACTTAAAAAATTCACGGGTTTTCAATTTAATCTTCTACTGAGTTTTTTAACATTCCCAATTTGGTTATCTTACTTTTTATTCATGTTCTTGATGTTTCCTTTACATACTCTAGGGCACATTATTAGAAGATACTTCATCAGGAAAGTTTTCAAATTCTTGTGCTTTTATAGCAAAATTGCCATTGAAAGAACCCAAAAAATAATGGGAAATATGGCAATGAGATGTGCACTTGTATTCTTTTGGTCAAGCTATGTTTTTCTAGTGCTTGCTGGATTACTAGCATGTGGGTTTGTATTTGGTAGTCTAGTGATGAGAAAAATAGTAGAAAAGCCTATCGAGATTACAGAAGTTCTGAATTTTGATTACACAAAAACTAGTCCAGTAGCTTTTGTGCCGTTAATGCCTTTTTCTGGTATAAGTGAAGCTTATAGCAGCCTAGTTGCAAAAGATAATGCCAAAGCTGCAAATGAAGTTGGAGATGGTGTTATTCCTAATAATCACAAATTGCAACTCATTGTTTCATTGACGGTTCCCGAGTCTTACTACAATAGAAAACTTGGTATCTTCCAGGTAATTTTTTTACCTTCTTTTTTTATTTTTTTTATTTTTCTTGTTCTGTTTAGAAGAACGGTTTGCTTGTCCAAGCATCCCCAAGTGGGAAACATCCAAATGCATTATATGAGAATGATTACCATAAATTGGTTTAATGATTACCATAAATTGGTTTAGGCAAAATTACTTCAGAAACAAAATTACAGTAGTAAAATTTAGTCTTTGTTTCTGAAGGTAAGGGTGGAGTTGCTGTCAGCAACTGGTAAAATCACAGCAAGCTCAAGTCATCCATGTATATTGAGGTTCAAAAGCCAACCCATCCGATTTATCGAAACAATAATCAGAAGTGTACCGGTAATTGCGGGTTTCCAATCAGAATCACAGACTCTGAACATAAAAATGGATGAATTTACACAAGGATTGGAGCCAATTGCATACATGAAGGTGATAATAGAGTCAAGGGCAGGGTACAAGTCAGGTGCTGGTATCCCTGAAATTTACAAAGCCTCGCTATTTCTTAAATCTGACATGCCGCCATCGAAATGATTAATATGGAATTGGAGAAGAACGATTTTTGTATGGATAAGTTTTGTATTATATTTCTTTGAACTTGTGTTCCTCATAATCTTCTTTAGACCTGTTAGAAGGCCTCGGTTTGTGAAGAATGCCAAGAAAGAACAGATGACCAGGTGATGATAGAGCATGTGAAATAAGGTAGACGAGAGGAATTAATTATTATGTTATGGCGATTGGAAAAATAGTAATGCAATGTAACATTAATAAAAAAAATTTACCTAAATCTTTTGTTTCATAAAATCCTTAAAAATCTTTATTTCCTTCATAATTATTTGAAATGGAATTTTACATTGTAATAGTTTTGTTTAATCACCACCATCACATTGATGGACCATCGCTTCTGATGCTAGTAACAATACAAAATCAGGTGGAAAGATTTAAAGAAAACCTCAAAACTATTATAGTATTACAACATTTAAAAATAAAAATAAAAATAAATCAGAAATTAGACGTTATACTCGAATTATGAGTCAGCTTCGAAAAAGAGTAACAGATTATATCAAAGATTATTTCATTTACATGTACGAAGAGTAGAAGACCATTAGCATAGTCTAATGAGCACCATTCTCCAGTTACAACGGTCAAAATTCTAAAATACAAAAATTCACATTTTGCTCCAACTACCTGCCAAAGAGGTTTTTTTTTAAAAAAAAAACTTTGGAATAAAAAAAAGGCGTACGCAGAAAAAAAAAAAAGATGGGGAAGCATTTAATTAATAGAAAGAAGAGTCAACATATTCACAAGTGGTATTGTATAATCGAATGCTTGGATCTATTTACACTTCAACACCAAGATATGCGGAGCCACATTCAAAACTCAATGCCACTATTTATCTGAACCGAGAATGATGGTTGGCCAACGTTGGAGAGTGGGCTATCAACTCTAACTACTACTCCTGAGCTCCCAACATTTCCATTCCACTTAGACCGGCCGACCTGCATCAAGAGCACAAAATAGATCAAGCAAAATTATATATAAATGTCATCGCCCATTGTAAATTGTTCATGCTACACGACTGACTCTAGCAATTTACTGAGTAGCTAGGAATATCCTTTTCACTGAAATATTAACCCAAGATAAAGCATGCACAAGCAGTACAAACTACAGCATATCTATCTACCATCGAATGCACTAAAGCCCTTTCCACTAAGTATTCCCCAATTCCTATCCATTCATGCATGTTAATCTCTTAATCTAATATTACAACCAGCTCAGACCTTATCCATCTTGGGAGATGGGAAGCCTGTCAAAACATGAGAGGCTAAAAACGCAATCGTGACTTAATAGGCCCTAAATGAGGTACTTATACAATGATCAAGAATAAGTGCCCAGTTTCAACAGGCACAGGTGTAGATTTTGAGATGATAATGCTTCCACCTCGTTATTTTACATAAGAGAACAGTTAGGAAGCTTCTATAGCCAAAATAAATAAATAAACAATATATATATATATATATATCAGAATTAGAAATAATAGGCAGGTGATGAGTGACGATAATTAGACATGTTCCAGACAGTGTTAACAAAACAGAGAAGCAGAGAGAAGTATGAATAAGAATGAGGACATACAAGTGTGAATATTTGTGGAACCCTTTTAAACTTTTCTTCCCCAGATCTTCTTTCCTCCCATTTACACCCCTTCCTAACACAATGTCAAGGTTCAAAAACATTTTCTTATACTTCTCCACTTATTTCCCAGTTTTTTTTTTCTTTTCAAATTCATCATCTAGTAATTCACCTACTGTGCACCTGGGCTTTCTATTTTGTTTCTTCACTGAAACAAGCATACTAAAAAAAAATCTAACAGCAAACTGCGACACTAGCAAGCACAGATGTGACATGAGTTAAAAAGAAAATGCTGGCACCAAATCAAGCAACTTACAGAAACTGATGCAAATACAGAAGGATGTGTCATGAATGCACAGCCACAGATCAGATTGAGTTGCTCATTCACTGAATGAATAAGCTCTGCTCGCAAACCAGGATTGCTTCCACCAAACGTGGGGCACAAGCTGACAAAGTAGAATAATGTTGATCATTAGGTGATCTGAAAGGAAAAGCCAAAAAAGAAAAGATGCAAAAAAATAACTCTTACGTAATCACGCTCCAATAAAATGTACACAAGAGATGTAGTAAAAACAAAAATAAAGCAAGAATAACAGATTCAGCTAAGCCATTAAACAGATTCAGCTAAGCCATTAAACCCAACCAATATTGACTTCTCTGTAACTAACTAATCTTTACCTTCAACTCAAATACACATCAGAAACCTTTTATTAGCATACAAACCCATCAGGTCCAGTTCTATATCACAACAGGAGCAAACCAGGCCATGACAGCCACATGAAAAAACTTCAGTTCTAAATTCAGTTAATTGTAGAGGAACAAACTTGATTATTAGAGAGGAGCTCGATTTTTTATGCAAGAAAGAGGACGCTAAGAGAAATTACAGGCAAGAGAGAAGATTCAAGAAAACAGTAACTTCCCGACTCAAAGCACCCTTGATGAAACTGAACTATGTGAATTGGTACCAACAAATTCACTAAAAGGAAAATTCTGTTAAAAGCTAGGGATTGTTTTTCCTACATATAGGTGTCTAATTGACTGATTATAAATCACAGGATGATGCAGGCAAAGGCCGCCACATTATCAGCATCAAAATTTTAGTTTACCCTGTGATAAAATTCAGGTAATAAAAAAATCAGCATGACTTGGGTGCTGACATGCTGTATCAGATAAGCTAAGAAGTCATCCAAGCAAACACAATTACGATGGAAGTGATCCAACAATCAGCATAGATTGACTAATGCCAAAGCTCTTCTTCACTTCTTTTTTTTTCTTTTTCTAGTTTAATTATTTCACAATAAATAAAGCAGCCATCCAGCATTCAGTAGTTCATTTTTTTCAATTCACATCATCAAGAAATCCTGGTTTCCCACACTTGAAATATTAACAGGGTAAACATTCCACCATCCTTATGAAGGAACCTGGCTTCCCACGCTTGAAATACTAAGAACCTGGTAAATATTCCTCAATCCTTATAACTGGTCTAGCATTGGACACAACCAGGTCAGCCACAAAAAGACCCAGAAGACAACTTGGAGCAGAAACAAACGATAAGGTATTTAGACCATTTAATGAGCAATGGCAAGTCTAGGAATACCATTTTGATAAAACATACTTCCAGGTTACAACAGCTTCAAAAGCCAAAGTAAATGTAGCCATTCCGCTTTCCAGATCCAACTCACCACAGACAAGAAGCATACTGGTTTTATAAATAAAAGCAAACATGAAAAGTTACCTGAACTGAACTGTAGGTCTCATCATTAGACCTGATCTCTGCCATGCTATGGCTTGTGCAAAACCCAAACTAAATGATTTGTCAGGCCATTGTACCATTGGTGTGACACGTGTACCCCACTTGTTCTGGTAAGACAAAAAGTGGAGCTTGTTTAAAATAAATGAAACTAAATAGAATTATGAAGATTTTGCATTCAATTGCAATCCTAACTACAAACCAAAATCCACTAAGAATATCTAGAAAGTATCATATAATAACTATGAGTTCTTAAATCAACCTTATGAGAGAAGCTAAGTTTCATTTCCCCTGGATATCGACCCTGAGCTTGGAGAAGGCCCCCACACAGAGGTAGAAAAGCACTTGTAGTCAGCCCCTCACCTGACACATAGGTAAACTGACCATTTGGAAATTGCAAATCCACAAATGACTGCATATTGAAAACAGCAGCAGCAAGAGAATTAAAAATCAGAAACTTCTTCTCAGGAAACTGATATTAATAAAGATCTAAGCATTGCAAGAAAACACAGTGACCGCATGCATATTCATACATCAATAATCAACAGGTTAACTTTCCATGAAGAGGGATGAATTTTTATATATATGACAGAATTATTCTGGCACTCACTCAAAATATAGCACTTCGTCTATTAATTTCTCAAGGCTTTAGCAACAATGCTAAAACAAATTGATAATAATTCCTTCCCAAATTGTTTACCATCAGCAGATCACACCTCTACCTAAGCTATTAACACTACTATTGTGCTAGATTGATTCAAACATATAATAACTATAATGTCTCTCATCAATTGAGAAAAAGTTATTGACTTACACAAGCTAAAGGATTGAGACACAGCATCGACATTAACAACCACCTTCTATGCTTTGACCATATAGCTGGACATAGAGAATGCATTCCGTTCTGACAAAAAAGAGATCCATCAGAACCACCAAAGCAATAAACATAGAGATGCAAATTTTTGGGTATAATAGAACGCAAACTACTTCCTTCAATAAAATAAATAAATAACAGGCCATGACATGGTATCTTAAATTTGGAAGTGTCAATGCAATACCAGCATAACAGGATGTGCACAAATACCATACAACTAAAAGAAATTCAAAATAAGTAATGATATAAAAGTATTACCAATTCACCATAGCATTAACCATACTTATACTATCAATACAATGCCCAATAAATAAGAGAGAAATCAGTGAAGTAATTAGGAGCATGTATCCAACTACTGCTCGAAAGTCTTTAAATATTTGGAGGCTAATTCTTATCATACTTCAGAAAAAATAGGTTAGGATCCAATGTCCTGCATCATTTATATGGGAACTTGATATAGTTAAATTAGGCTAGCTTTTTAGGGGAGGGTTAAGGTATTTAACAAATGGAGTCAAAACCGCCTCATGCATGCAAGCTCAATACTCAGGGACAAGTACCATAGGCCAAACTAAATTTCTGGCCGCTTCATAGAAGAGCCAGGCCAGTGTCAAGTAAGAGCCATCAAGGATGTTGGTTATGGAAATGTTGTGGAGTAAAATATGATCCATGGCTCACATAAGTTGCATGGAGATTGGATACGGAGCAGATAAGGGCCTGGGCTCTCGCCCCCTGATGACTAGCTTTTAAAGGCATGTTCTCGCATAATACTTAAGAGATGCATATTTGTTTTTGGACAAGCTGGTAAAAGGATATCCAAACAATTCGCATGTCTGCCCCACACACACCTCCAAATACATCTTTATTTTTTTTATTTAACAATTAGGCTGCATACTGAAATTGGTCATACCTTCCTGTCATAGCCATACCAAAGCAAGTGCTGCTTTGACAGATGGACAGGTAGAAGAAGTGTTGAATCGCGAACAAATAGTACTGGTCCAAGCTGGATGAGGAAGAGAGATGAATTATCATTGCCTGATGTAGAACCACCATGTGACGCTTCAACTCTCCATAAATCTCCCCTTGCAACCAAAGAACTTTCTATATTGTGAGCTCTACTGTCATAAGTTGATGTGATATTTACAACCCCCTGTACCCAGCAGAAAATGAACCATTGAAAAACTGCAAGAATGGAATATACTGCAAAAAAGATTGGCATTCAATAATCTTCAATGTATGTGATGATAACAACAATATTTAAAAAAAAAAAATGAAACAGCTACTGTAGGGGAATAATTCGTTGCCCTTAAAAATGTACATGAAAGGGGTGATATTACTTGCCACAAGAAACATCTTTCAATTGGATTTGCAAACTGAGGCAATTTAGCTATTCTCTAATCACTAACACACCCCATACATAAGCTTGTCGTGCACCCAGCAGGCCTAAGAGGGACTGGAGTTTCATGAAAACAAAGGAGCAATAAAATTTAATTTAACTCAGAGAAGCTCCACCCAAGTAATCAGAACATATTTTGTTACTTCTACTGTACCTCTAACCACCTTTTTATGCTCATGATTAACTTCATAAAGAAAATCTAAGGACCAAGCTTAATTTAAATGAACAAAGAGCTTAAAGAAGCCATTTTTTTGGTCCAGCCAACCCAGTAAACTAAAACATTGCTTAAGCACCTAGCAAAAAGGCAACTCCGCTCTGAATATGAATAAATAGAACATAACAAGCCCTAAAATAGTAATAAACCAACATTTATATAGGACAACTAAAAAACAAGTGCGGGTGAAAAAAAATAAGAACATATCAGCACAAAGTCTGTAAATGAAGAATATGATTCTAAGAAGCACAGCCTTTATCTAATGGAATGGCATATAACCTTAAATGCTCTATTACTCCCACAGAGGAACCATACTTTAAATAAGTATATTTTCCTTGAACTTCTATCCCAACTCCAAACATTCATAATTTTTAAGGTGGGTAGTCGAGGTCTTGAAAATTTTTTCCCCTATTTAACTCCTCCTGCAATTGAGCATTTAAATGTTTATAAGTTAATAATGACACTTCCAGCATTATCAAATCACAGAAGCTGCTAAAGTGTAAAATATTTACAAGGCTAAGTTGCTTGCCCCTTCAGCCGTGGCCTGCAAAAAAAACTAACTTTTCCCCGACATCAGAGACACATGAAAAGAACTAAAAGGAACAACCATTAATAGGCAACCATTTTTTATACCATTCAGAGCAGGTAAAAAAGTTAAAATTTCAGAAGTCCTTGTTTCAGTGAACTTCCCCTTTTTCACAACAGAAGTTACTCAAAGTTTGAAGAATTCAATAAATTGAACTTTGGAAATTAAGAAGCCATGATCGGAACTTCATTCTGGTATTATCTTTATTTGAGTTTGGTGTGTGTTAGAGCAGGCATAGGCTGAGGTACTGTTCCTATAGTCAGTATCCCTTTACTAAAATTATGAATAGAAAAACAATGCACATCCAGCACACGTTTTCATTTTCCTGGTTCCAATATATGCAACCACTACCATGGTATCTAATGGGCAGACAAGGGAAGCTAACAGCCTATACAGCAATGAACACACCATTTATGTGCTGAAGCAAACACTTATACAATTATTGCCAGAAAGAAACAACTTCTGTTATGGTCATTACCTGTGATTTACCGAGATGGCCCAGAGACTTCAAATTAAACCCATCGATTTCCTCATCAGCCGATCCATCCAGCTTACCACCATTACCACCATCATTCTCCACAAACCCAAAATCTCTCAACCTCTCACTCACCAATCCCGACTCCCCCTCTATACCCATTCCCAAATCAGTCCTTTTACCATCCATCCTCACCTCCATCCCAATGCCTTCCTCCTGTCTAAAAGGCACGGGCAAGCTTCTAAAGAACTGCTGCACAAGCCCATTCAAGCTCGCCCCAAGATCTGCCCCAGCTTGGCCAATCATGTTTCCAATATCAAGAATAGCAGAAACCCCATTTATCCCAGTAGTATGAGTTAATACCCCAAAATCCCTTCTACTAAAATCATGACATGGGAACTCCAAATCAAAAGGCTTCGATTTCTGAGGGTTTGGCCAAGGAAAAGCAGGCGGATTAGTCATATGGGATTGGATTAGGCCGGTAAATCCCTGAGCCAGCCGATCTGCAAGGTCCTGGCCATGCCGTTGCACTTCCTCCCATGCTTCAAAAGATCTTTCCACCGACATTTAGCAATAATATTGATAAATCATGAGATATCCACAAAAAGTTTTTTTTTAAAAAAATTGGCACAAAATGAGTAGAAATATGTCTTTTGTTGGTGGGTTTAGAGCTGGCAGTGAATCAGGTAAAAGTGATAGGCAGTTATGGAACTAATCGAGAGAGAAAGAGAAACACAAAACTCCTTCAGTATTTTGGGAAAGAATAAACATAAAAAAATTAACGGTACTGATTTTCCAAAATTACCAAACAAAAATAATTAAGATTTGGATCAAAACTGAGAAATTATAAAAACCAATTGCAACATATCTAGTACCATAAAAGCTCCAAAAGGAAAAATCAATACCACTAAAATTGATTTATTTTACATAAAACTTTTAAGATTTGGATCAAAAACTGAGAAATAATAATACCAATTTTTACAGCGAAAATTCGTTTTCAAAGAACAAAAAGATTTAATTAGGGTTTGGCTTTCTAATGGATGAAAATCAGAGTTTGAAACAGCGTTAAGAAATCTAATTCGAGAGAAACTGGGGGAAGGTTCGGGAATTCTGATTGTTTTTATTTTTGGTCCCAGAGAGAGAGAGCGTAGAAGGATGACGGTTTGAAAGTGGAGGGAGTGCGTAATGCGCACATAGATTGAGGTGCCGCCACGTTGATGAACACCTGTGGCTGTATCTCGGTGTGGATTAAAGATTTTTATTATTTCACGTCCAGATTTTATATCATCACTATCACTCCTAATCATGTATAAAATGTCATTGACTCAAAAAAAAAAAAAAAAGGTATAAAATGTTAATAAATTGAAATTAAGAAAAAACTCACTTGTGTTACCCTAAAAACACATAATGAAAAAAATTATAGTGATATCTAGTGAGAAGAGACAACTCGTATCTATATTTATTTTATCTATACTAGTTAGGAGGAAAATTTGAAAGGGGTATGAGGCATATTTGGCTCATGTTTTAAATACCAAAATAGTAGAGTCTTAGCTTAACAGTATACCTACTGTTGTGAAGTTTTAAGATGTGTTCCTAAATGAGTTGTCAGGATTACCTTCTGAGAGAGAGATGGAGTTTGATATCGATTTGATGTCTAGTACCACTCCTATTTCTATTACTCCTTATCGGATGACACCTGAAGAATTAAAGGAGTTGAAGGTGTAGCTGCATGAGTTGCTTGATAAAAGGTTTATCCGCCCTAGTATTTCACCATGAGGAGCATTAGTGCTGTTTATAAAAAAAGGAGGGTACTTTGAGATTGTGCATTGATTACAGGCAGTTGAATAAAGTGACCATAAAGAATAAATGCCCATTGCCTCATATTGATGATCTCTTTAATCAGTTGAAGGGAGCAGCAATATTATTTATGATTGATCTGAGACCAGAATATCATCAATTGAGAGTTAGAGATGCAGATGTACCCAAGACTGCTTTTCCACATGCGATATGGCCATTATGAGTTTTTAGTAATTTCTTTTGGGCTAACAAATGCAATAGCTATATTTATGGATTTAATGAATTGTACGTTCAAGCCATACTTGGATCAATTTGTAGTGATATTCATTAATGACATTTTAGTTTACTCACATAGTAAGGAAAAGCATGATAGACGTCTGCGGGTTGTATTGCGGATATTGAGGAAGAAACAATTATATGCCAAATTATCTAAATGTGAGTTTTGGTTAGATTATGTGACCTTCCTCGGACATGTTATTTCAGCAGAGGGTATTATAGGAGCTCTAAGCAAGGTAGAAGCAATCTTGAAGGAATCCACCAAAGAATATGACAAAGATAAGAAGTTTTCTGGGATTGGCTGGTTATTACTATCGGTTTGTGAAGGGATTTTCCATGATAGCTTCGCCACTTATCAGATTGCTTCGGAAGGATTGAAGTTTGTGTCAATGGACCAACGTCAAGCAAGCTTTGAGTAGTTGAGAGACATGTTGACTCAAGCTCTAGTTCTTACTCTACCCGTGGAGGGCAAACCATATATAATTTACAGTGATGCTTCACATAGTGATTTGGGTTGTGTGTTAATGCAAGAGGGTAGAGTTATTGCTATTGTCTCTAGAAAGTTGAAGTCTCATGAGTTAAATTATCCAACTTATGTTTTGGAGTTGGCAGCTATTGTCTTTGCATTGAAGATCTGGCGACATCACTTATATAGAGAGAAATGTTTCATCTACACAGATCACAAGAGTTTGAAATATTTGGGTGTCTAGAAAGAGTTAAATCTTTGATAGAGATGGTGTTTGGAGCTGATAAAAGATTATGACTGCTTGATTGATTACCATCTTGGTAAGGAAAACATAGTTATAGATGCCTTAACTCAGAAGTCCATGGCGGGTTTGACTGCCTATTCGCTCTCGTTGCTTGTTGAGTTTAGAGCGATATATGCTAGATTTGAGTTATGTGATGATGAAGCATTTATGGCTCAGTTGCAGTTAAGGCCATTATTCTTTTATCATATTAAAAAAGCTCAATAAACAGATCAGAAAAATCCAGAAAATTATGGAAGATTGTAAAAAGGGGGAGAGCAAAGATTTTTATGTGACAAATGATGGTAGTGTGTGGTACAAAGATAGATTGTGTATTTTTGATGATGTGGAATTGAAGAAGAGAGTTTTAGAGGAAACACATCAATCATCCTATGTTATGCACCCTGGAAGTTGAAAGATGTATCAAGACTTGAAGCAGCACTACTGGTAGTTAGGGATGAAGAGAAACATAGTAGAATTTGTATCTAGATTTCTCACTTGCCAGGGAGTAAAGGCTAAACAGTAGGTTCCTTTAAGGTTGCTACAACCATTACCAATACCTTAATAAAAGTAGGAGTGAGTGACTACAGATTTTATGGCTAGATTGCCTTTGACCCAGAGGAAGCATGATACAATATAGAGTGATAGTAGATAGGATGATGAAGACAACATACTTTCTTTCAATTAGGATAAACAATTAACTTGACAGAATGGTTGAGCTGTACATTACTGAGATTGTGAGATTGCATGGAGTCCCAGTTTCATTAGTGTCGGACTGAGATCTCAGATTTTGGAAGAGTTTAGAGGATGTATTGGGTACTTGGTTGCACTTTAATATTGATTTCCATCCATAGACAGATGGACAATCAGAGAGAGTGATACAGACTTTAGATGAAATGTTGAGAAGCTGTTTCTTTGAATTTACCGAGAGTTGGGATAAACACTTACCCCTAGTTGAATTTGAACATAACAACAGCTATCAGTCCAACATTGGAATGACACCTTATGAGGCCTTGTATGGAAGAAAGTGCAGAACACTATTATATTGGGATGAGGTTGGAGAAGGTAAATTGGTAGGTTTCGATTTAATTAAAGAAATAGAAGCAAAAGTGAAGGTGATTCAGGATCATTTGAAAGTAGCTTCGGACCGTGTAGACTCTTAATTTTTGGCCAAGTCCGGTCCAATATATTTTATTTAGTCTAAAATAATTTTTGTGTTATCTTAGTATTTATTTTTTTATAATTTTTAAAAATTATTATAATAAAAAAATAATAATAAACAAATAAATAAAAATAAAAATCGGAGACGAAAAATTCGTCGCTGAAAACAGTGGACGAAATGGCCCACGAATGGCCTTGGGCCATTTCGCCCACAGCCCCGCCCCTCGCAATTTTTCGCCAGCGCTCGTAGCTCCTCGCAGCTCAACGCAGTTTTCGCCAGCAAAATTTTTCCGAAGTAATTTTTTCTAAAACCAAATTCTATTTGGTTTCGGTTTCCTTTTCCTAATTAATGATAGTTTCCATAAATAATTTGAATTAATCATATGAAATTTTCTATAAATAAGACTAAAAAAAAGACACAGGGGGAGGAATTTTAGGAGGAAAAACTTAGGAGAGGAATCGGACTTTGGACTGGGACTTGGATTTTGAACTGGAATTTTATAAATTGATCGAACTTTTTAGAAGAGAAGAAGGAAGCAAGCAATCAAGCTATCAAAAGGCAGCAACCTTGCCTTTGTCCTTGTTAATCCAGGAAGCAATTTTTGGTGGAATCAACAAACGAATGTTTGAATATCTAATCTCTTTTTTTTTTTCCTTACAGTAGCTTCAATCATTAAATTATTGTTTTTATTCTAAGAACCTTAGAGCCCTAATTTACTTCTTCTAAACCTTAGAACCTTAAATCGTCTCCTCTATTTTCAAAAACCCTAAAATTACTTTTCTGTTACTTCTAAAACCTAAGAACCCCAATCTATTTTTTCAAAATCTTAAAACCCTAATATACTTTCTAACTTTTCATAACCTTAAATCGTTTTATTAATTTCCATAACCCTAACCCGCTTTCCAATTTTCCAAAATCTTAAAATCTTAAATTGATCATTCTATTTCCAAAAACTCTAAAAAATACTTTCTGTTTCCAAAAACTTTAAATCATCTTGCCTATTTCCATAAAGCCTTATAAAACTATAAACTATTTTCTCAAATCCTAAAATCAAAACATGTTTTTCAAAACACCAAAAACCCTAATTCTCTCAAAACCAAAACCGTAAACCCTAGTTTTCCTAAACCCTAATCCTTAAAATCTTAAAACCTTAAAACCTTATAAACTTAAACATTCAAACCCAATATAGTAAATCCAAAATAATAATCCAGTAACCGTGAGTCCTAAACCCAAATATTTTAAAGTATCAAAACCCTAATTTCATGATTTTATCCCTCAAACACTAATTTGGTTAATAAAAAAACCTTATCAATCTCTTAAATTATAAAACCTTAATCCATTTCAATGCCCTTAAAACTTACAGTAGCCTAAACCAATAAATTCCAAAACCCTAAATATTAATTAAAGAACTTTAAATGAGAAACAGTAAACTTCAATTTGTATCTTTACTTACCTTATTTGATTTTATAGTTTATTATATGCTTTGATTTATTTAAGTTCAATGCTTGATTTATTTAATTTATCATGAATGAATGTTTATTATATATTTTGATATCTTTGATGAATGATTTATTTATGATGAATGGTTATTTACTTTATCAATTTATTTTGATTTCTAAATGTTGTAAGAGGTATGTTTCCACTTTGTGGGTACCTCATTAATTAAGTTCTATGTAATTTAAATCGCTTTTACATTTTGGACCAATGGAAAGGACATGTTTCTACCTTTTGATAGGTGTCCTATTTAGCTTAGGCATGGATGATGTAAGGGCATGTTTCCATCTTCGAATGGGTGTCCACTTATTTGTTTTGCTTGGACATTGTTTTGATTTTTAATATATCGATGCTTTATTTTAATTGTTGTGTGTAATATGAATAATATTGTTATATTTAAGAATTTTATAATATCAAGACCTGTAAAGGAGGCCGGTTCCAATGAACCGGGCGTTGTGGGGGTGATGGGCCATTTCTCACCTTCCCCACGCGTACCCAACTTTTCGAACCCATTAAGGGCTTGGGGTTTCCTTAGGAATTGAGTCATCCACCCCTTTCTTTTTTTCTAGCCCGTCCTGGTGGCGACTCCATTTTCTCCGGACTTAGGTCCGTATTCTCTAAGGCTCCGAGCCTAAACACTGCCGAAGTCGCAAGAACCAATGTAAAGGACATGTTTCTGTCTTTTGGTGGGTGTCCTATTTAGCTTAGGCATGGATGATGTAAGGCATATTTCCATCTTGGGATGGGTGTCCACTTATTTATTTTACTTGGACATTATTTTAATTTTTAATATATCGATGCTTTATTTTAATTATTGTGTGTAATATGGATAATATTGTTATATTTAAGAATTTTATAATATTAAGACCTGTAAAGGAGGCCAGTTCCAATGAACCGGGCGTTGTGGGAGTGCTGGGCCATTTCTCACATTCCCCACACATACCCAACTTTTCGAACCCATTAGGGGGTTAGGGATTCCTTAGGAATCGAGTCATCCACCCCTTTCTTTTTTCCTGACCCGTCCGGGTAGCGACTCCATTTTCTCCAGACTTAGGTCCGTGTTTTCTAAGGCCCCGAGCTTAAACAGTGCCGAAGTCGCAAGAACCATTCCACCGGGAGTGGAGGCAAAAATCCCCGGTCACAGTGGCGACTCCACTGGGATAAGAGAAGTTGATTCAGTTGGTCTTTATATTATTCTATTCTTTCTTATAATGATAATATCCATTGCACCATATTAGATTGCATTGTGTGCGTGAGTTAGGATGCCTGTGTTACCCGTGTTGTGTTATGTAAAGGATACCATACTTTCACTCTCAAGGTATGGAGATCGAGGATGGCATAACCACTCATAGCCTCGTACTATTTGGTATATACTTACTAGGGGAACCTAAGTCTTTTTACCCAAAGACTAAAGCTCATGTAATTGGCCTAGTTACTTTCATTAGGTTTTTACCCCAAATACATGTTGTTTGACTATGGTTAATTTATCTTGGTATAAATCATGGCTTATTTAGTTTGCTCTTTTTCTAATATGACCTAAGTACATTGTAAGCTCAAAATAAATTTTTCTTTAAAGTCCAAAAGACCAAAACTATTTTCAAAACTTTTCAAAATGGTCTTCAGACATAAAACTTTTCTAAAAACAAATCAAAAATTCTTTTGCTCATAACCCAAATACTAAGCCCAAAATCCATTTTTTCTAAAATCTTTTTAAAATGGGCTTAGAAACAAAATTATTTTCATCCAACCTTTTGCTTACAAAGAGTTTGCAAAATATTTAGGTCAATTACGAAATACCAAAAATCAATTGTGAGCCTAATTTATACTAAGAATAATTAACCATGGGCTTGTTTTTGGCATGAATCATTAACTACTTTTTCAAGTGAGAAATCTATTTATAATAAACCTCTTAATTTAGTTTTAATCCAATATAGCATAAACCTACTTTAGATGGATAAATGGATTAAAACCTAATTAATGAGAATTATCATAAATTGATTTTCATTTTTGAAAATACAACTAATGATTGAAACGTCCGAGAAAAATATTCAAAAACAAGATACCCTATATTGGTATTTTGTTAACCATATACCTAGGAAAGAGACTCGCCATTTGTGTGTGGATGTTATAAGATTGGAAGGAACGTCCTAATTATCTTTCTTTGTTGATTGTTTGTGCATACATGCATACATATCATTAATCCTTTCTGGCTCATAGCCCTGGATTACGACAGTTCAAAAGCTTACGACAATCCGACCTACGACAGAAGTGAAGAATCTAGCAACAACTCAATCACTTGCTCACCAAAAGCAATGGAGCCTGAACAAATTCAAAGAATGGTGGATAAAGCCCTCAATACCAAAATGGAAGAAATAAAAGAGGCCCTAGCTGAGACCATGAAGAACCAATTGACTGCAATTTTAGAAAATCACGTCGAAACGTCTGCTAGCACCAAGAAGCCAAGGGACAAAGGGAAGACTAAAGTTGGTGAAGTAGTTTTGATGATGAAAAGGTGATCATTGATGATGATGATGATGATTGGGCTCAATACTACCAAGATGCTCAAGACAAGAAGAAAGAACCGAAGATTGTTGAAAGATCAGCTATGGAGAAAACAGAAACTTCTAATGTTGAAAAGATGATTGCGGACTTAGAAAAGAAATTTGAGAAGAAACTAAAAACTGAGGAAATGTCCGAAGTTGACAAATTATTTGAGCTAGATGAAGAAGTTCCGTACAAATTCAAAATGCCATCTTTCACGAAGTTTGATGGAACTGGAAATCCTCATCCCCATGTGAAGCAATATATCACTGCTATACAGTCTGTCTGAGCTACTAAGGCTCAAACTCTAAGGTGCTTTATGCTCTCATTGGACCCTGTTGTCCAAAATTGGTTCAATACCTTAGATGATGGAACATAAAAGAGTTGGGATCTGCTTTATAAAGGCTTCATCCAACAATATGGATATAATGTCAAGATGGAAGTTACCTTAATGGAAATGGAATCCATTAGGCAAAGGTCAAATGAGAATTTTGTTGATTATGTGAAGAGATGGAGAAACAAGGCCGCTTTACTCAAGAAGAGGCCCGATGAATCTGATCAAATAAGGATGATTGTGAGAAGGGTGTTGCCTAGTCTTCGTAAGAGGATGTCTCATACACTCATCTGTGATTTCAAAGACCTTCTCCAAGCTGGTTTGCAAATTGAAGAATGGGAGAGAGAGAAGAACCATTTTTTAGCAAGAAGGAATGATAAAGGAAATTATCGGCCTAGCAATCAAAGCACGCAAAAAGAAGTCGATGTTAATGCTACTAACCAAGGAATAAGAAGGCAATTTTCAGAATTGGGCAAACCGATGTCTTGGGTTCTCAATAAGCTTAAAAGAAAGGGATTGTTATAATCCTTAAATTATTGCCCTTTGCCTAACCCTCTCCCACCTAATTTCGACACTAAAGCATTTTGTTACTTTCTTTAATATTTAATTGGAACAATCGTGTTTTTCAAATTTAAAATTGTTTGAATAAATTACTTTCATCAAAATTTTTGTTGGCCTTTGTTCATTTTGGTGCTCAACCAATGAGGAATCTAACTTGATGTTCATAAATTAATGTGTCTAGGCATCATGACTTGAATGACTTTACTATGTGAGGAAATTGCTCTATAGCATTGAGTTGTGTATGCTTACTTAGAGAGGGCTCCTGCATAATTACCTTTATCTAGGTCCTAGTCAGTCTTAGAACATGCTTTGACAAACTTTTGAGGCAAAATTGAACTCTACTTATTTAAGAGAGAAATGATCTAGGCATTGTTTGGTTAGCCAACAACTAGTATCCACCCAATTAGATATCAATCCCTAGTTGTCCCTTTGAGCCTTCATAAAATTTTAGCTTTCTTTTCATTGGTTTACAAACCCCAACAATCTACCCTGCTCTGTTGTGATACTTTTGACAAGTCTTATGATCACTAAGGTGAAGAGGCAAGAAGATCATAGAAAGAAATGAATAGTCAAGACCATGAAGACAGTTGAAGTTCTCAAGACCATGACGGTAGTTGAAGTTCTCAAGACCATAAGGGTAGTTGAAGTTTTCCTAACAAATGATTTATCCCTATTAAAGAAGATTTATGTCACTCCACCCATTCATTATTGGAAACCTAAGTTGGTACAAACAAGATAACTCTTTTAGAGCTAGAGCCAAAAAGAAAGGAAAAAAGAGAAAGAGAAAGAGAAAAGAAAAAGAAAAAAGAAAAAAGAAAAAAGAAAAAAAGAAAAAAAGAAAAAAGAGGACAAGAAAAAATAAAAAATAGAAAAAAAAAGAAAGAGAAGAAAAAAATAGAAAGAAAGGAAAAAAAAAGAAAAAAAGAGAAGAAAGATAAAACCTAAAAAGGCGGTTCAGAAAGCCAATTGAGTTCTCTTTTACCTCAAGCAACAAAAGGCTTCCATTTGGTTTATAAGGACAATTTGACTTGAATTGGTCCAGCCCAACCAAAGATTCGAACAAAATCAAAGAAAAATGAGAAAGACCATTCAATTCTTGAAAGTTCTATAGTCCTACAAGGAAGAAGGACAAAAATGATAAAATGCTCAAAATAAGACAAATAAAAAGAAAGAAAAGGGAGAAGAAGAAAAGAAACGAATTTGGGTACCAAACTCTATGCCAAGAAACAAAGATTGTCCCAATCTAGATTAATGGCAAGAAGATAGAAGGAATTTGGAGTCTAACAAGATTGCTCCCAACTGTCTAAAGTTCCAACAAGAAATTTGTAGTGTGAAGGTTTGTCCATTGTGTCACATCAGCTCCTGTCTCAAAATGGCCTTCACTTAAACCCGTGTCCCTTATAGACCCCATTTCAAGCCTATCAAAGACCTGTTGATCTCTCTTGGTAGGTAGAGCCTATTAGTGGAGATAGTTTGAATAAGCATGCATATGAGATAGACAATATTCAAACTCAAATGAGACCTTTGGCCAAGTAATGTGTATGTGCCTATCTGAAGTGCAATAATTCTTGCTTAAATAGAAATGATTCCCGAGTTTATTACGGTAACTAGGGTTGTCATGTTATAGATATGTTAATTTGGAAAAATTAAGTTCTGAAGTACATTGACATTGATTTGGCAAAACCAACATTTGATTTCAAAATCAAAATTCAAAAAAAAAATTCAAAAATATTTTTGTCATATAAAACCTTTAAGTTAAGGGGAGTATGTTGAACTGTTGAACCTCAAAGGACATATTAGGCAAAGGAAATAATTATTGGCAAGGTCATGAAGAAGCTACTAATTGAAACATAGTTTGAAATGGATGTATCTCTGCTGTTTGGGGCCTCCATTATTCATATTTTCAACATCTTAAAGATAAAAGCTATAAATGTGGAGCATTGCGTCATTCCAAAGCAAGAATTGAACAAGCATCTGGAAGGCGTCAATGAAAATACTTTAGTTGATCACCTCGGTCTGTGAGTCGACGAAACCACTATATTGAATCAGGAGGCCATAGGAGACCCATTGCTTGAGGAAACTCCAGTCATTTTGCAAAGAAAGAAATGCATGCTTGTTCGATGAGATAGACAATATACAAACATCAACCAAAGCCGCATAGAAAAAAATCATGGGCTTGAGCCTATACAGGGGGTAAGGAGAAGATATAAAGGCTAGATAAAAAAGAAGAAGAAGAAGAGTTACAGTAAGGATGGAAATTATATATTATAATTTTTATGCTTATTATACAATGTTTATACAATTGATACAATATTTATACATCAATAAGAAGGTGGTGGTAGGTCATCAAATAAAGCCCTAAAAAAATCATCGCCTGTTGGAGGAGGGGGCAAATCACTCGTCCCGAGTCCGCCCGAAGCAGGAGCACCGAAATTCCTATTACCTCGGAGTTTCGATCTATCATGGTCCTCATCAGAAGTAGATGAAAGGATCTCATGGTCATCAGTTTGGGGGCCTCTAGATAAAGAAGCACCAGGACCCCTCATCCCCTAAAATCGGAAGTCTCAAAAAATTTGTTCTGATTGATGATATAAATTTTCAAAATGAGAAGTCTGCTGACGGCTAGTGGCCAACTCTTTTTGAAGTTTCTTATTTTGTTCTTCAAGCATCCGCTGTGAGCCAGAAAGGAAAAAAGTAAGAGCATACATAATCATGCATACATGTAGCATAAATTACATTAAACAAGAAAACTTACCAGGTAATTCATATCAATGCCCTGCGGATGAGATGGCATATCGGGCAGACTAGAATGAGCAAATGAAGGAGCAGTAAAAGAAGGTCCAGCCTCATGATCAAATGAGCCAACAACCTACAACAATCATTAAAGAATCAAAATAAGATAAGAAAGAAGTGATTGCAAAGGAAAAATAGTAAAAGTTTTACCTGAGAAGTGCTAGCCTCGAGATGTGGAACAAATTCTCTTGCCTCTTCATGATGTTCCTCTTCATCTCTACCCTCATTTTCTTCGAAAGTTTTCTGTACACAAACAGGAGATACATCAAAGTTCAAGAGCCTCGTTTGAATAAAATGGGCATAAAATGCACCCGGTGGATGGAGCAATGTCTCAACATCATGACCGTGTTTGGCCAACCACCATGCATCCTCCGGCATTGATATAATATTTAAAGTATATTCCGGGCAAGGCATCGAAACCCTCTGCTGCTCTGGACTAAGAAACCACTCATAAACTCTCTCTCCGAGAAACCAGGCACTAGACACTGGGCCAGCGATGACTCAGCGAGTATGTTGGAAAGATAATGCAGCATTTATGAAGGGAGACCAGTTTGTCCATTCTTCTGGGTTCCACCAGGCCAAATTCACCTGCAAAATAACATAAGGTAAGTAAACTTTTACATAAATTTTAAAGTATACTAATGCTATTTTACCTGGTCCTAGGTCAAGCGGCTCAACATGAAGCGTTAGATGTGCACATGGTGAGCGCCGGGAATTTCCATGCGATCAGACAACTAGAAATTTAATCTCGGATACCTGATTCTCTCTTAAAAAATACCAGATGCCATCACGAGGTTGTGCTCATATGCCTATGCCTACAATAACAGTAAAGATGAAATTCATACAAGAAAAGAATGAAATTGACATTGGTGGAAGAAGAGTATCTCAACAATCGCCATCAAGCCAACGAAAGACTTCTTATTTCGGCAAATTTTGTCAAGACCATGATAAAGACAGGCGAGACCAGCTTCACCCCAGCCATAAAGTGGTACTGCCCTAAAATAAGAAAGGGCCCTCAACACTGACAAATGGATGGCGGATTCAGTGCTGCCTAAGATGGTCGACCCAAGAAAATATAACAAAAATCCTCGAGCATACTGTTGGGCCGTGTCTCTGTGAACCCGTCCTTCATAGTTCATCCAATAACTACGAATTTGCTCAATTTTTATCTTAAAAGGCCCTTTATATGATTGTTCCATACCAATTAATTGTTGAATTTCTTCAAATATCAAAATATCATTGGTCAGAGGAACCGAAACACCATCATACCGAAGGCCGGTTATAGCAGCAAAGTCGACCTGACCAATTGTCATCTCTCCAATGGGCAAGTGGAAAGTATGAGTTTGTCTAACCATCATTCTGCAAGTGCCTAGACTACGCTCCAGTCTATCAGATACTCCTCGGATGGTAATTGAAAGATGAATCTCTCAAAGCCGCAATCTCGGATAATCCGCCTTACCTGAGAAGGCGCTACATCATACTATTATCGGGCTTTGTAGATACACCCTCCGGCCCAAACAACGCAATGATCACGCTAACACGGAGCCAGGTAAATTAATACCAGATAATTACATCTCTATTAGCTTGGGTCCAGAACCCAAATTATCCTTAGGTCCAGAGCCTAAAATTCCTCCTAAGTCCAGAACTTAGCTCAAGTCCAGAACCCAAATTATCCTTAGGTCCAGAACCTAAAATTCCTCCTAAGTCCAGAACTTAGCTCGGGTCCAAAATCTAAATTATCCTTAGGTCCAGAACCTAGAATCTCTTTTAAGTCCAGAACTTAGCTCGGGTCTAGAACCCAAATTATCCTTAGGGCCAGAACCTAAAATCTCTTCTAAGTCCAGAACTTAGCTCGGGTCCAGAACCTAAATTATCCTTAGGTCCAGAACCTAAAGTCTCTTCTAAGTCTAGAAATTAGCTCGGGTCCAGAACCCAAATTACCCTTAGGTCCAGAACTTAAAATCTCTTTTAAGTCCAGAACTTAGCTCGGGTCCAAAACCCAAATTATCCTTAGGTTCATAACCTAAAATCTCTTCTAAGTCCAAAACTTAGCTCGGGTCCAGAACCCAAATTACTCTTAGGTCCAGAACCTAAAATCTCTTTTAAGTCCAGAACTTAGCTCGGGTCCAAAACCCAAATTATCCTTAGGTCCATAACTTAAAATCTCTTCTAAGTTCAGAACTTAGCTCGGGTCTAGAACCCAAATTACCCTTAGGTCCAGAACCTAAAATCTCTTTTAAGTCTAGAACTTAGCTTGGATCCAGAACCCAAATTATCCTTAGGTCCAGAACCTAAAATCTCTTCTAAGTCCAAAACTTAGCTCGGGTCCAAAACTCAAATTACCCTTAGGTCCAGAACCTAAAACTATTCTTTGAGTCCAGAACTCAAACCGGGTCCAGAACCCAAAATCTCAACCATCTCAGAAAAATTAAGTCTTATTGCTTTTCACTCTCTTTTACTAAAGTCTCAGATCGTTCAAGCAGGAGGCAAACTGTAGACCCTTAATTTTTGACCTAGTTCGGTCCAATATATTTTATTTAGTTCAAAATAAATTTTGTGTTATCTTAGTATTTATTTTTTTTATAATTTTTAAAAATTATTATAATAATAAATAATAATAATAATAATAAACAAATAAATAAAAATAAAAATAAAAATCGGCGACGAAAAATTCATCGCCGAAAATAGTGGACGAAATGGCCTTGGGCCATTTCGCCCGCAGCCCCGCCCCTCGCAATTTTTCTCCAGTGCTCGTAGCCCCTCACAGCCCGATGCAGTTTTCACCAGCGAAATTTTTCTGACGCAATTTTTTCTGAAACCAAATTCTATTTGGTTTCGGTTTCCTTTTCCTAATTAATGATAGTTTTCGTAAACAATTTGAATTAATCATATGAAATTTCCTATAAATAAGACTAAAAAAAAGACACAGGAGGAGGAATTTTAGGAGGAAAAACTTAGGAGAGGAATCAGACTTTGGACTGGGACTTGGATTTTGATATGAAATTTTACAAATTGATCAAACTTTTTAGAAGAGAAGAAGGAAGCAAGCAATCAAGCTATCAAAAGGCAGCAACCTTGCCTTTGTCCTTGTTCATCCAAGAAGCAATTTTTGGTGGAATCAACAAACGAAGGTTTGAATATCTAATCTCTTTTTTTTTCCTTATAGTAGCTTCAATAATTAAATTATTGCTTTTGATTCTAAGAACCTTAGAGCCCTAATTTACTTCTTCTAAACCATAGAACCTTAAATCATCTCCTCTATTTTCAAAAACCCTAAAATTACTTTTCTGTTTCTTCTAAAACCTAAGAACCCCAATCTATTTCTTCAAAATCTTAAAACCCTAATCTACTTTCTAACTTTTCAAAACCTTAAATCATTTTATTAATTTACAAAACCCTAATCTGCTTTCCAATTTTCCAAAACCCTAAAACCCTAAATTGATCCTTCTATTTCCAAAACTCTAAAAAATACTTTCTGTTTCCAAAATCTTTAAATCGTCTTGCCTATTTCCACAAAGCCTTATAAAACTATAAACTATTTTCTCAAATCCTAAAATCAACACATGTTTTCCAAAACACCAAAAACCCTAATTCTCTCAAAACCAAAATCGTAAACCCTAGTTTTTCTAAACCCTAATCCTTAAAATCTTAAAACCTTATAAACTTAAACATTCAAACCCAATATAGTAAATCCAAAATAATAATCCAGTAACAGTGAGTCCTAAACCCAATTGTTTTAAAGTATCCAAACCCTAATTTCATGATTTTACCCCTCAAACCCTAATTTGGTTAATCAAAGTACCTTATCAATCTCTTAAATTATAAAACCTTAATCCATTTCAATGCCCTTAAAACTTATAGTAGCCTAAACCAATAAATTTCAAAACCCTAAATATTAATTAAAGAACTTTAAATGAGAAACAGTAAACTTCAATTTGTATCTTTACTTACCTTATTTGATTATGTAGTTTATTATATGCTTTGATTTATTTAAGTTCAATGCTTGATTTATTTAATTTATCATGAATGAATGTTTATTATATATTTTGATATCTTTGATGAATGATTTATTTATGATGAATGGTTATTTACTTTATCGATTTATTTTGATTTTCAAATATTGTAAGAGGTATGTTTCCACTTTGTGGGTACCTCATTAATTAAGTTCTATGTAATTTAAATCGCCTTTACATTTTGGACCAATGTAAAGGACATGTTTCTACCTTTTGATAGGTGTCCTATTTAGCTTAGGCATGGATGATGTAAGGGCATGTTTCCATCTTCGAATGGGTGTCCACTTATTTGTTTTGCTTGGACATTGTTTTGATTTTTAATATATCGATGCTTTATTTTAATTATTGTGTGTAATATGAATAATATTGTTATATTTAAGAATTTTATAATATCAAGACCTGTAAAGGAGGCCGGTTCCAATGAACCGGGCGTTGTGGGGGTGCTGGGCCATTTCTCACATTCCCCACACGTACCCAACTTTTCGAACCCATTAAGGTCTTGGGCTTTCCTTAGGAATTGAGTCATCCACCCCTTTCTTTTTTTTCTGGGCCGTCCTAGTGGCGACTCCATTTTCTCCGGACTTAGGTCCGTATTCTCTAAGGCTCCGAGCCTAAACACTGCCGAAGTCGCAAGAACCATTCCACCGGGAGTGGGGGCAAAAATCTCCGCTCACAGACTAACAAAAATCCTATTATGATTTGAAGAGAAAAGATATAGAGTTCAATATAGGAGATAAGGTGTTCCTGAAGGTGTCTCCATGGAAGAAGATTTTAAGATTTAGTCGAAAAGGAAAATTGAGTCCTTGTTTCATAGGACCATATGAGGTACTATAGAAAGTAGGACCAGTAGCTTATAGATAGGCTCTGCTGCCTGAGTTAGACTGGATATAAAATTTCTTCCATGTCCCTACACTTTGGAGGTACATATCGGATCCATCTCATATCTTATTAGTTGAGTCCATTGAGGTGAATCCATATCTAACTTATGAAGAGGAACCAATGGCAATTTTAGCATGGGAAGTAAAAGAATTGAGAAACAAGAAGGTGCCATTGGGTAAAGTCTTATGGAGGAACCATTCCACTAAAGAGGCAACTTGGGAGAATGAGCAAATGATGCAGAGCCAGTATCTTCAGTTGTTCCAAAGCCGATATCAGATAATTTCAAGGATGAAATTATTTAATGGGGAGAGAATTGTAACACCAACAAATTTACATGCCATTAAATAAATACTATAGAGGTTTATATTAAGTGTTGGAAGTGGGAAATATTAAATGTTTATGTAAGATATATGTTAAGTATACATAACATATAAAGTCAAGTAGTAAAAGTAAAAATCAAAAGTTAAAGTAAAAAAATACAATAAATAAATAAATAAAATAAAAATGAAAAAAATATTAATAATTAATTTAATTTTAGTTGGAAGATTAAAAATATCATAATTTATGAGTAATTAAATTATATATATATATAAATGATTGGTAGAAAGATGGAAAAAGTAAAAAAAATCTATCATTATTTTTTTTCTTTTTCTTCTTCTTCCTTATCCCATTTTGGCCGAAACTTTCCATACTTGATTATGGAAATTTTTGTTTCTTTCATGCTTCAAATTCTACAAGGACTTTGATGGAATAAAGATAGTTTTGGAGAATTCTTAAGGAAGAGGTAAGATTTCTTTAGTTTTTGATAGTTTTTCTTAAAATTTTGAATATGTGTAAAATTGATTTTTGAAGGAGGGATTTATAATTGTTTAAATGGGTATATATGATATTAGTTTGTTATAAAACTAATGATTTTAAAGTTAGATTAAAGAAAGGAGGGAATTCAGTAGAAGTTTGATTGGGTTAGTGTTGAATTTAGTGCTTCCATGGGGCTTTTGCAAAGAATTTGGTTAAATTGAATTTAATTTTTTAGAATATGTTATAATATAGTTTTAAAGACATAGTTGAACTTAAGTTATATGTTGGAAGTGATTTGATTATATTTCTAAAATTAAAGAAGATTAAGGTTTTAAAAAGAATATTGTTAAAGAATGGATGTTAATTAAATTAAATTATTTAGAACATATTCTAATATTATCTTAATGATGTAAATAAACTTAAAATTCAATGTGGATTGGGTTGGTATGATTTCCTAAAATTAAAGATAAGTAGGGTAAAAATGTGAATGTTTGAAAGAGTAAGGATAAATTGATGTTTATTAGTTAAAATATATAAAAATATTTTTAATGCCTTATATATACTTATATTTTGGTTAGGTGTTAAGTAGATAGTATTTTTCCAAATCAAGTAGTAAAGGGCATTTTAAAAAGTGAAGAAAAGAGTGAAAATTTAGCTTGGAAATAGCCTAAATCAAGGTTAATACATACTTTGGCATTTATGTATTAAAAGGCATTAGATATGGGACACTACATTGCATATAAACATTGGGAATATGCTACCTTAATGTGTGGAGTCACATATAAAGTGCATAGTTATATGTTTAAAGGAATGAATTGAATGAGACATGAATAATTAAGCCATTTTAAGATGGCTTATGGCATTATTAAATATGTTTGCAAAAAAAAAAAATGTGATTATGTCAATTTTAGAGCATAATTAGGCCACCATGAAAGTGTATAATAATATGGTACATTAATGGAAAAAGTGCAAAAAGAATGAAAAATAACATAATTGCCAACGTATGAGAAAGTATGAATGTATATGTTATGTGTGTAACCCTATGTAATATTTTGTTCTAGAGTGTTATGTTTGGTGATTTGAGATGGCATGCCTTTAATTTTCTTTGGGCTAGACGCTGAGTGTCACTAGTATATTATGTGCCTTCGGGCTAGACGATGGGTGTCATTATTATTTGTCTATGGGTTAGACACTGGGTGTCAAAATAGACCAAAACAATAACTCTAAAACTTGAATATTATATAAGGTCATTTAAGCTCAATGCATGTGAATATATTTATGTAATGATTTAAAAAGAATAATAGGATTTAAAGGGAAAAAACATTATGCATTGTCTTCCTTAAAGTTTTATTTTTATCAAAGTATGTACCACTAGGCTCTTAGCTTAGCGTAATTGAAATTCATCACGCGGGTGACAGAGTTGATCCAGAGAGTTCTTCTAGACCTGGTCAGGTCTAGACTTTGGTTGATTGTTCTTGAAGTGGGATTAACTCCCATAAGATTAGAGCTAGCTGCATACATGTATATATTTTATTTTGTGAAACTTAACATAACTATGTATATTATGTTTATATATTTGGAAACGTTGTAAACTATAAAGATTTTTGGGTTAAATGTTGTGTGATGGGATTATTTATATATTGATATATATATATATATATGTATTTATTTGAATATTTTGAGAAATGTTAGAACATGTGGAGAAGTAACGGTGAATTGTTTGATTATTATTGGGAGTGTATTTCTTTTTACAGGTTGAGTTAATTGATTTTGGGAGTGTCCAAATTATAGATAAAACTCTGGCAAATTTTTTCTAGAATTTTCATATAAAATATATATTTTTGGTTCCTAAAATATTGAAGAATATTTTTATTTATTATTTAAAATACATTTTAAGCCTTTAAATATTTATTCTAGAATTATGGGAATTTTTATAAAGATTAGATGTGTGACATTCTCTTACTGTATATGCGTATTTTATATATATCGGGTATATGTATTATGTGTATATATTGTATAATGGTGTTATAGATGTGGTGGCTTTTATTTTGAAAAGCGCAGAATTGAGAGTCACCACCTTAGTTTATTTTGGAAAAAATTAAGGAAAACCCATTAAATTGACTCCATGAAAATGTACCATTTTGTACCCAAAAGATGCTAGTCTGAAACCAATCACGATGGGTCCCAGGCTAAGTTTATTAAAACTATTTAAAAAAAATCTCTTTGATTGAGTTCAACCTTCCATTTAATTGATTTTTAGAAAGATGCATTTTTTTTATGACTTATGCCACAATGACTACGAATGACAAAATATAGCAATGCATGAGCATTTTATAGTATGACATCTGCGAGTGCAACTAAATATTGAAAAATAAATATTATAGTGCCCCGAAATGTTAGTCCCAGGGGAGCTTCAACTCTAGCTCTTATGAGTCCTAAGTTGAGTACAAATCTCTAAATAACATAATTAAATCCAAGAAAAATGAAAGGGAAAAAATAACCATAACCACAAGATACCCATTTGCAAAATCTTACCAAAGTTTGCAAAGGAAGCCATAAAAGTAAAAGAAAAACAATAATAGAGATACTAAGTGAAAAAAAAAAAAACTAAAGAACAGTAAAGGAAAATCAAAATTAAAGGGGATGTTTGGTTGTTAAGGTGTGGGCTCACCACTCAGAGTAATACTCCAAGCGTACCTACTTATCTCATTTGAATGGAAATCGGAGCCATAAGTAGTTTGTACCTTTATATGCAAAAGATTTTTAATTAATAAATTTTATTGTTGATTAATTTTTGAATTGAAGAGAAAGGATGGAAAAGTATATGTTACCTTGCGTAAGAGAAAGGATGGAAAAGTATATATTACCTTGCGTAAGAGCCTTTTCTTGACCACAAGTTGGAGAGTATTACCACTTCGGAGCTCCACTTGTGTAGAAAGTAAGCAAAGAAATCAATTAGGGATGGTCTCAGAAAGTCCAAAGTAGTCAAATAGATCTAATTTATGTCAAAAATATATTTAGGCAACACTTCGGGGTCAAAAAATGTGATCCTTAAACATGAGGGGCAGACTCCTATTTATAAGGGCCCAAATTTGAGATTGGACCACACGCTGTGCAAATCGGCCGCACGTGCGAGTGCCTTGGTTTTTTTTTTTTTTTTTTGCAAACTTTGCCTTGTTTTTCAAATATATGTGTATATATATATTTTTGAATTTTCTTTTTTCAATTATGTAGGCTAAGTGTAAAATGAAAGGTTCACAACCATAAGTTATAGCGAATAGGCCATACCATTATTCCCAGATTTTTTCTAATACGAAGTAAACTCCATATTTTTATGAATAAACTTTGAGTTTTCTAGCCAAATTAGATTAATAGTCATATGATTAGGCCTAATTCTATCTAGAAAAAAGGACTAAACAAAAGAATAAAAAAAATAGAGAGCTGGAAAAAGCAAAGAACACAGAGAAAGCAAAAAAAAAGCAGCACACAAAGCATAAAAAACTCAGACTCAATAACCATTTAGGCAAACCTCTGGACCATTTGCTAAGGAAGTTTGCTACTTGTATCAACCAAGCTTGGACATAAACAAAATAAGTATTTGGTGGAGCCAACATCGTTGGTATAGGATTTCTTAAACCCAATCTTCTTTTTAATTAATTTATGTATTCTTTGATTCATTTACATGCTATTTTAATTTTATATTTTTTTAGAAACGATGTACTGTGAAGGTTCTGCTGGTGTTTAAATAAATTAAAATAATATTTAGTTAAAATAACTAATATCTGAATGTAATCATGTCTTGATAAAAATGTCAGTTTTGTATTTAATTTGTTCATAGATATCTTATTTTTGTCACTAAGCTTTTAATTAAATGAAAAGATGGCTTCATTGTGTGTCAATTATAACCTTCTCTAAATTGACTTAGAAATGGGAAAGACAAGAGACAATAGTTTTGCTCTTTGGATTTTCTAATTGTGTTCAAAAAATAACTCATTGGCGAAAACTATGATTTTTGTGCCCTAAAACAATTCAATTTAATTTAGTTTTGCATTATTGCTTTAAGATAAACATAGTACTCTTCTTAATCAACAACACAAGAAGTTCGGCTTTATTCTTTTTTTATTATGTTTTCAAAACAAGTTAAAATAATGTTTTTATTTAATTTTGAGTTGTTGTGAAATGGTGTTCTTAATATGCCTACGTACATATTATCTTTTTATTTTTTGTTACCTTCTAACTTATTCACATGGATGCTTTAATATTATATGTATCTATGCTTATTTTAATGCTGTGAATTTTTTAGTACTATTTTATTATTTATTTTATTTTGTTTTAAAAAGAAGGATGTAAAAGACATGTTTTCACAATTTGTGGTTGTCTTTATTTATTTTATTTATTTTATTTGTTCATTTTTTATTTATTGATTTTTGATTTTAAAGGGTTATAAGGTCATGTTTCCATCTTGTATGGGTACTCATTTATAATTTATATTTTGGATTGTTTATTTTATGAATATGATGACCTTATTTTATTTTAATAATACTTATAATATGAGTAATATTATAACAATGTAAAAATTTAATAACATTTAGATATGAAAAGAAGCTTGGTTCTAATGAATTAGGTATTATGGCGGTACTAGTCTATTTATCACCTTTTCTATGCATATCCAACTTTTTGAACCCAGTAAGAGTTTGAGATTTTTTGGAAATCGAGTCATCCACCCCTTTTATTTTCTTCCCGGCTTGTTCGAATGGTGACTCCTATTCTCCGGATTTAGGCTTCTATTTTCTAAAGCCCAGAGCCTAATAAAATCGAAGTTGCAAGAACCATTCTATTGGGATTGAGGGAGAAAATTCTCTCTCACAAACAACTTTCCAAATTTTGATCTTTTTTATTATTATTTTATTTTAACTTTCAAATTGATAATATAAATTTTATTATCTTAAAATTATTTTAAAATGAACATGTAATCATTATAATTTGATTTAGTGTTTTATATTATTTGACTTTATTTTTAATATATTTTACCCATTTAAAGATATTTTTATGATATCGGCTTAGATTAAATTTGAATATATTTATATATTTTTCTATCACTTTTATATATCACTTTACTCATATCATTTTTAGGTAAATTTATAATTTTTATTTCATTGAATTTAACAAGTATTAAATTTTTATTTTTTTTATATTAAAATTATTAATTTAAAAATGCAAACCATCCCCACTAAGGTCAGCTCTCTTTATAGGGTTAAGAACCGGAGGATCACTGTAAACAAGAAAAACAGGTTAGACAAGGAGCAATTTTCTTTGGATAAAATCCAAAAAAGCAGAAGGATCATCACTGGCCTTAAAAATGTATTCGATCCTTTCTCTTCTTTCTAACTCAACCAGTATATATCTTGAATGGTTCCTAATATAAAGATGGTATAGAGATTTCGAAAGGAATGAATCACCTCTTGAGCACCAAATGCCACTTAAAGACACTCCTCCAGAGGACCATATGGAGGAGTTGGGGCTCACCAAGATCATTTGTCTCCTGAGCAATGGCTTCACCTTAATCATCACAATCGACCAAGGGTGGTGCTTCTTATCCTCTACACTCCACCATGTAAGATTGACCTGGTAAGCATATGTCTGGGCGTGTTCCACATATTAGCTAATAAAATTATTTTATATATGTGCCCAGGTTAACTACTGGATGTTAGCCCTTAGAGCTGAGATATGATGCACCTCTCTAGCAAGCTCCCTATGTCACCCATCTATGATCCAAGATATAGGAACTCATGATGAAAACCTATACAAATGTCTGGAGAAGGAAGGAGATTGAGCTCATAAGCCCAAATTTGTATAATTAAAGAGAATGTTAGTAAGTGTTTATTAACAAAGTAAAAAAGAAAGTAAAAGATGATGGATTTAGATGAACCTTAATAATGGCTAGTAGTTCGACCGGAGTATCCTTCCTTCGACAAGCCATGTCCGGGCCATAGTATAAGCAGGAGAGTCTGGCCTCCTGCCCAGTTATACTTGGATACCATCAAAAGATTAGATAGTGACTTAAGTACAATGGTATATACAACAGAGTTAGAATCCGTAAATATGGTGGTAGCCAAGAGATAGAACAAGAAACCACGAGCACATTGGATTTGACACTCGTTAGAGTGATTGCCTCTAGTTAAGCTGCTGGCTAGTAGGAAGTAATACTAGAACATTGAACCTTCCCAATATTCAATGATGAGAGAAAACCAAGCAGTTCTATGAACTCCTTATCTAAAATGATGCTACCATTGAATGGCACCATCTCTCCAGTAAAACCAATCCCTGTGATTACTGCAAAATCAATGGTGTGATAGTAAGCTCCCTAAAATTGAAATGGAAAGTGTGTATTGTGTCCCTCCAATGCTCCACTAGAGCCTGAACACCACATTTATCCATGTTGGTCCCTCGAGGAGGGAGAGTATACAGAAAGGCATTGAAGCTAATATTCCTTATGATATCCTTCATAGCCTCAAGTAGTAAGGGAAACCATGCATGAATGTATTGAATCAACCTAGTAGTGTGAAGGAGTGATGCATTAAACTACACTAAAAAATGATCAAAAAATGAGGTTAGTTCCTTGCAAACTAAAAAATATCACTTTGTCTAACGATTGCATTTAATTTTTGAATAGGACATGGATGAAAAACAACAACAAAACTGCAAATTGTGGAATAGTCATCAAATTTTTCAGAATTGTAAAAAATTATCAAGTTTGATAATTCTAAATTATCGAGCTCAATAGCTTTAAGAACCAAAATTATTGAGCATGCAGTGCTAATGATGAGCAATTGTATTTTCATTATTTTTCTTCAAAATTATCGAGCATCTAACTAAACTATCAAGCTCGATAGCAAAATTAATACACGCAAGTATAAAAGTATCAAGCAAGGTTACAAAATACTGAGCTAATTCAACTATTATTGAGTTCAATAGTAAGAGGCCTAAGTTTAAAGTTAGGTTTTGAGTTCAATATTTTTTCTACCCTAATTAAGCAAAAAATTGTTATGCTCAATATTTTTATTGTCAAGCTTGACAATCTTCAATGGATAGTTGTAGCGGCTAGAAGCAAAATAAAGCATTCATTATAGGTTTCTCAATTTTAAAGAAATTTAGGCACATCCTGTCATGAGCAGTGCGAGAACATGGATAAATTTACTTAAGAACTTATCACAAGCTTTTATGGCTTTATAGGGGCATCAGAAGAGGAGCAAATGTTGAAGATATGCCCATTAATGACCAAGTCCCATGAAAACAATTGTGGCAGCCAGAATAGGGATAAAGGAAGACTCTATATTTATCATTTGGCTAAGGTCAAGCCATTTTGACAAAGCAATATAATGGAAATAGTTAATTTGGAAGAGAATAAAAAATGTTGCATTTTCCATTCACTAGAAAAGGTAGTGGTCAATTTTGGGAAGAATATGAAAGAGGCACTCTCTTTTTGGTATATAAACATTCCGCCGGAATTATTGAGTTTGACAAAGATAATGTCTAAGGAGCAAAAACTATTGAGTTTGACAAATAAAACGGACGTGGCCAAGAAATAAAATAGCCTAGATACCTTCACCATAATATAAATCTAAAAGCTATTTGCAATAAAAAGATGGAATATTAGAGATGAAAGTTCCATCATTCCTTCTAGCATATTCAATAGAAGGAATGGAGGTTTTGCCTATTCTAATTGTGGTTCTGTCACTTCTATACCCTTGGAGAATATGTCCATAATCATGTAACAAACATGCCAGAGCCAATGGCTAGCTCGTCTAAAGGTAGGATGTGGCTAATTAAACTCAACACTAAGCAGCATAATGCAAACCATGCAATTATATAATGGATTGAAACAAGAATAACGATGATATTAATCGATGTTTCAAATGTTCATAACAACCATCATCTAATTGATTTAATATCAATGATTATATTTATATGTTATCATCTGCATCTCTTTGCATAATCATGCATGATTTATGGGTATCATTTTTTTATAATTCTCTTCTTGTAATATCAGATGTATAAGGTAAAAAAATTGCTATAATTTTTAGTATGTCTATAGTAGGTTTCTTTCTTCATCATTATTCTTAGAGAGGTTGTAGTAAGTATTCCTTTTGATGTAATTTTATTTTTATTGGGACTATAAGGGTCTATTTCCACTCATTGGGGACCCATTTTTCTGTATTACCATGACATGCACACTTCATAGGCATCGCTTACATGAATGGATGCTTATTTGATATTATGATTATTTTTACTTGAACATAGGTTTTTCTTAAATTTGGATAATGTTTTGGTAATTAAAAATGGCATGTTATTAGAACCTAAGAGGAGCCTGATTCCAATGAGCCAATCATACAGGGTGTTAGGACCATTCCTCTACCTTCCTCATATATACTCAACTTTTCAAACCTAGTAGGGGTTAGAGATTTATCAACTAAGGATCTTCACCCTTTCTTCTTGATGTTTCAGTTGGCGACTCCTTTTCTTTGGACTTTGGCTAGTAATTTCTTAAGGGGCCCGTCTTGAAATAGTGTCATGGTTATAAAGTTAAGAGCCATTCCCCTAGTTCACACTTCCTTTGAATGAGCAAAATTTCAATGAAGAAGCTAGCTTGGTGAATTAGACAAAAGACAACTCACATTTTACAGTTAGAAATCGAGAAAGAAGAGGAGAGGAAGAGAAGGGAAGCTTGAACTAGGTATGGAGATGAGTTTGAGGAAGTAAAAATTAAGGCTACAACATGTGAGTATTCTAAACCTAAACTCGATTAGGTTTAATTAAAAGCTAAGGTTAATGAATTTGAATAATCAAAATAAAACAACTGATTAATTATACGGAAAGAAATCATGGAATACATTAGGTTGCTGGAATTCATGTAACTATTAAAAATACTATGTTTTCCAAATTTAACATACTTAGATAGATCCAATGGTCATAAAATTTAATCTACAAACATATCTATATGTTAGTAGATTGTGTAAAATTTCATAATTCTTGGAGCTATTTTACTATTAACATATCTATATGTTAGTAGTTTATGTATAAATTTCATAATATATATATGTATAGTTAGATTATCTATAACTATCATGAGTTGAGAAGAAAAATGGAATAGACATTTAAAATGTAACTAAATAATGATTGACCTACTGAGCTAAATCAAGTAGAGGAAACAATTGTCTTAAAGCAACATTGTATGGATGAAGTGTTGAATGCATGTATGTAGGATGTGCTAAACTAATAAGTTGGTATATAACAATCGATGGGCCAAATGGAAGAAGAAAATCAAGTTTTGCTAAGAATGGAGCAAGTGGCATTAAGGGCTCATGTATAAGAAACAAAATAAAGGAATAATATCTACTTTTGTCATAAAAATAGCTATCTTGGGCAGTTAAAGTGCAGAATATTTAGACCTCTTTATCGATATAAGTTTTAAAATAAGAAATAACTATCCTAAGCCCATATAAAAAAAGGGCCTTCTATATGGAATAAACTAAACATATATAATATCCACTTAAAAAGTTGAGAGAGAGAAGGAGAATTTAGAGGAGAATTGGTTCGAGTTTAGGAAGACCCCAAGAAGGCATTGGCTATTGAAGAATGTCTACTTGTGAGCGGGGATTTTTATCCCCACTCCCATATGGAATGGTTCTTGCGACTTCGGTATTTTAGGCTTAAGGCCTTAGAGAACACGGGCCTAAACTCGGAGAAAATTGAGTCCCCACCTGGACAGGCCAGAAAAATAGAAAGGGGTATATGACTTGATTCCTAAAGAACCCCTAATCCCCTATTGGGTTAAAAAAATTGGATACGCACGGGGAAGGTAAGAATGACCCAGTACCTCCATAGCACCTAGGTCATTGGAACTGGCATCCTTTTCAAGTCTAAATATTATTAAATTCTTAACGTATTAAAATATCATCCATACTATATACAATTTAAAGTAAACGTTCATTGTATTAAAAATCGAAGAAGGTTCAAACAAATAAATAAAAATAAGCACCCATACAAGATGGAAACATGCCCTTACTATAATGTCCAATGTCAAAAACTAAACAAAATAGGACATCCACCATTTTGTGAAAACATGTCCTTTTCATTAATCCCAAAACTTAAAATAAATTGAATTATATTGAGCTTAACAAATGAGGTACCCACGAAGTGAAAACATACCTCTTACATCTTTTGAAATTTAAATAATTAACTAAACATAATTAAATCATTCAAATATTCACCATAAGCAAAATAGAATAAATCATCCATAAAACATCAAATAGAACATTTATAACAATTATAAGGCAATCAAATCTAGGTTTTAATCTTAAATAAAGCATCAAATATACAAAATTAGGGCTTACATATTAAATTAGGGTTTTAGGGTGAAATTAGGGTTTTAGATGGAAAACTAGGGTTTTATGGTGAAATCAGGGTTTTGGATGAAAACTAGGGTTTTAAACTAAAATTTAAAGTTTTGAGTATTAAATTATGGTTTTGATGTGAAAAATTAGGATTTTTAGATTTTGGACACAAAACTAGGGTTTTAGGATTTTTTGGAAACAAGATTAGGGTTTTAAAATAAAAACTAGGGTTTTTAAATAGAAGCTGGGGTTTTTAAGATGAAAGTTAGGGTTTTATGTTTAATTCTATTACTGTTCTCAAAATGTGATATCAATTCAATTTGGATATGGTCCATATTGAATTGGACATGATCCAATTCAATATGGACACTGTCCATATCAAATTGGCAGGCCCAATTTGATATGACATGACCCATATCAAGTTAAATCGAACCAAACTTGTTCTAATCATAGATCAAACTATTTTAAGGCTTTAAAAGTTAAACCAACTTATTTTAGGCCTTATAAAATTAAACCAATCTAATTAAAAGCTTTAAACTAGGTTTAAGCCATTAAAAATGGACGAACTTGACTAGGCCTCTATTAATCAAGATCAAACTAGCTTAGGGTCAAAGTTAAGGGTCTACAGTTTTGCCTCCTTCTTAAACGATCTGAGACTTCAGTAGAAGAGATTAAAAAGGATTGATATAGCTTCACCAAATATCTACAAAAGAAAACATAGAGACAAGCGAACATAAATCCAAAGGATGGATACTCTATGGTGAAGAACCATTGAGTGTCAACATCCGATCGTTGAACGATTCTAATATCTCAACAGGTTATTGGGCAACTCTAACATCCTAATGAAAACTACCAAGTGACTCTAATATTTTGGTCTTGATGAAGTTGAACTGGTTTGGGTTCTAGACCCGAGACTGGATTTGGGTTTAGTACTCAAAACTAGATTTGAGTTCATGACTCGAGACTGGATTTGGGTTCTTGACTCGAGATTAAATTTGGGTTCAGGACATGAAACTAGATTTGATTTCTCAACTTGAGACTGGATTTGGTTCTCAACTCGAGATTGAATTTGAATTCTCGACCCAAGACTAGATTTGGGTTCTCGACCCTCAACTAGTTTTGAGGTTCTCAATCGGAGATTGAATTTAGGTTCTCAACCCAAGACTGAATTTGATTTGGGTACTTGGACCCGAGACTATTCTAAATGCTTCAAAGAGTCAAGAAAAACCAAATCAACTTCAACTCTTCTAGCTTGATTGATCTTCTATCATTTGAGAATTTTGGCTTTTTTTTAGCCTCTTGTTCCATTCTTCAATGGATTCTGCTAACCTTATGTCATCTGATAGTTTTGTCTTTCTTCTAGCCAGTTGTTCCATTCTTCAATGGATTCTGCTGACCTTATGTCATCTGAGAGTTTTAGCTTTCTTCTAGCCAGTTATTCCATTCTTTAATGGATTCTGCTGACCTTCTGTCATCTGAGAGTTCTGGCTTTCTTCTAGCCATTATTCCATTCTTCAATGGATTCTACTGACCTTCTGTCATTTGAGAGTTCTGACTTTCTTCTAGCCATTATTCCACTCTTCAATGGATTGTGCTGACCTACTGTCATCTGAGAGTTCTGGCTTTCTTCTAGCAGTCAACTTCAACTCTTTTTCCCGGACATTAGGTCTTCACCTTTCATAATAAATCTTCAAATATTGGGTCTTCACCCTTCATAATAGATCTTCATCCTTTAGACATTAGGTCCTCACCCTTCAAAATGGATCTTCATCCTTTAGACATTGGGTCTTCACCCTCCTTCAAATTGGATCTTCATCCTTGGACATTGGGTCTTCACCTTTTAAAAATGATCTTCATCCTTTAGACATTGGATCTGCATTGGCTTCAGCTCTTCTAGCTAGACTGATCTTTTATCTTTTGTATCTTCATTCTTTTGGGGTTCTTACTTTCTTCTTATTCCATTCTTTTTGTTCTTCCTTTTGTAAAAAATTCAGCTATTTTTTAGCTAGTCCTCATATCCTCTCTTTGCCCCTTGCGTGGCAAAATATTAAAATTTTAAAAATGTTTTTTACATGCATAATATCAAAAATTGAAAAGAGAAGCTTTTCCCCTGTGCAGGCTCAAGCCAATGATTTTGTTCCCATGCAGGCTCTTCTTGATGTTTATGTCTTGTCTTGTTACTTTTACAAGCATACATCTCCATTTCTATAAAGTGACTGAATTTTTCTTAAGCGATGGGCCTTCCATGCCCCCTAATTCCTTATCTGCTTCATGCTTTCTTCATAGAGTATTGTTGTTTACTTTGATAAAGAATAGGTAACACAAGACAAAAATGCAGTGTGATATGCTTATGTATGTATGTATGATATGCATGGATGATACTTACAATGTTTCCATTGATTCACAGATCGAGACAAAGTGCTCATTCAAGTCTTGCATTAGAATAGCAAAAGACTTCACATCTATGGCTTTTATCTTCCAAGATGAAATCATGAGTAGTAGGGCCCTAAGTAAGGTAGTTAGAGGCATGAGAGACATCCATTTCAACACATTTGGTTGGCAACTTCTTTACCATATGACCTTACAAGTGATCCTTTCATTAGCCGACTTTTGCCCAATATGTCCTTTGAGGTTCAACAGTGTAACACACTTCCCTAAACTTGAAGGCTCATTATGACAAAAAAACACAATTTTTTTAAAAAATTTTAAAATCACATTTTGGCTTTATCAAATCAATATCATTGTACCTCAGGGCTCAATTTTCCAAATTAACAAATCTATAGCATGACAACCCTAGTTACCATACTAAATTTAGGAATCATTTCCATTAAAAAAGAATTGTTGTACTTCAGATAGGCACATACACATTACATGGCCAGAGGTTTCATTGAGTTTAAATATTGTCTATCTCAAGATCTTATTGAATTTAAATATTGCTTATCTCATAAGCATGCTTTTTCAAACAATCTCCACTAATAGACTCCACTTACTAAGAGAGATTAACATGTCTTTAATTGGCTTGAAATGAGGTCTATAAGGAATATGGTTTAAATAAATGCTATTTTTATATTGGAGCTAATGTAACACTATGGAAAAACCTTCACACTACAAACTTTCTACTTGAACCATAAACAATTGGAAACATTAAACTCTATACTTTATTTCCACCATTTATGCATCTTGTTGCTTCATGAAAAGACAGAGCTTGAATGTTCTTCCATCTTCTTGGCAGAAATCTAGACTTGATCAGTACGATCTTGATCTTCCTCTATTGCAAAAACTCTGGACCATCATTCCACCCTTTTCCCCTTTTAGAATATCAAATCTAAGACTTTCAATATTGCAGACGTGGAGCTATGTTGGATAAAATGAAATATGGTCTTTCCCTTATTTCTGTAATTATATTTGAGTTTTTGGCTGGGCTGGACTAATTCAAGTCAATCTGTCCTCGCAAACTAAGTGGAAATCTTCTGCACTTTTAGGTAAAAAGAACTCTGTTGACTTTCTAAAATGCCCTTTTTGGGTTTTATTTTCTTTTATTTTCTTTCTTTGTTCTTCTTTGTTCTTCTTTTTCTCTTTCTTTCTCTTTTTCTTCTTTTTTGATTTATTATTTATTATTATTATTAGCTCTAAGAGAGTTATCTTGTTTACACATTCTATACTTCTGACTATGGATAAGTGGAGTGGCAAAGGTCTACTTCAGTGAGGATGAATCCTTCATTGTCCTGACTTTATCTCAATAATGATAGAGATCAGAGATATTAAATCTAGTTTAGGTAAACTACAATTATCTTTATGGTCTTGACTATGCATCCTTTTCCTTGAGCTTCTCGCTCCTTAGTAGCTCAGTGACCATTAGACTTGTTATAAATGTCACAATAGCCCAGGATAGGTTATCAAGGTTCACAAGCCAATAAAAAGCAAGCTAAAATTTTATGAAGGTTCAAAGGGATATACTAAGGATTAATATTTAATAGGGTGGATACTAGTTATTGGCTAACCAAACAATGCCTAGATCATCTCTCTCTTAAATAGGTAGAGTTCAATTTCACCTTGAAAGTTCATCAAAGCTTGTTCTAAGATCGACTAGGACCTAGACAGAGGTAATTATGCAGGATCCCTCTCTAAGTAAGCATACATAGCTCGATGGTATAGAATAAACTCCCTCACCTAGTAAAGTCATTTGAATTATAATGCATAGATACACTAATTTATGAATATCAAGCTAGATTCGTCATCAATTGAACTCAAAAATGAACAAAGACCAATAAAAATTTAATGAAAGTAATTTATTCAAACAATCATAATTTTAAAAAATATAATTGTTCCAGAAAACACCAAAGAAAAGGAAACAAAAACCAAACAAACTAAGGGAAGTTTGTTGAATTGGAGTCACAAAAATCTTCATCTACTTGTACATGTCAGGGGCAAAGATCTTTCCAACATCGATGAGGTTTTGTATTTCATGCCTCAAACATATACAGTGATCCGTGTCGTGACCTATTATTTAATGGAAGTGGCAATACTGCTGAGTGTTGAGCTTAGGTGGTAGAGGATATAGCAATGGTAGAGGTGCTAGTGATTGTAACAAATCCATCTTCATTAGATTTTCAAAAATCTTTGTCAAAGGTTCCCCCAAGTTTGAAAATTTATGCTTCTTTACTGGCTTAGTTGTTTCATTTATCTTAACATCTTTTTGTTCCCTTTGACTTTGCCCACTAGGATGATAGCCACCATATTGCTCCCTTTTCCATTGTATACATTCTTTTCTCTCTTCCATTATTCTAGCTGAAGGTCAACTTCATATAAGTCTTTAAAATGTTTAGTCAGTATATGGCCCAATTGATCTTGTAGAATATGAATTGACCCCTCATTTCTTATCTGATCTCTATCAATGGATTTGTTCCTTAAAGATGCCTTTCCCTTCTTCATTATGTTAGTGGCAGACACTTCATTGTTGATGATCTCTAGAACCTCAATCAACTGATCCTTTATAATCTTAGCCAATTGGTCCCACAGCTTAGCTACCCTAGCTTTGACAACTTCATCAATTATATCCCTTAGCTGGTTTACATCCATCCTCCTAATGAAGCACTTGAATCAAAATCACTATTGTAGGTGGTGTTGTCGTATGCTCTTGAATTGCTGTACTGCAGGTTTGTGAGCTAGAAAGGGTTAATGTAATGTAATGCAATGCATGTATGTATATATGCACAAATAACAATTGAGCAAAAAGAGTAAGAACAACCCTTCCAACCTTATATCAGAATGGTGAGTCTCTTTTCTTAAGTATCCGGTAAACAAAAATATCAACATGGGATATAGCTTTTATAATTCCTACTAATTAAACTTTAATCCATTGGGTCAATTGGAAATAGCTTTTATGTATATTGTGGATTAAAACAATTATCATAAATAAATTTCTCATTTGGAAAAGCAACTAAAGATTCATGCCACAAATAAGCCCATAACTAATCAGGCCCACAATTGATTTTAATGTTCAACAATTGACCTAACTAGTTGCAGACCCATTTAAGAGTAAGTTTTTAGTAACAAAAATCCAAAATTTGGGTCATGAAGTTAAAAATGTTTAAAGCCTAAAAAAGTTTGTTTCAAAATGAATCTTGAGCTTTGTACTTGGGCCATGAGATAAACAAGCATTTTTGACCCATTTTTGAAAATTTTTATGTCCAAAGACCATCTTGAAAATTTTTGAAAATAATTTTGGCCTTTTGGTCTTAAAGGAGTAAAACTTTTTTGAGCTTACAATATAATTAGGTCATATTAGGAAAAGAATAAACCAAATAATCCATGGTTCAAACCAAGTTATATCAATCATAGTCAAACAACAAGCATTTAGGTAAAAACCTAAGGAAAGTAACTAGGCTAATTACATGAGCTTTAGTCTTTGGGTGGAAAAGTTTAGGCTCCCATAACAAGTAGATACAAAAAGGTACTAGGCTATGAGAAGTTATGCCATGCTTGATCTCCATACCTTGAGTGAAAGTATGGTATCCCTTACATAACATAACACTGGTTACACGAGCGTCCTAACTCACATACATAATGCAATCTAAATGATGCAATGAATAATATCATAATCATAAAGAATAAAATAATATAAAGACTAACAGAATCAACTTCTCTTATCCCCAATGGAGTCACCAGTGTGAGAGGGGATTTTTGCCCCCACTCCCATGTGGAATGGTTGTTGCGACTTTGGCACTATTAGGCTTAGGGCCTTAGAGAATACATGCCTAAACCCAAAGAAAATAGAGTTCCCACCCAGACGAGTCAGGAAAAATAAAGAGGTGGGTGACTCAATTCCTAAGGAATCACCAACCCCTTATTGGGTTCAAAAAGTTAGGTACGCATGGGGAAGGTGAGAAATGGCTCAGTACTCTCATAGCGACCGGTTCATTGGAATCAACCTCCTTTTTATGTCTAAATATTATTAAATTCTTAAGCATTATAATATCATCTATACTACATGCAATTAATGAAATAAGACATCATATTATTAATTAAAACAAATCAATCAAAGATGGGCACCCATACAAGATGAAAACATGCCCTTACAATAATGTCTAATATCTAAAACTAAATAAAATAGGACATTTACGATTTGGTGAAAAAATGTCCTTTACATTAATCCCAAAATATAAAATAAATTGAATTACACTGAGCTTAACAAATGAGGTACCCACGAAGTGGAAACATACCTCTTGCATCTTTTGAAATTTAAATATTAATCAAATATAATTAAATCATTCAAATATTCACCACAAGCAAAATAGAACAAATTAATCATAAAACATCAATAGATCATTTGTCATAAATATAAAATAATCAAATCTAGGTTTTAATCTTAAATAAAGCATCAAATATACAAAATTAAGACTTACATATTAAATTAGGGTTTCAGGGTGAAATTAGAGTTAGGGGTTTAAACTAAAATTTAGGGTTTTGGAGATTGAATTAGGGTTTTGATGTGAAAATTAGGATTTTTAGGTTTTGGACACAAAACTAGGATTTTAGGGTTTTTTGAAAACAAGACTAGGGTATTTAAATGAAAACTAGGGTTTTTTAAAATATAAGGTAGGGTTTTTAAGATGAAAGTTAGGGTTTTATGTTTAATTCTATTACTGTGCTCAAAATCTATGAATTCATGTGATATGTTACTAGGGTTTAATATTTAAATTAAGTTGTGCCTAAAATTTATATGCTACTGGACATGTTTAAACAAAATCACAGTAAATATAAATTGACAATATTTATGAATGATGCTTTCTATAAATTAAAATAATTTGAAAGCCAAACCTCCATTTGTTGGCTCCACCAATATTTATATGTTGATCCAAGCCTTCTGCCTGCACCAATATTGAATCTTGGTTGAGCGAGGTGAAGACAATTCCTACTGCCTTCTATATGTATTGATTATTTTTTATTTTTGGGCTATCTTGATAGTTGTTGCCATGTTTAGTTATTGCCTTTTTCTTGCTAATTGTGTTGCTTCTCCTTTTATAATTCTAGCTCTTTGATAATTGTCACTAGGGTTGATTGTTCTTGCCTCTCATTTTTTGATTAAGCCTTATTTATAAGAAATAAATTAGGTGACATTAGGTACGTAACCTACCTTAATCAGGATTTGGCACTAAACAAGGCTCGAATTAAGTCCCAAATCAGGAACCACATCGAATTGAAATCCCTTAAGTTCATCATGAAACCATAACCATATCGAATTAAAACCTATTTAATTCAATATGGACCAACATCCATATAAAATCGGATCAAGTCCAATTCGATATAGATGTGTCCATATCGAATTAGACTTGATCAATTCGATATGGAAGTTGTCCATATGAAATTGGACATGATCCAATTTGATATGGACACTATTCAATTTAGCCCTAAATGAAAGCCCAAATGATAATGAATCCAATACAATAAGAATCACTCAAATCGGACATCATATGGCTCTGAATGGACCATTTAAAGTCAGGAGTTGTAGAAGGCTGCCAATACACTGGTGGCAGCCAAGCCCATGACCATCACATGCTAGGCAGTGGCCAGGTGGCAGGAGGCCACCGTGGGCCACTTCACCATAGGTGATAGCTGCACATCCAATGATAATTACTATTCACATGGCGGTTGGCATTTCCTACCCAACAACTAGCGTCGCTTGACTAACTTTGCAAGTGTCATTCAGGCATCGCCTAGCCTGTAGCCACCATATCTAAGCTGTAATCCCACATCTGAAAATTATAACCTTTACCCTTCCAAGCTTGGCTATAAATGGTCTAGCTTAATCCCACATTAGAAAATGATCATCTTCATGCCCTCTTGGCTTCACTATAAATAGTGAGCCTGCCCTAGCTTCCAAGACACACCGACCAACCAAATAAACCTAATTGCTAGTTGGCTTTCTCTTTCTCCTTCATTTCTTTTTAAATGTAAAAGGTTCAAGCCTTCTTAAAAGAACCACCTAAAGTTAGCTTTCTTAGCTAACTTGGGTGCTTGATCCATATTTGGTTGTATGTTTTCTTTAAACAACCTCAACCCAATTGCTTCATTAGTAATCCAAGCCTTCCAAGCCCAAGTTAAGGCCTAAGCCTTCAAAGCCCAAATTAAGGCCCAAACCTTATCAAGCTCATGCCAAGGCCCAAGCCTTCCATCAAGCTTAAGTCAAGGCCCAAGCCTTCCATCAAGCCCAAGTCAAGGCCCAAGCCTATCACCAAGCCCAAAGTCAAGCAAAGCAAAAGGAAATCTCCAAAGGTAACTCTTAAACTCATCTTTTTTAATTTGTTAAAATAACAAGCCTTAATTAAACTAAGTCTTTTGAAATCAAAGGCATGAACTAATAAAGGCCCTGATTCCCATTCAAAGGGATATGTAGGCACATCTTGGAATTTAACTCCAAGTGGCGGGCCCACCTGAAAGCCACAAAATTGGTTTTCCTTCTTTCTCTTATTATTTATTTCCATTTTATATTTATTTTTCTTTTTATATTGTTTTAATCTTGTTGGGGATTTATGCTTAAACTAGTACCAATAAGGGCTAGAGTTAAAGCTCCCCTTTGAATGATTTATTTGGAGTTATAATTTAATTACTCGCTCTCTTTGAATTTTATGGATGTCATATTTAATCTTGCCCATGCATATTAGTAATTGTCATTCATGTAATTAATTGTTCTCACATGAAAATTAAAATTTTCTAAGAGTTAAGGTTTAATTAGAGGGGAATTTCTTTTTACTTGAAATTAACTTGAAAATCTAGTCCGGGACCCATCATGATTGGGTTTCGATTAGTGCCTTTCGGTTATAAAATTAAATATTTTTCATGGAGTCAAACAAAATGAGTTTTTTGTTAAGTTTTCATATCTAAATGAGCTCAAACCCAAATGAGAATTTTGGCTACATTTTTTGAGCGAGCGGAGTTGGTGCTTGGGCAAGGCCTCACAACTGGTTTAAAAATAAATGAGTTTAGAAGTTAAAGTAATGATGTAATAAGAGAATAAGATCATTAAAACATAGAAATAGACTTGCATGTGAAGAGATGTGAAGGAAATGAACCTTAACACAATGTAAGATTTAAACCTAAAGGTATAATAGAAAGTAATTCAGTTTGAGCATTATAATAGCTAAACAAATGACCTTAAAGGAAGGAAATATGGTCTTATTAAAAGTCTTGCCTAGAAATGATCTATAATAGTGAGATTTATAATTCATATACATGACATCTGTATGAAATGTAATTTCTTAAACTTTAATGATAATTTATAAAATATATACAAATGAGTAGAGCTAATCAATGAGAACTAGAATATTAATTTAGAATTTATTTTTAATGTTAAAAATAAGAAATATAAGCTTAAGAAGATGAATTCGTTGATACTAAAGAGTTGGCCATTTAGTTTCAATTCTCGAATATTTTAGTATTGTTAAGACATATGTGATGATATATGCATGCAGTGATTGGAAGTAATTATATATATATTCATATATATAAGCATACATGTTGAATTGATTTAAGGAAAAAAGCATTTTTTGAGCACCTGAACTTAGCAACTTTTTGACATTGAGTTCCTAAATTTAACTTTAGTGAAATTGAGCCCTCAAACTTTTTGAAACATGAAAACTAAGCCCTCACTTAATAGGGTTGGCTAATGAAAGCCAAGTAGACTAACGAAATGCCATATGAGCATTATAAGAGGGTGGTTAAATAGAAAAGGCTAGGATTTTCTATTTTTCTATTTCTCCTAATGTTCAAAGTTGAAGATGTCAACTGAAAACTTTGAAGCTAGTGACAATATTATAGTGGACGGACAACTAGCTAGAAGCATTGCTAATCAAAGGGCATTGTATGAACTTTTGCCATACAACACATGGTTGCTAGAGAGATTTTTAGCAATGGGAGGAGAACCTCTTGCATGAAAATGAAAAAGGGCATCAATATTGAGAATCTTTTAGACTGATAGAGACCATGAGTGAAGGTTTTGGGTTTGCTCATACAGACAAATAAGTGAAATATGATAATGTATTTGTTTGAATGATTAATTGGTGAATGAAAGAAAGTTTTGGTAAATTTTAATTTTATAGATATTGTTTAGCATTGATAATATAGAATTCTTATTTCTATAATTTAGGCTTGTTAATGTTGTATAAATTGGAAGTGTAATTTAAAAATGATTGAAACAATAATTAGCAGGTTCTCATTTGTGTCTACTTTGAGTGGATGGATGAGAGATTTAGTGACTACTTGTATTTCATCATAAATTATATGAATTCTAGCATTGGTCAATTCATAAAAGAAAGGAATGATGGGGAGGATAGGGAGGTTGCAAGTTATGCAAGATATGAAGCATTGAGATAAGCATAAGAGACAGAAATTAGAAGGCTCAAAGCAGAGGTCATTGAGCTAAAGGAGAAGTTGAGTGTTTCAAAGGCAAAGTTGTGGCATATAAAATGGTTGCTATTTTGTTGATCAGTGGGTTGATTTTATGTAAATATTATATGGGAAATTAATGTACTATGAGAATACTATTGAAGTAATATGAATTAAACTATGTTTAAGTTTAGTGGGCTGATTTTGTAAGGCTTAATTTTGTATAAATATAATATGGGAAATTAATATAATTCTAAGAACCGTTTTGAAGTAATATGAATGATTATTATCTAGTGTTTTATTCAACCTATTGCTTAATGTTTCTTGTGAATGAATTACAAAAATAATAGCTGCATATGTAGTCAATTGACTATGAGAAGAAATAAGTGCAAGAGAATAGAAACATTTTGGACTAATAAACCATAATTTTGTCATTAATTGAAATGGAACCTGGTCTCAAAGTATTACTTAGCTACAAATAAAGTATAACTTTGCTTACAAATATAATAATATTAGTTAGCCAAAAAGCAAAATAAGTATAGGCCAACAAACAAACAAAGACTAAGCTAACAAATAAAATATGAGTAAACGGCCAACAAACAAGGATTAAATCTTCCATCTTGGACTTTGCTCTGGATTAACATTACTTTGAGTGCTCCCAATTTGTGTTTTTGTTTTAGAAGATCTCAACACTGGACAAACATATGTTTTCCCTCTTAGACCTTGAAACATAGTTGAAGTAGCCTGAGTTATAGTTGTGATCTCAACTGTGCACCATATAAATATTTTGGCCTTGTATTATTTGACTATAAGAATACAGACACACGTTAATAAAACAAGCAACAAACTTATCAAAAGTCAAAACATAGAAGTGGTAAGTACATGGTATATAGCTACTCTAGATTTCATGTTGACTTAGCAATCAAAACCATTAGTTTGAAATGCCCTTTTCTTGCTCTTTGACCAAACATGCTCTGCAGCTTATGAAACTTGAGCATTTGAGGTTGGCTGTGGAGAGGTAACTGATGGATGATCATGTTGTAGTTGATACTCTTACAAACCTTGAAACCTATCCTACTGTAGGTGAATCTTAAATTGAAGAGATTCATTGGATTGACTGAGGTGATTTTGTAATAGTTTCTGAAGCCTTATTTGTAGAAGTTGAATTTGATTTTTCTTAGCATGAGATCTTGTTGAAATGGCTTCACCTTTGCTATGATAAAATTCTTTAGAATCCTCATTTTCAGTATTCTTTTTCCTAGACATTGGAGACTGCTGGCAAACATCTTCCACTAGCCTCTTCTGTGATTTTCTCATTTGATCCTTGTATATAAAGAATAATTAGAAAATAAAATTTACAAGCATGCTAAACAAATACTAAATTTATAAACATTTGAATACCTTTGTTGTTGTATCAATTCTTGGACTTCCTCTTTTATTGTGCCATTGCCCTTTACAATTTTGGCATCTCATTATTTTGCTGGATCTTGACAGCTTTTTAGTTTTCTTCTTTTTCTTTCCTTCAATTTCTCTTAGGACTAAAGCATGCTGACAAGGATTCCTAGTCAAATCCCATTGTCTACATGTGCAGGTGGAATTTCTTATGTTCATAGTGTGCTTATCATTATTGTTATAAAAATTTGTTATTTCATAACCCTCATCCCCATTCCACTCCATGAAAATGTTATAAGATTTCTCTTTGTGCTTTTCCAGTTTTTGCATTGCCTAGGAGCATACTCACAAATACATGTGTCAGCTTGCTTCTTCTTTGTCCGCAATCTCCTTATGACTTGCACTTGTATAACTTCTAATATAGAGACAACTGACTTTCACCTTGCATCTATTATCCAACCATTGAATGTCTCAGACATATTGTTATCAATATTGACATATCTAACTTTATTTTTAAATAAGGCCTTTGACCACTTTTTAATGTCATGTTGTAATGCATGTTCCACATATCTTGCTCTTAATCTTTCTAAGGCTTTAATTTTTTCTTTCAAGTCTAGAACCCCAAATGGGTAACCACAATTCCAAAAAGTAATTTTTCTATCCTCGTCCCTCAAAGTCTTTGCCCAATTAGCATAGATGTGTCTAGCAGACATCCTATGCTCAACATTAGGAAGCAATTCTTTAATAGCAGCATCCATACCTTAGTAACATTTAAACTATAAAAATAAGACAATATAATAAATATTTCTGATGATAACATAACAGAAGGGTTATAGAACATACCTTTTGCATGTCTGAGATGATAAAATATCCTTCTCCATCACTAAGTTACAAGTCATGCTAGATCTGGCTCACAAACCATGTCCAGGTGGTTGTAGTCTCTAAACCTGCCACACCACATGCTATTGGAAACATGTGATTATTTTCATCCCTTCCTATAGCACAAAGGAGCTAACTGCACAAAGGAGCTAACCCCTTTCTACATCCTGCTAACCAAACTAATTTACAAGCCTCAAAGCACATATAAAATTTGCTAAACTCAGCCCTACCCCCCCCCCCCCCCCCAAAATTTAAGCCAGTTTTAACTATGCATCTGCTTCCTGGATTAGTTTTCAGAATTTCATAGACATAGTTTCTTCTTGGTAATTCCTCCCTATAATCTCCCATTAACTCTTTGAGAATTTCTTCTTGGCAACAATAGTATATGACACATGCAACTTAAGCTCGGTTTTCACTAAGGTTCTCAAATTCCTTAATTTTATACCTGGTTGTGCTCTTATTTAGCTGATGTAGCAAATTTTAATTGTTCACCCTCTAACGTTTATGGTATGGGTTGTAGGTCTTAACTGTCAATGTCCCACTATTGTTTTCCATGCTAACAAATAAAACCTAAGGACATGACTTATGACAGTGGTCCCTTAACCTTTTCGGTTCATTTTTTACAAAATGAGCAACAAGTTCCTTTTTTACTGTATAGTTTGCCACTACTTCTGTCACCTCTTTCTTATCTTTAAAAACCATTCCCAAACAAAAACAAGTATTGTTAAAGTTGGGTTAAATTGAATATTTGACCTATTTCTCCTCACCATTTCCTTATCCCCTTTTTCATATGTCTCATTGTAATAAGAACCTTTGTCTAAACTATCATAATATACACTATCTCTAGAATTCCCATCATCACTTTCACCCTATACTTCATTATCATCTATTTCCTCTTTTACATTGGCATTTTCTAAGTTATCACCCATAAGTTCCCTATTTGTTTCATTCTCACTGCCAGCATTTTTATTATCATCTATAATTGGAGTAGTCTTTTTATGATACACTCTCACATTATTCCTTACTGTAGTCAGTTCTTCATCTTCATCATTAGAGCTCAAAGGCCAATCAATCAAGATATCATCAAATGTCTCAAGATGATCACAATAACCAACATCATCGTGTACCCCAAAAATCATCACATGTTACATTAAAATCAACATGAATTTGACTACCATCACCCTGAGCTAACTCTATAAGCCCTGACCCCTAGAATTTATAATATGGACAAAAGGTTGGTGACTACTTCCTAAGCTATCTTCAAGTTGGACTGAGCCAATGTTGGCATTCTCTATGTAAATCTCAGCATCATCACCACAATGTAATCCTTCGCATATTTTAAACACCCCTCTATCATCATTTATAGGATTAAAATTTCCCTCTTGGCCCTGCTATATGATAAAGAACACCAATTCTATCATACCCTAACTCATCTTTAATATATGACATAACATTTGGAAAGGAAATTAAGTCAATGTCCAAGTTTTCTTTGGCTATAGTCCTCACACCCCTAATTTATGAGTTACCCACCAACTTTCCCTATGGTAAAATACTAAATTCAGAAAAGTGTCACCCATGTTCAACTAATGTCCCTACCAAGTACCACTAAGTACAATTGCAAATATCAAAATTTATTCCAACAAATTCTGAAACACCCTTATACCCTATATTCATATAGTACACACACTCTTAGTATATAAAATATGCATATAAAATATAAGAATGTCACAATAAATAATGGTAGAAATTTCATATTCTCTAATAATAATAATAATAATAATAATAATAACTACAGTTTGAAAAGTCTAATTTAATAAATAATTACATTTATGTATAATAATTCAATAAAAATTCATAAGAAAATCTCTAAGAAACTTTTGCTAGAGTTTTTTCTGAAATTATGATAATTTATAAATACAACAAATTCAACTTGCACAAAATTTCACTTCCAAAATATTATTTACAACCAATCCTCCACATTACCTTTTTATTAGTTTACGTAACAAGATTTTATATCCAAAATATTTCTCACCATAAATATTTATATATACAAATATAAACAATATCACTCTTAATCATAAATACATAACATCTGCCAAAATCATCATTTATTAAATAAAATATATAGTTACATAAAACATTTTACAAAGTCTCACTTAACTCAAGTGTTTAACATCAAATGTCTAATATGTTCAAGAATTAAAGTATACCAAAATCAACTTATACATGGTTGCATCACTGTCCAAGTTTGTCTCATTGCACAGAAAAGCATCAAAACTCAACCTCAAACCAGATCTATACTTCTAATCACTTGTGCGATACACACTACTGCGTTAAGCATGAGTTAGTGGTACATATTTATAAATAATAAATATGATACACATACATTCTTATTACTCATTTTATTCATCATGTATACACATATGTATATCTCTTTATTTCCCAATACACACAATATCAATTTCATGACCCAATTCTGTTTAGGTCATCTCAGTCTCTGGACCCGGTTCTGCTTAGGTCTATCAACATGCGCATTTTCAACCACATATCATTAATCATATCATAATCAATTCATCATATTTTATTATCCATAACACAACACACATATACACATAAACATATCACAAACACACACATTGGGCCCAAACAACCCTATGCAGTATTTCAGTTCCAGAGATATTGTTGTGGTCTATCACGACACCTGGGATCTAAGTGTCTAGCCCCAAAGACAAATGATAGTAACACACAGAGTCTAGCCCAAAAGCAAATAATAGTGATGTCTATCATCTAGCCCGAAGGTAGATAATAATGATGCCCATCGTCTAGCTCGAAGGCATATCATATCAATAGCACCAAAAATAATTCTCTGAAATAAGATACTATATAAGACAACTACTTCATATTATCATTTAAACATTGTTAATTTTCATATTTCTAATATTTTGCAGCACATTTCATCATATTTTGAGCCACAATCAAAATGTGACTAGTAAATCACATTTTTCATACCTCCCGTGATCATATCAAACTATGATTACCATCACATTACACATTCATCTATCAATTCTATTTTCATATTTCTCATATCATTTTCCCATGTTCACATATCATTCATTTTTCTTCATTTTTCATCATTCTAATGTCATAACACATAAATACATTTCACTTCATATCACCATTTTATATTCATATTATTTATCCATTATATTATATTTTTTTCATAACCATGTAGAATTCCCATTTTCCATTATTTTACAGAATTTATTATCCTATTAATATACAAATATTAATTCATATTAGTGTCACTTTAAAGAATATTGTTTATCCTTTAAAGTGATCCAAATTGTATTCTTTTCTCACCTCCTTATTCATTTTTCATCAGTTTCTATCATTTTCATTCTTTTCCCACAATTTCCCATATTTTTCACCTTCTTATACTTAATAAAATCTCAAGTAGCATAAATATGTACTAACATTATTTCCTTTTCCAAGACAAACCTGAAACTCCACTACTTTTATCAATATGGCCTACACACACACAACTCAACAACAATTAACATTACTCATTTAAATTCATTTTCATGCTCAACATTGTCTAAACAATTTTCATCAAAATCCCATTAAAATCCTAAATTCTAAACTTAAACTTTATCCAAACTTCAAATAACACAACTCATTTCTAACATTTAACCATAAAAACATTACTTACATACCAAAATAACAACAAAACAACTCATTTTCATAATTATAGAGACCTCTTTCAAAAATTTTATTTTCACATAATATGATCATAACCCTAACTTTATTCAAACTTACTTTTAATCAATTTCTAATTATAAAATTATTATATATATATATATTAAAACAATAGTAAATCACTTCATTACAACAATTAAATCTACCCATACTAAAACCTTAATTTAGACATATTCATTACCAAATGCTATCTTGATTATTTATGCTTATCTTCATAAACTAATCATTATCCATTATATATATCAATTTAAACAATTCAAACATACTTTCTCTCTTTAAACATTCCAAACATAAGCTTTAGCCTAAGGAAATAAATCTTTAAAGAAAGAAGACTTACTTGAATTCTTATAAGCTTTAACTTATAAACCTTGGATTTTTGCCTAAATTTTGGTGTTTGGAAGAACTCTCTCTCTCTCTCTCTCTGTAACACCCTTATACCCTATATACATATAATACATATACCCAGTATATGTAAAATAAGTGTATATGGTGTAAGAATATCACAATTCGGTTTCATAAAAATTTGCATTTTACCAATTTTAAATCTCAAATACTTTAAAATGTATATTTAAATAATAAATAAAATATTCTTTATAGATTATAGGTTTCAAAATAAGCATTTTACATAAAAATCTCTGAAAAATATTTGCCAGAGTTTTTTCTGTAAACAAGACATTCCAAAAATTTAACAAAACATAACCTGCAAAAGAAACACACCTAATACATAATAAAACACACCTTTCACCCCAAATTCTCAATTTCTCCACGTTTCTCAAAATATTTAAACATATACATATATTTATGTTAAAACACAAGTAAAACCCCACATTACATAATTTATCTAAATATTCTTTATAATTTACAATTTATTCTTCAAAACATAATCATAGAATACATCATAACAAATTGTACTATAATATAATATATATATGCATGATGGAAAAATGGCTCTGATCTTGACATAGCAAAATTAACTCAACAAGCAACCTTAATCTAGACCTGACCTAGTCTAGTAGAACTCTCTATCTCTACCGGATCGCCCCTGTCACCTGCGCGATAAATTACAATCGCGCTAAGCTAAAACTTTAGTGGTACAAACTTTGATAACAATAAACTATAAAGAAATGCCAATGCAAAATACTTTTATGTTATGTCACAATGTGGCATCCCAGCTCACTTTTGAACATATTCTTACATTATTTAATAATTCACATAAGAATAAGTACAAGCATGGGTCCAAAGGATCTAATATGTCATTCAAATCCCAGAGTTACTATTTTGGTCCAAGTTGACACCATGTGTCTAGTCCTGAAGACAAATCATAATAATTGCTCAAAAGCTAGCCCCGAAGGCAAATTATATCACAATGACGCCAAAAGTCTAGCCCCAAATCATAATAACTGCTCAAAAGTTAGACCCAAAGACAAATTATATCACAGTGACATCAAGCATCTAGCCCCAAAGGCAAATCATAATAATTGCTTAAAAGCTATCCCCAAAGGCAAATAATGAGGATAACCTCATAGGCATACCGCCAAACACAGAACTCTGGAAATTGAATAACATACTAGGCACATAATTATTTCATATTTTTCCATTATCAATTTATTTCTCATTTTTTCATAATCAAACTAGGCACATCGTCTCATTTCTCATTATCAATTAAGCACATTGCCTCATTTTCTCATTTTTTTTCTCACTTTTCTCATTTTTCGCATTTTCATCATTTTTTCCTCATTTATATCAATATCAATACATTTTATTTCATCACATTTCAACATATCATCACAATGCATCACATTTTACCTTAAAACTCATTACTCAAATATTTTGGGTAATCTTATATAATCCACATATAAATCACATTTTATGTACTTTAGCCATTAACAATGGTTTTTCACAATGCCTATAATGTATACATAACCAATTACATTACCCAACTACTTTGGGTCACTGTGAACGGAGATCTTCGCCTCCACTCCCAGTGGAATGGTTCTTGCGACTTCGGCACTATTAGGCTCAGGGCCTTAGAGAATACGGGCCTAAGCCCGGAGAAAATAGAGTCGGCACCCGGACGGGCCGGGAAATAGAAAGGGGTGGATAGTCCTAAGCAATTTCCAACCCTCAATTGGGTTTGAAAAGTTGGGTGCGTGTGGGGAAGGTGCGAAATGGCCCAGCACCCCCACAATGCTCGGTTCATTGGAACCGGCCTCCTTTTAAGGTCTTAATATTATAAAATTCTTAAATATAATGATATTATCCATACTACATGCAATAATTAAAATAAAGCATCATTATATTAAAATAAAAGTAATGTTCAAACAAAATAAAAAAATGGACAACCATCCGAGGATGGAAACGTGTCCTTACATCGTCCAATGTCTAAAACTAAATAGGACACCCACCAAAAGATGGAAACGTTTCCTTTACATTAATCCCAAAATATAAAAACAATTTAAATTACATGAAACTTAATTAATGAGGTACCCAATCATGGAAACATACATCTTATAATTTTAATAAACAAATAATAATTGAAAAAAGTATTCATCCATGATAAATTAATTAAATCAAATAGTGAAATTAAATAAATCAATCATCAAGACATATAATAAACTACATAATCAAATCTAAAATTAAATAAAGTAATAAATATATAAATTTAGGTTTACATCTTGAATTAGAATATTTTTAATCAAAATTAGGGTTTGGAATTCTTATGAAAAAGGATTAGAGTTTATGAAAATAGGATTAAATGGAATTAGGGTTTACCTAAATTTTAGATTATGATCTACATATTAGGTTTTTAAAAAATAATTTTAGGATTTTAAATAAAGGCTAGAGTTTTGGTTATCAAACTAGGGTTATAGGGTTTTTCCTTAACCTAAGATTTAATATATACAAAACAAGATTTAAAATACAAATCAAAATTTAAAATAATGCACAATTATGGTTTAATGTAGACTATCATTGAAAAATACTATGATGTAATTCTAAAGTGTAAATTGTAATTAGGATTTCGGATGATTAGATGATAAGTTTATATGTTATTGCAAAAATTATTGTAAAATCCTATTCATAAACTATTAACACAGTAAGTTAAGTGTTGAAATTAATCAATGTATTGAACTGGATTGGTTAATAAGAATGTTACTTGTGTTGTAGACTCCACCAAGTTGATGTGTTAATCCAAGCTATCATTTTCTTTCTGCCTAGAGCAATTGGTTCTTGGTTGAAGACTCCGTGATCCAAAGATCAGCCATTGCCACTTTGCTTTGCTTTTCTACTTGTAGATTGTTTTCTTCCTCGCTTATTGTTACTCAATTACTTTTTGATGATTCTTGTTTAACAAAACTGCTACTATCTCTTTTTTACTGCCAATTTGTTAATCCCCGTTGCTCCTCTCTATTTGTGTTAATCACATATTTACAGGAAAACTTAGCTTTACCTTAAACCTAATCTGACTCTCATAAGTTAATTAGGAAGTCTAATGGCCGATACAATTGTGTTTAGGACTCGGATTAAAGGCCAAAATTGACATGGAGTGCACCTCATATCGATTTAGGCTATCCAAATCGATATGAGGTGGATTCTATATCGATTTGGTCAACCAAATCGATATGAAATTGCCTCATATCTATTTGGGCTAGCCAAATCAATATGGGCAGCACCCATATCGATTTGGCCCGCCCAAATCGATATGGGTAGTACCCATATCAATTTGGGAGAACCAACTCGACCAAAACCATTAATTTCGACTCAAACCGATCCAAAATAATTAAATTTTCAGCCAATATTTTTGCAATTTTGATATAACCTCCAATTTAATTCTAAAATTAGGTTTAAGAAATCTAAATTCATAATGGACCAACATAAACCTTTTAAATTTAAACTGGTTCAAATTTAAGGGTCTCCAGTTTGCCCCTGCTTGAACGATTTGAGACTTGGTTGAAGAGAGTGAAAAGCAAAATGACTTTGAGCAGATTTTGGATGAGGATGGGTTCTTGACTCGAGGTTAGAGTTGGTTTGGATTTGAACCCGAAAAAGATTTGGGTACTTGGACCCAAGGCTGAATTGGATTTGGGTACTTGGACCCGAGACTAGATTGAGTTTGGATACTTAGACTCGAGATTGGGTAATTGGACCTAAGACTAGATTGAGTTTGGGTACTTAAATCCAAGATTGGGTAATTGAACCTAAGATTGGATACTTGGACTTGAGATTAGATACTTGAACCCGTGACTGAATTGAGTTTGGATACTTGGACCTGAGATTGGGTACTTGGACCCGTGATTGAATTGAGTTTGGGTACTTAGATCGGAGATTGGGTACTTGGATCCGAGATTGGGCACTTGGACCCGAGATTGGATACTTAGACCCGAGACTGAATTGGATACTTGGACCCAAGATTGGATACTTGGATCCGTGACTGAATTGGATACTTGGACCCAAGATTGTATACTTGGACCCATGATTGAATTGGGTACTTAGACCCGGGATTGTATTTTGGGTACATGGATCTGAGATTGAATTGGATTTGGATACTTGGACCCGAGACTGAATTAGATTTGGGTACTTGGACCCAAGACTGAATTTAATTTGGGTACACTGGATACTTAGACCCGAGACTGAATTTGATTTGGATACTTAGGCCCGAGACTGGGTACTTGGACCCGAGACTGGGTACTTAGACCCGAGACTAAATTGGATACTTGGACCCGAGATTGTATTTTGGGTGCTCGACCTGAAACTAGATTTGACTGACCTTTTATCAGCTGAGAATTCAGGCTTAACTGGTTGTTCCATTCTTTGATGGATTGTGGATCTTTGCCCACCAAAAATGGATCTTTATCCATTGGAGATTGGAGCTTTACCCTTAAAACATGGATCTTTATCCATTGGAGATCGGGTCTTTACCCTTGAAACATGGATCTTTATCCATTGGAGGTCGGGTCTTTACCCTTGAATCATGGATCTTTATCCATTCGTCTTCGTCTTATATTGGCTTCAGCTCTTCTAGCTAGACTGATCTTTTGTCTTTTGCATCTTCATTCTTTTGATAGTTCTAATGTTCCATTCTTTTTATTCAATGTTCTTCCGTTTATAAAAAATTCATCTATTTTGTAGCTGGCCAATTCAACTATTTTTTAGCTCGCCCTTATATCTTTTTCTTGCCCCCTGTGTGATAAAATATTGAAGGTGAGTCTGAAAATATTTTGTACACGTATAAACTCAAAAATTGAAAAGGAGAGACTTTACCACCTGTGTAGGCTCAAACCAATGATTTTGTTCCCATGCAGGCTCTGATTGATGTTTGTGTTGTTTAGCTCATCGCACAAGCATGCATTTCTTCTTTATCAAGTGACTAGAGCTTCCTTAAGCAATAGGCCTTCCATGCCTCCTGATTCCATATCCGCTTCATGGTTGCTTCATGGGGTATTGCTATTTTCTTTTGATCAAGAATAGATGAAACAAGATAAAAATGCAGTGTGATATGCTCATGCATGCATGGTATTCATGGATAATACTTACAGTGGTTTCATCAACTCACAAACTAAGGTGATCAGCTAAGGTGTTCTCATTGGCTCCTTCCAAATGTTCATTCAGGTCTTGCATTGGAATGATAGAAGGCTTTGCATTATGGCTTTTATCTTCAAGATGTCGAGGACATGACTAGTGGATACCCCAAGTAGCAGAGATACATCCATTAAGATTCATCACACCAGTTGGTAACTTCTTCACAACCTTGCAAATAATCTTTTATTTTGCCAAATGTGTTCTTCGAGGTTTGACCATGCAACATACTTCCCTTAACTTGAAGGTTTGGTATGACAAAAACACTTTTTTCTTCTTTTTTAAAAAATTTTAAAATCATATTTTGGCTTTGTCAAATTAGCGTCATTGTACGTCAGGACTCGACTTTTCAAATTAACATATCTGTAACATGGCAACTTTAGTTACCGTACTAAACTCGGGAATCATTTCTATTTGAGCAAGGACTGTTGCACTTCAGATAGGCACATATACTTTACTTGGTCAAAGGTCTTATTGAGTTTGAATATTGTATATCTCATATGCATGCTTATCTGAACTATCTCCACTAATAGACTCTACCAACCAAGAGAGATCAACTGGTCTTTACTTGGCTTAAAATGGGGTCTATAAGGGATACGGGTTAAATGAATGCCATCTTTGAGCTGGAGCTGATGTGATATTGCTAACAAATCTTCACACTACAAACTTCTTGTTGGAACTTTAGGCAGTTGGAAATATGAAAAGATAGAACTTTGAATGTTCTTCTTTCTTTTTGACATTAATTTGGATTTCAATTGGGACTGTCTTTTCCCTTACAAAAAGGTTGATGCCCACATTCCTTTCTTTCTTTCTTTTTTTCTCTTTTCTTTTTTGACATTTCATCATTTCATCCTTCTCCTATGTAGGATTATCAAGTATAGGACTTTCAAAAACTAGATGGTCTTTCTCCTTTTTTGATTTTGATTGAATCTCTGGTTGGGTTAGACCAATTCAAGTCAAACTGTCCTTATAAACTAAATGAAATTCTTTTGCTGCTTTTGGTAAAAGAGAACTCAGTTGGCTTTTTGAACCGTTTTGGGTTTTATTTTATTTTCTTTTTCTTCTTTCTTCTTTTTTCTTTTTTCTTTTTATTTTTTTCTTATTTTTTTCTTCTTTTCTTCTTTTTTTTTGGGTCTTAATTCCAAAAGAATTGTCTTTACTATAGATGAGTGGAGTAGAGTGAGTCTACTTTAGTGAGGATAAATTATTTGTTATTCTACTATCATCGTAATAAATTAGAGATATTAGGTCTAGCATCAAGTGAACTTCAACTGCCCTTATGGTCTTGAGAACTTCAACTATCTTTACGGTTTTGGATATGCATCACAACAGCTCCGGATAGGTTATCGGGATTATAAGTCAATAAAGAGAAGGCTGAAATCTTATGAAGGCTCAAAGGGACAACTAGGGATTGCTATTTAATTGGGTGGACACTAGTTGTTGGCTAACCAACCAATGCCTAGATTATCTCTCCCTTAAATAAGCAGAGTTCAATTTTGCCTCGAAAGTTTGTCAAAACATGTTCTAAGACTGGCTAGGTCCTATACAAAGGTCATTATGTAGGAGCCCTCTCTAAGTAAGCACATACTCAACTCAATGCTATAGAATAATTCCCTCACCTAGTAAAGTCATTCAAATTATAATCCATAGATATACTAATTCATGAATTATCAAGCTAGACTCGTCATTGGTTGAGCACCAAAATGAGCAAAGACCAATAAAAATTTTAATGAAAGTAATTTATTCAAATAACTGTAATTTTAAAAACATAATTGTTCCAAATAAGTACTAAAAAATAAAAAAGAGCAACACTTCAAGAAAAGGGAGGTTCGTTGAGTTTAAGTCGAAGATACTTCATTTATTTAGACATATCAAGGGCAAGGATTTTTTTCATCATCAAGGATCATTGCTTCATCATCCACAGTTAGTCCAAGCTTGCTTAGTAGCACATCCTCTTTAGCAGCTTCTCTATCCATATCATGATAAGATAACAAGATAAAACTCTTCATGAAGGTTGCAAGCGGTGGTGCCCTTCCAAATTTAGATAGAGGATTATTTTTAGTGTTGGGCTTATCAAGCTCAGAAAGTTTTCCATTGTCAATCAAATCTTTGATCTTGTGCCTTAATCGAACACATTTATCTATCTTGTGCCCTTGAGTCTGATGAAATTGACAAAAAACTTTGGTATTAAAGTTTGGAGGCAGAGGATTCGGTAAGGGTTGAGGAGCTAATGGTTGTAGCAAATCCATCTTCATTAGATTCTCTAAAATTTTTGAAAAAGGTTCCCCCAAGTCTGAAAATTTATGCTTCTTTGATTGTTCAGTTGCTGCATGTTTCTCAACACTTCTTCTTTTCCTTTGATTTTGCTCATTAGGGTGGTAGCCGCCCTTATTGCTCCAATTAGACAGTACATAGTTCGATTGGTCTTGTAGAATAGGGATTGATCTCTCATTTTTCATTGGATCTCTATCAGTAAACATGTTCCTTGTTAATATTGCCTTTTCCTTCTTCTTTATATCAATGGGAGATGCCTCGTTAGCATTGTTGATGATCTCTAGAATCTGAATCAACTGGGTCCTCATAATTTTAACCAATTGATCTCATAGCTCGGCCATCCTAGCTTTGACAACTTCATCGATTATATCCCTTAGCTGGTTTGCATCCATCCTTCCAATGAAGCACTTGAATCAAAATCAATGTTATAGGTGGTATCGTTGTATGCTCTTGAATTGCCGTACTCCAGGTCTGTGAGCCAGAATGGATCAATGATATGTTATGCAATGTGTGTATGCATGTATGCACAAACAAAAAACAAACAAAGATAATTAGGACGTTCCTTCCAACCTTATAACTTCCACACACGAATGGCGAGTCTCTTTTTCTAGGTTCATGGTAAAAAAAATATCAACATGGGATATTTTATTTTCGAAAAGTTCCCTCGGATGGTTTTAACCAATAGTTATATTTTCAAACATGAAAATCAGTTCATGATAATTTTCATTAATTAGGTTTAATCCATCCAATCAACTAAAGCAGCTTTTATTCTATATTGGATTAAAACTAAATTAAGATGTTTATTATAAATAGATTTCTCACTTAAAAAAGTCACTAATGATTCATGCCAAAAACAAGCCCATGATTAATAATTCTTAGTATAAACTAGGCTCACAATTGATTTTTGATATTTCCACAATTGAACTAAATATTTATAAGCTCTTTTTAAGAAAATGTTGTATTTTTAGATGAAGTGAAAGATAATTTTGTTGTTTGGGCAATAAGGTATAAAATGATTTTTGACCCATCTTAAAAGGTTTTAATGTCCAAAGACCTTCTTGAAAATTTAGAAAATAGTTTTAGTCTTTTGGATCTTAAAGGAAAATAATTATTTTTGAGCTTACAATATAGGTACGTCATATTAGAAAAAGAATAAACCAAAAAAGTCATAGTTTAAACCAAGATATATCAATCATAGTCAAACAACAAGCATTTGAAGTAAAACCTAAGGAAAGTAACTAGGCCAATTACATGAGCTTTAGTCTTTGGGTTGAAAACTTAGGTTCCCATAGCAAGTATATACCAAAAAGTTACAAGGCTATGAGTGGTTATGCCATGCTTGATCTCCATACCTTGAGTGAAAGTATGGTATCCCTTACATAACACAACACGGGTAACACGAGCATCCTAACTCACACACACAATGCAAACTAAATGATGCAATGAATAATATCATAATAAGAAAAAATAAAATAATAAAAAGACCAACGGAATCAACTTCTCTTATCCCCAGTGCAGTCGCCACTGTGAGGGGAGATTTTTGCCCCCACTCCAGGTGTAATGGTTCTTACGACTTCGGCACTATTAGGCTATGGGCCTTAGAGAACACGGACCTAAGCCTGAAGAAAATAGAGCTACTACCCGGATGGGCTGAGAAAAAGAAAGGGGCGGATGACTCAATTCCTAAGGAATTCCCAACCCCCTAATGGGTTTAGAAAGTTGGGTATGTGTGGAAAAGATGAGAAATGACCCAACACCCCTACAACGCCCGATTCATTAGAACCGGCCTCCTTTTCAGGTCTTAATATTATGAAATTCTTAAATATAATGGTATTATCCGTACTACATGCAATAATTAAAATAAAGCATCATTATATTAAAATAAAAGCAATGTTCAAACAAAATAAAAAAATGGACACCCATCCGAGGATGGAAACGTGTCCTTACATCGTCCAATGTCTAAAACTAAATAAGGCACCCACCAAAAGGTAAAAATATGTCCTTTACATTAATTTCAAAATATAAAAATAATTTAAATTATATAAAAATTAATTAATGAGATACCCAATCATGGAAACATACCTCTTATAATTTTAATAAGCAAATAATAATTGAAAAAAATATTCATCTATGATAAATTAAATAAATCAAACATTGAAATTAAATAAATCAATCATCAAGACATATAATAAACTACATAATCAAATCTAAAATTAAATAAAGTAATAAATATATAAATTTAGATTTACATCTTGAATTTGGGTTTTTTAATAAAAATTAGGGTTTGGAATTTTTATGAAAAAAGATTAGAGTTTATGAAAATAGGATTAAATGGAATTAGGGTTTAACTAAATTTTAGGTTATGATCTACATATTAGGTTTTTAAAAAATAATTTTAGGATTTTAAATAAAGGCTAGGGTTTTGGTTATCAAACTAGGGTTATAGGGTTTTTCCTTAACCTAAGATTTAATATATACAAAACAAGATTTAAAATACGAATCAAAATTTAAAATAATGCACAATTTATGGTTTAATGTAGACTAGCATTGAAAAATACTGTGATGTAATTCTAAAGTGTAAATTGTAATTAGGATTTCAAATGATTAGATGATAAGTCTATATGTAATTGCAAAAATTATTGTAAAATCCTATTCATAAACTATTAATATAGTAAGTTAAGTGTTGAAATTAATCAATGTATTTAACTAGATCGGTTAATAAGAATGTTACTTATGTTGTAGACTCCACCAAGTTGATGTGTTGATTCAAGCTATCATTTTTTTTTCTGCCTAGAACAATTGGTTCTTGGTTGAAGACTCCGTGATCCAAAGATCCACCATTGCCACTTTGCTTTGCTTTTTTATTTTTAGATTGTTTTCTTCCTTGCTTGTTGTTACTCTATTACTTTTTGATGATTCTTGTTTAACAAAACTACTACTGTCTCTTTTTTACTGCCAATTTGTTAATCCCCATTGCTCCCTCTATTTGTGTTAATCACATATTTATAGGAAAACTTACCTTGACCCTAAACTTAATCCGACTCTCATAAGTTAATTAGGAAGTATAATGGCTGGTAAAATTGTGTTTAATACTCGGATTAAAGGCCAAAATCAACATGGAGTGCACCTCATATCGATTTAGGTTGTTCAAATCGATATGAGGCAGATTCCATATCGATTTGGTCAACCTAATCGATATGAAATTGCCTCATATCAATTTGGGCTTGCCAAATTGATATGAAATTGCCTCATATCGATTTGGCTTGCCAAAATTGATATGAGGCACTTCCCATATTGATTTGGCAAGCCCAAATTGATATGAGGCACTTGCCCATATTGATTTGGCAAGCCCAAATCGATATGGGCAGTACCCATATCGATTTGGCTCTCCCAAATCAATATGGGCAATACCCATATCAATTTAGTCCTCCCAAATCGATAAGGGCAGTACCCATATCAATTTGGGAGAACCAACTCGACCAAAACCATTAATTTTGACTCAAACCGGTCCAAAATAATTAAAATTTCAGCCAATATTTTTGCAATTTTGATATAACCTCCATTTTAATTCTAAAATTAGGTTTAAGAAATCTAAATTCATAATGGACCAACATAAACCTTTTAAATTTAAAACAGTCCAAATTTAAGGGTCTACAGTCATTTTCACATAATAGACATTTTTCACATTTTAATTAATTTAGCCATTAACAATGACTTTTCATAATGCATGCAATACATACATAACCAATCACAGAACATGGCACAAAGTTAATGCATGTTTAATGCATCAAGTATCTTAACACATTTTTCTAACTAAAATGTGTTAAGCCCAAATTATTGCAAACATAACCAATTTATCCAAAGTTTGTACTTACCTCTAAAGCTTCCAAAAGCAAGCCACAAAACTATCACCAACCTCCTCTTCCAACTTACCCTTCAACACTTGGATTGGGCAAATCAATTCTCCTCAATGCCTATACCAAATGCGATAATAAATAATCATTTAGTATCACATTTAAAGGAATTTCCAATCTTAAACTATAATTAAGTATTTTTCAAACTAAAATTCCAAAGTTAAGGCTAACCTCACTTTAATTTTGGAAAACCCATAATAAGACATTCAATTTGGTGTTTTAAGTTTATTTATTTTATTAAAAATATATTGTAACATGTTTAAACCAATTACATTACATAAACAAACATATGTTCAAAACCCTAAAATGGCATAACCTTCCTCATTGAAGGTTTTCCATTCCAACTCAATCCAATTATCATTTCAAGCTTATATTCATCACTTTTATCACTAAAGAACATGCTTTAAACAATAAAACCAATCAATTCACCAACTTTGAAAATGCCCTTTTCCAAAACACTAAATCAATACTTCCATTCCCAAACTCTAATCAAACTTAGCCAAATCCAGCATTTGACTTTAAAATACTTGTTTATGCATCAAAATAACTCATTTAGAATCAATTTTCACAATTAAAATCCATGATTCCAAAAATCCAATTCTCCCATAACCCTAAATTCTCTCTCTTCACCAATCTTTACTTAAACTTAATCATTTCTTTGATCCAACCTTAAAATCACTGCTAACTACTTAAAATAACTTCATACATACTGTAACACCCCTTCCCGACCTACGAATAAGCCGGGGAGGAATGTCACATCGGGATGCGAGCTCTGGTTACAATGTCTTAATTAAGAATTCTTATGAAAATTTTTTTGAAAAATTGGGCGGAGTTTCCCCTAAAAAAATGGGGTTCCCAAGTGTCGCCAAAACTAATTTTTTTTTTAAAAAAAAAACACTTTTGTTCACAATTTAACTCAAGAACACTCCAATAATAATCTCCCTTATATCCTCAACTACACCCTGCAAGAAAATTTCACACTTCTATATCGTTTCTCAAGGTCGCATATCATTTGCTAAGTTTCATTACCATACTACTGTTTATTCTCTTGTTACATACACCACAATACTTAATATGTTTAACAAACCTTTACAATAGATATAACGTACATGCCATACTACTATTTTATGTCAAAAGTCCTACCCTATTCGCCGTCGAGCTGGTGTGGGCCCCTACAGAAATGTTGATTTTCTATCCACTACCTGCGAGTTAGACATATAACTCGCTGAGCAACTTATTGCCCAGTGGGTACTTTAACCATTGCCAAATATAAATGATGCAAGGAAGGTTGTTGAAGCACATATAAAAGTAGAATACTGCATAATTAAACTATTTTCATACAATCATCATATTTATATTTTCTAACTAAGTTAAAATTCACATTTTATATGTAAACAACATGTAATATAACTTCATTATAATTACGAGTTAATCTGCTCCACTAGGTAATTATGAATACACCGATCTCGAAATGAGGCCTCGTATAGAGTTACGCGTGGTCTTGATCTCACACGACTAATTGCCATGGTCTTGGTCTCACACGATATGGAATATACAACATAACTGCGTGGTCTTGGTCTCACACGACTAGTTGCCATGATCTTGACCTCACACGATATAACCGTGCACGCGTAAGTAATATCCAAACTAAAGCCGTTAAGACAGTACTACCGGTAGGATGGCATGCCAAACCCCCATTCCAGAACGGTTTTACTCATTTACCGAGTAGAGCATATATAACATTTCATATATACCCATTCACTTCGTATATATACCACATATTCTCCATGTATATACAATATATACTTACACAAATACCACATATACTCACATATGTATCATATGTATTCACATATATACCATATACACGCATATATATACCATATATACACGTATTCCCCACGTATATACCTCATCTATATATTCACATGATAACGAACATGTATTCCATCACGTGACTTTTATCACGGTTATGAAATTCAGATTGATTTTCTCCTCTTTTCCATCTAATTTATTCTTCATATTCATACTTAAACTCAATACCAAAAATAAAATGATAAACACCCACACCAAGTTTTTTGACCAAGTTAATAATGAAAAATTACCATATGAACAATAAACTCTGGTTCTTAACCCAACTTGATCCTTTTTTTAGATAATTTGTATAAAATAATCCACTTGGGTAAAAACTCTAAAATTTTTACAGAATTTATTTTTGCATCTTAAAATCATTCCTTTAAAATTTTATATCAAACTGGACACAAAATCTTGGTCAACTAGTTCACCCAACTAGACTACTCCAGTTGCCCTGCATCCTGGCAGCAGTTCTGAATTTTGTGAATTCCGTAAATTAAATTCAATCAATGTGGTTCCAAATTATTTTTCTCAAATACTAGACTCAATAAAAAACAACATATCCAAAATTCAATTGGATATTATTTTTTTACATTTTATTAATAATCCAGAAAGATGGTTGTCTCAGTCAAGGTACCTACTGGAGTAGATCTAATAAAAATAATCTTTCCAAAATCATAACCATTCCAAATTCAACTCAACATATTTTTCAGTCATTCTAGACTCATTGAGACAAAACATATCAAAAATTCAACTCAAGATAATTTTTCTATATTTAATTAAAAATCATACAAGTCATAGCATTTTACTAATTGTAAAACAGAAAAATTTCAAAAGGAGTTCAATGGTTAAAGTACCAAACCTTACTATTTCTTAGTCCTTATTCTATATCACTTCCTTTCCTTCCTTGTCTCCTTGATTTCCTATGAAATTTAACATCACATATACAAAGGTAAGAACCCTAGGTATAGACATAGTCTTATCTTATGATTTTTCTAATGGTTGCTAGCTTATTTTCACCATTAAACACCATTATTTCTTTCATCAAATCCTTCAAATAATTATTTCTTGAATTTTCTCCAAATCTAGCTATATGAACCCTAATTTCAATCTCTTAAATTAACCATTAATCCATGAAATTAAAACTAGAGATAGGTTTCTCTTACCTTATAATCTTGTTTATCACCAAAATCTTCAACCAAAAGCCTTAAACTTTGGAAAAATCACCTCCTTCTTCCTTCTCTTATGGTTTGGACGAGTTCACCATGTAAGAGAGGGCTTTTATTTTCTTTCCTTAGCTTATTTTGATCCAAATGGCAGCCATAAGTGGTGAAAATATGTTGGTATAGATGTTGACTTCCAATTGGTACACCTTATAGCAAAAATAGCCACTTTTAATTGGTCCACTTGCCTTCTTCTTTTATCTATTTATTTGGCAAGCCATTAGGCTTCCTTTTATTCATATTTTGACCCCCCTCAACTTTCTTGTGCTGTAATTTTATAGTCTAGGGTGTGAAAATATCAAAATACCCTCCAGCGATTAATCGATTGTAACTTTTAAACTGTGCGTTTTCGGAAAAAATTGAAACCCACGGTTATGACCCAATTAATCTCGAGAATATTCTTCCAGGGTCGGATATGGGCACTATTAAGAACTTCCGACACTTAATTTTTAAGTTTACATAGTTGCCCCTAACTTTTGAGAAATTTCCACTTAGGTCCCGTCAGCTCCACTGTGTACACCAATTTCATATTTGACTATTCCAAGCCTCTATTTGACCACTCGTTCATGTCCTCCTTGCCTATTACTCGACTATCTAGCCTTTGGGATGTGACAGTTCTACCCTCCTTAATTTAAGTTTCTCCCCGAAACTTTCTTGTTCATACATGTAAATACATTATTCATATAACTAATAACAGTCATACATATATATATACTTAATGTATATATCCATATTTCCTCAGCTTCTCAATCGGGGGTTTCCTATCCCCCTCAGCAGCAGGGCCCCATTCCGCCATTATTGGAATGCTGCTGCTATCTGCCTAAGGTAAGTTTCCGGACTGGGTACTTCGGCTGCTGCTGGCCCTAGTCCTGGTCCATGGGCTTCCTCAACACCTATTGGTGCGGAGGCTTGGGATTCTGTCTCCTGTTCCATAGCTTGTTGCGAGTCTAGAGACATCCTACAATATAAAAGTAATCAACAGTCTGCACAGCTCGACATATAACCTTTTTCCTATATGGCATGTACATTAGACCCAATAACTCATGCTTAATTATTCTCGACTCTTTCTTATTTCACAAACATAATTTCATATATAACTGTTTCACAAATACTATAACTACTACAGGGTATCCCGTTTTACGTTGGTAATGGCCACTCCCAACATAAAACGTATATCCTCCTATATTTTCCACTTCCTATCTAAAGTCTTTCTAACTCACTTCGTTTACTATCTCTCGATATCCTAATTATCATACACTTTCCTATGTCTAACCGCCCAGGAACGGCTAAACCAATGCTCTGATACCACAAATTGTAACACCCCTTCCCGACCTATGAATCAGCCGGGGAGGAATGTCACATCGGGATGCGAGCTCTGGTTACAATGTCTTAATTAAGAATTCTTATGAAAAATTTTTTTTCAAAAATTGGGCGGAGTTTCCCCTAAAAAAAGGGGTTCCCAAGTGTCGCCAAAACTGATTTAAAAAAAAAAACACTTTTGTTCACAATTCACGGTTATGAAATTAAGGTTGGCTTGGCCGTGTCTCTTAATTTCCATGGGACATGGCCAAGCCATTTGGCCGTGTCCCTCACTAGCTCTTCCTTTCTTTCTTTCTTTCTTTTCTTTCTTTTCTTTAGTGGTGAGAGGTGACATGGCCAAGCCATGTGGAGCTTGGTCGTGTCTCTTATTTTTCTTTCTTGGGACACGGCCAAGCTCCTGGCCATGTCCCTCACTGTTTGTTTGCTCCTTGAGTGAGACACGGCCAGAGGCTTGGCCGTGTCTCTGGGTGTGTCTCTCTCTGCCCTCTTCAATCTTTGAGGGACACGGCCAAGCCTGATTTGGCTTGGCCATGTCTTGCTTGGTTCATGCTTTTCTTGCACTATTTTGATCTTCCAAGGGTCTTTTTGCACCTAAACCTAAAACAAACACTTTAAACACACTTAAAACAAAAATTAATCAAAACATTAACTAAAACACACATAAAATCATACTAAAAATAAATACAAAAATGATCTAAACAACTACCCCACACTTAACTCCTTGCTTGTCCCCAAGCAAGGCTAAAATCAAAACACACTAACCAGATGAATTTTGTTAAGTTTAAGAGTTATAAAGATACATCAAGACTTCCCTATCCCTAAATTCGCAATCAATATCGAATCAAACAAAATTGACACCCATGCAATTAAATGGTTTTCCATGCATAACCTATGTTGTCGCTCCCTCACCAACTCTTACAAGTGTTTGATCATGGTGGTGTTTACACTCATAACAATCCATGAAAGATTATTACCATAGGCTTGCTTATCAATCAAATCTCCACCACAAATAACAATTAAGCATCAATCAAAAGGTCTTTATTGGGTTGTAGTGGGGCTAAGGTAAAGGCATGGCATTTAGGAAATGTGAGCTTAATCATTAAGTTCAAGAGCACTTTAAGAATGAAGTACCCGATCATATACATAACCCAACAATCCCAAAACACCTTCCTCTCATCTACCCCTTGACATTAAATAGCTTTTCAAGGGAACTCACTTATTAAATCTTGCAATGATACATTCCAACCCTTTCAACAAGAACAACAATTATTCTTATTATTATATTTTTTTCTTTTTTTTCTTTTTTTTATTTTGCTTTGCAATCTTAAACCTACTAAATTTAACCCCACACTTAATTCAACACAACACTCGGTTATAAACGCTCTTAAAATGCTCTTGACCTAATGAAAGGGTAAGAGTTAAACAACAAGGTTCAAGCTAATGGTGTTGTGAAAAAGAAAGAAAAGGAAAAATAAAATAAGCTCAAAATTGGCTAACTAAGGTTGAATATAGGGTTGGTCTTTTTAAGCCAAAGTGGGTTCACCTAATTGGCTTAATCATTTTGATGCCAAATTAAAATTTTTATGTAGTCTTAAAAAGCATTTCAAAGCAAGTTCTAGCAATTCATCAATCAAAGATGTTTACCCACAAAAAGAATAATAAGTTGATGGCTCAATTCCTCACTAGGTTAATGGCAATGCAAAGAAAAACCAACAAAATTGACAATAAGCACCAATTCTACTCAATTCTCAAATTCATGCTTCAAAAATTCAAAGGTCATCTATCAATAATTTTATAACAATTGAACTTTCTAAAATTCATTTTTTCAAAGAAAAACATTAAAAACATTAACTAAAACCTAAACAAAAACAAGTTAAAAGTAAAAACCCAAAAACACAAAATGCAATTAAAAGTAAAAACACAAAACATAAAATGTACCCCACACTTAAAGATTCACATTGTCCTCAATGTGAGCATGCATACTACAGAGGGGGGTTTAGATGAAACCTGATTTTCAACGTTCCCATATACGATGTGCAGGGCTCGTTCCACCCATAATGCAATTGGAACCCATGACTGAGAGGATGAACAACATGTAACTTGAAAAAGTACCTAATGTACGGCAACCCCTAAATAGTATTCCTTGAAGAGAACATGTCTCAAAGGGACATGTGAAGGTTGCCTCGGGGTGATCCTCCAGTGCTATAGGAACGTGGTAATAATCTCTGTCTTTGTGCAACCTGGGCATATCAGATTTCTTCTCTTCCTTACCACTAAGAGTAGTAGAGATGACTTTTGAGGACTCTTTAAGTTCAACCAAGTTTGGTTGAATCACTTCTTCATCCACTTTAACAATGTTAAGTCCCATCTCAACAACCTCAGCATCTAAAATTAGCATACAATCCTCAATTTCTAAATTGGGCATTTCATGCTCTTCTTCTAAGGTCATAATGATCCCAATCTTATTTCCACTATCTCCTTGGGAGTGCATATTATTGATGTCAGGAAGTTGCTTACCTTGCTCCTCATCCTTCAAGCTACATGAAAATGGATTTGGTGGCCTATCAGGATTGGAAAATTCATGCAACTTTGGTGAGGTTAATGCTTCCAAATTCTCCTTCTCGTTTGATTGGCTCAACTCCTCAATGTTGGTTTGTATCTCCTCGCCATTATCTTCTTGATTAGTGCCTGCATCCAAGGAATCACAAAATTTGTTATATATTACATGTTCACTCTTCAAATTTGTGATTACCTTGACTTGCTCCAATTGGCTAGGATATTCCTCCTTTTGGTGTGCTTGGAGTTGATGTGCCAGTTGTCTAACTTGAATTTCCACCCTCTTCAATGATTCCTCCAAAGAATCCAACCTCTCATTGATCCTTTCCTGATTTTGTGTGCTAATTTGAAGGTAAGCATTCAAATCATCTTCCACTGTGGATTTCTTGCATTGATCCTAATTTTGTGCACTAATTTGAATGAAGGCATTCAAACTATCTTCCAAAGTGGGTTCCTTAAGTCGATCTTGATTTTGTGCGCTAGTTTGAATGAAGGCATTCAAACAATCCTCCAATGTGGGTTTCTTAAGGTGATCTTGATTTTGTGCGCTAGTTTGAATGAAGGCATTCAAACTATCTTCCAAAGTGGGTTCCTTAAGTTTATCTTGATTTTGTTCGCTAATTCGAATGAAGGCATTCAAACTATCTTCAAGTGTAGGTGTCTTAAGGTAATTTTGATTTGAATATTGCTCTTGAGAGTAAGAGTCTCTTTGGTAAGGTTGAAAAAAATTTGGAGATGGAATGTGCTGCTGTTTTTCCCAAGAAAAATTTGGTTGGCCTCCCCAGTTGGGATTATAAGGATTGGAATATGTGTCATTTTTAACCATTTGCTGAAACCCTTGATAGTCATATTCTTCCTCTTGCCATTCTTGGTATCGTCCAAAACCCATTGAACACGTATTTGCACTATGGCCTACATTGCCACATGCTGCACATATCTCTTGGCGTGGCATAGGTGCTCTTCCTCTTGCATTTAGCACCTTAAGTTGATTCATCAATTCTGCTAATTGCCATGCCATTTTAGAATCATCGTTCCTATAATTAACTCCCCCGTGCCTTGAAAACTGCATCTTTACAAAAGGCACTTAGCAACTCAAAGAAAAATAAACAAATAATTAAATTAAAAGACAAGTAAACAAAACAAACAAACAATTAAAAGAAAAAGAAACAAACAATTAAATAAAGAAAAATCAAACTATCACTACTTAAACAGCCTTCCCCGGCAGCGGCGCCAAAAACTTGTTGCGCTCGAATTAAGTACTTCTACAAAGCGTCACTCGCAAGTATACGAGGTAGCTGTAGCAAAGGTGATCGCCCCAAGGTCGTTTCCTCAAGAAGGTGTGGTTCGTAATAGCTTGATTGACAAATTATTTAAACGCGAGAGTTTGTTGTGTTGGAATGTAAAAGAACAATTTAAACCTAAGATTAAGGAGTGTAGGGTTGTTGTATGAAAGTTGTACAAGATCAAATCGATTCTTGGGAAGGTGCCTAGGGGTATAGGTCCATTCAATCAAAGCTCAATTCTCAATTATCCATTAACATAACCTTGTAATTAATTTGTTCCTTAAGGTTAATTAGTCAATTACCAATCCATTAGTTCTCACATTCTTGAATTAACAATGACCAATTCTTTTACATTACCAAATTAACTAAACCCTAGAACTTATATTTCTAATTCATTCATAGGGTAGTCGATTGCATAATTCCGATATCGAATTTCACCTCTCGGTCCTTCATTCAATATCTAGAGATCAATAGGTAGCTAATCTATCAACCTAGCATACAATCCAATGCAATCAACCAACAACAAGGTACATCAATGGAAATATCAAATCAAAGCATTCAATCAAATATACTACAAACCCTAGGCATGGGTATGTAGCTCAACATCATCAATTTAAAACATTCATTCAACTCAATATAAATCAAATACAAATTGTTCAATTGCAATATCAATTCTCTTAATATAACAAAAACAATATTAAAATGAATTAAAAGAGAGAATAGAAAAACCCCTTGTGAAGATGCTAAGAGTAGGATTACTAATCTTCCTCCTAGCTCCACTTTGATGTATGATGAAGAACTCAAGCCCTCTTCAATGGTTGATTCTCCTTTGCAATATGGAATTGAGCTTTCTCAAGTCACCAAACCTTCAATTGATTATGCCTTTGAGAGATGGATTGGAGCTTTCTCAAGTCACCAAACCTTTCAATGAAGCTTCTTCAACCTTTAAGAGCTTGTTAACCCACTTGATCCCAAAGAACCTCAAAGATCTTGTCAATGGAAGATGGAGAAGATGAAGATGGAGGATGAAGATGAAGGGACAAGGAGAGTGTCATTCTCTCCTCATCCCAAGTGTGTTTGCTCTCTCCTTCTCTTTTCTTTTCTCCCTTTCAAAACCCTAGCCGCTCTCTTCCCCTTTTTCTGTCGTGCGAAAGAACTTAAATAGATATTAAGGGTGACACAGCCAAGCTTGAATTGGCTTGGCCGTGTCTCTTGGTCTTTTCCTTGCTTTCCATTAGGTGACACGGCCAAGCCAAGGTTGGCTTGGCCGTGTCTCTTGATTTCCATGGGACACGGCCAAGCCATTTGGCCGTGTCCCTCACTGGCTCTCCCTTTCTTTCTTTCTTTTCTTTCTTTTTCTTTAGTGGTGAGAGGTGACATGGCCAAGCCATGTGGAGCTTGGTTGTGTCTCTTGTTTTTCTTTCTTGGGACACGGCCAAGCTCCTGGCCGTGTCCCTCACTGTTTGTTTGCTCCTTGAGTGAGACACGGCCAGAGGCTTGGCCGTGTCTCTGGGTGTGTCTCTCTCTGCCCTCTTCAATCTTTGAGGGACACGGCCAAGCCTGATTTGGCTTGGCCATGTCTTGCTTGGTTCATGCTTTTCTTGCACTGTTTTGATCTTCCAAGGGTCTTTTTGTACCTAAACCTAAAACAAACACTTTAAACACACTTAAAACAAAAATTAATCAAAACATTAACTAAAACACACATAAAATCATACTAAAAACAAATACAAAAATGATCTAAACAACCTTACAGGTCAATTTTGTTAAAAAAAAATCCAGAGAGGTTCCATGATGCAGTTTGCTTGAATCAGCAAAATTATGACTAGACCATGATGCAGTCCGACCGGAATATTTAAATAATTCACAAGTCAGAAGTTGTTGGACCTCCACTCAATTAGTGGAAGCCACGTGGACCAATCGTTAGAAGAGCATTAAGTAGAATTTTAAAAGGTACGATTGGACCACTATGATTCTTGACCGAAATTAAAGAATTCCGATCGAACCTTGGTAAGTCTGACCATAAAATTGCTTTGGCCAAAAAATTAGTGGAAGACAAGAATCAATCATGTTGGACCGCTCATTAAAAGGCTAGTTTATGACTTGAAGGCTATAAATACCATATGTAACTTTATTTTTAGAAGTGGTTGTAATTGTAATAGCCTACTTGAATATATTTATTTTCTTTGCATCAAAATTATACTTTGTATTGATTGAGTGTTGGGTGTGAGCATTAAACACCATCTTAAGTTTGAGTGTGAGCTTGGAAACACTTAGGTTGTGAGAGTGAGCCAAGGAAAACTCTTGTAAAGGTTGTGAGGTGTGTGGTCTCAAACCATTGTCAAGTTTGGTGCGAGCTTATGAAAATACCAAGTTAGAGTTAAGCTTGTAAAAACTCAAAGCTAGTAGAACTTAACAAGTTGTTAAGGAAGTGGATGTAGGATCAAGGTAAATTTGAACCACTATAAATCTTTGTGTTCATTGTTCCATCTTCTACTTATCCTTCTTCTATATCTTCTACATTTCTTGTTCTTAAATTTTGGGTTTTGAATTTTGAATTTTCCATCATTCTTCAAACCAACCAGTTCACCCCCCCCCCTCTTGGTTGTCATCTTGGGACAACAATTGGTATCAAAGCTTAAAAAATTTCTTAAACTTAATTGTGAAATTTGATCTTGATCCACAATGTCAACTTCTTCATTCACCTCAAACTCTCATGGAAATCTCAACTCTATCCTTAGACTCTACTTTGATGGAACGAATTATTCCTATTGGAAACATAAAATGTTCTTATTCCTAGATAGTGAAGAATTGAGCTTTAGGATTATGTTGAAAATGAGTGGAAACCTCCAACTCATGATGTTGATGGTGTCCAAGTTCCTCTTCCCAAACCAAAATGGTCACTATTCAAAAACCATAGGGCAACCTCCATCTTGATGAATTCTATTTCAAGAGAAGAAGGTGGAAGAGTCCAACATCTCACTTGTGCTCATTGCAATTGGAAAATTCTTAAGAACTATCATGAGGGTACTACCCAAGTGAGACTCACCAAGAAGCAAATGTATATACATGAGTATGAACTATTTAAGATCAAGCCCAATGAAAATGTTACCGACATGACCAATCACTTGCTTGCCATCGTCAATAAATTGAAGAAATATGGCAAGGTATATGATCAAGATGAAATCAACAGCAAAATCTTGAGAGCTTTAAGAGCAAAGAAGAACTTTGAATCCAAAGTTTCTTCAATTGAAGAAGCACATGATCTTGGCTCTTTGAGAACTGATGAACTTATCAGGAAACTACTCACCTTTAAGTTGCACACCAAAAGAGAAGAAGAACAAGGTGAAGGAGATAAGAGAAAACCGATAGCTCTCAAAACAATTAAAGAAACTGAGAGCTCAAGCAATAAAGAAAGTGATGATGAAGAAGAAATAACATTATTTTCAAAAAGATGAATGATTGGAAAAGAAAGAGAATATTACAAGCTGACAAAGGTACACTCTCTAAATCCTCTTTTAAAGATAAAGATAAAAAGAATGAAGTGAAATGTTATGAATGTGGCAAATTTGGTCATATCAAATGGGATTGCTTTAAGTTTAAAAATAAGAAGAAATGGGACAATGAAAAGAAGAAATCTCTCAAAGCTACATGGGATGACTCTTCCTCAAGTGAAGAAGAAGAAGAGGAAGAAGGAATTACAAATCTATATCTCATGGCTATTGAGGATGGATCCAATGAGGTTGATACTCTATCCTTAAATTTAATTGCATATGATAAAAATGATATTGATGCTTTAGATGATAGCAACATGATTGATCATATGAACCTTAAAGTAGAAAAGTATTTTTCTAAGATGAAATTCTATAAGGACAAATGCTCTAAGCTGGAAAAAATATTTTATATGCTTGAAAAATTCTACATTAGAATTAAAAACCTCAAATGAATTGAAATCAATTGATGAATTGAATAAAAATTCACATAGCTTAGAGAATGTGATCAAGAAAAATGAAATTTTGAGCCATAAACTAAAAGAACTTAAAGAATCTATCTCAAAGTTTCATAATGGAAAGGAAGCATTTGATATATTGATTGATAATCAAATGTCACCCTCCTTGAAACATGGTTTAGGATTTAATGGCTCATTCAATGCTACTTCTAGTAAACCAACATTTGTTAAAGTATCTACAACTCAAATATCTAGTATTGAAGTTGTAAAAAACACTAATGCATAAACCAAACCCAAAAATCCCAAAAGGATTACATTAAGCTCACAAGACTCTAGAACTAAGGTTCTAAGAGAAAAACATGCATTCATGTATACTGGACATGTACATCAACATAAAAATACTCAAAAACAAACTCATATTTGCAATTGTGTGAATGCCAATAGGAAAGTGCATAAATATAGAACTTTATATCAATGCACATATTGCATGAAATTTGGGCATAAGAGTATTTTTTGCTATATTCGGAGGGCTCATCTCAAGTTAGAGGATCCGTCTACTACTAACCCCCAAGGACCCAAGTTCATTTAGGTACCTAAAAGAAGGTGAATATTCTTGTAGGTATGTCTAAAATCTACTATCAATGAAAACACATGGCTTATGGATAGTGGATGCTTAAGGCATATGACACGGAATACAAAGCTCTTTACAAGTCTTACTTACATGCTTGGAGGTAGTGTTACCTATGGAAACAATGCTAAAGGTAAAATCATTGGTAGTGATTCCATTGGCATACTTGGTAAAAATTTGATTGAAAATGTATGGCTTGTTGATGAATTGAAGCATAGTTTTCTTAATGTTAGTCAATTGTGTTATAAAGGATATGATGTAAATTTTGACTCCAAAGGATGCAAGATTACTAATTCAAATGGTGAAATTGCATTCAAAGGAGCTAGAATTAGCAACACATATAAAATTGACATATATTCCAATGATGCATTTGAATGTTTGATTTGTATTAATAATGATGCTTGGTTATGGCATAGAATGCTAGGACATGCTAGTATGGATCATTTAAAATGCATTAGTAATAAAGAACTAGTTGATGGTCTCCCTAAAGTTAAATTTAATAAAGATGGAACATGTGAACCTTGTCAACATGGTAAATAACATAAAAGTTCATTTAAGTCTAAAAATGTTGTAAGCACTTCTAAACCCTTAGAACTCATTCACTTAGATTTATTTGGACCAAATAGAGTTGCTAGCCTATGTGGCAAGTTATATGTATTTGTTCTTGTTGATGATTACTCTAGATTTACATGGGTTAATTTCTTAGCTCAAAAGAATGAAGCTTTTAATCATTTCAAAATATTTGCAAAAAGAGTTTAAAATGAAAAAGGCTATGCAATCACATTTATTAGAAGTGATCATGGCAAAGAGTTTGAAAGTGAAAATTTTGAAAAACTTTTATAATGAATTTGGTATATCACATAACTTTTTGACTCCGAGAACACCACAACAAAATAGTGTGGTTGAAAGAAAAAATAGAACCTTGGTTGAAATGTCTATAACAATGCTCAATGAATATGATTTACCATCTTATTTTTGGACGGAAGCCATTAATACCGCTTGCTATATTTCAAACCGAGTTTACAAAAGGCCTTTAATAAACAAAACTTCTTATGAGCTATGGAATGGAACAATACCCAAAATTTCATATCTTAGAGTATTTGGATTCAAATGCTTCATATTGAATACCAAGGATAATCTTGAAAAATTCTAATCCAAATCGGATGAAGGCATATTTTTAAGATATTAATCATCTAGTAAAGCATATAGGGTGTTTAATAAGAAAACTCTAGTAGTTGAAGATTCAATGCATGTTGTTTTTGATGAATCTGCTAAACTTGATTAAAGGAAAGGTAGTTCTCTTGATAATTTTGTATGTACATATGATCAACAAGAAATGATTATTGCTTCAAAGAAGGATCATCCAAAAGAACACATCATTGGTGAAACTTCAAAGGGAGTAACTACTAGATCCAAATTTAAACAATTAGATGTCAATTTTGCTTTTGTTTCTCAAATTGAGCCAAGGACTATTGAGGAGGCTCTTAGTGATGAATATCAGGTGATTGCAGTGCAATATGAACTCAACCAATTTGAAAGGAATAATGTGTGGGAACTTGTTCCTAGACCTAAAGATCATCCAATTATAGAATGCAAATGAGTTTATAGGAATAAGCTTGATGAAAATGGTCTCATTACTAAAAATAAAGCTAGATTGGTAGCCAAAGGGTATAACCAAGAGGAAGGCATTGACTATAATGAGACATTTGCCCTCGTTGCTAGATTAGAAGCAATTAGAATTCTACTTGCATTTGCAAGTCACAAGAATTTTAAAATTTTTCAAATGGATGTTAAGAGTGCATTTTTAAATGGATTTATCAATGAGAAAATTTATGTTGAACAACCTTCTGATTTTGAAAATTATACACTTCCAAATCATGTTTTTAAACTCACCAAGGCACTATATGGATTGAAACAAGCTTTAAGAGCTTAGCATGATAGACTTAGTGTATATTTGCTTGGAAATGGATTTTTAAAAGAGAAAGTTGATACAACTCTTTTTGTTAAAAAGAATAAGCATAATATCTTAATTTTACAAATTTATGTTGATGACATTATATTTGGTGCTACTCATGAATCTTTGTGCAAGGAATTTGCTTCTTGTATGACTAGAGAATTTAAAATGAGCATGATAGGTGAACTCAAATTTTTCCTTGAACTACAAATCAAGAAATGCAAAGATGAGATCTTCATTAACCAATCCAAGTACACAAAGGAACTTCTCAATAAATTTGGAATGGATGGTTGTAAGACTAGCAAGACTCCCATGAACACATCATTAAAACTTGACAAAGCTGAAAATAGTGAGGTAGTATATGAAAAGAAATATCGAGGTATTATCGGATCCCTACTCTACTTAACTGCTTCTAGACCTGATATAATGTATAGTGTATGTTTATGTGCTAGATTCTAATCTTGTCCTAAAGAATCACATTTGAATGCCACTAAAAGAATTTTGAAATACTTGAATGGTACATTACATTTAGGACTTTGATATCCTAGGAACACATTATTTAACATTTTAGGCTTTTTATATGCCGATTATGCCGGTAGTCTTTTGGATAGAAAAAGCATGACCGGGGCATATCATTTTCCTGACGAATGCCTTGTTTCTTGGTTTAGCAAGAAACAAGTATCGATTGCTTTATCTACCGCGGAAGCCGAATATGTTGCCACATGTTTTTATTGTACTCAAGTCCTTTGGATGAAACAACAATTGTTTGACTATGGAAAATCATTTGATCATATTCCTATTAAGTGTGATAACACTAGTGCCATAAATCTTTCCAAAAATCCAATTCAATATTCTATGTCAAAACATATAGACATTAGGCACCATTTCCTTAGGGATAATGTCCAAAACCAAAATGTTATCTTAGAATTCATTGATACACAAAACTAACTTGCTGACATATTCACTAAACCCTTGAATGAAGAGAGAATGAATTTCATAAAACAACATTTGGGAATGATGGATGGAAGCACAATTTCATGAACTTAAAATCACATGAAAACCAAGTTCCATTTCACAAAATCTTTCCATTTGATATCTATTTTTGATCAAATCTTCATATCTTAAATAAAAACACTTTTTTTCTCAAAATTTCTGCACTTTTGATAATTTCCCGATCGGACCTATAACAAGTTCGACCATACCTTTGAAAACTCGTGGTTTTAAAATTTTTCATAAAAGTATGACCATACTTTCCAAAGTGCGACCGAAATTTTTTAAAATTTTATGACCGTTGTGCCTAAAACCAAACTTCCATTTGGTATTCATAAAGTCCGATCGCAATTTTCAAAATTTCTAAATTTCTCCACTGGACTTTGTGAAGTTTGACTAAACTTTAACACAGATTTCAAAAATTTATAGTCATTAGAACTCAACCAAAACGTATATTTTTGTCTCCAATAGCTATAAATGGCTCTTTTTCATATTAAGCACTATAAAACCACCCCCCCTAATATCAGTTTATTCATCTTTTTATCAATCTCCAAACACTTAAACACTAAATCTCTCTCAAATCAACTCTATTCTTCATCTTTTCTCAAAGAACAAACTCAATGGCACCTAAAGAACACAAGAAGAAAGCCTCTAAAGCTGAGAAAGAAAAGAGTGATGATGCCCCTTCTCAACAAGAAGAACCCCCAAGAAGAAGCCACAAGATAAGATTTAGAGATGGAGAGGAAAGGCAAAGGTATGCTATAATTAAGGATAAACCCATAGAACCAAACCATCTTTTCTCTACTCTCACTCTTGAGTCATTAGGGATAGAAAATGACATTAGGGGATGTCTTAGAACTTTAGGGTGAGAAATGTCTGTCTTCCTATATCATGATGATCTTGGGTTTAAAAGTTTAACCAAAGAGTTTCTAACCACTTTGGTAGTGAGTAAGAAAAGCACAAACCCTCTAGGCTATTTTAGAATTTCCTTTAGATTATTCAATCAAGAGTATGGCCTAACCTTTGAAGACTTCTCTGCCATTTGGGGTTTCCAAATTGAGGCCATTTCTCACATCACAAACACCATCCTCACCACCGAAAGACAAAAAGAGTTTCGGATGAAAATTTCTATTGAACCCACTCTCTATAAACAATCCAATGCCAAACACCTTAGGACTCTCACCTATTGGATGCTTCATAGGATTGTTACTTACACCATTGGGGCAAGGGGTGAAAGAAATAAGAAGGTGACTCAAAAAGATTTACTCTTTCTCTATTGCTTGCTTAGAGGTCAACCTATCCAAATGGGTAAATTCTTTATTGACACTTTCCTATATATTAGGAAAACCAAATTAGGTCTCATCCTCCTCTCCTCTCAAGTGACTCAGATTACAAAGTATGTTGGTGCACTTACACCAACTAACAAAGCAACCCTCTGTACTCCTTTAGATCACACTATAAAATCCATTAACATAGCATACCTTAAGCATGCTAAGTGCATTAGAGATGAAGATGGGAACTATGCCTACCTCCTATGAGCACTAGGTTCTAGGGCTTAACTAAGGAAGAGACCAAGGATAGTAGAGGAAAGGGAAGAGATTTTCTAAATGGAATTCCTAGGACCCACAACTCTAAGAACTCAATCTTCAATTCTCCAACTCCTTCAAGGTATCCATGATCAAATGAGCTCTCAAAGCTCAAGAATTGACAAGATTACCAATGACATCTCTCATCTCCACCTTGACATCCAAACCATCCAAGAACCATAGGTCTTGCCAAAATGCTTTGAGGCTGAACCAAGCCTATCACCCTCTGTCCATGGCTCCTACCCTCAAAAAGAAGAAGATGAAGCTGCTGCCTCAAACCAAGGGAGGAAGAGCAAGGAGAAGAAGAAGGTGATGAAGAAAAAGAGGGAGATGAAGAAAAAGGAGAAGATGAAGAGAGTGATAATGATCTTTAGATTTTTTATTATTGATTTTACTCCTTTGTTTTTGTTATTGAAATTAATGAAAGTTTTTATTTTGTTAATTTAATTAATTGTTTGAATTAATTTGTTTGTTAAAGTTGCTTAACATCACATAATTAGGCATGTGTTTTTGCCTTTGCAAAGGGGGAGAGAACATCAAATTGAACTTAAATTGCATTATCTCAAAATTTTAAGTAAGCACATATTGAGGGGTGAGTAAGCACATAATTGAGAAAAATTAATATACTTACACAATTTGACACATTTTTTAACTTTGAATAATTTAAATTTCAATTTAATTGCCAAAGTTAAAAAGGAAGATATTGTTAGTTTAATTGCTTTATTTTTTATCTTAGCAATCAAATTGAATTAAGCTAACATTTATATTAAGTTACAATTTGCAGAAAGTTAATTTCTTGAAGAAAATATGAAAAGTCTGATCGGACCATGAAGGAGTCTAACCGGACCTTCAATGACAAATTGAGCAAAATGTCACAGAAAGATTCACAGTGAAAAGTATTCTCAAATTCTCACCATACTTCAGAAAGCCCGACCGAACCTTGAAGAATTCTGACCGGGCTAGTGGATGAAAATGATGCAAATCAAAAGTACTCTCACATTTTCAACGTACCTCGAAAAGTCAAACCAGACCAAGCTAAAGTACGACCGAACTTTACAAGCCAATTTTATTAAAAACATCCAGAGAGGTTCCCGTCCAGAACTACGCTTAGTTTTTCACCAAACCATCAAAATTTTGACCGATCCAAGATGCAGTCCGACCGAGATATTTAAATAATTCACAAGTCAAAAGTTGTTGGACCTCCATTCAATTAGTGGAAGCCATGTGGATAGACCGTTGGAAGAGCATTCAGTAGAATTTCAAAAGGTATTGCCGAACCACTATGTTTCCCAATCGAAATTAAGGAATTTTTACCGGACCTTGGTAAGTTTGACCATAAAATTGCTCTGGCCAAGAAATTAGTAGAAGACAAAAATCAAACATGTTGGACCAATGTCGCACTCGATTAATTACTACTACAAGCGACACTCGCAATTATACGAGGTAATTATAGCAACGGTGATCGCCCCAAGGTCGTCTCACAAGAAATGAATTGTTTTGCAATAGTTTGATTAACAAATAAATTAAAATTGAGTGTGTGTTGCTGAATTGGTGAGTTGTTATTAAAATTTGAAAGTAAAAATGAGTAGTAGTGCGTAAGATTAATTCAATGCTAGGAATGGTGCCTAGGGTTGTAGATCAATTTAATTAAATCTTGATTCTCAAATTATCCATTAATATAACCTTGTATTTTAATTTTTTCCTTGAGTTTAATTAGTTATTATCAATTCATTAGTTTTCACATTCATGAATTAACATCAACCAATTATTTTGAAATTGCAAATTAAATAAACCCTAGAACCTATATTTCTAATTAATTCTTAGGGTGGTTGATTACATAGTTTCGATATCGAATTTCACCTCTCGGTCCATCGTTCAATATTAAGTGATTAATAGGTGGCCAATATATCAAACTAACTTTAAGTCCAATGAAATCAACCAATAACAAGGTATACTAATGGAATTATCAAATCAAGTCATTTAATCAAATCTACTATAACCCAAGGCATGAGTAAATTAGCTCGTCATCAATTTAAAACAAATATCCATCTCAATATTCATCAAATCAAAATTATACATTACAATATTAATGTTCATAATAAAACAACAATAATCTAGAAATGAATTAAAAGTGAGAATATGAAAAACCCCTTGTAGACTCCCAGAGTTGAACTACTTGTCTTCCTCCTAGCTTCCACCTTGATGCGTGATGAACAACTTCCAAGCCCTATTCAGTCAATGGCTCTCTTCTTGAAGGATGGAATGGTAACTCTCTCTAGCTTACAACTCCAATCATGCTTTCTCCAAACCCTAATCTTTTAAGGAGCTTGCTCACTCAATTTAATTCTCAAACTTAATTAAATCTTATCTATGGAAGAAATGAAAGATGAATGGAAAATGAAGATGAAGAAATAATGGTGTCCCTCTTTCAAAAACAAAAACCAAAAACTAAGAACTAGATCCCTCTCAAAATAAGCCAAATGTATATGTTATTCCATACCCTCCACTTTCCATTCCTTTTTATTTTCTAAGACACCAACCATGTCTTGCCAACTCACACACCACTCTTTGTCTCCCTTTTATTCTTTATTTTATATTTCTTCCCATAAATCCATCCACCTTTTACTCATTTTTAATATTTCTTTTTTAAAAAGAAAGTCTTTTTTCCCCAATTTTCCCTCAGTGCAAAATAATTCAAAGGGACCATATGAGACACGGCCAAGCCTTGAGTGACTTAGCCGTGTCACTCATTCTTCTTAGGACACGACCAAGCCTTAAGGCCGTGTCCATAGCTTCCCATCTTTCTTTTTCTTTTCCAGGTGTGACACAGCCAAGCCATTAGATGTGTCATGTGACACAGCTAGTGGCTTGGCCGTATCTTCTGCTTGTGTTCACCTCTGCCATTCGCTTTGCTTTTTAGCTTTGCTCTTTGGTTTCATCAAGTAGGACATGACCAAGGCCTTAGCCATGTCATGTGACATGGCCAATGACTTGGTCGTATCTTCTGTCAGTGTCTGCATCTGCCCAATTTTTCTGAAGGACACGGCCAAGCCAAGTTGCCTCAGCCCGTGTCATATGAGTGGTTCATGCCTCTTGCATTGGATGAGGGACACGGCCAAGCCATGAAGTGTCTTGGCCGTGGCTCATGTTTTTCCACCATTTTGATCCATCAATCCATTCTTTTGCACTTCCATCTAAATCAAAACTTCAAGCAAACTTTAAACACAAATTAAAAAAATTAACTAAAAACCAATAAAATTACCCTAAAAGTATAAATATAAATGATTGAAACAGCCACTCATCAAACAATAAATGATTGAAACAACCACTCATCAAATGGCTAGTTTATGACTTGAAGGCTATAAATACCATATGTAACTTCATTTTTAGAAGTGGTTGTAATTGTAATAGCCTACTTGAATATATTTATTTTCTTTGCATCAAAATTATACTTTGTATTGATTGAGTATTGGGTATGAGCATTAAACACCATCTTAAGTTTAAGTGTAAGCTTGGAAATACTTAGGTTGTGAGAGTGAGTCTAGGAAAACTCTTGTAAGGATTATGAGGTGTGTGATCTCAAACCATTGTAAAGTTTGATGTGAGCTTGTGAAAACACCAAGTTAGAGTTAAGCTTGTAAAAACTTAAAACTAGTAGAACCTTAACAAGTTATTGGGGAAGTGGATGTAGGATCAAGGTAAATCCGAACCACTATAAATCTTTATGTTCATTGTTCTATCTTCTACTTAACCTTCTTTTATATCTACTACATTTCTTGTTCTTGAATTTTGGGTTTTGAATTTTAAATTTTCCATCATTCTTCAAACCAACCAATTTATCCCCTCCAATTCATCCCCCCTCTTGATTGTCATCTTGGGACAACAATGACTATCTACTCACACCTAACCAAAATGTAAGTGAATATAAGGTATTAGAACCACATTTCCTCATATGTTAACTAATAAACATCAATTAATCTCATTTCCTCTAATTTCCATTTTCTTGCCTAATGTACTTTAACTTTAAAATTCTATACTAACCAATTCCAAATTACATCTTAGGTTAATTTCTATCATTAAAATTATAATTCTACTCACTTTAACAATTCAAACTTTAAATTTTACAATTTTATCCAATTTTTTAAATTTTTGCCCTAATATACTTTAATTCTAGAAAACTATTTCAATCCAATCCAAAGTGAGTTTTAAGTTCAAATACATTATTAGAACCCCACTTAAACACAATTTAATAAATTAAATTCAAATTAATAGCATTCTAACCAAAAACCTCCATCACAACCCTAAACACCCTTACTATCTCTCTCAAATCTCAACCAAACTTAATATTTTCTATAATCTAACCTTAAAAATTATTTCCTCTATATCAAATTAACATTATTCAAATCTATTTTATGAATTAACAAACACTCCTTCAAAAATGGATATTCTACATAATCATAAATTAAAAGAAACTTCTTTAAAAAGAAAAAAGAAAATTCATACCTTATGATAGGAAACTTCCAAATCCACCCCTAAACCTTGAAATTTTGGTTATATTTTAAATATTTGAAGGAATCAAAAATTTTAGTTTGACCATCATGAAAATTGGGTAAAGAAATGGAGAAGAAGAAGATGTAGCAAATTGTTATTTTTTTTTTTTCTTCTTCTTTAATTCCTAGCCAAGTATATATCTATAATTAAATAGTTAATTAATAATTAATAAATATCTAATTCCCATCATCTTCCACTATCCAATAACTTTTTAATTTTTAATTTTTTAACTTTTTACTTTCTCATCCTTAAATATATAATAATTAATTAATTTAAATAATTCCAACCAATTAACTTATTTCCTTCTTTGACTTTTCTCTCTTATGTTATTATTATTATCATCATCATCATCATCATCAACAACAACTTTTGCAACACCACACTATACTTCACATATATGCAGTATATATTTTATGTATATGTAAATGTCATATATATATTATTTATATGTTACATATACTTTTTTATATATATGTTTATGTAATATATTTATATTATATATTTATATATTATATATTTAATATATATATACATATATATATCATGTGTAGCCTATGTACACATTAGGTATACCATGTATATATATTATACATATAATACAATATATACATATATCCAACATAAAATATATATTGTGTATATACTATGCATACACTAGGTATATATTAGGTGTATGCAATACTAATACCTCCATATACTTATTTAATTTCTCCAAGATTACGGATATTATAATTTTCTCCCTCTTATATAATTTCGTCCTTGAAATTACTTACTATAGTAATCAAACTCCACTAAAATTAGTCATCAATCTCCACTTCCTGCATAATTAACTTCCAAATTATTGTCGCAACTTATCTTCATCACTAACCACATAATCTTTTACTCTTCCCCTTACAAATACTCTTAATAAATTTTACAATTTCTATTGTAAAGATCAATAATAAATATTAATTCTTCACTTACTTATATCCAAAGTACATATAATTTCTAGTTTTCAAAAGCATAATTAAATTTCAAATCCATACTTCCCTTCATTAATCAATTACAAGTAAATACCTATCATCAAGTATTTATGTAACATTAACTAAACATTTGTATTGTACACATTAACTCAAAATTCTAACCACAAACTCAGCTATTCAATATAACAATACATCCAGGCATTTTCAAGTCATTTCTGTTATTAACTTTCAAATTCTTTACTTCTCCAACTATGCATTTTTTTTTATATAAATAAATGTCAAATTCTCTTCATATAAATCCTACTTTTCAAACTCATCCAATGAATTGATCTCATTGCTTTCTTTGATAATCCAATATCAATTATAGGTACTCCTAGAATTTACTCATCATGTTTTGTTTAATTCCATCCACTTAAATCAAATGATTTATGTCTTGATTAACCACCAAATACCATTCATAAAATAAATTAAAATCCATTTATTATAAAATCATTATACATCTATTATTAGATCTTTACATCCACCTTAAATATCCAAAAGCATATTTATTTATTTTTTTCCATAACATCCACTTCCACATAACATATTAAAAACACATCTCAATGACACAACCAAATATAGATTGCATACATAACCTCAACTCATATTAACTTAGTAAACCATTTATGTAAATTCACATTTTTATTGCTTATATTTATTATAACTTAGAAAATATTCAATATAGATTTTTACTTATATTAAGGAACACCAATTAAATTTTTATTCACTCATAGTAAATCTTAACTCAACTAATACTATAAATCACTTTAATAAATTCTTAATATACTTCTATAGTAAACAAAATTGTTGTCACTAACTAGTTCTTCTATTGATTTTATTTATGAACCCCTTTATTCCAATTTATTAAAAACTCCATATTCATTCTTCATACATCTATCAATCCATATTTAAATTTTCATAATTTCTTCATTCATTTGTCACATAATATTTATTTTATTACTCAATTCTACAAATCTGCATAACTTCATAACTTCCATGTTAGTATCAATTTCAACTTTTCTTTCATCACCAAATCTTCACTAGAGATTATAAAATTTTAACCATGTGCACTAGACACATATATGAACATATTTTTTAATTTTTCTAAGCTGATTTACCATATTTAAAAATTAAGTCTTCCAAACCCACATATTCTGTCTCTTTAATAATTTCTCTAGCAGTACCTGGTTATCTATTTTTTTAGGTATCAAACCTTAATAAAAATTTATGAAATTTTAACCATATGTCCTAGAGACACATATGATATTGTATATAAATTTTAAATTTTTTTGGGTAGGTTTGCTATAGTTTTTAAAGATGTTTCTCAACTTTCATAAATTCTGAATTGCTAGAATTGCTCTAACAATTTGTATTCTTCTATTTTTATTAAATAGTAAATCATCTTTAAAAATTATAAAATTCCACAAATCAAATAATAACACATAGATAAACTTCTAAGTAAATTTTCAAGCTCATTTAACATCTCTAGATTGGTCCAAAAATTTGGACAAAATCACTTCATAGCACCTAAGCAGAATTTCTAACAATCATCATACTCATCTCCAAGGCTTTTATTTCTTATTTTAAATCATTTCCTTAATTTCACTTATTCATTCATTGAATCAATCATAAATCTTAATTTTTAGTTGAATGTTTCAAAAATCTTTAATCTAAAATCTCTAGAAAGATGCTTCCGTTGCGCCACTCTGACCTATGTGTCTCAGATGCCACATTAAATTATATCTGTTATATCGAATATAGTTTGTCACATAAGAGACTAATTCAAGTGCCAATGCATATGCATGTATTAAAACTTAAATCACATTTTAAAATTCTCCTTCCTCAATTTCAAAATCCACCTAGGTCGAGAATCTCAAACCTAAGCTCTAATACCAAAATAAATGTAACACCCTTATACCATATATACATATAATATATACACAATATATATGTTAAATACGCATATACGGTACTAAAATATCACATATCTAGTCATTTCAAAATTTCCTATAGTATAAGAAAAATATTTTAATTCTTTAAATATATTTCTGTAGTTAAATTAACATCTATATTAGAAATAAAATTCTCAATATACATATTTTTAAAAAAAATCTCTGGAAAAAATTTATTAGAATTTTATCTTATTTTCAGACATTTCCAAAATCAACATACATAACATGTATGAAAATTTGCACATCCAAAAATCCACATTTGTTCACACACCAACAAAACTCCAATTATCTCAAGCAATTCACCTAAAACTCATTATTTTAAAAATATACATACTTAATAAATGTGATTATTATTTACAAACCTTTCAAAACATACTTGTGCAAATTTTACATAAAGCATACAATACATACAAAAATTTAAAATACACTTTAATAGAAACTATATTTTAATGCAAATGGCACAATTGGTCTTGTAACGCTCTAGATCACCAAGTATTTACCAAAATTTGGGTTCCTCTAATCGATGACTCTTTTACCTATGCGATTTATACAACCGCGCTAAACTTAAAAACTTAGTGGTATATATTTAAAACAATAACAAATATTATTCACACATTTATATTTATCTTCCTCAACTTATGGCTTTACAATAATAATTTTTTATATATTATAAAACCCTTGTTAATTTTTATTTTATATATCATATCGATTGCATGGCCCAATTCTACTTAGGTCATCTCAGTCTCTAAACCCAGCTCCGCTCAGATCTATTAACATATGCATTTTTAGTCATATATCATTAATCATATCAAAATCAAATCATCATAATCCATTATCTGCAACACAACACACATATACACATAAACATATCACAAATACACACGTTGAGCCCAAACAACCCTATACAGTATTATGGTTCTAGAGATATTGTTATGGTCAATTGCGATACTGGAGATCTAAGTGTAGTAACAATCCCCTGTTGACACCTCTGTATATGGCTCCAAAGGCAAATAATAGTAATGCCCAATAATTAGCCCGAAGGCAAATAATAGTGACGCCTAACGTGTGGCCCAAAGGAAAATGATAATAATAATAATAACATCAAAAATAATTCTCTACAACAAGATACTATATGAGAAAAACACACATTTCATTTCGCATGACCCTTTTAAACATCATTAATTTTCATATTTCAAATATTTGCAACAAATTTCATCATTTTTTTAGCCACAACTACAATGTCACTAATAAATCACATTTATAATTGTGAACCTCAGTTTTCCGCCCGAAAAGGATCCGGGCGAAAGTTCACTCGTTGTCGGGAGTCGCCACTCAGTTTATTTTGTTCGAAGGGAAAAACTAAGAAAACCCTTGTTTGACTCCAATAACTTGTCCAATGTAAAGGTTTCTAGTCTGCGAACCCAAGGAGGATTCGGGGACTATGTCATGCTTTTGATTAACTTGCAAAAATGGAACAAATTTAAAGACAAAAAGATGGTTGGTAGTTTGGTGGACTTGTTATTTGGGGTGAATCCCAAACATGCCTACATACTCCCGTTTGAATAGGAGATCAAAGCCCATGTAGTTCGGAAAAGCCTATTTAAAGGCGATAAAAATTTATGCTTCATGCATGTGTGTGTGTATGCTTCGTGCATTTGTCGGGCTTTTTGCCAAATTGGTGAGATTTAGCAGTTAGTGCTAAATGTTGAAATTTAGGTACTTTGTACCAAAAGAGTGCAATATGGCTTCATGCCAAAAGATTGATTGATTGTGAAATTTAGGTACTTCGTACCAAAGTGAGACAATTTAGGCTTCGTGCCAAAGATTCATTTTAATAATGCCGTTTAGGTACTTAGTACCAGAGAGGTGCAATTGAGGCTCCGTGCCAAAAGTTGACTTTAATTGTGAAATTTAGGTACTTTGTACCAAAGGGGATTCAATTTAGGCTGCGTGCCAAAGAGGCTGATTGATTAGTTCATTAGGCCCTCGGACCTAAAAGGATTAGGTCTTTGACCGAGAAGAAATTGAGAAGAAGATCAGAATGCTTATGATATGCTCGAATTGACTGAATATGAATTATGATATTACCTTGATTAGAATTTTTCCACTTCTAAGTTCCAGATCTTGTTTCTTGAACTTTTGAGTATGATTCTTGCTTTCTACAACACAATATTAGAAATCCTTAAGCATAAAAATTTCGTCAGCATATGGGCGTAAAAAGTCCAAAAGTCCCTTCTTTTGAAAATCTGAAGCCTATTTATAGGCAAAATCGGGCTAGACGGCGGCCGGGCCGCCAGCCACAGCGGACGAACCGCGGTGAACAGCAGACGAGCCGCGGCGAACAGCGGCTGAGCCGCCGGAAACACGGCGGCCGGGCCGCCGGCCCCGGCGGTTGGGCTGCCGTCCTGGCCCACCGCGACTTGCGCTACTTCTTCTAAAACAGACTTTCCGGGAGCTACGGGCCTCCAAAAATTATTCCGAGACCATACCTGTGATCCTTGCGTCGCACCGTACATTTCAAGTACCATATTGATATATTTCCGGTGAACTTTACCGGGGACGTCCGGTCCGGCCCGGTTTTCAGTAGTTTGAGAAAATTGGCCTTCCGAGTCTCAAAATTCTAGTGTTCACAATTGCCCCCCACTGGGGTCCATAAAAATGATTTATGGAACTCAGTGGTCTTCTGAAGAGCGAATTTTGAGCGAGGTGCAAAAAGACCCGCGTTTTCACTTTTTCCTATAAATAGGCTCATTTCATTCAAATTTCATTTGCTTTCATTCATTCTTCTCTTTCACCTTTTTCAAATTTTCTTTCGACGATGGATTTCACCGGCTTAGAAGACCTCGAAATTCCACTCCTTCCCTACGATCTTTTACATGAGGAGGAGAAGCACAGTTCTCGGACCGGCTGCTATGAGGTGAGTACTCTCCCGTTTGTCCATCTAGTATGCATGCTTAGGAATTTTATTTATTTCCAGTAAGGAACTTAGAAATAAATTTTAGGTACTTTTCCTTTACATGTACTAGTAATGAAATAGGATCTGTACCAGGCTCCATTATGTTCTGTCATCAGCAATTATTTCTAGTAAAGAACTTAGAAATAATCCTTTAGGAATCACATTCGGTTGGGGAAAGAACTTGAATTTTTTTGAAGTTGCCCCCAAATTTTCTGATTTTTTTTTTTTAGAACTCTACGATCAAGATATCTATAGCTGAGCGTCCCATGACCACTATTCCGACTTACATCTTTGATGCCGGGCATCCGGTGGGGGACCTTATCAGACCTTCTTTCCTTCACCATTTGAGGGCTATAGATGTGGGCAGAGATATCCACCGGGACTTGATCTGTGCTTTAGCCGAGCGCTGGTGGCCTACTACTGACACTTTTCATTTTTCTTGGGGGGAGATGACATGACGCCTACTGACTTTTCCATCATTTCTGGAATTCCCTTTGGCGTTGAGATAGTGGAGTCCTATGACGACTGGCGGCAGGACATTTCTTCAGCCGACATGATTACCTTGATCGGGGTTGACTATCCTCGATACCAGGAGCCTCGCTGCATTCAGCGGAGGTGGCTTTTGGAGCAAGCGCCAGGTATCTACACTAGTTACGAGACAGGCCACCTTACTGCTGACCAGACGGCTAGGTTTACCTTGCTTCTCCTGTTTGCTAGCTCTTTCTTAGCAAACAGGAAAGATGCAGTGAGTCTCAATGTGCTGAAGAGCCTACTTGACCTGTCTCGGCTTCATACATACGATTGGGCTAGCATGATGCTGTGTAGGTTGTATGACGACATGTCAGGCCTCTGCTATACGCGTATTGCTCCGTGTGGCTTGTATTACTTCTGGGAGGTAATGTAAAGAACATTTCCCCTATCTTTATATATGTTGACATACACCAACTCTGATATCTTCTCTTTTTTTTTTTTTTTTTTTTTAGACTTGGGCTTATGAGTACTTTCCTGGCATCGCCCCTCTTCTTCGTGAGATGCCTGCCCCCGCCGACCCTCTTTCCCCCATTGCTTGGAGGTGGTATAGAGAGAGGGTAGAAGTACCAAAGAGGAAACTTCCCATCAGAGGGCTGAGATCATTCTTCGACAACTGCCTGATGGACTCAGTAAATGCTTTATCGTCATCTTTTTTATTATATTAGAGAAAATGATTCACTAATATAACAAATTTTTACAGGTTGCATCTGCAGTGATGTCTCACCGACTGGCAGAGTGGATCGCTCAAGATTACAGCTTTCGGCGATCAGAGTTTCTGACTCGCCGTCGATTCATACTTCCCCATCCAGAGTTTCGACGGTATTATCTCGCTGAGAGGGTGACTTTTCAGATTGCCGGTTTCCGTGCAGTTCCCATAGATCCCCCTGATGATATGCTATCTTCGACACTTCTGCCTGTTACTGTATCCCAGTATGAGGGCGACCCTTTCGAGTCGGCTTATGCCCCGGATGAGGATTATGACTTCTACTGCCTTCATAGACTGATGCCATGCATCGGGACACGATTTGACTCTGTACCTCCTCATTGGTCTTCCCACTCTTCGGCCCCCACTTCTGGCACTCCGAGAGACCATCTCTCTCCCGACCGGCAAGCTGACAGACCCTCTTCCTCTAGGACTGAGACTTCCACTTTCGGGGCTGGAGCATCACACACTGGAGGAAGCGACAGCTCATCCCATTTGAGACCTCTCACATCCGTCCTTACAGCTACAGGCCAGTTTGACCCTATTTTAGCATACTTGAGGCTGCCTTATGCTGCTCGCTATCATGCACCTGGTGGTTGGGTGACCCGACCAATTAGAGCAGAGGGTGCATTATATCGGAGCTTTACTCATGTCACTCAGGTATATCCTCATAGAACTTTTCATGAAAAGGATTCATAAAATTCTCTTGAGATTGATTGTGATTTTGTCTCTTTTACAGGTACCAGAGGGCGTGATCACGGAAATGGCGGCCCTGATTACTGCTTTTTCGGATGAACTTTCTGGTGCTTTGACTGAGGCTGCTTATGAGAGGCAGAGCAGGCCGCCAAGAAGAAGAGGCCGGCACTGATTTTTTTTTTATGCTTGTCTTGAACTATGCTTGCTGTATTTGAACTATTTCCCTTCTGTATTCTGTACCTTTCATGTTTTTTTTCAGCTGTTATCTGAACTTATCTGTAAACCTGCACTTATTTGTTAGTATTAACAACACATATGTATGCATGATGCTTTTTCTTTTTAGAAATCTCTTTCAAAAATAAATCCCTGACACAATCTCAAAAAATAGCACATAACAGGGCCAAAACACGAGAATTTTACAAAACATCAAAGAAAAGAAGAAACAGGACGGTCGGACGGTCGGCGGCGGCCGAACCGCCGAAAACGGCGGCTGAGCCGCCACTCTCGGCGGCTGAGCCGCCATTTTCGGCGGCCGACCCGCTGTTCTCGGCGGCGAGCCTCCACTCTCGGCGGCCGAGCCGCTGCCCGGGCCAGACCAGTATAAAGCTCAAGGTTGCTTTACATCTGCGGGCCAGAAAGCAATCCTCTTACTGAAAGATCTTATATTTTTTTCTCAAATAACAATGAATCCCCTTTTTAATCACGTGATGCATAATTGGACCAAAAGTCTTCACAATGTTGAAAGGATCAACATGGGGAGGTACGGGCTGAAAGCTGTCGCCACCCTCAGAGGTGTGGCTGTAGACTGGGATTTCTTGCACTCTTGCATCAGATTTTGGGATCCCCAAGCCCATGTTTTCAGATTTGGGGCTCGGATGGAGGAAATGTGTCCTCTTTTTGAGGAGTTCTGCTCGATCATTGGGTGCGACCCAAATGCCCCTCTCGTGAGGCATGAGGTCCAAATCGGGTACGTGGGATCTTTTCAAAGACTTTTTAGCTTCACAAAACCCCAAGCCCAAGCCATGATTGTAGATGGGGACAAGGCGATGCTGCTTCCCCTTATTGATGAATTCTTGACCGCCGATTTTGAAGACGATATTCAATTGAGGCATAGAATGCGAGCTTTCGTCTTTTGTCTGTTAGCCGGGTTCCTCTTCAACCGTGACCCCGGCTTTGGAGATTTGAAACTTTGCCCAATGGTGAGGCAAATGGAAGAGCTCAACTATATCGGGGGCATGATCCTGGCTGAGACTATTCAGAGTCTCGACAGATGTGCACTTGGATTTGAACGTTGGACCGTCACCCCGGTCATCCTTCAGGTAATTTATACCTTTCGTTTTTGCTTATTCCATCATCTCTCTTTTCCTTTGTAAAATAGAAATGATCTATTTTTTCAGGTTTGGCTGAGAGATCATCTTCGAGTGGTTGCAGCCCCCCAGACTTTGACCTACAACCCTTCGCAGTACCGTACCAGGAAAATTCAGATTTCTTTTCCCTCTATGGCCGAATGGACTGTTTGGCTGTTTGAGCTTGGACCGGAAGAATTATTATGGTTCGTCCCTTGGTACAGGATTCCTCAATTCATAGAGGCAAATGCCATGCACAACCATGTCTACCTGCTTGGGTTCACTCACAGTACTTGGTACAGTGCTTCCCGCGTCCTTAGGCAGATGGGGATTGACCAGAGAGTTCCCCTTCCTGTCGGGCTTACCATTGCTTCTCCTATTACCCCCGGGGTTACTCGGGCTGTTCTACAGACTTGGGTCAGAGACCATCGGATGATCAGGCCTGGTGCGGAGCCTTCCCTCGTTCAGCCCACTCCAGAGTACAGGACCTGGTTTATAGCTGAGGTTTGGCCCGTTGAGAAACCGAGGAGGTGCGCATTGCTGCAGGAGTTGGAGGGAGAGGGGGTGTAGGATTTGGATCCCAGGGTGACTCCATTGTCTTTCCTGTTTTTTGGGTTGTTTTTACCTTTTTGGTTTTTTTTTTTTGAATGTATAGGACTTGTAGTCTGACTCTTTTGATGAACCGACTGACTCTTTTTTGTAATGACCGACTCTTTTTGTAATAGATGATTCTCTTTTGTAATGAATGATTCTTAATGAATGACCCTTTTGTTTGCTTTCCAAGCATCATCTACTTTATTTATTTGCTCTTATTTTTGCCTAAGCCGTCCTTTCGGATTTTCAACTTAGCGAGCTCTTACCCATTCTTGCCTAAGCCGCCCTTTGCGGGTTTTTGACTTAGCGGGCCCCACTATTGCCTAAGCCGCCCTTTGTGGGTTTTCGACTTAGCGGGATTTTTTTATTGTCTGTTGTTTGTTTTTTTGTTTTTTTTTTGTTGGCAAAAGAAAAATGAACCAATGATTTTTATTATAATTTAGACCGTGCTCAAGGAGAGCTGCCTACATATCTCGAATTAGTTTGCGAGAATCAGGTCTAATGTAGTTCATTACAATTCATGATCATGCATAATATTTCTTCAGTTGATCCAGATTGCATGGGTTTGTGAACTCCAGACCATCCAAATCAGACAAGATGACGGCTCCGCCGGAAAGTATTTTCTTCAAAATGTAGGGTCCCGCCCAATGAGGACGAAACTTCCCACGAGGATCTGTAACAGGTGTTCTGATCTCTTTCAGGACCAAACAACCTTCTTCCAACTTTCGATGTTTGACCTTTTTGTTGAAATGTCTGGCCATTCGCCTTTGATACCCTTGAATCTGATGTAGAGCTTGAAGTCTTTTTTCATCCAAACTCAACAACTGATGATGATAATTGCTGATCCATTCAGCTTCATTTATCTGACTTTCTTGAATTATCCTCGCCGATTAAACTTCCAGTTCAATGGGGAGTACTGCTTCCATTCCATATACCAGTGAATACGGGGTTGCCCCAGTAGGAGTTCTAACTGATGTTCTGTATCCCCACAAAGCCAGTGGTAACTTCTCATGCCAACGCCTATGTTCCTTGATCATTTTTTGCATGATCACCTTTATAGACTTGTTCGCTGCTTCTACAGCTCCATTTGTTTGAGGTCTATAAGGAGAGGACTTATGATGCTGGATTTTCTTATCTTGCAAGAGTTTAGCAAATTCTGCTTGGAAATGAGTTCCATTATCTGTGATAATCTCGAATGGTGTTCCGTACCGACAAAGGATGTTGGTTCGAACAAACTGTGCTGCCTTTTTGGCGTCTAATTCTGCATAGGAAGCTGCTTCAACCCACTTTGTGAAGTAATCCACTGCTACCAAGATAAACTGATGTCCATTTAATGCTTTTGGATGTATTTTACCAATTATATCAATTCCCCAAGTAGCGAAGGGCCATGGAGAAGTGATTGGATTCAGGGCAACAGGAGGTTGCTTCTGTAGCTTAGCAAATATCTGACATTGATGACATCCTTGCACAAATGCCACACAGTCTGCATTCATGGTGGACCAGTAATATCCTAGATTGGCAATTTTTCGAGCCAAGGCGATCCCATGCATGTGTGGTCCTGATTTGCCACCATGTACCATTTCCATTATTTGCTTGGCCTCCGCTTCATTCACACACCTTAGGTGGATTCCATTCCAACTCCTCTTGTAGAGGATATCTCCATTGAGAATGTAACCTGTGGCAAGCTGCCTTATTGCCCTCTGATCAACCTTTGATGATCCCTCCGAATAATTTCCATCCTTGAGATAGGTCTTGATATCCCAAAACCATGGTTTACCATCGGCCAAGTGCATTACATGGGCGGGTTGCTTTTGAAGCTGAACTTTCAATGGACGAATGACTTTCCCCTCCCTGATATTGATCATGGAAGCTAAAGTAGCCAAGGCATCAGCAAACTGATTCTTTGCTCTTGGGAGATATTCGAAGGACAGATCATTGAACTGTTGTGCCAAGTGATCAAGGCGTTGTAGGTAAGGAACCAAACACTCTTCTTTTATCTTCCATTTCCTTAAGGCTTGTGATACTATTAAAATAGAATCACCATAGACCATTAGGTCCTTAATCCCCAATTCCAGGGCGGCTTCAAGCCCATTAATGCAAGCTTCATATTCTGCTTCATTGTTTGTGCAGCTAAAGTCAAGCTTAACTGCGAATGGAATGTATTCTCCACAAGGAGTTTTGAACACAATTCCAATTCCGTTTCCATGATAATTGGATGCTCCATCAAAATACATCTCCCAAACAATTCTTTCCACACTCAAGAGGTCTTCGTCGGGGAAACCCATTTCTCGCATCTCATCTTTTATAGGTAATTCTGCTAATTGGTCAGCTATTGCCCCGCCTTTCACAGCTTTCCTTTGAACAAATTTCAAGTCAAAGGCTGCCAATGTTGACACCCACTTAGCCATTTTGCTGTCCAGAACAGGCCTCTCCATAAGGAATTTCAAGGGACTCTGTTCTGCAATGACATAAGTAGTGTAAGAAGACAAGTAGTGTTGTAACTTCGTACAAGCCCAATATAAGGCTAAACACAACTTCTCAATCTTGTTATACTTTAACTCATAGTCCAGCATCCTTTTGCTGAGGTAGTAAATTGCATTTTCCACCTTTGTATCTTCAGCCTCTTGAGCTAGCATTGCCCCCATGGCTTCATCTGTTACAGACAAATACAAGAGCAGAGGTTTTCCCATTCTGGGAGGTTGTAGAATTAGCGGACTTAACAAGTATTCTTTGATCTTGTCGAAGGCCTTCTGACAGTCTTCATTCCATTTTTGTGAAGCACCTTTTCTCAGTAGCTTAAAGATTGGACCACAAGTCTCAGCCAACTGTGATATGAATCGACTGATATACTGTAATCTACCTAGCAGGCCTCGAATCTCTTTTTCTGTTCTTGGCGGAGGCATTTTCAGAATAGCCTTTGACTTTGCTGGATCAACTTCTATTCCTTTCTTGCTGACCAGATATCCCAAAAATAAGCCCGATGTTGCACCAAAGAGGCACTTTGCAGGATTAAGTTTTAAATTGTACTTGCGAAGTCTAAGGAAGAACTTCTCAAGTGCTTCAATGTGTTCTTCTGGAGATTTCGACTTAACAATCATATCATCGACATACACCTCTACTTCTTTGTGAATCATGTCATGAAAGACTGTTGTCACCATCCTTTGATAGGTAGCCCCTGCATTTATTAATCCAAAAGGCATAACCCTGTAGCAGAAAGTGCCCCATTCTGTGATGAAAGCTATCTTTTCTTTGTCTGGTGGGTGCAACAGGATCTGATTGTACCCAACCGCGAGGTCAGTCATGGAAACCATCACATGCCCAGCCATCCTGTCTATCAGCAAATCGATGTGTGGTAGTGGAAAATCGTCCTTGGGACAAGCCTTATTCAGATCTCTGTAGTCAACACACATCCTGACCTTTCCGTCTTTCTTCGGGACTGGCACGATGTTTGCTAACCAGGAAGGGTAGGCAATTGGCTCTATGAACTTATTGTCCAGTTGTTTGGCAACTTCCTCTTTAATTTTCAAAGACCATTCTGGCTTCATTCTTCTCAGTTTCTGCTTAACCGGCTTCGCATCGGGGTATAGCGGAATCTTGTGAACTGCTATGGCTGGGTCTATTCCCGTGACATCACTTGCCTTCCACATGAAGCAGTCGACATACTTCCTGATGCAATCGACAACCTGTTCTTTATTCACACAATCATATGCAATGTATGTATGTTCATTTTCTTTGCCAATTATTATCTTTTCATTTTTTTCTTTTATTTCATTTATTTCATTTTTGCTAGATAATACTTGGAAAGCAAAAGACACAGGGTAACCAAGAATCGGAACAGTTTCATTGATAATTGCGGAGTCATTCTCCAAGATTACATTGGACTTGACATTAGGGCTTTCTAAATCTAAAATTATAGAAGACTCAGAATTAGACTTTGACTTGGTGTTTGACTCAGAACAAGACTCGGTACAAGACTCAAGTTCAGGGTGTGACACAGGACTAGGTTTGACCTCAGCAACTTGTCCCTCCTCGGCGTACCAATTTCTCAGCGGTCCATCCGTGGTCTTGATCAGCTTTGTGAGATCCCTATTGTCTTCAAAATTGGTTATCATAGCAACCTCATCAAAGAGACTAGGCCGCATGAAATCTTCCATTTGGGGGTCAGTTTCAGGTTCTGGCTCTTCTTCTTTCATGGCCACAACATCAGCAAACATTTCAAAACCCGGTAGCTTCTTTCCGGTCATAGGAGAATAGAATGGTTCCTGAAAACCACGGTGATGAACTGCCTTTCCAGATTTGCAAAAGTGACCATTCAAAGTTCTAAAGTAAGGGCGCATTTTGAGGCTTCTTGCCCCCCAATTTCCCTTTTTCTTCCTTCCACGCTCAAGCTCTTCTATTTCCTCGTCTGTAGGTTTGTACCCCAAGCCAAAAGTTCCTTTATTCTCAGGCTCTTCCCATGGCCGGACTACGGGTGTTTTCCTCCCAGACTTGATCATTTCCATTCCGGGCAATAGACCTACCCTCAGCATCATTCCCACTAGGCAGTTGATTTGGACCTCCCCAAAGTCATATGAGACAAACGGCCCTTTGGGTTTTTCACCTTCTATGCATTGAACTGTGTCGTAATGAAACCCAGTCAAGGTCATGGCGGTTTCACCAGGAACAACCTCAAGGAGAGACTGATCCATGGTTTTCCTGTTGATTTCGCAGGTGTCCCCTTTGATAGTGATGATTTTTCCTTCAAAAGGGAATTTAAGTTTTTGGTGTAGTGAAGAAGGTACAGCATTAATTTGATGAATCCACGGCCTTCCAAGGAGGAGATTAAAGCTCGCGGGTACATCAATGACCTGGAATGGTACTCCCATTTTCACCGGCCCGATAGCAATTTCTAGAGTGGCAACACCCAAAATTTCTCTTCGAGTGTTATCATATGCTCTCACAATCTGATCAGAAGGTGTAAGATCTGTAGCCTCCAACCCCAGACAGCTTGCTACTTTCAAGGGACACACATTTAAGGCTGACCCATTATCAATGAGAACCATGGGCACAGTCTTTCCCCCAGTCTGTATGGTGATGTATAGAGCGTCATTGTGTTTACTGCCACCTTCTGGTAGGTCTGTATCAGAAAATCGGATGCTCAATGCCTTGGTTGATTGGGTCAAAGTGGCCACCAAAGTTTCTGGACTTGTATCCACTGGTGTATCAAGTTGACTCAAAGCTTCGCTGAGAGCTTGGCGGTGTGGGAATGAGGAAGCAAGGAGTTCCCAAATTGACACCTTAGCTTGAGTTTGTTTAAGCTGAGTGAGGACAGGGTCTTCTTTTGGCTCTGGCGTTTTCTTATGGGGGTGATTTGAGGTTGTAGGGGTTTTTCCCAAGTCAAGTGGCTGATATTGTCTTCCACTTCTTGTCAGAGCACTGACCTCTTCAGCGAGGTCGTTCAAATCTAACACACACACTTCATTCATTTCCAAAAGAAGTTTGAAAGGATCAAACAGCTCTTCTTCCACAGTAATGGCGTGGATGGAATGATTGGGCAAAGGGTTAGTGTTAATATTTGGTTGCCTCCTGAGGGGGATGATGTCACCACTATCCACCAGATCCTGGATGCGGTTTTTGAGTGTCCAGCAAGCATCTGTTTTATGCCCATTCCCTTGATGGTATTCACAATATTCATTGACTTTATAACTGGAAGGTAATGGGTTTGGAGGAGGTCTTGGGTCTAAAGGCTTCAAATATTTCCCTTCCACAGCCTTTTTAAACACCAAATGAAGGGGTACCCCAAGGTCAGTATATTGCCTTCTTGGCTGATTTCTCGGCCCAAGATTGCCCACACGTAAAGGATTCGCAGGGGCAATATTGGCCACTTGATTGACCTTGCTTGAGGAAGGAGTTTGGCTTTGTTTCTTATATTTCGATGCAGCTCCATCATCCACTATTTTACCCAACTGTATCAAATCTTCTACCTTGGTTGCAGTTGCAATGAGTGATTTGAAAGTAGGTAGATATTGGGTTTGCAGTTGAGCCTGATATGTAGGTCTTAAATTCCTGATTATGATGTCAATCTGCTCTTGTTCAGAAGGGCGATTGATCATTTGGGCGGCCTTTGCCCTCCACCTCGTAAGGAACGAGGAGAAGGGTTCATTGTTGTTTTGTTTGGTAGTCTCAAGTTCTCTTCTGGTGACATCCACCTCAATATTGTAGTGGTATTGAGAGTTAAATGCATTGCAGATGTCTTCCCATGTATTGATCTTGGAACGGTCTAGACTCACAAACCATTTAAGGGCAGCCCCAGTCAGGGATTGTTGGAAGAGTTGAGCAAAGAGCTCATCATTCAAACCCCAAGGACTCAAGGCCCCCACATACATCTTCAAATGGGTTTTAGGGCAAGTGGTCCCATCAAATCTGTCCATCCCCGGCATCTTGAATTTTGGAGGTAATCTGGCTTGGGGAAACAAGGATAAGGAATCCATGTCTACCACCTCTTTGTGAGTTTTCATGGCAGTGATTGACCTCTCAAGCAATTCAAGTTTCCTTTTCAGTTCATCTGTTTCGTTCTTGGAGGGTGGATCCTCCAAATTGATAACAGGGGTATTAATCTGAGCAGTCACGGGGGTACTAGTTTGCCCCATAATGGGTTCCTTCCCCAAATTTCCAGGAGTAGAGGCTGTCTTTGGTGCTCCTTCTAATTCAGCCAGAATGGCTACCCTTTGGGCGGCCAAAGCTTCATCAATTTTTTCTTGCATTCTAGCTTCAATTTCCTTAACCTGACCATCCAGCAAAGCCTTAATCTGTTCAATTGTGGCCATTTCAGTAATTGGAGTAGTTGGTGAAGTTGGGGTAGTAGAACTTGTAGGGGATAGCACAGTTGGTGTTGATGTGTCTGGTGTAGGTGAAGGCACACGGACAGAGGGTACCTGAAAAGGTCAAGGGTAAAAAATCAGGGTGGTGTGTAGGGTAGGAAAACTTTTGGTCCACTTATGTACATCAAATTTTTTTCCCAAAACGATGTTGTTATGTTGCATGAATGCACCTCATCACATCACAATTCATTTTAATGGAATGCGGTACTATCATTGGGTACATACAACCTAAGGGAAGGTTCTATTGTTATGTAAAAATAGAGAATCGGCTTATCATAGGGACCCTTGAGTCTTGAGTAAGATATACCTAACCACATGTGAAACAAGGAGTTTCGCGTGGGTCCAACAGTACGATTACTCATAGGCCACTCCAAAAGGATTGGAATGGTTTGCGACAACAGGGAGGACGCTTTGGCTGTCCGCCGGCATAATCAAGGAGACCTGCCGGTCAGCGCTACTTGCTATCCAGACTCAGAACTTTGAACAGAAAGAGAAGAAATTCATTTGAAAATGATTTTTTATGCAATGGAGGAAAAGGATTCCCCCATATATGCAAGAGAAAAAGATTCTCTGAATGACAAAATAAATGCACAAGTAGTAAAAAAAATATATCCATCAAAGGAAAAAAATTCCTTTCTTCAATCTTCAGTCCAATATCCTTAAAGAAAGGATATATAATGCTAGGGTACCCTGCAAAATGAATAAAAATACCCTAAAGAAGGGCAAATTGGTTAAACTAATAATAACAATCTACTAGGATCCCATAAATCGTTTTTATGGTCCCTAGTGTCAAATCAATCAAATAAGCAATAGTAGTCCACTTAGAATCCCATAAATCATTTTTATGGGTCCCCAGTGGAGTCGCCAGATTGTGAACCTCGGTTTTTCGCCCGAAAAGGATCCGGGCGAAAGTTCACTCGTTGTCGGGAGTCGCCACTCAGTTTATTTTGTTCGAAGGGAAAAACTAAGAAAACCCTTGTTTGACTCCAATAACTTGTCCAATGTAAAGGTTTCTAGTCTGCGAACCCAAGGAGGATTCGGGGACTATGTCATGCTTTTGATTAACTTGCAAAAATGGAACAAATTTAAAGACAAAAAGATGGTTGGTAGTTTGGTGGACTTGCTATTTGGGGTGAATCCCAAACATGCCTACATACTCCCGTTTGAATAGGAGATCAAAGCCCATGTAGTTCGGAAAAGCCTATTTAAAGGCGATAAAAATTTATGCTTCATGCATGTGTGTGTGTATGCTTCGTGCATTTGTCGGGCTTTTTGCCAAATTGGTGAGATTTAGCAGTTAGTGCTAAATGTTGAAATTTAGGTACTTTGTACCAAAAGAGTGCAATATGGCTTCATGCCAAAAGATTGATTGATTGTGAAATTTAGGTACTTCGTACCAAAGTGAGACAATTTAGGCTTCGTGCCAAAGATTCATTTTAATAATGCCGTTTAGGTACTTAGTACCAGAGAGGTGCAATTGAGGCTCCGTGCCAAAAGTTGACTTTAATTGTGAAATTTAGGTACTTTGTACCAAAGGGGATTCAATTTAGGCTGCGTGCCAAAGAGGCTGATTGATTAGTTCATTAGGCCCTCGGACCTAAAAGGATTAGGTCTTTGACCGAGAAGAAATTGAGAAGAAGATCAGAATGCTTATGATATGCTCGAATTGACTGAATATGAATTATGATATTACCTTGATTAGAATTTTTCCACTTCTAAGTTCCAGATCTTGTTTCTTGCACTTTTGAGTATGATTCTTGCTTTCTACAACACAATATTAGAAATCCTTAAGCAAAAAAATTTCGTCAGCATATGGGCGTAAAAAGTCCAAAAGTCCCTTCTTTTGAAAATCTGAAGCCTATTTATAGGCAAAATCGGGCTAGACGGCGGCCGGGCCGCCAGCCACAGCGGACGAACCGCGGTGAACAGCAGACGAGCCGCGGCGAACAGCGGCTGAGCCGCCGGAAACACCGCGGCCGGGCCGCCGTGGGCGGCGGCCGGGCCGCCGGCCCCGGCGGTTGGGCCGCCGTCCTGGCCCACCGCGACTTGCGCTACTTCTTCTAAAACAGACTTTCCGGGAGCTACGGGCCTCCAAAAATTATTTCGAGACCATACCCATGATCCTTGCGTCACACCGTACATTTCAAGTACCATATTGATATATTTCCGGTGAACTTTACCGGGGACGTCCGGTCCGGCCCGGTTTTCAGTAGTTTGAGAAAATTGGCCTTCCGAGCCTCAAAATTCTAGTGTTCACAATAATACATTTATCACATTTTTCATAACTCTTGTGATCATGTAACATCCCTAATTTTTAAAAATAAAATAAATTAAAATTAAATTGGATAAGTTAAATAAATTATTTAAATGGAAAATGAAAGGTTTAGAAGTGAGAATATGGGATGTATATATGAAATATGCATGAAATATACACAATATATACAAAGTCAACACTTTAAAAGTCAATAGTCAAAGGTCAAATGGCATTTTTATAAATACACTTTGAAAATTAAAATTATTTAAATAATTCAAAAATAATTTATTTTTTATGGAAGAGAAAAATTATTATTTTTTAAATAAATAAATATATAATAAAATATAATAAAATAATATATATATATGACTATTTTGGAAAGAGGAAAGAGAGAGAAAATAAAAAGTCTTCTTCTTCTTCTTCTTCTTCTTCTTCTTCTTCTTCTTCTTCTTCTTGTGGCCGATTTCTCCATTGAAGGACGGGAGAGATTTCTTCATTCAAGCAACCAAAAATTGAAAGGATTTTAAGGATTCAAGGGTGGTTTTGGTGATTTCTTCTTGAAAAAGTAAGTTTTCAACCTATTTCTTTAGATTTCTATGAAATTTTGGAATATATGGATATTGGATTTTTATAGTAGCATGATTAAATTGCTTAATTGGGTATGAATGAAGTTATTTTGATAGCTACTAATGATTTTTAAGTTGAATTGAAGAAATAGTTAAGTTTGAGAGAAGTTTCGTGAAGAGAGAGAATTTAGGGTTATGAAACTTTTGGATTTTTGAATTCATGTGATTTAATTGTGCAATTTGATTCTAAATGTGTTATTTTGATCCATAAACAAGGATTTTAATGTTAAATGATGAATTTGGTTAAGTTTGGTTAGAGTTGGAAATGCTAGTGTTGAATTTAGGATTTTGGAAAGGAAATTTTCAAAGATTGGTCAATTGTTTGATTTTAATGTTGGAAGCATGTTATTTAATGATATAAGTAATGGAAATAAGCTTGTATTAATAATTGGATTGAGTTGGAATGAAGAACCTTCATTGGTGAAGGTTATGCCATTTTAGGATTTTGAATAAAAGTGTGTTTATTTAATGTAATTAGTTTAAACATATTAAAATATGTTTATAATGATATAAATAAACTTAAAACACAAATTTAAATGGGTTAGCATGGTTTTGCTAAGTTAAAGTGAGGTTAGGCATATTTTGAGATATTTGTAGAAGTGATTTTTAATTGAGGTTTAATGCTTGTGTTGCCTTAAAATGTGATATTAAATTATTGTATTTGATCACATTTGGTATAGGAATTAAGAAGAAGTGATTTGCCTAAGCTTAGTGTTGAAAGCCAACTTGGAAGTGAAGATTTGTGGGAGATTTTGGGCTTGCTTTGGAGTGCTTATTAAGGTAAGTACAAACTTTTGAGGAATGTGATATGTTGGCATTAATTTTGTCTTAACACACTTTGGATGAAAAATGTGTTAAGCTACTTGGTATATTGAACATTCATGAACATAGTGTTATGATCTGTGATTTATTATGTATGCAGTAAATGCTTTATGAAAAGCTATTGTTGATGGCTAAATTGCATAAAATGTGATTTATATGAATTATGTGAAAATAACCTAAAATATTTGGGTGATGTATTTTTGATGAGAAATGTGTAAACATTGTAATGAAATCATGAAATATGATGAACTAAAGTGAATTGACATTGGTATGAATGAGAAAAATGAGAAAATGAGGCAATGTGACTAAATGATAATGAGAAAATAGGCAATGAGCCTAATTGATTATGGAAAAATAAGAAAGAAATTGACGATGGAAAATATAAAATAATTGTGTGCCTAGTATGTTATTCAACTTCCAGAGTTTTGTGTTTGGCGGCATGCCTATGAGGTTATCCTCACTATTTGTCTTCAAGGCTAGCTTTTGAGCATTACTTTGATTTGCCTTCGAGGCTAGCTTTTGAGCATTACTTTGATTTGCCTTCGGGGCTAGATGCTTGGCATCACTATGATATGATTTGCCTTCGAGGCTAGCTTTTAAGCATTACTTTGATTTGCCTTTGAAGCTAGATACTTGTGTCAATTTGGACCAAAATAGTAACTCTGGGATTTGAATGACATATTAGATCCTTTAGGTCTATGCTTGTGTTTGTTCTTAAGTGAATTGTAAAATGATTAAAGGATATCTTTTATGGTGAAATTGAGTAATGCATTGGGAAACATCATGTAAAAGCATTTTGCATTGATATTGTTTTACAGTTTTATTGTTATCAAAGTTTGTACCGCTAGGCTTTTAGCTTAGCGCGATTGTAATTCATCACTTAGGTGACAGGGGTAATCTGGTTGGGCCGAAGAGTTCTTCTAAACCGATTTAGGTATAGATTTGAGGCTACATGTTGAGTAGATTTTGGGTGCATCAAGATCAGAGACATTTGCCAGCATGTATATATTTTATATTATAGTACATTTTGATATTATGTGTATTATGTTATATTTTTGAAGTATATATTGTAAATTGTAAAGAATGTTTTGGATAAATTATATAATGATGGTTTTATATGTGTTTTGATACATATATGTATAAAATATTTTGAGAAAATATGGAGAAACTGATAAGTATTTGGGGAAATTTGTGATTTATTTTATTGGGAGAGTTTTTTTTTGGTAGGTTGTAAACTGTTGAATTTTTGGGATGTCCTTGACAAAACTTTGACAATTTTTTTCAAATATTTTTATGTAGAATACTTATTTTGGAACCTATAATCTATAATAAATATTATATTTATTATTTAAATATACATTTTAAAGTACTTGAGATTTCAATTTGGTAAGGTGAATTTTTTTTATGAAACCGGATTGTAATAATTTTATATTGTATACACGTATTTTACATATACTAAATGTATGTATTATACATATATAATATGAGGGTATCACAGATCATGTCAAACTATGATCACAATTACATATCTCATTAATCATCACAACACATATTCATTTATCATTTCTATTTTCATATTTCTCGTAACATCTCCACATGTTCACGTATCATTCACTTATCATTCTTCTTCATCATTCTCATGTTATAAGACATAAATACGTTTCAAATAAGTTCATCATTTTATATCCACATTACCTATCCTTGAGTCACCTTCACAATGTGACTCACCTCATAACTTTTATCACATTTTATTTTTCTTTTATTATTTTTTTAATCATGTAATATCCTCATGTTTTCATTATTTTATAGAATTTGTCATTCTATTAATATGTAAACATCAATTAACAATAATATCATTGTAAAGAATGTTATTTATTCTTTAAATTGAACGAAATTGTATTCTTTTCTCACCCCCTGCTTATTTTTCATCAATTTTTTATTGTTTTCATTCTTTTCCCATATTTTTCACGTTTTATACTTATTGTCCAAATCACCTACATTTTCTCCTCACATTAGTAAACCTCGTATGATTAATGTACCACCATTAATTTTATATTGAACACATGTCCAATGTGACAATTATCACATAACTATGTCAACTTGCATAGATTATGTGAATTCCAACATTACAAAGAAATCATATACATAATGCTAATTCATACATAATAAAATTTCAAATAATATAAATATGTACTAACCTTAGATTCCACCACTTCCAAGCTAGAATCACACTTTTCCCTTTGCTTTCCAAATGCTCTTCACTACTAGGTTTGGATAATTACTATCTACTCACACCTAACCAAATGTAAGTGAATATAAGGTATTAGAACTACATTTCCTCATACTTTAACTAATAAACATCAATTTATCTCATTTCCTTTAATTTTTCATTTTTCTTGCTCTAATGGACTTTAACTTTAAAATTATATACTAACCAATTCCAAATTACATCTTAGGTTTATTTCTATCATTAAAATTATAATTCTACTCATTTTAACAATTCAAACTTTAAATTTTACAATTCAAACCAATTTTCTAATTTTTGCCCTAATATACTTTAATTCTAGAAAACTATTTCAACCCATTCCAAATTGAGTTTTAAGTTCAATTACATAATTAGAACCCCATTTAAACACAATTTAATCAATTAAATTCAAATTACATGCATTCTAACCAAAAACCTCCATCACAATCCTAAACACCCTTATTACCTCTCTCAAATCTCAATCAAACTTAATCTTTTCTACAATCTAACCTTAAAATTATTTATTCGATATCAAATTAACATTATTCAAAGCTATTTTATGAATTAACAAACACTCCTTAAAAAATAGATATTCTACATAATCATAAATTAAGAGAAACTTCTTTGGAAAAAAAAAAAAGAAAATTCTTACCTTATGATAGGAAACTTCCAAATCCACCCCTAAACCTTGAAGTTTTGGTGATATTTTAAATATTTGAAGGAATCAAAAATTTCAATTTGGACCACCATGAAAATCGGGTAAAGAAATGGAGAAGAAGAAGATGTAGTAAATTGTTATTTTTTTTATTTTCCACTTCTTTAATTCCTAACCAAGTATATATATATATATATATATATATATAATATAACATTTAATAAATATCTAATTCCCATCATCTTCCACTGTCCAATATCTTTTAATTTTTATTTTTTTTTAACTTTTCACTTTCTCATCCTTAAATATATAATAATTAATTAATTTAAATAATTCCAACCAATCAACTTATTTCATTCTTTGACTTTTTTTCTCTTCTCTTATTATTATTATTATTATTATTATTATTATTATTATCATCATCATCATCATCATCATCATCATCATCATCATCATCATCATCACTATCATTAACTTTTCCAATACCACTTTATACCTCACATGTATGTAGTAATGATTTTATATATATGTATATGTCATATATATGTTACTTATATATTACATATACTTTTATGCATATGTTTATGTAATGTATTTATATTATGTATATATATTATATATTTAATATATATATTTACCCATATATATAAATATATATAACGTGTAGCCTATGTACACATTAAGTATACCATATATATATTATATATATAATACAATATATACAGATATCCAACATACAATATATATATATATATTGTTTATATACTATGCATACACTAGGTATACATTAGGTAAATACAACAACTATATCTCCATATGCTTATTTAATTTCTCTAAGATCACAGATATTATACAATAGACTCTTAAATTTAAAATTCTTCTACGTATAGAAGAGGTTGGGCCAACATACCAGTATTTCCAGTTTGATTTTAGTTTGAAAATTGTTTAAATTTTTATGGATTATCTTTAATGATGTAGATGATGAAATAAATATTATAAATTATTATATATGTTTGTGAGGAATAATAAATAAATAAGTTATGATTTGAGATTTATAGTGAAATAAGTCAACCTTAGATTTAAAGAGTTAGGGTGTGACATTTCCAATTTTCTAGTCGGTGGTAGTGTTGGATTTCCAATTTTCTAGTTGGTGGTAGTGTTGGAGATATTATTATAGGTTAGGTTCTTATAGTAACTCTTGAGGAGAAGGTTGTCTTATCTTTAATATAGCCATACTAAATCAAGTCTTCAATATTAGTAGCAATGGTAATTAATGCCTTTAAGTTAAGCAAATATTAAGTCTGTAAGTCAGTCTGGTACACTAGCAGGAGGTTCTTGACAATGATATGAATATGTTCTTATTCAAGGAGCTTGTTGACCATTTGGGTCACCTTACCTTCCCACCTCATAAGGAAGGAGGAGAAAGATATATTTTCACCTTGTTTGGTGGTTTGAAGGTCTCTTCTATTAATATCCACTTTTATTTCTTGGTAAAGGCCCTGTATATATACTCCCAAGTTATGCATTTCTTCTTATTGAGGTCCACATACCATCTAATTGTTACTCTAGTGAAGGACCTTTGGAATAGTTGAGCAAGGAGCTCATCATCAATATCTATGGGCTTAAGGGCACCAACATAGATTTTGAGGTGGTTTTTAGGATAACTTACTCCATCAAACATATCCATGTTAGGTATATTAAAATTTGGAGGCAATCAAGCCTCTGAGAACATTGTGAGGGACTCCATGTTTAGGGCTTCATCCATGTGTTTCATGGCATTAATCTTCTTTTTTATAACCTTTTATTTTTCCATGAGGGCTTTTGTCTCATGGTTCTCTCCCCCTTGAAAGGATTCACAGGGGAATTAGGGACAAAGCCTTTTAGTGTGTCGATGATGGCCCCATTGTTTATTTGGTCAATAATAAGTGCAGCTTGGTTGGAAGAAGATCCATTATTTAAAGCGACTTGAGGGCGAGTCCCAAAGTGCTAGGATGTGATCCCTGTAACATGGTCTGTACCTCTTCCATTATTGAGTTCCATTTTACACTCAATGAGTCAACCAGTGTCTTATTAAAGTCAATTTGTTGATTGGTTAACATATTTCTAAAGCTCTCTTCTTGTTTCTTCAGGATGCTTTCAATAAAACCTTGCATGTCAGTTTGCACACAGCTATGAGACATCAGTACCTTTGAATAAAGACATTTTGGGTCAGAGAAGGTCATGAATTATGGGGTAGTTGGTGTACATGTTTTGATGCATGATGAAAGATAAAGATGCATGCTATATATCTAGTGAGGTTTTGGTCTATCATGGTTCAGACCTCAACCATGATGGTCTCATGAAGGTCATTTAAGTTCCTTTCTTATCTTATTATCATATTTCTCACTAAATTTTTGATAGACCAGGATGATGCGAAGATGGGGTCTTTTTTTTTTTTTCTCAATTCATGTGATACTTAACAAGGCAAGGAAATAATCTAGGTGAGCTAATGATGATGATATAGTTAATGCAAAAGCTATGTATGGTTTAATCTATAAGTAAAGATGGTGTATATTTGATCCATGACTAAAGATGGTGCAAGGTGCACGGTTTGGTCCATGGCTAAAATAGTACATGGTTAAGGATAATGTCCAAAAGGTAAGCCCTTGTGGCTATGGTTCATAGGGTTAGCTCTTCTATCTAAGGAGATGATTTTAGCTCTTATGGCCAAGGTCCATATAGGTAGTTTAGCTCTTGAGGCTACGGTCCATGTTGATGGGTTTGGTCCTAAAGGTTCAAGTCAATATGGCTAAGATTAATGATGATGGGTTTAATCATAAAGGTCAAGCCATATGGGTAGGTTAACTCTTTTGGTTGGAAAGTTTGAGTCGTCCAAATCCTTCATGGCTATGTTTTACTGTTACTGGGCTTGTTTTTGGGTTTAATGTTCAAGGTTCAAGTTCATGTTTTCAAAATGGTACCCTGAAGTTTGACTTTTAAGGGGCTTAAGGTTTTAGTGGATGACAAGCATACATGTATGCATGTATGAAAAAGAGTTTCATGATCATTGCATAAGGTCATTATGGCTCATACAACCTAAGGTTAAGGATCTATAGTCATTACATGAATTTAGAATAGGCTTAGTCTAAAAGGTCCCATCACACTAAGATAGTTATATACTTAAGTACATATCTAATAAAGAATTTGACATGGGTCCAACAGTACAACATATCCATTAAACCTCAAAATGATTGAAGATTTGTCATTGGATGCTTTCACTATGCCTTAGCATACCTAAGGAAGGTTATTAGGTGGATGCTATTTTTTTTATCCAAGGGATTTCTTAAAATTAAAGGTAATGAACCCTTATACAAAATTGTGATGAAAAGAGAAAGTTTGCTTAAAGTGAAATCAAGTCTTACTTGAAAAGGTCCATTTTAATTTTTCATTTGAAAATTTTGTTTAGTTCCTGGTGGAGTCATCAACTATGAGACCTCACTCAAACACTAATTCAGTCTACCTAAGGGAGCTGAAATGCTCATTTGAGTTTAACTTCACACAAAATTGCCACATTTGATCTCCGCTTAGTGTAAGCATATATTTAAAATTTATGCCTTTTATTTTGAAAATGATGGTTACCTTAACTTAAAATGTTAAGGAAAAATCCATTAATTTGACTACAAAAATTTTAATGTTTATGCCTAAAAATGTACTAATTTGAAATCAATTACGATGGGTCCTATATTAGGTTTTCAAGTTAAGTAAAATTTAATTTTGTTTAGTGAAACTTTAACTTTTGAAAATCATTATTTCATGTAGTGACAATTATAATTATGAATGATAATTTATAAATACATGAGCAATTTAACATCCATAACATCCATTTAAGGAAAAATAAAGTAATCAAGTAAAGAATTAATTACATTTAAAAATTTTAAAAATAGGGGATCTTAATTCTTACTCTTATGGGTACTAGGTCAAGTATACATTTGTTAGAAATTAGTCAAATATTAAAATAAAAGAAAAGGTTGAAAAAGTATCAGTTTGTGGCTTTTAAGTGGGCTTGCTACTTGGGTTGAAATCTCAAGACGCACCTACATATCCCTTTGAATAAAAATCAAAGTCCTTAGTTCATACTTTTGATTGCAAAGTGCTCAAGTTAATTAATTTTAGATTAATTATATTATTAAACTTTGAAAAAGATTGAGCTTTAAGAGTTACCTTTGAAGATTTCCTGTTGCATCACTTTGAGTAAGTTGAAAGAGTTTTTCCACTCTTTAATTTCACCTTTAGACTTGGCTAGACTTGAACCTGAATTGTGAGAGGCTCGAGCTTTGCTTTGTCCAAAATTAAATAAAATAAAATAAATAATATAGCAAAAGAGGCCTCATTTTCTTTGTTAACATTTTTCAAAGGCTCAAATTAAATGGTCAAAGGCTAGGAGTCTGGATGGGAATACCAGTGGTTTGTCATTAGTAGTGGGAAAATGGGCCAATGAACCATGTAGACAAATCAATAGGTACGGCATGAAAATTAGTAAAAAAAAAAGGAATTAATTAGAAAATAGCAAAAAATATCTTCACTTTCCGGTGCATGGTGTCCTTTGGAAGTGGAAACAAGACCACTATTTATAGGAAAAAAATACGAAAAAAAAAAAGTGAAGGGCCCGCAACCAGTGGCGGCCGTGCTCTACATGGTGGCTAATGCCCGACAACTTCCCCGCAGGCTTTCTTGTTCGACCCGTTTCTTACCCATTCAAAATCTAATTTATACAATTTCAGGTGCGTTAGATTTGTTATCATGTGGGCTTCAATCTAGGCAAAAAATTTGGAGTTAACATCCACGCATCAACTTTTCCATGGGCTTCCTCCTTCCTTGGCCTATTTTTAGCCTATTTAGAGTCTGATTTCCCTGATTCCTATTTTTTTAGGACCTTTTCCATGTTCCCTTTGATCCAGGTGAAAATTTGAGTTTTATGCATGCATATTTTATTTTTTTAGCTTATAGGTGTCTTGTAGTTCTTTTTTTACTTTGAAAATTTTTTAGGTAAATAGTTTTTAAAACATCACTTTTGCAAGGATAAGTGTGATGAGCATTGCTTAATGGGTTTTATGCAACTTTAGGAAATTTTATTTGCATTTCTCTGTGTACATGTTAGAAATTGCAATGTCATGCTGCAAGAGTAAGTGTCATACATTTTACTTGGTAGTTTTTTGAGATAAAATTATAAAATGATATACATACTTGTTGGTTTTTTTGAGATAAAATTATAAAAATGATGTCGTTGTGTCGCTAGCTTTCTCATGGCTTTAGATGCTTTAAACACTAATTTTTTCTTTATTTTTTTCTTTTATTATTATCATAATTAATTTTTTTTCAAAATCACATTTTACGATTATTGCTAGGAATTTCATTTGAAACTTTTTGGATATCTTTTTCTTTAGGTCTCAATTTCAATAGACCATATTGGCCATTTCATTCACAAACCAAAATTTTAATTTTAAGGAAAAGAAAAGTGACAAAAAAAAGAAGTAATGACTTGAATTATTTCATTTAGTTTGTTGTTATTATATTGTAACATGGCATTATAAATTAATCTTACTGTTAGTGTGATAAAAAAAACATCGAATTGTTGTAATGCTTGAGTTGTATAATGGCACCACAAATTAAATATGTTGTTTGAATGCAATGAGCATAAGAATGGTGCAGTATCTGAATTGTTATGTTGAGTTACAAGCTGTTTGAATTTTAAGAACATGAAATTTGTATAAAAAGAAGCTGAATGTTGAATTACCAACTTGGTCTACATGTCCTAGGTTAAAGAGCATCGTAATTATGTAAGACAAAGACCAAAAGCTCATCCTTCGATAATTAGGTAATTATTGGCCTAGTTACATGTCCAGGCTTATTCATTAACTGCTTTGTTTGATTAAAATCATTAAATATGTTAATTCTTTAGTTTATTAATTGAAATTAAGATGTAGGAATTAATTAAGATGTAAATTTGAGTTGTTTAGATCTAGTTTATGCCCTTGATTTGTTTAGTCATTTAGTAAAAGTTGTTCTATTTCGATTCTTCAATTTGTTGTTTAACATAAAATTGGTACTTTACTTATTTTGCTTTAATTGCACAAAGTGAATGAATAATTTAATTGCTTTAATTATAATGAAGGATCAATTATTTTAATTTTAAGAACATGTGACAATATTTAAGACCTCAATTCCAGGTTAGTAGGCTCCAGTTTATATCTGAAGAAGAAGGGGACTACTGATTTTATGGATGTCAGATCTCAAAGCATCCGAGTTATAGTAGTATTATACTTATATTACTTTCTAAAATGTAATTTATAGTTAATATCACTATTATATATATTTATTTGATATTTTTAGGAGCAACACCTGTAACTAAAAAAGCAGCAATGTCAGCTACAGGAGGAATCTGATGAGCCTTCCATCATTAACGAACTCAACTGTATTGGACATTGTTGGTAGGGAGAAGAAGTAGAGAGTATACAATGTGGGCTTTGGTGCAGCTACTTACTACCGCCCTCCTTCAACACTATTGACATCATCATCTCGAGGATCAGACGACTCAGTTAAGGAAGAGTTGCAAAATCTCTTGCAAATAGTGGCTGATTTGCAGGAGCGAAAGTAGTAGTGCTAGTGAGCATCATAAGTTGATGGATCTTATTGATACACTAATGAGACAGGAATGACTTTGGTACAAATTTGGAAATGGAAATATCTATTTGTATTAGAAATTAATAGTTCTGTTTCTAAATTGTTCAATTCATTTTTAATAGGAGTGACATTCATGCACATTTATAAATGGAAGAATCTATTTCCAATACCAATGGACATTGATCCATTTCTTTTTGAAAGGGACAATTCCATTTCTAAACTATTCTCTACTTGGTGCTTAATCTCATCCTCAATCAGAAACAGAACTTAGAATTTGTTTTGAATTAGAATTGAAAGTTCCATTTCAAATGCGTTTTAGATTAGAAACATATTTGATATTCCATTTAAAAAATAACTAGCAATTAGGCATTTAGAAATAGAAATTTATTTCAAAATAATTAGCAATGAGGCATTTAGAATAGAAATTTTCTATATCAAATCTATTTCAAAATTAATTTAGAAATGGAATTTTTTAGTTAGAAATGAAGTTTTCCGTTTTAGAATTACTTTATTTTGTAATGGCATATTGTTAGTGTGGTACGCAAATTTATGACGAATCCTAGAAAAGCTCACTAGATTATGCGATACTTGAGAAGTACATGTAGCATATGCTTGTTTATAATGCTGGTGATATTGTTGGCTATACTAATTCTAATGACGGTGGAGATCGGAAGAAGATCCTTTACATATTATATTTTTACCCTTTTTGATTGTACTATTAGATGGAAATAACACTCTAGTCTACAATTGCTTTGTCTACAACTAAAGTTGAGTCCTGTTTTGGTTGCATGGTCTTATTATTAACCTAGGTTTAGATGTGAAGAAACTTGTCATCTATTGTGATAGAGTGTCTTGTGCTTGGTCAAAAATATCATTTATCATGAAAGATCAAAGCATATGGATATCATATTGAACTTCATCAAGAATATCATTGAGATTAATGTGTTCTCGATACAAAAGATGGTCACAACACATAAACTAGCAAATACGTTGAGAAAGTCATTGCCTACATAAAAAGTTCAAGTCTAGCTTGGAATTGGTAAATGTTCGTATAACATAAGGCCTTAGGAGCATTAATAGTAGAGGGTTTTAATTCTTAATTATAATGGCTTGGGAAAATTCACGTCAAGGTGAAGAATTATCGAATGATTAGAATTATTTTTTGTGATGATCCGAAATTTTTGAAGCTCAATCGAAAAGAGAATTTTCATTCAAGTTTGTGGTGATGACAATGGGCTAATAGGCTCGAGCTTGGACGCCCAACACTGGCCTTGTTGAGGTATAGATTGGACTCACTATATGTTATGTATTTATTGGAGTGACCCAGTTTGTATAAATCATTTTTTTTTCTCTATATGTATATATATACATATATATATATATATGTATATATATGTATATATATTATAAAATTTTAAAAAATGTCCCTCCCATAAATAAACTCTTTCTATATAAACTTGATCTAACTCTCAAATTTTAACCCCAATATATTTACCTGGCCTAAAACTAAATATATATCATCTAAATCAAAATTTTATTTTATAAAAAAAGAAGTGAAAGTTTGAAGGATAAATTTACTATTTTTCACTCTATTATCTATTCTTATAAATTAAAAATGGAACAATTTCATTAATCATGGATGAGACCAGTAGCATATCCAAGTAGGGTCTGGGGAGCTCCTTGGCAAATTAAAAAAAAAAAAAAAAACTATGCCTAGTGGTTAAAAAATAAAAATAAAGATTGTATATACAGTAGCTGCATTTATAATAAAACCAAGTCCCACCACAAATCCACACAAATAAACAAAAGTGTACGAAGCCCACAACATCCCGCAGCACTGACCAAGGCATAATTTTTTTTTAATCCGATCACTATCAACTCGCCAAGCACTGACCAGCACCGCCAGGCAACCAAAATTGCCTCCAGCAAAAAATTTTCATGTTAGGCTTTTTTTTAACAGATAATAAATATATAATAAGTTAAATTTGCAAGATTTTTTAATTTTTTAATAAGAAATTCATAAAATTTATTTTATAAATGTATCTAAAAAATAATTAGTTTAAACAGATTTTTTAAAATATCTCAAAAAATATATAAATAATATTTCTATATATATATATATTGTGTAATTTTTTTAAAGTAATATTTTAATATTTAATATCAAAATAAAATTGAATATAAAACTTAATATCAACTATTTGAATTAATTTGTTAATATAAAAATAAATATAAATATAAATTTATCTGTAATTTTTTTTATCTTGAAATATTTGTCCCCCTTCACTTAAATCTTGGTTCTGCCACTGGCTGGGACTTGGAACCATGATTCCACAATATAGATAAGTTTTTTTTTCTTTAATTTTTTAAATTTTTTTATCAGCTTGGCTTTTTTTACTTAAGACACGGTATTCGGTTAAAATTGACTGCAAATTAGGTTTTTTTTATATTTTTATAATTGTTTAAATTTATTCTCTTTAGTTCTTAATCACTTAAAGTAAAATACTATTATGTATAATTATTTTAAATTTAAAGTTTAGGATTAATTATATTTTAGTTTTATTTTTTTAATTTAATTATTAATGTGAGATGTCTAACTTTAATTTATATTTGCTTAAAATTATTAAAGCAAAAAAGTTACATATATTATTATTTTATGAATTATAACTATTTATCAATTATGATTAGTAATTATTTTTAAAAAAAATTCAAAGAAAAATATTATAACTATTTATCTTGATTGATTGGCTTCTCTAATATTTTTTTTCTGGCTCTGTCCCTGATATAAGCACCTTGTATTAAGTTTATTGGCAATATCTTTATGTTTAGTTCTCATAAAAACAAGAATTCTTTCTTCCTACTTGTAGATATAGATTATACTAACTGAATCACGTAAATCTATGTTATTTTTTTTGCTTTATTTCTTTTTTTAATGGAAAGAGAAGAAAAAAAAAATTACACCCTATGATAAGTTTCTTTTATTATTACTATTTGCTTGACAATTTCTATATAAGGTAGGTTATCATGTTCTCTTGCTTTCCTTTTTTTTTTTTTTTTTCTTATGGGATTTAAACTAGAAGATAATAATGAGATTCAATATTTTAAACATGATGATTAATGAATTCTGCATGAAAATTTTCAATTTAGAGATTAAGGCCTTATTTGTTTTTTGTCATGCTTTTATGTGATATGGTTTAATTCTCATTTGTTTTGACTTTCATCCTCTATAGTATGATTTTCTATAGTAATTTCATAGTTTGAAAACTATGAAATTTCAAATCACCAATTTAATAGTTTTTAATAATTTTATAAATTTATTTTTAAAAATATTCAAAATAAAATTTTTAAAATATCAAATATATGCTAATAAATAATTTTCATATCCATAACATATTAAAAATATTAAAAATATCCTCAAATTAAATAAAAATATTTTTACTTAATCATACTATAACATATTATCCTTCCACTAGTAATAAATAACATACTATAACATACTAAATCACACTAGCTGTAATACTGTGTAAAAATATTAGTAATAAAATAATTAAGTTAAAGTAATAGTTAGTGTGGTAGTTATTAAGAACAACAACAACAACAACAACAATAATAATAATAATAAAGTAGCAATAATAATTATAACCATAATAATAACAACAACAATAATAATAATAATAAAACATATGATTAGGTGTACCTAAAAAAAGTAGGTGTGTGTGTTAATATGGGATTAGTAAAATAAAAAAGGACAGCATACAAAATGAGGCATAGAAAAAAAGCAAAAGAAAAAGAAAATAAAAGAAAGAAAAATTGTAGAGAGAAAGAGAAAAAAATAATATATATAAAACAAAACAGAGAGATAGATTGAGATAGAATCGGAAATAGAGAAAGGAGAGAGAGATTCAGTGACCATTCTATGTTTTTCCCTCCGTTCGTCACTTTTCGATCACCTATTATAGACACGGGCCGGCTATCTAAAAAGTAAACTCGCCGATCTTTCTAGCGCTATTCAAAATACAGTGAATGGCCACCGGAGTAGCCGTCATGCACCGTATGAAGTGGACCTGGAGAGCTCACCGGCGGCAACTTTTAACCAACTTTTTGACAGTTTTTTATCTTTTTTTTGGCGACTTGGATATTTTTAGAACCCTCTTTTCATAAACTTCAATTTAATATTTTATTTGCTAATTATGGATGAGTTTTGAAAAATTATGTATTTATATATATATTAAAATTGAAAATTAAATATTATTTATAATTGATTAATAATTAGGATTTAAAATAAAATTAAATGTAATATATTATGATTTTTTTAGAAATAATTAAAAGAAAATAATTCTAAATAAATATATGTATAAATAACGAAAATAATAAATAGATAGTTTAAAATAAATTAGTTAAAATTAATGAAATTAGAAAATTAGTAGTAATAAATTTAATTAGTTGATTGATGACATTTAAAAAAAGAAATTTTAAAAAAAGGATAATAAGATATTAAAAATAAATAGATAGATATGTGATATGAAAATATTAATATGAAGTATAATCAAATAAATTAAATATTTGAATTATAAATATTTATTAGTGAATTGTAGAACAAATCACCTATATTGAATTGATGAAATTATAAATTGATAATTAGTTATTAGTTAGTAAATTTAAATTTATCATTAAATTATATCTAAGAATTTTTGGTAATATAGTTGTTTATTTATTGAATTAATTAATTATTATTAAAATAGAAATAAGTATATATATATTAAATTTAGAATAAAATATGTATGATTAAAAATGTAACATCCGCTTTAGGTCTAAAATTAATTTAAATTAATTAAATTAAATAATTTAAGGGAGAAATATTGAGTTAGAATTGAGAAATTAAAAAATATATATGTAAAATATAAAAAAATATACATAACATATAAACTTTAATAATAAGAGAGAATAAGATAAAAATATAAATAGTAAAAGAATGGAAATTTAGTAAATATATCTTGTAAAATTTAAAAATTAATAAAAATAATTCAAAATAAAAATCTTTTTAAATGGAAGATGAATATTGGTATTTTTTAAAAATAAATAAATAAATAATTTAAGTAATAATAAAATAGATAGTGAAAGATGATGGAGAAATTTAAATATTTATTAAATATTAAAATAAAATATTTTTAGTAGAAGATGATAATTAGCTTTTTAAAAATAATTAATTAAAATAATAAAATAATAAATGTGATATTAAGTGAAGAAAGAAAAATAATTAAAAATCAAATTAAAACATCTTTTTCCTCCCTTCTTCTCCCTTTGGCCGTGACTTCCATATCCCTTGAGAGAGTGATTTTTCTTCTTCCAATTACTCACTTTGGCTAGGTCTTTTAAGGAAACAAGTGGAGTTTTGGTAATTAATTTATCAATTAGTAAGCTTTCTTTTACAATTTTGAAGTTTCATTTAAATATAGGTTTATGTATAATTTGGAATTTTGTAGTAATGAGTTATAATTGCTTGAATGGGTATGTATGGTGCTAATTTGACTAGTATACAATGATTCTTAAGTTGGATTGAAGAAATTATTAAGTTTTGGTGGAGTTTGGTTGAAAGACTAGATTTAGGGTTATGAAAATTTTGAATTTTTGAAATCTTATGTTTTAATTGTGTAAATTGATTCTAAATGTGTTGTTTTGATGCATAAACAAGGATTTTAATATCAAATGATAGATTTAACCAAGTTTAGTTAGAGATTGAATAAGGTAGTGTTGAATTTAGAATTTTTAAAGGAAAATTTGCAAAGTATTGGTATTTATTTGATTTTAATATTTAAATTATGTTATTTAATGATATAAGTGATATAAATAAGCTTGGATTAATAATTAGAATGAGTTAGAATGAAGAACCTTAATTGTTGAAGGTTATGAAATTTTAGAATTTTGTATAAAGAATATGTATTTATTGAATTTAATTGATTAAAACATGTTATAATATATTTTTAATAATATAAATAAACTTAAAAAGCAAATTGAAATGGATTAAAATAATTTTTCAATGTTAAAGTAAGATAAAACATAATTTTAGAAATTTATAGGAGTGATATTTAATTAGGGTTTAATATTGAAAATGCCTTAAAATATTATGGTAAATGATTGTATTTGGTCATATTTTGTATAGGCATAAAGAAGAAGTAAATTGCCTAACCTTAATGTTGAAGGGCAAGTTAGAAGTAAAGGTTGAAGAGTAATCTTTAGCTTGTATTTAAGTGTTAATTAAGGTATGTACAAAACTTTTGATAATTTAAATATAATTGTATTAAATTGGGCTTAACACATTTTGGATAAAAAATATATTAAGCTTCTTGGTTATTTGAATATTCATGTACATTGTGATATGACATGTGAATTGTTGAGCATGCATTATGTGCATTATATAAAGTCATTATTAACGGTTAAAATGAATGAAATGTGATTTATATGAATTATGTGAGAATGACCCAAAAATATTTGGATAATATGTTTGTAATGTTAAATGAAATACATTGTGATAAAGTAATAAAATTTAATAAATATGATGTTAAGCCATTGAATTATGGCATATGTTTCAAATGTGTATAAATTATGAAAAAAGAGTAAAGTTATGAAAAGTGCAAGTTATGTACTAAAATATAGAAGTGAGCCACATTTGTATTATATATGATAATAATTGTGGAAACCATGATATGACTTAAAATGTGAAAATATGATAAGAATGAAAATAATAAGATATGATGTATTAAAATGAATTGACATTGATATGAATGAGAAAAATGTGAAAATAAAGCAATTTGATGAGAAATGAGAAATTGAGGCAATGTGATAAGAAAAGTGATTATGGAAAAATATGAATTATTTGTGTGCCTAGTATGTTATTCAATTTTTCAGAGTTCTGTGTTTGGTGGCATGCCTATGATGTTATCCTCATTATTTGCCTTCGGGGCTAGACGTTATGCGTTACTGATACATGATTTTGCCTTCGAGACTAGACGTTATGCGTCACTGATACATAATTTTGCTTTCGGGACTAGACACTAGGCATCACTGATATATGATTTGCCTTCGGGGCTAGACATTTGGTTTCAATTTGGACCAAAATAGTAACTCTGGGATTTGAATGATATATTAGTTTGTTTGGGCCCATATTTGTATATGTGTTAATGTGAATTATAAAATGATTAAAGATTATGTTTTAAAGTGGAATGGAGTGACATATTGTGAAATAATATGCAAAAACATTATGCATTATCATTGCTTTAAAGTTTTATTATTATCAAAGTTTGTACTGCTAGGCTTTAGCTTAGCGCGAATGAAATTTATCGCACAAATAACTGGGTTGAGACCGAGAGCCCTGTAAACTAGAGCTAGTATAAGGTTTTTGGGTTTTACTAGAAGTATTGGTTTTGCTGCCACAGAATTAGAGCCAGCTGTTGTCATGCATATATTTTATGTTTATAAAACATTATATAAATATGTATATTATGCTATATTTTTAAAAGCTTGTAAATTATAAAGCATTTTTGGATAAGTTGTGTAGAGTGGAAATGTGTGTATGTGTTTTTCTATATAAATGTACATATATAAATTTTTGGAGGAAAATATGGAGGAATTGAGAAGTATTGATGAAATATTGATTTAATTTTATTGGGAGTATGCTTTTATGCATATTAAGTTTTATTAAATTTTGGAATGTCCAATTTACAGATAAAACTCTGACAAATTTTTTTCAGAAATTTTTATATAAACTGTTTATTTTGGGAGTATATAATTAATAAGGAATATTTTATTTACTATTTAAAATATATATTTTAAGGTGATTGGAGTTTTAATTGGAAATATAAAATTTTCTATTAAACCGAGTTGTGATATTCTTATACTATATTTGCGCATTTTAAATATACTAAGTGTATGTATTGTATGTATATAGGGTATAAGGATGTTACAAAAAATAAATTAAATTACTGAATAATAAATATTGTTAATAAATTACATAACAAATTACTTGTATTTAAATGTAAAAATATGAGTGAATATGTATAGGAAATTTATGAATTAATTGTAAGATAATAAATTAATATTTTGCTAATTAAGTTATACTAAATACTATTATTAAATAAGGATTGTTATTTAAAAATTGAATTAAATTAAATAAATTATTTATAAATTAAATTGAGTTAATTAATTAGTAAATGATCAATTTAGTTAGTAAACAAAATATAATTAAAACTCTTAGAAATTCATAAAACTAAGTAATTAATTAGAATTTATATTGCAATCACTATGATAATTAGGGTAATTTTATTAAAAACGTAATTAATGCTAAGTAATAGTTAAATATTAATATTATTGTTATAGTAACAAAGTATTATTACTAAAATTATTATATTTATTATTATTATTATTATTATTATTATTATTATTATTATTATTATTATTATCACAATTACAACTATCAATATATTAAATCTATTATTTTTATGTTTATTTTAAATTTATTTCAATAGTTAGCATTGTTATTGTTATTATTACTAATATTATTTAGTATCAAATTTAACATAATTTATTAAATTTGGAATAATAGTAATTAAATAATTATTTTAACTATGTATATAGTGTTATTATTTTAATTGTCAAAATTAAATTTTTTTGGTAAAAAGAATTAATTATATAATATTTAAGTAAATATTATTAATATCACTTTATTATTATTATTAATGTCATCATTATTAATAATTTAAAGTATAATAAAAAAAATAAAAAAATTAAGTAAATATTATTTAAAACATAAAAATAGAAAATTTAAGTAAATACTATTTAAAGCATAAATAAATAAATAAATAAATAAATAAAATATTATTAAACTATTAAAAATAAATAAACTAAATTACTATAATTTTGTTATATGAAAAAATATTATAAATACTTAGTAAATTTTAGACTTTTAACTTATATTAAGTTGTTAAAAATATTATTAAAAAATTTGATAAGTATATATAAAAAAAATTGGGCCAACATAGTCGTATTTATTGTTTGGTTTATCAAGGATTGTTTATTTTATTATAATGAACAATGTCAAAAGTGTATTTAAGTTGTGATTAAATAAATCACCATACATCTATGAATGTGTGGGATATTAAGTATTTGAATTTATAAAATTAATATTATATAAAAGGTTTTACATTATAATTTTTATTAAACTATTAGCAATGACTTAATTTAGATTATAAGTTAGGTCCACCCTAGTATTATGGAAATAGGGTGTGATATTTTATGATATGAGGATATAAGTTTATGATTTTGTAGACTTTTATGAAAAGACCTATAGAAATTTAGATAAAAATGAATAAAAGACTTATTTAAATTATTAGTGTACCCGATAATTTCTCAAATTCAAAGGTAAAAAAAAATATTTCTTTTTAATATTGCATATTGGTGGGAATATGCATGAGTTTAAAAATATATATATTGCATTTGCATATTATTTCATTCATAATTGCATCTACATAATTAAAAGAATTTATATTTTCATAAATAATTACTTAAGAATAAGAGATAATTTTCAGGGGTACTAATATATAAATATATATACATATTGTTATTTAAAAGAATATATATTATAAAAATAACACGTAGTTGACTTATGATATTTATTATTATAGGCAAATGCTGCCAAAAATTTGAGGTGGCAGTGGTCGTGGTAGAAACATTAGCCAGAGAAATCGGGTAGTTAGATTATAAGATGTTGGCCGACCTCATAGAGATCTTACTCCATCTTCTTATTTTGAGGAGTCTATTAATGCTAATGAGACTGAGAGTAGCGGGCAGAATAATAATGTTACTCTACAAAAAGAATCATTTAGAGTAAATCCATCTCTTTCACCTCCAGTTCTACCTGTAGCTGCTCCAGCTATGCCTGCATTTATAGATCCTAGTTTTGGTGCTGCTTTAACCCAAGTACTAAATACAGTTGTGGCAGTTGGTAATCAGCACCGAAGTTCTTAGGATATTATTGCTCACTATCAAAAATTGGGAGTGGAGATATTGGATGGCTCTTTGGATTCTAAAAAGGCCGATGGATGGTTAAACAAATTGGAGAAAGCATATTCACTTGCCCGTGTATCAAATGAAGATAAATTAAGATATGTTTATGCTTTTCTTGATAGTGTAGCTGAAGGTTGGTATAATAGGATAGTTTGTGATTTTGGTGCTGGTTTGTCTTGGAAGATCTTTATGGCTAAATTTTAGAAGAAATATATTACTGATAGGTATAGAAGAGAGAAGAAAAATATGTTCTTTAATCTTAAGCAATGTGGTATGACCATTACACAGTATGTGGATAGATTTGAAGAATTATACCCATATGTGTCTCATTTGATTATAGAGGATAAAGACAAGTGCAATCAGTTCTATAATGGGCTACACTATACAATTCACGAGAGTGTACCTAATTGGCAGAGTTTGAACTTTCACACTTTGGTGGATAAAACTTTAGAAGTAGAAAAATTGGTAAAAGAGGGAGTTAAATTTGAACAAAGGAAGAGGAAACAGACATATGATCCTTTTAGTGGGGGTTCTGAAGGACAATTCAAGAAGGAAAGCAGTTTTCATTCTAGATCTAATTATGGTAGTACGAGTAAGGGTGTACAAATAAGATCAAACCAGCTGAGTAATATGCCTCAGGCTAGCCATAGTATGGTAGGCCAATCTATTAGTACTTTTAGTGGTAACCATAATTATAGACAAGGCAGTAATGTGGGAGTCAGATAGTATAGACGATCTTACCCTATATGTATAACATGTGGTAAGTACCATATGGGAGAATGTAGAAAAAAATCTTTAGGTTGTTTCTAGTATGGGGATGCAGGTCATTTTATGAGAGATTGTCCTCTACTTATTCATACTAGTACTTCAGTGCAAAGATCTTCTACACATACTAATCAGAGGGGTGGTAGGACACAATCTTTTATAAGATCATCTGGTAGAGGAGCTAATATTGGCATGAATAGACCAGGTGGGGCCTCAACATCAAATCAGGGTGCATCATCTAGTAAACCTCTACTCAAGCTCAAGTTTTTTACTGTTATTCAACAGAGGTGGTTACTGGTATGTTGACTATTTTTGGCAATAATGCTCATATTTTTACTGATTCTGGCTCCACTCATTCATTTATATCACATGCATTTGCTAAATACGTGAATAAAAATTTGAGTTCTTTGGATAGTGAGTTAGCAGTGAGTTTTCCAGTTGGGACATCTATGAAGTGTGAACATGTGTATAAAAATTCAACAGTCAGGTTAGGAGATTTTGAGTTGTTAGCATATCTTATTCCTTTACCCATACAGGAATCTGATGTTATTTTAAGGATGGATTGGCTATCTCGCGACCATGCCACTGTTGATTATTATGAGAAGAAGGTGACTTTTACTCTACCTGAAAATTCTAACCTTATATTATATGGTGAGTGAAAGTTCCTTTCATCTTGTGTTATTTCTGCTATGACAGCTCGAAATTTTCTTAAGAAGGGTTGTTAAGTATATTTAGCACATGTGGTTGATACATAATTAGAAGGACCTAAATTGAAAGACATCCCTGTAGTGTGTGACTTCCCAAAAGTATTTTTAAAAGATTTTCCAGATTTACCTTCCAATAGAGAAGTTAAAATTTTCTATTGATGTTCAACCCGGTACAACTCTTATCTCTCAAGCTCCTTACAGAATGGCCCCTACAAAATTGAAAGAATTGAAGGTGCAGTTGTAGGAATTATTGGATAAAAAATTTATTAGACCTAGTGTTTCACCATGGGAAGCTCCTGTGTTATTTGTGAAAAAGAAAGATGACTCTATGCAGTTGTACATTGATTATAGGCAGCTAAATTGGGTCGCTATCATGAATAAATATCCCTTGCCCCATATTGATGATCTCTTTGATCAATTGCAAGGTGCTAAAGTCTTTTGCAAGATAGACTTGCAATCGAGGTATCATCAGTTGAAGATAAAAAAGTCAGATGTGCCAAAAATAACCTTTAAAACTTGTTATGGATATTATGAATTCTTAGTAATGCCATTTGAGTTAACCAATGCCTCGGTTGCTTTTATGGTTCTTACAAATACGGTTTTCATCCTTATCTGGATAGGTTTGTAATTGTATTTATTGATGATATTTTATTGTATTATCGAAGTAGAGAGGACCATAAGGAACACTTAAGAATCATATTACAAACCTTGAAGAGCAATCAGTTATATGCCAATCTTAGTAAATGTGAATTATAGTTGGATAGAGTGGTATTTTTGGGTCATGTTATATTAGTAGAAGGAGTTTATGTGGATCCTAAAAAGATAGAGGCAATAATAAATTGGGAACTGTCAATAAATCCAACAGAAGTAAGGAGTTTCTTAAGCTTGGTAAGGTATTATTGATGCTTTATTCAAGACTACTCCATCGGTGCATTGCCATTGACAAAACTGCTAAGGAAGAATCTGAAGTTTAACTAAACTAAGGAGTGTCAACAAAGCTTTGAAAAATTGAAAGCTTGTTTAACTTCTACTCCTATTCTCACTCATCCTTCAAGCGATGGTGGTTATATAGTATATAGTGATGCTTCAAGAAAAGGTTTAGGGTGTGTCTTGATACAACATGGAAAAGTGATAGCCTATTCATCTAGATAGCTTTGATCACATGAAATAAATTATCCTACTCATGATCTGGAACTTGTTGCAGTAGTTTTTGCTTTAAAAATTTGAAAGCATTATCTTTATGAGGAAAAGTGCCAGATATTCACTGATCATAAGAGTTTGAAGTATCTTCTTTCTAGAATGAGTTGAACTTAAGGCAGAGACATTAGATTAAGCTACTGAAGGATTATGATTGCACTATTAAGTATCACCTAGAAAAGGCTAATGTAGTAGCTGATGCTCTAAGCCGAAAATCTTATGGCAGTCTAATCAAGGTGGTACGACTTTCATTGTTATTGGACCTTCGATCATTAGGAGTAGATTTGATGATGAATGATTCTAGAGCACTGTTAGCAACTTTCAAGATTAGACCGATCTTGATAGAATAAGTTAGAGAAGCCCAAGTTCTAGATGAGAAAATGAAGAAGATCATTAATGATGTGAAGGCAGGTACTCATACAGATTATTCTATCACAGAAGATAGCACCTTGGTGTTTGATAACATATTATGTTTACCTAATGATGATATTTTGCAAAGAGAAATAATGAAAGAAGCTCATTGTTTTGCATATTCTATGCATCCAGATAGTACCAAGATGTATAGAAAGCTTAAAGAAAACTATTGGGGGAAGGGTGTGAAGAAGGATGTAACAAATTTTTTAGCAAAATGATTGGTATATCAATAAGTTAAGGTGAAACATCAACATCCTTCAGGTTGTTTACAGCCTATTTTGATTCCTAAATGGAAGTGGGAGCACATCACTATGGATTTTATCTTTGGACTGCCCCGTACTCAGCAGGGTCATGATGTTATTTGGGTGATTGTAGACAGATTGGCAAAGTAATCTCACTTTCTACCTATCAAAAAGGATTTCTCTATAGATAAACTTGTAGAATTTATATGAAAGAAATTGTGAGATTACATAATGCACCTGTATCTATAGTATTAGACATGGATCTACGGTTTACTTCTAGGTTTTGGCCTAGTCTGCAGAATATATTGGGTACAAAAGTGAAGTTCAGTAATTCCTTTCACCCATAACTGATGGTCAGTTGGAGAACATCATCCAGACCTTAGAGGATATACTTAGAGACTGTGTCATGGAATTCAAAGGAAGTTGGGATAAACATTTACCATTGATGGAATTTGCTTATAATAACAGTTTCCATTCAAGTATTAGCATGGAACCTTATGAAGCATTATATAAAAGAAAATGCAGAACTCCAGTGTATTGGGATGAAAGAAAATTAGTGGGTCTAGATTTGGTTCAAATAACTACTGATAAAATCCAGTTGATTAGAGACAGATTTAAAGTGGCACAAGATAGATAGAAGAACTGTGCAGATTTGAAAAGGAAGGATATTGAGTAAGATGGGAGTGACAAAGTGTTTCTTAAAATCTCTCCATAGAAAGATGTAGTGTGATTTGTTGAACGAGAAAAGTGAAGTCCTCAATTTATAAGGCCTTATGAAATTATGGAGAAGATAGGTTATGTGGCATATATACTTGCACTACCACCAGAATTATCTCAAATATATGATTTCTTTTATGTATCCATTTTGAGAAGATATAGAAGTGATCCTTCACATATACTCCAGAGACAACTAGTAGAATTACGAGAAGATTTAATTTATAAGGAAGAACTAGTCAAGATTTTAGCTCAAGAAGAAAAAGTCTTAAAGAACAAGGTTATTCCTTTGGTGAATGTATTATGGAATAATCATCCAAATAAAGAAGCAACTTAGGAGAGAAAGCAAGATATGTTTGTTCGGCATCCTCATTTATTTTCATCCATAATCTAGCGAAAATTCGGGGACTAATTTTCTTCAAGAATGAAAGAATATAATACCTTGTAAAAATATTAGTAATAAAATAATTAAGTTAAAGTAATAGTTAGTGTGATAGTTATTAAGAAAAATAATAAATAAATAAATAAATAATAACAACAACAACAACTTGTGATCAGGTGTACCTAAAAAAAAGTAAGGGTGTGTGTGTGTTAATATGGGATTATTAAAAAAAATAGGACAGAAAATAAAATGAGACAAAGAAAGAAAGAGAAGAAAAGAAAAAGAAAAGAAAAGAAAAAGGGAGAGAGAAAGAGAAAATAATATATATATATAAATAAAACAGAGAGATAGATTGAGACATAATCGGAAACAGAGAAGGAGGGGGAGAGAGATTCAGTGACCATCATATGTTTTTTCCTTTGTTCGTCACTTTTCGTCACCTACTATAGGCACGCATTGGCCATCGAGAAAATAGACTCACCAATCTTTCCAATGCCATTCAAAACACCGTGATTGGCTACCGGAGTAGCTGTCACGTGCCGTACGAAAGTATGACCTGGAGAGCTCGTCGGCGGCAACTTCCGACGAACTTTTTGACCATTTTTTATCTCTTTTCAGCGACTCGGATATTTTTAGAATACTTTTTTTATAAGCTTCGATTTAATATCTCATTTGCTAATTATAGATGAGTTTTGAAAAATCATGTAGTTATATATATATATAAATCTGAAAATTAAATATTAATTAATAATTAGGATTTAAAATAAAATTTAAATGTAATATATTATGATTTATTTGAAAATAATTAAAAGAAAATAATTTTGAATAATATATATATATATATATATATAACGAAAATAATAAATAGATAGTTTAAAAGAAATTAGTAAAATTAATGAAATTAGCAAATTAGTAGTAATAAATTTAATTAGTTGACTAATGACATTTGAAAAAAAAAGAAATTTAAAATAAAAAGATAATCAAATATTAAAAATAAATAGATAGTAAATATGTGATATGAAAATATTAATATGAAGTATAATAAAATAAATTAAATATTTGAAATATAAATATTTATTAGTGAATTATAGAACAAATTACCTATATTGAATTGATAAAATTATAAATTGATAATTAATTGTTAGTCAGTAAACTTAAATTTATTATTAAATTATATCTAAGAATTTTTGTTAATATAGTTCTTTATTTATTGAATTAATTAATTTTAATTAAAATAGAAATAAGTATGTATATATATATATATATTAAATTTAGAATAAAAATATTTATGATTAAAAATAAATTAAATTCTTGAATAATAAATTTTATTAATAAATTACAGAATAAATTACTTGTATTTAAATATAAAAATATGAGTGAATATATGTAGGAAATTTATGAATTAATTATAAGATAATAAATTAATAGTTTTCTAATTAAGTTATACTAAATACTATTATTAAATAAGGATTATTATTTACAAATTGAATTGAATAATTTAAATTATTTATAAATTAAATTGAGTTAATTAATTAGTAAATAATCAATTCAGCTAGTAAACAAAATATAATTAAAACTCTTAGAAATTCATAAAACTAATTAATTAATTAAAATTTGTATTGCTATCACTATAATAATTAGGGTAATATTTTATTAAAAATAAAATAGTAATTAAATATTAATATTATTATTGTAGTAATAAAGTATTATTACTAAAATTATTATATTCATTAGCAATTGTTAATTTTAGTATAATTATTATTATTATCATTATTTTTACGATAATTACAACTATCAATATATTAAATCTATTATTTTTAAGTTAATTTTAAATTTATTTCAATAGTTAGCATTGTTATTGTTATTATTACTAACATTATTTAGCATTAAATTTAACATAATTTATTAAATTTGAAATAATAGTAATTAAATAATTATTTTAACTATGTATATAGTGTTATTATTTTAATTGTCAAAATTATTGATTTTGTTATAAGTGGTTATTAGAAAATAAAAGTAAAATATTAAGAAGTAAATTATATATTAATGTTATGGTTATTAATATAATATAAGTCATTATAATTAAATTAAAAGTAATTAAATAATTTTTTTGTTGAAAAGAATTAATTATATAATATTTAAATAAATATTATTAATATCACTATTGTTATTATTAATAATAATTTAAAGTATAACAAAAAAATTAGAAAAATTTAAGCAAATATTATTTAAAATATAAAAATAGAAAATTTAAGTAAATACTATTTAAAACATAACTAAATAAATAAATTGATAGAATAAATATTATTAAACTATTAAAAATAAATAAACTAAATTACTATAATTTTGTTGTATGAAGAAATATTATAAATACTTAGTAAATTTTTTTACATTTAACTTATATTAAGTTGTTAAAAATATTGTTGAAAAAATTTGACGAGGACAATTGAGAGAATACTCATTGTAGCATTATTTTGGAATTTTGAGAATGATCAAATTATGTCGAAACTTTATCAAAAATTTATTAGAATTTTAGGAATCATTTGCACATTTTCTTTTCATGTCATTTATCTTATAATAGTGATAATCTTAGATAATATTTTAATAATTTATTATTTTTATATCACTTTAGGTGTGGATTCAAACTGCAATAGTAGAACATAGAGATGATCCAGTTGATTAAATAAATTTAGCTATTAATCAAAATGAGTGGATAATTATATAACATTGGTATTTTATTAAACTATATATATATATAATTTATTAAAAATTATTTTATGATGAAATTCTGTTTAAGATGAATTTGAAAGAAATAAATTTGTTATATATATTTAAATGAGAATAAATAATGGTATATTGATGTTTACATTATGATATGATGATTATTTAATTTTACGACTGAATAAATCTTCGAATACACTTATAATATATTCTCTAATAGAGACACATGTGATGATAAGGTGTTATATGAATTGACGGATTAAGATATGATATTGTCTTTGGAACAATAATTGGTATACATATAGCCTTTGAAGCGTATATCAGGTAGTCACCCATTAGGTACAGTTCTGCATATGTGTATGACTATAATTATTTACTTTTGGGTTGTTTGCATTATCATTATGCCCAAAATGTTAGGATTTGCCCTTAAACTGCAGTAATTATATATTTATTTGCGCCTAAGGTGTTACATAGTCTATGAATAATATATTTTGAATGTATGAAGGTATATGTTCGATTTTATTAAGTATATTTTGAATTTATTTAGCAGCATTACAAATTATAAAATTTATATTTGTGCAGCTATATAAATTTTGTAATATTAAATATATGAGAAAAATTTTATTTGTTCTCACTTTGTTATATAATTATTTTCTCACTGAATAGTTAGACTCACTCATTTAATATTAAAACATTTTCAAATAAAGTTAGAGAATAATCCAGTAGATTTCTTTTCATTTTTATTTTATCAGCGTATAGAAGATATTAGGCCAACATAATAATATTTATTATTTGGATTATCAAGGATTGTTTATTTTATTATACTGAACAATGTCAAAATTGTATTTAAGTTGTTAATTAAATAAATCACTATACATCTATAGCTAGGTGTATGTGTAGGATATTAACTATTTGAATTTATAAAATTAATATTATATAAAAGGTTTTACATTATAGTTTTTCATAAACACTAGCTGTCATCCGTACAAAGCCTAAGGGCAAAAGAAATGACACAGTTATGGTAAAAATACATTTACGACACTTACAAGGTTGTGTTGGTGAATTATAACATGGTACTTTATACTGGGTGGCTTTAAAATATTGTATAAAATGCAAATATGGTAAAACTGTGATCAGCTTGAAACAGGATGTTATAATATTAAAAACTATTTGTTAAATTAATTCATCTAATTTGTTGATTATGTTTTCGCGAAAATCTATTTATTTGATTATTTTCTTTCCTTATTAGTTACTCTAGTATTTGATTCCTAAAATCCTTTTCTATAGGAATTATTCTTTCTTTATAGGAAAGAATCATTCTTCTATGTAGGAAAAAATTATTTTCCTTTCTTATCTAGAATTTTACATATATAAATAAGAACTTTTCGAATTCAATTTTTCTTACGGAATCTATCAATATTATGTATATAATAAGGAATTTCCTTAATTCCTAAGAAGTCATGTATCATTTTTTTCATTTTTTTTTTCGTATAAAACTTCATATTTCTATTTAATCATATTTTTATAGAAATTTGAAATTTTCAATATTTGCCTTTTAATTTTTTTATAAGTAATTATATGTTAATAATTTAATTTAATGATATTAATTGATTTATATAATTTCTCTAGAGATTTTAAAAGCTAAATAATAAAATATATATGACTCTTGATCTTCCTAACAAATTAATTATATATTTAATAATTTATTTAACAATCTTTTTTTATGATCTTTTTAGAAATTTAAAAAGTGAGACAATATATAAAAATATATGAATTTTAAATTATTCTTCCTGATATATCAGTTATACTTTAATAATTTATTTAACAATAATAATATTAGATTGAATCTTAAACAATATAAATATATGACTCTTAATCCTACTTCTCATACTTTTCTTCCTCTTCAAAAAATTAAACACAAATTTTTATTTTTTTCTCATTTTCCTCTCTTTTTATGTAGAGTTTATAGCTTTATTTTTATAGCCAAAATTTATGATACAATTTTTGTTTTTGAAGGTATCAAGTATTGAAATAGAGAGATACTATATGCTCATTCATAATATTTCAACAAAACTCATATCATGAAAATTAAGATAAAAGATCTTATTATCTTTTACAATAGAATTTTTATTGTCGATTTAAATTTTACTAAATAATTTGTATAAATTATTCTATATTTGTTTATTATTAATTATATTTGTTTACTATTAATTATTTTACTAAATGATTTGTATAAAACTAGTTAGAGCTAAAATTTGAGAAGTTTAGAACCCCATATTAAGGTGATCTTGATCCTGTTTGACACTAGTTCAGATTATTATTTTTCAAAGTCTATTATTTTTTTCCATATTACTTTTCTTTCCAATAAGATATGGCTTCATTATCATACTAAGCACCCATCTTTCTTTCCCTTTTTTTTTTTATTTTGTAACTGCAAGTGTTCTTGACTTTACTGGGCCAAGATTAATTTTGTTTGCACTAGGTTGGTTCACTAAAGAGTAAAATACTCTCAACAAGTATTAATTCTATTCACAGGGGTCGAATTTATAATTTCTTGCTTAAAAGATAAGAGTATCAAACAATTCACACTAACTAATTATTGATTAGGTCACACATCTTTCAATGTTTTGAAAATTAATTTTTTCCTTCTTTGTTTAAAAGAATTAATATTGAATAATTTCATCCTCATATCTTTGAATTGGTCAAGCGCATGCATCTTTTCCCATTAGTAAAAACAAATTTTGAGGCTCATCCTCATATTTAGGGCCCACCAACTTTTTCCTATGATAGTCGACCTTTTATTGATGACTGCATATATTATATATTACTTGGATCTTTCTGTTGAAAGATAATATAAATTTAACGTGAGTAGCATATTTTCTCATTCTTTTATGTCATGATTAAAACTCAATTTGGGATTGAGATCAAAAGATTTTATTTTGATGATTCAAAAGGACTTTTTTAATCAAAATTTATCCTTTTTTTTTTAAAAAAAGGTACTGCATGTGTGGACACTCTCCAACAAAATGAGTAGATGAAACAAAAAATAATCATCCTCTTTTTATCACAAAAACCTTCGTGTTTTAAAATAATGTCCCAAAATATTTTTAAAGTTATTCTTATTACAAAATATATAGTCAATCCTAATTAACATGAGACCAAGAGTTAATTGAATAGAGTTCTAATTGCAACTCTTCTCATAAATAAAGTTCCTACGAGAGTTCTTGATTTTAAAAGTTCTATATAAGTTCTAAAACATTTTTAAAAAGTTTTAGTTGCAACTCTTTTCATGAATAGGCTTCTTTCAAGAGTTCTTGATGTTAAAAGTCCCTTACAAATTACTTTTCTCATAAATAGATTTCCTACTAGAATTCTTGAGTTAAAAGTCCTATGTAAATCTTTCAGAATTTTTTAATTACCATATATCCCATAAATTTAATTCCAATTTTTTTTTTAATGTGTTGCATTTGTAGTTGGTTGTTTTCTCTCAATAATCAACACAAACAGAAGTTTTACATGGATGTTTTTAAATTTTCAAATCACTTAATATTTTTATAGTTTATTTTTATTGCTTTTATTTTTTTTATTTTTTCAAAGATTAATTTTAAATTTTGATATTACGCTATAAGAATGTCACAATTTCATAGTTCTCATATCCATGCTTAATTCGGTTATATGTTTACTTAGGCTATCAATATGTTCTTACTATCATCAACGTTTTATTCAATTAAGTCCTTTAGCTCTTTTTCATTATTAATATTTAGTTTTTTTTTCTCATGTTTTGTGATTTATTATGAATGCCCCATAGTGAAATTATATTTTTAAATTTTGATTTGGCAATTGACAAGGAAATTAAAAAAAAATCTTAAAGCTATTTATATAATTCCATTTATAAATTGATTATAGGAATTTTTACAAAACTATCCTCAAAAGCATTTTTTTTTAAATACGATAGTTTAATTTTTTTTTTTTTTACAAATACGCTAAAAAGATGAGAGATTATTAAAATATGGAATTATTGCCATACCATAAAAAGGTCCATAATTTTTTTGACATATATATATTGCAGATATGTTATATAAATTTTTTAAAATATATATATATATATATAATGAGTTTATTTCAAATATTATTTGAAAAATAATAATGTTAACAGAAAATAATACTATTATATAAAAATTTCTCAAAAAAAATGAACCTTAATAACATCATTTTATATATTGTAGATATATTGTGTTTAAACTTTTATATATACAAATATATCAAATATATATTATGTATATATTTTCTTCTAGCCTTTATATATTATATAGCCTTTATATTTTACTTAATTATAGTATATATGTTGCGAATATATTATCTTTTAGCCTTTTTATATTGGTTAGTTATGAATATATTATATATATTGTAGACATATTATATTTCATCATTTATATATAAATAAATAGTACAAATCAAAATGAAACAAAAATGATTCAAAAGAAAGGATATATATGGATTCAGGAAATACAAATTGATAAGAATAGCAAAAAATTATTAAAAAAATATTTTGAAGTATTTTATCAAATATGTAAAAGGTAATATATTTCAAGAAAAAAAAATTCTAACATTACAATTGAATAATACCAAAATAAAAAAAAAAAAGAGAAAAATCTATAAACATAAGAAGAAAATATATTATATTAAATTCCTCAAACATATATAATTGAACCATTGTGGTTGTAACTTAATACTTATACGTTTTGCTAATTAAATAGGAGGAGGAAGAAAAACGCATAAAAATATATTTGAAAAAAAAAACAGAAGGGCAAAAATTGAAAAATAAAAAGTTTAAAATGAAATATATATATATATTTAAAAAAAGTAAAAATAAAAATGCTACAAGTGAAAAAAATAAAAATGCAGTGAAAAAAATATAAATGCAATATTTATGACAACAAAACTTAAAAAAATTAATAATTCATGTAATTTTCACTTTAATTATGTCTTGTCTTTTATAAATTATGATTGTCAATAACTGTTGAAATTATTGAGTGTGGGAGAAATTTTATATCGAAAAGAGATGAAATTAATGAGAGTTTATAGACCCATTGTCTTAAGATTTTATATTAAAGTGTAGAGTCAAGTCCATAAATATATTTTCTCACTAAGGCCCATTAAGCATATCTCCTAGGTAAGTGAGCTTCTCGAACAACATATTACATTAGACCTGATGACTCAGTATGACAAATATGAAGACCGTGATCATATCTCGTGGCTGTTCATATCTCTGCACGTGAAAAAGTAAATGTTACTCCCGGTTGCTCAAACTAGTGAAAGTCTAAAAAGTTCTAAGTGATGCTATATACTCACATTCAAATTTAAAAAGACTTATGTTTAAAAGTAAGTCCAAATCCAACGTGAGAGCTCACATTTGAGAAAAAAATTTGTTGAAATTATTAAGTATAAGAGGAATCTCATATAAAAAAAAATGAGATTAATAAGAGATATATTAGTAGAAAAGACACATACACCTATTGCCCTAAAATTTTTAGTTAAAGTATAATATCAGTTTATGAGTATATTTTTTTATTAAGACCTATTAAATATATCTACTAAGTAAGTTGACTTTGGACGATAACATCGATAGCCTTCTCCGCTCAACTCTTCTTAGTCATCATTCTTGGACAACTAGCTATAAACTAACTAGCTATAAAGTATACGTGAGTATGTCAATTTTAAAACATAGAACTCAGTTACTTGAAGCTATGAAACGAGCAAGTACAAATTTATGACCACCGCAATATTGTTTTTAGTACTTCGAATCTTTGATGAATTATACCAATAAATTTAGCTATTTTTTATTTCATTTTAAAATTTTATAATTTCATACTAAATGATACATAAAATTTTTCTTTTTGATCTTAGAACCACGTGAATCCCAGTTCTTACAATAAATAAATAAATTATCAGTCTTTTTTAATTAAACTAGAAATTCATGTTATTGCAATAAAAAATAAATAGATAAATAGAAAAGCCACATACTGATTCCTTTTTCATTAAAAAAAATAGTTTTTTTTTTGTTGATTTCCTTGAACATCATTTTTTTTTTTTTTTGAAGAGTAACATCATTTTTTTTTTGAAATTTTATGTGTGTTGGTTCAAGAATGATATAAGAGATAACATATATATATGTATATATATATATATATATACACCGGCGAAGGCATATAGAAGAGAAGGGGGGCAGTTGCCCCCCTTCACTTTTTGAAAAAATATATATATATAATATTTTTTAAAAATTTTTAAATTATTTATTAATTTTTTTAAAAAATTTTAAATTGCCCTCCTCTTTTTTTTAATTTTTACAAGAAGTAAAAAAAATATAATAAATTATTTATTTTATATACAATATTTCTCTTTTAAAAAATTGATAAAATATTGATAATGTATAAATACAAAAAAACAATAAAGAAAGGGATAAATTTTTCAACTAAATTAATTTGAACACATTTAATGAATTAAAAAACTCATTTATTTTAATTATTTTTCTCTTTATTTTATTTTTGTTATAAAAAATTTTATAAATTTAAAATTATGTATACATTTATATTAATATTTTTTTTATTAATTTTTTAATAATAAAAATATATTATTAATAAATTAATAAACTTATAAAATACTATTAAAATAAAATAAGATATAAATAATTACGAAAAATTTAAAATTTATAAAAAAAAATTTCGCCCCTCTTTATTTTAAAGTCTGGCTTCGCCCCTGTATATATATATATATATATATATATATATATAGTTAAACACTGAAAGATTATAAAAATTATCATTAAGTTTGGTTGAATAAGGAGGTTGTTAAAAAAAAATCAACCTGGTTTCAAAAAGTCAAACGAAAATAACATTTATAAACAATAAAATTTAATTATAAGAATGCAACTCACCCTCTAACAATGAAAATCATGTATTTAATATTGAAATTTTTTTTATTATCATTTAATATAAGGTTAGGAAATAAATTAAGTACTCGCATATCAAAACATTAGCATTTCTACTTCATGAATATAATTTTATATCATATTGGCATTAGCATTCCCATTAACATTTTTTTTTTTGAACATGAACATGACATTCCCATTGACATTAATTCACGCATGCTTGAGGTCTAAATCATTTCAATTTGCACTTATTTTTATGCAAGACATGTTCAGAATAAAATCTAGAAAAATGTCACATATTTATTAAATATGAATATATAAAACGATAAATATAGAAGTGGACCTTTCAAAAAGTAAATAATTTTTTTAATGTTAATCTAGTACCAAAGTATAGTTCGTCAGTATAATACTTTTTGCTCGTAGTGGGTTTCTTTCGCCTAACTAGCAATAGACTTTGAAATATTTATTTGAGAGAAAAACAGTATATTATTGTTTTTATCATTTTTCTTTTAAGTACTCACTTTTTTATATATACCTTACAAAATTGTCTCTAAAAAGAGATATTTTTGAAATTAAAGTTGATAAATTAATTTTTTTTAAAAAAAAGAAAAGTAGATATTTTTAAAAATAATTTTATTTTAAGAATATTTTTGAAAAAATTCCACTTATTTTTTATTCAATACAGAGTATTCTTCAGGCTTTAAAAATTTTTTTAGCCCAATCCATATCATAAATTTATAAATATTAATTGGGTTTATCAAAAAAATTATATTGATCCAATTGCCACTTGACCAGACTATAAAATTAGAGAAAAATTATATAATTTACTACTTTTCAACTTTTCTCTTCATTATTATTGCTGAAGTTTTCTTTTTCACTTTTATTTTTTTTCATTTTCAATTTTATTTTTTTAAAATATGGTTTCTTTTTCTTTTTTTTCCTTTTCTTCTTCCTCTTCCTCTTTCTTTCTATGCAATTTTTTTACACCGTTCTTTCTTGTTGCTTCACCGTTGCTTGCAAATCGTCCACTGTCGCTGTGCTTCTCCACCACAGGCAGTATATTATCCTCACTATATTCGATCTATAATTTCATTTAACAGATTTTCAAAGAGGTGGTGTAGATGCATTTTGGAATTTTAGGTTAGTTTTGGACTTTTTCGTTTTAGACTTCTGCTATATAAGAGTTCTAATAAATTATGTTTATGTTTTTATTCACAACTATTTATTAAAAGTTAAAAACCCCTAATAAATGAAACTCCAACTAACTGCTAATTAACAAATGAAACTCTAACAACTAAACAGGTTTATGTATATATATTTTTTAATCTGTAGCTTGTTTCATCAAATAGATGAAGAACATGATTTAACTTTGGATTTTATTTTTTATTTTATTTTTTTGGTTTTTTGTTTTTATTTTGTTTTTATTATTTTTAGGTTTCAAATATAATGAATATAATTTTTTTTTCAAATATAACACACTCCACATATTTAATAAAATATTTCAAATAAAAGTTTTTCAATTTTTAAATTTTTATCAAATTTAACGGATTATATTAACTTATATATAACATATATATTATAAAAGTAAATATATAACATTTATGCACTGTTATTCTTCTTCAATCCATATATATGCACTTATATTTAATAAAAATATTATATAATTAAATATATAATAATTATGTATTGTTATTCCTCTCTGATCTATCATTTATATATATATATATATTTACTTTTATGTAATATTTATCGTATAAATAAACATATAAAATATTATATATTGTTATTCTTTTCCAATTCATTATATATATATTTATTTATATATAACATATATGTTATATTATTATATAACCATTATTTTTTTCCATTTCATCATTATATATCTACCTATATATCACATAAATATTATATAACTATATATATAATTGTTATTCCTTTTAACATATATATCATATATTTTTCTATAATTGTCTACTTATACACACACGCACACACACACACATATATATATATATGTTTATATATGAGGATATATATACAATATATATGTCATATCAATGTACTAAAGAATAAAAGTATTGTAATTTTAGAGTCCTATATTTTTAGGGTGTCAACTTTTACACTTTTTTTAAAAAAAATTTCTTTTGTTAAATATTATTGAAATTTATTTTTTTGCGGTATTTTTTAAAATAAAATTTTTAAGTTATTTATGTAATTTTTTCTTAATTAAATTTATGATATGAATGACTCACATCTATCAAGTACAAATATATAAAGTCATCAATATAAAAATAAACTCTTCCATTTTAATATTTAATTTTTAAGATTCGCTTTTTCTAAAAATAAACAGGCTCTTAATATTTCTATGAGACTCTTGGTCATTCATGTATAATAAAAAAATTATAACATTATTATTATTATTATTATTATTATTATTATTATTATTATTATTATTATTATTATTCCACCCTGACACATCCTTTTTTTTTTTAATTATACCATACTTTTAAAAGTATGGCATCAAAAGTTATAATATAATTATTTTTCTTATATGTATGCACATGCTTGAATTTTAAGGTTTTTTTTTAGTATTGAACAAGCAAATAAATTTACTCGTACTATATTGTGATTTATGATATGTTATATTATTTTAAATGAAAAAATAATTTACATATTAATATAATTAACATATAAAAAATAATATTATACTTATAAATGTATAAAATATAAAAATTTTTATATTATTGTATTATAAAATATTTATAATAAGATTATCTAATATATTAAAAAATCTTTTAAATCGATTTGAGAATACATTGATTAAAAGGAATTATTAAAATATTAATTCTTAGTTCTAGCTTTAATTAAACAAAATTGAGGAATAATTGTATTAGTTTATTCTTAATATATTTATTTATTTTTATCACTTTTATATTTTTCTTTATTCACATAATTTTAAGATAAATTTATATTTTTTATTTTTTATTTAAAATAAGTAATTATAGGTTTGTAAATTTAAATTGTCTATCAATGAATTTCAACATCACTATACTATCATTGCATATTTAATAATGATAAATTTAATATCAACTTTATTAGGATAAAATAAAATAAAAGCATATCACTATCTAAATATAATTAAAAATACATGTATTCAAATGATATTATTAATCTAACAGCAAAATCGCAACAAATTAAAAAATAAACACAATGTAAAGTATGAAGATGTATGAAGATGCGCTCGATTGACAAATTTTGAAAATTTATTATAATCATTGTATCATTATCTTTATTTATTTATTTTTTTTTGGAAAGCATTATCTTGACTAATATATTAAGCCTTAACCATAATTATAATCTATTTTTTTAAATTAAAGACAAAATTTAATATAATTTTTTACATACCTATTTTTTATATTACACTTGAAACCCATCTTATATTTTTTAAATAATTTAAATCTTAATATTAAAATTTACATATTTAACTAACAAAAAAAAGGAAAAGTTAAAAAAAAAAAAATCAACCCAACCACAGCACATTTAACGACTCCAACTCATCGCCGTTGGTTCGTAGCGAGCTAGCTAGCAAGCATTATGGTTTTCGAAATTGTACAGGAAAAAAAAAAGAAAAATGAAGAACCTTTTATATATATATATATATATATATATTTTAAAAAGCTCGACCCTCAGAAATCATTTTTTAGAGGATCGAATCCCTGACCTCTCCTTAAAGAGTAACATCAAGTGGTCACTGAACTAACCCCAGTGGTTAGAACCTTATATATAGCAAGGCGTGAACTGGAAAAATTGAAAAAATGAGCATGATTGAAAATTTACTAGTTATTGTTATGGCTGTTTCAGTATAATATATAATTAGGACTATTTTAACTTTTTTATTTTGATAAATAAAAGAATATGCATAATATATACGTTTTAAGGGATCAGACCAAGGTGGATCAAATTTTAACTAATTCTACAAAATCAATTTGGATAAAAAAATATACATTTGAAAAAAAAATAGATGCAAAGGAATTATTTATACTGGAATTCAGAAATTAAAGTTTATGCTATAAATAATTTCTTTTAATAGGTTAAAGATTAAAGATTTGATTCTAATGATTAAAACTAGTAATACAAAATGCTGTAATTAAAATATTTTTATAACAGTATTTTAAATATTCAACACCACTACATATTAACATGTTAATATAACTCTTGATAAAGTTGGTGTTTCTTATTTAGGTTTCCGTAGTTTAAGTATGTAATTAATAATAAAATTTATATTCGTAAAAGATATCATAAAACCAATATAAAGTTAACCAGACCAAGGAACTTCAATTGTCAATTTATTTATTTATCAATAAGAAGCTTGGTGCCTAATTAAATTTTTATTGGTGTCTTTTTTTTTTCCTAAAAGTTTATCTTAATTTTCAATTGAGACCTTAATTATTATGTGAAGACATTATTATTCTAATTAATATTTTTCATGTTTTGGCTTTTTTTAATCTCACTTTTCAAATGGTGCCTTATATTATTATGTACGTATTTACTGTAATTTTGCATATTTTTACCTTTTAACTTGAATCAACTCCACATCTCTAGTTGCGATCTCATGTTATTACATATAATTAAAAATGAAATGAAACCTTGAATAATATTTTGTGAGTGAGATTTTAGCGTAGTAGTAAGACTAAAGATGAGACTTTAGAAATAAAATTTTTTATTTATATTAGATATAGCTTACAAAATTTTTGGATAGACAAATACAAAATTTTATAAATGTAAAATACTAAACTATTAAATGTTGGCAACGATTGTGACTTATCACATTAATTAAACTCCAACAAATAATAAATTTTGTCATATTAATTTAACTTTAATAAAAAAAATGATACTTCTATGTTTATAAGTTATTTCAATTAGGAATATAAAATAATTTATAAGGTAAAATATAATCGAGACAATTTGCGAGCAGGTCAAACAACAAGAAGTCGCTACTCCATACAGACCGAGAATACAAATATAAAAAAAATTGGGTTGACTCTTGATAATTACAAACTACTAGTCACTAGATGAAATAGATCTACATACACCACTCTTTGTGTTTGCTTGGAAGCCTTTTTTAAAATACAATTCTAATGACAATTGATATATATGATAATGAATATATATAACAAACAAGATATATGTGTGTTCATGACAACAATATCTTGGCATCATCATCAGCACATTACGTTTAATATTATCAAAGTTCCCATTCCATGATATTGGTTCATCAATACATATATAAAAGAAGCTAAGCTAAGGTTCATCCTTAATTGACTTATATAAATTACATTCAACATCCTTTCATAGTTAAATCATGGTAACAACATATAAAAGCATAATTATCTATTGAATTGTGCCAACTAAGTTATCACGTCATTTCAAGTAAGCATTGTTATCAATCAAGAATGATCAAAACTAGCATATTAGATTTGATAAAGAAAGATTTATAAGTTTTAAACCCTCAAGATTACCAAGTTGTTTTCACATACTTTCAATTTGGATTGATTCCATGCTTATATTCACAAAACAAGCAAAGTAAGTTTGAAGGATTGAATTATCAACTTCAAAGGTAGTGAACACTGCAACTTTTATGTGCTTCTTGTTCCTTAATGATTTCCACAATTTGAAGGACTTTGGATGAGAGGTAGCTCCAAGAATTGCTCATAAACACTTCTTTTTCCTTTGCTCACAAACTAAATTAGATTTGAATGAGTTTTTAGGGTGAAAATCTTATAGAGTTCAAGAAAGATGAAGGCTTTAGTTGCTCTTTAATGTTTAATAAGTGTATGTTGCTAAAAATTGTTGGAGATATTGGAGAGCTCCTTCAACAGTTGGTTTAAGAGGTATTTATAGACTTAGGGTTGCTTTAGAACGCTACTTAATTAGTTAAGGGTGTTTATTAAGGAAAAAATATGGTAGAATCAAAATAGAAAAGGAAAAAATTCATAAAATCTTTAAACCTTGATCTACTGCATGTTTTATCTAGAAATATCTGTGTGGAAGTCTAGACCATCCGCATTGAAGTTCTGCGCTCGCTGGTAGAGCCTTAAGTAGAAATTAGTGTGAAACTCCTGCTTGACTAGAAGACTTTCATGTGGACCTTTAGAAAATCGGCGCAGATAGTTGGTCAGGGTTTGTCCACTTTTCTTGCTTCTAAGCCATCCTTTAACACTTCAAACTAATATTTTGAGATTTTTGAGTTGTCTTCACTATCTTTAGGCTGATTTTCAATCCATCCACCATACTCTTACCTTTTTATGGTTTTAAATAAGGAAATAAAATAAACTAAAAGAATCAATAGGTCTCATTATTGAGTTTCATTGTTGCTTAAATCATTTAGTTGAAATCAGCCATTGTGAGCTGAGATTTTCACCCTCACTTTCTCTAAAATCGTTGTTGTGACTTTAGCACTGTTAGGCTATGGGTCTTAGAGAACACGGGCTTAAACCAGGAGAATAGGAGTCGCCACCTAGACGGGCCGAAAAGATAGAAAGAGATAGATGACTCAATCCCTAAGGAATCCTCAACCCCTACTGGATTCAAAAACTTAGGTATGCATGGGGAAGATGAGAAGTCGCCCAACACCTTCATAATGCCCAATTCATTAGAACCGACTTCCTTTTTAGGTATAAATATTATTAAATTCTTAACTTATTATGATATTATCCATAATACAAGCAATTAAAATAAATAAAAAATAATAATCATTAACCATAAATCAAATAATAAAATGAATACCCATATAAGATAGAAATATACCCTTATAAATGTCCAAGATCCATAAAAAATAAATAAAATAGGATACTGTTAGCGAAAATTTTAGCCCCTACTCTCATGTGGAATGATTTTTACAACTTCGGCACTGTTAGGATATGAGCCATAGAGAATACGGGTCTCAACTCGGAGAATATGAGTCACCACCTGGATGAGCCGGGAAGATAGAAAGGGGTGGATGACTCGATTCCTAAGAAATCTCTAAACCCTCTTAGGTTCAAAAATTTGGGTACGCATGGGAAAGGTGAGAATGACCCAAAACCCTCAGAGCATCTGGTCCATTGGAATCAGTCTCCTTTTTAGCTATAAATATTTTGATTTCTTAGATTATTATAATGTTATCCATATTACATGCAATTAAAATTAAAATAGATTCATTCATAAAATAAGATAAAATAGTATATCACAAAATAAAATGGATAATCGTCCTTAGATGAAAATATACCCTTACAATCCTCAAATGTTTATACAAATAAATAAAATAGGACACCCACTAATTAGTGAAAATGTGTCCCTTACAGTACTCTCAAACTCCATAAAATAAATTAAATAACAAACTAAACAAATAAGCACCCATATAGTGTGTGAATATGCCTTTTACAATCCTCTTTAAAAATACATATAAATCTAAGAAAAAGAATAAAGCAAGAAAAAAATAACAAGAACATACATAAAAATAATTGAATAATTAAAAGGAAGAAAAAACATATCTTAATATTAATGCATTAACGAAATATAGGGCACTACGCATATAATGATCCTGCTAGCCAGTTAGTAGGCAGGGGTCAAGGAGGCAGTGCCCTCGAAAGGCAAATGATTTTCTAAATAGGGTTTTATTGTATAATTAGGGTCTGGTTATGGAATTAGGGTTTAGTTATGGAATTAGAGTTTTATCATACAAATTAGGGTTTTATATGGAAAGTTAGGGTTGATTACAAAACTAACAAGCAATTAGGGTTGAATCAATACACACGAGATGGAATTGTACAATAAACTAAAACGTAATAAACTTTACAAAGCTTAAACAAAGATGATAAATTTAATTAATAGATATCATACCTACATCGTTGGCTCCACCAAAGTTATTTTTGTTGAATCAAGCTCGCTGTTTGAAGTTTTGGAAAGCCTAAATCAATGAAGGTTCTTGGTTACTATTTAAACAATCTAGAGATTATTTGTAGATTCTCATAAACTGGCTACTGCTTACTTATTCACTCTCTGCCTCTCTTTTCTTCTGTTTAGATTGCTTGCTTAATAGCCATTATGTTTCTTATTAATTCTAGCTCTCGATTTTCAAATATTATGGCTGCCCAATTCATAAAAGTGGTTCCTCTTTTCTCAATTCTTTTCATATGTGTCCATTGTTGCTCTTTTATAGACCCCAATTAGGGCAAGCGATGCAAACATTCCTAATTAACTAAGGAAAGCACAAAACCCTTCGAGTACAAGTTAAACTAAAATTCCTTAAATAGGGGCCGGCCATGAGGCTAATTTTACATGAACTTTAGCCCATGATGAATTATCATGCCTAATTAGATATGAGCATGTGCTCATATCCAATTGGCATGGCCAATTCAAAAGTCCATGTTGGTTTAACTTTTTAAATTGAGCCAAGTCAAATTGAACTTTTAAAATTGGATCGAACCTAATTCGAACTTTAAAAATTGGACTGAATTTAATTTGGGTATTTTTATTGAAACCAGACTTGATTTAGCCTTTTTAATTAGAATAGAATTCATATTGGGCCAAATTAAGGGTTTACAGAGATACCCATAAAGGTTAAAAGGTATCCCTTACAATTGTCCCAAGGTCTATAAATTAATTAAGTTACACAAACTAAATAAATTAAACAAATATGGCACCCACAAGTGGAAACATACATTTTACATCATTAAAATTTAAATAATAAAAACTGCAATCCATAAATATATAAATAATCACCATGCAAAGAATTATAAAATTAGGATTTAATTAAAAGGAAATTAAGATTAATCATAAAATTGCAATCCACAAACATATCTTAATATTAACCCATTAATGAAATACAGGACGCAACACATATGGTGGTCCCACTAGCCAGTTAGTAGGCGCAGGTTAAGAGGGCAGCGCCTCTTATGAGAGATCAGGGGTAGCCCCCCAAAAGGTAAATGATTTACCATACTCATTGAATGAGTTGATTTCTTTAGAATATATGTTATTAATTATATTAGTAATAAAATAATATTGTTTAACATTTGAACAATTTGTCATAATCACAGTTTATAAATTGGGGTTTTGAATCATAATTTAGGGTTTCTGTGTTTAATCAAACAAGATCAAAACAAATTAAAAATGAATTTGTAACATTAATAATTCATTGAATAAGAGCATAAGAGGTCATACATGCGTTGTTGGCTCCATCAAATATTGAACACTGAATCAAACCTTGCTAGCTGAACCACACAATTCTTTTATCTTGAATAGTTCTGTGGGTCTGGATCAATTGAGTTTTGGTTGAACAATGTTGTTCAAAGGGTTTTTGTGCTTTCTACCTCTCTTTTTCTTCTGTGTCTTTTCTATGTTGGTCACTCGTTACTAATTCTAGCTCTCTGGTTACTAAAGGTGGCTCTTTAATTGTTGATTGTGGCTCTTTAGTTACTGATTATGGCTACCCTCATTACTCTTGTTAATGCCGTTTTATAGGCAATATTAGGGCAACATCCCACCATTCTTTAGTTAAACAATCTCAATTAAATTAGGAAAGCCCCAATTTATCCAAATTAATTTGAGTTTAAGTAGAATTAAGATTGCTAAAACTAGGTCTGGCCTTAAGGCTAATGGCGAATTAGCTATGAGCCAAGACCAATTCGCCATGAGCCTTTGCTCATGGTGAATTGGCCATGAGATATGGCCAGTTTGTCATGAGTTTTGGGTCAGTTCAATGATTTTAGCTTTTTAAATCGGGCCAGACTTGGTTTGGACTTTTTAATTGGTATTGAATTGATTTGGGATTTTAATTAGAATTGAATTTGATTCTAGCCTTTTAATTAGGACTTGAGTTCATTTAGAACCAAAATTATCACAAATTATTTTAATAAGACAAAATAAAAAATTTTACAAACAACACAAAAGTTATTATATATAAAATATAACTTATTGTTATTAATAATTAAAATAAAGTAACATAAAAAACGTGAATATCTAAAATCCATACCCAAGGTGTAAAAGAGTAAAGAAAAACCTTTCTAAAATGACGTTGTTTCATTAAATATAACTTTGAAAGCTTCATAAAGCTTAAAAATAGAGTTTTGTGACTGAAGAAGGGAGCGCTTATGGTAATGTTTTTTTGTTTTTCAATTTTAATTTTGAATTGCCTATTTATTTAAACTAACTATTTTTATATCTTAAATGTGTGTAATCACATAACTCTTAATGAACCTCAAGTTTGATATAAAATTAGCTTTCAAGTTCTCCGTCTTAGGGTTCCTTTTTATTATTCTAATGGAAAGTTTTGCATTGCTTCAATTCAAAAAGCAATATTGGATATTTTTCTAGGAGATTAATTGTCAACATAAGTTATATATATATAAATTGAATGCCAAATTCTTGAACATTCATTGTCTCTACTCTCCCAAATACTTATATCTTGTTTCAGCAATTGGGACTTATTCTCGAACACACACTTTCCCATGCACTTATTTCTTGTTCCATCAACTGGGTACTTTCTAAAACCCAATTTCACCGGCTATAAAACTATTATGAATAGATCAAGGGTAAATTTGTTGTTAATTACATAGGACGGTACAGACTGTGTGTTTGGCTTTTTTTAGCTTTAGTGTTGCTCTCACTATAAAGGCTTCTGAATTTATAATTTGGAGTGTGTTGGAGCAAGTCGTGGGCTTTTTTTCTTTGACCTAGAATAAGCTTTTGTTAAGTTCATTATTTAGGGGTTTTATCTCTTCATTGTAATGGTGTAAATGATCTTGATTTTATTACTTAGTGTTAAATGAAAAAAGAAAATTCAGCCAAAAGTAGTAGAAAAAGTTTGGTAAAATTATGTAGTTAGAAAAGACCTGACTGACAAGAAAGTGCAGATAGATAAAGATCACTCTCTAAAAAACAAACCAATTTCCACTAAAGTCTTTCTCTAAATACTAAGAAAGTTTCTCTATAATACCAATTAGAACACAAAACCACTAGTCCTTAATAGTTGCAAAACAAAATCATTGGACATTATTTTGTCATCCATAAATTATTTATGGTACAAAAGATGCAATAGTTGTAGTATTATGGTTCCTATAGATTTGTTTGGAACATATTGTAGACTTTGTTCAAATCTAGATTAGGAAACAAAGGATTTGAAATGAGGTCCTTATGGATGATATTAAAGAAAAAGGGAAGAATCACAATATGCATCTATTATATTCTAGGGAACTAAATTCTAAGTTTAAACTTCAGTCAAAATCTAATGAAAATGAAGAAAAAAAAGGATATCCATTTGATATGGTAAGGGTCAATGTTTTAAAAAAAACCAATTAGCTTTTTCTATATTAGCGATAAAAGTGGTATCTGTATCTAAATATGTTTAGGAAATGAAAAAGTGGAATTCGTGACACACTCAAATTACAAACTAACAACTAATGATTAATGGAAATATTGTTGAAGATTTTATTTTTTTTATTTCTTGTTAACCATGTGATAATGCCTTCATAGATGCATGCTTGCTTAGTATGAATAATTGAAATATAGATGTTGTGAACCCTTAATTTTGCACCTAAATAAAAGTCCAGGTGATAATGGATCTAACGCAACTAGAATCACATGAATCAGAAACCAAATGGGCCTGAAACCGGGCAAAGACCAATGGAGCACTGAAGCATGCATTGGCAGCCATGCATAGCTATATGGTGGTTGCATGGCTAATAGCCATTACTTGCTTCATGGCCACCACGTAGCTAGTATGGCCAATGCACTAAATTCACAAATTCCACATTGAAAATTAATGTTTACCCCTCTTGACTTCTTTATGAATAGTGAGCCTCACTCAGCTCCCAACCGACACCAAAAAGCAAACAAGACCTTTTTGCTATTTTTAATTCTGTTCTCACTCTCTTATTTTCACATAAAGGAAAAGGTCCTTCATCTTAGGTTTAGGGCCGCCTAGAATTTACTACATTAGCTAATTCGGATCCTATATTAATTAATTAGGTTAATTTATAAATCTTGGCAAACTAATGAAAATTAAACAACAATTTGGACTATCTTCATCAACCCTTTGCTTTTAGAGGCAAGTTGGTCCCAAGCTATTCCAAGCAAGCTCAGAGTAAGTTCAAGCAAGAAGAAAATAAGGTATAACACCTTAACTCTATATTTTTCAAAACTTGGTAACCTAACCAACTTAAATTAAAACATGATAAATTGAACAACAAAACTCCATTAAAACCAATGGAAGGCACAACATGATTTTGATTTCAATTTAAAGGGATACACAGACACATATTGGGATTTAACCCTAAAGGGTAAATTAAATAAAAGCCACATGACTTGTTCTCCTCCATTTTATTTCTATCTTCTACCTTTCTTCTTTTATTTTTTCAAAGTTATTGGGGGAATATGTCTAACCTTGGACCCATAAGGGATAGAGTTAGGATCCTATTATTTGGGACTTTGAAATGTAATTTAGTATTTAATTATTTTACTTCCTTTGAATGGATGTCATAATATAATTGCTCATGCATTGATATAAATGTCATTAATCTTAAGATTGTCATTCAAGAAAATAATTTTTCTAAAAGTTAAGTTTCTTTGCAGGCCAATCATTTATTACTTAACTTGAAAATCTAATTTGAAATCCATCATTTATTTCAAGACTAGTGCATTTTTTGGGCAATAAAATATTTTAGAGTCAACTAATGGGTTTTTTCTTAAATTTTTTCTAAGGAAAGTTAATTAAGGTGGCGACTCTTTAAACTTGGTTTTCAAAATAAATCTACATCAAACATCTTTTTTTGAAATAAAATGCCAAAACTAAAAACGTGCTTACTAGACTGAATAGAGAGTGTTGTGAGACCTCGCCCGAGTACCAGGGACTGGCCCATAATGAGAGAGACAAAGCATTGTTCTTTTGGACTTGGTCTCACACGATATCGCCGCGTGCAGTCTCCACTGGGTTTGATAAGTATGGATTTAAGAAAATATGTTCTTTTGTTATAAAAAGATTTATTTCTCTTTTACTTTGAAAAGAGATTCTTTTTATTTTGAAAAGGAATTGGTGGCTTATATTTTTGACAAGCAATGATTAGAGAGTCGTCACCTTAGTTTGTTTAATTAGGAAAATTAAGGAAAAAACCTATTTTTAGTGACTCCATGAAAAATGTACTATTTTGCATGGCACTAGTCCAAAACCAATCACAATGGGTCTCAGGCTAAGTTTTCTGAAGCAGTTTTAATGAAAACTTTCTTTTGGATTGATTTTCTCTTTCTTTAGAATGATTAAAAAAAGCAGTTTTTATGGATTATGTCATAACTAATTATGAACGACAATAGTATAATCCATGAATATTTAATAATAATGACATCCATAAATACAGTGCGAAAAAATAAAATATTATAACTCCATTAAAATAATAATTTTAAAGGAGCTTCAATTCTAGCTCTTATAGGTCCTAGGTTGAGCACAAATCACCAATTAATTAATAAAAGAAGTAAATAACTAATAACAATAATAACCAAACAAACAAATAACAACCATTACAAAACTCATCAAATTTGCAATAATTGTCCAAAATCCAATAAAAAAGCAATAACAAAAGAATAATAAAAAAAAGAAAAAATTAAAATGAAATGAAAAATAATATTTAAAATTATTTAGGTGAGAGCTCACCACTTAGAGTGATATTCTGAGTGTGCCTACTTATCCCATTTGAATGAAAATCAGAGCCATAAGTAGTTCATGCCTTTGGTTGTAAAAGACTTTTTAATTAACCAAATTTAGTTAATTTAGTTTACTAAAATGACAACAGAAGAGTGAGGAAATTTATACATTGAGTAGCTGTTTTCATTGGATGCACGATTGAGGTAGCTCCACTTGGGGAGTCTCCAAATAACTTTGAATTCAAAAATTACAAGAGAATAGAATTTAATTTGATTAAATCGATTCAAAATAAATTTTATTGTATTTTTGTGTCGAAAAATGATTTTGACAAAGTTTCAGTATGTAAAATTTTTGTGGATCCTCTTTTTAAAGAAGAAAACTTCAATTTATAATAAAAAAGTTAAAAAAATATTGGACAAAAATGACCCCGGGCCACATGTGCATCGGATGGGTTACATGCACTATGACCCGTCTATGGGCTGGTGGACGGTCTGCCGCTCATACGGCTGTCATGGGCCGCGTAGACGGTCCACGTGCACGTGACCTGTTGCTTGTGTCGATGGCCTTTTTTGCCGTTTTGGGCCCGTTTGACCTCCGATTTGTGCGATTTAAGTTGTGTTGGATTCTTTATCATATGGGATTTTATTTAAGGGAAAAATTAAAATTTTTTCTCATATCTAAAATTGAGATTTTTCACTCCCATTTTGGGTGGTCCAGGTCCATTCGGGTCCATTCAAAATCTAATTTGTGCGATTCCAACTTTGATGGAATCATGATTATATGCACTTAAATGTAGGTGCAAATTCATGGTTTACAGTTTTCCCCCATTATAATTTCTTTATTTGAAAAGGAACCATGATGTTGTGAACACGATGACTTGGATGCAGGTAGCGTGTCATGAAATGATTTTCCACTCTAGGGTAATTAGGATGGTCCATTCTAAGGTTTTCTTAGAATGTCTATGTAACCTACCCTAATGAGGGTAAGGGAAGGCCCATCTAGATTTGACCTAAGCTATTTATGTAAACCTACCCTAAATGGGTGAGGAAAGGCCCACGCTAGATTTTACCTAAAATGTCTATATAAACCTACCCTAATGGGATAAGGGAAGGCTCGTGCTAGATTTTACCTAAAATGTCTATACAAACCTATCCTAAGATGCTTAAACTACCAGTTGATTTCTAGTCTTATTTTAATTGCTCTACGATAATGTTGTCATCTTGGTTACTGAACTGAGATTTTAGGTCTAGGGCATTCACCCATATTAGATCTTAAAGTTATATTCTAGGGCTCTTAACCTAGAATGATAACTTCAGGGCTCTTGCCTAGGATGATCTTCTGAGATGATGACCTTAAATGTGTTTGAAGGTTGCATTCTAAGGTATTGACCTAGAATTGGTTTGAAAATTGGATTCTAAGGCTCTTACCTAGACTGATGGCCTTAAAGGTTGAATTCAAAGGTGTTGACCTAAAAGGATGGTCTCTAGGGTTTTAACCTATAACTGATTTGATAGCTGGATCCTAAGACTCTTACCTTGAATGATCTTAAGTTTGGCTTAGAAATAAAACTCAGGATTTTAGGCTTCTTGGAATCTAAGCTCTCTATTATTAATAAACAGGATATAAAAGGGATGCCCCCTGAATTCAAGGGAAGGCCATTGCGCTGATATGCATGGTTAATTTGGTTAGGGTAAAAGTGCTTTGGTGATGCTGCAATTTGTGGCAAGTTTTAATCTTTCAATATGAGGGATTTAACTATGGTCGGTTTCATTCTTAGGTTGAATTTCTTTAAAGGGCTCATCCTCTCTAAGAGTGGTAATTTTCGCCCCCACTCCCTATGGAATGGTTCTTGCGACTTCGGCACTGTTTGGCTTAGGGCCTTAGAGAACACAAACCTAAACTAGGAGAAAATGAAGTCGCCACTCGGACAGGCCGGAAAAAAGAAAAGGGATAGATGACTCAATTCCTAAGGAATCTCCAGCCCCCTTATTAGGTTCGAAAAGTTAGGTACGCATGGGGAAGATGAGAAGTGGCCCAGCACCCGCATAACGCCCGGTTCACTGGAACCAGCCTCCTTTTCAGGTCTAGATATTATTAAATTCTTAGATGTTATAATATTATCCATGTTACATGCATTTTAAAAGAAATAAACATCCATCATTTTATTAAAATAAAGCAAACAAAATAGGTACCCATCCAAGGATTGAAACGTGCCTTTACAATGTCCAAAGTCCAAAAAAAAAGTAAAATAAACAAAATATGACACCCACCATAGGTGAAAATATGTCATTTATAATAGTCCCAAAATTCGTAAACGATAAATTAAATTACATGATAAAAATCAAGGTACCCATGAAGTGGAAACATGCCTCTTACAATCCAAATAAACAATTAAACAAATTAAATTTTCAAGCATGACAATTAAAATAAAACACCCATCATAAAATAAAATAAATTATCCATCATATAACAAATCAAATAATCAAAAATAGGGTTTTAAATAAAGGAAATTAATCACAAAGACTTATAATACACAAATAAATATTGACCCCTTCGATGAGCCCATATGATGGTCCCACTATTTCACTTATTTTAGCTACTATGGCAGTTTGAAATTACTTTAAACAAGTTATTTTGAAAACTAATTAAACAGCTGAATGTGGCTTAATGGACAGTAAACTTAGAAAATAATTAACCTTTATACAAATCATGTTTCATTGGATTATACTTTAAGTGAGGCTACTGGACATTTTTTTTATCGATGAAACAATGAAGAAAAACAATGAAACATAAATGAAAATAAAACAATGAAACAAATTGATTTACTATAAACTTAAAATGAATTAGATAAAAGATTGCAAACCTCCGTCATCGGTTCCACCAATATTTCATGTTGGTTGAACTTGTAAAATCTTGGTTGAAACAAGTTGAAAATAGTTGCATTCTACCTTCTGGTTGATGGTTTCAAGCTTCTGTTCTTTTGTTTACTCAAGTTGTTAGATTCTGTTCGTTTAATTCTTTGATGATTGCTAAGGACTGCTAATAACGATTGTTGCTCCCCATAATTGCCTTCCCCTCGTTAATTTTAAATATCAATATTTATAAGCATAATTAGGTTGAACCCAAAGCCCTAATACACTTGATCCAATGGCTAAGACAAAGTCAAAACCTAATACACTTGATCCAACGGCTAAGACAAAGTCAAATTAATCAAAACTAATCAAAACGGTCGGATTAGTAGCCTCTAGTGAATTGGATACTCCAATTCACCACAGGTGATGGACTGGGGCAAATTGGAGTGTCCAATTCATCCTAGGCCAGTGAATGTGGTGAATTGGACACTCCAATTCACCACTGGTGATGGGCTGGGTGAATTGGAGTGTCCAATCCGCCCTAGGCAAGTGCTTGTGGCGAATTGGACACTCCAATTCGCCCCAGGTTATGGTGAATTGGACACTCCAATTCGCCGCAAGCAAGTGCCTTGGACAAATTGGCATGTCGTTTTGAGAAAATATTTGCTTTAGGACTTGTACCAACTTGTCTTAGGATTTTAATATTGACTTGGACCCATTTTAGTCCTTTTAAAAATTAAATCGAGCTAAATCAAAGCTATAAACTAGGTTTAAGCTTTTAAAATTGGACTAAATTTGGCTTGGCCTCTTTTAATTTAGATTAAACTAGCTTAGGACCAAAATTAGAGGTCTACACTCTCATAGGTTGGAATTGGCTTAGTGGGTCTTAGCCTCAAGTTTCCTTTGGAGGGGCTTGGCTTTAAATATGCTTTGTTTTGGTGGCTTGGCCTTAATTTTTCTTAGAGGCTTGGCTCTAGACTCTGATTTTGACTTTGATTGAAGGGTTTGGCCTTGTGTTTCGTGACTTGTCTTTGATGGCTTGGCTTCAAGCTTTAAGTATTCTTTAAGAGGGCTAGTCCTCAAGCTAGATTTAAACCACTTTGGAAGGCTTACCCTCAAATTGGCTTCTTGGGAGGCTTGACCTACTTTGGAAGATTTGATCTTAAGTATAGATTGCTTTTGGAGGGCTTGTCTTCAAATTGGCTTGTCTTAGAGGCTTGGCTCTTTTTAGAGTATTTGTCCTTAGATGTAACCTATTTTGGAGGGCTTAGCCTCAGGTTCAATTGTAAGGATGAATTGGCTTCTTATGGAACTTTGGCTTAGTTAAGAAAGGTCTGTTTGGCTTGGATAGACCATGGTCTACTAATTCAAGAGGGATGCAACTATCTTTGGATGGGCTCTCATCAAGTTTTGGTTAGGGGTTAATTGGCTTTTAAGGCTTAAGATAAATTTGGCCTTTGGTTTTTTTGGTTATGGGCAGCTGTCTTGGAAAAAAATGTTCAGGATATGAAGGATTGAGTATGGCTTTGGCTTTTGGTAGATATCTTATTTGGTCTTAAATAGATTGGCTTGATTGTCAGGGCTTTGGCCTTGGGTTAGTTTGGATCATGATTTCTGGGGAAGGCTACAGTCAAGTTTAACCGTGTTGGTATGTGCCAAAAATGGGTTGCTAGTTTGGGATGAAGGTTTATCCATGCCCCAATGGGTTTGTGGTTTTGGATGAAGGTCAAATGGTTGGTGTTGTGAAAGGCTTTTTTGAGAGATTGCAAACTTGGGCTTTCCAAGAATAGCCTAGGCTACTTTTGACAGTCTTGGAATAATGATTATCTTGGTTATGGGCTTTGCCCCTAGAGAATTTGGGTAATAAGGTAGGGAGATTGCTTGGGTTGTCCAAATGTGACTCAAATTTGATGGTTTAGTAGACTAATTTTGGTTTTACGAAGATGGTTTGGATCATGGGCAATAAGGAAGAGCGATTGCTTGGGCTTGTTCAAGTATGGTTTACGGCTAATGGTTCAACAAATTAGTTTATGCTTATGAAGGGGGCTTTAGCCCTGATTCTCATGGAAGATGGCTTCTCCTTGATGATTTCTATCTTTAATGAATGGTTGTTGGAGCAATGAGCTCATAACTAAATTTAGGTAAAGCTTTTTTTATGGCTTAAAGCATAGGAAAATGAGATTCAAGCATAACCGACCATTTTCATTGTTTTAGGCCCATTTGACCCTTGATTCACACGATTCAAGTTGCGTTGGATTTGTAATCATGTGGGCTTTCATTTAAGAGCAAAATTGAAGATTTTTTATCTTGTCCAAAATTGAGAGGTTTTGGACCCATTTTGGGTAGTTCGGGTCGTCCAAAACTCGATTTGTGCAACCGTGATCATATGCACTTCAATGTATGTGAAACTTTAAGGTCTCACAAGTGTATATGATACTTTTTTTATGAGACTTAGCCCAAATAAGCTTTTTAGCTCCCTTAGAGGGGGTCATAATGGTACTCTGGCACGGCTTCATAGTTGGCTACTCCACTGAGACTAAAATTTTTCAAAAAAGAAAATAGACTTTTTCAAGTAAGAATTGATTAGCCTTTAATTAAAATTTTCCTTTTCATTCATCACTTTTCACAAGGATTCCATACCCTTAATTTTTAAGATACCCTTTGGATAACAAGTAGCATCCACCTAGCAATTTTCCTTAGATATGTTGGGGATAGCAAAAGCATCCAACCTGCAATAAATCTTTAATCATTTTGAGATGTAACATATATACAGTACTATTAGACCCACATGAGATTCTTTATCTCACATGTGATTAGGCATATAATTATCATAGTGTGACGGGACTTTATGGACTAAGCCACCCTAAACCATTTTCATATAAAGGAATATAGACCTTAGCCTTAGGCTGTATGAACCATAATAATATCGCCATTTATCACAACCACAAAACACATTTTCATACATGCATGCCATATACAGACCTTAAAGTCCTTTAGAAAGTCAAAACTTTAGGCACCCTGCCCTAAACATCAAAACATAGCCTTCAAAGCCTGACCTCTAGAAACATCCCACCTTAGCCTTAACTAACCCATTCCATGACTATTAACTACAAGGCTAAACCTAAATAACAAACCTTAGCCATAAGGCTTAAACCCTTAGGAATATACCCAACCTCATGAACCCTAGTCACAATGGCTTCAACCCTTAGAAACATACCCAATCTCATGAATCTTAGCCATCATGGTTTAAGCCTTTAGACTATACCCATCAACATAGACCCTTAGCCATAATGACTTGAACCTTTTGGGACCACATCTATCTATATAATCTTTAGCCACAATGGCATGACCATTTTGAACCACATTATTCTGAGCCAACCCTATGGACTATACCACTTTAGCCACAAAGGCTTAACCGTTGAACCATACCCCTTAGCCATAAAGGCTCAACCAACCATTAAACCATGGATCATAACCATGTGCCTCACTCAGCCACATGAATTACAATATATGCACCATCTTAAGCCATAGACCAAATCATACACCAACCTTAAACCATGGACCGAATGATGCACCATTTTAGCTATGAAATAAACCATACGCCAAATCCTAGCCACAAGGGCGTAATCCATGGAACAAACCATGCATCAACCTATAACCATAGACCACACCATACATCTTTAGCCATGGATCATGCCATGCACCAATCTTAAGCTATGGACCTGACCTGTCCACCATCTATACGAACCATCAAGTTATGGACCCAAATCATAATCCCTTTACATTAGGTATAGACTATAGCCCATGCACTGACCACTTAATCCCAGGTGCCTAACCCTCTGACCATATGGAGCAAACCCATGTACTTGAACCATTAATCTATGGACCATGTCCCATGCACTTAACCACTTAACTATATGTACCAAGCCCTATGTGCTCAACCATTTAGCCACAAGAGCCAAACTTATAACCACACTACATGACCTAAACCATTAACCATGAAATCCATCCATGGCCAAGTCACATAAACCAATATCAAGCCTTTGATAATGAACCCGACCCATGGCTGAGACCATCATGGACCCTTTTTTATATAAATCTTATTGTATAAAATAGACCTATGCTATATAGAGTCCTCACTAGACTCTCAGTAAGCACTACTAGCCTTGCTAGTAGACATGTATACATCACATGAACTTTTGGGTAGTCGGATGCTCTCAAATCTTTATTTCTTATTGATCCAAGCCATCTTGTGTAAAGTTAACAATGGCTCAATCTGAACAGAATGATATGCAAGACTTCATTGAGACCATCCTCAACAGGTAAGAGGAAAGCTTCTAGAATATATTTACCAAAAGTACAAGTTGAGTGCAATAAGACCTTGGTTGACTCTTTAAGTGCACATCTTAACTTAATTATAGAAGAATATAGACCACATTTTAGAGAACATACCCCAAAACTAATGGAACCTAGTGTTGCCTTATCAAGTCAAGCTCTTTTGATTGATGACTTGATAAATAATGGGATCGCTACGATCCAGCCCTACTAAAGGCCAAAGTGAATAACTCCCTATCAAAATCTTTTCAAGGGAGAGAGAACTTTGAAACCAAAGCACTCATAGAGAAGTTGGAGGCTATAGAAAGAAGAATCAATGACATGAAGCACATAGATGATGCATTAGATATAGACTCCCTCACATTATTTTCAAAGGCTCGGTTACCTCCCAAATTTAAGATACCCAACGTGGACAAGTTTAATGGGACTACTTGTATAAAGAGCTACCTAAATATATATGTAGGGGGTCTTTAAACTAATAGGCAGTGATGAAATGGTCCTTGCTTAACAATTTTGATGGTCCCTTACTGGAGTTATAGCCATGTGGTCAGTGGACTTGGATAACAAGAAGCACTGAATCTGGGAGGATATCTGTAATCTATAATGCCTTTACAAAATAACAATAACATTACAACATTGAAGTGGATGTTACCTAAAAAGACCTACAAACGACCAAGCAAGGTTAGAAGGAATCCTTCCCCTCATTTTGTATGAGGTGGAGGGCTCAGGTGGCTTAGATGATAAACAAACCTCCAGAGCAAGAGCAAATTGATATTTGGACAAAAATATACTGCCAGTGTATTAGACCTACTTACAGACATAGTGTTTGTCAAACTCCAAAGCCTTAGTCAATCACCACCACTATACAGACTGAAGACTTAATCCAATCTAGACATTGTAGACCCTTAATTTTTGACCCATTCAAATCCGATAGTCTAAAATAATTTTTGTGGTATTTTATTTATTTTAATTACTAATAATATTTAATAGTTATTTTTAATAAAAATGAAAAATAAAAAAAATAAAAAAAATTAGGCTGTCGGGCCCTCGGGCTGGGCTGGCAAAAATTGAGATGGCGAAAATTGCTGCGGGCTACGTGCACGACGAGCTAGCTGGGCAAGGCAGTTCATTGCCGAATTTTTTCTAAATAGTTAGTATTTCCTTATTAAAATAGGATTAGGTTTTTATTTTTTTTTTTCCTATAAATACCACATTAAACACTTTAGAAAGGGGGGGACGAAAAAAAAAGAGAAAACCTTAGAGGAGAAAGAGGTGACAAAGAGAAAACCCTAGAAAAAGAACGGAGAGAAGGGAACAGAGAAATCCTAAGGATTGGACTTAATCTTTCCTAGGCAAACTAAGAGGAAGAAATCAAGAGGCGACTGGATTTTTAAAAAGAGCAACAGGAGACAGAGAGAAAAACACCAAGAAGTGACAATTTAACTTACAAAATCAAGGCAATAAAAGCAGTGTTGTCTTGATCTAGCTCAACCCAAAAAATAAACTTTGATTCAGGCAGCAACACATATCCAAACAAGCTTGATTCAAACACTTTAAATTCAGTGGAGCCTTCAAACGTAGGTAAGTTCTCTAAATTCAGTTTATTGAATAAATAACTTTCTTCTCCTTTCAAATTTTCATCACACTATTTGTATAATCAAATTCTTTTTTTTTTAATTCAAACAGTAGCTAAGGTTCTACTTAAAGTAAATATGATCATTAAAATATTAGTCTAATTCTAAAAACCCTAACTATCCAAAACCCTAGCTTCTTAAAACCCTAATTCCCAAACCTCAATTACAGAAACCATAAACCTGAGTTTGCAAATAGTTTAATTATTAAAATTGATCCAATAAGCCAAATTTCTAAACTCTAACTCTAGTAAACTCTAAGAACCAAACCCCAATGTGCCTTATATTTCCTAAAACCCCAAAATAGCTTTTCAATTATCAAAACCCTAAATTATTTTCTTAAATTCTAAAATTCAAAGTATCTTTATTGAATCCTAATTTGTTTTCCAAATATCCAGTAACCCTAAAAATTAAATTTCAAACCTTAGATCCCAAATTCTTAAGTTCTTCCAGAACCATAAATTATTCTTCAAACAAACCCTAAAGTGCTTTATTTTTCAAAAAACTCTAAAACCTTATTTCCTCAAACCTTAAATCCTAGAACCCTAAAATCTTAAGGATCTAAAACCCTAAATTCATGATGTTAGCCCTAAACCCTAATTTGATTAACCAAAAACCTTACTACTTTCTTAAAATTATAAAACCCTAATCAATTCTATTTTTTCAAAAATCCTCACAGTATCCTAAATAATAAATGTAATAATTTCAAAATTCCAAAACCCTAAATGTTAATTAAAGAACCCTAAATTGAGACATAAACCTAAATTTGTATCTTTATTTGCTTTATTAAATATTAGATTTGATTATATAGTTTATTATATGTTTTGATGGTTGATTTATTTAATTTCAATGCTTGATTTATTTAATTTATCATGGATGGATATTTTCTTTATTATTATTATTATTATTATTATTATTATTATTATTATTATTATTTATTTTGGTATTAAAATTGTAAGAGGTATATTTCCATTATTGGATACCTCATTAATTAATTTTCATGTAATTTAAATTGTTTTTATATTTTGGACTAATTTAAAGGACATGTTTCCACCTTTCGGTAGGTGTCCTATTTTGTTTTAGACATGGACGATGTAAGGACATATTTCCATCCTCGGGTGGGTGTCCATTTATTTGCTTTGTTTGGACATTGCTTTGATTTTAATATAATGATGCTTTATTTTAATTGTTGCATGTAGTATGGATAATTTTGTTATATTTAAGAATTTTATAATATTAAGACCTGCAAAGGAGGCCGATTCTAATGAACCGGGCGTTGTGGGGGCGCTGAGCCATTTCTCACCTTCCCTATACATACCCAACTTTCCGCACCTATTAGGGGGTTGGGGATTCCTTAGGAATCGAGTCATCCACCCCTTTCTTTTTTTCAGCCCGTCCGGGTGGCGACTTCATTTTCTCTGGACTTAGGCCCGTATTCTCTAAGGCCCCGAGCCTAAACAGTGCCGAAATCACAAGAACTATTCCACCGGGAGTAGGGGCAAAAATCTCCTCTCACTATAGCGACTCCATTAGAGATAAGAGAAGTTGATTCCGTTAGTCTTTATATTATTCTATTCTTTCTTATCATGATATTATCCATTGCATCATATTAGATTGAATTGTATGCGTGAGTTAGGACGCCCGTGTTACCCGTGTTGTGTTATGTAAGGGATACCATACTTTCACACAAGGTATGGAGATCGAGTATGGCATAACCACTTATAGCCTCGTACCATTTGGTATATGCTTGCTATGGGAACCTAAGCCTTTTAACCTAAAGACTAAAGCTCATGTAATTGGCCTAATTACTTTCCTTAGGTTTTACCTCAAATGCTTGTTGTTTAACTATGGTTAATTTTTCTTAGCTTAAATCATGGCTTATTTTATTTATTCTTTTTCTAATATGACCTAAATACATTATAAGCTCAAAATAATTTTTTCTTTAAAGTCCAAAAGACCAAAGCAATTTTCAAAACTTTTTAAGATGGTCTTTGGATATAAAACTTTTCTAAAAATAAATCAAAAATTCTTTTTCTCAAGACTCAAATACAAAGCCCAAAATCCAATTTTTCTAAAATCCTTTTACAATGGGCTTAGAAACAAAATTATTTCATCTAACCTTTTCTTATAAAGAGCTTGCAAATTATTTAGGTCAATTATGAAATACCAAAAATCAATTGTGAGCCTAGTTTATATTAAGAGTTATTAATCATGGGCTTATTTTTGGCATGAATCATTAGTTACTTTTTCAAGTGAGAAATCTATTTATAATAAACCTCTTAATTTAGTTTTAATCCAATATAGCATAAAAATTACTTTAGTTGGTTTGATGGATTAAAGCCTAATTAATGGGAATTATCATGAACTGATTTCTATTTTTGAAAATATAACTATTGGTTGAAACGTCCGAGGAAAATATTCGAAAATAAGATACCCCATGTTGGTACTTGTTTAACTATATACCTAGGAAAAGAGACTCGTCATTCGTGTGTGGAAGTTATAAGGTGGGAAAGAATGTCATATTTATCCTTGTTTGTTTATTGTTTGTGCATACATGCATACGTACATTTGCATCTCATATCATTAATCCTTCTTGGATCACAGCCCTGGATTACGATAATTCAAAAGCTTACGACAATCCAACCTACGCCGAAAATGAAGAATCTAGCAACAACTCAATCTTTTTTTCAGCAAAAGCAATGGAGCCCGAACAAATTCAAAGAATGGTGGATGATGCCCTCAATGCCAAGATGGAAGAAATAAAAGAGGCCATGGCCGAGACCATGAAGAATCAATTAGCTACAATTTTAGGGAACAATGCCAAAGCATCTGCTAGCTCCAAGAAGCCAAAGGACAAAGGGAAGGCTAAGGTTGGTGAAGTGACTTTTGATGATGATAAGGTATTCCTTGATGATGATGGTGACTGGGCTCAATACTTCCAAGATCCTCAAGACAAAAGGGAGTCGAAGGTTGTTGAGAAGAAAACTATTGAAAAGATTGAGATGTCCGATGTTGAGAAGATGATTGCTGATTTAGAAAAGAAATTTGAGAAGAAGCTAAAAATCGAAGAGATGTTCGATATCGACAAACTATTTGAACAAGATGAGGAGGTCCCTTATATGTTTAAGATACCTTCCTTCGCTAGGTACAATGGTACTAGAAATCCTCATCTCCATGTGAAGCAGTACATCACTACTATGCAGTCTGTTCGAGCTACTAAAGCTCAAACTCTGAGGTATTTTATGCTCTCATTAGACCCTATTGTCCAAAATTGCTTCAACACCTTAGAGGAAAGTACTCAAAAAGATTGAAACATGTTATATAAGGCTTTCATTTAGCAATATGGGTACAATGTCGAGTTAGAAGTTACCTTAATGGAAGTTGAGTCCATTAGACAAAGGCCAAATGAGAATTTTGTGGACTATGTGAAAAGGTGGAGAAATAAGGCTGCTTTGCTCAAGAAGAGGCTCGATGAATCTAACTAAATAAGGAAGATTGTGAGAGGGGTGTTGCCTAGTCTTCGTGAAAGGATATCTCATATACTCATCCATGATTTCAAAGATCTTCTCCAAGCTGGTCTGCAAATTGAAGAATGGAAAAGGGAGAAGAACCGCTTTTCGGCAAGAAGGAATGAGAAAGGAAATTATCAGCCTAGCAATCAAAGCACTCAAAAAGAAGTTGATGTTAATGTGACTGGTCAAGAAAATAAAAGATAATTTTCAGAATTGGGAAAATCTCTATCTTGGGTTTTCAACAAGCTACAGAAGAAGGGATTGTTACAACCATTGGCTCCTCGACCGCTACATAATCCTCTGCCACCAAACTTTAATGCCGAGGCCTTCTGTCAATTTCATCAAATGCAAGGGCATGAAACAAATAAATGTGCTCATCTAAGGCATAAGATCCAAGATTTGATTGACAATGGTAAGCTACCTGAGCCGAATAAGCCTAATACCAAAAGCAATCCTCTGCCTAAGTTCAACAGAGTGCCACCACCAGCAACTTTCATGGTAGGAGGAGGATTGGAGGAAGATCTTGTCTTATCCTCCATTCAAGATGGGAATATTGAAGATGTGAAAGGAGAAGAAGCTTAACTCAACAAACTTCCCTTGGCTTGTTTGTTTTTCTTGTTTTATTTTCTTTCTTTAATATTTAATTAGAACAATCGTATTTTTCAAATTTAAATTTATTTGAATAAATTACTTTCATTAAAATTTTTATTGGTCTTTGTTCATTTTGGTGCTCAACTAATGAGGAATCTAGCTTGATATTCATAAATTAATATATTTATGCATCATGACTCGAATGACTTTACTTGGTAAGAGAATTGCTCTATAACATTGAGTTGTGTATACTTACTTAGAGAGGGCTCCTGCATAATTACCTTTGTCTAGGTCCTAGTCAGTCTTAGAATATGCTTAGACAAACTTTCGAGATGAAATTAAACTCTACTTATTTAAGGGAAAAATGATTTAGGCATTGTTTGGTTAGCCAAAAACTAGTATCCACCCAATTAGATATCAATCCCTAGTTGTCCCTTTGAGCCTTCATGAAATTTTAGCTTTCTTTTCATTGGCTTACAAACCCCAACAACCTACCCTGAGCTGTTGTGATACTTTTGACAAGTCTTATGATCACTAAGGTGAAGAGGCAAGAATATCAAAGAAAGGAATGAATAGTCAAGATCATAAGGATAGTTGATATTTGTTAGCTTGTAAATCTAACATATTTTCAGTCCCTAATCTTGTGCTTATTTGTTATTTTATTGTGTTTAAATGTGAGCTTTAATCTAGTTTTTATTATTCTGATTAGGGACTGCTGGACTTGATAAAAAGGAAGCTTATGGAGCATAATTAAAGGAGTTTTTGGGCATAGGAGCTGAAGCTGATATTTACTGGACGATTTGTAGCTAACAAAGAGTTACCCTTAGGCAAGACTAAGAGCAAAACGAAGTGATGCGGGCTGAAGATGTTTTGGCTACTGGCCCATTAGATTATTTGTCAAATTAGGCTCAAATTCTAGTTTAGGAAGGACACTTAAACACATTTTTGTTGGGCAATCTTATCATACTATTATTTTGCCCTAATTTTAGGCTATAAATAAGTGTATTCTAGGGTTTAGAGGGGAGACTCATAGAACCCCAGCTTTAATTCGAGATTATGTTTTTATCTTCAGCATTTTTATGATGTTTTTCACAGTCATGTGTGGCTAAACTCCTCTTTTCAGTCAAGGGTTAATTCAAGGTTGAAGTTTTTCATAATTGTGAGGTTTTATTGTACTTAATTGTTCTCTTTGATTTCTCTTGCATTCATACTTTTACCATAGCTTATTGGGAAAATATATCCTTAGTGATTTACTATTATTTGATCAAACAGTGACTGTTGTTCAATTAATAGGATTTTACATAGCTAATCAACTAGACTAAATCCGTAATTGTTTAGTTAAAATTGGTGCAAGTAGTGATTGGTAAAATTTGATTGGGTAGAATCTTTTGGGTTATATCAAGTAATTGTATGATCTAATCTAAAAAAATCTCGCTAGTAGATTTGTTGGTTAGGGCAAGGTCTTTCTAGGGTTCATTGCAATCGATGGATTAAATCCTGTCGTTAGTATTAGGGTTGTTTATCGGTTAGGGGTTTTACACAGCGCTATGTCTTGTTTAACCTATTAAGAACGGAGAGATTGGTCGGAGACGCTAGTTCAATGGTTATAACTTGTCTGCGATTTAAAATTAAAGAGATTATTTTTAGTCGATGATCAATTCATGTGAACTTCATACCGCGGATTATCTTTGACTGAGTTTGTTTTCTATTGATTTGAATTTTAATTATTTTTACTGTCTTAATCTCGTTTTTAATTATCAATATTAAAAATCCTCCATTCTCACTTTTATTTTTCAGTTTATAGAGTCAGTTCTGGTTAGCGTTGGGCAAGGCTAGTCTCTTGGGTTCGACACTTCTCACCCTATTTACAGATTCTTATTTGTTAGGAAGAGCAAGTTTTTATTTTTGGTGGTTTCGACTCCCATAAATATTCTCAAGACCATAAGGGTAGTTGAAGTTCACCTAATATCCCCAATCTATCAAGATGACATCAGAGTAACAAATGATTTATCCCTATTAAAAAAGATTTATGTCACTCCACTCATCCATTATTGGAAACCCAAGTTGGTACAAACAAGACAACTCTTTTAGAGCTAGAACCAAAACAAAAAAAGAGAAAAAAAAGAAGAAAAAAAAAAAGAAAAGAAAAAAAGGACAAAAAAGGAAAAAAGAAAAAAAAAAGAAAGATAAAACCTAAAAAGGCGGTTTAGAAAGCTAACTGAGTTCTCTTTTACCTAAAGCAGCAAAAGGCTTCCATTTGGTTTATAAGGACAGTTTGACTTGAATTGGTCTAACTCAACCAAAGATTCGATCAAAATCAAAGAAAAGGGAGAAAGACCATCCAGTTCTTGAAAGTTCTATACTTGACAATCCTACATGGAAGAAGGATAAAATGATAAAATGCTTAAAGAAAGGGAAGAGTAAGAAAAATAATTAGAGAAAGAAAAGGGAGAAGAAGAAAAGAAATGAATTTGGGTACCAAGCTTTTTGCAAGGGCAAAGACTGTCCTAATCAAGATCCAGATTAATGCCAAGAAGATAGAAGGAATTTCGAGTCTAGCAAGATTGCTCCCAGCTGCCTAAAGTTCAAACAAGAAATTTTTAGTGTGAAGATTTGTCCATTGTGTCACAATAGCTCCAACTTACAAATGGCCTTCATTTAAATCCATGTCCCTTATAAACCCCATTTCAAGCCTATCAAAGACCTGTTGATCTCTCTTGGTAGGTAGAGTTTATTAGTGGAGATAGTTTGGATAAGCATGCATATGAGATAGATAATATTTAAACTCAATGAGACCTTTGGCTAAGTAATGTGTATGTGCCTATCTGAAGTGCAACAATTCATGCTTAAATAAAAATGATTCCTGAGCTTAGTATGGTAACTAGGGTTGTCATGTTATAGATATGTTAATTTGGAAAATCAAGTCCTGGGATAAATTGACATTGATTTGGAAAAGCCAACATTTGATTTCAAAATCAAAATTCAAAATTGAAAATTCAAAAAAAAAAAATACAAAGCCTTCAAGTTAAGGGAAGTATGTCGAATCATTGAACCTCCAAAGGACACATTGGGCAAAGTAAATGATTATTGGCAATGTCATGAAGAAGCTACCTGTAACACCCCCACATCCAATACACACACACTACAAACACCCCAATGTAGTATACATGTATCGAATATAGGAATGCTACGGATTTTATTAACATTTAAAATATTTTATATAATACCATCATCTTTCTCATATACATTACAGAAAATAATTCATCAATTTGTAATATAACACAAAATTGATATATAAATACATTTAGTTAATACGCAGCGGAATATAGAAAATATTTACATATATAAAAGCATTTGAATACGTATTTACAATTATACATATATTTACATTATAAACAAAACTTTTCAAAATATAAAGAAGTAGTACATGATTGGCAAATCTCCTCTGATCTTTAAGTCCCAATAACCACTCTTCAATGTCTACTCTCACTGGGTCTCGAAGAACTCTCGGGTTCAACTCTATTACCTGCACGATTAAACATTATCGCGCTAAGCCAAGGGCTTAGTAAGACAATTCATGCTAATGTTATGCTTTAGTGCAATGCAATGTTTCATATATGTATTAACAAATCAACATCAATGATACACACTCAATCAATAAAGATCATATTCAACATACAATATTCCGTGAATAGTCCGTTTCATCATTTAAGTAATATTAACATTTCATTACATTAGAACATCATTTATGATATACATAAAACCTAGACACCTATGGGCCCATCAAGTACTTAATACGATATTCAGAATTCAGAGTTACTGCTTTGGTTCATAAACATCATTATCAAGCCCGTAGGCAACATATACATATATATATATATCTCTATCCATGGATAGCGTAACAGACCCAGTCTCTTGGATCATCAACTCATCTAACTCGAGGAGATCCTCAACCCGGCAAGACTGTTACAAATCTAATATCTCATAATATCAATTATCGTAGTGTAACAGACCCAGTCTCTTGGACCTCAATTCAACTCAATTTGAAGAGATCCTCAACCCGGCAAGACTGTTAACTTTCATTAAATAGGCATGCCTCCAAAAACCAGAACTCTGAAACTGAATATCATATTAAGCATACACTTATTTCATTATTCTCTTTATCAAACTCTTTCTCAATCTTCCTCATCAATTAGGCAAATATGCCATACATCATTCAATTTTATCATCATAGCCAATCACAATGGCTTTACATCACATTTCATATTTTGCATATAGCATCTCAACATACATTATCCATAACACACATTATCATTTACAAGATTCACATAACATATAACATACCATTGTTCAATCTCAACAATGCAATTAGGGCAAAGAACAATCTACATCATTCATATTTTTAAGATCTTCCACATCCATTTGATTAGGGCATTCTTTGTTTGAAGTATGTTTAAAGTGTTTATGTTTAGGTTTAGGTACCAAAATACCTTTGAAGAATCATTACAATGCAATTAGAACAAAGAATAAAAAAAACCTAACCAACACATTTGAGGGACACGGGCAGCCCACTTGAGGGACACGGCCAAGCTTGTGGCCGTGTCACTCAAACCAATTGGACAGTAAGCAACACGGGCAAGGGACACGGCCAAGCTTGTGGCCGTGTCTCCCAACACCAACATCCAGTAGTGAACACAGGCAATAGACACGGCCGTGTCTCCCAAAAATCCTTCCAACACGCCCAAGTTTTCTTGGCTTGGCCGTGTCTCTCCTTGCTTTTGGCCGTGTCATTTGAAAACCAAACCCTAAATGTGTCCAACAATCTTCTAAATGTATTTTAACACATCATGCACAACACAAATTCATTCAAATGGGTATACTCAACAACATAAACACATATCTTACACAATCATCACAATAATCACTTTAATAACACATTAACATCATAATTAAACACAACCACTTCAAAACCCTAAAACCAACATCCTTCTCCATCTTCCAAAATCAACATCCTTCACTTCCAACACAACACCTATTTAAATTCTTAACTTAAAACCAAATTTACACTTGAATACACGACACAACTACATCCCATCATCAATTCAACAAACCCTAATGAATTTCAAATACTACTTCAAAGGAAAAGAAGAAATCAAGGAAAAGATCTTACCTCAAATGAAGAAATTTCATAAATCTTTAACCAAGTCCTTTGATTGCTTCTTCAATTTGCTTCAAGCATCAAGAGCACCTCTCTTTCCTTTTGGTTTTTGGAGAGCCGGCCACTTCTTGAAAGAAAGAAGGAAATGATGAAGACACAAAGTCAAATTTTGCTTTTAATCTCCACCAAGTGATCTTATCCAAGCAATTACCAAAATGCCCTCAATCATATAACTAACTTTTTGTCTCATATAAGCCCTTATATGTAATTACACACTCAACACAAATAAATATCTCTTCCATTGACTCTTCATTTGACCAATTTATATGTTATATATATCATCATATACACAACATATACCATTCTCTCTAAACCCTAATTCTTTTCCCCAAAACACATATACACAAGCATTCACTTTCCAATATCTTTTCTCTTGCAATTTAACACATATATATATTCAATCCAATATATCACTACAACAACAATAACAACAACATCAACAACTTAATCAAAACTTTTAGGCCATATATGAGGATATTACACTACCAACAGACATGCTGAATCATAATTTGAAATGGATGTATCTCTACTGCTTGGGGCCTCCACTATTCATGTTTTCAATATCTTGAAGATAAAAGCCATAAATGCTAAGCATCCTGTCATTCCAAAGCAAGACTTGAATTGGCATCTGGAAGGAGTCAATGAGAACACTTCTGCTGATCACCTTGGTTTGTGAGTCGACGGAATCACTGTAAGTGTTATTCTTGCATATCATGTACACATGAGCATATCACATCGCACTTTCTTATCTTGTATTGTCTATTCTTTGTCAAAGTGAACAACAAATACCCTATGAAGTAAAGAATCAAAAGAAGATATTGAATCAAGGGGGCATGAAAAGCCCATTACTTAAGGAAGCTCTAGTCATTTTGCAAAAGAAGAAATACGTGTTTATGTGAAGAGTTAGACAAGACAAACATCAATTAGAGCCCGCATAGAAAAATCATGGGTTTGAGCCTACACAGGGGGCAAAGTTTCTCCTTTTCAATTTTTGAGTTTATGCATGTACAAAGCATTTTCAAACAGACTTTCAAATATCTTGCCACGCAGGGGGCAAGGAGAAGATATGAAGCCTAGCTAAAAAAATGGCTGAAACTTTTTGCTTTGCAAAAAAATGCAAAGGAAGAACAAAGATAATAGAAAAAGAAGAAAATTAAAACTCTCAAAAGAATAAAGATGCAAAAGACAAAAGATCAGTCCAGCTAGAAGAGCTAAAACCAATATAGGACAAATTTCCAAGGATGAAGATCCACTTTAAAGGGTGAAGACCCAATTCTAAGGATGAAGATCCAATTTCAAGGGTGAAGAGCCGATTTCCAAGGATGAAGATCCAATTTCAAGGGTGAAGACCCGACGTCCAAAGGATGAAAATCCATTTTCAAGGGTGAAGACCCGATGCAAAGGGTGAAGACCCAATGCAAAGGGTGAAGATCTAGCTTAAAGGATGAAGATCCAATTTCAAGGGTGAAGACCCGACGTCCAAAGGATGAAGATCCGTTTTCAAGGGTGAAGACCCAATCTTCAAGGATGAAGATCCATTTACAAGGGTGAAGACCCGATCTCCAAGGGTGAAGACCCAATTTCCAAGGATGAAGATCCATTTTCAAGGGTGAAGACCCAATAACAAGGATAAAGATCCATTTTGAGGGTGAAGACCCACAATCTATTAAAGAATGGAACAACCCAAGTCTTTTCTGAGTTCAAAACTCGAACTGAGTCCAGAACCCAAACCATCTCGGTCCAAAACCTAAATTATCATTATGTCCAAAACTTAGCTTAGGTCTAGAACTTAAATTCCCTCTTAAGTCCAAAACTTAGCTTGGGTCCAAAACGTAAATTTCCCTTAAGTCTAGAACTTAACTCGGGTCCAGAACCCAAATTATCCTTAAGTCCAAAACTTAGCTTAAGTCCAAAACCTAAATTCCCCTTAAGTCCAGAACGTAGCTCGGGTCTAGAATCCAAATTATCCTTAATTCTAGAACTTAGCTTAGGTCCATAACTTAAATTTCCTTTTAAGTTCAAAATTTAGCTCGGGTCCAGAACCCAAATTACCCTCAATTCCAACACTTAGCTCGGGTTCAGAATCTAAGTCTTTTCCTAGTCCAGAACCCAAAACCCAAACCATCTCAAGAAAATTAAGTTTATTTTTGCCAAAATTAAAGTCTTGTTGCTTTTTTCTCTCTTTTGCCGTAGTCTCAGATTGCTCAAGTAGGGGGCAAACTGTAGACCCTTAATTTTTGACCCATTCAAATCAGATAGTCCAAAATAATTTTTATGATATTTTATTTATTTTAATAATATTTTAATTAATAATAATATTTAATAGTTATTTTTAATAAAAATAAAAATATAAAAAAATAATGCAAAATAAAAAAATAAAAAATCGGACGGATCGGCAAGCGACGCGCTGCAGCCCATTTCACCGCAGAAATTGTCTGCGGCGAATTGGGCACTGCCCAATTTGCCGCAACTGGCTTGCCCAGCTAACCCATCGCACCCGTAGCCCGCAGCAATTTTCTTCAATGTAATTTTTGCCACCGCAGCCCGCAGGCCCGACAGCCCGCCCGCTGCCGATTTTTTTACCAAACCTTGTTTTGCATGGTTTTGTAATTTTTCCTAAATAGTTAGTATTTCCTTATTAAAATAGGATTAGGTTTTTATTTTTTTCTATAAATATCACATTAAACACACTAGAAAGGGGGGCGAAAAAAAAAAAGAGAAAACCCTACAGAAGAAAGAGGGGACAAAGAAAATCCTTGAAAAAGAACGGAGAGAAGGGAACGGAGAAATCCTAAGGATTGGACTTAATCTTTTCAAGGCAAACTAAGAGGAAGAGATCAAGAGGCGACTGGATTTTTAAAAAGAGCAACAGGAGACAGAGAGAAAAACACCAAGAAGTGATGATTTAACTTACAAAATCAAGGCAATAAAAGCAGTATTGTCTTGATCTAGCTCAACCCAAAAAATAAACTTTGATTCAGGCAACAACACATATCCAAACAAGCTTGATTCAAACACTTTAAATTTGGTGGAGCTTTTAAACGTAGGTAAGTTCTCTAAATTCAGTTTATTGAATAAATAACTATCTTCTCCTTTTAAATTTTCATCACACTGTTTGTATAATCAAATTCTTTTTTTTTTAATTCAAACACTAGCTAAGGTTCTACTTAAAGTAAATATGATCATTAAAATATTAGTCTAATTCTAAAAACCCTAACTATCCAAAACCCTAGCTTCCTAAAACCCTAATTCCCAAACCTCAATTCCAGAAACCATAAACCTGAGTTTGCAAATAGTTTAATTATTAAAATTGATCCAATAAGCCAAATTTATAAACTCTAACTCTAGTAAATTCTAAGAACCAAACCCCAATGTGCCTTATATTTCCTAAAACCCCAAAATAGCTTTTCAATTATCAAAACCCTAAATTATTTTCTTAAATTCTAAAATTCAAAGTTGCTTTATTGAATCCTATTTTGTTTTCCAAATATCCAGTAACCCTAAAAATTAACTTTCAAGCCTTAGATCCCAAATTCTTAAGTTCTTCTTCTAGAGCCATAATTATTCTTCAAACAAACCCTAAAGTGCTTTATTTTTCAAAAAACCCTAAAACCTTATTTCCTCAAACCTTAAATCCTAGAACCCTAATATCTTAAGGATCTAAAACCCTAAATTCATGATGTTAGCCCTAAACCCTAATTTGATTAACCAAAAACCTTACTACTTTCTTAAATTTATAAAACCCTAATCAATTCCATTTTTTCAAAAATCCTCACAGTATCCTAAATAATAAATGTAATAATTTCAAAATCCCAAAACCCTAAATATTAATTAAAGAACCCTAAATATTAATTAAAGAACCCTAAATTGAGACATAAACCTAAATTTGTATCTTTATTTGCTTTATTAAATATTAGATTTGATTATATAGTTTATTATATGTTTTGATGGTTGATTTATTTAATTTCAATGCTTGATTTATTTAATTTATCATGGATGGATATTTTTATTTTTATTTTTATTATTATTATTATTTATTTTTGTGTTAAAATTGTAAGAGGTATGTTTCCATTATTGGGTACCTCATTAATTAATTTTCATGTAATTTAAATTGCTTTTATATTTTGGATCAATGTAAAGGACATGTTTCCACCTTTCGGTGGGTGTCTTATTTTGTTTTAGACATGGACGATGTAAGGACATGTTTTCATCCTCAGATGGGTATCCATTTATTTGCTTTGTTTGGACATTGCTTTGATTTTAATATAATGATGCTTTATTTTAATTGTTGCATGTAGTATGGATAATTTTGTTATATTTAAGAATTTTATAATATTAAGACCTACAAAGGAGGCCGCTTCCAATTAACCGGGCGTTGTGGGGGGTGTTGGGTCATTTCTCACCTTCCCCACACGTACCCAACTTTTCAAACCTATTAGGGGATTGGGGATTCCTTAGGAATCGAGTCATCCACCCCTTTCTTTTTTCCGGCCCGTCTGGGTGGTGACTCCATTTTCTCCAGGCTTAGGCTTATGTTCTCTAAGGTCTCGAGCCTAAACAGTGCTGAAGTCGCAAGAAATATTCCACCGGGAGTGGGGGCAAAAATCCCCGCTCACAAACATATTAAGGATGACTCAACCTCTTCCTCTAGATATGGGAAGAGGCTCAACTTAACCAACACCACAACCACCAATCAAGAGATTAAGGATGTGTTTGCAATTTACTCTTAGTCTCAGGTCAAACTCGAGAAGAGAGAACAAAGGCTTCTCTTAAATTTGGGCATGCAATTAAGTATGGTGGATAAGAAAATCCTTAAAGCAAAACTAGTTCAACCTTTAGAACTAAGGCCCCACCAAATACTTTGCTTAAAAGATGGAATACTAACATGTTTGGAGTATCATCAAGGCACCAAGCACAAAACAAGCATGTGCAAAATCCCAAGGCATAAATTTTAAGACTTATTGGATGATAGAACCATAATTCATTCCTGAAATTAACCAAACATAAAAACCAATCCATTACCCAATTCCATTTCCAAACCAAGCCTGAAAAATGACATCTTTCATGCCCACCACCCAGAGCCTGTTAAACAAGTGATACTATAAGAAGGTCGATGACTTAATAGACCTATTACCCTTCAAATCAAGCCCCTGAGTCCTATGAGTTGAAGCCCACAAGTATTGAGTCAAAGTTTAAAATCCTAGTCTAGTTAAAGTCAAAATCTGAGTCAAGTCTGAATTCAACTCTATGTCAAATTTGAGACTGCAATGTCAATTTCTTTTTATAATGTTCCCTTTATCAATAAAAGCACAAGATTTTTCTTGTTGCACTTTATGTGTCTCCTTTAATATCCAATTATCTTTTAAGCTTGGTTCAAATAAAAAAACTGAGATTAAAAATAAAATTAAAAAAGAGGAGAAAAAAAAAGATAAGAAAAAAAAGACAAGAAAAAAAAAAGAAAAAGAAATTTTTTTTGTCATATCTTAACATAAAAATTACATCATATTGGTATCATTCCAAGAATTTGCAAGCTCGTTAAGCTGAAGTTACACAATTTCTCTAAACCAACATCTTTTAAAGCCCCTATGTAAGATCATTTCAGATAATGGATCTCACTTTTAGAAAAAGTTTGTCACCATGTTGAAGAAGCAAAAGATTTAATATTGCCATTCATAAGCCAGTAAGGCAATCAAAGTTGACAATAAGATTTTAAAGTCAACCTGATAGAAAATGGTTGATAATCATGAATGGATAACTTTTGCACCTCGAAGACATAAAACCTCTATTTGCATTCCAGTAAGAGCATCTCCTTATTGGATGACATCCATCTTACCAATCTAGATGGAAATATAATTAGTATCATGATAATTGAAAGTTAGTTAGTGATGCTCTCAGAGCTTTAAATAGAAATTAGCCTAACACTTCAAATAAAGGGTTACCCGGGATCCTTTAAGGAAAGTTCATCTCGGTCCACACATTTTCAATAGCTACCATCTTTGTAGACTTAGATGGGATCAACTCAAAATATAATGTATAAGAACTATGTAAGTTTGATTCTCTTACAAATACATTTGATGCATAGGAATCCTTCACTGGGTTTGACCCCAATCATACAAAATCATAATCTTTTCATGCCAAGGTTATGTTTCTTAAAAGAGAAAAAAAAAAAGGAAGAAAAAAGAGATGAAAAAAAGATAAAGTTTGCTAAGCTAGAAATACAAAAGGGCGGCTAAGGTAAAAAATAGAGCAAGCTCATCGAGTTGAAAACCTGAAAGAGTAGCTCAAGCAAAAATTAGAGCTAAAATAAGGATGATTTATTTAAACTGGGGTTTGTCAAATTGAGTTTAAAAGTAGCTACATTAAAGAAGTGAAAACCTTAATTATCATACCTCCAGGGGGCATACCCCACAACCATCACTCTATGTATAGGTGTAGTCTCCTCCCTAGTGTCTCCCTCGGGTTCAATCATTAAAGTATGTTGTCATGCCCTCTCATAGGCCCATGTTGTAGTGACAAAGCAAATACCTATAGCCATCCAATGTACTAAAATTTGCAGATAGTGTCACTAAATAAAATCAGCAAGCCCTACTATTTATTACCACTTGGGGCATAATACCCTTGATAAGTGTTAATGGAAAAGCAAGCCTATCTAATGAATGACATGTTTGCCTCATCAACTTCACAACCTGATGCAAAGTTCCCAATGATGTTCAAAATTTCATTCCAAAGGGATTATAAAAGGTGAACATACAAGTCAAAGCTAGTTCCTCACACAAGGTGAAACCCACAAGATCTAAGCCTTTCTTGGATAGTCTAATTAGCCAAACCATCTTCATAGACCAAAACCAAAACAAATGTGTTGAACCATTAGCCTTAAGCCATTCTTGGATAGCAAGATAGCCTCAAAACCCTTATGGCCTGAAATCCTTAAAGGCAAAACCTATAACTAAGACAAGAACACAAGACAAGTTCTTGGCCATCCTTATAACCTGAAGACCATGGAGTGCAAGCCCATAAGATTTAGCCTATACCAATGGAAAGAAAACTTAAATTTCACTTAGCAAAAGCCCAAGCTAATAAATTTCCCAACCCTTAAAGCCTATAAACCTTCAAATCTATTGGGGCATGAACGAGTAGATATATATATATATATATTCAAGCACAGAAACCCAATTTTTGGTACTAACCAATAAGGTCAAACTTACTTATAGCCTTTAAATATACTCCTAGACTATAAATATCTCAAGACACTAGACTCTAGCCTTAGAAGCCAAGCCACCCAATTCAAGGCCAAACAAGATAACCACTTTAATCATATTGTCTAACTTAAAAGGCTAGTCCTGATCACAACCTTCATATCCTAAAATATTCTTTTAACTCTAGGTCAGACCTAACCATAGCCTATCATGAACATTGCAGTAACCTCACACTACATAATACCTAAAGACAAATTCATAGACTAAGGTCCAAACTAGATTAGAACCTCCTAAGATAAGCCAAAGCCCAAATCTTATTGAAGTCTTTTAAAACCAAGCAGCCCTAAACTAAAGCCTAACTGGGGCTCATCCAAAATGAGATAAATGGACCACAACCTGTCTAAACTAAACAGACCACAACTTGCTATATTGTTTCACGAACCAACTTATCCCAAAGAAAACCAGGCTAAGTCCTCCAAAATAAGTCAAACTTATGAACAAGCTTGTAGCCTCTAAGATAAATCAACTTAAACTTGATCATGCTTTCCTTGAATAATCCCTCATGCTCAAAACCAAAAGTTGTTAACTTGAATGAAGCTTGGCCACGACATTTTGAACTGGCCATAAGCCTTGTACACTTAAGTAAAGCTTAGTACCACATTTTGTCACTAGCCAATGAGCAAACAAGCAAAAATCTAAAATGAAATGTCAAAAGCCTTAAACCAGCCAAATTGTCATCCCTCAAATTTGATGGCATCTTCCTTATATCTATCAACTAAAAGCTTAGTTTCAAGATACCTAAAGAAATCTATGTATGATTTATGAACTCAATTCTATGAGTATTAGAAATCTTCATGCAATACTTATACTTCTATGACATTCGCCTTTGCAATAAAAGTTGCTTTACAATAACACGTACAAGATTTAAGACTTGAATCTAGGCAACAAAAGGAGCAGCAACATTAACATTGAGCAAAATACAACAACAATGAGAACTTATTAGACAGATGTTGTCATAGATGGATGGCTACATTGGGACTAATAGTGGATGCAAGTTTTACCTGCAAAGGGACTTAGAGAGGCCATAGATTGATCACTTAGGATTATTAATATTATATTTAGGATTGAACAAATGTTTCTTGTATTGCATTTAGAATTGATCACTTAAGATTATTAATGTTACATTTAGGATTGAACAAATACATGTTTTATTACATTTAGGATTGATCACTTTCTTATTAATGTTATTTCATTTTTAGTAACTGGATATGAATTCATATTTGTGTTTGGAATGCTGATTGATAATTTTTTTATTTATTAAATTTAATATAATTACAGGATGAAAAAATTTAATTTCAATCATAATTTAATGACGAATTGAATAAAAATTTAACTATGGAATTATATATGATTTAAAATAATGATAAATTATTGGGAATTTTATAAAATATTATAAAAATAACAATAGAATGGCGATTTATTTAACAAAATATTGTAAAATGTAGTAATAGATTGGCAAAGGATTTTTTTCAAAATCACATTAATTCATAATAAATTTGACGATGGATTATTGATGGATTTATTAATTCAAAATAAATTTTGATGATGAATTGGTATGAGATATTATTTGAATCATAATAAATATACCGACATTTTAACTACGGATTAATTAGGAATATATAGAGATAAATAACTTTAACTATGGATCAATGAGGGATTATTTTAAAATCAAATTAATTCATAATAAATGTAACAACGGATTAGGGAGAGATTTTATTTTATTCAGAATAAAAGTAATGAGAGATTAGCCATGAATTTTTATTAATTTAGAATAAAAGTAATGAGGGATTAGCGAGGGATGTTAGTTATTTTAGAATAAAAGTAGGAATTAGCGAAGGATTAACTAGGGATATTTAACGACAGATTACTTTACATACGGATTAACCAAGAACATTCCCTCGCTAAATATTTTAGCAATAAGTTTCAATTTACTTTTGTAAAAAAAAGTTAATGAGAAATTTTATAAATGTAGCGAGGGATTTTTCCCTCACTAAATTATCAAGGGAATTAAATCCCTCATTATCCAATTAGCAAGGAGAAATTTGACAGTGGATGATTTCTCTCGCCATTCTATTATTAATTAATTAATTTTAGATCCATTGCTAAATTATTGTTATTTTTTTTAAACCTTTTGGACTAATATAATCAAATTTTGACACAAAATTTGACTTTAAAATTGGAGCAGCCCAAGTATATCTGAGCTAAGAGACGAGGGATTTTGATAAAAATATAAAAATAATTTTAAATAATTTTAAATATACCATATTTATAAAATATTTATCAAAATTTCACAATTTATAAAATATTTACCAAAATATTATATTTTTATTAGTTTACAGAGAGTTTACAATAATTTTTTAATTAGTTTACAATAAATTTATAATAAGTTTATAAATTTTACACCGTTTATAATAAATTTATTATGACTTTATAATAAAATAATTAAAATATGCTTGATAAAAAAATAAAAATTTTTAAAAATATGATGAAGGGTGTCATTTTTTTAAGATACGATCATCAAATCTTTCTTGAGCTTAGCCATCATAAGCAAGCACAAAATATGGCCATGCTCAATCCGAGAATATCACCAAAGAATAGTGACATATCTAATCTCCTAAAATTAAAATTTTAGGAGTAAATTTATATCTATATATAAGATATACAATAAATAATTCAATTGAAATATTTTAAAGTTATAATAATGAATTAATTTGTATATATCAAATAGTAAATAGTGAAAAAAAATCCATGCTTCTTTACATTTTTCAACATTGGAACTAATTATGGTTGTTTAACTTATTTACATAAAATATATTATTGTTTATTAAATTTTGTATATAGTGTTATATAAATATTGTGATCTTTTATATTGTAATAAAAATTTATAAATTTTTGTAATTATAAAAATAAACATAATTTATTTACTTTTATATATTTGAAGAATTAAAGTTCTAAATTATTTAAAAGATTTATTTATTTATTATGTCTATTATTTTTTAAAAATAATTTAAGCACTTAATAATAATTGAAATTTATTCCAATTTCAATAATAATAAATTAGAAATGAAGACGCAAATATTATGCAGGTTTTTTATTCATCCAAATAAAATAAATAAAAATGGAATATTAAATAGAAATGATGGGAATATAATAATTGTTTAATATTGCCATCAATGCAATACTAATATCAATCTGTTCTAAATAGACTGTTTCTTATGAGAATTAGTAGAATATTGTGATCAACGAAAAAGAAATGGCATTCAAATTGCTTTGGTTGGTCCATCTAATAGATAATTTTTTTAATTGAAGAAATTAATATATTAAACCCACATATTTCTTGTAATTATACATTCTAATTTGTGTATGTATATATTTACTTAATTAATATATTTCTTTAATTTTAAACTATATTTTCAAATTACATTAATTAAATATATTAATTTTAAAAATTACATTATCTATTACTTTTTAAATTTTATTTTAAAAAATACTATACCTATCTTTTTTATTTTTCACTTTTAATTTTTAATTTTTTATGTTCTTAAAAAATGTGTGCGTCGTGATGTTGCTGGTGGAGAGAGAATCTAATTTTGGTGGTTTTCTTTGCCCATGGCTTTGTGGTTTGGCTTTAGTGGAAATGAAAGCGTGGCGATAATATAATTTTTCCCATAATTAAACAAAAAATTAATTATAACAGTATATGCTTTGACTATAAAAATCAATTAATTTAACATGTTACCAAATGTCCGTAAAGTATTTATTTGATGTAGCTTTGATATTAATTATCCTTAGTTGTTCAACCATCAGTTTCATCCATAAATTTATTTTTTAAATAATATTTAATTATTTTTCCAAAATTTAATTTTTAAAAATATTACAATATTTAAACAAAATATTTTATAATATATATAATTTTTAATAATATATATATAGATATATATCGATATAAATTGATATTGATATATATATCCGTATATATTAGTTGTAAAATAACAATACGTATAGATATATATTGATATATATTATTTTATATCAGTATATATTATACATAATTAGATATGTAAATATATTTTAAATATATATATAGATATATATTATATATAACTAGTTGTATGTATTGATTTTGAAAAAAAAAATATAATTATGTTTATATGTTTTGTTATATATCAGTATCTGTTGGTATATGTAGGTATATATCGGTATATGTTAACTATAGAATAATAATATATATGAATATATATCAGTATACATAGATATATATAGGTATATATATCGGTACATATTAATTATATAATAAAAATATATATAGTTATATATCGTTATATTTTAGATATAACTAAACATATATAATAATGAGATAAAAAAAATTAAGTAATTCAGAATATTTAATAATTAAAAAATTAAAAATTATGAAATTTATTTTTGTAATAATTCAAATTTTTAATTATTTTAATATGATATTTAAATAATAATATTATTATTAATTAAATAAATATTTAAGATTTAAAAATAAAAGAGAAAAATAAAATTTTAATATATATATAATTGTATTTATAAAAAAAGGAGAAGAAAAGAAATAGAAAAAAAGAAGAAAAGAAGAGAGAAAAAGTGACAGAGAGGGAGAGAGAAATAATGTATCGATTGATTTTTCTCAGATTTATCATCGTTGAGTAATCAACTATTGACACATTTTTCACACCATTGAAAAATCTATCGTCTGACCAGTCCAATGTCACCAAAATTATAGTCGTCCAACGCTGAAATTTTCATACTCGCCTGTCGAATTCAATCAGAGATGTACTGCTATAGTGATCTTTCGATCAATTTTTCGATCTCTTTTCACGGTGAAATTAATATTTTTGAAATTCTATCTTTTCAAGCTTTATTTTAGTATATTATTTATAAATTTTAGAGTATGTTTTACGTTAATCAAAATTCGATAACCGTTTTGATACGGTGACACTATTTCCGTAATGGTGATACTATTCTGGCAACAAAAATACTATTCTGGTAAAAAATATAAAAATGATAAAAAATAATAAATTAATAAATAAGAATAAATAAATATTAATAAATAATTAATGTAGAAGAAATTAGTTAGAAATTTTAAATTAAAATAAATTTAGAAAATATAATTTTAATTAGACGATTAATTAAATATATTTTAAAAAAAGTATGAGTAAAATAAAATAAAATAAAATGAATAATTGAATGAAGTTAATTATTATAAATTTTTTTTAGTATTTAATTGATAGAAATTTATAATTAGATAATAAAATAAATTATGAGTTATGATTAGTAATTTTAGATATAATTAAAGAAATAAATAAAATAATAATAATAAATATGTATAATTAATGATTGAAATTTAAATATTTGAAAGTGTTAATTTAAAACTAATTAAATGTAAAGATTTATAATTTAAGGATTATAATTTTAGTAGATTATTTAAAATAATAATTATTTATTTTGTTAATTAATTTAAATTAATTTAACTATTAAATATTATTATTATCAATATGGATATTATTATTATTATAGAATTAAAGATATTTGAGTAATTATTTTATAATAAAAATTAATCAAATAATTATTTTATAATAAAAATATATTAAATAGTATCAATAATTTGTTAACCAATATTTTTATTCTTAATTTTATTAAAATACAGATGTTAATTAGATTTAGTTAAATGTCAATTATGAAATTATTTTTTTGAAGCTATTTGAAATTATTTTAAAGTATATTTTAAAATTTTAAATAATTGTGTTGGAAACCTAATAAATAAATAAAGAAGAAAATTAAATTAATTATTTAAAAATAATTTTTAAGTGTTTTTTCACCTTCAGCCTGTACATCGAGGAGAATTATCGAATTTCATCTATTGTGAGTTATATAGAATAATATAATACCATGCTTTTCTAATTTATGTTTATAATTGTTTTTGCATAATGTATCAACTGTTTATGCAACATCTATATAATTATTATCATTATAAGCATAATGTATATTGAGTAAGAGTTGATTGTATTTGATGTAATATTTGGTGCCGGATAGAATTAGTATGATGTGAGGCCACACATGATGGGAGATACGAGTTATGATAGAAGGATATTATATGATAATAAGATTATGACTAGCGGGAAGACATGGATATTTTCATGCTTAACACTACTTGTCAGTCGAGTAGCGCTGCTTGGCTATGGCTGTGACGACGGACTCTATGTATTGAAATCTAAGAGAAACGGGTGGACGTAAAGAGCCAGATAGGGGGGACCGACTCCTCAAAATTGAGATTTAGTGTGATACCATTGATTTACTCATATTCTTATTTGTTTATGTAATTTGTTGGTTGATTGACATTTATATGAGTACGTTATACATGTGATAATTGTATTATATTAATTATTATATAGCTTATTGAATCGAACGTTTATTTTTGTTCACCATTTTCTTCCATGTTGCATGTTTAGTATAAGATTACTGTTATTCAGATCACCCTGTCTTTTTATTTATCGGCATAAGTATTAATTGTATATGTTTTAATGCATAATTATGTTATAATTATTTTCTAGAACTCTTAATGGTATTTCTTTTTTTATCTTATTTAGTTTCGCGGTTTAATTAAATATATTTGTTACTAAATATCTGATAATGATAATGTGACATTATATTAAAGTATAATGTTAGTAGGTTTGGAGGCCCGTTCGAGATAGCAATTATTATCATCTATATTTATCGAAAATGAGTTATCAAACTTATTATGGATTTTAAAAGTCTTGTATTTTTTTTATTTTTTAGTGTTAGTATCTTTAGATTGGATCGTGATAATTTAAATATGTTTTATTTTTTAAAAAAATTAAAATTTATACTATTCATTAATTGATTTAGAATATTATGATTAAATATTAAAAAAAAATTTTAAAAAAAATGCTAAAAATAATTATCATATAAATTTCAGTCGACGTAAAAAAGTGGCTATGTCCGCTAAAATATTTTACGCATGCACAAGCTGTATATGGTTGTGGGGGGTAGAACTGGACGCGTGTTTTATTAGTATCGTACTTTTATATATGTAGATAGTACTTTTATTCATTAATTAGGTTAGTGGGCATAAATTGAGGATAATATTGATATTTTGTTATATAAAAAAATTATGATAAAACGCGTTCAAAAATTGGAAAGTACATTTAACAACATACAAACAAATTAGTACTGGACAAATCTAACCAAAAAAAAAAATTGAAAAGATTTAATAATCTATCTTTCTCATTTCCTTTTGAAAATATATTATAATTAGTATTATTTGATTTTTTTTTCATTTGCATGATTGAGATGGATGGAGTTATTGTAGAAATCAAAATTAAGAAACTATTTAATTATTTTGATAGAGTATATAGACTATTTGGTTAATAAAGTTAAATATCATGAACAAAATGGTCATTTAACTTTATGAAAAATAATATAAAAGTAACGTAGAAATAAAAAAAAAATACTTCCAAGGGTTTCTATATATATATATATATAATATATGTACTTCCAAGAGTCTATAAACACCATCTTCAGCATGAGCATTTCATCACACGAAGCAAATAAATTAAATTGCTATAGTTAGTTAACACCATGGTTATAAGATGTCTGTCCTTAATCGTAAAGCCGAAAATTATGTCAACGTCCCTACAGATAAGCTGTTTAATATGACTATTTCTGGAAATGACGACGTCCTGACTCAAGTTTTTTCTTCAATCCATTAAGAGTATTGAGACCCTTCAAGGCAATGGAGGTCCTATAACTGTTAAGAAGATTACCTTTACAGGTGATAACACTTAATTTTTATTTAAGGCTTTGATTAGTCAATTATATTACTCTTTAATTAAAAATTTATGTATCTTTCCTTATATATATAGGCAGTGAACAGGGATACGTGAAAAGCAAAATTGGTGGGATACACAAAGATGATTTAACATTTACATACACCACTTTTGAAGGCCAGCCATGGATTGCTGGAGTAGATAAGGTTTGTTTTGAGTTCAAAGTTGTACCTTTTGGTGAAGGATCCATTTTGAAGATGGTGAAAAATTACCATACAAATACTGTTAGTAACTCCCATGATGAACACGTCGATGTTATCCACGCCAAGTTAGCTGGAGTTCACAAAGCATTTGAAGCACATCATGAGAAAAATTAATTTAAATTATGCTTGAAAGCTACCTATCATGTGGGTGTGTTCAAATGTTGTTTCGGTCTAATATTATAATAAATAAAGCTGGCTATCATCCTTTTTTTTTTGCCCTTTTTACTTCGGGCCAAAAACTATATTTACATGTATGTAATTTTTGGTCTGATTAAGGGAAGTTGGATATTATGTTAAATACGAGTATGGCTTGTACCATACTTCATACTATATATTGTAATGAGTTCATATATAATAAGTATTACATTTCCTTTGCACCATATACATTTGAAATAATCATTATACTTTTTATCATGAAAAATATTTTTCATTTAGATTGTTTATTTATAATAAACAATAATTAATAAAATGTATATATCACCTCCATTTTTCTAAAAAATATAATAGATTAACAAGACTGAAAGCAAAAGCATTTACAATTAGTATTTGTATACATAATCCAAGTCAATAATTTAATCATATTGTGTATACAGATAATTTGACTTGGAAGAAAAAAAAATATAATGCCAGCTGTTATCATCATTTTTTCTCTTTTGATAGTTAAAGAATATATAACAAAATGCATAATGATGACTTTTGTTTTCTCGAGAAAGAATAAATGTATATGTATAAAAAGCTGACTATATATATATATTGTGCACACACGAATAAGTTGACTTGAATAAGGAAGTTGTAATGGGATCTTTTTTTAAAAAAATAAAAGTCATACCTTGATATTAAGATGAAGATATAAAACATGAAGTTCAACACATTAACAATAAAAGATAAAAAATTTTTCAACCCAAACAATAAGATCTGAGAATAAATTAGAGTGTTGCAAGGACATAAATTGATTTATTATATGTTCAAGGAGTCCGACTCCGTCTACAAGCAATAAAATTATTAGTCCATATGCTGTAGTTGAGAAGGACTTTTTCCATGCTACTTAATATAGTTTCATTGGAGAGGTTGTCAAACACTACCTTACAATATGTTTTTACAATAGTTTATGAAAACACAAATCTTTTACTAATTGGAGATGAAAAAAAATAGCCAGAGCTTTAACCACTATCAGATCTCAAATTTCAATAAATTTTTTGGCAGCACATACTAGGACCACTCCATAACGGTCCCTGAAAATTATACTAAAACTCATTTTATTATTCTCCAAAAATTCAGCATTTTGTATTAGCTTTGATGAAGTCAATTGGAGGAACATTCCAAGTTGAGTCTGTATAGGACTTAATGTGGTGGGATTGAGAAATGCACCACCCTCACTGATAAAATTCACCTCAAAAACTATTTTTTTTTTCCACTGATAAAATAACTGAATGATGGTTGAGAGCCAAGTAATCAAATATGGCCTTGCTCCTCCACTGCCACCAATTGTAACAAATTATAATCACCTTTTTGAAGTTCCTCAAAAAAGAGAGAGTCCATGAGGTTGACTAGCCAAGCTTTAAAGGAATGACCCGAAATACTATAACCTGTGGACATTGAAAACTGAACCTAAATTTCTTGAATTGCCACACAATCTCGACATATAATGGACAACACTTTCATTTTGCGGGCACCAAGCACATCTATTATGGACTGAACCGATTCTTCATTAAATGATATCTAATGTAGGTAAGATGCCCAAAGCGTCTCTCCATATAAAAGTAAAAATTTTCGATGGTAGTAGTAACTTCTAAAATAACTTTTAAAACTTGGATCGCGAAGAGACAGAGGTTGAATTATTCTCATAACCAGCCATTAGAGACAAAATAATTCTATATCCACTCTTTACTAGATAGGCACCGGTAGAACTATAGTGCCACATTAGTGAATCATCTCTAAGAACTGGATTCAATGAGATCTTGTTTTATACGGTCCACGTCCACGAGTAAGAAAGTCTTCTCACTTAAATTTCATTTTTACTTATTCTTATCAGTGTCAATCAGTTCAGAGACCAAGACATTTACTAGTATATTTATTTGTGGAGTAATAATATTTAAGGTATACGGCTATAGTACCTATTTATCAGTCCAAAATTTTACTATCCTCCCATTGTCAATTTGCCAATGTAAACTATTAGATAGCACAATACGATCCTTCAAGATAGACTGCCAAGTATGGCTTGGATTACTACCCAATGCAACTTTCATGAAGTTTGATCGTGGTATGAACAGAAGAGAAATAACATTCAAATTGCTTTGGTTGGTGCATCTAACAGATAAATTTTTTTTATTGAAGAAATTAATATATTAACCCACTTGTTTCTTGTAATTATACATTCTAATATATATATATAATTAATATATTTATTTAATTTTAAATATATTATATTAATTAAATATATTATAAAAAAGGAAATTACATAGTCCATTACTTTTTAAATTTTATTTTTAAAAATACTACAAATACATTTTTTTTTTACTTTTTTTTTTAAACTTTTTTTTTTCTTTTGCTAATATAAGATGCTCTTAAAAAAATGCGAGCATGATGTTGCCAGTGGAGAGATCAGCTTGCCCATGGTTTTCTTTGCCATGGTTTTATTTGCCCATGGTTTTGGTGAAAATGATAGCGCGGCGATAATATAATTTTTTCTATAGTTAAACAAAACAATTAATCATAACAGTATATGCTTTGGCTATAAAAGTCAATAAATTTAAAATGTTACCATATGTGCGTTAACTATTTATTTGATACAGCTTTAATAATTTTTTTAATATAAAATAAATTTTTATTGATAAAATAAAAAATATATCTATAAAGTATAAATAAAATGATATAATTTTAAAGCATATAAAATATACATGACAAATAAAATTATTAGATTGGACAATAACAACATGACACTAATAATATAACTTTTAACAAAATAATTATTTTATCCTATATATTATTTTTCATATTAGAAAGATACTACTATTTATAAAAATAAATAACTTTTATTAAAAAATAATAAATTTTTATTATAAAAAGATAAATAATCTCAATTTAAAGAAAACACATAATTTTCAAGTAAAAAAAATAAAATTTATAATAAAAAAGTTTAAACTGCATTTAATTTTATTTTAAAAATGAAAAAAAAATATAAAAACAAGACACAATTGATAAATTTTATATTTATATTGATATAAAAATTATTTTAAGAATAAATCACAAAAAAAAAATATAAAAATTAAAAAAATATAAAAATTAAATAATAAATTAAAAAAAATTCTTATTAAATATATGAAACAAGAATATATGTAAATATACATGTTATTATATACATGTTAGCTATATAATAAGAATATATATAAATATATATTCCTATATATTACATATAATTAAATATATAAAATATATATCTAGTAATAATTAATTATAAGTAATGAAATAAAAAATTAATTAAGTATATATGCTAATCAAATAGAAATTTTTTTTATAAAAAATTATATATTTTATTTTATTTTAAATATTTTTTATTTTTTAGAAATTAAAATTTTTTGTTAATATTAATTAATTAATTTATAATATTATAATTAAATATCAATTTTTTTTAAAAAAATATTAAAAATAATTTAAAAATAATTATTGCATAAATTTTAGTGGACATAAAACTGTGTCCTTGTCCACTAAAATATTTTATGCATGTACAAGCTGTGCATGACGTGGGGGTAGAACTGGACGCGTGTTTTATTGTATCATATTTTTATAATATATATATATATAATATTTTTTGAAAATTTTAAATAATGGTAATATTTTTAAAAATATTTTTATTTTTTTTAGATAATTACGTAAATTTTTCTTAAAAGAAAAAAAAAAACCTTAAGCCTGGAAAAATACTAACAAAGTGGAAAAGTTCACTAATTGGATTAATGGGCAAACCTTAGTAAAAGCGTAAATCGTTGTGGAATTTCCTTTGTTAGTCTAAAGGATATTAATTTCAGTATTATGATTAACATTACCGTTAATTAGGTTACTTGGGAAATAAATTGATGATAATATATATTGATATTTTATTATATAAAAAAATTATGATAAAATATATTTAAAAATTAGAAAGTACATTTAATTTCTTGCATATAAATTAATACTAGACAAATCTAATGAAAAAAAATTTGATAAGATTTAATAATAAAAGTTTCTCTATCTTTCTTATTTCTTTTTCAAAATCTATTATATAATTAGTATTATTATTTGTTGTTTTTTTTATTTGCATGATTGAGATGGATGAATTTATTGTAGAAATCAAAATTAAGAGACTATTTAATTCGTTTGATAAAGTAGATAGACTATTTGGTTAATTAAGTTAAATATTATGAACAAAATAGTAATTTAACTTAATGAAACGTAGGAATAAAAATATACTTCCAAGAGTCTATAAATACCATCTTCAGCTTGAGCATTTCATCACACAAAGCAAATACATATCATATTCTTTTTTCTTTCTTAATTAATTTGCTATAGTTAGTTAAAACCAAGGTTATAAGATGTCTGTTCTTAATCGTAAACACGAAAACTATATCAATGTCCCTGCACAGAAGCTGTTTAATTTGATTGTTTCTGGAAATGACGAAGTCATGAAACAAATTTTTCCTCAAGCCATTGAGAGTATTGAGACCCTTAAAGGCGATGGAGGTCCTGGAACTGTTAAGAAGATTACCTTTGCAGGTGATAATAATTAATTTTTATTTAAGGCTTTGATTAGTTAATTATGTTTCTCTTTAATTAAAAATTAATGTATCTTTCCTTATATCTATAGGCAGTGAACACGAATATGTGAAATGCAAATTGATGGGATACACAAAGATGATTTAACATTTAGATACACCACTTTTGAAGGTCAGCCATGGAAATCCGGAATAGATAAAGTTTGTGTCGAGTTCAAAGTGGCACCTTCTGGTGAAGGATCCATTTTGAAGATGGTGAAAAATTACCATACAAATACTGTTAGTGACACCCATGATGAACACATCGACGATATCCACAAGAAGTTAGCTGGAGTTCACAAAGCTTTTGAAGAACATCATGAAAAAAATTAATTTAAATTATGCTTAAAGGCTGGCTATCATCTTTTCTTTTTCCCCCTCATGAGTCATGTGGGTGTGTTCATATGTTGTTTCGGTCTGATATTATAATAAACAAAGCCGGCTATCATCTTTTTTTTTTCCCCTCCTTACTTCGGGCCAAAAACTATATTTATATGTGTGTAATTTTTGGTCTGATATTAATGGAAGTGTTGAAGTTGTTGAGACTTTTGTTTCAAAGTTAATAAAATGTGTGCTTTTAGATTTGAGTTGCTGAGATTTTGCAGAGTTGTGTTTTTATATTTTGTCCTCAATTACAAAAGTAATGGCTCTCCATGTTTTGAGCAACAAATTCAGAAAATTTGTCTAAATTTAGTTATTGACTATGAAAGCCTCTCTCTTCCTATAAAAGAGAAGCTTTTGCTGTAATTGGATGTTTGTGCGACAAGTGTATAAGAGATTGAGAGAGTGTCTGAAAAATCTGTAGACAAAGAAAAAGAAAATCTCATTTCTGTTGTTTCATACTATATTTTGCTTTGTTTATTTGTTTGTGTATTTTATTTGTCTTATAAGAGAGAGAACTCAACAAATGGTATCAGAGTATTAATGGTCTTGGAGGGCCTGTTTTTGTTAAAAACTATTTTCAAATTTGCATATTTTTTTTGAAGAATATGAATAAAATGCCACTTTCAGATTTAATTTTTCGTTAAGCTTGAATTTCTCATAGTTATATTTGTTGGGGGCATATTTCTATTGTCTTTGAATTCATGTTTTTTTTATTTATGTTAAAGTAGTTTCTTTGTGCCGAAATTTGAAAAAAGAAAAGATGGGTTTTATAAGTTACAAAAGGAATGTTTACAAGCACCTAATGCATGTCCATAAACTGCAAATCAAGTTGAAGGACCGTTAAGTCCAAAAACGGCAAAGATATGAAGGACCTTCAAGTCCATAAACTGAAATATCTATGAAGGGAAAATCAAGTCCATAAATTAAAATGTTGTTGAAGAAATCGGTATGTCTAAAAACGGCAAAAATGATGAAAGAGACCATCAAATCCATGAACTGAAATTGAAAGAGATCATTATGTCTATAAATTGAAATTTTGAAAAAAGTGATCTGTGCATATCCAAAAACCGCTAAGTTTGTTGTTGAAAGACCAAGAAACATATGGTTTATGTAGTTGTTTAATGTGAATGGCAAATAAAAATAAAATGTTTGAAGAAACCTTGTTTTAAGGAAGAGTATCTTGCGTGTGAGAGGCCACCAAAGGAAAAAAGGAAGAGCAGAGAGTGAACTGAAAGTTGTTGATGGAAGAAGATGTTGAAGTTTTTCAAATCTCCAACAAAAATCTCATCAAGAGGGAAGTGTTGAAGTTGTTGAGATTTTTGTTTCCAAGTTAATGAAATGTGTGCTTTTAGATTTGAGTTATTGAGATTTCGCGGAGAGTTGTGTTTTTGATAATTTGTCCTTAATTACAAAAGGAATGGCTATCCATATTTTGAGCAACAAAGTCAGAAAATTTGTCTTAAGTTAGTTATTGACTAAGAAAACGTCTTTCTTCCTACAAAAGAGGAACTTTTGCTGTAATTGGATGTGTGTGTGAGAAAAGTGTACAAGAGATTGAGAGAGTGTAAGAAAAATATGTAGAAAATGAAAAAAAAAAAAAAGAAAATCTATTTTCTGTTGTTTCATACTTTATTTTGCTCTATTTATTTGTTTGTATGTTTTATATGATAACTCCAACAGGAAGTTGGATATTATGTTAAATGTGAGTATGGCTTATACCATACTATATACTGTAACGAGTTCGTATATAATAAGTATTATATTTCCTTTGCACCATATACCATTGAAATAATTAATATATTTTGTATTCTAATCATATTATTCGAATGAAAAATATTTTTCATTTAGATTGTTTAATTATAATAAACAATAATTAATAAAATGTATATATCACCTTCATTTTTCTAAAAAAGAATAGAATAACAAAGCAGAAAGCAAAAGCATTTATACTAACAAATCTTAATGACTTTTTATATATGTATTTTTTCAAGACGTTCTCATTTGATAGTTAAAAAAATATATAACACAATGCATACATGGCTTTTGTTAGAAAGAATATATATATATACAAATCTTAATGTTCACACACGAATATAATGACTTTTGGTGTATATATATGTGTGTGTGTGTGTTCACACACGAATAAGTTGACCTTTCACGATGACAAGCATTATTGACGAATATTTCTATCGGTACTGTTAAGAATCTGTCTTTAAATAATTTATCAACAGATTTCCGATCAAAATCTTTTATATATGATCCGTTTGTCCGCAGCAAATTAACCAAGTGAAAATAGACTCTGTTGGTTGTTGCCAAGAAATTACCGACAGTATAATTAATTGTAAAAATATTCACTTTACCAAGAGATTAATTTATATGTTCCTTGGATCAGTACTTTCATCAATAAATAAAATACGAGATTTCATACTGAGTTGAGAAGATAATCGATAAACTATTGATAATTTATTTTAATATTATTTTAAAAATTTTCAACTTCGACAATAATTGGTTAGTAATTTTTTAAATTTAGTTTCTAAATTCAATAGTCAATCGATAATCTGTCAGTAACTTTTATTTATCTAGAAATTTCAATTGGTATTTGATCGGAAAATGATATTTATTTTGGTATTTGTCGGCAATATGTTAGTAAATGTATTAATTTTTAAAAATTGAAAATTTTAGATTATTATATTATTAAATTTATTTTATTAGAAATGTTAATTATTATAATTTTATTAATTTTATTATTAATTTTTTAATTTATTAATTTTTAGTATTATTTAAAATATTCTATAATTATTATATTTTTATTTTTAATAAAATATATACAAATAAAAAGAAATAAAAACTCCAAATAAATAATTCATATGAATAAAATTATAATAATAAAAATATACAAATAATATATAAGTAAAATAAATAAATAAAGTAAAAAAATAATGGGGAATGTAGATAGAGGCAGAGGTGGAGCAATTGAAGATTGAGAATTAGAGGCACCGAGGAGGTATTGTTGCAGAAATCGATCCAACAATACTTGGAAATCTTTCTGCATCTACTCTTGCAATATGTGCTCCCGCTCAAGTGCTTCTATTTTCAACTTTTTGCTTTGTGTTTGGAACTAATCCTAAAGTGATACCTTCAACTGCTCCACTTCTTAATGCAGTATTGAAAAGGAAGTTAAGGATGAGGTGATGGCCTCAGATACATACTAAGAGCCCATCCTATACATCCTTCTCTTTCTCTCCATACTAGCAACCTCAATAAACAATTGAGTCTTATCAATAAGCTCACCTATCTAAGACTGCTGGTCACGAGATGCTATAAAGTGGTCTTGATATAGAAAAATTAAATGCAAATGTTAAAATTTATAAAATTATATGTATATCTCGGGAGCACTGATCAATAGGGTGTATACTTATAAGACATGTGCTTATTATTACATTCAATAAAATAAATAAAGAATTTCTTTACTGTATGCGTGCTTATTATTTTAATATGATAAAAAAGTTATATGAATAGATAATTCAACTTCATGTTCAAGTATGTGACTTGATAGTAAAACTTTAAAGCAATATGAATTTTATTCTAAATTATCCGTAGTCGATAATTATTATTGATGGAACAATAATAAATAAAGGCTAGTATATATTTTGACTAATGATCATATTTTATTGATTATGAATATGAGATATTAAGTAAAAAATGTAAGTACATATTAAAGAATATTGTACTAGATAGATCCAAAATGAGAATGTTAATCTGAATTAATAAAAATGACAATGCTCATCACAATAGTATTATGCAGTCTTTTGATTTGAAATCACTATATTCCATATATGAAGAGTTTTGTATTTTGACATAATTCCATATTATCTTTAAATAAATTTAATAAGGATTATTGTTGAACATTTAATAAGTTATAGAAAGGGATATAGATGATTTAAATGTGATTTATTCCTCTCATATCGTGAGAGAGATATCTCTAGGTCTCTTAACAAGTTAGATTGAAAAATATACATAGCCATGCTCAAAAAAATTAATAAGAGATATTAATATTATTTGTTAAGTCAATTTGCTTGAGAATTAACAAATTTTATCAATCAATATAAAGATGACATATTCTTTGCCCTATGATTAATCCAAGATGTCGTTTGACCAAAGGACTAAATATCTTATTATGGATTAAGTTTAGTTGAATCTCCGATTCTCACTTAATTTGGATAATTATAATGTCTTACTAGAGCCCACTTATGATTTGTGGGCTTAAAGTAATTATTTAAGCTTATTGTCAATACAGGTGAACCTACAGGGTCACACATCTAAAAAGAATTAAAATAGACATAATTAATTTAAGTCTTTTTATGCATACTTGGAGACATTACAAAAATAAAATGTTTTTATTTTTGTAATAATATATATATATATATATAAACGTTTAAGGATGCATAATTATTTTCCTTAATTGTTGAGGAAACCTAATAGGGTTATAAAGTGTATATATATGGATATTCGGTCAGTAGGTTATCCAACCGTAACCAAATGTTTTGAGGACAAAATTTATTAACCGAATCGACCTATTTTTATTTTTAATTAGTTCAGTTAATTACTGAATTATCTTCTATTGGTTTTGTTAAATGAAAAATTAACCAATTTTTATTGGTTGTAGCTAGCTATCTTCAGTTGAATCTTTGTCCTGGGACCTATCTTAATTTTGTAATCTCAATAAAAATAGGTATTATCTTTGTCAAAACTTGTTGGTAATAATTCATAATCACTAGAACTTGGATGTATAAGCTTTCATGCATTCCTCAAAAAATAAGAACTTGATCACCCAAATCAGTTTCATAATCCATGGGTGCCATCATGAAAAAAAGATGCTTAGCAAGAGATAATATATACTTGTGAAAATGTGAGCTAGAACAAAAAAAATAACTCGCACATCTATAAAATTAATAAGGATAAACAAGAATATGGGCAAGAATCAACTAAGCAAAACTGACCAACTTAATAAGTTAACCATCTATTTAAGTGCAACAAATCAACCTTTTCCAAATATATAATAAAATACAACTGGATTAAGGATTGCATGCATTAATTATAATATCTCTAAACAAAATACAAAAATAAAAAGAGAACATATTTAATTTAAATTAATAAAAATATAGAAGAGAAATTTATATCAAAATATTTTTAACTACAAATAATGAATATCCATAATAAATTCAAAATTCTTAATGTTCAAATACTTCAAAGTTCAAAATATGAATAATTCCATAATAAATTTAATAATATAAACATTCAAGCAACACCAATAATCATAAATCCATGAGTTCATAGTTTAAACAATTCAAAGTTCAAAATACGAATAGCAACCATAAAAACCCAAATTCACACATTCAACATAATTTAATATATGACAACACAAAACAAGTAAACAACCATAAACATCTAACAATAATTAGTCTTCATCCACATCTACAACAGTTGAATTTGAAACAACATTTGTTTATTCAACCTCAGATACAACTATAACTATTGTTGAAAAAATATAAAAAAAAATTAAGGACTTAAAATAAAAAAAACTAAAATAATGAAACAAACTAAATTAAAAATAGAATGGCAACCATAATATAGAAATAAATAAAAATTTACCTTCTTTAAGCATTTCAATCTCCTCAAGTGTTTTCTCAACTGTCATTGGCTCTTATGAAGTTCACAACCACTCTCCACAATGCATAAGCAACTCAACTAATTTCAGACTCAAAAGAACTTCTATACGGATCGAGTAATACATCACATGCCATATATGCTAAAATTAGAAACCTATGGGAATGAACTTTCCACAAACCAAAGACAACCAAGGTAGGAATATCTTTATAGTCTCTAGTTAAATATCTGTCTAATTCAATCTTGTGATCTCCACTTGCTTTTTGGTTTCTATACCCCTTAAATAACATAGGCTCATCCCTACCTTGGATTGTAGCTTGCATTTGAATCCCACTTGCACCAACATTAGAAGCACTTCTATTTTGTTGGCCACTTATCTTATTCTTATACTCATTAAAAAGCTCAAAAGTGGCTTCCATCAACTTCGTAGAAAAACTTAAACCTTTTTCTTGAACAACTCCTTTAAAGTGTACTATGTGTAATCAAATTTGTATCGAGGACCAAGAACAACGACTATGTAACTTAACATATTGTTTTGATCTGAATTGCCCCAAATTTTGTTATATTTGCTTCTCATTTTAATAGCTATGGGGGACAACTCCAGGTCATCATCATTGTTTTCTAACTCTTTCAATAAAACATGTATATATGACATACCATAAAAAAGGAATTACAAGTACAATATTTTAAACCCAATACCCATAAGGTCATTTTGTAAAATTTTTCTAAAAATTTGCAAAATCTCCTAAGACATGCCCAATCATCTGAGTTAGGCCTACCATTTGTCTCCATATATCTACTATCAATCTCATCATCTCTCATCAGATCATACTTGAAAGATCTATGTTGCTCATTTTATCTCTGAAATGCCTTCTCAAATTTTTCAGCCCCTGTCCAACATGAGGTATATGGGATTCCTCCTAGTGGGGACATCCAAAACCAATAATGCCTTGTCTTAAATCCCTTCCATCTCAACACACTCCTTAAACTTGGCCGATCTAGATGGTGAGGCTCTAATATATTTAACATAACAACTCACTTTATCTATAGAAGCAGAAATATCATGCAACCCCTCCACAAGTATCAAGTTCGCAATGTGAGCCACACTCCTCATGTATAAATACCTACCCCCAAATATAGTTGGACCCTATTCAGAAATTTTCTTCTTCATACTTGATATTGAAATATTATTAGAGGAAACATTGTCAACTATAATGATTATAATATTGTCTATTACACAATCAAGCAAATATTTTTCCACACTTTAACTCAAATATTCACACTGATGACTAGTAATTGGATAAAATTAATTACGTTTTTGCACAACTTTCAGTTCTTATCTATAAAATAAGCAGTGAGACACATATAATTGATTCTTTGAACTAAAGTCCAAGTATCTGTGGTAAGACACACTCTAGAGCAATCATTTTTCAACATCTTTTTCATAGTTTTTTTTCTCACCATCAAAGAATTTAAACATATCTCTAGTCAATGTTCTTCTATAAGAAGAAAAATAGAGGACAAAGTTGATAAATAAAATTTTAAAACCTGGGGCATTCAACAAAATTTAAAGGCAATTCACACTGAATTATCAACATAGCCAATACCTTTCTACAAGTAACTCTATTAAATTTCCAATTAATTAAGCTACCGTCCCCTGATTAAATATTCAATTTCATTTGTTTTGTATCCTTTTCATTAATTAGATTACCTTGGCTTTTAGTCACATGATATTTCAAAGCACTAGTCCCATTCTTTTTTATATCATAAAAAAATTCCTATCACAAAACTTACATTGCACTTTTAGCTGACCATCCTCATTTTCAGTCTTGTCACTGAAATGTTGCCAAACTTATGATATAGTCCATGTTTTCTTCTTTCTAGAAGGGACAACAATGTGTGTCCCCATGCTTGACAGGGGACCAAATTGTATTTTCTCTTCACGAATCTCAATATGACTCGCCATCTGCATTGCAATACAATAAAAAAGATCCACTATCAAGTTTATCTTAGATTTAATATCAAATCATAAATTAAAGGTTTTATTAATTACATTGAAAGTGAGCAAAAATATACTCATAAATAAAAAAAGCAATTTACAAATATGACAAGTGTAAAACATACCATCTCTTATTTGCAATTTACAAATATGACACGTGTAAATCATGCCATCTCTTATTTATTTCTTCATATTCAACCACATTTATTCAATCCACAAACAAGATCGACACATTTATTAAAATTACTCAAAGAAATCAACAAAATTTGAGTGACCAAGACAATGATTAATTCTACATTCATACAATCAGCTATATCTTTTTTATTTTTTAAAAAAAGAAGATAAGATTTCCATATATATATATATATACTTCCCCCTTTTGATTATAATAACTAATTCTCTCTTTTGGTACAATTACATGTGACCAAAGTAGCTTTTTTTTTTCTTTCTCATGCATTATCTCTTTTCTTTCTTTCTTAAACAAACCCATCAATAATTGAATTTAATTTTTATAAACCCATCCAACATTTTTACAGCATGTTCCATATCAAGAATTGAATTTTTCTACTAAGGCATATAAAGTAATTAAAAGAAGACATTTTAATACATACAATTTCAACAAATCAAACTGTAAATAAAATTTTTTAAAAAGAAATTGTGGGAACATCTAAATGCATAGCCCAATTAATAAAGTAAGAAGGCATGCTAGAATCTCAGCACCATATTCCTATCTGCAACGTATAATCAAATTCTCTTTTTTTTTTAATTCAAACAGTAGCTAAGGTTCTACTTTAAGTAAATATGATCATTAAAATATTAGTCTAATTCTAAAAACCCTAACTATCCAAAACCCTAGCTTCCTAAAACCCTAATTCCCAATCCTCAATTCCAAAAACCATAAACCTAAATTTGTAAATAGTTTAATTATTAAAATTGATCTAATAAGCCAAATTTCTAAACCCTAACTCTAGTAAACTTTAAGAACCAAACCCTAATTGGCCTTATATTTCTTAAAACCCCAAAATAGCTTTTCAATTATCAAAACCCTAAATTATTTTCTTAAATTCTAAAATTCAAAGTTGCTTTATTGAATCCTAATTTGTTTTCCAAATATCCAGTAACTGTAAAAATTAACTTTCAAACCTTAGATCCCAAATTCTTAAGTTCTTCTTCCAGAACCATAAATTATTCTTCAAACAAACCCTAAAGTGCTTTATTTTTTATAAAAAATCCTAAAACCCTATTTCCTCAAACCTTAAATTCTAGAACCCTAATATTTTAAGGATCCAAAACCCTAAATTCATGATGTTAGCCTTAAACCCTAATTTGATTAACCAAAAATCTTGCTACTTTCTTAAAATTATAAAACCCTAATCAATTCCATTTTTCCAAAAACCTTCACAGTAGCCTAAATAATAATAATAATAATAATAATAATAATAATAATAATAATAATAATAATAATTTCAAAATCCCAAAACCCTAAATGTTGATTAAAGAATCCTAAATTGAGACATAAACCTAAATTTTTATCTTTATTTGCTTTATTTAATTTTAGATTTGATTACGTAGTTTATTATATGTTTTGATTTATTTAATTTCAATGCTTGATTTATTTAATTTATCATGGATGTATATTCTCTTTATTATTATGATCATTATTTGTTTGTTTTGGTATTAAAATTGTAAGAGGTATGTTTCCACTTTGTGGGTACCTCATTAGTTAAATTTTATATAATTTAAATTGCTTTTACATTTTGGACCAATGTAAAGGGCACGTTTTCACCTTTCGGAGGGGTGTCCTATTTAGTTTTAGAAATGGACGATGTAAAGACATGTTTCTACCCTCGAATGGGTATCCATTTATTTATTTTGTTTGGACATTGCTTTGATTTTAATATAATGATGGTTTATTTTAATTGTTACATGTAGTATGGATAATATTGTTATATTTAAGAATTTTATAATATTAAGACATGCAAAGGAGGCCGGTTCTAATGAACCGGGCATTGTGGGGGTGTTGGACCATTTCTCAACTTCCCCACACGTACCCAACTTTTCGAACCTATTAGGGGGTTGGGGATTCCTTAGAAATTGAGTAATTCACCCCTTTCTTTTTTTCGGCCCGTCTAGGCGGTGACTCTCCATTTTTTCTGGGCTTAGGCTTGTGTTCTCTAAGGCCCCGAACCTAAATAATGCCAAAGTCGCAAGAACCATTCCACCGGAAGTGGGGGAAAAAATTCCCGTTCACAGTCTTCACACTTCAAAATGGATCTTTATCCTTAGGACATTCGGTATTTACTCTTCAAAAATGAATCTTCGCACATGGATATTGTCCTATAGTAGCTTCAACTCTTCTAGCTGGACTGATATTTTATCTTTTGTATTTTCATTCTTTTAGGGTTCTTACTTTTTTTTTGTTCTTCCTTTTGTAAGAAATTTAGCTATTTTTTAGCTAGCTCTTTTATCCTCTCTTTGCCCCCCCTGCGGGACAAAATATTAAAAGTGAGTTTAAAAATATTTTGTATACGCATAAAATTAAGAATCAAAAAGAGAAAGTTTTGCCCTCTGTATAGGCTTAAACCAATAATTTTATTGTCATGTAGGCTGTGATTGATGTTTGTGTTTTGTCTAGCTCCTTACACAAACATGCATCTCCATTTCTATATAGTGATTGGATCTTTCTTAAGCAATGGGCATTTCATACCCCTTGATTCCATATCTGCTTCATGTTTGTTTCATAGAATATTGTTGTTTACTTTGACAAAAAATAGGAAATACAAGGCAACAAAATGTGGTGTGATATGCTTATGTATGCATGAATAATACTTACAGTGGTTCCATTAACTCACAGACTGAGGTGATTAGCTGAAGTGCTCCTATTGATTCTTTCCTAAAGATGAAAATTTATACAGGACGGAGTTAGTAGATTTTATCCAATATTAGGATACTTAGTCATCTTGCTACTAGTCATCTAATGATGTTGCAAATGATCTTTTATTAGGCAAATCTTAGAGAACAATATTAAATCCACATTTTATGTCCTCCTCTTATGCATCTGAAATAATTTCCTGATGGCTGGCACAGGCTGCGTTGCATTCTTTTGGAAACATCTCAGGAGAATCTCGGTCAGAGAGTGACATAATACTAAATGCTGAAGCAGAAGATAATCTTCGACGCTTGGTCTATGATGCAGCATCCAAGACTTCAAAACTGACACCATCTGTAAGTTTTTTCTTTTAATTATTTCTTAGTCCTTTTGCCCTCTTTTTTGCAGTTTTATATCTTGCGATTTTTTTGTGTACATTTTCTGTAACTCGAATCAAGTAAGACGTTGAACAGGTTTTCATTTCTTAGTTCTAAAGGTGTTGGAACTTCTATTCTTTTGGGCTGGGCAACAATTATATTTTTTTCTCTTTATGCTACTCTTCAAATTGTTTTTTAATAAAATTAAGTTGAAATGATTGGCAGGGTCTTTTTCTATCAGTTATTCAACAGGATTCAGAAATTCGTTTGGCGGTGAGACTTCTATTTCTGTGATTTTAACCTTTTATTTTCTCCATGAACATACGGGAGATGTGTTTTAATTTTAAACAAACTTTTTCAAGCCCATATGCAATTGCATGTATTGTAACTAAAGCTTATGATTATGCGAGGCTATGTGTTCAGGTTTCTTGTGATCTTTCTCCCTTATGCTTTCATAGACATAGATCAACTTCCGCATAAGACTTGTAAGGATTTGGATAAAATGTTTGTTCATTCATCAATATTAGTGAACCTGTTTAATTGCTGCCAAGAAGATTTAGCATACAAGAGTATAAAAGAAACATATTTAATCATTTAATTCTGGTGGCAAACTGAAAATACATTCCTATCAATCTGGCCATAAATTATATCATATTCCCTGTCTCTTCTTCTTCTCCTCCTCTCTCCTAGGGGAACCAGACATACCAAAAAGTGCCTGGTACTTCTTATTTGCTACTACAACTGGGATATATTCTATAAAATTTTTGATTTGCAAGAGAATTGTTAAGCAATCTTTTCTTGTTAATTTGAAAGCAACATGTTATTTCCACTACTTGTTTGTGTAAGATCCAATGGGACATATATCATGGTGGTGCTTTCTTAATTCAATGTTTTGTTGGCCAGGGTTAAATTTCTATATTTTGGTTGTTTTGTGTGCTTATCTGCTATTACAGTGTTTCACATAAAAGAAACAAATACAAAAAGAAAAGAATGTTGGAATCATTTGAGTCCAAGAGATTGTACCTCATCTGAGTCTAACCTGCAGTTCTTTAGAAAATGCAAGATTCACTTCAGAAAAGGAATTTAATATGCCATCCTCAACCGAACATTTCAGGCTTATAGAATGATCACTGGGTTGGTGGCTCTGCCATGGTGCCTGATGGAGATCTGCTCAAAACTAGAGATTGTAGATATAATAACTGATCCAAATACTGAAACCACAAAAATAGGTATGCTTTTTTCTCTCTCTCTTCCTTGTACCCTGTTTTTCTCTTTTGGTTATTGTAATGTGCATGATTAGTTGGAACTATTGTGTTTGCTGTTAGTTTGTCGTTGTATTCGGATGCAGTTAGCATTTGTTTGTAGCTTACCAGAAACATATGTTACACCGAATGCTTTTGCAATCTCAGATCTTCTACCACACTAGACATTTGGTATTGGGGGCACAAGAGTTGCTAACTGAACCATTTTTTTTTTTTTTTTGTATTCCATGCATGATATGCTGTTGCTGGTTTCTCCATGTTTGAAAAGGACTGCCTTGCTTTCTAGGAAACTGGTTGTGGCTGGCTAATTGACCACCACCTGAAATATGATGTGAACTTGATAAGTGGTAATTGCTTGCTAGTTCTTATGATCCAGGCATATCATATGAGCTTTTGATGTGAACACCTATACTATAACCATGTTGCCATTGCTTTGAAACTCTAGATAAATATTACTGCTGACTTGTCTGAGATTTGGTCTTAAAAGTCATGTCTGGATTTTTTTGCTTCTTTCTTTACCAATTAATAAAATGAGTTAAAAAAGACATTGATCCTTGGAAGCTGTAACTAAGAAATGTTAGTTAAATATGAAGAATCCTTGGAAGCTGTAACTAAGAAATGTTAGTTAAATATGAAGAGGAAAAGTGTACCCTTGGGATTCAAGAACCACCAGAAAATTTGGGAGAGTCAATTTGCCAATGACAAAAATATCATAATGTATCAACATCTTTAGTGATTGGAATTTTCAGGCATTCAGTAATGCTTCAGGTGTACCCTCTCTCTTGCTCACTCCATACATTTGCGTGTTTATACACATGGAAGTTAATGCGAATCAAAATAGGGAGTTTCTGACTGAGGTAAGTGAGTGAGAACCTTTTTCGTATCGGGAGCAGTTTTGGCTATTTTGTATTCTTTGAATAGGACAGAATGAAGATCGTCAAAATTTCATACCTGATGCAAAAGTGAGAGTTTTATCCAACTATATAAAAATGACACAGAATTCCTCCCTCTCAAAGGTCTCTGTCTAACCAGTCAATGATATTTTGGCTTTTTGAATCTATATTGATATCCTCAATATATTGTTATCCTCAATGAAGGAACTTGAAGAGTTTGCTTAATGGAAATAGAATGGTAAACCTAAGCTAATGATCTGTCTCCAATCTCCATGAGACCTTCTATATAGCAAATAAATCTAATCTCTTCAATAGTTTAATTTTATTTCAACTTTGTCAATGTTGTGTTCTTTTTGTCATTTGATCTCTTTAATCTTTATACTCGACTCTGGGAGAGGTTTCAAACTCCTAAATATAATTGATGGAAAATTTCAGGTATGGAAGCAAGATATAATTGTTGTAAAGCAATCTTGAAAGCATTCATGTCCTCGGGTAAACTGAGCTGCAATCCTGCTCTTCCTGGAGTCGCTGCCAAGGTAAGATTTATTATTAGTTTGTGCCACACGTAGAAGGAGGAGGCAACTTGGCGCTAATCATGTAGGAAGTTGCTTCTATATCATCTTATTCAAGCTGAAAATATTTTATATAGCACGCCAATATTCATGTCAAACAGGGAAGTCATGGGTTTTGGGTTTTGGCCTTACTGCTGTTTGGGAAGTATTGCCAATCAGGAAGCTGCCATTTGAGCCAGTAGCGGAGCCAGGACCGCCGGCAGGGGGCTGAAACTGAGGTGCCCATGGGGTTGAGAGAGCTGAGCTGAAACTGAGGTGAAACTGAGGTGCATGGCAGGGGGGTCCTGGCTGAAGGGGGGGGGGGGGGGGGGCTGAGGGGGGCTGGGACTGAGGGATGAGGGGCTGAGGGAGTTGAAAGGCTGAAGATTAACATCTCCGGCGGCCGGCAGGGGGGTCGTCAGCCCCCACACGACTCCACCTGCCTCCGCTCCTGATTTGAGCAGCATTCAATTCAATACCGGTTGCGGTTTTATCTAGAAAATCCTAGTGGAGGAGAGTTTTTGAAGAGGAATGTTTTCTTTAAATTAGGCCTTTCAATACTTAATTCTTAGCTAACTTATAATGCTCCCATTTTTTTTTCCTTCGATACAGTTGCAGGAAGCTGATAATAGAGGTCCATATCTGACTGGTAAGCATCGCGAAGCGCAGCCAGCAGTGATGACAGCTGAGAGATTCTAATTCCCTTAAAAAGAGAATATTTAAGCACAACAGATGTGTACTTTGCGACAAACTTTTACCATCTGATGTTGTGTAAGACATATATTATGTCAAATTCCACATTTTCTAAAATATAAGCAAATGACCGAATTCAGTTTAATTACCCTTGTCTTACCTGAGGAATACACTCTGAAACTCTTCTTACGTTTTTCCGTCCATTTGCCATGTGGTTTGGCATCGCATCATTGCGATTATCGTTGTGCAGGGATTCCGATCTTGTAACTCTAGTATCAAAAACCAAGTGCTTAACTAATTTGTATCTTATTTTACGTAAATAATGTTATTTTATTTATATTTTAAGTTTTCAAATATAATTGAATGGAAAATTATAAAGGTCAAAAGTTTAAATAGACATTTAAATTATAGTCTAAGTAGTAATTAAATACTTAAATATTTTTTTTGGATCATTTAAATACTTTTTTTTTATTAAAATAAGATCAAATAAATACAAATTTAATGACAATTATAATATCTGTGTCGAATAATAATATTATTTTTGATAAATATGATATTTGCTCTTTTTAATTTTTAATGAATAAAAATTAATAAAATAAAAATTAATAAATTATTTCATTAATTTATATTAACAAATTAATAATTTCTTTTATGAATTTCTATTTTTATTTATAAAATTATTTCTATTTTTACTAACAAATTATTTTTTATTTATATTTTTAATTAACAAATTAACAATTTCTTTTTCTATTTTTATTTGTATTTTTTATTTATTTTTTGATGGTGGTGCACATTTAATTAATTATTAATAATAATTATGATAATACCAAAATAATAGCAGAAATTCTATAATAACAATACAAAATAATAATAATTACAGGAATATTAACCTAAAATACAAGTAACAATACACAATAAATATCATCCGGTTATAAAAAATATATAATATTAAAGTATTAATTTTTATTCAATAAAAACTAAAAAGACAGAATTTTACATTTGCTAAAAAGAATATTATTTGAAAGATATTATAGCTAATGTTAAATTTATATTTATTTAGCCATATTTTAATAAAAGAAGCGTTTAAATGAGCAAAAAAAAATTTAAGTATTTAATTACTACTTAGATTATAGTTTAGATATCTATTTAAACTTTTGGCCATAAAAAAATGTTTAAATGGTCCAAAAAAATATTTAAATGTTTAATTACTACTTAGCCTATAGTTTAAGTATCTATTTGAACCTTTCGTCAAATTATAAATTACAAAGTAATTTTGTTTAATAATTAAATAAAATTTATTAATTAGATTCATAAATTTATGGATAAATTATTAAAAAATTTAATTTTTTAAATTAATTTTTAAAAATTTTTTATTTACAAATAATCTAAATTTTTTTGATAAGCAAATTATATTTGCAAAATAATTCAAATTCTTTTCATTTTTTTATATTTGAATAATTTAAATTCTTTTCAAATAATCTAATTTTTTTCATTTTTATTGATATAATCATTAATTATTATAATCTAAAGATTAATTATTAATTATTTAAGTGAATTACTAAATTAAATTTAATAATTAATTATTTAATTATTATTTTCACTTTACATTAAAATTAGTCAAATGTAAAAAATAAAAAAAAATTAAGTTATTTGCAAATAAAATTCACTTGCCGAAAAAACTTTAGATTATTTGTAAATAAAAATTTATAAAAAAATGACTTTGAAAAATTGAATATTTTTAATAATTTACTCATAAATTTATTAATTTAATTAATACATTTTTATTTAATTGCTAAATGAAATTACTTTCTAATTTATAGTTTTTTACTTAATTATATTTAAAATATGAGTAAAGTAATTTATTACATGAAATAAGATGTAGTTTAGATGGTAAGATGTAGTTTAGATGGTTAAGTACGGGTGTAATCAATCTGACCAAATTAATATAGCAATAAGTTCTTAAATTTCAATAAATAGCTTTTAAGATTGATATTTTTTAAAATTATATTAGAAAAAAAAATTAATAGTCAACCAAGCCAGAAAAATTTATCACCTGTTTTATATGGTGAAAATTTTATGACTCTGACTGGTAATATGAGATGAGATGAGATAATACACAATCTTAAATAATTCTTACAAATTATGAAGCCTTCATTCATGACCTTTTATGAGATCAAAAAATAATAATATATATAAATATATTACATTTTTATTATATTTATAATTTCCTTTTTAAGTTATTTTAAATTATAGTTAATTTTTTGTTTTAATAAGTTAATTAATATATTAAATTTCTATTATATTTATATTTAATATTACTTATTAAAAATATTTAATAAATATTTATCATGTTAAAGGAAAAATGTGGTGGAAAAAATATGCAAGTTTATATATATATATATATATATAGGTCAATAATCAAATTTATTGCCAAAAAGAATACCTGTATGAAAAATGCACATGATCTATACATTCAAGCAACACTCAACCGTTATACAACCACCACCACTGGACATTCTCAGCAAACCAATCTACCCTCAGCAAAAACATCAAAACAAGCTACAAGCAATTGTAAAACCTATCAAAGTAAGAAATCAACAACATTCAGTTAACCAACCTCATCAGCTTGACAAACAAAACTCAATCCACACAATTATAAGTCTCAGTCCTATGCATTCCATTTATCGTCCTTCACCTAGCAACACTCCACACAACTATACTTGATAGAGTAGGAAATGTTTCTACACTCTCTATTCTTATTAGCAACTTCATGAAAACCAACTAATTCTCTTCGCCAATTCAAGCTTCCTCTATTAATCTCATATTTTCTCAGTATCTGGAACCAAATACAGTTTGAGAAATCATATTAAAAAAATATGATCAACTGTCTGAACTTTCTTTTTACATAACCATCATAAGTCATCATTTACAATCCCCCATCAAATTGATCTTGATTTTGTGGCTGGCTTTGTCACGGTCCAACCTGAAGGCACGTGACAGGAACTAGAAAAATGAAAAGCACGCGACTTTTAAAATTCATAGTCAGTCGGACAACTCAATTTTCGATAAAATTGAATTTATGATAACCATCACTGTCTCCGAACTGAGCCTACAGACCACTAACAATGCACAATCAGTGCAATATCACATCATCATCATCAATTATTAGTTAATAAATATATTTGACCAAATAACGAAATTAAATAGAAAGATAGATAGAGAAGTACCATACAAAGTTCTAAAATGCCTCCGAATGAACTAGATAAATAAATAAATAATTAATTGAATAATTCCCTCTGAAAGATAAAAAGACAGGATGACTCAAATAAGTAGTACTCCTATACTCGATTTGCAACCTGAAAAAAATGGTAAACAAAAATGAGTGTTTGACTCAATGAGCTTCATAGTAGTTAATATAATACAACGATCCTATACAATTAATGCTTATACGAATAACAACCAGACAACCAAATCACATAATCAAACAAGAATAGAAGTAAGTCAATAAGGCTACATTAAACCTCAAATTGGGGAGCCAGTCCCCTATCTGGCTCTCTTAGTCCTCATGTTTCCCTTAGATTTCAATATATAGGGTTCGTCGTCACAGCTATAGCCAAGCAACGTTACATGAACGACAAATAGCGCTGAGCATGAGAATGCCCCGTCGTCACGTCAGCTATAATCTCATCATCTTATAGTGTCATCATATCATAATCTGTAACCCCAATCATATATGGTTCCACATTATTTTAACTCTATTTGACAAATATATAGAATATGCAACAACACAATCAAATCAAGCACCAACACATACTATGCTTTTATAATCTAATGTTGATAATAACAATTATATATGCTTACTGCACAAATAATTGATGCAATTAATGCAAATATAACTATTTTTATAAATTTGGGGAGCAAGATATTATATTAATCTATATAACTCACAATATACGAAAACTCAACGATTCTCCATAAAATATCTAATTAGAAATGGAAGACACCTAAAATTTATTTTCAAATAACAATAAAAATCATTAGAACATGGATGGATCAATGACTCTAAAGATTCTACCGAAATTTCGATAAATTCTCCCCTACAACTAAGATATTCTACGGAAACAAAACAAGAAATAACATTTTTAAGTATCTCACAATCGTCAACATTAACTCAACTGCACTATAAACACAATATATTCATTAGATAATATTAATTATAATAATAACTTGATTATTTTAATTATAAAAATACTAATTTTAATCAAGTAATTAATTTTGTAAATTTTAAACATAATACTTTAACCATTTAATTTAATTACTTAATAATTTATTAACTTATTTAATAATTAATAATTAACTCAATTAGTTAATAAATAATAATCCCAATTAATTAATCAATTTCATATGTACATATACATATAAATATAATTAATTAATTCTATGTATTGACAAATCATAATTACATTTAAATTAATGGTTAAATTAATTTTAATCAATTAACAAAGTAAATAATAATTATTTTAAATAATCAATTACAATTAAAATCTTTAAATTGCAAATCTTTACATAAAATCATAATATAATTTAATCTAACTCATTAAAGATTTGCCTATAATTAATAAACAATAATTATAACCTATCAATTTATTTTAATCAATTTCTTATTTAATTTATACTAACTAATAAAATATTTCATTTAATTATAACAAATTAATATTATATATATATATATTCTAAATATATATTCTAATTCTATAAATTATTACTTAAACAATTAATTAGTTTTAAATTAACACATTCTATATATTTAAATTTTAATCTATTTAGCTATCCATCATTAATTGTACACATTTATTATTATTATTATTTTATTTATTCTTTTATATTTACTATTTATCTATTTTTTCATTTCAAATTAGTAAACTAATTTCATATTATATATATAAACGTAGTCATTTAATTAATCCTATAATTGCTAATTAACAACTATAATTAAGTCATAAATTATTTGTTATAACTTAAATCCTAATTTATATGCTATAATCTAAATATATTTATATACATATTATTTTCTAAAATAAATCAATTAATTTTAATTGAAATTTCTAAATATCTATCTACCATTTATTATATTTTTTTTATTTAATTATATATTTACATTATTTATTTTTTATTATTTTTTATTCTCACCGAAACAGTATCACTGGAGTAGAACGGTCGCTGAATTTTAGCCAACCTAAAACGTGCTTTAAAATTTGCAAATGAGATATCAAAATGAAGTTCGGGATGAAAGGAACTCAATCATATCTGAATCACCGAAAAAGGATGTCGGAATTGACCAAAAAAGCCGTCGAAACCTTTGGACGGGCGGTCGCTTCGAGTGGCGCGTGTGGTGCCTTCCGACAGCGAGTCAGGTGGTGATCGACTAGTCAGACGATAGCCGTCCTCCCAAGCTAGCACGTGTCACCAAAAAAAGAATGGACGGCGATATATCGGGGCAAAAATCCGTTCGGCCCTCTGCTCTCTCTCCCTTTCTATCACTTCTCTCTCTCTCCCCCTTCTCAAATTCTTCTCTTTCCTCCATTAATTTCCTTCTATCTTCATTTATTTCAAACACACACACACACACATATATATACATAATTAATTCTTTTCTTCTTCTTCTTCTTCTTCTTCTTCTTCTTCTTCTTCTTCTTCTTCTTCTTTTCTATTCTAAATTATTAAATTTTATTTAATTAATAACATTATTATTACTATTATATTTTTTTATTCCCAAAAATTTAAATAGTAGATTACTAAAAATATATATTTAACCATTTATATTATTAAAATGTCATTTTTAAAATAATTTAAAAATTGAGTTATTATATTGTAAATGGCTAACTAAGCAATAATGCTTTGCCTCAGTATATTACTTCTGCCTTAAATTAATTTCCCCAAGTTATTTTGCTCTTTCTTTTGCCTTAAAGCATTCCAAATAGATTTAACTCTATAGACATCATTTATTGTTAAACCCCATTCTACCACATCAGTAATCCCTTCTTAAGCTTCATGTTTTCTTACTTCCTACTAAGCAGCTTTAGTAATGTCATTCAAAGGGTCCGGTGCATTTCAATTCCCATACTTCTATACATCTCTCACTTTTGCATTCTTTGGAATATCAACATTTGAAATGTTTTAACTCGGTAATTTATCTATCAAACTTATCTCATCAACCCACGAATCATGCCAAAAAGCTAAGTTTCCTTGCTTTAAATTGTATTTATCTCTAATACTGAGCAAATGCCTCCATACTCAACTTTCCTCCATACCTAACTTGCCTCTAGAGGCTTAGTGGTACCCCAGTAGCTTAATCTCTTCAGCTTATTCATACCAATCCACATAGGTCGCATAGATGTTTTCTCACATAATAATTCATAAACAAATTTCCTGACAACAACATAGTTCCAAGGACTTATGTCTTTTACTCCCAAACCCCCCTCACATTTAGGTTTACAAACAATATCCCATGATACAAACATTTTCTTACACCCTTCAGCCTTGCCAAACCATAAAAAGTTTTTGCACCTCCTTTCACTTTCACAATAGATTTTGGAAGAATAGAAACATTACATTGAAAATTTTGTAAACTTATAACTTTTATCAATTGTAATCTACCTGCACAGAATATGTATTTTATAGACTATGAACTGATATTTGATGTAATTTTTTCTATAAGCTCTTCATATCAAAATTTTCTCTTCCTCGGGAACCCTAGAGAAAAATATAGAGCTATTGCCTTCATTGATATGCAAACCAAACGCCTCTTCTAGGTGCTTCAAAACCTTCATTAACCAACTAACATATCTAACATCACCATTACAAAATAAGAATAAATCATCTAAAAAACACAAATGATTTATTTTAAGCCCCTTATATCCAAAATGAAATTGAAACTTAGAAGGCACCCTAAAATTCAATCTTTTGGATAAGTACTCCATTGCAATAACAAACAACAGAGGAGACATAGGGTCTCTCTGCCTCAAGCCTTTTTTTCCCTGGCCTCAAGCCTTTTTTTCCCTAGAAGAAACCCTTTAAAGAGTCATTTACAAACACTGAAATAAGGAGTCTACTCTATTATCCACTGAACTATCTTCTGTAGGAATCTTAGACCTATTATCATTTTCTCAATAAAATTCCATTGAATGGAGTCATATGATTTCTGTAGATAAACTTTAATGGCACACTCAGGCTTATCTCTAATCCTATGGTAATACTAACTCATAAGCCAACATGATATTATCTACAATCTTTCTACCATGTATGAAAGTAGATTGAGTAGGATTGATGACTTTCCCCAATATCATCCCTAACCTCTTAGCAGTTATTTTGATAAACACCTTAAACACATGTAATAAGCTAAGTCAGATAGATTTGGAACCTTTAGTAAGATTGTTAAAGAAATGAAATTAAGTTGCTTCAATAATTAACTTGTATTAAAAAAAATTCTAGAGCTACATTTTTACTTACTCTTCTACAATTCCCTAGAATATTTTGAAGAAAACATTGTTAAAACCATCTACTCCTGGAGCTTTCTCACTATTCACATACCATATACTACATAGCCATCTTAACCTCCTCTCTGCTTACAACACTACATAACTGAGCAGCTTTATCCTCATTCACAAAGTTCCATTTAGAATAACTTTAGCAATGCATGTTATTTATGGTAATCATTTGAACTAATCAATTACTTGTAAAAATCCATTACAACTTGCTTAATTATATTAGGATTGACTATTGTGGTACCATTATGAGGCCTCACCCGAGCATCAAATTCAACTCACTAAAGGGAAGTCAAAATGTTCATTTGGGTCTTATGTTATATAATACCATCACGTATGATCTCTAGTCAATTTGGTAAGCACATATTTAAAATTGACCTTTTATTTTGAAAAAAAAATTACTCTCCTTTATTATAAAAAGAGAGGATGATTTTGTTTTGAAAGTATAATTGAAGAGTCGCTACTTCAATTTATTTAGTTTGAGAAAATTTAAGGATAAAATCCATTTTATTTAACTCCAAGAAAAATATTTAATTTGTGCCCAAAAGACGCTAGTCCAAAATCAATTACGATGAGTTTTGGGCTAGGTTTTCAAGTTTTAAGTGATAAAAAAGTTCTTTCTAAAGAAACTTTGACTTTCGAGAAAATTTGATTTTCATGAATAAAAATTAAAGATATGAATGATAAATATTATTATATATGAGCAATTATAATCATGATATTCATAAGCTGAATTGAGAAAGTAATTTACAACCCCAAAATTTGCATATAAAGGGAATCTTAAACTCTAGTCCTTATGGGTTATAGATTAGGTACAAATTCCCAAATTTATATTTATAAAATGATGTAAAATAAAATAAGAAGAAAAAAAGAAGAAAAAAAGAAATAGAAAGAACTAATTTTATGGCTTTTAGATAGGCTTGCCATTTGGAATAAAATTTCAAGATGTCCCTACATATTCATTTGAATGGGAATCATAACTCTTAGTAGTTCATGTCATTGATTGCAATGGGTTGGGTTAATTTAGGTTTGTTATTTTTCCAAATTGAAAAAGATGAGTTTAAAAGTTATCTCTAGATATTTTCTCTTGCTTTGCTCAACTTTGGGCTTGATGGAATGTTTGGGCCTTAACTTAGACTTAGTGAAAAACTTGAGCCTTAACTTAGGCTTGAAATAAGGCTTGGGTCTTGATTTGAGTTTGATGGAAGGCTTAGGCCTTGTCTTGGGCTAGGTGAAAGGTGTGGGCCTTAACTTGGGTTTGAAAGGAGGCTTAAGTCTTGATTTGGGTTTGATGGAAGGCTTGGTCTTAGGCTTGACTTGGAAAGCTTGGGCCATAGGCTTGAATTAGAAGACTTGGGCCTTTGGCTTGACTTGAAAGGCTTGAGCCTTGGGCTTAACTCCAAAATTAATCAAACTAATTATAGCACCCAAACAAGCTAATGAAGCTAATTCTAGGCAGTCCAAAACCAAAGAGGAATAACCTTTCCTTTATATAAAGATGAGAGGGAGAAGAGAGAAATGGTGGCAAAGAGTTATTTGCCTTTTTAGTGAAGTTTGAAATCTAAGGGATGCTCATTATTTATAAAAATGCCAAGAGAGGTAAAGATAATAATTTTCAGATGTGGGATTAAGCAAGGCATTTTATAGCTATAGGCCAACCTTTAAGCAACTCGACAATTTTGCATGTTTTGAGCTTGTCTGATATCTTATTTGAGTGATTCTTATTGCGTTGGATTCATAACACAATGGGATACATGCTGGTAATTTTTTAAGGGTCAACAAAAATATGTATTTTACTCCTAAATCTGTATAAGTAAGATCATACGTAAATACATGCTTTGGATGGTGCAAAATTCAGGGTTCACAACCATTAGCCATAGCTAAACTTGATATCTTATTCTTAGCTCTTCTCTCCTTCATTTGGTTATGGAAATATTTGGTGTTGGCATCTCCCAATTTCACCTAAGACACCATTGATTTTTGCCTGTAGAAATCTTCTTCTTATTTTAATAGCTTTCGAAAGTTCCCTAAAACTGCCCTATCTTGCAAAGAAGATTGTAGGGAATTTAACAAATGCCTACAATGCTCCACTTTCTAAGAAATATTTGAGAACTCCATTTATTTAAGGCCGCCCTTAGGTGCTTCTTTAGCAACTTCAACTTAGTCCATAAACTAAACATAACCGTGCCCTGAACTTTTATCTTCCAAATATTTTGAATAATAGCTGAGTATTTTGGATGAGAGCAGTGGTGGATCCAAAGTGGAAATTTTTTTTACCCCCACTAAAAATGATATTTTATCTAAAAAAGCTTTACTAATATTAATTAGTAGTACATATATTTTATATATGAGTCCAAAGCTAAAATATAAATGGGATTGAGCTAAATAAATATAAGTTAGAGTTTGGTTTAAATAATAAAATATCAACTCATTATAATATTTTTATCAAATGATTATTAAAAGCCTAACCAAATAATTATTTTTTTTAATATATTTTACAATAAAATCTCATATGAATTACCACATATCCCACATCTTTCTCTTCCTCTCTTGCGATCTCTCATATTTTCTATTTTACCAAAAGCAACTAAAACTTTATCGAAAGCAAACACTCCATCTTTCAACATGTAGAAAATGTGAAAGACCCAAGCCTCCAAATTTAAGTTGTTATTATTGTGGACCTTCGATTAAATTTAATATTAATTTTTTGTTGTTACTTTTTTTAGTTTTTATTTTACTTAGATTTTCTAAACATGTCTTATAAATTATTAGTTAGGGCTTTTATTTTAATTTTTGTATCATTGGCTTTTATGTTAATGTTGGAAGTGGAATAATAATACAAAAGTAAAAAATTTCTTGATGATTGATGCCCAACTTTTTGCCTTTATGATATTTTTTTCTCAATTTTTCATTTTATTTGTTAATTTAGTATTGCCCAAAAAATCAATATATAGTAAATTTTTTATTTTATCAGTTAATTCATGAATTTGAAATAATAATGTAATTTATATTTTTTTTCTTATTTTAATGTATGCTTTAATTTAATATAACTGTGGATAAATTTCTCAAAAGGTTAGTGATACAAGATATATGATTTTACTAAAGTATTCATAAGATATATAAGTTTACACCCACTGAAAATAAATTCTGGATCCGTCCTTGGATGAGAGGGTCACATGTTGAAGAATTTAAAAGGGCTTCTCATTACCTCTATGTTTTCTCTCACATATAAAACCAGAGGAGAATGATCTAATATGCCAACATTTAGTACTTCATAATCTCAAGCACAAACCTGTTAGACCATTTTGTATTAGCTACACTTCTATCCAGCCTCCCTCACACTCTAATATAAGCTCCTTGATTATTAGTCTAGGTAAACAGAGGACCCCTGAACCTTAAATCCTTTATCCCAACATTATTTAAACAGTCAATGAACTCTTCATAGTAGTTAATATCTAATTCTCCTCCACTAAGCCTCTCATGCTGATGCGGAGCAGGTGGCGCTGGATTTCTTAGAAAAGCTTGACTTTTGCATACAGAGTCCGTTTTCAGCCCAACAGTGCTTTTCGAAAAGGTCTCAGTGAGACGGACAACGTTGCCGGGGTGCCACCTGGCCTACGGCCTATGGTGGCAAAGTTTCGGGGCCAAATTCCTTCGTTTAGGGCCTCAAAAATGCATTTTAATTTTTGAAGGACTATTTTGTTATTTTCCTAGGGTTTTTTTTTAATTCGCCTATAAAAGGCTTATTTTGATGTTTTTGAAGACGGATTATTTTCGATTATCAAATTACAGACTTTCAATATCTTTGTGCGCTTTTACGCTGCGTCAGGTGGTATCAGAGCATGGCAACCGCGGCAATGGCGGTGTTCTCCGTGACGAAGATCAGGAGGATGGAGCCCCTCTTGGGGACAGGGTGTTGCAACGTTTGGAGCAACGTCTTGAGCAATGGATAGATCACATATCCAGGCGTTTCGAGGAACGTTTTCAGGAGCTTGTCGATCGTCTGGATGCTTGTGGTCTTAGACCTAACAGGGGAAGGAACGAAGGTAGGAGACAACCAGGATATGCTGCTCGTGGTGAACCTATCTACAGACCAGAACCTGATTACAGACAACCTGCTGAAGAAGATGAAGGTTCAGAGGAAGAAGATTTTGATCTAGAACCACCTCGGTTTGGGCAAAATCAAAGGAGAGCAGGGTTTGCAAACAGAAACAATGAAGATCGTGAAGGAGGAGACTTTCGTTTGAAGGTGGATATTCTCTACTTTAATGGCAGTCTAGGGATTGAGGAGTTCCTTGATTGGATCGCAGAGGTAGACCGATTCTTTGATTATGCAGAGACGCCGGCAGAAAGGCGGCTAAGGTTGGTGGCTTGCAGGTTGAAGGGAATGGCTTCAGCTTGGTGGGAGCGTGTCCAATCCAGAAGAGAGAGAGAAGGAAAACTTCCTATACGAACTTGGTATAGGATGAAACATCTGTTGAAATTTGAATTCCTACCTCCTGATTATGAACAGATTCTGTTTCAACAATACCAAAGGTGTCAGCAGGGCGGCAGGTCTGTTCACGAGTATACTGCAGAATTCATGAGACCAGCAGAACGAAATAATCTGTTAGAATCTGAAGGGTAGCAGGTGGCTCGATATTTAGAGGGATTGCGAAGCATTCTCAAGGATTGTATTGGTGTGCAGGTGATTCAGACTTTGAGTGAAGCAAAGAATTTGGCGTTGAAGGCTGAGTTACAGCAACAGGAGAGAGGGAGGCGGAATTATGGAAGTTTTAGAGGCAATGAAACCCCTGAGAGTTCAAATAAACCAGCTGTTAATCAGACCGATCGCAGTAGAAATTTTAGGAAAACAGCAGATGGGAATGAAACTAGAAAGCAGGTTGTGAAGGAAAAAGAGACAAAGAAAGCAGGCAACCCGTATGCTAAACCTGGTGTTGGGAAGTGCTTTAAATGTAATCAACCAGGGCATAAATCTAATGAGTGTCCAGCATGAAAATTTGTCAATATTGTAGACCGAAACGAAGAAGATCACGAGGTCGATTGTGAACCAGAAGGGCTTGATGAAGAAGATGACGAGTATGACGAAGAGGGGGGCAAACCTATGTTGTTCGCCGGATGATGTTAGTTCCCAAACACAGGGAGGAAACGCAGAGACACCAACTGTTTCGAACTCGGTGTAATGTTGGGGCAAAGGTGTTTGCTGTTATAGTTGACAGTGGGAGCTGTGAGAATATCATTGGGAAAGAGATTGTGAAAAAGTTGAAGCTGCCAGTAGAAAAACACCCTGAACCTTATTCGTTAGGATGGATAAAGTCTGACACTGGAAAGATTGATGTGACAGAACGCTGTAAAGTTCCTTTTTCCATTGGGAAGTATCAGGATACAGTGTATTGTGATGTGGTAGATATGGATGTCTGTCATCTCTTGTTTGGCAGACCTTGGCAATACGATGTCGATGCACAGCATTCGGGAAGAAGTAATGTTTACAAGCTAGAGAAGGATGGAGTGAAGTATTCATTGCTTCCTCTAAAAGGCAATCCAGAGAAACCTGAAAAGAGTGCTTTCTTAACTTTGGTAGATGATTTTGCTGCAGAAGTTAAAGAAACAGGGCAGGTACATGTGTTGATTGTGAAGCAGGTTTTAACGAATGATTCAGAAAACTTAGTAGGGGAGCAGCCAGAGTTGGTTCACCCCATGTTGGAAGAATTCAAAGAATTGATGGGAGAAGATACACCGGATGGTTTACCACCAATGAGGGATATCCAGCACCAAATTGACCTTGTTCCTGGTGAAAGCATTCCAAATCTGCCACACTATAGAATGAATCCGAGGGAGAGCGACATTTTGAGGGAAAAGGTTGAGGAATTGCTAAGGAAAGGGTTGATCCGAGAGAGTCTCAGCCCATGTGCAGTACCGGCATTGTTAACACCAAAGAAAGATGGTAGCTGGAGAATGTGTGTTGACAGTCGAGCTATCAACCGGATCACAATAGCTTACAAGTTTCCAATTCCAAGACTGGATGATATGCTTGATAGACTGCATGGTTCTAGGTGGTTTTCAAAGCTGGATTTGAAGAATGGGTATTACCAGATTCGCATTAAGCCAGGGGATGAGTGGAAGACATCTTTCAAGACCAAAGAGGGTTTGTACGAATGGCTTGTTATGCCTTTCGGTTTGTCAAATGCTCCCAGTACGTTCATGCGGTTGATGAATCAGGTACTCAAATCATTTATTAGCAATTTTGTTGTGGTCTACTTTGATGATATATTGATATATAGTAGTAGTGAAGAGGAGCATGTGGCGCATCTGAGAGCCGTTTTGCAGGTCTTGAAAGATAATTTGTTGTATGTGAATCTTAAGAAATGCAGCTTTATGACTAACAAGCTTGTATTTCTGGGATTTGTGATATCTTCTGAGGGAGTTCATGTGGATGAGACGAAAATAGCAGCAATTAGGGACTGGCCTACGCCCAAAAACGTTTCTGAGCTACGAAGTTTCCATGGGTTGGCTACTTTTTACAGAAGATTCATCAGAAATTTTAGTACCATTGCTGCTCCAATGACAGAATGTTTGAAGAAAGGGAAGTTCTAGTGGGGAGAAGAAGCAGATAACAGCTTTGCTATTTTGAAAGAAAAGCTTTGTACAACACCTGTCCTTGCTATTCCAGATTTTGACAGGTTGTTTGAAGTAGATTGTGATGCGAGTGGAGTTGGTATAGGGGCTATTTTATCCCAAGAGAAGAAACCGGTAGCGTTTTTCAGTGAGAAACTCAGTGAGGCGAGGCGGAAGTGGAGTACCTATGATAAAGAGTTCTATGCAGTTTTTCGTGCGCTCAAGACATGGGAACATTACTTGATAGGGAAGGAGTTTGTTCTCTATTCAGACCATGAAGCTTTGAAGTATTTGAGCAGTCAGAGGAGGATATGCAGTGACATGCATGCTAGGTGGTGCCAATATTTACAGAAGTTTCCATATGTGTTGAAGCATAAATCAGGGGTGCAGAATAGGGTGGTGGATGCATTGAGTAGGAGGGCGACATTGTTACTGACTTTGGGCCATGAGATTATTGGGTTTGAGCAGTTGAAGTCCGCATATGCTGGAGATGACGATTTTGCAGAAATATGGCTACAGGTATCTAATAATCATCCAATTTCTTCATTTTATTTAACTGATGGTTATTTGATGCATGAAAATCAGTTGTGTATTCCTAAGACATCCTTGAGGGAGAAAGTCATTAGTGACCTGCATGGGGGAGGTCTAGGCGGACATCTGGGGCGTGACAAAACCCTTGCTGCAGTCAAGGAGAGGTTTTATTGGCCACATTTAAGGAGGGATGTGTATCGATTTGTTGAAAAATGTTACATTTGTCAGCGTTTGAAAGGACAGTCGAAGAATACAGGACTGTATATGCCACTGCCAGTTCCAGAAAATATTTGGGAGGATCTGTCCATGGATTTTGTATTGGGTTTGCCTCGGACCCAGAGAGGAGTTGATTCTGTTTTCGTTGTGGTTGACAGGTTTTCGAAGATGTCACATTTCATTCCTTGCAGGAAAAACTCAGATGCAGTTGCCGTTGCTAGACTGTTTTTCAGAGATGTTGTGCAGTTGCATGGAGTTCCCAAAACTATTACATCGGACCGTGACAGCAAGTTTCTAAGTTATTTCTGGAAAACTTTGTGGAAACTTTTTGATTCTTCTTTGCAGTTTAGCAGCACAGTCCATCCCCAGACGGATGGACAAACTGAAGCAGTCAACCGAACTCTTGGCAATCTGATTCGCAGTCTTTGTGGAGACAAACCGAAGCAATGGGATCTGGTCCTTCCACAGGCAGAATTCGCCTACAACAATGCAGTCCATAGTGCTACTGGGTGTTCTCCTTTCTCCATAGTTTATACAACGGTACCTCAGCACACTTTGGACCTGATCAAGCTGCCTAGAAGTAAAGAAAATAATATTCCAGCCCAGAACATGGCAGAACAGATTGTAGAAGTGCAGAAAGATGTCAAGCAGAAACTGGAAAAGGCGAATCAGAAATACAAAAATGCTGCAGACAAGCATAGGCGTCGAGAAACCTTTCAGGTTGGAGATCAGGTGATGGTGTTCTTGCGCAAAGAGAGATTTCCAGTTGGTTCCTATAGCAAATTGCAGCCCAAGAAATATGGTCCTTATTCAGTTTTAAAGTGCATCAATGACAATGCTTACGTCATAGATCTTCCAGACAGCATGGGAATTTCCAAGACATTTAATGTGGCGGATATTTCTATATACCATGATTCTGATGTTCCATTGTATCCGAATTTAATGCTTAACTCGAGGTCAAGTTTTTTTCAAGTGGAGGAGACTGATGCAGAGCAGGTGGCGCTGAATTTCTTAGAAAAGCTTAACCACGGTAAAATTAAAGGCATTGGAAACTGAAACAGGCCTAACTTTTGCATACGGAGTCCGTTTTCAGCCCAACAGTGCTTTACGAAAAGGTCTCAGCGAGACGGACAACGTTGCCCCTGGCCTATGGCCTACGGTGGCAAAGTTTCGGGGCCAAATTCCTTCGTTTAGGTCCTCAAAAATGCATTTTAATTTTTGAAGGACTATTTTGTTATTTTCCTAGGGTTTTTTTTAATTCGCCTATAAAAGGCTTATTTTGATGTTTTCGAAGACGGATTTTTTTCGATTATCAAATTACAGACTTTCAATATCTTTGTGCGCTTTTACGCTGCGTCACATGCCTACTTAAAATATTATTAAAATCTCCCTGAATTAACCATGGTTCTATCATAGTTTGGCCAATATGGACTATCATATCCCATAATCTACGTCTTTCCACACTATTGTTATTATCATACTCCATAGACCACTGAAATTCAACTTGCTCTTTTTTTATTTTAAAATGAATTATCTGGTCAGCAACATGTAACGCCTGCACTTGCACAATTCTTGGATAATATAAAATCTAGATTTCTACCAAGTTTAGCTCTTTGATAGTTAGTTTCCAATAACCATCCATTAGCTTTAGCAATTTAAAAACTCTATCCCTATTATTCTCCCTTACCCTTATTCTAAGATTCTCATAATCCACAACTTTTTTTTAACAATCAAACTATGAATTTCTAATTGCTTTCTTAGGTTATATTCCAGTATCCAATCATCCTCCCTTATTAGGGGGCTTCATTAACTTCACAGATTTCCTACCATCTCCAATTGCCCATGCACTAGAAGGCTTGCTTATTGTATGAGTCACACATCCCTTTTGCATTCCTGCAGGACTATTCTGAGTGGTTACCACAACTTTACGTTTATTCTTACTAACTACCATCCATTCATCAGATACAGCTTCAAAATTATGTCACGCCAATCTATCATTTACATTATTAAGTGCAACCTACCCTAAGACTTCAGACACCTTCTCTTTTCGTTGTTCATCATAACTAGCAGCTTGAGTAATAATAGACCCCTGATATGTGCATAATTTGTGTCTTTATTGTCTATAATCTAATGCATTTTTGAGTTATTTGAGTGCTTAATTTATTTGTTTAGACATTGTTTATCAATTGGACCTTATTTTAATTGCATTTGATATAATATACGTAAAGTGGTAAAATTCCAGCATTTAGAATGTTTTGATGTATGTTCGGTTTTTCAGGGATATCTGGAGTTGTAGACCTTCAATTTGCAATCTGTTTGATGCGTTGGAAATATGAGACATAAATTTACAAGTTTTAAAGAGGAATCGAGATTCAATTCAGCCTACATGTTGGTCAAAATTGGCGTTGAAGTTCTGAACACACGAGCTGTGTGAGTAGCGCGACCTGTTCTGTTTCGGACCTCATATCTGGACCTCCGAGTGTCGAAACAAGATGATCCCAGGCCCATTAGACTCCTAAGAAACAGCCCTACAGATGTTATGAAGGCTATTTAGTGAGATGACGTCGTTTTGACTCTCCAAAACGGCATCCAAGTCTGCGTTTCTGCAACAACGTTCACAATCAGGGCTGTTGCGGTATTCTGATCGTAACTTGAGTTTGGAGGCTCGGTTTGGAGTGAGCCTTAGCTTGTTGGAAACGTGAGAAAGATATCTTCGATTTTGTTGAAGAAGTCGTGATCAGATTTTAAAGGGAAGAGGCTGAAAAAGGGGCACGAAATCTGGAATATTTTTGACTTTCAAATTCTTATCTTCGTGAAGCTACAGAGGACTGATGGTTTTTTTGGCACAGGGGGGACACAGTTAGTTGACATTTTTTTTTATTTTAATTTTTTTTTCTTTTTCCATTTTTCATCTTTGATTTTTGTAAGCCATGAGTGGCTAAGTCTTTTAGTTCAATTCAAGGGATTTAATAATCCATGTATATTTGTGAGACTTGATCTTGAATTGAGTATTTCTTCTTTGAATATCTATTGATTCTTGTTTTTATTGATTCAATTTTAATAAATTCTTTGTTAAAAAGGCCTATTAGTAAAGTGTTTGTTAGGATTAACTGCTATTTCAACCTTCATAATCCGTAATTGTTATGAAAGGGTGAATATTAGTAGCAATTAGATGTTACTGATTATTACAGTTTTTCAGTAATATTCTCTAGAAATAATAGGATTGAATTAAATAGTTTATGCTTCATAAATTATTGTTCAAGTTTAACTGCTTCCAGTTCTTAATGCTCTTATTAAATTTAAAGGGATTGCTTAATACCCAATCGTTTAATAATTAGAGTTAATGAGGGTGTTGGGCTCGAGTTAATGAAAATAGAGAAGTTTGATGATTTATCATGCTCGTTGATAAATTCTAGTTAAGTTTTCAAAGAGAAATTTTATCATTAGTTGTCTATGATCAAGTGTGCATTGGATTGGAAATTACCCTGAATTGACTTTCAATCAATTTGCTTCATAACCTTATTTATTTAATTAGTTTTCCTTTCTTTGATTTGTTAAAATTCAGTTTTCACATCAAAAACCCCCCTTCCGCAAACACAAGATTACAATTTCAGTCTTTAGGGTTCGACCTGGATTCACCGTTTCTACAGTTAAATTCAGTTATTTATATTTGGTGGAATCGACAAACATCAAATTTTTGGCGCCGTTGCCGGGGACTGAAAGTTTGTTAATTTTTGTGTTTTTATTTTAATTCAGTTTCTGTTTTACCTTGCTTTAGTGCTGTTATTTCAGGTTTGGTTTATGACTAGAAGCTCTCAATCGGGTGAAATTCTCTTTGATCCTGAAGTAGAGAAAACAGCTAGGCGTTTGAGGAAATTAGCTAAATTAGCTAAGGAAGTTAATTCGAGCCAATATTCATCTGAACGGACGATTACAGATAATATACACAATTCTCCATGGGAATCAGTTTCAAATTCTGATTCGGATCCTGAGATTGAAACCATGGCAGCCAGAACTTTGAAAGAATTGCCTACACCTGATTTAAATCAACAACCTTTATGCATTCAATTTCCTACTTTAGATGTTGCTTTCGAATTAAAATCTGGTCTAATACATTTATTGCCTAAATTTCATGGACTTTCAGGTGAGGATCCACATAAGCATTTGAAGGAGCTTCATGTGGTATGTTCCAGCATGAAGCCTCAAGGTGTTTCGGAAGAGCAGATTAAGCTTCGAGCTTTTCCTTTCTCGTTGGAAGACAAAGCTAAGGACTGGTTATATTACCTTCCTTCCGGATCGATTAATTCATGGAATGAGATGAAGAGAATGTTTTTGGAGAACTATTTTCCTGCTTCTCGGGCTGCCAACATAAGGAAGGATATATGTGGCATTCGGCAGTCCAATGAAGAGAATCTATATGAGTATTGGGAGCGTTTTAAGAAGCTTTGTGCAAGCTGTCCCCATCATCAAATAAGTGAGCAACTGTTGATTCAATATTTTTATGAGGGGCTTATGCCGATGGAGCGTAATATGATAGATGCTGCTAGTGGAGGTGCTTTGGTTGACAAGACACCCGAAGATGCAAGGATATTAATTGCAAATATGGCAGCAAACTCTCAACAGTTTGGAACAAGAATGGACCACACACCTAGGAAGGTTCATGAGGTAAGTACATCTAATTTAGAGAAGCAAATTTCAGATTTAACTTCTTTGGTTAGACAAATTGCTGTAGGAAATATGCAGGCTGTTAAAACATGTGGAATCTGCATGGTTCCTGGTCATGCTACTGATATGTGTCCTACACTTCAAGAGGATGAACTAGTGCAGCAAGCCAATGCGGTAGGAAATTTTGGGCAGCAGCAACGCAGGTATGATCCCTATTCTAATTCTTATAATCCGGGATGGCGAGACCATCCGAATTTTAGCTATGGGAATCAGCCAATGCAGGGTCGCTACCAGCAGCAAAGACCTCAAGTGAATCAACCATCTTCCTCTTCCCAAAATCAAGGTATGTCACTTGACGAAATTGTTAAAGCTTTGGCTACTAACACCCAACAGTTTCAGCAGGAAACTAGGACTAGTATTCATAATATAGAGAAGCAGATTGGTCAATTAGCTTCGTCGGTGAGCAAACTTGAAGCACAAAATTCTGGTAAGCTTCCATCGCAAACGGTGATTAATCCTAAAGAAAATGCGAGTGCTATACTTTTACGAAGTGGGAGAGAAGTTGATAATCAAGCTGCAAAAGAGTCGACAAAGAAGCACAAGCAGGGTTCAAAGGATTCTGAAGTTGAGGTAAATTCTAAACTTAATGATGCTGATAATTTTGTTGTTCCACCTCCATTTCCTAGTAGGTTGGCCAAGTCAAGGAAAGAAGAACAAGAGAAAGAGATTTTGGAGATGTTCAAAAAGGTACAAGTCAATATACTTTTACTTGATGCAATCAAGCAAATTCCTAGGTATGCTAAATTCCTTAAGGAATTATGTACTACAAAGCGCAAGTTTAGGGATAATGAGAAAGTTAGTGTGGGAGAAAATGTGTCGGCATTCATTCAACGAAAATTACCCCCCAAGTGTAAGGATCCAGGTTCGTTTTCTATTCCATGTAGAATAGGTGATTCTAAAATTGAGAAAGCAATGGCAGATTTGGGAGCATTTATTAATGTCATGTCGTATTCTGTTTTTCAAACTTTGAATTTAAATGCTTTGAAGGAAACTAGTGTTATTATTCAATTGGCTGATCGTTCTAATGCTTACCCAATGGGTGTAGTTGAGGATGTTTTGGTGCAAGTTGGGCAATTAATTTTTCCAGCAAATTTTTACATTTTGGATATGGGGGAGAGTGTTCTCACATCAAATTCTGGTTTGATTTTATTTGGTAGACCTTTCTTAAAAACTGCTAAGACCAAAATTGATGTGGATGCTGGCACTTTAACCATGGAATTTGATGGGGAAGTAGTTAAATTTAATATTTTTGATGCCATGAAATATCCTGTTGATGAGCATTCTGTTTTCTCTATTGATGTAATTGATACATATGTGCAAAATGTCTTTGAGTTGAGCAAGGAGGATGAGTTGGAAGTAGTGATCAGTCAAGGAATTCATGAAGGAAGCGCAAACCAGCCCCTAAGTGCAGAAATTCAAGATGCAGTAATGGAGTTGCAGTCACTACCATTAGTTCCAAAAAGGTACGAGGTTTCTAAGATTGATTTACCTAATCATACGAAATTATTGCCTTCTATTGTAGATGCACCAGTTCTTGAACTCAAACCATTACCGGAGCATTTGAAGTATATTTACTTGGGTGATAATGATACACTTCCAGTTATCATTTCAAGTAAGTTAACTAAGGTTCAAGAAGAAAGGTTGACAAGAGTTCTAAGAATGCATAAGGAAGCAATTGGGTGGACATTGGCTGACATCAAAGGTATAAGCCCATCGATGTGTATGCACAGGATTTTGTTAAAAGATGATGCTAAATCGAGTAGAGAGGCTCAAAGGAGGCTGAACCCACAAATGATGGAAGTTGTGAAGAAGGAAATTTTGAAGCTATTGGATGCTGGGGTGATTTACCCAATTTCAGACAGTAAATGGGTGAGTCCAGTTCAAGTTGTGCCAAAGAAATCGGGTGTCACGGTGGTAGTGAATCAAGATAATGAGCTTGTTCCAACGAGGATTCAAAGTGGATGGCGGATGTGTATAGATTACCGCAAGCTAAACTCTTCAACTAGGAAGGACCACTTCCCGTTGCCATTCATTGATCAAATGCTTGAGCGGTTAGCAGGTAAGTTTTATTTCTGCTTTCTTGATGGTTTTTCGGGTTATAATCAAGTTGTAATAGCACCAGAGGATCAAGAGAAGACTACCTTCACTTGTCCTTTTGGAACTTTCGCATTTAGAAGAATGCCCTTTGGGCTGTGTAATGCACCGACGACCTTTCAGAGATGTATGGTAAGCATATTTTCAGATTTTATTGATAATTGCATTGAGGTGTTCATGGATGATTTTACAGTGTATGGTGATTCATTTGATGCATGTTTACATAATTTAAATTCTGTTCTTGTGCGATGCATTGAGAAAAATCTGGTTTTGAATTATGAAAAGTGTCACTTTATGGTTGACCAAGGAATTGTTCTAGGGCATGTTGTTTCTAATAGAGGTATTGAGGTAGATAAGTCAAAAGTTGATTTAATTGTGAACTTACCTTACCCCACAACTGTGAGGGAATTGTGTTCTTTTCTCGGTCATGCAGGTTTCTATCGAAGGTTTATCAAGGATTTTTCCAAGATAGCGGTACCTCTATCTAGACTATTGCAGCAGGATGTTAAATTTAAGTTCTGTGAAGAATGTAAGGAGGCTTTTAACAAGTTAAAATCAGCACTGACGACACCTCCTATTATTCAAGCTCCTAATTGGTCTATACCATTTGAAATTATGTGCGATGCAAGTAATTATGCGGTGGGGGCTGTTCTAGGGCAGCGTGAGGATAAGCTTTTTCATGTGATTTATTATGCATCCAGAACATTGAACTCTGCACAGCGCAATTACTCCACAACTGAAAAAGAGTTCTTAGCTATTGTTTTTGCTTTAGATAAATTCCGGTCATACTTACTTAATTCTAAAGTGATTATTTTTTCTGATCATGCAGCTTTAAAGTTTCTCTTAGCAAAGAAGGAAGCAAAGCCAAGACTAATTAGATGGATTCTTCTTTTACAAGAATTTGATCTACAAATCAAGGATAAGAAAGGTGCTGAGAATTTGGTAGCTGATCATTTGAGCAGGTTATTGACACAAGAGGATCCAATTACTTTACAAGAATTATTTCCTGATGAGCAGTTGTTAAAGCTACAAGGTATGATCCTATGGTATGCTGATTTGGTGAATTATTTAGTTACTAAGACTATGCCTTCTGATTTAAGTAGAGCTAAAAAAGAAAAATTGAAGAGTGAGTCTAAGTATTATGTATGGGATGATCCATTTTTGTGGAAATTTTGTTCTGATCAAATTACTAGGAGATGTGTTCCTGATAATGAGATTGAATCAATTCTTGCTTTTTGTCATTCATTTGCATGTGGTGGTCGTTTTGGACCTAAGAGAACAGGTAGGAAGATAGTGGATTGTGGTTTTTATTGGCCTACCATTTTTCATGATGCATATATTTTCTGTAAAAATTGCGAACAATGTCAAAGGACAGGAAGTATATCTCGAAGGAATGAGATGAGTCAGACCCCAATACTTGTATGCGAAATCTTTGATGTGTGGGGAATCGATTTTATGGGTCCATTTCCTTCTTCTTTTGGTTTCATTTATATACTACTTGCTGTTGATTATGTTTCTAAATGGGTGGAAGCTAAAGCCACCAGAACTGATGATGCTAAAGTTGTTGTAGATTTTGTCAAGTCAAATATTTTCAGCAGGTTTGGAATTCCTAGAGCTTTGATTAGTGATAGAGGCACTCATTTTTGCAATAGAGCTGTGGAGGCATTATTAAAGAAATATGGTGTTTTTCATAGAGTGTCTACAGCTTATCACCCTCAAACAAGTGGGCAAGCTGAGGTATCAAACAGAGAGGTGAAGTCTATCTTAGAGAAGACGGTGAAGCCAAATAGAAAGGATTGGAGCCTTAGACTCGATGATGCTTTGTGGGCTTACAGGACTGCCTATAAGACACCTATAGGTATGTCCCCTTACAGGTTGATTTTTGGTAAGATGTGTCACCTTCCTGTTGAAATAGAACATAAGGCTTTTTGGGCTGTTAGAAATTGTAATTTTGATTTAGATGCTGCTGGTGTGGAAAGAAAGTTACAATTGCAGGAGTTAGAGGAGATTCGTCTTGATGCTTATGAAAATTCTAAGATTTATAAGGAAAAGACAAAAGCATTTCATGATAAATTAATTTTGAGGAAGCAGTTGGTCGTTGGGCAAAAGGTTTTATTGTATAATTCTAGATTAAAGTTAATGCCTGGTAAGTTGCGTTCTCGTTGGATTGGACCTTTTATTGTAACTAATGTGTTTTCATATGGTGCTGTTGAGATTCAAAGTTTAGGAACTAAGAAGGTGTTCAAAGTCAATGGTCACAGGCTCAAGCCATTTTATGAAGGCTTCCAAGAACATTCACTGGAGGAAATCAAATTGAGTGACCCAATTTATTTGGATTGAAGAAGATTGCTATGGCTATGTCTAGCCTAAGACGTTAAAAGAGGGCGCTAACTGGGAGGCAACCCAGCACAAGTTTAAATTTTGCTGAGTTTTTATTTTATTTTATTTTATTTTATTTTTGTTTTATTTTTATTTTATCTACAATGTCATCTTCTTGCTCTAGTTTTGAAATTTCTAGTAAATAAAGGTTAAAAATTGGTTTCAATGGTGGAGTGATAGTACAGAGAATGAGCTTATATTGTTACTTATGCTTATGTTGTTTTAATAATAAGCTGGGTAAAAGAAACAAAAAGGGGTCAAAGCAGTTAGCCAGTTACTACATCATCCCTCTCTCATGCTTCTCTCTCCTAGGGATACCTCAAGCCGCCACCATCTTCTACCAACGCAGAAGCAGAGCGTCTCCAATCACCACCGGCGACTCTCTGCCACTGCCACCACTAGGCTCTCCGTCGCCCTCAACCACCATCAGAAGCATCTTTGGCGGGTTCCATCTTCTTCTATAGCCATCGCCCCCTTCTCTGAAATCCCTTCTTTTCGACTGAAGACTGAACTAAAATGACGAAAAGCTTAGCCGAATCGCTTTCCTCTACTGCGATTCTGAACCACCAGCTCTGCTCAGCCACTCTCTTCTTCGAATAGAAAAAAAAAACGAACTGAAGACCCTCAAAATGCCGCCATCTCCACTTAGAATCTATGCCAGAATCACCACCTCAGCTCACAAACATTCACGATTGGCCTATACTCTCCTCCTTTTATCTTTTCAGTCGCAACAGAGATCAATTGAATTAGAGGACGCCAATTGCAGCTTCAGGCAATTCGCGAAGATCAAACAGAATTGCTACCTTCTATTGCGATATCAGACAACCCTTCCCCACCGGACCATCCATCACAATTCAGGTTCTGACTTTCGTGTTTCCAGCTCCATCAAATTAAGGTTTGAACTGATTCTCTTTCTTCACTCTGATTCATTCGTTTGTGTCATCACCCAGGTACGTTTTTCACATCTCATCTACTAGTCTCTTTTAATTTTGTAGTGGTTTTGAACTGAGATATTTGATGAGCATTTCTTGATTTTGTGATGGTTCTGAAAATTTCTTAATTCTGTTCTGAGAATGGTATAATAGTAAGCAAGTCTTGGGGATTTGAAAGTTTTTGCTAGAACTTTTGAAGACTTATTTGTGTTGATGATACCCCTTGGTTCAAATATGAGAAAATTGGTTGCTTTGGTCTGCTGAATTTACTACAAGTTGGGTGTTGAATTGCTGCATAGCTTTTGATTCAAATTGAGAAAATTAGTTGATTGTGCTTACTGAAATTGGTATACTAGTTGGCCTAACTTGGCAATTGAACTGTTGCTGTGATTTTTGTGATATTTGATTGTTGAGCAAACTGTACATTCTTATTTTTGGAATGAAAAGTTTATGTTTCTCTTTTCTGTTCAAGTTGTGAAGATTCTTAGAAGAAATTTTGACTGAAAATTGAGGACTTAATGAACTAATCTCAGTGAGTTTGAATGTTTTGGCTTGGATTGCTATGAGCCATATACTGCTAATGATCTACCATCTGCTGCATGTTCTTTATTTGTATCCATTCGATCAAGTTTGCTGGAATTTTAATGGCAATTAATTATTTGTAACATTGGGTGGCACTGGTTTAGGAATGCTGGTTCAGATTGTTGTGAGACACCTCTATAGTTCTTGGTTGAGTTCTTGCACGTAGTCTATTTGATAGAGGTTACAACTTTCCAGTTTTGAGCATGAATTGAATGGTGTATACATGCTATGTACTTCAATTTGAGACAAGATTGTGAATATATATGAGGGAATGTGAATTTACCTTGTCCAATCTATAATGCATTTCGATTCATGAAAATTGAGTATTTTGGATTGATTTAAGTCAGAAATTTGAGTCTTTTATAGGCTTTATGCTAGTTAAAGTGTTAAATATGACTGAACATTGACAATAGCTCTGTTCATAATTAGTTCTGTGACTAGCATACCTGATTGGCATGAAAAGTTGTTGAAAAGAATTGATCAATAATTTTTGAAGAGACTTTGACTTGTTTTAGCTGTGTGTTTTGTATTTGATTCTCTTGCTGGTTTAAAATTGGGAAATAACAGAGCAGGTCAAATGAGGGTGAAAGTGCAATTGCATATTACAGCAGTGGCAGAACCATGGAGATACAAGGAGTGGATATGCAATTAATGGTTGGATTTGCAGCACAAACAGGGCAGTATCCTATCTCTTTTGCACTTTCTTTTTGTTGACTCCCTCTTATGTTTGATTTGTTCACATTGAGGACAATGTGTGAAATAAGTGTGGGGGAGGGATTTAATTATAAGGGGTTTTATGCTGGAATTTTTATGCTTAAATGAATGGTTTTGCAGCTGAAATTCTAATGCTATATTGTTGAAATTGTGAGCTTTATATTGCCATATGCTGCTGCCATTGTTCTGTTTTTGGTACCATTATTCTTTTCTTGGTGATTTGCTCCTTATTTGGATCAATTTTTAATTTTATGGCATATATACTGTTTTTGAGCTATACATGCTGCCATATGCTTATTTTCAAGTAAAATTGACTGTTTTAAATGTTGTAAGAGGAAAATGCTTCTTGAAATTGTGTTTGACACTTATCCCATGAACTATGTTGAGTAAACTTTTTGAATTTTTGACATTATATGCTGATTTAGGGATTACTTATGGGCTTAATTAGTGTCTTTTAAGTAGACTTGAAACTCTACAAGCAAAAAAAAAAAGATTTTGAGCAAATAATTTTTAAGAATTTCTTTCTTGAGTTGGAGCAATCCTTTGAGCTAAGTGAACAACGCTTTTAATTAGTTTAGCGAAGTCGTTTTAACTAATTTTATCTCTTGTTCAGTTAGAATAAGTTGTTGAATTTGTGATTTCTTTTTGATTTAGAGTTTGAGGCTTGAGCTAATGGTTAGACCTATGAATTGCATGAGCTTAACTTGACTATTACTCTTAGAATCTTTATGTAACCTGCTTAGTCATGGAAATGAGCATTGTGTGTGTGTTGTTGCATAGTAGAAAGAAAGTGAAATAAAAGAGTTAAAAAAAAAAGTGAAAAACAGAAAACAAGTGCAAAAGGAAAGAAGTGAAAAAAAAAGTCAAAAAGAAAAACAAAGAAAAGCAAAAATGAAAAAAATTAGGAAATAAAAAATGAAGGCAAAACCCAAAGACTTGAGCAGTCGTGGTACTCCTCTGCCCGAGTTTGGGCAATGAGTAGGTTGGCCTTGCCGCATGAGTTTGTGAAGTCAGGTACCCGCAGGCGGGTTTCCACAAAATGCTGACTCACTCATGTTAGCGATAAATGTTCAAGCACTAGGAAAGTCAAATAAGTTCAATAAAGTCTAGTTTTTTTGTGTGGTTGCAATGATTTTTAGTGACTTCGCAGGTTATGTGAACATTCTCCTAGTAATGGTATAATTGCTATTAGACTTAAAGAATTGCATGTTTTAAATGGTAATGTTTAAGCCTTGGATTTTATGTTAGGGAGTCTTAATTCAGCTCTTTAGTCTTTTTGAACTTCAAATAAACTTAGTCAACTTGACTTTGCTTAGCAATTAAAATTGTTTTTCCGAATGTTCTTGTAAGGATTGTGAAGATTTGGGAGAGGATTCTTTTAAAAAATTTTGAATTTTGCTTGAGTTTTGAGCCACGCTTGAGGACAAGCATGGGATAAGTGTGGGGAATTTGATATGTGCATAATTTGTGTCTTTATTGTCTATAATCTAATGCATTTTTGAGTTATTTGAGTGCTTAATTTATTTATTTAGACATTGTTTATCAATTGGACCTTATTTTAATTGCATTTGATATAATATAAGTAAAGTGGTAAAATTCCAGCATTTAGAATGTTTTGATGTATGTTCGGTTTTTCAGGGATATCTGGAGTTGTAGACCTTCAATTTGCAATCTGTTTGATGCGTTGGAAAGATGAGACATAAATTTACAAGTTTTAAAGAGGAATCGAGATTCAATTCAGCCTACATGTTGGTCAAAATTGGCGTTGAAGTTCTGAACACACGAGCTGTGTGAGTAGCGCGACCTGTTCTGTTTCGGACCTCATATCTGGACCTCCGAGTGTCAAAACAAGATTAGCCCAGGCCCATTAGACTCCTAAGAAACAGCCCTACAGATGTTATGAAGGCTATTTAGTGAGATGACGTCGTTTTGACTCTCCAAAACGGCATCCAAGTCTGCGTTTCTGCAACAACGTTCACAATCAGGGCTGTTGCGGTATTCTGATCGTAACTTGAGTTCGGAGGCTCGATTTGGAGTGAGCCTTAGCTTGTTGGAAACGTGAGAAAGATATCTTCGATTTTGTTGAAGAAGTCGTGATCAGATTTTAAAGGGAAGAGGCTGAAAAAGGGGCACGAAATCTGGAATGTTTTTGACTTTCAAATTCTTATCTTCGTGAAGCTACAGAGGACTGATGGTTTTTTTGGCACAGGGGGGACACAGTTAGTTGACATTTTTTTTTATTTTTATTTTTTTTTCTTTTTTCTTTTTCCATTTTTCATCTTTGATTTTTGTAAGCCATGAGTGGCTAAGTCTTTTAGTTCAATTCAAGGGATTTAATAATCCATGTATATTTGTGAGACTTGATCTTGAATTGAGTATTTCTTCTTTGAATATCTATTGATTCTTGTTTTTATTGATTCAATTTTATTAAGTTCTTTGTTAAAAAGGCCTATTAGTAAAGTGTTTGATAGGATTAACTGCTATTTCAACCTTCATAATCCGTAATTGTTATGAAAGGGTGAATATTAGTAGCAATTAGATGTTACTGATTATTACAGTTTTTCAGTAATATTTTCTAGAAACAATAGGATTGAATTAAATAGTTTATGCTTCATAAATTATTGTTCAAGTTTAACTGCTTCCAGTTCTTAATGCTCTTATTAAATTGAAAGGGATTGCTTAATACCCAATCGTTTAATAATTAGAGTTAATGAGGGTGCTGGGCTCGAGTTAATGAAAATAGAGAAGTTTGAGGATTTATCATGCTCGTTGATAAATTCTAGTTAAGTATTCAAAGAGAAATTTTATCATTAGTTGTCTATGATCAAGTGTGCATTGGATTGGAAATTACCCTGAATTGACTTTCAATCAATTTGCTTCATAACCTTATTTATTTAATTAGTTTTCCTTTCTTTGATTTGTTAAAATTCAGTTTTCACATCAAAAACCCCCCTTCCGCAAACACAAGATTACAATTTCAGTCTTTAGGGTTCGACCTGGATTCACCGTTTCTACAGTTAAATTCAGTTATTTATATTTGGTGGAATCGACAAACATCAACCCCTTATTATCCACTTTAATCTCTCCTACCCCTTTCTCCATTTGCACACCATTTTAACTTTATTCATAAGATAATCTTTTTCTCCATGACCAACTTTCTTACACTTAGCACACACCATAGGCATCCATTCATAGACCACATGTTGGGAAATCTTATGTCCATATTCATCTGCTAGCACCACTTGACTAGGGAACCCTCCCTAAAGTTCCATCTCCTCCAACATACAAGCATAACCTGACCTCAATCTATTGCTTGTATAGGCATCAGTAAACAAAAGAGTCCCCAAAATGCTCCTAATTCTATTTAACATCTCGTTCGACCAAAACACCCATGATCGCCCAGGTAATTGTATTCATATAAGTAATGTCTGAATTTTATCTAACTCCATTTGCAACTTAGGTTTCTATTGCATTAAAATAAGGGGTTTTCGATTAAACACTACAAAAATATTCGGCATTTGCGACGAAAATCTGCGACGAAAATTTTCCGTAGCAAATTTGCGACGAATCTGCAACGGTTTTGCGACGGATAAAGACAGTGAAGGAATTTTGAGGAAGCCGTCACAAATCGGTTGCAAATCCGTAGTAAATCTGCGACGGTTGTCTGGTCGATGCAAATTTTCGTCGTAAAATTTGGCGCGGCTGCTTGGCGGGAGAAGGTAGCACGGGGAATTTTCACGGAAATTAAATCCGTCGCATATTGGTTGCAAAAACGGTAAGAAAAAATTCATTTTGCAACGGATATTTGCGACGGACTTACTTTGCGTCGCAAATATTAATATATAGAAAATATAAGTCAAATTTATTATAAAAGAAAGCTATTTATAAAATTATATTTGTGTGTATGTATATTTCTTTTATCCAAAAATTGAGAAGATTGTAAAAACTAAAAAGTGACGAACTTTAAAATTTTTTCGTTTAGCCAATTTTTTAGAAGATAACATTACATATAATACAATATAAAAGAAATTTCCCTAATTTTTTTTACTTTTATATAAATTTTATATAAATGATTTACCTGTCATCATTTATCTCTTTTCAAACATTAAAAAAATATAAATGGATAGGGTAATAAGTTTCTGCAATTATGTACTGTATCTAACAAAACTAAAGTAGAAGAAAAAAACAAATAAAAAATTTTTGAAAAAAAAATTAAGCTTTACACTTATTAAATAAATATTACTAAAATTTATATTTTTATTTTTATTAAACTAATATAAAATAAAATAGAAGTATTTTTTGCCCAAATAGTGGTGGTAAATTCCATATTTAAAAAAAAAAATTAATTTGTATTTCTTAGGCTAAAATTTAAGAAGAATATATAAAATGGTGATTTGTGATGAAATTGAGAAAATTTAATTAGGAAATAAGCAAACATAATCTTAAGGCATTTACCATTTCTAACTCATATCCTTCATTGTAATTCATATATCAACATTATCTAGTGAATAAGAAGATTATTCAAGAAAATTAAACCAATGTTAAGGGGACATTTGTTTGTCCAAATTTCACAGGAAAAAACTTAAATTAAGATTTTAGTGTTTTGTCGGTGTAAATATATTTTATTTTCGTAAAATTAATTGTTTAATTCATGTTAAATCTGTGTATATATTAAAAAAATCATTATATAGATTTTATTCTAACTAAATATAATTATTTTATATTCATTAAAAATTTTTATTTTCAGCCAACATGATATTTCAATATTTTGGAAATTCCAATGATAAAACCAAACAAAGTCTTGCTCCCGTCAATGCGAGAGAGTTAGGGATAGAGTTTCAGAGAGAGTGAGAGCAAAAAAACCCTAACCAGGCCTTAACTCTCTTTAATCTACTGTAAACCTTTCGCTTCTCTTCTCTTCTCTCCTCTCCTCTCTCTTGCTTCTTTAAGCTCTTTTTGTTTCTGTTTCTGTCTCCGTTTGACGTGTCTTATAGAATCGAGTGATCCATTGTTCAACGGTCTCTGATTCAATATCGGTAAGTTGCTTCTTTTTGTTTCTTTGGTGTTAGTTACTGAAGATCTATAACTATTTAATTGTAGTTTTAGCTTGAATGCTGCTTTATAGTGATTTGGATTAGTTTCACTGAATTTTCCTTTCATCGAATTTAAATTGTTTTTATGTTTAGTTTTCGAATTGCGTGAAATATTAGGTTTTTGTATTTTTTTTATAAAAAAATAAGAAATTGGGTTTCGATCTCTGGGGAAAATTGATTTCTGGGTTTCTGTTTCGTGGGAAAATTGATTTCGTAGGTTTCTGTTTCGTGGGTTACCTTCTGGATTTATGGATTTTTGTCAAGCTCTTGCAATCTATTAGTAGACTATTGCGTTTTGTTTCGTTATTTTCATATTTAACTAATTCTGCTACTCGGTGGAGTGGATATTTGTTTATTAATCTTTTACTTGGCGTGGTACTTGTACTCGTGACAGGGTTGACTATGCAATTTGTTGTTGTCTATGCATGTTGATTTTCTTCTGATAGGGCACTGATTAAATATAAATAGATGAACCTATTAGTGTGTTATTTGCCACATTTTGTATTAAACTGATCATATTCATTTGCTAAGAAGATCCAAGTATAAATAGATGAACTTATTGGTGTGTTAATTGTTATGTTTGTATTTAAGTAAGCATATTGGATTGATAGGAGGCTATGTGTGTAAATTGGTGAACATATTGGTGTGATAGGAGGCTATTGTATTTAAGTAAGCGATTACTTTGGTAGGTTACAGGAGGTCATTGAAATAGAGTACCCGGCACTACCAATTAAGCGGACAACTTTGTTCCTTTGTGATTGGTATGATCCAACGCTAGATGTGGGTATGAGGTGTCATAAAGGATACAATATTGTAGATGTTCACAAATGGAAGAGATTTGGGAAGTATGAGCCCTTTATTTTGGCAAGCCAAGCACAACAGGTATACTATGCTCCTTATCCGTCTATAAGACGGGTTGATAGTGATTGGTTATCTGTTGTGAAGGTTAAAGCTAGACATGTAATTGAGCTGCCAGAAATTATAGCTCCTTCCAATGTTTCTCAAACAGCAATGGCATTCCAAGAAGATGATACAGCCAGGCAGACTTTTGATGTAAATGACAATGAAATGCCTGATACTTTAAATGATGCTGAAGGTGTTGTAATGCATATAAGTGAGAGTTTGGAGGAAGAGAATGATGAAGAATTTCAGTATTATTCTTCGGAGGATGAGATGATGAATAATGATGAAGACGAATGACTAATTAGTATTTGGTTCTTTTTCCTTGTTTTGATGTTTACTTTGACTATACTATAGAGTTGGGAACTATTTATGGCCCATTTTGAAATGTTATAATAATTTTGCATTAATTTATTAATTTACTACATATGCTGTTAATTCCTGCTGCATACATGGTAGTTACATATGTATTTATCACATGCAGTAGTCATATCATTATTTTCTTGTACAAACAGACATTATATATATAAGTTCATTTCATTATTTGATTCTTCGCATGCTTTGTTGTGTCAAAATTCTTGCAAAATTATTGCTTCCTGTGTTTTCTTTCGCTCTTTATTTGTGGCAGGAACTGAACTTCTTAATTAGTGTTGGATTGTTCTGGATTTAAGAGCAAGTGAATTTCTTATTGCTATGAAAATTTAAGGTAACAACATTTTTAAAATTTTTAACTGTATCATCTCTATAGGCTATACCATTATTGTGTTAAAACAATAGCAACAAGCAATTACTGAACCTCCTTTCATTTAATATTGCTACTCTTTTTCTCTATATTTAATCTTATGTTTTATGGGTTCTTGCAGATATGGCTAGAGGGAAAAGTCGCAATATTATTCAACCACCAGTGGGAAGAGGAAGATCCACACGTACAGTTCCAGCAGCCATGGTACCTACCCAACCCACACCAGCAGCCATAGCACCTACCCAACCCACACCTGCAATTCCAGTGGCTGTAAGTCCAAATTCAGAAGCAGCTCCAACATCTAGGAGAAGAACCTCTGAATCTTCAAATCCTAACACAGATGGAACTCCAACATCTAGGAGAAGAAAATCTGAATCTTCTAATCCTATAACACCACCCTCTTCTACTCCCTCACTGGATAACATGCACGGATTAGGAATAGAAAATCCCCAAATATCAGCTTCATCTCCTAATTCTAGTGAACATGAACCTCAACCTGATGTTAACAATGACGTTATAAGTAGAGGCTCTTGATCCCAAGAACCAACCCGTGATGCTGATGGGCGAATAATAATTAGTTGGTCAAAGGCTGATGGGTAATTTACTAATTTTATCCTATTTAGTCACTATTTTGGCACTTTATTAATAATCTTAAGTTGTTTCAGATTTAATCCTGATTTATGGGGCATATCACATGCATGCACAGAAGCTTTTCAACGGTATCCCAATAAAACAGGATCCTTTTAGGCAAAACTGTCTCGACAATCAAAGGACTTATACTTCGGAGAGTTTAAGGTTAATGTTTATCTAATATTCATTTTTATTTGTTTGTTCATATTCGTTAATAATGATAATGGCTAGCATATTTAGTAATTTTTACTTACTTTGCAGAAATTATTTACTTGGAGGTCATCTGAAGATGGCTTGATGAGAAAAGCTTGGGAAAGCAAAGCAGCAAGGACATACAGTACTTTCATTTACAATGTGAGACATAACAGATTAGTGAACTGTCCCATGCCTTCCGAATTTGTAGAAGAGTGGAGAAAAGATTGGAAAACGGAAGATGCTAAAAAATTATCAGAGCAACAGTCTAAGAACAGACTGTCTGAGCCTGCTGGACCAGGAACAGGGCCATCTACTCACACTTGTGGGTCGAAATCGATGAAAGAGCATGCGAAGGATTTGGTATGTAATCTACATCTTATTTTGTTAAATAAATTGACTATTTTTTTTCATCTTATGTTTGTGTTTCATATTGATTTAAACGGGCTGCAGCAAATGGGGGAAAGTTTCCTGGAAATTATGAATTGTTCAAGCATAGCCATGCCAGTAAAAACGTTCGGGGGAAGTTTATAGATAAGAGATCGGAACTTGTTCATGTAAGTTAATATATTTTATTTACATTATTTTATGGATGAGTTTATAATGTTTTTGTTGAAAATATGACTGATATGGTGTGTTGGCTCTTTAGTTTGCATCAGTCAATAATATTTCAACATAAATTTTTGCTTGCATCTAGCTTATAGGAAGTGACTGCTTTGCAAATTTTTCCCTATTTTAAAATTTTAAACATTAATGTAAATACCATCATGTTTCACCCTTTTATTCTTAAAGTATTGTCAAATATTCTGCAGAGTTGTCCCTTTAATTTGTTTGTGAATGATGGAAATATTGCCCATTGTCTGTTTGAGTGGCTTAGCCACTTAGTTCTTTAACTCCTCTTATCTGTAAACAAATTGTTCTTTGCATTGCAATTCAATTGGCAGTTTTTGAACTTGCAGCCTTCAGTTTTTTTGAGTTTCAACTTGCATTTGGAACCTCATCTTGGTTGTGCTGGTAGTACAATTATTAAAAAGAACTAGTTGAATTATTCGATTTTTGTGTTTATGAGGAGATCATAATCATTGGAATTGAGACCCATAAATAGGTTATGTCATCATCTGGTTAATACTTTTTTTGTTAAATGTTATTAAATTGCCTATTTATGAATATTGCTTGTGAATTGTGTGTATTGGCTACTGGATTCTTTTGACTCTAACGTTGTTTTGATTTTCATTTCTAGGAAAGCTTTCAGAAATTGAAAGCATCACAATCTACAGAAAAGGCAAATGGAGAGGAAGTTCAATCTTGTACTAAGGATGATGATGATTTATTTGTTGAAGCGGCAGGAGGAACAAAGAAGGCCAGAATATATGGGTTGGGGAATTTAGCGATTTCTCACATCTTTAAGGGCAGTGGAAGTACATCTCAACAAGTGAATGAGAATATGTTAACTGAGATACGTGATGAGATAAGCAATAAACTCAGTCATATAGAAAGCAAATTAGAGACCAAGATTGCAGATATGGCTCGATTTTTGGTTGAGAACCAGACTTGGATTCAGAATATGTTACTAGAACGGCCAACTGAACCTCCTAGATGGGCTCCAACAGAACCAACCCCACCAGCAGAAGATCAAGTAACAGAAGAACATCCAGATGATGACTAGTATATGCCTTCGGCTTAGTTTTTACTTTTGAAAGTGTTCATACTTTAATACTTTGAAATGTTTAAAACTTATATATTGTAATCACTTTGAAGTATGTTAGTTTAACTAACTATTGCATTTTATATAAATGAAAATTGGTGTAAATTTAGATTTATGTAATTAAATTGTAAATATTATTACTACAGGTGTGTATTTTATATATAAAATCCATATAATGACACAAAACAGTCTGTGACGGAATTTGCGACGGACGGTCTGCGACGGAATTTGCGACTAAAAACACCACGGCATATATATACTCCAGAACATCTGCGACGGTCTTTGTGACGGATTTGCGACGACTTTTGCGACAAAATCTGCGACGGAAAATCTACAACGATAAATTTGCTACCAATTAGCGACGGTTTCTGCGACGGATTTGTGACGGTTACTATTTGCCCTCGAAAATTTGAGTGGCAAATTTGCAACCGCCTAGTGGTAGCAAATACGTCGCAATCTGCGACGGCCTGTCACAAAATTGAAAACTGCGACGCCTTTTTTATTAACGGATCGTATCCGTCGCAGATCGGTCGCAAATCTTGATTTGCGACGGATTTGAGACGGATCTGCGACGGATTCTGTCCGTTGCAGATAGCGTGTTTTTTTGTAGTGAAAATTGTATGGACCTCATCCAACACTCGTCTCTTCCCATCCTTAATCAAGTTTTCGATTAAAATTGTAGAAACTCATCTGGGAAATCATGTTTTACCTGTCAATGAAATAATCCAATTAATATGTATATCAATATCCTCATCTATTGAGAATGTTAGCACAATTTTTATTTACATACCATCTAATTTATTATTTGGTAACTTACTAAACATATTAATGATTTTCATTAATTAGAGTGCTGAATAACAATATATATGTGCATGGTAATTAAACTAACCGTATCAGTTTTGGGCTCATCATCTCCGCCATGTTTTGCAGAGGTAACTAACAGCGTTGTGTCCTCATTGTTGTAGTATTCAATAGATATGGAACCAACAAATGCTCCGTGTGTGATTGTTATCTGTTTTATTCCAGAATGAATTGCATCATCTCATGGATTGCCATTCGAGCTGCCAAATGGACCAATAGTTTTCACTTTGTAGAAATTTTGGGTAATCTCTAAATGTCCACCAATTGAATAAAGATGAGAACTGCACTTCCCATGAAACCCAATAATCTTGCCTTGATCAGTTTGTGGAAAACAAAAATATTTACCTTTTTCCACACCAAAAGGTCCATGCACTCTTCTGTTCGTTCGGATTACACGCGATTGAATGACAATGCGACAAGAGTTTGAACCATAGTATCCCGAGATTGCAGTAACATATTCATCTGGGTGATCTAGTTCAACCTGTACAAGTTAACATTATTCTTGGAAATTTTGATGGAGAGCTAAAGTTTTTATATATGCTAAATTAATAACAAGCTTAGCTAAAAATATTGAAGAATCTACCATATACTTTAATAACAGCTACCAATATTTTCTAAGAATTAATTTGATTCAATTAAATCTTAGCTAACAAATATTATAAAATCCAACTAAATTGAACTTTGAATCAATTCGTCAACAATTATAATAGACTCTAAATGGAGAATTCAAAAACAATGCCTAAAATCTTTACCTCTGGAGCTTTAATCAATTAACAGATATTAATTGGCATCTTAAGAAAATTAGCCCATCTAACAATTTTACAATGCAACTAATTCCAAATTATTTGATTAAATTCAAGGGCGAGTACATTTATTTATATCAAGTCCGATTATTATTAATTAGCTACTATTTGAATTTGACTTTTAAATAAAAAATAATGGATGAAGAGAGAAATGGGCAAAAGGGAAATTTATAAACAAATATATGAAAAGAAGAAATAAAGAACAAGGCTTGAACAATTGACCTATTATACATTTTTTTTATAGAAATGTTATTTTATTATTATAAATATTGGGAAAAACATATTTATAGGACATAAAGTACCCAAAATAAGATCTAACCCATTACAAACCCACCTAAAATCATCCCAAAATATTTTAAGAATCTCAGATCCGCGTATACACTTTAGACCTCTCAACTAAAGCAACAAAACACACCAAGTCTCAAATAAAACAACAAAGCACACTAAGTGTCAGCTACAATTTATATCAACCAAAAAGTGCCCCTCAAGAAGTAGTAGAATATCAATACAACAGCAGCATATAGAGAGACACAGCAGCAGTACAACAATGAGAATCACAGCAGCACAACAACAGCAGTACATAGTATCATGGCAGCAGTACACTAGCAAGAAGAACTTCACGAGGAACCGAGCATCAACTCAATGCCAGCACAAAAGCACACTAATAATAGCAGTAAGAATAGTCTTCGAGCTGGAATTTACAACTCAATGGAAACGCAATAAATCGGATCTTACTCTAAATAGCAATAAACGCACATAAGGACTAAGACTAAAAAAACTATGAAACTTGCATTGGTAAATAATCTCCAAGAACAACCAGATTTACAGCGGAGGTCGAAAAAGAACCAACTTAATATCAAAAGACAATTGAGCTGAAGATGACGTTGACAACAAGACTCACAAATTACTCACAATTTTTAAAAAACCCTAGGACTTCACATTACGAAGAGTCTAAGCAACCCAAAATACACTACTATAACTGTATTACCCTGTATTTTTTTAAAACAATAATATATAAATATATAAATGTATATATATATAATAAAAATTAATAATAAAATAATATGGTATGTACAACAAACTAATAAAAATAGTGTATATTTATTAATAATGTGATTTATTAAATCAATAGAATAGGTGTTGGATTATTTAAGTAAAATAACAAAATGATGTTTAACACCACTGTTATTTAAACCTGGGCTGGAAAGGAAAAGTATCAAATAATTTACCATTAGGCTAGGTAGCATGTACATATTCATGTAATATAATAAATAATATTTAAGTTATAAATGAAATTATAATAATGATAATACTTATAATTAAACAAATAAATAAGTATGATGGTTGAATAAAAAATATATACAATAAATAATTAGTAACAAATATATATATTTATAATAATTAAAGTTGGTATATTAAATTGAAAAAATATGATTTAAATGATAATTAAAATGACTATATAGTGGTAGTAATTATTGACCAATAATAATAATAATAATAATGATAATAATAATAATAATAAATGGAACAATTATGTAAAAAAAATATATATATAGTAGAGTATAAATAGTAATACCTAACAAAAAATATAAAATAAATAAATAATATAATAATATAGATTAAATAATCAAAAGTGAAAAAAATTGGGCAATATTTGGTACTTTTAATATGGAATATCAATTTCAGAGACAGTGATTATTAATTGAATAAATAAATAAATGGTTACTAATTTAAGAGGAAATAAATCTGAAAGAGGGAGAGATTTTTTCTTTAATACTGAAAATGGAAGAGAAAGACAATAAAGTGGAAAGAAAAATAAATACACAGAGAGCGGAGGTTGAGACCAAACAGAGGATAGAAACATTCAGGGAGAGAGATCGACGGTCAGTATCATTTTTCTCCGATCTGCCGCCCTCTGGTCATCGCCGATCGACACGCACCGGCGAGAGAGATCTACTGCTCGGAGACGAGTCGATGGCCACTGAATTCATGTCGATTGGGCGTCAGAAGGAGTGTCACACGCCGTCTGATTACAACGCTAGCGACTGTTTTTAGAGACTCGAATATTTTTAGAACCCTCTCATTTTAAGCTTCGATTTATTTTGAATACGGATGTTTATATAAATTTAATAATGCTATAAATTTATCCTCTCTACACATGTATTGAAGTTATTTCTCTTTGGGCTTGCGAGATAATAGTAATCATGCGCCCTTGGATTGGAGTTGGATCAGTACGAATTATATTTGAGTGTACACAAAAGATGCATGAGTTGAATTATTTCTGATTTTCTGAGAATTGAGAAATATTTAAAAATTATGTTTAAGATTTTCAGAATTAATTATCTAGTTGATTATTGATTATATATAAATTAAGTATTATTAAACCTTGTTTGTTCTCTCTTATTACATATTTACTTATTTACTGAGTAGTTGTACCTACTCCATTCAACATTTTTAGATATAGTTAAAGAATAACTCATTAGAAATTCTCTTCTTTTCATCTGTGTATAGAAAAGGTTAGGCCAACATGTAAATCTTACAGTTTGAACTTATTTAGAGTTGTATGTAATTATGGTGGATAATATTAAGGAAGTATTAAATGATAATAGTATGAATTGATAATAGAAATTCAATGGACTTATTTTATGTGTATACAAGAGATATAATATATTCAGATTATAAAATAGAGATTTATAGCAGGATAAGCCTACCATAACTTTAAGGAATTGGGGTATGACAATAACTTATTCACAAGACAATAACTTATTCACAAATAAGCTAAACCAATAAGCAAAGAAACATCCACACATATAACCAGTTGTGTGAATAAAGCAATCAACTAAAACAGCCCAATCAATCACAAGTTTCAAAGGAACACCTATAACACCCTTATACCCTATATACGTACAATACATATTTCAAGCATATGTAAAATATGCATATACGGTACAAAAATGTCACAGACCGATTTACAAAGTTTTTTTTACATTTCCAATTTAAAATTTCAAATTCTAAATATATAAAAATTAAATTGAATATAAATATTATTTACTTATTATAAGAACCCAAAATAAATAATATATATAAAAATTTCTGAAAAAAATTCGCCAGAGTTTTATCTGAATTTTGGATATCCCAAAATTTAGCAATTACTCAACCTGCAAAAAGAGAACACTCCCAAATAATTTCCAACCACCATCTCAACCATACTTCTCAATTTCACCAATTTTCTCAAACATTTATACATATAGATATATATAATTTAAAACACACTTACGTAAAATTGACCCAAACATTCTTTATAATATTGATCATTTCAAATATATTGACCCAAACATTCTTTATAATATACAATACGTAAAATTCAAAACATAATATATTATGCATAAACTCAAAATGGACAATAACATAAAAATATATACATATTGTTGTTAGTGTTTCTGATCTCGATAGCAACTCAACTACAAGTCTAGACCCGACCTGGTCTAGAAGAACTCTCTGGCTCAACTGGGTCTACCCTGTCACCTGCGCGATGGAAACAATCGCGCTAAGCCAAAGTCTAGAGGTACAAACTTTGATAATAACAATATAACTCAATGCAATACCAAATGCACAATGCATATAGATGTCATATCAAACCACTTTCTTATATTTTTTTTAAATATTTCATAAGCACAACTCATAACATTATATTACTCAATTGTATCATAATTCATAATTCACAGTAAAACAAAGATAAGCGTGGGCCCAAAAAGGATCTAATATGCTATTCAAATTTCAGAGTTACTGCTTTGGTCCATAATGACACCATGTGTCTAGCCGCGTAGGCAATATGTATATATATCCATGGATAATGTAACAGCCCCAGTCTCTTGGACCTCAACCTGGCTAAACCCTTAGGCCCCAGTATCTTGGTCCTCAACCCGGCTAGACTGCTACAGTTTTTGAGGCTTACGACCCAGTCTTTTCACCCCAAAACCATCATATTTATCAGCTGGCCTAGCTTACAAACCAGTCTTTTCACCATTCCAGCGTATAGCCCGTAGGCAATCATAGGCATGCAGCTAAACCCAGAACTCTGAAAATTGAATAACATACTAGGCACACAATTTATTCATATTTCTCATTATTAATCTCTTTCTCATTTTCACATATTCAATCTAGGCACATTGCCTTATTTTCACTTTTTTTTTCTCACTTTTCTCATTTTTCACATCTTTCTCATTTTTCTCATTTTTCTCACTTTTCTCATTTTTATCAATATCAATTCATTTCATTATTACACATATCTCATTTTTGCATTCACAACACATTACCCAATTACTTTGGGTATTTTCACATAATATGCCTATTTCACATGTTACACAAATTAGCCATTATCAATGGCTTTTCACAATGCATTTAACACATATATGACATTACAAATGTCATAGCACATTATTCATACACAATCAATGAACCAAGTAACTTAACACATTTTTCAACCAAAATGTGTTAAGCCCAAATGTCATGCAAATATAAACAATATATTCAAAGTTTGTACATACCTCCACTAGCAACCCAAAGCAAGCTAAAAACAACCTTCAATCCAATCTTTTTAACTTGCCTTTCACCACTTGGATGAAGCAAATCAATCTCCCTCAATGCTAAACCAAATGTGATAGCAAATAATCATTTAGTATCACATTTAATGGCATTTCCAACATTAAATCATAATTACACATCACTCCTACAAATTTCCAAAAATTTAGCCTTTCCTTACTTCAACATTAGAATTCCATTCTACTACAATTAAATTAGTGTTTTAAGTTTATTTATATTATTAAAAACATATTTTAATACATTTAAATCATTTACATTATAAAAATACACTCTTATATATAAAATCTCAAAAATGGCATAACCTTCCCCCATTGAAGGCTTTTCAACACAATCCATTACTCATTCCAAGCTTATATTCATCACTTTTAACAGTAAACAACATGCTTAAACAAATAAAATCACACAATTTAAACACTTTGGAAAATCACTTTTCCAAAACCCTAAATCTCCACTTCCATTCTCAAACTCCAACCCAACACCACCAAATCCAATATTTGACTTTAAAATACTTGTTTATGAATCAAAACAACTCATTTGGAATCAATTTGGACAATTAAAATTCATGTTTTCAAAACCCCAAAAATCCATAACCCTAAATTCTCTCTCTTCACCATTCTTTAACCAAACTCCATCATCTCTTCAATCTAACCTTAGAATCATTGTTAACTACCCAAAATAACATCATACACACCAATTCCAACAATTATAACAGACTATATAAAAATTCAAATTCTTACATAATCTAAATTTCCAAGGAATTTAAAGAAAAGAGATGGAAACTTACTAATTTTGGTGGAAATCACCAAAAATCCACTTGAAACTTGTTAATTCCTTCAATTTATGGAGTATGGAAGAAGAAAAATCCTTGGTCTTCAATCATCCATGGAAGCCACGTTCTTGAGAAGAAGAAGAAGAAGAAGAAGAAGACTTTTAAATATTCTTCTTTTTCATCTTTTTTTTAACCACATATATATTAAAATAATTTAATATTTAATATTTAATTATTTTTTTAATAAATTAAAAGTCCTAATTTCTCTCTTCCATTCAAAATTAATTTATTTTTGAATTATTTTATTAATTTTGAATTTATAAGATTTAATTACCAAAATACCCTTTTCTTTTAAAAAGTGTTGACTTTTATATATGTTATGTATATTTTGCATATAAATCATATATATATTCCATTTTTTCATTTAAAATCCCTTCATTTTTCATTTAAATCTATTAATTTAATTTATCCTTTTAAATTATAATTTATTTTATCAAATTTTTCAAAAATTAGAAATTTTCAAAAATTTTGAATGTTACGATTCTCTCCCCCTAAAATAAATTTCGTCCCCGAAATTACTTGTCCTCAAGTCTGGAACAAATGGGGAAACTAACTCTGCATCACCTGCTCCCTTTCCCATGTCGCCTCCTCAGTGGCATGATTCCTCCAAAGGACTTTCACAAGTGGCACCCTCTTAATCCTCAATTTTTTAACCTCTCGTGCCAAAATCGCCACTGGTTCTTTCTCGTAAGTTAGATCTAGACTCACCTCAATGGACTCCACTGACAAGATATGAGATGGGTCAGACCTATATCTCCAAAGTATCAAGACATGGAAAACATTATGTATTCGATCCAACTCAGGCGGCAAAGCTAGTCTATAAGCCACTGGACCAACTCTCTCCAACACCTCATATGGTCCTATGAAACGAGGACTCAACTTCCCTTTGCGGCCAAATCTCAAAATCTTCTTCCATGGAGACACCTTCAGAAACACTTTATCTCCCACACTGAACTCTATGTCTCTTCTCTTTAAATCTGAATAAGATTTCTATTGGTCCGAAGCTGCTTTCAAACGACCCCGAATCACCTTCACTTTCTCCTCTGTTTCCTTAATCAAATCGGGACCAACCAGTTTATCTTCTCCAACTTCATCCCAACAAAAAGGTGTCCTGCATCTCCTGCCATATAAAGCCTAATAAGGAGTCATTCCAATACTCGACTGACGACTATTGTTATAAGCAAATTCAATTAATAGCAAAAAATCTGTCCCAATTCCCAGTAAAATCAATGATACAGCTCCTCAACATATCCTCTAGAATCTGTATCACTCTCTCTGACTGTCCATCTGTCTGAGGATGGAAAGCAGTACTAAAATGCAATCGAGAACCCAGAGCATTATGCAAACTCTTCCAAAATCTCGAAGTAAACCGGGGATCTCGATCTGACACCAAAGAAACTGAGACTCCATGCAACCTGACTATTTCATTGATATACAGCTCAGCCAACCTCTCAAGAGAATAATCCATCTGAACTGGAAGAAAATGAGCTGTCTTCATCATCCTATCAACTATCACCCAGATTGCATCATGTTTCTTCTGAGTTAAAGGCAGTCCAGTCACAAAATCCATTGTCACTCGCTCCCATTTCCACTCTAGCACTGAAAAAGGTTGGAGCAATCCTGAAGGAACTTGGTGCTCAACTTTCACTTTCTGGCAGGTGAGATATCTGGATACAAACTCTGCTATGTCTCTCTTCATACCTGACCACCAATAATGTCTTCAAGTCATGATACATTTTGGTACTCCTAGGGTGTATAGCAAAAAGTGACTGATGTGCTTCCTCTAATATCATTCTTTTCAATTCTGCATCATCAGGAATACACAATCTATCTCTGTACTATAGACTTTCGTCATCCCTCACATAAAAGTCTCGACTTTCCCCTTTCTGACAAACCAGCACAATTTTCTGAATTCTCTCATCTGCTAATTGAGCCTCCCTAATATGATCCAACAAGACTAGCCTCAACTGCAACTGAGCCATCAAAGCACCATCATCAGAAGACTCAAATTTAGCATGCAATGCTCTCAACTCAACAAGCAACGAGAGTGAATAAGCAGTCAAACCTTCCAAAGATTTCTGACTCAAGGCATCAGCAACAACATTTGCCTTACCAGGATGATAATCAATCAAACAGTCATAGTCTTTAATCAACTCTAACCACCGCCTCTGCTGAAGATTCAGCTCTCTCTGAACACCCAGGTATTTCAAACTCTTGTGATCTGTATAAATGAAACACTTTTCCCCATACAAATAATGCCGCCAAATCTTCAAGGCAAAGACTACTGCTGCTAATTCCAAATCATGCGTTGGATAATTTAGCTCATGCGGTTTTAACTGTAGAGAGGCATAAGTAATGACTCTACCCTCCTGCATCAAAACACAACCTAAACCATTGTGTGAAGCATCACTATATATCACATATGGTTTACCTTCCACAGGCAAGGTAAGGACAGGAGCTTGAGTCAACATCTCCCTCAGCTGCTCAAAACTCGCCTGACAACTATCTGTCTACACAAATTTAACTCCTTTCCGAAGTAATCTGGTGAGTGGTGTAGCTATTATAGAAAAACCCTTTACAAACCGACAATAATAGCCTGCCAATCCCAGAAAACTTCTAACCTCTGTCACAGTCTTCAGTGGACTCCAATTCAAGATAGCCTCAATTTTACTCGGATCAACTCTAATACCCTCTGCTGAAACCACATGACCAACAAAAGCTACCTGATCGAGCCAGAACTCACACTTAGATAGTTTAGCATACAACTGCTTCTCTCTCAGAGTCTGCAATACGATCCGCAAATGTCTATCATGATCCTCCTCATTACGCGAATAAACCAAAATGTCATCAATGAAGACCACCACAAACTGATCTAAATATGGTCTGAATACCCTGTTCATCAAATCCATAAACGCTGCTGGTGCATTCGTCAATCCAAAGGGTATCATTAGAAACTCATAATGCCCATACCTCATACGAAAAGCTGTCTTGGGTACATCCACATCTCTGACTCTCAACTGATGGTACCCTGATCTCAGAACAATCTTAGAGAATACTGCTGCTCCCTTCAACTGATCAAAGAGATCATCTATCCGAGGCAAAGGATACTTGTTCTTGATGGTCACCTTATTCAACTGCCTATAATCAATACACAATCTATTGGTGCCATCCTTCTTCTTCACAAACAACACAGGCGCTCCCCACGGGGACACACTAGGGCAGATAAACCCTTTATCCAATAACTCCTGCAACTGCACCTTCAACTCTCTCAACTCAGCAGGTGCCATCTGATAAGGGGTAATAGAGATAGGAGAGGTACCAGGCAACAAGTCGATACCAAAGTCCACTTCTCTCTCAGGAGGTACCCCTGGCAACTCTTCAGGGAAAACATCTGGAAACTCGGCAACTGTGGGTATACTTTCAAGCAGGGATCCCACTACTTTAGTATCTACAACATGAGCAAGATAAGCCTCACATCCCTTCCGAATCATTCTCCCAGCTGAAACAGCTGAAACAAACATTGATGAAAGATACCTCTGCTCACTAGTGTTAGGAAATTAAGGAGATCAATTCAAACAAAAACACGCAGCGGAAAAATATTTGATCTCTGATTTCCCACCAGGATCCATGCTGTTCGTTTAATTCGACAAAAGTGTTCAAAGAACTAACCTGTTGATGATTCGAAATCACAGTTTGGAAGAGATGCCTCGATCGCGAAACACCCTCTATCGCGTATCCACACGAATGCTACCGTTTGGAGTGCTAGCTCTCTACAACGGCGAAGGCTGGAAAAACGTTTTCTCTAAAAACGTATAAGGGTTACCTTTTTCGTTCCTCTTTGTTTTTATTGTTACCTCTGAGAAGACTTAACGTCTGGAGTGAATATAATCACTCCAGAATCCAATTCAAAATTGGATACGGAAAGTCAAATTCAGAAACCAAGTCTAATTAGGATTCTGAATACATTATCTAATAATAAATATAATTGGATAAGGTAAGTCAAATTCAGAATCCAAATCTAATTAGGATTCTGAATATATTATCTAATAATATATATATATATATAAAAACGAAAATAATAATAATAATAAATATTAATATCTAATATTAATATTATTAATATTATATCCAGCCCAAAACGCATTCTTGTGTGTGACCCGATAGGCCCATATTAATTGGCAGTCAATTTAATCTCTATTAAATCAACAAGTCATAATTGGCCTCTAGCAAGGCGTTACAACTACCCAATTAATATAAGGAATGTCCAATTTGCCTAATAATAGTATATGCATTAATCCCTTTGTCACACGATATCTAGCTTGTACATAAGTCATGGTCAACGTCATACTTATATTGTCCAAACTTATGATTACTCGATCTCCAAGTAGACTGATAAAAACAAATGAAATTGATCACACTATCAATTCATTTGAGCACGGCCATGCATTTCACAGTCTCACTTATCGAGGGGCCCAAAAGATATCTCTCTCAAAGAGAGGGACAAATTCTATCTTGATTGTTCATTATCCTCTACATAATTTCTATCATATATGAACATAACCTTTATTACTATCCAGTTACGGATAATGTTTGATCATGTCAAAATATAATAGTCCTTATATTGGAAACTATGACAATCTCAAGTCAAAGAATTAATACATAACTATCATGAGATTTACTTATGACACTAACCCATGTAGTAATCTCATGATGGGTCTATCCAATACATTGTTCTCTAACAAGTATCTATGAAATTGATTTGTATCACTATACACATAACCATCTAATGATTATCAAATCAATGTTCATACTGGTTAAGAATTATTTTTTTTTATCTCTATAACAATAATAAACCAGGGACAAATATCAAAATTGTGTAACATGCAAACAAACAATAATGATAATAAAACCTCATTTATTAATAATGAATGTATAACATAAAGATCCAAATAAATGGCCTAGGGCACATACACTAACAACTAGATACTATAACATCTCTACCATCCCATGTTCTCAAAGTAACACATTTCTTCTGACAGTCTACCACAGCCCCATGCTTGGTTAACCAATCCATGCCCAAAATCAGATTATATTCCCTAAAAGGCATCTCAATCAGGTCACCGAGAAACTCCTCATCTTGAATAACAACTGGACTATCTCGGTGCACCCTGCTCACCACAACACTATGCCCTAAAGGATTTGTCACCAAGACATCAAATCCTAGGGACTCAGAATGCAATTTAGATACAAGCAAGATGGATGCACTTATGTTTGAATGAGTAGATCCAGGATCTAATAGAGCAAGGACTGAAATACCAAATAAAGAAAATGTACCTGCAATGACGGCTTAAGCATCCGGCTGCCTCTGCATCACATAAACCCGCTGAGATGGCCCAGCCTCATCTGGCCTACTGCCTCCGGATGTAGAGCCTCCTCTCTGACTAAACCCAGGGCAACCACCTCTACTAAACCCTCTGCCACCACGACCCCCTCTGACACTGGGTCGAGAAGATGCAGTATCTGCCTGCCTAACCTCTGGTGGCTTGGGACAATCTCTAATAAAATGGTCTGATGACTCACATCTAAAACACACTCCCGAAGCACCTCTACACGAGCAGACACCTCCGTGTACTCTACCACAATGGACGCAAGTAGGTGGAGTAGTTCTCTGAGCCACTGGGGTCGGAGCACTAGCTACTGAAATTGCAGGTCTCTGTCTCTGTTTCTGCTGTTGTACTGACCTGCCAAACTGCCCCTGACTCCTACTAAACCTCTGAAAATGTCCCCCTTGGCCTCTCTTCACTGATGAAGACCCTGCCTCACTCTGGGGTCTCCTAACTCTGGTCTCCTCAACACTCCTGGCAGCTGCAACTAACTGGGAGAAATCCTGATACCGAGAGCTTGCAATGATGCACATGATAGAGGTCTCAGTCCCTCCTCAAACCTCCTGCACCTGTTAAACTCGTCAGAAATAATCCTACCAGCATAGTGACTCAACCGGATAAACTCGATCTCATACTCGGTCACTGTCCTAGTATCCTGTCTCAGACACAGGAACTCCATCTTATTTGCATCTTTATACTCTCTCAGAGTATACTTCTGCTCAAATTCCCGCAAGAAATCATCATAGGTCAGGACTGGTGGATCATCAAGAGCATGTGGAACCGTCTTCCACCAATCATATGCATCTCTCTGCAGAAGAGATCTGGCATGATCAAACTTCTCTTCTGGGCTAGCCTATAACTGAATAAATATCCTCTGAACCCAGTCTAGCCACTGCTCTGCTACAGCAGGGTCTGTAGTACCAACAAAGTCCTCAGCCCCATACTTTCTCAGTTTATCATACTGCCTCACCGGCAACTGTGGCTGCGGCTGTGGCGGCTGCGTAACTGGAGCCTGCCTCAACAACTCTACCATATGCCATACCCAGCCAGGCGGAACCTCATCAGCTGCTGGTCTCACAGGCATAGAAACAGACGCCTCACCAGCAGGTACAACTCTAGCTCCATTCTACCCTCATCTGGAGCGACACTCTCTGCACTACCCTCAGCAGCCTGACGTGGCCGAGACGCCATAACTATCTATATCTGCAAACAAAACAGAAAATACTATATCAGAGATCAGAAACTGCCAGTGCCAATGCATGTATTACAATTAAAAATTATTTTTCAAATCCCCCATTTTCTCTCTTTATCATCCCACCTAGGTCGAGAACCTCAAACCTAGGCTCTGATACCAAAACAAATATAACACCCTTATACCATATATACGTACAATACATATTTCTAGCATATGTAAAATACGCATATACGGTACAAAAACGTCAAAGACAGATTTGCAAATTTTTTTTTTACATTTCCAATTTAAAATTTCAAATTCTAAATATATAAAAATTAAATAGAATATAAATATTATTTACATATTATAAGAACTCAAAATAAATAATATATATAAAAATTTTTGGGAAAAATTCGCCAGAGTTTTGTCTGAATTTTGGATATCCCAAAATTTAGCAATTACTCAACCTGCAAAAAGAAAACACTCCCAAATAATTTTCAACAACTATCTCAACCATACTTCTCAATTTCACCAATTTTCTCAAACATTTATACATATAGATATATATAATTTAAAACACACTTACTCTCTCATTTCAAATACATTGACCCAAACATTCTTTATAATATATAATACGTAAAATTCAAAACATAATATATTATGCATAAACTTAAAATGTACAATAACATAAAAATATATACATGCTGCTGGTAGTGTTTTTGATCTCGATAGCAACTAAACTACAAGTCTAGACCTGACCTGGTTTAGAAGAACTCTCTGGCTCAACTGGGTCTACCCTGTCACCTGCGCTATGGAAACAATCGCGCTAAGCCAAAGCCTAGTGGTACAAACTTTGATAATAACAAAATAACTCAATGCAATACAAAATGCACAATGCATATAGATGTCACATCAATCCACTTTCTTATATATATATTTTTTAAATATTTCATAAGCACAACTCATAACATTATATTACTCAATTGTATCATAATTCATAATTCACAGTAAAACAAAGACAAGCATGGGCCCAAAAAGGATCTAATATGCTATTCAAATTTCAGAGTTACTGCTTTGGTCCATAATGACACCACGTATCTAGCCCCGTAGGCAATATATATATATATATATATATATCCATGGATAATGTAACAGCCCTAGTCTCTTGGACCTCAACCCGGCTAGACCCTTAGGCTCCAGTATCTTGGTCCTCAACCCGGCTAGACTGCTATAGTTTTTGAGGCTTACGACCCAGTCTTTTCACCCCAAAAACATCATATTTATCAGCTGGCCTAGCTTACAACCCAGTCTTTTCACCATTCCAGCGTATAGCCCGTAGGCAATCATAGGCATGCCGCCAAACCCAGAACTCTGAAAATTGAATAACATACTAGGCACACAATTTATTCATATTTCTCATTATTAATCTCTTTCTCATTTTCACATATTCAATCTAGGCACATTGCCTTATTTTCACATTTTTTTTCTCACTTTTCTCATTTTTCACATCTTTCTCTTTTTTCTCATTTTTATCACTTTTCTCATTTTTATCAATATCAATTCATTTCATTATTACACATATCTCATTTTTGCATTCACAACACATTACCCAATTACTTTGGGTATTTTCACATAATATGCATATTTCACATGTTACATAAATTAGTCATTATCAATGGCTTTTCACAATTCATTTAACACATATATGACATTACAAATGTCATAGCACATTATTCATACACAATCAATGAACCAAGTAACTTAACACATTTTCCAACCAAAATGTTTTAAGCCCAAATGTTATGCAAATATAAACAATATATTCAAAGTTTGTACATACCTCCACTAGCAACCCAAAGCAAGCTAAAAACAACATTCAATCCAATCTTTTTAACTTGCCCTTCACCACTTGGATGAAGCAAATCAATCTCCCTCAATGCGTAAACCAAATGTGATAGCAAATAATCATTTAGCATCACATTTAATGGCATTTCCAACATTAAATCATAATTACACATCACTCCTACAAATTTTTAAAAATTTAGCATTTCCTTACTTCAACATTAGAATTCCATGATCTACTACAATTAAATTAGTGTTTTAAGTTTATTTATATTATTAAAAACATATTTTAATACATTTAAATCATTTACATTATAAAAATACACTCTTATATATAAAATCTCAAAAATGGCATAACCTTCCCCCATTGAAGGTTTTTCATTCCAACACAATCCATTACTCATTCCAAGCTTATATTCATCACTTTTAACACTAAACAACATGCTTAAACAAATAAAATCATCACACAATTCAACCACTTTGAAAAATCACTTTTCCAAAACCCTAAATCTCCATTTCCATTCTCAAACTCCAACCCAACACCGCCAAATCCAATATTTGACTTTAAAATACTTGTTTATGAATCAAAACAACTCATTTGGAATCAATTTGCACAATTAAAATTCATGTTTTCAAAACCCCAAAAATCCATAACCCTAAATTCTCTCTCTTCACCATTCTTTAACCAAACTCCATCATCTCTTCAATCTAACCTTAGAATCATTGTTAACTACCCAAAATAACATCATACACACCAATTTCAACAATTATAACATACTATATAAAAATTCAAATTCTTACATAATCTAAATTTCCAAGGAATTCAAAGAAAAGAGATGGAAACTTACTAATTTTGGTGAAAATCACAAAAAATCTACTTGAAACTTGTTAATTCCTTCAATTTATGGAGTATGGAAGAAGAAAAATCCTTGGTCTTCAATCATCCATGGAAGCCACGTTCTTGAGAAGAAGAAGAAGAAGACTTTTAAATATTCTTTCTTTTTCATCTTTTTTTTAAACCACACATATATATTAAAATAATTTAATATTTAATTATTTAATTATTTTTTTTAATAAATTAAAAGTCCTAATTTCTCTATTCCATTCAAAATTAATTTGTTTTTGAATTATTTTATTAATTTTGAATTTATAAGATTTAATTACCAAAATATCATTTTCTTTTAAAAAGTGTTGACTTTTATATATGTTATGTATATTTTGCATATAAATCATATATATATTCCACTTTTTCATTTAAAATCCCTTCATTTTTCATTTAAATCTATTAATTTAATTTATCCTTTTAAATTATAATTTATTTTATCAAATTTTTCAAAAATTAGAAATTTTCAAAAATTTTGAATGTTACAACACCAGTTGGAGAATAGAACTCAGCCAATGAAAAGAAAGCGCAACCAGAGCTTCAAGGTGACTAGTTGCTACTACAAAACAATAATCTAAACAGCCCATTCAGTTACGAGATTGAGGAATAATTTGATATGCAATACTTGAGAAGTAAAATCTTGGTGATTGCATATGTTTCAGAAGAAACCATCATTGTCTTCTGCACTAATTATATCCCTCAACCCCTTAGAAATTTTGTCTTTGTCAGAGTCCCCAAATAAACCCAACATTGATCCAATCTCCCAAGTCTTCTCAGCCTCAAGTCCAAATTTATTAGGATGGGTAGTCTCATCTTCCTGTATCTCATTTGCTATGTCATTCTCTATCTGATTAGAGGTGCTCATCAATTTGCTGCCATTGATCCTATTCATGTTTCTAATGTTGGAGTTGGAAATGGAATTTTCAAGAAAACTGAAACTGTTGCTTTTTTTAGTCAGTCTTCTTTTGGGGGGTGATGAGACTACCTTTCCTTTTTTAGTTGTTATTTTCTTTTCTTAAAATTACATTTGCTCCTCTTTGATAAATTTATTTTCTATTAGTTTCTCTAATTCTGGTTCATTTTCTGCTGTTGTTCCTTCTTTTTGCTACTCTTATTTGAGGTGTTTGAATTTACTTTTCTTCGGATTTTTTTTTGCTACTGCTCTAAACCACGATAAACCTACGAAAACTGAAACACTTATAGTAAATTATAAAATCACAATTCTTCATATGAATTGCAAAATTTCTAGGAAGCATATCGGTTAAATAGAAAAAATTACTTGAAATGGTCTTAGTTGATTCGTACTTCACTAAAAGGAAAAGAAAAAAAAAAAAAGAAAATTAAGTCACTTGCTGAGTACGAGTCAAAATAAGGGAGAGCTGAGATTTGATGAATAAGATGAAAAAGCCAATATGGTAATTAATGTCTTGACTTTCGAATTTTATGCTTCTTGAAATCAATTATACTTGTATATTTTTTTATACAGCTTAGGAAATTTGGAATGCTATTAAATAGACTATTCAAGGGTCAATGTTGTTGCTCAAAATTATAAGATTAAAGCAAATAACAAACAAGGAAGTTGTGCAATCACAAAATATTCTAATATCATGAAGGTTCCATGACTAGAGATACGTAAATACAGTGCATCAAGATGAAGTATTGCAATGGTGTAATTGTTAAATAATGGCTTATAATCAAATAATTGTTTATAAGCAAAGAGGAGGATCGTGGCGGGTACAAAGGAGCGAGCATTGTGAACTTTGGAATGGAGATTCAGGCATTTGTGACTTTCACTGACGACTTCTTCTAAAAAGATTTGAATGTATTTATAAAGGAAACTATGCATTTACCAAATTTTGAGGCAAAATTTTTAAATTTATTTTGAGAGTGAGACATGATTTAGACATTATTATTTGTTTAGTCTTGTTATTTAGCCTTGTTTTAATTTTAGCCTTCTTTTGTTTTGTTTTTTTATCTTGTAATAAGATACATAGGTATATCATGTTCAAAAATTTTAATTAAAAGCATAATTATGTGAAACAATGAAAAGGAAATTTGAAGCCTTATATAGAATAAAGGATATTTGTAACAAAAGTTGTTATTCTTTGTAAATTGAAATCACCATTATGCTCAAAAAAATGTGTGGAAGAAAGCAAGAAATTTAAAACAATAATAATAAGTGAAATGTTAATTCTTGCTTAGCCTTGAATTTTTGTTATTCTATTTTAATTATGTTAATTTTTTAATTCCACATGTATATGTCGATTTGAACTACAACAAATTCTTTTTGATTGAGATAAGGTTTGTTTAAAATTCAAGATATTTAGTTTCATTTGTTGCACTTTAATGAGCTATTAGTGAATATTATATTCGTTTTTTTGGCTTTTGGAAAATTTATGCAATATGAGTATAAGAATATTAAATTTCCTTATTGTGTTGAACTATTATTTTTCTTGAGAACAAAGCAAATATTGAAATGCGATGTTAATATTAAAAGCCGTGTTAAATTAATTTATCTAATGTATTGATCATTATGTTTTATTTTTCTTTGTTTTGTGTAACTTGTACTTCTATAGGTTGTTTTCTGTTTTCATATTCATGGAGGTTTCTTATTGATATTCAAGGAAATCAAAATTTTGAAGATGAATTGGAAAGAAATTAGAAACAAATAAACAAGAAAGTATAAGTCACCCCTAATTCGCCCAAGTAATAAACACAAAACCAACACATAGATAAAAGAAACTTGCATTTATAAAAGCAAGGTGACAACAACTCACCACGCTTGTGTTGCCTCCACCTCTTCCTCCATGCCTTTCAGATGATACCAAACTACCATCATTGTCATATTCTATAAGAATAGAGTTTATCACTGATTCAGAGACAACAATTATTCGCCTTATAGTAGTGAAAGGCCCATCGTCCCAAGAAACTCCATCATTGCCTCCGAATGGACCAATAGATTTGTAAGTGTAAGGCGGCTCCAAATATGCTCCAAGTGAAGTAAAGTAAGGGACACATTTCCCAAAGAATCCAACAATCTTACCAGCAGTGCATGGAATGAAAAAATACTTTCCTGGTTTAGTACCAAATGACCCAAATGTGATTTTGTTGCTTTTTATTATCATTGAAGAGATATAAATACGGCCTGAATATGTACTGTAGTGGCCCGAATTGATATCAAATGTTCATTTGGGTAGTCAAATTTGATGTGCAACAATTGCATCCACAAATTAATTAACTAGCCAACATACTTGTATGCATATATATATATATATATGTATGTATATATATATGTATGTATATATGTATTGATGAAAATAACAAGATGTTAGCCTAAGACAAAATCATCATTTTTTTTAATTACATATATATATATATATACTAATCATTCATAAACTCATAACCAATTCATTTATGCACAGGCAAAGTTAAACAAATAACCAACGAATAATTGTATAATAATCCCATATTTAGTGTCAGACAAATTCCATTTGACAGAAAGGAACTGGCTCTTTGTAAATGGAAGGATTAAAGGAAGATTATTCGACTTTGCATATTGATGTCAGAGGCTTGGTTCCAACAGGAAGGGGCTTTTGCCTACTTGTTACTTTGGTGTTTCTGTTTATTGGTGGATTTAGGGTTTCTTCTTTTTATTTTCAACTATATAGAATTTATTTAATTTACTTCATAATTTCCCTCATTTTTTTGTTTAGGCCCCTAGCTAACTTGATTTTTCACATTTTATCTCCTTCAATCTCATCAATTCTTTATGCTTTTTACCCTTAAGTTAATCTTTTTGATATATATTTTATCTTCTTTTTTTTTTACCTCCTAACTCAATATTATTTCTTGTATCTTTTGCTTTCATTTTGTTCTTCGTTTTGTATTAGTTTCTAACATGAAGGATTCCTTTTATTTTTACCTAAAGTATCTCTTATATTTGACTTTTTAAGTTTTGATTTTAAAAATTAGGTATATTATGTTTTGTAAATCAATATTAAAATCATGTTTCTAACCTAATTTTTTTCATGAATATTTTTCATTCAAATATCATTATATTTCTCAATGAAATTAATATAGCATTTCATTATCCATTATTCATTATAATGGTTAATTTTTAAAATATTCGATATTATTTTTTATGCACTATTTATTGATGAGATAATTTTTTCCTCCCTCTCATTTAAATCCCTGAGTCCACCAATAGATCAATTGACTCACTGAAATTTTAAAAAGTTTTATTACTCTTTTTGTATTTTAAGTGGTGACCATTAAAATTTATAAAAATAAACTTCTAAAAAATTTTATACGCTTCATGTTTTTCTATTAAAAATATATATATTGCAACCTACTCAAATTGTTAATATATATTCAAGTATTTATTTTTGCAATTTAAATTTCAAATGTTTAAGACATTCTAAAAGTAATTTAAGTTATTTTCACAGAAAATTTATATAATGATCGCATTTAAATTTGTTAATATATCCATCAATTTATCTGTTTTATTTTTCAAGTAAGGATATAAATATATATTTATTTCAGGCGAAATAATAAATTTATAAAAATATTTTATGGATCATTTTTAAAAAAATGAAAATATATTTATAATATTATTATTTTAAAATTTGTTCTTAAATTCTATTAGTTCTGATATAATTTAAATCAAATATAATTAAATTTACAATAATTATTGATATGGACTTTTAAATAATTTTTTACTCAAATAAAATGTAGATTTATAATTTATAATTATTTATTTTAAATCAATTCTAGTATTATAGCTAGTGGCCTTACTAAAAAAAAATTGGGGCTTCTTCAAAAATATCCTTAAAATAAAAATATTTTAAAAAAATACCCACTTTTCTATGTCTATTTTAAAAATATCTTTTTTCAACTTTCAATTTCAAAAATATCCTTTTTAGGGGTATATTTTTTATATACATTTAAATAAATAAATTTTAAAATTTGCAGTGCAGTAAGATTAGTGGACTCGAGACAAATTAACTATAAATAAATAATATATGTGTAAAATAAAAATAATCAGCAAAAAAAGAGATACTAATATTTAAAGAGATTTATCCTGTAATTTGTGTTATGTTTACAAGATAAGTTTCGAATAATTTCTTATACTAATAAATAGTAGAATTATAATAAAGAGACTTTTCTTAAAAATATTCTAGAAATACAATATCACAAATGAGATAAAATCTTATATAGTAATAAGTATTTTCCAAACACAAAAAAGAACTTACTAGTTTGTCACTCAAAAAATATATATCACATAAATAAATTTTTCTCTCTCAAAAAAAAATTATCTACGTAATTTTTTCTTTCAATTCTTTTGTTATATTTTGAATTGAAGAGGAAAGACATACACCTTATAAATGCATGACTATGCTGCCTCGATATTTGTAAAATTCTAATTTGAAATTTGCAAATGGGGAGAATATGACTTGTGAATTTCGATGCCTACTTTTTTTTTTTCAATTAAAAGTGGTGGATTCCACCACTTGAGTGAGACTCTTCAATAAATCTTCACCATCACACTCAAGTAGATAGGACTTTTATGTCAGCAATCTTCCTACTAGCAAAAAGTATTTCCATGGGTAGAGTTTTAATTATCATATTAAAGCCATTATTATTTATGTGAATTTTTTCAAGCTAAAACTATTTCATTTTCAATATATCTTGAATCCAGTGATATCTCACATCAATATATTTTGATCGTGAGTGAATAGTAGAGTTCTTACTAAGATAAATGATGCCTTAACTATCACAGTATAAACACATACTTCTCTTGCTCTAAGCTCAATTTATGTAAAAACTTCTTCATCTATAGTAGCTCTTTGCTTGCTTCAGTAATTGGAATATACTCAGCCTCAATGATGTATAAGGCAATGCACTTCTATAATCTTAATTGTTAAAAAACTGCTCCTCCTTTAAAAGTAATCAAATACCTAGATATAAATTTTCTAAAATCAACGTTACAGTTATATTTGCATCTGTGTATCCATCTAACACAGGTCTCCCCATCACCAAAGCATAAATAAATTCTAGAGGTACCTCTAAGATATCTAAGTATCCATTCCACTACTAGCTAATGTATCTTTCTAAGATTAGGAAGTAATATGCTTAAAACTCTAACAACGTGAGCAATATCTGGCCCTGTGCAAACTATAACAATACATCAAGCTATCAACTGCAGAAGCATAAGACATTTTCTTAATTTCTTCTTTATCATTCTCACTTGAAAAGTCATTGTTTGAAACTTAACTTGAAATGACATGTAAGTGGAGGGAAAATTGGTTTTATCTTGCTCATGTTGAATATATTAAGGACTTTCTCAATTTATTTCTTTTAAGAAAGCCACAATTTTCTTCTCTTCCTATCCCGAGCAATCTTTATCCCTAGAATTTACTTGGCAGATCTCAAATCTTTCATCGCAAATAACTTGCTAAGACCTTTCTTCAAAGAACTTATCTTCTCTGCATTATAGCCAATTATTAACATATCATCTATATAAAGTAATATAATGATAAAGTCACCATCATGAAACTTTTTTATAAATATGCAGTGATCAACAGTTGTCTTTCCATACTATTGATCTATCATGAAGGACTTAAATTTCTTTTACCATTATCATGGTGCTTGCTTAAGTCTATACATGCTTTTTTTCAACCTACAAACTAGATTCGCCTTGATTTTAGCTTTGAACCCATCTGGTTACTCCAAATAAATTTTCTCTTTGGAGTCACTATAGAGGAAATCATTCTTCATATCAAGTTGTTTTCTCTCCAAATTCAAACTGGCAACTAAACTATAAATAACTCTGATGAAAGACATCTTGATCACATGTAAGAAAATTTTCTTCAAATTCAATATCCAAACTAGCTTTGTATATTGGTTGTAAAGTGTTAGTTTTTAATATTTACTATGAAAACCCATTTATTTTTTAATTCACTCTTTCGTATAGCTTTACCAACTCATAAGTGTGGTTCTCATGTAAGGAGTTTCATTTCATCTTACATAGTATTCAATCACTTATTTTTTTATCGCATGTCATAGCCATTTCATAGCTTTCAAGTTCTCTCCCATCAGTAAGCATCAAATACTCATAACGAGAGTATTTTTAAGAGGCTACTCTATTTCAGATGAATATTCTTAATTGGAATTTAACTGCCGGTGTAGGAGAAGGCTGATTATCATGCTTATTAACAACCTCATTAGTTTCATCAGCATCAGGAGTAGGCTTACCATTATTATTAACATATTGATCAATTTTATTCCTGAATGAGTTTAGTCTAAATTAAAAGGGCCAAGTCAGGTCCAATCCAAGTTTAAGAAGCTTTAACTTAGTCTGGTACGATTTTAAAACTTGAGTTAAGTACGGTCCGATGTTAAAATTAAATTTGATATGATTTTTAAAATACAAGCCAACTCAGTTTGGTTTGTCATACCAAATTCGATATGAGCTCTGCTCATATCAAATTAGAAATGCCAATTTGATATGGGCTATGCTCATATCGAATTAGCTAGGCTAAATTCAACATGAGTCCATAATTACAGCTTAATTCAGTATCTTAATTAGGTTTAAATTCAAAAAGACTCGGATAAGCTAAAGAAAATCATGATTTCTAAACTGAGAGGGAGTTTAATTAAGCCCTAATGCTACCTATAGATAGAGGGGACAAAAAAGGAACAGGGGCCACCTTAAAGAATTTAGGAGCCAACTTTAAGAGGTAGAGAGTGACCCTTAATCAGAGAGCCACCAGGTTTTAGCAATTAGAGTCAACAACAAAATAACCAAAAATAATAAGTAATCAAAAGAGATATAGAGAGCAATCAGTAGCGCAACCATTGGATATTAGCAGAAAACAAACACACAGAAGCAAACATTGAACATTCATATTCGACCAAAAAACCCTAGTTGACTCGAATTGATTGAAACAATCTAAATAGTAGCAAGGTTTGGTTCAACATGAATCATTTTGGTGGAATCTACAACACAAGTATGACCTCTTATACTCTTATTTAATGAATTATTAATATCACATATTTGTTTGATTAAATACAAAAACTCTAAGTGTATGTTTTGATATTTAAACCCTCATTTTGTAACTAAAGTACCAATCTTATAATTAAACAACATGCAGTTGGGGTAAAACCTAAGGAAAGTAACTAGGCCAATTACATAAGCTTTAGTCTTTGGGTTAAAAGGCTTAGGTTCCCATAGCAAGTATATACCAAATGGTACGAGGCTATGAGTGGTTATGCCATGCTCGATCTCCATACCTTGAGTGAAAATATGGTATCCCTTACATAACACAACATGGGTAACACGGGCGTCCTAACACACGCACACGATGTAAACTAATATGATGCGATGGATAATATCATTATAAGAAAGAATAGAATAATATAAAGACCAACGGAATCAACTTCTCTTATCCCCAGTGGAGTCGCCACTGTGAGTGGGGATTTTTGCCCCCACTCCCGGTGGAATGGTTCTTGCGACTTCGGCACTGTTTAGGCTCGGGGCCTTAGAGAACACGGACCTAAGTCCGGAGAAAATGGAGTCGCCACCCGGACGGGCCGGGAAAAAAGAAAGGGGTGGATGACTCGATTCCTAAGGAATCTCCAACCCCCTAATGGTTCGGAAAGTTGGATACATGTGGGGAAGGTGAGAAATGGCCCAGCACCCCCACAATGCCCGGTTCATTGGAACCGGCCTCCTTTACATGTCTTAATATTATAAAATTCTTAAATATAATAACATTATCCATATTACACACAATAATTAAAAGAAAGCATCATTATATTAAAATCAAAGCAATGTCCAAATAAAACAAATAAATGGACACCCATCCAAGGATGGAAACATGTCCTTACATCACATGCCTAGATAGGACACCCACCGAAAGGTAGAAACATGTCCTTTACATTGGTTCTAAAATAGAAAAGCAAATTAAATTACATGATGTTTAACTAATGAGGTACCCACCAAGTGAAAACATACCTCTTACAACTTTTGGAAATCTAAATTAATTGATAAAAGTAAATAATCATTCATTATAAATAAATCATTCATCAAAGCTATTAATCAAAATATAAAATAAACATCCATCCATGATAAATTAAATAAATCAAGTATTGAAATTAAATAAATTAAAGCATAAGAAATAAATCAAAGCATAATCAAGTATGGAATTGAATAAAGCAAATAAAAGTCCAATTATGGCTACTGTGACTTTTTATGGAATTAAAATAAATTAGGGTTTTATGTTTTAAAGGGTTGGTAAGACTCTTTGATTAACAAAATTAAGGTTTGAATGATGATATCATGAAACTAGGGTTTTAAACACTTTAAAATACTTTAATTTGCGCTTTTTGGTTATTGGGTTCCTAAGCTACTATTTAAAATTTAGGTTTTTATGTTTTTATATTTTTTTTAGTGTTTTAAAAGGATTAGGGTTCATAAAAATTAGGGTTTAAGGTTTTAAAAGGGTTAGTGTTCATTATTTTAAATTTTGGAAGTTGAATTTGGATTTGATATTTTAGAAGTAGGGTCACGAGTGGTGAATAATTTTTAGGAATTTGGAAATCAATTTGATATTTTATGGAATTTTATGAATTTAAACAAGTGAATTAAAGTTTTTATAACTAGAAAAGATATTTTAGAAGACTTTTTGAAGGAAAAAGTACCAAGTTTAAAGTTTTGAAAGAAACAGAATTTGATTTTGGTTTTGTTGAAGAATATGTTCAATTAGAGTTTTAAGGTTTTTAAGAAGAAAAAATAACAATTTTAAGCCTTTTGGATGATAAACCAACGAAATAAGGTTTTTTTTTTGCTTTAGAAAAACTAAATTAAAGTTCAAAGGTTTTTAATTTTGATTTCATAAATTTGCTACTGTGTAAAAAAAACAATTAAAGAAAATTAATTAACACATACATTCTTTTGATGATTTCTCCAAAAACAATTCTTCTTGGATGAACTAGCTCCAAAGACAAGCCTTTTTTGCCTTTGAAACTTATAAATCGTGCTACTGCTGTTCCAGAAAAGAGTTGAATTGAATTTCTTCTTTTCCTTCCTTGATTTGGTTTCAAATTTTCCAAGCTACTCTTGGATTTTTGCCTCTCCTTTTTTAATTGTCTTTGGTCCTTATTTATAGTGGTTTGAGGTTGTTTATTCCTAATTAGTTAAGGTAAGTAATATTAATAAAAAAAAAAGAAACCAAAACCTAATTGGATTAGGTTTCGAAAAATTTGAGTCGGAAAATTTGCTCCGCCAAAAAAAACTGTTGCGGAAAAACTGCGCTGGCAAAAAAATCTACAGCAAAAAAATTGTCGCGGAGCGGGCCCGTAAGCTATTTCGTAGGCAGAAAATTTTTGCGTGCGAAATAGCACAGTGATTTCAATTTCCTGCGGGCGAAATGCCCACGGGCCCGCGCGACGATTTTTTTGTCGCCGATTTTTATTTTTATTTTTATTTTTTGACTTTTATTTATTTATTTCTATTTTTTATTAATAACAATTAGATACTAAAGCAAAAATTATTTAATAAAAATTATTTCAAACCAATTAGACAACAAAAATAATTTTAGACTAAATAAAACATATTGGACCGGATTGGGTCAAAAATTAAGGGTCTACATCATCACTTAGTGTAATCCTCCAACACTTAAGAGTTTAAGCTTTCATCGAGCTTACTTTTTAAAATGTCTTATAAATAAATAAATGAGTATAGTCTTGTTAAAATAAAATTGTCTCATCTAGATCCCTTAAAAAAGAAATTTTCTCTTCTAGAAATTGAGCCACTCATTTATAAGCTCCTGAGTCAACTCATATATAAATTAATTATACATATAATATATATTTGTATGTATTACATTGATGTTGCTATGTTACTGAACAATAACTGAAAGAAAAACAAACCAATATTTTAATAATTGAATTTCACACAATTATAGCCGTTATATTTTTTTACTCCCAATCAATATGAGATTATCGTAAAAACATTTAATATGCAGGCAAAAAGTTTGTGATTTCTCATTCAATTTTATATATAAATTATTAGGGAGTCGTTAAAAGTTTCTTGACTTTTCAAGTATTTAAAGTAAAAAAAAAAAGAATAAACAAAAGTGAAAGATCTTAAGAGGAGAAATTGCTAAATAATTCATTCTTTTATTAATCACATTGAATGGGGTTTATATAGATCATAAACATCCCAAACAGTTACAACGAATATCCCACAAAACGTGGCCAACTCAGTTACAAAGAAACAAATATTTAAATACATATCATAAATAATTTGTTACAACAAAAAGCTAAAGAATAGCTCCTATAACCGAGCTTCAATACGCCCCCGCAAGATGGCAGTTCCATCTGAAATGCCAATCTTGGACCGAAGAAAAAGGAACCGACCTTTGGAGAGAGGTTTAGTAAGGACATCAGCTAGCTGGGAGTGAGTGTTAACGTGAGAAACTTTAAGAGAACCATCATCAACTTTGTCTCTAACAAAATGGTAATCCAACATGACATGCTTCATTCAACCGTGGAAGACCGGATTAACACACAAATATGTGACACTTAGATTATCACAATAAATGGCACGAGATTGTTGAAGGGTGATACCAAGCTCAGAAAGGAGATGAGAAACCCAAGTGACTTCAGCAGCGGTAGAGGCTACAGCACGATACTCTGCCTCCGTTGAAGAATGAGCTACAATCCTCTATTTCTTTGAACACCAAGAGATTGTTTTGCCACCAAGAAAAAGAACAAAAGCAGTGGTAGACTTGTATGAATCAAAGTCGCTAGCCCAGTCGGCATTGGAATAAGCCCATTGATCAAGCTGGGGAGTGACAGCTAAAGAAGCTTGAAGACGGAGAGATTGTGGTCGTCGAAAAGTAAGATCAAGATGGATGGTATGTTTGAGGTAATGGAGCAACCTCTTAGCGACAGTCCAGTGAGTTTGAGTTGGGGCATGCATGAATTGGGTGAGTTTATTTATGGCGAAAGCAATATCGGGACGAGTGAGCTGGAGATATTGAAGTCCACCAATCAAACTTTGAAATTGAGTAGCATTAGATGGAGGAGAACCATCATGGAGAGTTAGACGACCAATTGAAGACATTGGGGGTAGAAGAATCCTTTATGCCTTCCAAATGAAACTTTGCCAACAAGTCACGAACATACTTATGCTGAGACAAAAATATGCCATCAGAAGTGGAAATAGCCTCAACACCCAATAAGTAGCTCAAGGGACCAAGATCCTTTAGTGAAAAATGATGAGCAAGAGCATCAACGAACCTCCGAATGGACTGAGAACAATTTCCTGTTACAAGTAAATCATCCACATATACTAGAAAATAAATTGTGACAGATTGACATTTATATATGAATAATGAAGTATCAGGCTTGGAATTGATAAACCCAAAGTTGAGAAGAAATGTCTTTAACTCTGTGTACCAAACTCGAGGGGCTTGTTTCAAACTGTAAAGAGCCTTTTTCAAGTGACAAACATGAGTAGGATTAGCCTGATCAACATACCCAGGGGGTTGAGCCATATAAATGTCCTCAGTTAAATTTCCATGAGGAAAAGCATTATTAACATCAAGCTGTGAAATAGGCCAGCAGTTACTCAAAGTAATGGATAAAACAACTCGTATGGTGGTTGGCTTAACAACAGGGCTAAAAGTGTTATGATAATCGACCCCAGGGCGTTGATGGAACCCTTTGGCAACCAAATGAGCTTTGTATTGGGAAATAGAACCATCCCAATTGCTTTTGATACAAAATACCCATTTACACCCTACAATGTTATGGTTGGAAGGAGGAGGTACAAGAACCCATGTACGGTTGCGAGCAAGAGCAACAAGCTCATCATCCATGGCAGTACACCATTTGGGATTTTTAAGAGCTTGAGAGGTGGTGGTAGGCTCAAGGGAGGCAGGAAGTGGATGTTTGGTGACATGAAAACTTGTCTTAAAGCCAAGAAATTGTTTGGGACAATAGATATTATTTTTAGAACGAGTTATAATTCGATTAGAAGACTCAGGTAGAGGATTAAATCCTTGTGTTTGAGTAGGGGTGACAAAGAAAATGATGGAGAGGAGGTATCAGAAGAGTCAGAAGGCAAGGGGAGAGAAGAAGGGGAAAGATCATACCTTGGAGTAACATCACACACAGAGAGAGGAGCTGAAGTCGTAGTAGGTGGACTTGAACTAGTAGACGAAAGTGATGAGATCCGCTCCTGATTTGGCCGTGTCTTCGTGCAAGAAGGTGCTTGTTGCGAAAAAGAATCGGAGGAAGTGGGAACCATAAAAAAAAAGGTTGGATAGAAGCAAGAGCTGGAGAACATGAAGACCAAGTGGAGATAGCTTGACAAAGATCATTAGACATAGTATTTGAGGCAAGAGGAAATTGGTGTTCAATAAATTGGACATGACGAGAGATGTACACACGATTGGAAGACAAGTCTAAACACTTATAAGCATTATGAGTGTTGGAATATCCAATAAAAACACATGGCTTGGAGCGTTTATCAAGTTTATGGTCAGAATAAGGACGCAACCAAGGAAAACATAAGCACCCAAAAGCTCACAACTTGTCATAGTTTGGCAGCTTGAGAAAGAGAGACTCAAAAGGTGTTTTATGGTTAAGAACTGGCATGGGCAAACGATTGTTTAAGTATGCAGCAGCAAGAAAAGCATGAGACTAATATTTTAAAGGTAGAGAGGATTTGTGGAGTATGGCCAAACCTATCTCAACAACATGATGATGTTTCCTTTTAGCAGAGCCTACATGTTCGTGTGTGTAAGGGGGAGACACTTGATGTTGAATACCTTGGGATATAAAGTAGGACTTAAGACTTTTATATTCAGTTCCACCATCTGTGTAAAGAGTTACTAATGATGCTTTAAAGTATTTTTTGACCATGGACTTGTATTTGGAAAAAATCGTATAAACATCATACTTGTAAGCCATAGGAAATAACCAGATATATTTCATAAAATAATCAATGAAAATAAGATAGTACCAAAAGCCATCAATGGATTCAATTGGGGAAGGCCCCCATACATCAGAATAAAATAAATCAGGAGGACCACGACTTTGAAGTGATGAAACTCCAAAAGGCAATTTGTGGCTCTTATTACATAAACATGACTCACAAAAGAAAATGTGGAATGATTCAGTAGAATAAATTGGAAGATTATGTTTGTGAATTAAAAACTAAAAAATACAAGATGATGGATGTCCTAAGCGATGATGCCAATTGGCAAGTGACGTCTTGACACTAACACATGCTTGTTTAGGAGAGGTACCCCCTGTGTTTCCCCTGCTAGGCCAAGGCCAATCATACACATCATTCTTGCTCCGCCCTTGAGTAAGATGCGCCCCCATTTTGAGATCCTTGATAACAAAGGAAGAAGGAAAAAAACTCAATAAAAGTATTGTTGGTTTTACAAAACTTAGAATCAGAAATTAAATTTTGCTTTATAGAAGGAACACATAACACATTAGACAAACAAAAAGACTTAGAAGTAGTAGGGAGTTTAAAAGAACCAGTGTGAGTAATTTCGAGGCCTGAACCTTTACCCAAGAGAATGTCATCAAGATCTTCATAAGGCTATCGGTGGGAAAGATTAGTGAAATTTCCAGTAACATGATGGGAGACACCTGAGTCCACAATCCAATTTGAGGACGATGAGTTCCTAAAAAAAGTGTGATGAACCTCTGGCTGTTGTTGTAGGAGCCACTTGGCTGAATAGCATTGTCTAGCAGTATGCCCCTTTTTCTGACAAAATTACAACATTGGATTGAAAATGATTGTTATGGTTTACCATTGTTGTTGAACTTCCTTCCTTGGTAATTTCTGTTAGTAAAGGACCTCTTCCCATTATTACTTTGTCCATTGCAATATTGGGGGTGAACGTTGCCAAAATTTGTGCGAGTGTTATTCACGGTGATATTTGAACCACCACGTGACTCTTCTCTTTTCAAGAAGGTTTCATGTTCTACCAGCTTGTCACGAAGTTCTTCAAATGAAACAGGAGTGTCTTGAGCTCTTAATGCAGTAGAAATCTCTTGGAATCCGCTGCTAAGGCCATTAAGAGAAAAAATAGTCAGATCATCATCACTCAAATGAGTGTCAATGAGAGCTAGCTCATCAGCAATTCCTTTGATGGTTTAAAGATATTTTGCAACAGAACGAGTATTGCAAGTGATGTTGGTAAGTTTCTCCTTGAGATTATTGACTTGTGATTTAGATTTGTTAGCATAAAGCTTATGAAGCTTTACCCAAGCATTAAGAGAAGAAGTAGCAGTAGCAATCAAAGGTACAACGCCTTCCAAAATAGACGCAAGAATTGCATGAAGGAGCAATTTATCTTGCGTAGTCCAAATAACAAAATCTGGATTTGAAACAGTTGTTCCATCTTCGGCAAGAATTTCCTTGGATGGCCATGTTTTATTCCCATCAGATCAAAAACCATATAGTAGGATGTCAAATTGTACTTTCTACGAGGGAAAGTTGTTGTTGTTCAGCTTGATGGGTAGTTGGGCAGTAGCATTAATGGAGATAATTCCATCAAAGCAAGAAGTGGAAGAAACAAGTGGTACATTGATTCTGCTGATTGTGTTTTCGGCCATGATGCAGAATATTTGAAAGAAAAGTTTTTTTTTTAGAACAAGGAAAAAAAAATTCGTTGGAGTCTTTACTGCTCAGATACCATGAAAGATCTTAAGAGGAGAAATTGTTGAATAATTCATTCTTTTATTAATCACATTGAATGGGGTTTATATAGATCATAAACATCCCAAACAGTTACAACAAATATCCCACAAAACGTGGTCAACTCAGTTACAAAGAAATAATATTTGAATGCATATCAGAAATAATTTGTTACAACATAAAGCTAAAGAATAGCTTCTATAACTGAGCTTCAATAAGAAGTTTAGGGACATTTTAACAATTTTCGTAGAATATAATTAATAGTAATTTCATAGGAAACAATACCTTAGAAACTATAGTACACCATCTAAATTATATAATAAAGGGTGATTTTGAAAATTTTCAATTGGTCACTTCCCACATCCCAAATAGATTTCTCCAGCCATCTTTAAAAAAATATCATATAAGAGAATATCTTGAAGAAAATTTTATAAAATACAAAAAACATAATATTAAATTTAATTAACATATATAAAAAAATGAAAATAAATAGACTTAGACTAACCAAATAAGATGATCCACCAGTAGCATAACCATGTGTCTCGAACTATTTAAAGGACCCATTGTCATCGAACTCTATTTGTATAGCGTCAACGACAATTCCTGATCGTATAGTCATTTGACGAACTCCAGTGTGAACTCCATCATCCCATGGAAACCCTCCCTTGACCTCCAAATGGCCCTATCCTTATGCTTTTCTTCATCATTTGGTATTACTGTCAACCATATATATATATATATATATATTGAAGCAAATAAATGAGTCAAATTATTATTAGTTACACTTTAATTAGAAATTAAATTCATAAGCAATATTCTAAAGATCAAAATTAGTCTAACATCAAAGTTAAATCCCTTTGCTGCACATCAATTGATGTGGTTCCCAATACTTAATTTGAACATTCTTGAATAGTCTATTTTGAAAAATTTTCATTTGAAATAATTATTAATTTCAATTTAAATTTCAAAAATCAATGTTTGAAAAAATTAATACGCAGTGGCCAACTTCCGAGTATTGATCAACTCAAATTATCATATTAGATATTCAAATAGATTCCAAGAACGCAATGAGAAGTTGTATGTCTGTGGAATTCTTGATATTAGACGTTTTACAAAGTAGAAAGTTTGCGTGTTAAATGTCCTATATATATATATGTATCCTGAACGTTGACTTTTAGGGGGAAAGTTTGAATTTCTCCTAGTTTAATACTTGTATCAATCAGTAATCAACAAATAAATATATAAATTAACATAATAAATATAGCGTAGATCCCTTAGCTACTCAAAGAATAAGAAAAATCAAGGAGAAATGAGATACTCCAAATTTTTTAAAAAAAAAAGACAAGCTGCCTCTGGAAGGACTGAAAATGAGGCTGGAAAGTGGAGTTAGGGTAAAAGTATCATCAACCCAACCACGACAAATCTGAAAACTGTCAAAATTAGGACGAGGCCCAGCAGCTCCTTCATTACTTGGCCACTCGTGGCGCCATAGCATATACTCTTACCATTCTTTTTTGTATTTTTGCAATTTTATAGAGAACGAAATATCGATTTGGTGCTTTTTATTATATCAAATAAAAAGAAAATGATGATTCAGACAAAAACAATAAATGAAATTTATCAAACTTATACGAATGAAGCACGAAAACAGTTAAGCTCCATTTATGGATACTCATCAAAGATAATAAAGATTTTTTTTTTAGTATTATAATTAGGGAAAGAGAAATCGATCGATCATAAGTCTCCATGTTGTGCCTTGTTATGCAAAAGATAATAAAGATTAATGGTAAAAAACGTAATTCTATTATCCTACTTATTCTGTTTTACTTTAATAATATTTTTTTTCACTTCAATATTATATTTTTTTTTTGTAAAATTTAAAAATATTTTTTATTATATGCTAAAAGAAACAATTAAAATAATTAAAATACATCAGCTTTCAAATTATTTAAATATTTTTGAGATATAAAAATTCTCATTATGCTATCTATTTTGTCCAATTGAACAACATAAATGAAGATGAAGATAAGACATTTCCATTTCGATTCTCCACCTCAATCCAAACACCGCCTAAGCATATGATATATGCATAAATACATATATATTTACTTTTTTTGGATTTTACCCGGTATATATATTCATGAATAATTTTTATTTTGATAAATAAAAAATTAACGAAAAATACTAAAATATATCATCTTTCAAGTTATTTAAATTTTTTTAGATAAAAAATTCATATTATTCTATTTATTTTATTCTACCGAACAAAATAAATGAAATCACACATATTCATTTTTATTCTCCTTCTCAATCCAAACACCGCCTAAGTATAAAATACAAATTTGCACGCTAGCTAAACGATGCAAAGTGAATGAACGATTGGACTCGTATTCGATCTGTGATTTCCTTTGAAAAATAATTTTTTCAAGAAGATGCTTAAATTTAAATAATTTATATAAATTTATATTTGTTTCTGTAAAGATATATGTTGAATCATGAAAAAAATTTTGATAAATAAAATAGAAGAAAGTTAGTATACTTTCTAAAGAAAATTATAAACTAGCATTGACAAAATTCAAATTCTAAAAGAGTACATGAAAAGTAAGTTTGACTCACCTTATTATTAGATTTTCAGCTTTGACATCAATACCAAGATATAATTTCTGGATCTACAGGATGTGCATGAGCATGCACCATTGAATTCACTGGACAAAAATACTTAACAGATGTTAAAATTGGTCTATAAATACTCTCATGAAATTCAAAAACATATATAATTTTTCAAAAATAATAAACAAATTAACTTAATAAACATTTCAGCAACTTTATCTCTATCATTATCAAAATAAAACAAATAACAACTGATAATCAATAACTAAATAAAAGAAGCAACAGTCACCTCCTATTCAAACTAAATCAAGTAAAATTTTCAATTCCGCTGAATTAAAATTTAAATTTAAAAGAAGTAGACGCTCACCAGTCTCTGGGAAAAAATTTCTCTATCTGCAAGTTCAACTCTAAAAATTTGAAGAAATGTTTTTTTTTTTAATTGAATTGAATTTGAAGAAGGTCGTAGGTAATGCAGAGAGATGAAGAGCACATTAATAATCAAATGGCGCAAATAAAAGTCGAAAGAGCTGACGATCGATGACAAGGTGGGACTATATATATATTTAATATTTGGTAGGCCATAATTAAGGGTTTATTTATTTTTTTTCAGCTTTGGCCATAATTAAGTTTGTCGCACCAAGAGAAAAATTTTTAAAACTCAATTTTTAAAAATATTATATTATTTTTTAAAATATGCAAATAAATTATATATAAATCACTCTAACCACGAAAAAACTCATTATATAAAAAATAATGAAATACCTTAAAGTTTCATCATGTTAATAAAAGTTGTCGTCTTAAAGAAATATTAAATATTATTATAAACATAACATTGTTAATTATGATAACGTGATTTTTAATATTTGAAAATTTTTTTTCTGTAGAAAAAATTTTCTTGGTAAAAAAGAAAGGGGAAAACATATTTTGATGAAGCAACCACCGAAGCTAAGAGGCTTACTCATTACATCCACAACCAAGCCTCACCAACCCATGTGAAAGAACCACAATCCAACATCAACACAAACAAACAACCGAACTTATATAATTACAAAAAGCTGAAAGAAATAACCATAAGATTGGCCTCCTCAATGTGATCTGCATACAATAGAAGCAATTGCATTGTAAATCCAACCACTGCATTGAATAATTATTGATTGATAAAACACAACATAGGAAGACAATATTGTATGAAGAACCAAATTTTGTTATTGCTACTGTAGGTTTGCAAAGAATAGGACTGAACTGCAAAGACAATAGATTTGAAAGTGGCTTCTGAACAAGATCAACAAATCTGGCAAGGTAGAAGCATAAGTAATGCATATCTTCAAGCACAGAGAGAGGAAACTTGTTGAAGTGAATGCTACTTTTACTAAAATAACTAAACATGTTTTTTTGTTTTTTTAAACTATATGGGCAGTTTGTTTCACCACTTAAGCCCATGAAAAAACCGATTTTTATTTTCAGTTTTTGTCTTTTAAATATTTTTGGAAGTCTAAATTTAGGGTTAAGTGAAAGGCTTCTTGAAAAGCCAAAAAGCCTATATGTTTGTAAAAAAAAAAACTGATCTATTATAGTGTGTGTGCCTTTTTTGTCTTTTTTTTGCTCTATTTTTCCTTCATTTTTTCTTCCATTTTCAATCCTTATTTTTAAATTCCTACTCTCCATCCTTTGATCTAAAGCTTTCAGTTGGTATCAGAGCTTGGTTTAGATCTTTTTGGGGTTGTGAAGTAAGGAACAAAGATAGCTTCAAAGAATTATTCTGCTTCTACACCACCAATTATGCAATTTGGGCAATCAAAATGAAGGCATATTTGCAATCTTTTGATCTTTAGGATGTTGTAAAAATAGGAAGGGATCCACCTCCTCTTAGAGCAAACCCTACTTTGGCTCAAATCCGAAATCATAATGATGAAAAATCCAAAAAGTTTAAAGCTTTGACAACTATTCAATCTACTTTTTTTGATATATTTTTATCAGAATTATGGCTTGTGCTACACCTAAAGAAGCTTGGGATAAGCTTCAAGAGGAGTTTCAAGGGAGTACAAGAACAAGGTAAATGCAAGTTCTTAATTTGAGAAAGGGAGTTTGAGTCCTTGAGAATGAAGGATACTATAACATCCCCATTTGTAGTGCACATTGGAGTTATTGATATGGATGACTAAGTAGGTATGATTGGAAGAGAGAAATGTAAGATGCATATGTAATAGATATAAGATATAAACATATAGTATACATGAAATATACAAGATATATACATATACATATATATAATATATACAACATATAAATAAAGTATAAATAATATATATGTGTAATTGTTGTTGGAAGATAATAATAAAAAAAATAAAGAGAACTTCTTCCATAGATACTTCAAATTCTATAAGGATTCAAGAGGATTTAAAGTGGTTTTGACGGATTATCAAAAGATTCAAGTAAGTAATCTTCTTTAAGCTTGTTTTTAATTAATTTTAAGATTATGTTTTAGATGGGTAGTGAGAGAAAGTTGATATAAATGGCTAAACTTGATTGTAATTGGGTTAATAAGATGTATATGTGATGAATTATTGATTAATTTACTGAGATAAATAAAGATGATGAATTTAGGGTTATGGGATGGTGATGTGTGAATAATGATTTTGATATAGATGATTATAATTCTTACAAAGGATTGATTTAATGTTATTTTAATATGTATATTATGATTTTATGATAATAATTTGGATATGTAAGTATGGATAAGTTTAGGGTTTTGTAGTTGGATATGTATAATTAGGGTTTTTCATGGAGATTGATATAATTGTATAAATGGGTTGTTTTATTGCTAAATTGATGGATAGATGACAAATTTATGGTTAGATATTGGAAATGGTTATGGACAGTTGAAATTGGAAAAGAGTAATAAGGGAAAGGAATGAGAGTATACTTGAGAATTGTTTGGGTATTGAGTAACTAGTGAGTAAATTATACGAAATTGGTATGTGGATGATTGTATAGATGAATAATATGATGTTTTGTTGGATTATGTGTTTAGGCCAAGATAGATCAAGTAAAGAAGAGTAGAATCTCATTAAGATAAAGCATGGAAAGTTGGTCGAGATTAGTACATATCCTTTTCCTCATATAATGTGTGCTATATTGAGTTAAGTCTATGAAATGTGTTGAGTTATAAGGCCACACGTGTGTTGTCCTGAAAGCATAGGAGTGGCATTGAGTATGGAACTGCCTGAGGAAGAGTTGTTTCGAAGGTAGAGGCAACTTAGAAGCCACGGGCATAGCCATTAGATGCCATGACTGTGGGCTTTGTTTAGTGGCATTGGCAGATTGGTTCCAAACCCACAGGCATGGCCCTTGGATGCCATAGCCGTGGGGTTGGTTTTAAGGTATTAACAGTTTGGTTTCAAACAACACAGACGTGGCCCTAGGATGCCACAACCATGGTTATTGGTTTTGAATGGAAAGTGTTTTGGGATATTGGAAACATGGAAATATGATGTAAATGATGATTATATGACAAGAATGTGAAATGAACTAAAGATATGAGATGGTGAATATGTGTTGTGCGTATTCTATACTATAACTAATTCCGGAAGATTATGTTTGGTAGTTTTGGCATGCCATACGCCGTTGAGGTAAGACACAGTGTGTCACATATATGATTGCACTCCTAGATGAGACATACTAGTATCATAGATATGACTATGCTATTGGGTGAGACATAGGCTGTCACAGATATAGCTATAACTATAACGAGACATATTGGTGTAACTATTATTGAGATAGACCAAAGCAATACTTCTGGGACTAGATTATTCTATAGAGGTATTAGGCCCCAATGTGCATATGTGTAAATTGCTATGTATGTATGAGAATGTGATGTATATATATGTATGTGTGATGATTATATATATATACCACTAAGCTTTTGAGCTTAGCATGGTTGTATGAATAACTCAGGTGAGTAAATAGTTATTTAAAGAATCGGATTGTTGTTGCCACAAGGAGATTAAAGGTATTAGAAGGTGGTGCATTCATGTACAATGTTAACATTTTGTATTTTAGTTCTATGCATATGTATTAAGAGTGAATTTTAAAACAATATGTGTATATGCATATATGTAATCAAATGAATTGTATAATAATATAATCATTTGCAAGTGTTATTTTTATATAGATTGTGTTTTGATAATTTGAGATTTTCTTTTGTTAAATATATAATTATTTTAATGCTGTAAGGAAGGGTTAAAACTAAGCTGTAACATGGAATCCTTATATGTTATATACGTATTGTACATATACAGGGTATATATATGATACGTATATAAGATATAAGGGTAGTACAAATATTGAATTGGTGAAGGATTTTGCTAATAGACTTCTCAATATTGTGAATCAAATTAGGATTCTCAAAGAAGAGTTGAGTGGCAAGAGAGTGGTGGAGAAGGTTTTGGTTTCTTTACTAGAAAATTTTGAGGCAAAGAATTCTTCATTGGAGGACTCAAGAGACCTCTCTCAAATTTCACTTTCGGAATTGCTCAATGCTTTGCAAGAAACAGAGCAAAGGAGAGCAATTAGGTAAGAAGAATCTATTATTGATGATGCTCTTTTGGCCAAGACAAAAGGCAAGACTCCTTCAACTAGTGGCACTCAAAAGCAAGGAGAAAAGAAGGGAAAAAAAAAAGAAATTTCTACCTTGTTCTCATTGTAAGAAGGATACTCACATGGAAACATTTTGCTGATATAGACCAAATGTCTAATGTAGGGCATGTAAACAATCTAGTCATATGGAAAAAGTTTGTAAGAACAAGGAGAAAAAAAGGCTCATATCAACTAGTAGAAGAAGATCACAAAGTTGAGGCAACTATGTTTGTGGATTTTTGTCAAAGCTCCAGGGGCAGCAAAGATGCTTGGTTGTTGGATAGTGGTTGCACTCATCATATGACCTTTAAAGAATAAAATTTCAAGGTGTTTGATCGAAGTTATTCCTCCAAAGTCAGAGCTGAAAATGGAGAATATGTTAAAGTGAAGGGCAATGGTCAAGTTGCCATTGAGTGCAACTAATTTCAGATGTTCTTTATGTGGTAGAAATTAGTCAACTATTGAGTGTTTGTCAAATGCTTTAGAAGAATTATTCTCTTTATTTCCATGATAAAACTTGCATTGTTTATGATCCAAAAGGGTGTGAAATTATGAAAGTAAAATGAGAAACAAAAATTTTGTTATTGATTGGAAGCAACCTGAGTTAATTACTTTGAATGCAAATGTTGTTGATGAATCACACTTATGGCATAAACAGTTTGATCACTTCAATTATGGTTTTTTACATATGATGCATGCCAAGTCCTTAATTGAGAATATGCCTGTGGTTGATGTTGATGATAATGTATATGAAGTGTGTGAATTTGGAAAGCAAAAAAGGCTTCCTTTTCCTTCAAACTCAACTTGGAGAGCAACTGAAAAGCTCCAGTTGATTAACATTGATCTATAAGGACCAATAAGTGTGTCAACTCCAAATGGCAGCATATATTTTCTGATTTTCATTGACAACTTCTCTAGAATGTGTTGGGTTTATTTTTTGAAATTTAAAGCTAATGTTGCCAATGTGTTTATGAGATTTAAAGCTCTTGTAGAGAATGAATCTAGTTGTTCCATCAAGGTACTCAGGTCAGAAAATGAAAATAAGTGTAAGGTTGAAAAGTTTGAAGATATTTGCAGGCATTTAGGCATCAAGTATCAATTTACAACCCCTTACACCCCTCAACAAAATAGTGTAAGTGAGAGGAAGAATAGAACCATTATGGTGAGATGAGCAGAGGTTTGCTATTTGAGAATGATCTTCCTAAGTTCTTGTGGGCTGAAGCAGTTAACACTGCTATGTAATTATTGAATAGGCTTCCTACTAAAGCTCTTGATAAAAAAAAACTCCATTTGAATAATGGTATGGGTTCAAACCTTTTGTCACTCATTTGAAAGTATTTGGGAGTGTTTGTTATACACTAGTGCATCAAGGAAAAAGAGACAATCTTGATTATAAGTCTGAACTTGAAATCTTAGTGGGTTATAACGTTTTCACAAAAGGTACAGAGTGTGTTAGTGTGGAGTCTAAGAAATTGATTGTTAGTAGAGACATCAAAGCTGATGAGTTTGTTAAGTAGAATTGGGAAAAGAATGAAGTAGTACTTTCTACGATGAGAATAACTAGTGATAACCTTCCTCATAAGCAAGAAGATGAAGATATTGAGAATGATGAAGATTTTGTAGTTAGAGGAACTATACCACTTGTTGATATTTATGCTAGATATAAAATTGTTGTGCCAGAACAAGTAAACTATAAGGAAACAGCTCAATTTAAAGAGTGGAGGAAAGCCATGAAAGAAGAAATAATGATGATTGAGAAGAATGGAACATGGAACTTGGTGGATAAATGTGCAAAAAAGAATGTCATTAGCGTTAAATGGTTTTTAGAACCAAGAACAATGCAGATGGTTCAATCCATAAATAAAAATCCAGATTAGCTATAAAAGGTTATGCCCAACTTTCAGGGTTGGATTTTATATTTACTTTTGCTCCCGTGGCCAAACTTGATTATATTAACCTCATTTTAGCTTTAGCAGCAGCAAAGGGGTGGAAAGTATTTTATCTTGATGGGAAGTCTCCATTTTTGAATGATGTACTTCAAAAGGAGATATATGTAAGTTAACCTGAAGATTTTGAGCTATTTGGCCATGAAGATAAAGTTTACAAGGTGAATAAGGCTCTTTATGGACTTAAGCAAGCTCCAAGAGCCTGGTATAGTAGAGTTGATGAATATTTTTTGCAACAATGATTTAGGAGGAGAATGAATGAGCACATTTTTTATTCTAAAACTAAGTCAGATGGTAAAATACTCATTATTTCTTTATATGTTGATGTTTTATTGATTACAGGTAATGATAAACAACTTGTTTAATCATTCAAGTCACAGATGATGAATGCTTTTAAAATGTCTAACTTGGGCTTGATGAAGTTTTTCTTGGGGACAGAGGTTGAACAACATGAATCAAGTATTTTTCTTACTCAAAGGAAATATGCTTAACAAATTTTGAAAAAGTTTTATACGGAGAACTCCAAATCAGTGAGCAATCCATTGGCACATAATGAGAAGTTAAAGAAGGAAGATGAGTCTGGAGGTATAGATGCTACAATTTACAAAAGTTTAATTGGTAGTTTGCTATATTAACTGCCACCAAATATGATTTAATGTGTGCGAATAGTCTTCTTTCAAGATTTTTTACTTTTCCTATACAAAATCATTTTGCTGCAGCCAAGAGAGTCCTGAGATACTTGAATGGGACATCCGATCTTTGTGTGAAGTTTTTAAAAGCAAGATTATTATGTTTTATATGGTTTTATTGATACTGATTGGGCTGGTGATGTTAATGATTGCAAGAGTACATTGGGTTATTTGTTTTCTTTTGGTTTCGATCCATTGTCATGGAGTACAAAGAAGCAAGAAGTGGTTGCTCAACATTTGCTGAAGCTGAATATATTTCAGCTACTAATATAACAAATCAAGTGATTTGGCTAAGAAAGCTTCTCTATGATTTGAATGAAACTCAAGGCAAGGTAATTATCATTTTTTGTGATAGCAAATCTGCTATTGTCGTTGCTAAAAATCCAATTCAGCATGGAAGAATAAAACATGTAGCAATAAAGTATCATGTTGTGAGGGAAGCCCAAAAAAATGAAGTTTTGAAGCTCAAATTTTGTAAATGAGATGAGAATCTTGCTAATTTGATGGCGAAAGCCTTGCCAAAACCAAGATTTGAAGTATTAAGAGATCAAATTTGTGTTTTCAGCAAAAGAAGCAAGGAGTAGTGTTGAAGTCAATACTACTTTTACTAAAATAACTAAATCATGTTTTTTTTATTATTTTTTTAAACTATATGGCAGTTTGTTTCACCATCTAAGGCCATGAAATAAGCTAATTTTATTTCAATTTTTGTCTTTTAAATGTTTTTGGAAGTCTAAATTTAGGGTTATGTGAAAGGCTTCTTAAAAAGATAAATAGCCTATATGTTTATAAAAAAAACTTATCTAATATGGTGTGTGTGACTTTTTTTTTTTTGCCTTCTTTTGCTTTGTCTTCTTATATATACTAAGAGCACATTTTTTTGCTCTATTTTTTCTTGCAATTTTTTTTCCATTTTCAAACCTTATTTTTAATCTTCTACCCTCCATCCTTTGATCTAAAGCTTTCAAAACTTCACAAAAAAAAAAAATACAGTAGGAACCAAAATTAAGCTTATATAGATATTTTTCATCCCCTGTAGGAGCATAAGGGAATTTCTTGTAGCCTTTACCATCCAAAACTCAGGATAGATGGGACAATGAAGAATACACCATATAGTAATAAAATCATCGAGCACACGAAAGACCAACATAATAAGAAAATACTAGATACCAATATAACTGACTTGAAATCCAGCAGAGTCAAGCTAATGGAGCAAAGTGCATAAACATATCACTAATAAAAAATAACAACTAGATCAAAATTGATAGAGATAGGAAGATAATCCAAGATAATTGTAGTAGATTCCCGACATTAAGATGAAATTAACCAAGCCAAAAGAATAAAAGTGCAGAAATCCTAGGATAGTAAACAAAAACCAAAATAAATGGTAATTACAGCATACAACCAACATATTTCTCATCTTCAAAACTCAATAGATCAAATATCAGCAAGAAAAGGACAACAACCTTATGCACATACAATTAATAAGGGCTAAGTTAACTAAGCAATTAAATCATAACTTTTTGAAGTGCTAGTTTTTACAAGATGATCCGCTACGAAGTTAGATTCTCTAAAAATCTTATAGAAATTCACCAAAGGGAGAATATTAAAAAAATTCTCAATACTGCATAAAATGCTCCAAAAATTCCCATAGAGCTTTGTCGAACCTATTTTGTACCCAAGAAAAGGAATTTAAAGAATCCGATTCAATAATTGCATTCTGAGATTTTTTCCAATCACGTATAAACAAAATCTCAAGTGCTTTTAGAATGATGAAGATGTCTGGTTTATTTGAATCTATTTCTCCAACAAAATAAGAAAACATAGCAATAAAACTCCCAAGTAGATCCCTTAGAACACCCCCAAACACCTACTAGTCCTAGTTTGTCGAAAGCATATCCATCCACATTCCATTTAAGAAAAATAAAAGGAGGAGACATCCATATAGAAGCTGCACATTTTTATGAATTCTATCACAATTTCTTACACTAATCGATTATTCAAAAAAAGAAGAAACCAAATATGGAAAAGAGATGTCAAAGGCTTTTACCCAACTTGCTAATATGATTAGCACCAAATCAAATGTTTTGTTCAGCATCATCTCCGAGTTATTAAAAACTAGATTATTCCTTTCAAGCCAAATGGTTGATGTCACCATAAGAAAAGAAGAAAATCACATCTGAGACTAAAATTTTGACCCAACATATGAGCCTCATTGTTCAAGTAGATCAATAACTCTTATTGGTAGACATCAACAAAGACCCTACCAATTGATTAATTTATACTATAATGAGGCAGAAAAAGAAAAAGATTGCATAGGCTAGATATAAATTTAGTGACTGATCTAAAAGTCAAAGACTGGCTAGGCAGGATCTTACATTTAATTTACCCTTCAAAAGCATCCAAGCAAAAAATTCCACTTTTGGGGGTGAGACATTGCGCCAAACTTTGAAACTTTTTGAAATAAGCAATTGAAATCTCCTTTCAATTAGCAATTGCTTAAAAGTCTTGACAGAAGATGAACCATTTCTACCAAACATCTATGCCGCTTTATCTGCTTTATCCCTAAATAATGTGGTATCTTTCAACAAGCCTAAAAACTCCCTAAACAAATCTAATTCCCATTTAAAAAAGGGCCTCCTTGAAGAAAATTCCAAGACCCACTTAAAATCATACCATTGTCCCATACTGCCTATGCACTTGTTCTACTCCAATGAAAGGAAAAATAGCCTTGGGAATTGATTGGCAACAAGCTTTGCTCTATCCAAACATCAAGGCTGAATCTAACATTCCTCTCATCCCCGCCCAAAAATAGATTGCCCCATTACAATCATTTTTCTTGAAGCATCTTTGATAACTAAGGATCCCACATCATTCAAAACTATCAAAGAACGTTGGTTTATCTTAATTAACAAAAGACATAGAGCCCATATTTTTCCATTAAGACTGATTTCCAAAGAGTATTTTTATTCTTCACAAGCTACTAAATCCATTTAACAAGAAGACCATTATTTGTATCTAAATATTCCTAACACCCGAACCTTTAAGAACCTTATTTTTTTTAATGACATGCCAGCTAATTAGGTGCAGGTTCTACCCTAGAAGAACGTTCTCTAAATTATGGTTATCTTCTTTGTAGCACTATTTGACATCTTGAATAAGGACATATAGTATAGTGGTAAACTGTTAAGAATAGTTTTAATCAATAAGAGTCTTTCAACATATGAAAAATGATCAGATTTCCAAAGGGCTAACTTGTTTTTAATATTTGAAACAATCGGATCCTAGGTTGAAATCTTTCTTAGATTTGCCCCGGTAGGCAGCACCAGATATTTAAAAAGTACTATTTCTAATTTACAACCCAATGAATTAGCTACAACTAAAACCCATTTTGGATCAACATTGCAACCTATTAGAGTGCTTTTTGTAAAATTAACTTTCAAACCAGAGATTAGTTCAAAGTAACCTAGAGCTTTTTTAAGGTTTAGTGGGCAATCTAAATTTGCTAGGTAGAAAATTATTGTATTGTTTGCATACTAATGATACAAATAGAATGGTCACCACCAATCAGAATTCCTTTAAACAGATTAGTATTCAAAGTGTTATTAAACATTATGCTCAACCTTTCTACCATAATAGAGAAAATGAAAAGGAGACTAAGGGTCACCCTAACTTAATCCCTTATTGAGTGAAAAGAATTATGTGATAGAACCATTAACCAAAATAGCTGCCAAACCCTGCCTAACACACATCTCAATCTATAATAGCTAGTTTGATTTAAAACCTATAGCCAGTTGCAACACATTCAAAAGATAATCTTAAAACAATGAGTCAAAGGCTTTCTGAAAATCTAGCTTCACATACACATGTTTAAAATTATTCCTTTTACATGAATCAATGACCTCATTTTCTATTAGGACTCCATCTAAAATATTTCTTCCAAGCATAAAAGTTTATTGGCAGTCACTAATGACTTCATCAATCATCGATTGAAGCCTCCAAGCTAAAACTTTGGCAATTATCTAGTAGATACAATTAACAAGACTAATAGGGTGAAATTCAATCAATTTAATAACACTTTTACACTTAGGAATTAGGGTGTTGAAGGAAGTACAAATGTCTGCTGGCAAGTGACTTGAGTCATAGAATGGTCAAAACAAATGAAGGATATCAAAATTCAAGAGAGGATAGAATCTTTTTTAAAGAAACAAAAGTTGAAACCATTAGGCTTAGAAGTCTTGCCACCCTTATAAATATTGATGGTTGCCAATATTTCCTCCTCTATAAATGATTTTCTAGAAAATATGTTGCAAAATCTTGAAGTTTAGAGAAGGGAAGACAAGACATTGAAGGTATCAAAGACAATTTATTTGAAAATGCCTCTTTGAAATGTGAAAATATCTATTTTTGATATCTTTTAGATCTGTTAGAAAACCAGAATCGCTTTGCAAACACAAAGTAGTGTTCCTTTTCTTCCTTAGAGTGGCTGTAAGATGGAAAAGCTGAGTGTTTCTATCACCCTCCTTTAACCATTTAGCCCTAGACATTTGACGCTAATAAAATTCTTATTGTCTGAATTTGCCCCATAACATTGCCCATTTCAAGCTCCTCCGTCTAACTAAGATTGTCGATGAGTCAAGTGTAGAAAATTAAAGATCTTTATCAATGGAATTATTTCCTACCTCAAGTTCACTAATCTTATGCTCTAGATTACCTAACAGTTCTATATTCCAATGCTTGAGATGTAATCTAGGCACTGCTAACATTTAGCAATGTAATAGGGACCTGATTCACCAGTATCAGTTGTAGACCACCAACCTCTAATCAACTCATCAAAGCCTAGAAGAAAAAATGAACAATAAATGTCAAAAGGGTTTGGGGCCCTAGTTGACCGAGCTTGATCCAAAGAACAAATGTATATGACTAGATAACCCTTTACTTATACCTAGAAGCTTGCAAAATTAGGAAAATTGATCTGGCACTACTAACTAACAACATTCTATTCAACCTACTTTGATAACAGGAGTAACCCTAAGTAAATTTAAGGCCTGAGAGAGGTTAATCTATCAACTTGCATTTGCTGAAGAACTTGCTAAGATTATCCACAATAGATGAGAAAAACTATCTAGTGCTTTGCTTTTCCTCTTTTAACACTTTACTAAAATCACTCATGAGAAACAATGCATTTTGGAAAGAGGATTTCAAAGAGAAAACTACATCACATAGTATTTCACGCTTAGCTTCTCTAGCAAACCCATAGAGAACAATAAAATAATAATCAAAAATAGGATCCAACCACTTTCCCGTTAGTGTTGTGCCATAGGTCAATGCTCAGCTTCCATAGGAAGCCCATAGAGAATAACAAAATGATATTCAAACATAGGATCCAATCACTTGCTTCTTAGTGATGTTTCCTAAGCCAATGGGATGTATGTTTATTATTACATTTAATAAAATAAATGAAAAATTTTATTATTGTGTGCATGTTTATTATTTTAATATGATTACAGCTCCATGAGTAGATAATTCAACTTTATGTTATCAATTATGTGACTTGATAGTAAAACTTTAAATTAATATGAATTATATTCTAAATTATCCCAGTCAATCATTATTGATGGAACGATAATAAATAAAGATTAGTATACATTTTGACTAATGATCATATTTTACTGATCATGAATATGAGATATTAAGTCAAAACATAAGTATATATTAGAGAATATTGTACTAGATAGAATCAAAATGAGAATACTAACATGAATTAAAGCTATAAGTGATTCTCATTACAACCATGATATGTAGTCCTTAGATCTGAAATCACTATGGTTCCCTACATCAGGAGTTTTATATCTTGATATAATTCCAAATTATCTTTAAATGGATTTAATAAGGATTACTGTTGGACATTTAATAAGTCATGGTGAAGGATACATATGATCTAGATGGGATTTGTTCCTCTAATATTATGAGAGAAATATCTGTAGGCCTCTTGACAAATAAGACTAAGAAATATTCATGGCAATGCTCAAATAAATTGATAAGAGTTATTACTATTATTTGTTAAGTCAGTCTACTTAGGGATCAAGAAATATTGTTAATCAATATAAGGATAACATATTCCATACCTTATAATTGATCTAAGATATCGTGTAATAAAAAGACTAAATATCCAACTGTGAATTAAGGTTAGTCAATTCTTCAATCTTCATTTAATTTGGGTAGTAGTAATGTCTTGCTAGAGGCCGCTTATGATTCATGTGGTTAAAATAATTATTTAAACCATTATTAATATTAAGTGAACCTACAGGATCGCACATATATTTAAGGCCTCACTTAGGCACCAATCTAGCCCACTCAGGGATCTCGAAGCCAAAATGATTATTTGGTCTAAGTCTCAGGTGACACCACTGCGTACAATCTCCAGTGGATTCAGTAAGCATGAGTTTAAATTTTATCTTTTATTTTGAAAAGACTGACTTCTTTTATTTGAAATAAACTCTCCTTTTTATTTTGAAAATGGATGATGCCTTTTATTGAAAAGCAGAAAATGAAGAGTCACTACCTTAGTTTATTTTATTTGAAAAAATTAGGAAAAACCTATTTAATTGACTTCATTAAATCAAGTTGATTTGTATCTAAAAAGTACACTAGTTCAAAACTAATCATGATGGTCCTGAGCTAAATTTTCATACCGATTTTGATTTAAAAAATGATTTTTTAACTCTCTTTGTTTGATATTAACCTTCCGGATTGAGAAAAATGTAAATTTTATAAACTATGCCATATTTAATTATGAACAATATTATTATGATGCATGCACATATGAATAATATGACATCCATGAAAAACCAATAAGTAAATAAATATCACAACTCTAGCAAAAATAGCAATTTCAAGAGAGCTTCAAGTCTAGCCCTTATGGATTCTAAGTTGAGCACAAATTTCTAATTAATTAATTTAAAGAAAATGGTAGATAAATAAAATCATAATTGTAACCATTGTAAAACTCACCAAATTTGCAATGGAGGCCAAATTATTAAGAGAAAATAGAAGAAGAAATGATAATAATAATAATAATAATAATAATAATAATAATAATAAAGAAAATAATAAACAATAATAAAAAGAGAGTCAATATAGAAGGACATGTTATACTATTTAGATGAGGGCTCGCCACTCGGAGTAATATTCTAAGTGTCCCTAATTATCTCATTTGAATGAGAATCAGAGCCATAAGTAGTTTTCGCCTTCGATTGCAAAGGACTTTTAATTAACCATTTTTTAGTTAATTAATTACTGAAGGGAAATAAAGAGAGAAAAGAACACGATGCGTTGGTAGTCACTTTTTCTTGACAAATGGTTTGAGAGCTTTGCCACTTTATAACTCAATTTATGTGGGAAATCAAATTAGATTAATTAATTAGTGGTAGTAAATAATTAATTGCCATGAAAATAAGATGAAATATTTTAACTAATTTTAGTCGGAATACATTTCGGCAGAGTTTCGGCCCCCAAAAATTGGGTCCAAAAATAAGAGGGAATCTCTACTATTTATAGAAGTCAGCCAGCCCCTTCCAACCGTATGTCTATGCCATGTGGAGTAATATGGGTGCAGCCTGCCCATGCCCATGTCAAGCACAACCTACCGCGCCATATGGTATGGCCAGGTTGCGCCATGTGGCACAGTCTACACTTTTTAAGATAAAATATGTAAGTATGTATTCAATGATTTTTCAAATTTTAATTATCGTAATTTATGAATTAGATGAAATATTAGGAGTAACAACTACCCTCCATTGCATCAATTTAATATTTAAAATTGATGCAATGGTGTGAACCAGAGGAAAATGAAAAGAATAAACCAGGTGCGACTGTCTATAATTTTAGGCATGCATCTGAGCATGTTTGGCATTGTGCCGACTGGATTGCCTTTTGAGGCAAAATCTTATAAATAGGGTTAAACGGGAGCATTTGGTATCTTACTTCTCTCCCCCTTCATTCTTCCATTTACTTGTTTTTAGCCAGACTTCTAGAATGTCTCAATCTTCCACTTCCTCGCCTGAAGCTGTCGAGCTGCCAATAGTTGGAGAACTACTAGTGGATCCCCATGCTCAAGCATTGCAAACCTGCTATATGGAGGTATGTTTATTTTTGTTTTTTTTTTCTTCCTACAACAAAAAAAAAAATGAAATACCCTTCCCATTGCCTTTGAGTTTAAACAAGAATGAAATAATAATAATAGTATTATGATTACTATTTTTTGTGTTTTTAGCAATATGCTCAATTGAATTTGTAGGGTGGTTGCTCTGACCTAGGGAATCTCAACCTTCCTAATGAGGTGAAGGAATTATTGCTTCCTACTGGTTTTATAGTTATTTTGTCTCTTCATTGCACGGGTCCAGCTAATCATAACATGTTACGAGCCTTAGTAGATAGATGGTGAGACACTACCAACTCTTTCTATTTTTGACGTGGTTATTTGACCATGACATCGCAATATCTATACCTATTGTCTAGTATCCCATTTGGGATGCATCCCCTGAAACTATTTCCAAATTGGAGAAGCTTGTCTGTAGAATAGATCATAGATTTGTTAGGTGACATTCTGCATGTTCTTGAAACTAGAGAGACCATAGTTACTTGAACTTGGCTAAGAGGGCACATTGATTCTTTAATGAGAAGGCACAATGACCTAGAAGATCGCTCTCTATAAATTGCTCACTATGTGATTTTATTATTGCTGGGGTGTACCTTCTGGCATGCTCAGCGTGATAACATTGACCTTGTTATCTCGATGAGCTTGAGGGAGTTATCCCAACTTATTGCTTTCAATTATGGCGGGGCTGCTTTAGCCACCATGTATGAGGAAATAGGTCGACTGTCTCAGAGGCAAATCCACTCTATTAGAGAAACTCATATCTTCTGGGAGGTATGTACCTTTACATACCATTTTTTTTTCTGAAATCTATATTTTGACCTTAATCACCCTGTCATTTGTTGCAGATGTGGGCTTATGAGTATTTTCCTATTCACCTGCCCTAGGGAGTCCCCAATTAGAAATTTTCCCCATGGGCCGCTGCTAGTCATCAAGCAATTGATCCCAACCATGAAATTTTGACATTTAAAATTTGAGGGCTATTTTCACAACTTATTAGTGAATAATGTAAGTGAAACACATTTAAGGTATATACCTTGTTTGGTTTCTTTGATAACATATTCCTTTGCATGTAAGGTGGTGCCCTTTCAATGAGAGGTTTATTCCATCTAACCCTATCCATCTGAATCAAGTTGCCTTTTACTCTACTGGCCGCTTAATTTTTCAATCACCAAAGACTCAGCAGTACTACCTAGCTGAGTACTTCCAAAGCTAAGCATCCATGGATAGAATCGTTCCATGTACACCACCTGCTGATATGAGACTGGGGAGAACTGCATCTACACACCCTTACTTTTATAGTGGCCTTCTTGCTACTAACATTTTGCATATTGGGATGAACTATAAAGATTTTTGCAAACTTCATTGATGCCTTTTATTATCGACAACTCAGACAGCCAATCCCAACACATTTATGCTTTGTCTAAGGCTTCCAGCCTCGAGACCAGTATTACTGGGGCTAAACGGGTTTTTGCCCGCCAAGGAAGAATTGAAGTCTAAACTAATAGTGGTACGGTATTTACTGAAATAACACTTTTGCCAAGAGGCTCTCAAGCTTGTTCTCTATCTGCCTCTACCAGGATCCATTATATAATACCTAAGGGTGTCCCCACATATTATTGGTTGAGTGACATTGTCACCTATGGTACAGGTAATAGTATGGCATAGGAGAGGGTCCTTGTGCCTGAATTCCCCATTGCCCCACTGCCATATAACTATACTGAGGTAAACTTTTCTTTTCAATGGTCATTTTCCACTGATTACCATTTCTTGGTTTTTCTTATAGTCTCATTCTCTTTTTAATGTATACTTTTGTAGTGGTCTCTCGAATAGGTAGAACATACCTCTAAAATGGCTTGCCATTATGAGGCTTACCTATCAACCATATTGGCTCAACTGTCCTTCGAGCATAAGAGGAGGCATTGTCATTGCAGAAGATAGATTTTCTATTTGGTTCCCTATTTCTATAGGATTATGATGCATTATGATGCATGCACTTTTGGATGACTGTACCTAAATGATATTTTTTAATTTACATACCTTTTATCTGTGTGTATTTTATTAATACATGTATCGTACTTAGGAAATTTTAATCTGCATGGGTTATATTTATTTTCACTTGTTTTATCATTTATATATATATATATATTTTGCTTGCCATGTGGGCATCTGTATGTGCTGCATGAATGAGACCTCCTACCCTATATTTTTAGGGCATTTTTTTGATATGCCTGCAATTTTTAGACTCCTTTTTTTGTATTTTCTGAGGAATTTAACTTTTTAACTGTTAATTTAGCTAATGTAGAGTCATTTTTTAGTCACTCTTTGCATCTATGGACCACTCATTTGAATAAGTGGACAAAATGCTAGGTAGATATGGTATCGCACCGGCCATTACTTTGAAAGGGGTAAAACTGGATAGGATTTTATTCAGGCTTCTCTGAAATTTTGGAACCCTATGGACCACTTATTCATATTTGAAGCTATAATGGAGGAGAGGTGTCCTACCTTTAAGGAATTTCGTGCCATTCTAGAATGTAGCACTAAAGCTAAGTTGGTGATTCACCAGTGTCGTACTGGCTATTTTCATGCTTTTTAGAGGTTATTTAATTTGAGTTAGGCTGAGGCTAGCCTCATGGTCAAGGATGATAAAGTGAACTTTTTACACTTATTGCTGAGTTTTAGGAGGATATTGAGGATATGGTGGGGTAGAGACTGCAACTGCAGGCTTTGGCATTTTTCTTAACTAGTAGATTTCTATTTGGAGAGGAGCTAGGCTGAGGTCTGATTGACTTGGTTTGACAAATTCTAGAAATGGAGGATTCATGCTCTGTCACTGCCATTCTGCTGGCTATCTAGGCTGACAAAACCTCCACTTCTATCAAAAGAACTACTTCTATACTGAATACAAGAGAAAAGGGAGTTGCCCCAATTGGTCTCACTAAAATCCTATTACCCCACAAAGCAAAAAACAAGTGCTCATGCTAACTATTATGACTTTGCATCATCTTTTGTGAGAAGTTCTCGCCCTAAGTTTTATATCATTAGATTTAATTCCAAAATAAACTTATTTTATTTAAGTTTAAGTTTAATCATAAATCATTTTTTTCATCCAAATAATAATGAGTTTAATAATTTAGTACTTAGAATTACCCTCGTCATGGAAAAAATACTCTACTTATCACTTTATTACTTGATATGACCTATGTACTTACAGATAGCAAGGCTCGGATCCTAACAGACCCATTGTCTAAAATAACTTCAAATGGAATCCCATACTGATAAATGATATTGATGTGGATGAAATAGGCCACCTTCTTAGTATTGAGAACGGAATAGAAAGTTGCTTCTACTCATGTAGTGAAAATAGTCTATGGCTATAAGTATGTACTCATGCCCATTAGAAGACTTAGGAGTGATTTTCCATATTACATCAATTTTCCATGTTACAAAAGGCCAAGGAGTTGCAGTGGGATGCAACGAATTGGAGGCTGCTTTTGAACCTTGGCATGTATTTGGCAATTATGGCATTTCTTAACAAAATTTGAACAATCCTCTCTCATGGTAAGCCGATAATAACCCATATTAGTAATTTTTATAGCCAAGGCAATCTCATTCATATGGGGACCCTGCTCATCACTGAACCCATTCCATTATTTATTGTACTTTAGATTTATCTACATATCTGAGGTGAATATTATTCCAGGGCCGTTTATACAATACATCATCATTCATGATGTACTAACTTGCTAATTATCTTAAAGTTATTCGGTTTGTTTTTAAGGCCTGATTAGGATATTCACCTTTTTGAACATAATTGAATATGTCTCAAAACCATGGCTTCTTGTCTGACACCTAAACTATAACGCAGTACATTGGCTGGATGGCACAAATTACCATCTCTTTTTTTACATAGGTCATGGATGCGAAGATGGCCAAAGCATCAGCAAACTGATTCCTAATTCGAGGTAGGTAATTAAATGAAACCTCTTCAAACTTATGTGCCAGACCTTCCAAGCGTCGATGCTAAGGAACCAAACACTATTCTCTTATTTTCCACCTCTCTTATGCTTGACATACAATAAGAGTAGAGTCTCCATATACCTTTAAGTTTTTGACGTTCAACTTCAAGGCTACTTTTAACCTGGTTATGCAAGCTTTATATTCTACCTCATTATTTTTTACTTTGAAAGCTAACTTGATTGCCAATGGAATTTTCTCTTCCTCTAGGGTAACGAAAACAATACCCACACTATAGCCTTTATGATTAGATGCATTATCGAAATACATGAGTGATACTTCATTATTAATATTCATGATATCCTCATCTAGGATTTTAGGTTCTTCAATCACAACCAAACTAGGAGCAACAACTAATTAATTAGATCACCTTGCTTGCCATGAACTTAAGATTAAAGGTAGCTAGGATTATGAGCCAATATGCCATCTTACTATCCAAAACTGGCCTTTCATTAAGGAATTTCAAAGGGCTTTAATCTACAACTACTTGCATGGTATAAGAAGACAAGTAGTGGTGTAATTTTTAACACACTCATACTAGAGCTCATCACTGCTTCTTAATCTTATTAAACTTGAGCTCATAGCTTAACAAAAATGACCTTTTGTTAAGATAATAAATGTTAAATTCTTCCCTCGAATCCTCTTCATGTTGAGCAAGCATGGCTTCTTCAACCATTGAAAGATAGAGAAGTAGTGGATTGCTAGGTCTTAGTGGCTATAGGACTGGAGGTGATAAGAGGTACTATTTAATCTTCTCAAATGTTTCTTGGCACTTGTCATACCATTTAGTTAGGGCATCCTTTTTGAATAATTTGAAGATGGGTTCACACACATTAGCTATTTGGGAAATGAAATGACTAATGTATTTACAGATAACCCAAGAATCACTTAATTTCCTTTTCCATCTTGGGTGTGGGCATTTCAAGAATTGCCTTAGATTTAGTAGTATTAACTTAATTCCCTGAGAACTAACAATGTGCCCCAAAAATATGTCGGACGCTACTCCAGGCACACATTTGGTGGGATTGAGTTTCAAGTTATATTGATGGAGTCTAAGGAAGAGCCATCTTAAAGCCTCTTTATGTATTTTAGCCTTAAAGCCTCTTCATGCATTTTAGCCTTCTCTGATTTAATGATCATATCATTCACATAGACTTTCATGTACTAGTACATCATATCATGGAAGAGTGTAAATGGCCATTCTTTGATAGGTTGCCCCGGCATTTTTGAGGCTAAAAGGCATGGCCCTGCAACAATAAGTGCCCACTCTATGATGAAGGTTGTCTTTTCCATGTCAAGAGGTGAACTAGGATTTGATTATACCCAACATAGAGGTTGATTAATGAAACCACCTTGGACCCAGCCAGTCTATCAACCAAGAGATCAATGTGAGGCAGAGAGAAGAAAATTTTTGGACATGCCTAATTGTGATCTCTATAGTCCACACATATATGAACCTTTCCATCCTTCTTTGGCATTGGCACAATATTGGCTACCCATTGAAGGTACATGATAAGCTCTATAAAGTAGTTTTTTAGTAGCTTGGTTATTTCTTCCTTAATATTTAAGGACAATTCTGGTTTAAGCCAACAAAATTTCTGTTTGACTGGCTTCATGTGACCATATGTATGGATCTTATGAGCTGCTATAGAGGGATCTAGTCCTGTCATATCACTCGCCTCCCATGTAAACCAATCTTGGAATTCTTTGAGAAGCACCCTCAATTCCTACTTATAAATGAATGAGGATGCAATGTATGTATTTTTTGGCATTATGATGTTCCCAGATTTACTATTTCTATATCTTCATTAATTTCATTAATATTGAATATTCCATAATGCTCACCGGGAGACAAATGAAAGTAGACGAAAACCTTGAAACTTTTATTAATGATGAAATGATTACAATGTTTTTCATTACAAAAAGACTCGCTATATTCTAAACTAAGCCCGACATCAAAGAAAATTCTAAAACCTAGCGTTAGCTCATTAGTGATAGAATTTAACCATGGTTTAGGAAATCCATAATAAAGAGAGCTTATTCCCTCTTTAACAAAATATCCATTTAAGGTTTTGAAATAAGGTTTCATGAGCCAATCAAACACTTCTCCCATCTTTTTACATTGGGACCTTACTTAGCTCTTTCCTTCATCTCTTCCACATTTTTTTGGGTTGGCTTATAGCCCAGACCAAATTGTGATTAGACTAAAGGATAATCTAAATTTTGGTATGTCCCTTGTTGGTTCTAATTCAATCCCAATCTAGGAAAATAGTTTATGTTTTTATGAATTTGGCAATGATTAGATTGCCATATGGATCAAAGTCAAAAGGAACAAGTTTTTACCTGCCTCTCCTTCTATGAATTGAACAGAGTCAAAGGTGAATCCAGACAAAGCTATGGCTGAAGGTTCTGGCTTAATCTCTAAAATTGGCACTTGAAGTGGAAGGTCTGATTGTCCACTGGAGTCCCTTTTTATAGTAACCACCACATCCTCATATGGAAAATTAGGTTTTTAGTGAAGGAAGGTTGGGACTGCTTTTGCTTGGTGAATCAAAGCCTTCTAAGTAGAAAATTGAAACATGCTAGGACATTTATAACTTGAAAAAGGATTTCAACTTTGATACGGCCAATTATCAATTGGGATATTTTTATCTAAAAATGAGATGGCAGCCGACTTAGTTATAGATGCAACCAGAGATTTAGGGGTGGTTTCAACTAGCATTTGAATTTGAATCAAAGCCTTATAAAGAGCTTGGTGATGAGGGTAACTAGATTGAAGAGGGCTCCAAATAGAAATATTAGCTTGGGTCTTTTTGAGATATTTTAATATAGTGAAATTATTTTTGGTGGCGGCACTTAATCTAAGGGTAACTGTGTAATTCTCCCACTTCTTGTTATTACATTGATCTCATCCATAAAATCATTTAATTCCAACACACAACAATAATCATGGATTAGAGATGAGGGATCCAATTCATCATCAACCAACGAGGTGATGATACTAATGCTTCGATGAGCTGGCAATGGGTTGGTGTTGATGTTAGGTCACCTGGATGGTAGAATGAATCCATTTTCAATGAGATATTAGATTAGTGTTTGAGGTTTCTACATACATTAGTTTTGTGGCTTGTACTCTGATGGTAATCATAATACTCATTAACATTTCACTTATTGGGAAGTGGATTTGGATTAGGTTTAGGATCAAGTGGCTAAATCAACTAAGCCTCTAAGGCTTTTCTGTACACCAAGCTGAGGGGCATTCCCGGATCAGTAAAGGTTATTTGTTGTTGGCTCCTTTCCAAATGGAGTTGTGGTAATGGAGTGATGTTGGCTACTTCACCAACCTTTTGATTGGTAGTCTAAGAACCATTATAGTTTGGATTTATTTTAAACCTTAAGGAAGAATTTGTCTCATCCATAATATGGTCAGTATACATTAGATCCTCAATCTTAGTGACAGTGGCAATAAGAGCTTTAATGGTAGGCAAATACTATGTTTACAGATAAGTTTGGTAAATGGGCAGCAGGTTTTTGACAATAATGACAATTTGCTCTTGTTTCAAAGGCAGTTTGCCATCTGTGTTGCCTTTCCTCTCCACCTCATAAGGAATAAGGAGAAGGATTCTTCCTTATTTTGCTTGGTGGTCTCATGATCCCTTCTTGTAATATTCACTTCAATGTTATAGTGGTATTATTGGGTAAAGGCATTACAGACATCTTCTCATGTCCAGTACTTCTTCTTGTCAAGGTCCATGAACCATATGGCGGTAGCACTAGTGAAGGACCTCTGAAATAATTGAGTAATCATTGAGTCCCATGGGTTTGAGGGCCCCCATATACATCTTAAGGTGAGTCTTAGGGTAAATGGTGCCATCAAACTTATCCATCTTAAGCATTTTGAACTTTGGTGGCAAACGACTCTTAAGATACAGGGTCAGAGTCTCAAGGTCAAATGTTTCATCATAGTGTTTAAAGTTTTCAATCCATTTCTCTATTGCTTCTAGCTTCTCCATGAGAAGGTGAGTTCTAGGGTGTTATCCTCTTTGAAAAGGATTCACGGGGGAGTTAGGCAGAGGAATGTTGGGGAGCTCAATTGCAACCATTTACTGAGTGAGGTCTACAATAGGTGCATATGTGTTAGATGATGTATCGGTATCCGACTGCTTTCCACACAGCATGTTCTGGAGCTAAGTCATAATTTTGGTGCATTGTGCACTCAAGAAATCAAACAATGTCTTGTTGAAATCAATTTGCTGACTAACAAGCATATTCTTAAAACTTTCCTCTTGCCTCTTGAGGATGGTCTCGATAAAAGCTTGCATTTTATAGGATACAATAGTTTGAGCCATGTGTACCTTGGGGAAGGAAAAGAAGGTGATGGTAGTGACTCGGTAATAGTTGCATATTATGATGCCATGAGGTGATCTTTTTAAGGTTTGATCTTTGGAAAGGAATGAATTGAATTCGAAGAAGAAAACCAGAGATTTTGGATTGTCCATAGATTTTATTTTAATATTCTCTCTACTCTTTTTTTAGAAAAAAAAAAAAAAGAAGAAATTTTTAGTGAAATTTTAAGCTTTATTAAAAAGGATTTAACTGTTAACAAATTAACACTAGGGCTCTTATTTTGATGAAGGCAAAATGGGTTAAGGTGATGTCCCTTTTTTTAGAAAGTGGCTAAGCCAATGGGCCCTTCCCTCTTTCCCATTTTTTCCATCGGTAACTAGACTATTGCAGTTTTTTATTTTTAGGGATGAGCCAAACCAATATGTTTTAGGCTTGGGTGAAAGTATATCAATGTGATTTGGGGCTTGATTTAAGGCTATATCTTTATGTTGATTAAGTTTTTAAAAGGAATGTGTCCTCAAAATTGTATGGATGACATAAATGAAATGATGCATGAATGAAAACTATTCTATGATGATAGTATAGGATTAAGGTGCATACCACTTTTGTATAGGGTTTATGGCCTTTATAAGCAAAAGGTGATTTGGTAAAAATGTCCCATCATATTTGGACAACGATATCAGTATGTGCATGTCCGTTATATCTCAACAGAATTAAGGATTCATTGTGTGGTTGGATGTTTTCACTATCCACCAACATATCTAATGAAGGTTTTTTGGTGGATCTTACTTGTTACCCAAGGCTTCCTAAAACTAAAGGGTAAGGAATCATTATGCATGATGAAATGAAAAATCAATCACAGAGAAGGAATGTAAAAGAGTCAATTAAAATTTTATTTTGAAAATTTTATTTTCCCCGATAGAGTAACTTGCTGTGAGGCCTCGCTTGAGCACCGATCTAGCCCACTTAGAAATCTCAGACCTGAAATGCTTATTTGGGCTAAGTCTCATATATCACCCACCGCGTACAGTCTCCAGTCGGTTCGATAAGCACAGTTTTAAATTTTATTTTCTATTTTGAAAAGACTTATTTTTTTGTTTTAAAAAAAAAACTCTCCTTTTATTCTGAAAAGAAAAGATGGCTTTTATTTTGAAAAATAGAAATTGAAGAGTCACCACTTTAGTTTATTTTGTTTGAAAAAATTAAGGAAAAATCTATTTAATTGACTCTATTAAATCAAGTTTATTTTTACCCAAAAAGTACATGAGTCTAAAACAAATCACGATGGGTGCTGGCCTAATTTTTCATACCAATTTTGATAAAAAAAAATAATTTTATCTCTCTTTGATTCATTTTAACCTTCTGGATTGAAAAAAAATGTAATGTTTATGGATTATGTCATTTAATTATGAATGATATTAATACGATGCATGTGCATATGAATAATATGACATCCACGAAAAAACAATGGGTAAATAAATATCACAACTCCACCAAAAATAGCAATTTCAAGAGAGCTTCAACTCTAGCCCATATGGATTATAGGTTGAGTACAAATCTTCAATTAATTAGTTTAAGGAGAAAGGTAAATAAATGAAATTATAATTGCGACCATTGTAAAACTCACAAAACTTGCAATGGGGACCAAAATATTAAGAGAAAAGAGAAAAAGGAGCGATTAATAATAAATAAAATAATAAACAATAATAAAAAGAAAACCAAAATAGAAGGATCAGTTGGATTGTTTAGATGAGAGCTTGCCACTCGAAGTAATATTCCAAGTGTGCCAACTTATCCCATTTAAACGGGAATTAGACTTGTAAGTAGTCCGTGTCTTTAGTTGCAAAGGACTTTTAATTAATTAATTTTTAGTAAATTAATTATCGAACAAAAATAAAGAGAGAAAAGAGCATAATACCTTGGGTAGATACTTTTTCTTGATGAATGGTTGGAGGGCTTTGCCTCTTCATATCTCCACTTGTGCAGGAAATCAAATGAGATTAATTAATGAGTAATAATAAATAATTAATTGCAATGAAAAGAAGACAAAATATTTTAACTAATTTTAGTTGGAATACGTTTCGGCAGAGTTTCAACATCCAAAAATGGGATCCCAAAACAAGAGGAGGAGTCCACTACTTATAGAAGTTGGCCAGCCCCTCCGAACAGCGGGCATTGTGGGCAATCAAATTGAATATAATTAATATTTATAGTAAGTTGTATTTTGCAAGAACTTATGATTTTGGTGAATTTAGTCAATTCCTAATTGGAACACCAAGAAGTTCAACCAGACCAGAGGCTAAACTCTCAAGATAAAAACACACAGTAGAGATCATGGTCAGTAGTACTCTCAAAATCTCAGTGGACCACTGAATCTAGTTTGGACTAAAACTGGGGACACCACATCATCTGTTTAGATCTATTTCAGTGGCCAATGAAATGGAATATGGGGAACTCTCCATCTAAGTGGTTAATTCAACAAGTCAATTCTTAATACGATGTTGTTATCTGTCAGATAAGGTTCAATGAAATTGACTTAAAAGAGTGTGTATCTACTATCCTTTAGAATGTAATGAAAATAGGAAATGAAGGTCTAATCTTGTACATAACTTTTATAGGATAGTAGTTCGATAAGTTCAATCTTGGAGAATGAAGATGGAAGCTATAGGACAAGAAAGTCCGATCGGACTATGCCTTAGTACGACCGGACCAAGCCATGAGAAAATTGTTCAAAAGTTCCAGAATGTTTCTCGCTCTATGGCATGGCCGATTTTTCACTATACCATAAGTAGTCTGACAAGACCACTTTAAATCCAGACCAAACTAGTGTGACGAGATTCAAAAATTGTGACCTTTATATGTCAGCTCAATTATTAGTTGTCATATGTACTAGCCGTTGGAGGAACATTCCAATAAAAATCAAAGTTTTCGACTAGACCTATTCCACTACAAAAATATTCGGCATTTGCGACGGATATCTGCGACGGACTTGTTTCCGTTGCAAATTTGCTACGGATCTGCGACAGATTTGCAACGGAAGGACAAGTTAGAGGAATTTTGAGAAATTGGTCGTAAATCGGTTGCAAATCCGTAGTAAATCTGCGACGAAAATGGTTCCATCGCAAATAATCGTCGCAAAAGTTGACGCGGATACGTGACGAGAAAGAGACCCGCGTATATTTTTTCGCGAAAATTTTTTCCGTCGCAGATTGGTTGCAGAAAACACTAAAAAAAGCAATTTGCAACGAAAATCTGCTACCGTTTATTGCCGTCGCAAATTTCACTACAAAAATCAATCTAACCTAAATAAAAAAGCACAGCAGCCGCTACCAGCCTCTCAGGCTCTCACAATCTCCATCGCCGACTCATCCTCTCACCTCATCTTCATCTACCCAGCCTCTCAACAGTCACCACCATCATCTTCAAGCCAGGATCTTACCATCGCCAACCCAACAAGCTTCACTGTAGCCAACGCAACAATTTTTTACCTTCTCCGCCATTTTACACAGAGAGTAATATATACTACAACACAGCGATTCTATATCCACTATTTGTAATTAACCGCTTGATTTTGGAGCAAATCTAGGGCTCCGTGCTCCTCGTTCTTCACAATTGTGACCAGATTCCGATTAGATCTGCTCATTAATCTCAAGTTTCTATAGTTGCATTAACATGCCCATTGATTTCGCTGCCTAAATCTCGCTGAAATTGTGTTGTTAGTGCTCAACAATGCTGATCACTAATCCTATTACTCCTGTTCAGGTTCGTGTTTCTTTAGTTTTATGTTTTTCCTTTTAGATCTTGCTTTGATTGGTACAATGCTGAGTAGTTCTTGATTTTGCAGTATTCATTTTGGTGGATAATTTTTTTTTTCAAATTTTGGTTGTTTCATTTTTTAGGTCTCTTTTTTTTCTCGGAATTTTACCTGTAATTGCTGCTTGGATTTATTCTGAGTTCTTGGAGTATAAGAAAAATGCTGCCGCATCAAAAGCGTGAGTGTTTTAAATTTTGAATGTATCGCATTGTTAATTGTTATATTTATGCAGTTTGAAGCTTAATTGAAGTTGCTTTTATTGTTAGTAGGCACTCTGTTATTGGTTTGGCAGAATTGGCAAATGACGCGGTGAAAGAAGATGATAGAGCTGTTTTGCTTGAAGGAGGAGGTCTTCAATTGGCTTCTCCTAAAGCTAAGAGTTCCCCTTCCTCATCTCCGATTTTCAGGTTTGCTGAAGCTGTCAATTCAATTTTATAAGTTATTTCAACTTGTGCATTTCCCTGATTAAATTTCATGGTTGTAACCTCTTAGATTCCTTTTCATGGAAGAGCTATTCTTAATTGAGAATCGGTTGACGCTCAGAGCTATGTGAGTGGATTCCGTCTATTGGATTTTGATTCAGAAATGTTTAACTTGTTGAATTCTCTTTTATGTTCATTGTATACTTCTCTCTACCTGTGTAGATCTGAATTTGGTGTCCTTCTGGTGTATTTTTACTTGTGTGATCGGACAGATTTCTTTAATTCTTCAAAGAAGGTATTGCTATTAACTTATTATTATTTTAATTTAGTAATTATTTTATCCTCTTGGTCCATCTAATTTGAAATAATGTTCCATAAGAAAAAATGTTTATTTTGCATTAATTGTAATATTTGCATCATTGGCGGAGTGGAAATAATTTGGCTTTGTCTTCAATTTGTATTATTTGTTATAATTGCAATGAACTACAATAATTTGTTTCTCTTTGTATTTTGTCATTTGGTTTTAATCTCAACCATGGTCTGTCTGTGCAGAGTTTCAATAGGGACCTTTTCTGGTTTCTCTATTCCCTTCTCATCATAGTATCAGCAATAACATCTTTCAAGATACATCATGATAAGTCACCATTTTCAGGGAAACCCATACTCTATTTGAATAGGCACCAAACTGAGGAGTGATGCATTTGCTAATTTATGAGGTAAAATACAAATTGCCTCCTTAATTTTAATAAAAAGTTCAATTAAGTCTTTGATTTTAACTATGTACTACTGTCATACCAAAAAAAAACTATGTACTACTGAATTCTTAATAATTTGCTCCAATATTAAATCATTACTTCCGAAATCATTAGAAAATTACATTATGTATCACTTTTTTATTTTTTTATATATTTAAAATGTATTATATTTATATTTTTGAAAATATAATAGTTTTGAATTAAGAGTTGAAAAGTGAATATATGAAAACAGAAAAATAAATATTTTTAAAAATATTTTTATTTTTTGAGATATTTTTTAAAAAAAATTAATAAAACTAATATATAACCTAATTTATATTCATTTTGAAACCTTGATTATTTTTTTTTCATTGTTCAATTTATTTTATAAAATTTCAAATTGTTAATTTTATATATATACATACATATATATATATAAAGAGGTAAGAAATGAATTGAATCTTTATTAATTCAACTATGAATTTAGAAATAGCAAAAACTTGAAAGAAAAATATATATATATAGTAAAAGCTTGTCATGCATACGCCCATTCTCTCTGATTTTTTATTAAAAAAAAGTTATTGACAATGAATTTGCTCAAAAAATTATCTCTTTGGAGCAAATAAACTTAAATTTAAAGTTTAAAAAAATATAAATTGATTAAAAATAAAAAAAATTAAATTAAAGAAAATTATAGTATAATGAATATATTTAACCTTTTGTTAAAATTTAAAAATAATTATGGTGTTGCCTCAATAATTTATATTTTTTGGCGTTTATATTTGTATTTAATGTTTTTTGAAGGAATATTTGTATTTGATATTATTAAGCAAATAATATATTTTTATATACTTCAAATTTATAAACAAATAGAAATATTAGAATCATTATAAGACTGATAAATTTTTTTATTTTAATTCTAATTGAAGCTAAATTTATTTTTAAAAAATATGGTAAAACATTCTTGTACTACTTGGGATTTTGCATATCAAGAGAATTTAAATAATTTATTTATAAAAAAAATTTTGACGTTTAGATTAATTATAGATTTTATTTTAAATAACTAATTTTATTATTTTATATTTAAAATTCTATTAGAGCTATGGTATGCCTGTTAAATTTAAAATTCATATATATAATTTATATGTTTTGGTCAGATTTAATCTAGATATAACTAATTTCACAGAATTATATATATATATATATATTTATGGATTGTTTAAAGAGCAAAAGAAACTTAACTTGCATGAAAGAAAGAAGTGTAGTCAAAGCAATCAAGAACCAGCTGCAATGGCAAATGGTCAATAGCAATGGCTATGGCAATGGCAGCATGGTAATCTCCGGTTACAAACAAAGCAAAGCACAGGCTTAGCTAAGCTAAGTATGTCCGTTGCGCAATTAACGAATATACCACCAACACAACACTCTCTCTTTCTTGTTTTTGTTCTGTTATTCATTAACGCGTGTCCTCTTTACTTTCCCCCTCTACTACGTGTTTCGCCTCTTACCTATCCATATGGCAAAACTCATCTCTTTCTTTCCATTTTAGAACTAAATAATCCAACTTTCTGATTCTTTTTTTGCTTTTTTCTTGAATCTTGTTCTTGAAAAGCTTATATTCATCAATGGCAGGGCCGTCTTAAATATTTAAGGGGCCCTGTTCTTAGAGAAAAACATAATAAATTAGAATGAAGACTGTTGTTAAGTAAAGATAGGAGAAAATGCAGGGAAATTGAAGAATGAAGGACCGCCTTCTGATTTTTGGTCATGGAGAAAATATGGGCAAAAACCTTCTGATTTGGCCTTTTCCTTTGTTTCATCTTGGGGCCCTGTGCAAGCTGGGGGCCCTGTGCAGTAGCCCAGTTTGCACAGGGCCTTCACCGGCCCTGATCAATGGCATGGGGTTTAAGAACAAAAAGTTTTGATCTTGGACAAAAATGGGTTTATTATTACAGTGGAAATCGACTCCATTGGTGGGATGAGATTGATCACTCTGAAGATTGGCAAAGAGGCATTTTCTTTTTTTTGTCTACATCTTATGCTTTGGTCTCTTTTGTTGCCTTGGTATGTTTTAACTTTAACTTATACCTTTACCATTTTCCTCCTTTTGTCTGTGTTCTTTTTGTTTTAATTTCCGAGTCTTCATTGTTGATTTAACTAGTAGTGTCGGATTGGTCGACCATTAACTTTTTTTACCCATTTCTTGATTTTTTACATTTATTGAGATTTGTTCTTATTATAGGAAAAGTGATATTGCTTGTAAGTTTCAATTCATGGAAGGTGTAGTGTTGTGGGATTGATACCTGTGAAAACCGTTTCTATGTCTTAGTTCTTTACAAGCATGGGCATAGCTTTATATGTTTAGTTGGAGATGATCAAGTTTTCTTTCTATTATCTGCCTTAACTGAGCTCAAATTCAGTTGATGGTTATATCTTATACAACACTGGCCTGGATATTATGTATGTATGTATTTTCAATTTGAATGGTATGCACAGGTTTTGATTGAAAAAGTTTGACGCCATTATCTGTAAAATCCATCACCATATGCCTTTTGACAACTGTTTTTTGTCCTGCATTCTTGATTAACTTTTGTCTCCATGATACAATAGTTATTAACTTATTACTATTAACCAAATAAAAGGTGCTGGATAAGCTGAGAGATTTGATGCACTTGCCTCTTAATTGGCCAATTTTGAACTTGTTAGTTGCCAATTTTTAACCATGCGAAATTGGACATTTATGTTTAATCAATATTCATTTACTTATGTTCTGTCCAAAGTGGAAACGAAACTTCTCAAATAACCTTTTTTTATATATAATCTGCAAGAAGGATTCTCCTGCTTCCTTCATTAGAACTTGGTAGAAAAAAAGCAACATGATTTTTCACTTCATATATTAATATGTGGCACATATGACACTGACGCAGTTGAATTGCACTTGATCTCCTTGTGACATTTTAAGCAGGCATGTTAGCTTCAATGAAATCTGCTTGGCCTCTGTCTCTTGCTCAATTCTTTGGTTCCTTGTTTATTGGTTAGAATACCTGTTGATTATCACTAAATATTATCTTTTAAGACTTTTAGTTGTTGCATTGAGCTATTCGAGTAGCAATTAGTTCGTATGTGATGAGAAGCATAAGCAAAATTATTGATATGTTCTAATAAAATAAAATTTCTATTTCTTCTGGTTGCAGGCAACGGCGCCAGCGGTTCAGACAATAGTTGATGTGAATGAATTAGCAAAGTCAATGCAAAGAGAGCTGGAAAACCTGCACCCGATGACAAACACCTTGTGTATATACAAAATTCCTGAGCAGCTACACGAGTTGAATGAAAAAGCCTACATACCACGGTTAGTATTACTTTGTTAACGTGTATCATATTATTCTTTTCATTTACTCCTTTTAATATTATTTGCAGGTTAATAATGATAATGCAAGTCATGATTCAATGGAAAATGATAATTGAAGATCTATATTGTTATTTTCAAGATAGATTATTTATAGTAGTGTTCTCAACACTTGTATAGTTAAATTGTAAAATATTTTATTCTATTGAAGATTAATAAAAGAATTATTTTTATCAATGTAATTAGTGTTTTTTTAGATTGTGTTTAAATGTTCCAAATGTATTTATAAAGTTCTCATAAAATTAATTGATAATATAAATAGTTCCAATAAAAATCAATATTAAATTAATACGGATTTGCTATGAATCTGCGACGGATATTTGAAATCTATGACGGAATCTGCGACAGATACTGTGACGACAATCTGCGACGGAATCTGTGACGGCAATCTGCGACGGAATCTGCAACGAATTTGCGACGAAAATCTGTGACGAAATCTGAGACGGAATCTGCGACGGCTGCCCTTTACCCGCGAAAATTTAAGCGCGAGATTTGCAACCGCCGAGTGGTTGCAAATCCGTCGCAATCTGCGACGGCCTGTGGCAAATTGAAAATTGCGACGCCTTTTTTATTAACGGATCGTATCCATCGCAGATCGGTCGCAAAACTTGATTTGCGACGGATTTGCGACGGATCTGCGACGGATTCTGTCCGTCGCAGATAGCGTGTTTTTTTGTAGTGACCAATGACATTTTGATTGGACCGAGGATGGTCCGACCATATGATCACTTTGAATAATAATTAAAGTGGGAGACATTGATTAATGCAATTAGTACACACCCATTTCCTTTTCTAACAGCTCCTTGAGGACTTCAAGGCTATAAATACTTCACAAAACTTCATTCTTAAAGAAGAATTGAAAAGAAAGAGCAACATATAGCCAAGGAAAACATTTTCAAATTGCTTTGTATCAAAATCTATTTTTGTTACTCTTGAATGTTGAGTGTGAGAAATAAATACCATTATAGAAGCTTAGTGTAAGCTTTGAAACACCAAGTTTTAGAGTGAACTTGGGTAAAACTCTTGTTGGGTTGTGAAAAACCTCAAACCATTATAAAAGTTTGGTGTGATCTTACTAAATATCAAGTTAGAATTGAGCTTATAAAAATTCAAAATTAGTGAAACTTCAATAAATTGTTGAGAAAGTGGATGTAGGATTAAGGAATCCAAACCACTATAAATTACTTGTATTCAATCTCTTATTCCATACTCTTTCTTTTTTGTTCAAAATTTTAATTTCTCCTCATTTTCACTAGACAACCAATTCACTTCCCCCCTCTTGGTTTTGCATCAAGGGACAAAATAATTTAATCTTTATCTTCATCTTTTTCTTCAACAAATTTTTACCTTCTTAAAAAAAATCTAAATCATCAATCAAAACCCAAAAAAAGAATATCATAAGCAAAAATTATTATATATTGTCTGTGTTAAAAGAATATAAAATAAAAACTATTGATGTAGTATTGATATATGATAGATGTTTAATATATGTTAGAAAATCACAAAATAAAAATTATTGATGTATTGTATATATTTTGTGTATGTTAAAAGAATACAAAATAAAGTTAAAAAATATTAATTTCGTTATATAGATGCTTGGTAGTTATTTGGTAGATGCTTGGTAGTTATTTGGTAGATGCTTGATAGATATTGTGCATATATTAAATTTTTGTTGTGCATGTTATGTGTATATTATATAAATCTTGTATTGATATTATGTGTATATTATATGAGTACAAAACTAAAAAAATAAAGTTAAAAAATTTTAAATATATTATGTAGATGTTTGGTAAATATTTTATATTTGTTTAATAAATGTGATAGATATTTGCTTTATGTTATATATTTGGAGGAATATAATATTAAAAAATATTTTTGAATAAAAAATAAATAAAAAGAAAATAAAGAAAAAAAAAAGAAAAAAAATTAAAAAATTGTACAAAAAATAGACGAAAAAAGTAGCCAGAATTTTACCGTTATGTATAAATGAAAAAAAAAACACAGCAAAAAATACAAATGAAAAAAAAAGTATAATTTTAAAAAAGATTATTTAGTGTATTTAAAAATATAGATATATATATATAAAGGGATAAATAGAATAAATTCTTCTAATTATCATTTAAATGGGCAGTGGCCCAAATAAATAATATGCCAATTTTTATATTATCCATTATTTTTAATATTCATTGTTTTATACTGTTATATATATAAAAAAAAAAGTTTATACATGTATATTATACTAATGCTAATACCAAAAATTTGCTAAATACTCAAATTTTTAATTTTTAATTTACTTTAAATTACAGCAAAAATATTAAGAAAATCATAAATCTTTAATCTACATATACAATTTTGTAATTCAAAACAACACTAAATTCATAAAATTTTAATTAACAAATATATTTTTTATAAAAAAATTACAAAAATAATTTTAAAATTATAAATAAATTAGGAAAATTACAAAAATTAAAAAAATCTAAAAAATTATACAAAAATCACATATCTACAAAAATTACAGAAACTAAAAAAATCTAAAAAAAATATACAAAAAACACATATCTACAAAAATTACAGAAATAAAAAAAAAATAAAAAATTATACAAAAATCACATATCTACAATCCATCCAGACTTATGCACACACAAAAAAAAATACATTCCATACATTTTACAAACTAATTTAAATCGGTAGAAAAAAAAAATTAGCAACCCAATATCCAACAATATTAACAAAAAAAACCCAACAATATTAACAACAATTACAGAAATTTCAATCGGTACACAAAAAACCCAACAATATTTACAAACAAAAATTAATAACAATTAACAAAAATTTTAAAAAATTAACATACCCATTCAGAATAGGAGAAAATAGCAACAATATACTCACTGCCACCTGAAAAAGAAAAAATATATATATAAAGAAAGCAAAATCAAAATTATAAACAGCATAATAAAAATAAAAAAAAAATGGTTGAAGCTTACCTAGGAGAAGAGAAAGACCATTGAACAAAGAGAGAGAGATGGTGGAGTGCATGGAAGAAAAAAGAAAGAATTTATATCTACCGAGACTTGTTGGGAGATACTTAACTCTCTCGGCAGTAGTATCATATATGCCGAGAGCATCATCAAATTTTTTGTAACCGAAAGGCTTTTCAGAAGTTAGGATTTTTCATTTACCTAGAGAGCATGCTCTTCTCTCGATACATGAATTTAAAAGACTTGCTTGTTCGCTTTTCATCCACTAAGAGAAACTATAGATCCATAATTGGTACCGAGAGCACTAAGATCTCTCAGTAACCGTAAGACTTTTCAAAATTTTGAGTTTTTCATTTACTAAGAGAGAATCCATTCTATCGGTACATGAATTTAGTATTATTAAAAAGACCCGTCTATTTATTTTTCATTTACCTAGAGAATGTATAGATTTGTCAATGCTACCAAGAGCGCTAAGTAAGCTTTCGGTAACCCAAAGACTTTTCAAAAATTAGAGATTTTCATTTGCTGAGAGAGAATGTAGTTCTCTTAGTACATGAATTTGATAATATATAAAATGCTTGTTTGTTCATTTTTCATTTACCGAAAGAATGTATGGATTTATTGGTGCTACCGAGAGTGTTGGGTAAGCTCTCAGTAACCGTTAGACTTCTTAGAAATTAAGATTTTCCATTTATCAAGTGAGAATGTTGTTCTCTTAGTACATGAATTTAATAATATTTGAAAGGCTTGCATGTTCATTTTTCATTTACTGAGAGAATGTATAGATCCGTTGATGCTACCAAGAGGTTGTGTGAGATACGAGTAACCATAAGACTTTTCAGAAATTGGGTTTTCATTCGCCAAGAGATAATGTTGTTCTCTCAGTACATGAATTTAATAATATTTAAAAGGTCCTCTTGTTCTTTTTTCATTTATTGAGAAAAATATACATATCCATCGGTGGCACTGAGAGAGCTGGGTAAGCTCTTGGTAACCGTAAGACTTTTTAGAAATTAAGGTTTTGCATTTATCGATAAATGATATCTTTCTCTCAGTAAATAAATTTAATAATATTTAAAAGACTCTCCTATTAATTTTTCATTTATTAAGCAAATGTACGAATCCTTTAGTGGTACTGAGAATGTTGGGTTATCTTTCAGTACACGATTCCATTTATCAAGAGAGGATGCTCTTTTCCCCATATATGAATTTAATAATATTTTAAAAGTCTGCTTGTTTTTTTTTTTTACTAAGAGAACACATAGATCCAGTGGTGGTGCCGAGAGCGCTGAAAAATCTCTCGGTAAATTTATTTACCTTGTAGAACTTTTATTCTGCATATTCAACTACAGCTCGGCACATCCCTCGGTACTACCAATAATCTTGACACTTCTCTAGGTAGCTTATCTTACCTATTAGATTTGATTTTACATATACTGACATATTATGATTTCCTCGGAATATGTTAGTAAGATCTGCCGCCATAACTTTGTACCATTATGTATTTACAAATAGCTTTATTTCTGGATAAATATACTCGATATGAAGTGGTGCCTTTTGTTGGCATCATATTTACCGAATTCTTTTCCATCATTAAATTTTTTATTCGGCATGTAGTCGATACTCTGTTGATATATTTTCTCAATAATTTTTAATATTAATTCTATCGGAACTTGGTCGATACTTGGGCATAAAATTGTCTCTCGGCAATGTTCTATCGGTAATTTGCCATATTTTTGTAGTGTTTTCAAATTAGTTACTTCAATTTTATCACTTAAACTCATTAAATTTACTAATTGAGTTTGAGTTTGGAATACTCATGATAACGTGCAAAATTAGCTAATATTTGCATGAATAATTTAGCCTGATGTTATATGATTTTACTGATTTTGAGAAATTTTTGCACAAGTTACAGCTAAAGGAGGAACAAAAATTAAGTTGAAGAAAATTACAAGAAGCTGCTAAAATAGAGCTGAAAAAAAAACTCGGGTGTAACCCTTGGGCAAGGTTTGTGCCCAAGAGTATCTGATACTTTAAGATTGTATGTGCTAGTTATGAATCCTAATCTATTTGGGACTTTTGAAATATGATTTTTGAAGCAGATTTTCAAAGATATTAGGACTTAATTACCTCCTTATTCAGTAAGCATTAATTAGAAACTTTGAGGGCTGTAATTTATTATTTATTTTTATTTTATTTACTTTTCCGAAATAGGGTAAGAAACTAAATAGATATTGAAGTCAATCTATTTGGCAGCCCTGGGGGGATATCTCATCTCTTCTTTTCTCCTCTGTTATTGTTCACGTTTTACAGTAGCCATTGAATATATTTTTAGTTTTCTTTTCTAAAGAACTTGTGTAACCAAACACTTTTCAGTTGAAGGGATAGTCAAGGTTATCAATTTGCCAAGATTTGTGAGATCTAATCAATTCATCTCTTATTTTCTTTAAATTCAGTATTTATATTTCTTTCGTGGCTTATTACTATTATTATTTTGCTAGTTAAATAATAGGGCCCATTGATTAATTAGTTGAATAATATATCGTCATTCAAAACTAAGAATATGTAATTGTTCTTTAGCTTTTGATACTTGTGACAATTAGGCGTAGTTTTAAGAAGATGCATGATCTAATTTAAAGAATTTTGCGGTAGAATTTATTGATTAGAATTAGGTTCTTCTAAATCTTAAAGCTGTTAGTGAGTTAAATCCTAGAAGGGCGCTCCTATAAGGTTATTCAATAACAAGGGTTAGTTTTAGATCTTCTCTTAACTAATTTTACAATCTAAGGAAGAATTAGCTAACGTGAGCGTCTCGATTAGCTATAACTAATTTACTAAAAAATTAAAGAGAATTATTTTTATATCAATGATCAAATCTACGGATTGAAACCAAGATTATTCCCTTTGACTGAATTCCTCAACATTGTTATTTTCCTAATTTAATTTGATGTTATTTATTTATTTATTTAATTTTCAATTTCATATCTTAATTTATTTTTAATTTTTTAATTTTAAACTCCCCCAATTTATTTTTAGTTAAGTTTTACTTTATGTTTTCAAAAAAAATTGATTTAAGTAATCAATTCTTTGAGGATTCGACATCCTATTTACCGCTATTATAATTTTAATTTTTCCTAAGAATAGGTTTTCATTTTTTGGAGGATTCGACATCCATCAAACTTTGGCGCCATTGCTGAGAAATTGATATTAACTTATTTTATTTTTTATTACCATGTCTTTTATGGCTACTGATTTATATCAATTTGGATACCAAAGAGAAATTCAAAATGAGGTAAATCTCTCTTCTCTTGGATCCAAGATTTCTGATCTAACTATTTGGGTGCAATAAATGGTTGCAGGTAATGCCTAACAAGCTAGAGTCTATAAAAGTTGTGAATATATGAGTTATCCTACAGTTCAAGAAGATGATCAAGCACAATTAATTTATGATCCATACTTTAATGCTTATAATTCTGAATGGGGTGATAATTCAAATTTCAATTATGGAGTAGAGCTATCAAATTTTCATCAATTTCAGCCATGGCTACCTCAACAACAGTAGCCACCACCATCCACACCAAGTATGTCTCTTGAAGAGATGTTTGAATTATTCATGACTAATACTCAACAATTTCAACAGGAGATAAGAACATCTATTCACAATTTGGAGAGCCAAATTAGCCAACCAGTATCATCAACCAGCAAGCTAGAGTCTCAAGTCAATTTGCCCTCTCAAACGGTGGTTAATTTAGAGCAAAATTTAGGTGAAATTACCTTGAAGAATGAAGAAAAGCTGCTGGACAGTACACCTCAGATGCAGACCCCTGGGAAGAGCTTAAGCAAAAGGGCAAAATCTGAAATTGTTATCCAAGAGAAAACTCAACCTGTTAAGCCTGAATCTAATAAGCCCTTGTCATTGGTGATTCAACCCCTTTTTCCTCAAATATTTTCCCAGCTTAAGAAGGAAAAAGATGAGAAAGAAATTTCAAAATATTTTTGCAAAGTTGAGACATCAAAATAGGAAGTAATAGACTCTAGTATAACAATTATGAAGAATCTTTTATGCCCAACACCGAAAAAGCTGATTTAGGATGTTCACTAGAGTACAAAGGCAGTATCTAGCTAAAAACTCTAAACAAAGACGCTAATGGGAGACAACCCATATTTCTTTCCCTTTTCTACATTTTGTTTCTTTTATTCTTTATTTCATCTGCCTACTCTTTCTTTAGTTTTGATTTACCTAATTTTTATTTTAACTTATTTAGATTTTATTTTAGCTTTATAGTCACTTTTGTTTTTCTTTACTTTTATATTTAAATTAAAAAATAAAAAAAGTATAATAATAATAATAATAATAATAATAATAATAATAAGTGATATTTACTGTTCATCTTCTCCTTCATTAGGAAGCCACTGATGTTTGTTTGATTTTGTAATGCAGGTTTACATTGAAGGAGCTATGGATTGGTAATGGTGGCTTTAATTCAAGAGGCTGAGTAACTTTATTTGATTGATAAAAAATGGGAGCTAATTTTTTTTAAAAAAAATAAAAGAATGATTTATTTAATATACAACAACGGAGTAACTGTGTCAGCAACTCATTCATTCCATATTTTATCTTGGTTAAATGGAGGAGAGTAATCAGATATGTGGTTTTAATTGAGTTTAAAAAAATCACTCTTTTTACTTAAATACCCTTTTACTTTACTTTAAACATAAAAACTCTCTCTCTCTCTCCTTTACTTTTCTTTCTTTTCTTCTCCTTCTCTTTTCCAGCCGCCACCTGCCTCATCTAATAATACCTAATTCTTTACGCTACCACCATAAACCCGAACCACCCTCTACCAAACCCATGTGAAGGTTTTTGTGAGTTAAAAAGGAAAATTTATGGCTCAAGATGCAAAGGCAAGTCAGAATCCACATTTAGAGTTTGATAATGTAGAGGAGCAGCATTGGTATGGAAAAAATTTTGAGTTTTTCATCACCCCCGGTAAGCATGCTCATTTCCAACCCTTGGTTCTTTGAATATTATGTATGAATATGTTGATTTGATTAGCGAAATTGGGTAGGATTCATTTTTTGTAATGGATAATTTAATTTATATGAAGTTAGTTGTAGAATTCTATACAACATTTGGTTTTGTTAAATACTCCAAATTTGGTTAATTTTCATTTGATGGGTTAGAAGTTTAGTTTCTCATTGACTGAATTTAATAAGGCTTTGGGTTTTAAAGAAAAAGCAACTTGCTGTGATTTTTTAAGATGATTTTCAAGCTGCTGATGTTTATACTGAATTTTGTGAAAATATACCTGCTCCATATGATCCATGCTAAAGACCTATATTTTAAAGAGCCAAGTTTTAAAAATATTCATGGATATTTATTTATTTTTTTCAAGTAGGAAAGATGCATCTGATATTGTGTTTAAAACGAAATTATTTTTCATATGATGTATTAGTCAGAAAATAAAATTAACTTATGATTTGGTTAGCGGCATAATTTATTAATGTTATTTCTTTTAAAATACCATTAATCCTTGGTTGTGCTTCTAAGTTATTATCATTTGGCTGTTCATGAGTAAGTTAGTTGATTTAATAATGATGATTTACACTCTTGCATCTTTGAATTTGAAATTTTTTTTCGATGAGATGGATTTATTGTGCAAGGAGAATAGTATTTTTGGCTTAATTTTAGTAGGTCCAGTTGTGCTAAGAAATCAAAGAGTAGCCATAGAAATGTCACCCTTGTCGTTTACTTACTGTGATGTCAAAGATTCTTCTGTTATGCTCCAATTGCAATATCAATAACAAGAATAAAGGATCAACAAATTAGAAGGCAATAACATCTAAATGGTGGCACAACTCATTAAGATGGAGCAAATACTAATCAGTATAGTATAAAGCTTATGAATATGACTTTTCTAACAATGCTGACATCCTCTCACGCCACCCTTTCTCTAAACAAAACTTTAAGGGAGTTCTCTGTTCTTCATTTTTACTTATATTTATTTTTACATTGACGACAATGCAAGATTTACGTGTAGGGGAGGGATATTCTAATATTGAATTTTGAAATTTTTGAGATTTCTTGAATATTTTGTGAAAAATTTTCAAAATTTCTTAAGGTTTTGTTACTTCCCTCTCTGTTACTTTATATTTTTTAATCAAAAGTCACATTTTGTCTTTGAAATAATTCAAACTATGATGTTTTGAAAAATAAATTGTTATGGCAACCCTTAGCTAGCTTTTATAGATTAATTTTCATTTTTATACCTGTTATGAATGACTATTTTTTATAAGTATTATTTGTATGAAATTTTTTGAGTTTTGCTCTAACTAACCTAACTTATCAACATTAAATAGTCGTCATTGAATAGTTAGACTTCACTTGATTTACTTTAATTTATGCTTAAATTTTAAAAGACTTATGTTGAGAACTAAATAAATAAATAAATAAATAAGAGCAAAAAGTTCAAAAATGAACAATTTACTCGCTAGTCAAAAGACTATGAGTAGAGCTAGTAGCCACTTGAAACTGTGACCAATTGAATAACTGGGTGTCGGCATCACAAATGTTTGCCCGCGCGTCAAAAGATTATTGATATTTCAGGCAAGCCTTAAAAGTGCTCAAATAATCTAAATTGAAATTTCTTAGTTCTTGGCATAAGTCTAACATACAAAATGTATATATCTTGGTGGATTGGGTGTTGTTTTGTTATGTATTGGTTGACTTTCAAGTGGAAACTAAAATGTACATTGACGTTTTTTTTGCAAAATTATTTTTTCAATTTATGTTTATAATATTTATCAAATTGATTATTCATTCTTGTGGAATTTTGAAAAACTTATGCTATGAGTTGTTAGTTTCTATTTGCTTTCAATTTGAGTTTTAAAATGTTATAGATTGAGTTATGATTGGATGAATGTGGGTATGATGATTTCAAATTGTAAAGTGATTAAGGGAAAGCACAGTTCAATTGTGGGGGAATTTGATAACGTGAAAATTTAGCTAATATTTACATGAATAATTTAGCCTGATGTTATATGATTTTACTGATTTTGAGGCAATTTTGCACAGGTTACAACTAAAGGAGGAACAAAAACCAAGTTAAAAAAATTACAAGAAGCTGCTGAAAAAGAGCTAGAAAAAGTCTCGGATGTAACTCTTAGGCAGGGCTTGTGCCCAAGGGTATCTGATACTTTAAGATTGTATGTGCCAGCTACGAATTCTAATTTGTTTGCAACTTTTGAAATACGATTTTTAAAGCAGATTTTCTGAGATATTATGACTTAATTATCTCTTTATTCAGTAGGCATTAATTAGAAATTTTGAGGGCTATATTTATTTTTTATTTTTATTTTATTTACTATTCCTAAATAGGATAGAAAATTAAATAGATATTTAAGCCAATCTATTTGGCAGCTCTGGGGGAATATCTCATCTTTTCTTTTCTCCTTTATTACAGTTCACGTTTTACAGTATCCATTGAATATATTTTTAGTTTTTTTTTCTAAAAAACTTTATAACTAAATACTATTCAATTGAAGGCATAGTCAATGTTATCGACTCACCAAGATTTGTGAGATCTAATTAATTCTTCTCTTGTTTTCTTTAAATTCAGTATTTATGTTTCTTATGTGGCTTATTACTATTATTATTTTGGCACATTGATTAATTAGTTGAACAATATATCATCATTCAAAACTAAAAATTCGTAATTGTTCTTTAGCTTTTGATACTTGTGGTATTTAGGCGTAGTTCTAAGAAGATGTATGATCTAATTTAAATGAATTTCACGGTATAATTTATTGATTAGAATTAGGTTCTTTAAAATCTTAAAGTTGTTAGTGAATTAAATCCTAGAAGGCGCTCCTATAGGGTTATTCAATAACAAGGGTTAGTTATAGAACATCTCTTAACTAATTTTATAATCTAAGAAAGAATTGGCTAATGCGAGCGTCTCGGTTAGCTAGAACTAATTTACTGAAAGATTAAAGAGAATTATTTTTGTATCAATGATCAAACTTATGGATTGAAACCAAGATTATTCCCTTAGACTAAAATCCTAAACATTGTTATTTTTCAAATTTAATTTGATATTATTTATTTATTTAGTTTTTAATTTCAGATCTCAATTTATTTTCAATTTTAAACTTCTCCAATTTATTTTAGTTAAGTTTTACTTTAGATTTTCGAAAGAAATTAATTTAAGTAATCAATTTTCTTAGAATTCGACACCCTATTCACCGCTATTACAATTTTAATTTTGTCCAAGAATAGGTTTTTATTTTTTGTGGATTCGATACCCATCAACTCACTTATTTAGGAATATACTTTTAACGTTAATTAACTCTGAACTTCTTTGTTCTTCCCTTAGCAAATTTTTCTCAATTTCTTTCTATTCTAACCATTCCCTCTCCCTTCTTCTCTTTTCCTTTATTTTGTTTCTCATTTTGTGTTTTTCTCTCAATGTAAAAGAGGAGATCAGAAGGAAGATGCTAATTATCTTAGGTGCAAGAGTATTTATTTATTTCCTTTCATCAATTAAAATTTTAAGTTGACAAGTGAGTCTACCTTGAATTGCCAAACATTCCACTCTATGAAGCATGGATGCGACACGGAATGATAAGGACACATCGACATAGTAATTTTTAAAAAATAGAGACATGACACATATGTGATACATTTATACATATATATGTTTTAAATTATAAAAATACAATAAGAGATAAACATATATTTAAAACAAATATATATTAATTCATTTATCTATCAATATAATTATACATATATATGTGTTTTAAGTTATAAAAATATAATAAAAGATAAATACATCCTCAAAATAAATATATATTAGTTCACTTATATATATAAATATAATTATAATAAAAAATAATCTCTTTTGTGACAAAAAAAGAACCTATGTAGTTAAAATTGATTATAATTATTTAATTAGTAACTTATCAATATCATATAAATAAAATTTTACATCAAAATATATCCTAAAATATCTTAAAGTGTCCTAAAATATGTCCCTGCCATGTCCTTTCCATGCCCCTCTGGTCTCCTTTCTGTGTCGCCTCCATGTCCTTCTCTCATGTCCAATAAATAAAAATAATAAAATAATAAGACACATACGGATGTATGCCCAATACGTGCTTCATAGATTTCACTACTCATCACCAACTTGACAACACACATCACCTTCAATCAACCTTCCAGCAGATGGCTTATGAGGTGTCAAGCTCTTTTACTCTTGCATTTGCCTTTTGCTTCACTATTTCGGTAGAAATGGTAATAGGTTCAAGTGATTTTAGGTAGCATTCTCTTACTAAGTGTCACTAAGTAGTGAAACTCTCTTGTACATTGATTGTATTCTATCTTTACCTTTAGTTTTTTTTTTATTTTTTGTTCACCCTTTTCTCTTAATTCTAATTCCACACTTTAGACTTAGGTAAATTTCACATCCACAACAATAGGGTTTTAACAAATTACATTTTTCAATACCTTAACTAAAATCTTAATTATCACTCCCTAAACATCTATTTAGAATTGTAGTTTTACCATATTAATATATTCTTGCCTCTCGGCTACAATACTTATACATACATATATGTGTTGTTACATATTATTTATATATATACTTTTTTTCCAAGCTTTAATTCTTTTAAACTTACTATTTTTTTTTTCAATAAGCAATTATTAAATTACGCGTGCCTTAAGGCATGGTGTTACAGTATCCCCCCTAGGATTTAAAATGCTCTTCCTTGTAGATGACGATAAACAAATGTGCATGAAGCTATATGATAGTTTAATTTAATTTAACCCAGCAATAGAAAAAGAAGATAATAATTTATGTAAAAAGAAAAAAATAGATAATAGGTTTTTTAAAGTAACTTCGGACAATAGAAAAATATTTTTATGCTCTATTATGATAAGAAAAGCATAAAATATATATATGTTGAGAAATTATTACATAGGACGAGATTACCACATCATGAGGCTGATGTGGTAGTCCCATCCAATTAAAAAAATAAAAATATCCACTACAAGTTAATCTTTATCAGGTGAATATCTCTTTTAAATGACCATAATGTTCTTCTGCTAATTATATATCAACCTTATGAATATATCCACCTACAATTCATGCAAAAAAATAAATTGTCTAATAACTATTGGACACGACTACTAAATAAACCTCATGATATGGTAATCTCATCCTATCTAATAAAATTTTCATTTCAATTTATGTACTTTTTTCAAATATATTGTAGGCAACCGATATTTTAGATAAGCACAGATAAAATTTAACTCATTTTGAAATATCTATATATATTTATAAAAAAACTTTTTTTTATCAAATTAAGAATATAATTTATGGTAGAATTTTTTTCTAATTAAGAACAAAAAATCCATAAAAAAATTTGATGCAACTTTTCCGTGTTATTTTAGCAATAACATTTTCATCCCTCAAAATGTTTCCTTTTATGTTTTCAAACCAAATCAAACCATTTTGATGATCTAACCAAATCAAAGAGTATTACTGTTAAATTTTTTTTCTTTTTTTATATATGATTTAATGGCTTAGATCAAATAATGCACATCACTAAGAAAACTACGTATCATTATGCCTTTAAAGAACATTTTAAGTACCTTCAAAAAAAAAAGAAAATTTTAAGTAGTGAAGTTATATTTCCATTGGAGGTACCGAGAGCGCTAGGACATCTTTGGTTAACCAAAGAGTTTTCAGAAATTAAGGTTTTCCATTTATCGAGAGAGGATCCCTTCTCTTGATACATTAATTTAATAATATTTAAAAGATCCGCTTATTTATTTTTCATATACTGAGAGAATGTATAGATCCGTCAATGCTAACAAGAGAGTTAAGTAAGCTCTTGGTAAGACTTTTCAGAAATTATAGTTTTTTATTTTCAGAGAGAGAATATGGTTCTGTCAATACACAAATTTAATAATATTTATAATTCATGCCTATTCATTTTTTGGTTATGGAAAGAATGTATGAATCCATAGGTGCTATTGAGAGCTCTAGGTAAGCTCACAATAATCGTTAGACTTTTCAGAAATAAGATTTTTCATTTACCAAGTGAGAATGTTGTTCTCTTAGCACATGAATTTAATAATATTTTAAAGGCCTGCGGGTTCATTTTTTATTTACCGAGATAATATATAAATTCGTCGGTGCTACAAAGAGCGCTGAGTAAGCTATTGGAAACCATAAGACTTTCTAAAAATTAGGTTTTCCAATTACTAAGAGAGAATGTTGCTCCTTCAGTACATGAATTTAATAATATTTAAAAGGTCAACATGTTCTTTTTTCATTTACCAAGAAAATACGTAGATCCGTTGGTGGCACCGAAACCACTAGGTAAGCTCTTGGTAATCGTAAGATTTTTCAAAAATTAGGGTTTTGCATTTATCAAGAGAGGATGCCTTTCTCTCAGTACATGAATTTAATAATTTTTAAAAGTCTTGCCAATTCATTTTTCATTTATTGAGTAAATGTGCAGATCCTTCGTTGGTAGGTACCGAGAGCACTGTGCTATCTCCCAGTACATGATTTCATTTACTGAGAGAGTATGCTCTTCTCTTGGTACATGAATCTAATAATATTTAAAAAGTCTGTCTGTTCATTTTTTTTACCGAGATAACATACATATTCGTTGCAAGTAGTGAGAGTGTTGGAAAATCTATTGGTACATTTATTTACCTTTTATAGCTTTTGTTCTGCATATTCATCAACAAACTGACACATCATTCGGTGTTAATGATAATCTTGATGACTCTCTTAGTAACTAATCTTGCCTTTCAGATTTATTTTATGTATGCCAACATATTATAATTTCCTCAAGCATATGTTGTTGGTAAAATCTAGCGCCATAACTTTGCATCACAATTTATCGACAAACAGCTTTATTTCTTAGTAAATGTACTCGTTATGATGCAGTTTCTTTTATTGGTGTCGTATTTACTGATATCTTTTCCATCAGTAAATTTTTTATTCGGTATGCAGTCGATACTCTTTCGGTATATTTTCTCAATAATTTTTAATATTAATTCTCTTGAAACTCAGTTGATATTTGGACACATAATCTTGTCTCTCGGCAATATTTTATCGATAATCCGCCACATTCTTGTAGCATCAGTTACATCAATTTATCACTTAAACTCATTAACTTTACTAATTGAGTTTGAGTTTGGAATACTCACCTATTTAGGAGAATACTTTTAACATTAATTAACTCCAGGCTTCTTTGTTCTTTCCTTAGCAAATTTTTTTCAATTTCTTTTTCTATTCTCACCATTCCCTCTCTCTCCTTTTCTTCTCCTTTCTTTTGTTTCCCTTTTTGTGTTTTCCTCTCAATGTAAAAGAGGGGATTAGAGGGAAGATGCTAACTATCTTAGGTGCAAGATTATTATTTCTTTCTTTTTATCCATTGAAGTTTTAGGTTTGCAAGTGGCTCTACCTTGAATTGCCAACATTCTACTACTCATCACCAGCTTGACAACCCACTTCACCTTCAATCAACCTTCTGATAGATGGCTTATAAGGTGTTAAGCTCTTTTATACTATTCCATTTTCCTTTTGCTTCGCCATTTCTATCAAAATGGTGATAGGTTTAGGTGATATCAGATAGCATTCTCTTGTTAGGTATCACTGCATTGTGAAACTCTCTTGTACATTGATTATATTCTATCTTTCCCTTTAGTTTTTATTATTATTATTTTCCCTTTTCTCTTAATTCTAATTCTTCTCATTAAACTTTGGTAAATTTCACATCCTCCCTACTAGGGTTTTAGCAAATTACATTTTTCAATACCTTAATTAAAATCTAAAGTTATTATGTGTTGAACTTCTATTCAGAATTTTAGTTTCACCATGTTACTATATTCTTCCCTCTCAGCTATGATACTCATAGAGACATGTATGTGTTGTTACATATTATTTATTTATATTTGCAAGCTTTAATTCTTCTGAACTTATTATTTTTTTAATAGGCAACTATTAAATTGCACGTGCCTTGAGACATGGTGTTACAGTATCCTCTAGGATTCAAAAAGCTCTTCTTTTTGTATGGAGATAAACAAATATGCAAAAAGCAGCGAGATAATTTATTTTAATTTAACTAGTAACAATAGAAGAAAAAAATAAAAATAATAATTTATTTAAGAGAAAAAAACAGATAATAGCTTTTTTAAAATAACTTCAGATGATAGGAAAATATTTTAAGCTCTGTTAAGATAAGAAAAAGATAATATATATATATATATATGCATGCTAACGCTAATTTTTTCAGAGATATGTTAGGCAAACTCATTTACAACAAACTCACTTACCAATATTTTAGATAAGTATAGATAAAATTTAACTCATTTTGAAATATCCATATATATTTAGAGCAAACCTTTTATCAAATAAATAATATAATTTATGACATAATCTTTTTCTAATCAATAATGAAAAATCCATAAAAAAAAAATTGATGCAACTTTTATGAATTCTTTTAGCTACAAAATTTTCATCCCTCAAAATGTTTCCTTTTATGTGATCAAACCAAATCAAACCATTTAGATGATCTAATCAAATCAAAGTGTGTTACTGTTTTGCTTTTTTATTTGATTTAATGGCTTAGACCAAATAATGCACATCACTAAGAAAAGTACGTATCACTATGCCTTTCAAGAAATTTTTAAGTTGTGAAGTTATATTTCCTTATATTTATTTTCGTTTTTAAAGGGAAGCGTTATTTAATTCCACCTTTTTTTCCATCTAATTTTCCTTATTTAAATGCCTAAATCCTTTCTTTTTATTTTTCTCCTAACAAAATAAGCGCAAGTGTTTTGGGCCAAGTGTTATCACAAAATAGAATCAATGAAACTAATCCTCTAAATTCTTCACTTCTTGATGGTAGTATGAAAACTATAATGTTTAATTTGAAATAGCAAGAACAAAAGTGTATATATTAATTAAATAGAATCAAGTACAGATCATAGATAATTAAAAGTGAATATTAGTATTACCAAGCTTTTCTGCCTTAATTGCCTTCAGCTTTTGATCCATGATTAGAACTGAAACAATGCTGGAAGTAACAGTGGAAATCAGAGAATCTTTGGAGCAGATATGAAGAATCATATTCTTCTTCTATATTCTCGATAGAAAGAAATACTATATTACATTGTTTATTCAGCAGCTACAATGTTTATTTATACACAAGTATTAACCAATCACACTATTGCTTAGCTGTCAAGTTTGTTAGTAACTAACTAAAGGTAAAAATAGTATTGCATGACTGTGATAAATAACATACATAACATCCCCCCCTCAAGCTGGAGTGGGAGAGAAGTCAACCTTTCCAAGCTTGGAAATAAAGTTCTGAAATTGGCAGTGGGACAAGGATTTGGTGAAGAGATCAGCTAACTGCATGTTGGATGGCAAGTGAGGTGTGGAAATGAGGCCATTATTGAGCTGTGTTCTGACAACATGGCAATCAATATCAATATGCTTAGTCCTCTCATGGAAGACTGGATTATTAGCAATGTGGATGGCAGCTTTGTTGTCACAATGCAAGGGTATTGGTGTTTCAACATGAACATGAAAATCTGTCTGTAATGAGGTTAACCACTGAAGTTCACAAACAGTGGTGGCCATAGCTCTATACTCGGTTTCAGCTGATGACCTGCTTATGGTATTTTGTTTCTTTGACTTCCAAGATACCAGAGAAGTACCTAAGAAGACACAATAGTCTGTTGTTGATTTTCTAGTATCTGCACAAGAGGCCCAATAAGCATCAGTGAAGCCCCTCAATTTCATATAATTTGAGGAAGAAAAGAACAACCCTTTATAACTTGTACCCTTGAGATACTTGACAACATTTAAGGCAGCTTTGAGATGAGTTTGAGTTGGAGCTTGCATGAACTGACTTAGTTGTTGTACTGCAAAACTTATATCTGGCCTGGTAAGAGACAGATATAGTAATCTACTAAGAAGTCTTCTGTAAACATTTGGATTATCCAAATGATCATCCATATTGGCAGTAATTTTGATTCCTTGTAAGTAAGGACTACTGACAAATTTGGCATGTTGCAAACCAGTGTCTTTAACAATGTCAGTAATGATTTTATGTTGTGTAAGTAATAGCCCCTCTGGTGATCTTGCTATCTCAATGCCCAAGAAATACTTGGCTGGCCCCAAGTCCTTAATTGTAAACTGCTGATGAAGATGCCTTTTGAGATCATTGATTAACTATTCTAATGGGCCTGCAATGAGACAGTCATCTACATAGACTAGAATAGCCAAAAAAGAATCAAGTTGACCTTTGGTGAACAAACATTGATCAAACTGAGATTGTTTAAAACCATAAGCAATGAGACAAGAGGTGAGTTCTTTATTCCATTGTCTTCCAGCTTGCTTCAGTCCATATAAGGACCTTTGCAGCTTGCAAACCTGTCCAGGTTGAGCCTTATCATAACCAGGAGGAATTTCCATATAGATGTCTTCATCAATACTACCATGTAGATAGGCATTATTGATGTCCAATTGGTGAATTGGCCAAGTAAAAGCAGCAGCTACAGACATTAATACTCTGACAGTAACTAACTTGGCCACAAGAGAGAAAGTCTGGTTGTAATCAAGTCCAAGTAGCTAGCTGTACCCTTTGGCAACTAATCTTGCTTTGAATATGTCAACACTGCCATCTGGATTAAATTTGATCCTGTAAATCCACTTACAACCAATAGGTTTAGTATTAGGAGGTAAATCAACAATTGTCCATGTATTATTAGTTTCAAGGGCATTTAACTCCTTATTCATTGCATCTACCCAATTCTTATCCTTTTGAGCTTGATTATAACTGCTAGGTTCATGAATAGTGGACAAATGTGCTACATAACCAAGGTGTGATGGTGAAAAATGGAAGTTGTTTGGAGTGTTAATAAGATTTGATTGAGGTTTAGAAATGATAAAGTCTTTTAACCAGACTGATGTAGTTTTGTTTCTAGTACTTCTTCTCAGTGGAGGCGGATTAGGTAGCTGCATTTGAACTTGTTCAGTGGGGTGATGTGACACAATTTGATCTGGTTCAACTTCTGGTGTAGAATAAATTTCTTGTGTTGTGGCATCTGTTGCAGAATGAGTTTCAGTTGGTAAAGAAGTAGCAGGTTCAGGGAATGATGAGATGTGAGCATTTGGCTCTGTTATACAATTTGGTAATGTGAAATTTAGGATAGTTTCTGGCTGAGAATAATGAAATGGGAAGACATTTTCAAAGAAAATAACATCTCTGGAATGGAGCAGTTTGTGAGAAAGAAGGTTATATAACTTGTATCCCTTATGTTGCTGTGAGTAACCCAAGAAAACACAAAGATCAGCTCTGGGTTCAAATTTGGGTTTATGAGGTGTGTTATTTGTGGCATAACATAGGCAACCCACGGTCTTGAAGAAAGAGTAATCAGGTGGCTTTTGGTGTAATCTGTGGAATGGTGTATCCCATTTCAAATTTTCTGAAGGTAGTCTATTGGTGATAAAGGTTGCTGTTAAAAGAAGTTCAAACCAAAATATCTTGGGAAATTTAGCTTGGTGCATAAGAGCCCTTGCTATTGTTAATAAGGTTCTATGCTTCCTCTCCACAATTCTATTTTGCTGTGAGGTATACACACAAGTTTTCTGGTGTAAAATGCCTTGGGTTTGAAAGAAGGATAGGCAAGATTGATTTACAAACTCAAAGCCATTATATGATCTAATAGCTTTTATTTGTTTTTGAAATTGAGTTTTAATGAGGTTAATAAAGGTTTGTAGTGCAGATGGCACTTGTATTTTAGATGTGAGCATGAATGTCCAGCAATATCTACTAAAGTCATCAATAATAGTCAGCATATAGGTAGCATTTGTGACTGATTTTACTGCATAAGGACCCCACAAGTCCACATGTATCAATTCAAATGGTTCAACAGTAGAAATTTCATGAATAGGAAATGGCAATCTTATCTGTTTAGCAACAGGACAAACTGGACAAAGTAGATCACCAAATTCACAGTTTTCCAATCCATTTACATGTTTTAGTCTCTTATAAGAGACATGTCCTAACCTAGCATGCCACAAGAAGGCTAGGTGTTTATTATGACTAGAACAATTAGAAATTATAGAAAATTTCTCATCATTGGTAAATGAAGTATCAGTCAAGTAATATAAGTCTTCATGCACTTTCCCCACAGCTAAAAGAGCTTCAGTCTGTAAATCCTGAAATAAACAATATTCAGGATATGAGTGAACTGATAATTGACATGTTTTGGTTAAAAGGGATACTGAGATTAGGTTGCAGGTGAATGAGGACACATACAGTACATTGTACAGTGTCACTCTATTGTTCAGTTTGATGTTACTATGTGTCACAATGCTGGTTGTGTTGTCAGGGAACCTCACTTTCTTTGATAGATTCAGTTTATGTATTTGGTCAAAAAAGGAAAGATTGAAGGTAATATGGTCAGTAGCACCTGAGTCCACTATCCAATTACTTTTGCAATTAAAATCAATACTAGAAAAAACTGAATGAAGTAAAGTACCAGCAAAGTTGACTATTCTGATGTTGTTGTCACCAGAATCCTCAGCAATAGCAGATGCCTTTGCCTTGATAAACTTCTGAAACTCCTGGAACATCTCAGAAATATTGTTGTCTTCAGATTGGTGCTGATGAAGTGGAGTGTCATCAGTGTGAGCTATGTTGGCTGGCACTGGTCCAGATATGTTGATCCCTTTCTTCTTCTGCAGTTTTATGAACCAGTCAGGATATCCATGTATCTTGAAGCAGTTGGCAATAGTATGCCCATTCATTTTACACTTGGTACAATACTGATCTGCCTTGTTCATCCTCCTACTATAGTTGAAATTCTGATTTCTGGTATAACTAGAATTGTTCTGTCTGTTATAGTTGTTGCCATAGTCATTGCTCCTTCTAGTAAGCATAACAGCTGAGGTCTCACTTGATTCAACACTGTCAGAGGTTTGCACCTCTCTTTGCTTCTCAACACTCAAGACCATTGAGTAAGCTTTGTTAATAGATGGAAATGGATCCATCAAGACAATTTGGTTCTTGACATTGTCATAAATGTCTCCCAACCCTAGCAAAAATTGCATTAATCTCTTATTGTTATCATACTCCAGAATTGCTGCATTTTGGTTACAGCATACAGGTAAAGGTGCAAGACAAAGTAGTTCATCCCATCTCCTTTTGAGATTTGTGTAGTAACTGGTTACTAACTCATTTCCTTGCTTATATCCAGAAATCTCCCTCTCAATTTGATAAATCAAAGGGCCATTACACTCACCATACCTCTGTTTTAACTCATCCCAAAGAATCTTTGCAGTCTTGCAAAAGACAAATGCATCAGAAATCTCCTTGGATATAGCATTGATCAACCAAGAAGAGACCATGCTATCAGCTTGGATCCACTTATCATAATTCTCTGAGCCAATTTCTGGCTGAGTTATGGTTCCATCAATGAAACCTAGCTTATTTTTAGCTCTAAGAGCTGTGATAACATATCTGCTCCATGAGAGGTAGTTTGGTCCTCTCAATGGAGAATTCACTAGCTTAAAACCAGGAGACTCTGAGTTACTGATACTCAGAGGATCATTATCATTGTTTTTAGAAGTAATTGCAGCAATTAATCGAGCAATATCTTCAGTTGTCATCATTTTCTTTTAGAGATCAATTTGAACAGCACAATCTAAACACAGATTTTGCAAGCAGAGATCAGAATTAAGAATTCTTACTGGTTTTCAGCTCTGATACCATGATTAGAACTGAAACAATGCTGGAAGTAACAGTGGAAATCAGAGAATCCTTGGAGCAGTTATGGAGAACCATATTCTTCTTCTATATTCTCGATAGAAAGAAATACTATATTACATTGTTTATTCAACAGCTACAATATTTATTTATACACAAGTATTAACCAATCACACTATTGCTTAGCTGTCAAGTTTGTTAGTAACTAACTAAAGGTAAAAATAGTGTTACATGACTGTGATAAATAACATACACAACAATCCATACTTTGCAGACCATGTAGAACACTTATATCATACTCAAAGCAAATGGATTCAATTTCAAACTCACAAATCATTTGTCCTATACCTCGTTGCCTTCCTCATCAAATTGGCGAGATTGTTTCAGTGTATACTCCAATTGAGCAAAGATATTGATAAGTTGTTCCGTGAAATCCAATGATCTTATCACCAGAAGATGATATTGAGAAGGGGACACCTTTTGTAGGACCAAAAGGTCCATATGTTGTTTTATTACTTTTGATTGTGAGAGACTGAATAAAGGAAGACTTATCATCTGTACCATAATATCCTGAAATTGAAACCACATACTCGCTTGGAAAATTTAGTTTCACCTGCATGCATGTTATAACCACATATTAATCACAATATCCATGGTTTAATAGTGTAGTTATTCCATAAGGATAAACACATTATTCTTTGGATTTTAAAACATAATAAGAATTTTTTCTGAAAAAAAAAAGAATGTTACTAAGATGGAACATAAATAAATTATTAATGATTTTGCCTATATTTTTAGCCTATAATGACATTCCTCAAAACAGAACAAGCTCATTTGTAATAAAACAACATGATCAACAAGAGAATAAGAACTCAATCGATAGCAGAAGATATGGAGATAGAAAAGAGTTTTCAGCTTTTTTGGTATGTATAGAATAATAGTATAAAGAAGGTATTTTTAATACTCTACTAGTAACCAATTTCTTGTAAAATAAGATAAATATCTATTACATATGCATGAAAAAAATCAACCAAAACATATCGATAGTGACTAACAACATATGTGTGCGAGATATAGCACCAGTATCATATTAACTAATAGTAATTGAAATTCGTCTATTACCTAAATATAAAAGACAAACCAATTTAAAAAATAAAATATCTTTCACCACTCATAAATAATAAAATAACAAACCAATTTAAGTTATATTATTGTGTTCTTTAATATTCAAAACTTTTGAATATACTTTTGAAGATAAAAAAAAAAAAAAAAAAAGATGTTTTGATATGGTTTTAGGATTTTCCGTCTATACGATCATCAAAATCATAAAAAAGTTAATATTTCAATTTAATCAATCATCAGATCAAAATGAACTTTGAATAAGTGTAAAAAAAAAAAAAAAGAAATTGTAATAGACTAACCATATACTTACTGCCACCAGTGCTTTCACCATGCCTTGCAGACCATAGTGAGCGCCCATGCTTATCATACTCTATTTGTATTGAATCAATTACTAATCCACTGCCTATAATCAATTGCCTTATTGTTGTGTAAATTCCATCATCCCATTGGTTTACACCTTTTTTTCCTTGTGCCTCAAAATATTTATATTGGCATGACATAGGAATAGGCTTTAAATATGCACCAATAGAGTTTAGATGATCACCACATTTTCCATGAAAGCCAATTATTTTTCCACATGCTGATGAAAGTGAGAATTCCTTATTTCCCTTCCCAGTGCCAAATGGTCCATATCTCTTTTTATTGCTCTGGAATTTAAGTGATTGAATTCCCATAGAACTAGAGTTTTCATTGTAAGAGCCCGAAAATGAAATCAGAAACTCATCTGGGTAATCGAGTTTTATCTGAAAGTAAATATTAATCTTGGATTCTGAGAAAATGTATGCCACATAAATCAATCAAAATCATAACATTGTAGAATAATATTCCCATAAATTAAGAAATAATTATACATTATAATTAAAAATATTATAATTTATATTATTAATTAATTAATTTTAATAATTTTAAATTTTCAATATATTTCACATTTTTAATAATTAATTCATTTTTAATATTTTAAATTATTTATTAATTAATTATTTTTAATATCAATAATTTACAATATTAAAAAATAAATTTTAAAATTTTATAGTTTGTAATAGTTATCTATGTTAATATTATGCCTTAAATTCTACTGCATACATAACAGGAGCCAAAACTAACTTATTTTTCTCTAATTTAAAAAAATATATTATTTATTCTTCATTCTTTAATATAAATTAAAAAAATATATTAAAAATTATTGTTAATATTATCAATTATAATATTTTTAATATAAATTATTTATTAATAATTTTAATATTAATTTTGTAATATTATAATTAATATTATATTTAAAAATATTATATAATATAAATTATTATTAATTATTTAATATTTATAATTATTTGTTAAATTATAGATTATTGAATTACTACAAATTATAAAATTATAACAAATATTTATTACTATTATAAATTATTGATATTCAAATATTAATTGATTAATAATTTTTTAAAATATATTATATTAATATTTTTTAAAAAAATTTAATTTGGCTCCTAATATTTAATTTTAGTCAAAATTAATTTTTGTCGTTAATTACCTTGCAGCTCCGTTAAGAAAAAGAGCAAATTTAGATAAAATTTAAAAAAATATTAATTTAATTAAAATAATTAAATAATTAATTTCAACTTCTCGCTATAATTTAAGTATTAAATTAGATATTTATCCTAAATGGGATAATTATAAAACTAACTACAAAAAGAAGCAACTCTCGAAACTAAGACACTTAAAAAAAAGGAAGTAAAAACACGGTAGCAACCGCTTTATTTTACAAAAATATGAAGAACCAATGTGAATGGTCCATGTCCTTTGGAAGAGGGGACCTGTTTACAAGAAAAATATTAACACACTTAGTGTTTTCTTAATATATATTTGAATTTAATTTGAAATTTAAATTTGAGAATTTAAAAAAATAATTAAGTATTTTTTAAATATTTTTACTTGTTAAGATAATTTTATAATTAACTCAATAACTAATAAATAATTAAATAGGAATAAATATAATTAGTATTTTAAATTACTTTTTAATAATAAAATATATTATTTTATTATAAGACTCAAAATGTAATTTTGATTTGATAACTATTATATATTTACTTATATCTACTTATATGTAATATATAACTAAATATATTAATTATATATATAATAATTATAGACTTTTATATATAGTAAATAATAATATGTTACTAAATATGTAACAGTTATATACTATTATATGTAATATAAAATAACATATAACTAAACATAGAATAATTATATACTATAATATATAACATAAATAACATATAGCTAAACATATAATAATTAATATATAACAGTTATATATTATTATATAACTAAATATATATATATATATATAATTAATATATAACAGTTATATAACTAAATATATGACAGTTATAGATTATTATACGTAACATAAAATAACATATAACTAAACATATAATAATTATATGCTATTATTCTTTAAAAATTAAAATATGTATCTAATTATGTATAATATATACTCATATAAATATGTTATTATTCTTTTCTGTGTATTCAGCTATAGGTAATATGTAACCACATATAATGTAATATATAAAATAAGTATATATTATTATTTTTTTAAAATCAATATATATATCTAGTTATATATAATATATAGTCAAATAATAATTATATACTATTTTATTCTCCTGTAATTTAACATATATATCTAATTATATGTAATATATATTAATATACAACCACACAATAAAAAATAGTTTTTAAAAGTACTACATAATAAAAAAGTTCAAAAAATTACTGTACAAATGAAAAAAAAATCTAAAAATGCTATGATTTATGGACACTTTAAAAACAAATAAAAGAAAATAAAAACAAATAAAAAAAGAAAACACAAACAAATAAAAAACAAACAGTAAAAAAGAAAAAAAATAAACAGTTAAAAGAAAAAAATGAAAAACAAAAAAATGAAAAGAAAAAAAAGAAAAATCAGCTATAAACACATAACTTCTGTATAATTGAAAATGGAAAAGTATAAAAGTGTAAATCGTATAACTGAAATCAAAAGATAAAAAACTGTGTTTTATATAATTCCCTCTAAACATTTTGGATGAGGCCATAAATTGGATAGGATTTTTATTAAAATATGAAAGTAATTTCATATATTTATAATAATATAAAATTTGCTTCTATATTTACTAAAATATAAAAATCAATTAACAACACAAAAACTTATTAAAGTTTCAGTTTGTCTTTTTTTTATTATTTTTTTATTCAATTCATGAATTAATTAATTTAAAAAAAATAGAGTGAAACCGAAACTTTTAGTTATGGTTTCACACTTCCACTCCATATTATTAATGCTACCAATTCCCACACCAGCAAATTGGCTAGCGTGAAAACTTTATATTTTTTTTATTTTTTTATATAAAAGTATTTAAATTGAATGTTTTTAATAGGCTATTGTTAATATTCATATTTAGGTATATGTATATATACATAAATGTGCCACATTTTTTAAATAAATTTATTTATATTAAATTAAATTTTAAAAAAATGTTATTTATTAAATGTAATAAAAAAATTATTAAACTAATATAATATTAAAAGCTAATTTTATAAATTTTAGATTTATAATCAATTATATCATAGTAATTAAATTTTTAATTTTTTTATTTGAAAAATAAATAATTGAGGAAAAAACAATTCAAATTTATTTATCAAATAAAAAATTAAAATTAACATTTTAATTATTCTTAATAATATCATTATAATTGTTTAATATGAAAGCATTAAGAATGCTGATTTTATTAAAATATTATTTGTTAAATTTAATAAATTAATTTTTTAAAATTAATTTTAATATAAAATATATATTTTTTTTAGAAATATGATACACATATTTACATGTATGTGATTAAGTATGAATGTTAACAGTAGTCTATTAGAAACTTTCAATTTATACTCTTTTATATTAAAAAATAAAAAATAATTAAATGAAAAAAGTGTCTTTCCATGTAATTGAAATTAATGATTTTATAATATGATGAATTTTTAGATAATGATATAATTAAAAAATTGAACACTTATAAAAAATATTAAAAAGGTCAAGAATAAAAAATTAATGAAAAAGTAAAATAATTATTTTTACTTTTATTACTTGAATATGTAGTATATTCTTTTAAATTTTCTAATATTAAAAATTAATTTTATAAATTTTAGAATTACATTCAATTAAATCATACAAAATAATTTTAAATTTCTTTATTTGAAAAATAAACAATTTAAGATGGAAAAATATTAAAATTTATTTATAAAATAAAAAAGTTAAAATTAATATTTTAATTATTTTTAATATTATCATTGTAATTTATTAAAAAATATCATTGTAATTGTTTAATATTAAATCATTAAGAATGTTAATTTTATTAAAATGTTATTTATTAAATTTAAAAAATATTTTTTTAAAATTTATTTTAATACAAAATATAAAATTATTTTAAAAATATAACACATTTATATACATATATGCACCTAAATATAAATGTTAATAATAGTCTATTAAAAACTTTCAATTTACACACTTTTATATTAAAAATTAAAAATTAAAAAAAATATAAAGTTCCCACGCCAACTATTGGTGGCATTTATAATATGGATTGAAACCGAAGCTAAAAATTTAGGTTTCACCCATTTTTTTAAAAAAAGAAATTAACTAATTCATGAAATCAAAATTCTAAATTTCAATTTCATAAATTAAATAATAAAAAAATAAAATAAATCCAAAGTTTTAGTTTATTAATTGACTCTCATATTTTGATAAATATGAAAATAAATCACATATTTTCGTAAATATAAAATACTGTTCTTCTATTTTAGTAAAAACTCCTAAATTGGATCATCACTAAGTCATTCATCACACATATTTTAAACATTGAAGAAATAATAACACATTAATTAATTTAAGCACTAACCTTGTATGTCTTTTCTCCATCGCTTTTTCCATGCTCTGACGACTGAACAGAATGCCCATTCTTATCATATATAATGCAAATAGAGTTGATTAATGATCCACAACTAACTATTACTTGTCTAATTGTAGTATAGATTCCATCATCCCATTGATCACCACCTTGACCTCCAAATGGCTCAATATATTCAGATGGTTTTGGATTGGAAATGGGCTCCACATGTGCCCCAATTGAAAATAGATAAGCTCTTGCAAACCCATGGAATCCTAAAATCTTTCCATCAAATGATGGGAATGAAAAATACTTACCAAATATCCTACCAAATGGTCCATATGTTCTTCTATTGCTCTGAAATATAATTGACGTCATCTCATAATCATTTATCTCATGGACAGAATGGTATCCTGAAACTGAAGTTAGAAACTCATCTGGGAAATCAAGTTTGACCTGTCAATGAAATAATCTAATTAATATGTATATTGAGAATGTTAGCACAATTTTTATTTACATATCATCTAAATTAATCATTTGAATTCATTTAATTTTAAAAGGCTTACTAAACATATATAATGATTTCCATTAATTAGAGTGCTGAATAACAATATATATGTGCATGGTAATTAAACTAACCGTATCAGTTTTTCGCTCATGAGCTTCGCCATGCTTTGCAGAGGTAACTAATAGCGTTGTGTCCCCATTGTTGTAGTATTCAGTAGAAATGGAACCAATAAATGCTCCATGTGTTATTGTTATCTGTTTTATTCCAGAATGAATGTCATCATCCCATGGCTTGACATCCGAGCGACCAAATGGACCAATAGTTTTCACTGTGTAGAAATTTTGGGTAATCTCTAAATGTCCACCAATTGAATAAAGATGAGAACCGCACTTCCCATGAAACCCAATGATCTTGCCTTGATCAGTTTGTGGGAAACAAAAATATTTACCCTTTTCCACACCAAAAGGTCCATGCACTCTTTTGTTCGTTCGGATTACAAGCGATTGAATGATAATGGGACAAGAGTTTGCACCATAGTATCCAGAGATTGAAGTGACATATTCATCTGGGTGATCTAGTTCAACCTGGATAAGTTAACATTATTGTTGGAAATTTTGATGTAGAGCTAAAGTTTTTATTAACCCATTAAAAAGTAAACAGTCTTTTATAGGCTAAATTAAATAACAAACTAAAGTAAAAATATTAAAAATCTACCAGATGTTTTAATAACAACTACCAATATTTTCTAAAAATTAATTTGATTCAATTAAATTATAACTAAAAAATATTATAAAATCAAACTAAATTAAACTTTGGATCAATTCTTCAACGATTATTACATACTCAAAAGAGAGAATTCCAAAACAATATGCCTAAAATCTTTACCTCTGGAGCTTCAATGAATTAACAGATATTAATTGGCATCTTAAGAAAATTAATCCATTTAACAAATTTACAATTATTGAACTCATTCCAAATTATTTGATTAAATTCAAGGGCGAGTACATTTATTTATATCAAGTCCGATTATTATTAATAAGCTACTATTTGAATTTGACTTTTAAATAATGGATGAAAAGACAAATAGGCAAAAGGGAAATTTATAAACAAATATAAAAATAACAAAGAACAAGGCTTGAACAATTGACCTAATATATTGTAACACCTTAAATAAATCACAACTGAGTTTTTGAAGGCAAATTTTACACCGGTTAAGTACAACGAAGAAGTGATGTATATAAGGGTAAGCAAGTCTTAGACTAACAAAACGTATTTTAGACTTAGAAGCAAATCTAGATCCAAGAACAAAACTATGCGGGCTTAAGTCCAAAGTGAATAATATATTGCTAGAGCCAGGATGTTACATATACATTTTAATCAAGCCTTTAACTATTTAATTAGTTATAAATCATTTGTTATTTTCTTTTCTTAAAATTACATTAACTTCTCTAGTGCCAACAAAACTATTATTAATCTAATGAGTTCAGGGATATCAATAATTATACCTGTAATACCTTATAAAATAATAATAATAATAATAATAGTAATAATAATAATAATAATAATATAGTTAAAGTTAATTAATTATTAGTGTGACAATTATTAAAAAAATTTTAATTAAAATACTATTGATTTAATAATTAGAATAGTTAGATGACAAAAAAAATAATGATAATAATAGTAATTAAATAAAAATAATAATAATTAATTAAATAAATAATAAAAGTGGAAACAATTAGGTGTAGTGGGTGAAAAAGAAATAATTATTATAAACAAACAAAAACTAAAAACTTAGAAAAATTAATTGTAGCCGGAAAATATGAAATAATTAAAGTTAGAATAATAAATTATAGTAGGAAATATAAAATAATTAAAGTTAAAATAATTAATTAATGTTAGAAAAAAAAAGAATTATTGTTAGAAAGAGTATTAAATTGATTGGGTTACTCGGATACAGGGAAGAAAAGAAATATTCTGAGAAGTTATTAATTAGAGAGGGAGAGAAGAAATTAAAGATTAGGGGAGAGAGAGAATAAGAAAACAAAGAAATAGTAAGGGAAAGGAGAAATTAATGTTCGGCCATTTAAAGTTTTTCTCCGACTATCCAACTCCAACATACACTCGCTGGACCACCGTGATCTACTCTCAGAGACCCGTCGACTGCTGCTGAGAACGTCGCCATCCGACATCGGAGTGAGACTCGCGCGTGTTCGATTGTCTCACTTGGATTATTTTTCGATCAAATTTTTGACGGTTTTTCGACTTTTTTTTCTTCAACTTCAGTATTTTTAAGACCCTATAATCCTAAGTTTCAATTTGATATATTATTTGCAAATTATATATGAAGTTTTAAAAATTCATATATATATGCATATAAATATAATTAAACAGAAAATTTAAATTAATTTTTAATCAATTAAAATTTTGATTAATAAAGAATTTAGGATTTAATTAAAATGTTGATGTAATATTATGATAAATTAGAAGTAAATAAAGGAAAATAAATTCTGAATAAATATAAATAAAAATAATAAATAGTTAATCTAAAAGGAATTAGTTAAAATTTATGAAATTAGTAAATTAGAAGTTATAATTTTAATTGATTGATTAATTAATGATATTAAAAGATAAGTTAGAATAAAAGATAATTAAATATTGTAAATAAATAGATAGTAAATATATGAATAATTTAAATTAAAAATATTATAATTAAAATAAATTAAATAGTTGAGTTATTAATATTATTAGAAAATTGTGAAACAAATTAATTATGTTTTATTGAATTGTTGATTCTATATAAATTAGTAGTTAGTTGTTTGTTAGTAAATCTAAATTTATTATTAAATTATATTTAAGAATTTTTGTATATATATATATATATACATATATATATAGTTGTTCATTAATTGATTAATTAGAATGGAAAAAAGCATATATATGCATATTAACTTTAGAATAAAAATATTTATAGTTAAAAAAAATTAAATTCTTCAATAATAAATTTTGTTAACAAATTACAGAATAAATTAATTAAATTTAAATATAAGAATATGAATAAATATATGTATGAAATTAATAAATTAATTATAGAATAATAAATAAATAGTTGTTAACTATGTAATATTAAATACTACTATTAAATAATTATATATATAATGAATTTATTTACAAATTGAGATAAGTCAATTAAATTATTTATAAATTAAATTGAGTTAATTATTAAATGATCAAATTAAGTAGTAAAAATCATATTCATAAAAATTCATAAAACTAATTATTTAAATAAAATTTGTATTGTTATAACTATAATAATTAGGTTATTGTTATTTTTACTTAAGAATGAATGATAATAAATGTTAAAAATATAATTTATGCTAAATAGTAATTAAATGTTAATATTATTAATATTGTAATAGTAAATTATTGCTACTAAAATTATTATAATTATTAGTAATTGTCAAATTTAGTATAATTATTATTATCATTATTTTGACTATTGTTATTACTACAAATATATCATAATTAGTATTAAATTTAATATTTAATATTTAATTATAAAATAATTATTTTTAGCTATAATGTTACTATTTTATTATCAAAATTATTAACCTTATTGTAAATGATTATTAGAAAATATAAAAAAAGTATTAAAAAGTAAATAAAATTGTATGTTAATATTATTAGTATTAATTAAACTTAATATGAATTATTTTTGTCAAATTAAAAAAAGTTAAGTAATTAATAAGAATTAATCAACTAATATTAATATCTAGATAAATATTATTAATTGTTATTATAGTGAATATTTTAAGATATGATAAATAAGAAAAATTAAAGTAAGCAATATTAGTTTAATGAATTCCTTATTATAATCATTATATAAATACCAACCTATTTTACAAATTTAATTAAATAAATTTTAAATTTATGAATTAAATTATATAATTTAAAAATAAATAAGGTTTTATTTTATGTTAAAGATTAGACAAATGATTAAAAATAAAATTTAATTAATTAATTAATATGAAAATTTTCATTATTATTATTGATACCATATTTAATAAATTTTGACATCCAAAAATATATTAAATTATTAAAAATATTAATTAGATAGTTGACTTAAAAATTCGATAATTCTCATTAGAATATTGTATTAGAAATTTTAGGAGATATCGATTTATCAAAATATCATTAGAATTTAAGAACCGGGGTCACACGTCATTTTCATCATATACATCTATAGTATATAGGGTACACTTTAAATTAAATAATATTATTATATTATTTTATGTATGAATCTCACTGCATTTGTAATACCAAAGAGACCCTATTGGTTAAGTAAGTACAATATTTAGCCCAAAAGAATGGGTAAATAGATAACATTATATTTCTAAAGTATTATATATAAATGATTTTAGAAAAAAATTGTTGAATTAATGGTGGTGATTTATTTTTAAATGATATTTATTTTTTTATATATTGAAAATAAATAATGGTAGTTTAGTTTTTCATATATATGACTGATTGATTATACTGTACTGGATAAATAATTTATATACACTCATATTATAAATATGCATGATCGCACCTTGATGACGAGATGTTTATATAAATTTAATAATATTATACATTTACCCATAGTAGGGGGTAATTGCTCTGCATATGTGTATTGAAGTTATTTCTCATTGGGTTTGCGAGGTAAGTCATCTTGTGCCCTTAGATTGAAGATGGATTAGTAAGAAATTATATTTGAGTGTATGTAAAAAATGATTATTTTGAATTATTTTGAATTTTCTGAGAATTATGGTATTGATTGAGATTTAAATTATAGTTATCCAGCTGAGCTATAGATGATATATATATTATTAAACTTTATTTTATTTTCTCTTGTTACATATTTATCTATTCACTGAGTAGTTAGACTCACCCCTTCAATGTATAAATATTTCATATCTTGAAGAATAAATCGGTAGAATTTCTATATTATATTTTCACCAACGAGTAAAAAAAATTGGGCCAACATGTTAGTACCTATCATTTGGCTTTAATTAAGGATTATTTATATTATTACATTAGACAATAATAAAGATGTATTTAAAAACATTAATATCTACTGGAAGAGGCCAATGTATATATTTGAGGAATATTAAGTAATTAAATTACGAGTGATGTTTTATTAGTAAATTAATATTATGATATATTACGAAATGAGACCACCCTTAAAATTAAGAGAATAGTGTGTAATATTTTATGGTATCAGAGCATATATTATAAATTATGTAGGTGTTTATGAAAATACCTGTAGAAAATTAAATTTAGGTAATAAAAAATAAGAAAAATTATTTTAAGTTATTTGCATAACTTGTAAATTTTTCGAATTGAAGGGCCAAATTATTTTAAAAGTTGCATATTGGGGGGGGGGGGGGGGGGGGGGGGGAGAATTATGCATGAGTCATGAAACAATTTAAATTCAAATTACATTTGCGTATCATTTCATATTATCCCAGTAATACATAATCAAAAGCACTTAAATTTTTATAAATATTTGCGCAAGAATTAAAGAATTTGACAAGATACACTAATATATAAATATACTTATACTATAGTACAAGTTATATATATATGCACATAGATAACTTGTGTTATATGATTTATTTTTATAGGAAAATAATACCACTAATGCAAAGTGGTAGAGGCCGTTGTAGAAACACTGGCCCAAGAAATTGAATAGCTAGATTAGAAGATGTTGGCCTACTATATAGGCACCCTACCCCACCTCCTTCTAACGAGTCAGTTGATAATGATGCAATTGAGAATAGTGAGCGGAATAATGATACTGCTTCATAAGAAGACTCATTAGAGAATAAGCTTTCTTTAATTTTCTAAGTCATTCGCCTTTTCGAAATCTAAAGTACCATCAAAAAATTTTGCTTCGCAATTATGATAATGAGAAATTATAGCCCAAGCCTGTGGCTGCTGTTCTCTTGCAGATATAGCTACTGTAATAACTTGAACAAAAGCAAGAATAGCATCGATCTGAATTGGCGGTACAACAAGTGGAATAGGAGGTACATGAGGTGGAGCATAGAAACAATTTAAATTCAAATTACATTTGCGTATCATTTCATATTATCCCAGTAATACATAATCAAAAGCACTTAAATTTTTATAAATATTTGCGCAAGAATTAAAGAATTTGACAAGATACACTAATATATAAATATACTTATACTATAGTACAAGTTATATATATATGCACATAGATAACTTGTGTTATATGATTTATTTTTATAGGAAAATAATACCACTAATGCAAAGTGGTAGAGGCCGTTGTAGAAACACTGGCCCAAGAAATTGAATAGCTAGATTAGAAGATGTTGGCCTACTATATAGGCACCCTACCCCACCTCCTTCTAACGAGTCAGTTGATAATGATGCAATTGAGAATAGTGAGCGGAATAATGATACTGCTTCATAAGAAGACTCATTTGGAGTAAATCCATATGCTCCACCTCATGTACCTCCTATTCCACTTGTTGTACCGCCAATTCAGATCGATGCTATTCTTGCTTTTGTTCAAGTTATTACAGTAGCTATAGCTGCAAGAGAACAGCAGCCACAGGCTTGGGCTATAATTTCTCATTATCATAATTGCGAAGCAAAATTTTTTGATGGTACTTTAGATTTCGAAAAGGCGAATGACTTAGAAAATTAAAGAAAGCTTATTCTCTAATGGGGATCGCTGATACTGAAAAGCTAAGATATATTCAAGCTTTCTTGGGTCGTGTAGCTGATGGTTGGTACACTCGATAGGTTCAGTCCCACGGTGCTGAGTCGACATAGAATACATATGGTACATAGTTCTATAAGCAGTATATCACTGGTAATTATAGAAGAAAAAGAAGAGCATATTCTTCCAAATGAAATAAGATGGGATGACAGTCCTTCAGTATGTGGACAAATTTGAAGAACTATATTGATATGTGGATCTTATGGCGTCTAAAGAAGAAGACAAGTACAATAGATTATATGAGGGATTACATGTCAATATTCGTAAGGGATTGTCACGATATCAAGGCAGTACTTTTCACACTATAGTAGATAGTATATTGGAAAAGGAGAAGTTATTAAAAGAAGAAACAGAATTCGAGAATAAAAAAAGAAAGCAGACTTATAGTTCTTTTCAGGAATTTACTAAAAGGCGGATTAAGAGAGGTGGCAGTTCCTATACTAGACCATACCCTGAGAGCAGTAGGAGTCACTCTATGAGATTAGGTCAACAGGTAAACCAATCTCAGATCAATCAGAGTTCAGTAAGATAATCTGTGGGTAACTTTGCTAGTGCACCAAGATTTGGACAAGGTAGCAGTTTGGAAGCTAATCAGAGACCACAACCCTTATATCCTATATGTGGTAAATATCACAGCGGAGAATGCAGAAAAAAATTTAGAGGGTGCTATCAATGTGGTAATGCATGTCATATCAAGAGAGATTGTCCAATGTTAGTGAGGCCAAGTGCATCTATTCGAGCATCATTAGCATTTGTGCCTCGAAGAGAGGGCAAGATCCAATCATAGGGTAGAGGAGCTAAGAGAGGAAGCAATATTAGTGTTGGTAGACAACATGGGATCATATCATCTGGCCAGATAGAAAGACCTCTTGCACAAGCACGAGTTTTTGCAATACTCAACAGGAAGCTCTAGCCTCACCTGAGGTGGTCACTGGTATGTTGGTTATTTTTGGAAGAGATGTAAATGTTATTATTGATCTTGACTCCACTCATTCATTTATATCATATGTATTTGCCACATATGCAAATAGAAAACTAAGTTCTTTAGATAATGGGTTATTGGTGAGTTTTCCAATGGAGACTTCCTTGGTGTGTAAGCATGTGTATAAAGATTTAGCAGTCAGGTTAGGCGAGTGTGAGTTATTAGCTAATCTTACTCCTTTGTTCATACAGGAGTTTGATATTATTTTTGGGATGGATTGGCTATCTCGCCATCATGTCACTACTAATTGTTATGAGAAGAAAGTGATTTTCAACCTGCCTAGAAATTCTATCCTTATATTAAATGATGAGAGGAAATTTCTTCCATCTTATGTTATTTTTGCTATGACAGCCAGAAAATTACTTAAGAAAGGTTATCAAGCATATCTAGCACATGTAATTGATATATAATTAGAAGGGCCTAAACTGAAAGATATTCCTATAGTATATGAATTTTCTGAAGTATTTCCAGAAGAACTTCCAAGATTACCTCCTGATAGAGAAGCTGAATTCTTTATTGATGCTTAGCTGAGCACAACTCCTATTTCTTAAGCTTCTTATAGAATAGCTGCAGAGTTGAAGAAATTGAAGGTGCAATTGTAGAAATTACTGAATAAAGGATTTATTAGACTTAGTATTTCACCTTGGGAGCTCATGTGTTATTTGTAAAGAAAAAAGATCGATCCATGTGATTATGTATTGATTATAGACAGCTAAATCGAGTTACTATTCAGAATAAATATCCTTTGCCTCGTATTGATAATCTTTTTGATCAACTTCAAGGAGCTAAAGTCTTTTCTAAAATAGACTTGTGATCAGGATATCATCAACTAAAAATTAAAGAGTCATATGTGCTAAAGACAACTTTCAGAACTCGATATGGGTATTATGAATTTCTAGTGATGCCATTCGGGTTAACTAATGCTCCAGCTACTTTTATGGATCTTATGAATAAAGTATTTCATCCTTATCTAGATAGGTTTATAATTATATTTATTGATGATATTCTGGTGTATTATCTAAGTAGAGAGGAACACGAGGAACACTTGAGAATTTTGTTACAAACCTTAAAGAATAAGCAATTATATTCCAAGCTTAGTAAATGATAGTTTTGACTGGATAGAATGGTATTCTTGGGTTATGTTATATCAATAGAGAGTGTTTATATTAACCCTAAAAAAGATAGAAATAGTTTGGGCTAGGAACTGCCCATAAGTCCTATAGAGGTGAGAAGTTTCTTATGCTTGGCAGGGTATTATCGTCACTTTATATAAGATTTCTCTATTATTGCATCACTATTAACCAAATTGCTAAGGAAACATGTAAAGTTTAACTGGACTGAGGATTTTCAGCAAGGCTTTGAAAAATTGAAAGCTTGTTTGACATCCTTTCCTATTCTTACTCTTCCTGAAGGCAGTAGTGGTTTTATGGTGTACAGTGATGCTTCACAGAAGGGTTTGGGATATGTCTTGATGCAACATGGGAAGGTGATAGCTTATGCATCTAAACAGCTCCAACCCCATAAATTGAATTATCCCGTTCATGATCTAGAACTTACTACAGTGGTTTTTGCTTTAAAATTTTGGAGGCATTATCTTTATGAAGAAAAATATCAGATATTCACAAATCGCAAGTGTTTGAAGTATCTTCTTTCTCAAAAGGAGTTAATTTTAAGACAAAGGAGATGGGTTGAATTGCTAAAAGATTATGATTGTACTATTGAGTATCATCTTGGAAAGGTAAATGTGGTAGCCAATACTTTAAGTCGAAAGTCACACGGTAGTCTTTTCCATGTCAAAATTGCTCGGCTTCTATTACTACTGGATCTTTGATCTTTCGGAGTAGATTTGATGATGAATAATTCAGGAACATTATTAGCAATTTTCAAAGTTAGACCGATCTAGATAGAAAGAATAAAAAAGCTCAAATTCTAAATGAGAAAGTGAAGAAAGTCATTGATGATATGAGAGCAGATACTCATACATTTTATTCTATTAGAGAAGACGGCACTTTGATGCTCGGTAGTAGATTATGTGTGTCTAATAATGATACTTTAAAAAGAAAAATTCTGGAAAAACCCATTGTTCGGCCTATTCTATGCACCCAGAAAGTATTAAAATATATAGAATGCTTAAGAAAAATTATTGGTGAAAGGGTATGAAGAAACGTATAGCAGACTTTGTTGAAAAATGCTTGGTGCGCCAACAAGTTAAAGTAGAACATCAGCATCCATCGAGACTTCTACAACCTCTTATGATTCTCAAATGGAAATGGGAACATATTAGCATGGACTTTTTCTCAGGGTTGCCCCAAACCTAGTAAGGTCATGATGCTGCTTGGGTAATTGTGGACAGGTTAACAAAGTCATGTCACTTTTTACCCATCAGAATGGATTTCTCTTTAGATAAACTTGTAGAGATCTATGTGAAGAAAATTATGAGACTGCATGGTGCTCCAGTATCTATAGTATCAGATAGAGATCCATGGTTCACTTCTAGATTTTGGCCTACTTACATGTAAAGATAAAGTTTAGTACTTTCTTTCACCCTTAAATTGATGGTCAATTGGAGCGTACTATCCAGAGTTTGGAGGATATGCTTAGAGCCTGTATCGTGGAATTCAAAGAAAGATGGGACAAACATTTACCACTGATGGAGTTTGTTTATAATAATAGTTTCCATTCAAGTATTGGTATGATATCTTATGAAGCATTATATGAAAGAAAATGTAAAACTCTGATATGCTAGAATGAAGTTGGAGAGAGATAATTACTGGGTCCGAAATTGGTTTAGATGACTACTGATAAAATCTAATTAAAGAGACAGATTAAAAGTTTGGAGGCAGAGGGCTCGAATGGAATGGGTTCAGCTAGGTGACAGAAACACGACTTATTTCCATAAAATTGTGGTCTAAAAGAAGAGGCATAGTGAAATTGAATTGTTGAGAGACTCATCTGGTAGATGGACATATAATAAAGAGGAAGTCAAAGAGCTTGTTGTGAAATACTTCAAGGAATTATACTCTAAAGAGGGTCCAGACCGGCCAGCTTTGAGTACCAGTGTTGGATTCCCAAGCCTTGATATACCTTTACTGGATGGACTCAATGGTCTACTTTCTGATGAGGAGATAAGGCAGGCTCTTTTTCAAATGGCCCCTCTTAAGGCTCTAGGTATTGATGGTTTTCATGCAATTTTTTATCAGCAGTATTGGGAGACTGTAGGCTGCTCGGTTTATCAATTTGTAAGGGACTTCTCCTAGGGTCTGGTATGCTCTAATGAAATTAATAGAATGAAGACTATCAATCCCTAAAGTGCCTAATCCTGAATACATTTCCCAATTCAGACCTATTAGTATTTGTAATGTTGTTATGAAAATTGCTACTAAAGTTATTACAAATCAGTTGAAGCCTTGCATGTCTTTTCTGGTTAGTCCTAATCAAACCAGTTTTATCCATGGCCATCATATCATGGATAATATTGTTATAGCTCAGGAAGTTATTCACTCTATGAGAAACATGAAGGGGCGCAAAGGCTACATGGTTCTTAAAATTGATCTTGAAAAGGATTATGACAAGCTAAGTTGGGCATTCATCCTAGATACTCTACGGGTTGTAGGTATTCCTCATCACCTTTCTTCTGTTATTATGCAAAGTCTATACCAATTCGATGCAGGTTCTTTGGAATGGGGAAATGACTTGTCCATTTAAGCCTGCAAAGGGTGTCCACCAGGGAGACCCGTTATCACCTTGCTTATTTGTGTTTATGCATTCATGCATGGAAAGACTAGCTCATGAAATTCAGCAAGCGGTATTGCATAAGTTCTAGAATCCTATTATCTTAGGAAGAGGTGGACCTCCCATTTCCCATCTCTTTTTTGCAGATGATGTCCTTCTCATTGGTGAAGCATCAGATAAGCAGGTAAATGTGATCAAAGAGGTCCAACAGTCTTTCTGTACTAGTTCTGGCCAGTCAGTTAGCTTGGCAAAAACCATGGTATTATTCTCCAAAAATGTTTCTGCTTCATTAAGAAATAAGTTAAGCAACAATCATGGGGTTTCTCAAATAGATGATCTCGGCTCCTATTTGGGAGTTCCTTTACTGCACCACAGAGTTAACAAGTTCACTTATAATGGGCTTGTGGAGAAGGTTTACAAGCGTCTTCAAGAATGAATGCACAATGTCTCTCCCTGGCAGGTAGAATAACTTTGGCAAAACATGTTATCACTACCATTCCTTACTACACAATGCAAACTTCTTTCCTCCCTTCAAGTGTCTGTTCCAAACTAGATCAACTTTGTCATAGTTTTATTTGGGTTAAAACTGAACAGAATAAAAGACTAAGCCTAGTTAGCTGGAATGAGGTTTGCTTACTAAAAGACAAGGGTGGGCTTGGTCTACGAGACACGAGGGGAACAGTGGCGGAACCAAGAATTTACCGAGGGGGGTCGGCGATGCTGCGGTGTGGCTGGCTGCGGTGCGGCGGTCGGCGGTGCTGCGGTGCGGCTGGCTGTGGTGCTGCTGGCAGTGGGTTTGGCCGTTTGGGGAGAGGGAGCTGAGACAGGGAGAGGGGGCGGCAGAACAGAAGACTGAAGAAGAAGAATGTCTTTTTATTTTTTAAACCGGCCCAAGCGAAACGGCGTCGTTTCGCTTGGGCCGGTTTATTTTTTTTTTTGAAACCCCTGGCGAAACGGCGCCGTTTCGCCAGGGGTTTATTTATAAAAAAAATTAGTCCCTGGCGAAACGACGCCGTTTCGCCAGGGTCGTTTCGCCAGGGACTAATTTATAAAAAAAAATATTAAAATTGCAGCGAGGGGTTCGTCTACCACTCGCTGCAATTTCAACTGAAACTCAGCGGGGGCTGAGTTTCCACGGGGGCGGACCGGCAAGCAGTATCCTCCATGTCTGGCTGCCGGTGAGGGGGGGTCGTGTGACCCCCCACGACCCCATGGTCGTTCCGCCGCTGGAGGGGAATGAATACTGCTTTTATAATGAAGCTTAACCGAAAGCTTCTTACAGAGAATAATCATATGTGGGTCCAGGTTCTATGAGCCAAATATGCATATGGTGATGATGGTATCCCAACTGAACTTGCAATGAGGAATAGCTCTGCTTTATGGAGAGCCATGAGTAAAGACTGGGGGAAAACTTTGTAAGGATCTAGATGGGCTGTATGTTCTGGAAACAATGTTAAATTTTGGCGGCACGGCTGGTTGGATGGTGGCTCTGTACTTCAAGACAATATGTTGAGTTAGGTTACAGCGGAGCATTTGAATCAATCGATTCCACTATTATGTGAATCAAGTGATTATGTGAATCAACAAGGTCAGTGGCAATGGGAGGAGTTTGTCCACAATTTACCTCAGAATTTTATTCTTTAAATAACTTCAACCCTGCCCCCTGCTTATGGTGGAGAACTAGATAAATTGTTTTGAGCTTTTTTAAATAGTGGAAAATTCTCCATTAAATCAACTTATACAACCATCTTTGAGGATGAATGGGTGGAAAGGTGCCCAGTTTGGAGTAAAATCTAGAGCATTCATGGTCCTTACAGATTGTGCTCATTTATGTGGCTTGTGACTAAAAAGAGGCTATTAACAAATGAAGAGCACCACCGTAGGCACTTAACAGATGATAGTTGTCGTAGATGTAATAGCTGCAATGAATCTGTATTGCATATCCTTCAGGATTGTCTTTTCGCTAGGCTAATTTGGCTCAAACTGGGTGCATAGAGTGTGTTTGATGATTTTTTCTCGATGGAATTACAGACATGGGTCGCTAGAAACTTAGCTTGTTCCAAAAGCTTTATAGGCTGTGTTCCGTGGACTCTTTGGTTCACCTCCACTTGTTGGATGCTTTGGAGGAGCTGTAATGAACTGGTATTTGAGGGTACAGTAACTTCAGTTTCTTCTGTATACAACGAGATTGTTTCCTATATGAACCAATCTCTTTCAGTGTTGCAGAAGGAGTCTCTTATGGGGATTTGATTGAATAAGGAGGAGATTTTAGTCAGTTGGAGCCTTCCACCTGTTAACTGGCATAAATTGAATACAGATGGGGCATTCAAAAGAACCTCAGGCCTCGCTTATGCTGGAGGTTTGATTCGTGATGATTGTGGGAAATGGGTCAGTGGCTTTTCTGTGAATATTGGTTTTTGCTCTATTACTATGGCAGAACTTTGGGGAATTTACCAGGACCTTGCTCTTGCTTGGAGAACTGGTATTAGGAGGCTTGTGGTTGAAGTTGACAGCAATTGTGCAGTAACAGTCCTCTATAATGGTTCTAACAACAATTGCTGCTACACTCCATTAATCTCTTCTATTCAGCAATTGTTGAGACTTGATTGGATAGTACAATTGAACCATGTTTATAGGGAGGCCAATGGGGCCGCAGATTGGCTCGCTAACCATGCCATGAGATTTCAATTGGGCTTGCATGTGTTTGAAGCAATTCCTGACGGGTTAATTGAACAAGATAATATTGCACTTGGTTATCCTAGAATGGTTGTTTTAAGTTCTTAAGGCAGTAGCCTCCTTCTATGATTTTAAAAAAAAAAAAGATTAAGGAAAGAGAGAAACGTAGAACAAAGAAAGAGTAGGGGAAAGGAGAAATTAACTTCGGTTGTTCAAAGTTTTCCTCTCTTCTACCACCGACTGTTCAACTTTGATATATATGTGCTGGACCACTGTAATCTACTCTCAGAGACACGTCAGCAGCCACCAAGAACGTCATTGTTTGATATCGGAGTAAGGCTCATGCGCCGTCCGATTGTCTCCCCTGCATTACTTTCAAATCAAAATTTTGATAATTTTTTACCCTCTTTTTCCGGCTATTCGGTATTTTTGACTCTCATTTTAAGCTTCTATTTGATATACTATTTGAGAATTATAGATAAAATTTTAAAAATTCATATATATATGCATATAAATTTTATTAAGCAGAAAATTTAAATTAATTTTTAATTAATCAAAATTTTAATTAATAAAGAATTTAGAATTTAATTAAAATTTTGATGTAATATTATGATAAATTAGAAGTAAATATTGGAAAATAAATTCTTAATAAATATAAATATAAATAATAAAAATAATAAATAGTTAATTTAAAATGAATTAGTTAAAATTTATGAAATTAGGAAATTAGACATTATAATTTTAATTAATTAATTAATGATATTAAAAGATAAGTTAGAATAAAAGATAATTAAATATTGTAAATAAGTAAATAGTAAATATATGAATAATTTAAAATGAAAATATTAATATTAAATTTAATTAAAATGCATTTGATAGTTGAGTTAAAAAAGGTGAAATAAATTAATTATGTTTTATTGAATTGTTGAATTTATAAATTAGTAGTTAGTTAGTAAATTTAAATTTATTATCAAATTATGTTAAAGAATTTTTGTATATATATATATAGTTGTTTATTAATTGATTAATTAGAATGGAAATAAGCACATATATGCATGTTAACTTTAGAATAAAAATATTTATATTTAAAAACAAGTTAAATTCTTGAATAGTAAATTTTGGTAACAAATTACAGAATAAATTAATTAAATTTAAATATAAGAATATGAAATTAATAAAATAATTATAGAATGATAAATAAATAGTTGTTAATGAAGTTATATTAAATACTACAATTAAATTATTATCTATATAATAAATTTATTTATAAATTGAGTTAGTTAATTATTAAATGATCAAATTAAGTAGTAAACATAATATGATTAAAATTCATAGAAATTCATAAAATTAATTATTTAAATAAAATTTGTATTGCTATAACTATAATAATTAAGTTGTTGTTGTTGTTATTATTATTATTATTATTATTATTATTATTATTATTATTATTATTATTATTATTGCTATTTAAGAATGAATGATAATAATTGTTAAAAATATAATTTATGCTAGGTAGTAATTAAATATTAATATTATTAATATTATAATAGTAAAGTATTGCTATTAAAATTATTATAATTATTAGTAATTGTCAAATTTAGTATAATTATTATTATCATTATTTTGACTATTGTTATTACTACACATATATCATATGTATTACTTTTTAGTCAATTATAGATTTATTTCAACAGTGGATTATTATTACTAATATTATTTAGCATTAAATTTAATATTAATTGTTAAATAATTATTTTTAGCTATGAAAATAATGTTCTATTTTTTTATTAAAATTATTAACTTTATTATAAGTGATTATTAGAAAATATAAATAAAGTATTAAAAAGTAAATAAAATTATATATTAATATTATTAGTATTAATTAAACTTAATATGAATTATTTTAGCCAAATTAAAAAAAGTTAAGTAATTAATAAGAATTAATCAAGTAATATTAATATCTAGATAAATATTATTAATGGTTATTATAGTGAAGATTTTAAGATATGACGTATAATAAAAATTAAAGTAATATTATTTGAATAAATTCCTTACTATAAATATCAACTTATTTTAAAAATTTTAGTTAAATAAATTTTAAATATAAGAATTAAATTATATAATTTGAAACTAAATAAAATTGTATTTTATGTTAAAGATTAGACAAATGATTAAAAATGAAATTAACTTAATTAATTAATAAATATAATTTTTTTATTATTAATATAATATTTAATAAATTTTGACATCTAAAAATATATTAAGTTATTAAAAATACTAATTAGATAGTTGATTTAAAAATTAGATAATACTCATTGGAATATTATTTTAGAAATTTTAAGAAATATCGATTTATCGAAATATCGTTAGAATTTAAAGATCGGAACCACATGTCATTTTCATTACATACATTTATAGTAGATGTGGTATATTTTAAATTAAATAATATTCTTATATTATTATAGGAACGAATCCAGCTGCAGTTATAGAGTATCAAAGAGACTCTATTGGTTAAGCAAGTACAATATTTAGCGCAGGTGAGTTGATAAATATATAATATTGTATTTTTAAAGTATTATATATATATATATATATGATTTTAGAAAAGAATTTATTGAATTCAAGATGGTAATTTATTTTTAAATAATATTTATTTTCATATACATTGAGAATAAATAATGATAGTTTGATTTTTCATATATATGACTGATTGATTATACTGTGTTAGATAAATGATTTATATACACTCTTATTATAAACTTGCCTGATCACACTTTGATAATGAGTGTGCATATAAATTTAATGATATTATATATTTACCCTTAGCAGGGATAATTACTCTGCATATGTGTATTAAAATTATTTTTCCTTAAACTTGTGAGGTAAATCATCTTATGCCCTTGGATTAAAGATGGATCAGTAAGAAATTATATTTGAGTATATGTAAAAAATAATTGATTTGAATTATTTCTGAATTTGTATATATAAAAAATGATTGATTTAAATTATTTCTTAATTTTTTGAGAATTATGAAATTGATTGAAATTTAAATTATATTTATCAGTTGTGCTACAATTTATGTTTATATATTATATATATTATTAATCCTTATTTGTTCTCTCTTATTATATATTTATCTATTAATTGAGTAGTTTGACTCACCTTTTAATATATAAATATTTCAAATTTTGACAGATAAGCCGGTAGAATTCTAATATTACATTTCACCAGTGCATAAAAAAAGTCAGACTAATATATTAGTACCTATCGTTTGGTTTTAATTAAAAATTATTTATATTATTGTGTTAGACAATAATAAAGATATATTTAAGAATATTAATATCTACTGAAAGAGGTAATATATGTATTTAAAGAATATTAAGTAATTAAATTATGAGTAATATTTTATTAGTAAATTAATAATATGATAGATTATAAAATAAGTTCATCCTTAAAATTAAGAGAATGGAGTGTAACAATACCAAAAAAAAAAATTACATTTGCTCCTTTTTGTTAGATTTATTTTCTATTACTTTCTCAAAGTCCGGTTTCTTTTCCAATGTTGTTCCTTCTTTTTGCTACTCTTATTGAGGTGTTTGAATTTCCTTTTCTTCGGATTTTTTTTACTGCTCTAAACCACGATAAACCCACTAAAACTGAAACACTTGAAGTAAATTATAACAATCACAATTCGTCATATGGTTTGCAAAATTTCTAGGAAGCATACCGGTTAAATAGAAAAAATTGCTTGAAAGGTCTTAGCTGATTCGTACGTCACTAAAAGGAAAAGGAAAAAAACAAATTAAGTCACTTGCTGAGTACGAGTCAAAATAAGGGAGAACCAAGATTTGATGCATGGGATGAAAAAGCCTCTATGGTAATATCTTAACTTCAGAATTTTATGCTTCTTGAAACCAGTGATACTTGTATATTTTTTTATACATCTTCGGAAATTTGTAATGCTATTAAATAGACTATTCAAGGGCCAATGATGTTACTCAAACTTATGAGATTGAAGCAAATAATAGATTGTTAAATATGATACACAATTCAACATTGGTTAAATATAGAATGTTGAATGATTTATATATAATTGGATTTTCCAAATTTATAATAGAGTTTTTGAGAATAGCTTTTCCAAGAGTATAATAGTTTTCAATATTTCTACTTAGTATCAGAGCTAAATAATACTTGTATCCTTCTTTTATTTTAATTTTTCTTCTATCATAATTCAGACTATAATTTTTCTTTAAATTTTTAGTATATTACAAGTTTAATATCATTTCAACTCTTATCTCATGGTGGGTTTCATTTACATGATGATGGGCTTTCAAAATTTGTTCTTCGTTCGGTATGCGATGTCTCTCGGACTTTCTGATCTTTTCGCCTGGTATGTAAAGTTCCTTAGGCTATAAATTTTCTTTATCCAGCTTATATCATAAATTTGCAAGTGTCAATTGAATTTATCAAAAATTCTCTTGCTCCAGTTACCACTTGAGATGGGTTGTTAAGTATGATACATAATCTCACATTGACTAAATCTAGAATATTGAATGAGCTTATATAAATTATGTTTTCTAACCTGACAAACTGACTTTTAATATTGACTCTCTTAAAAATATATAAGCTTTCAATATTTCTACATAAACAAAGAAGTCGTGCAATCACAAAATATTCTAACATTTTGAAAGGTCTATGACTAGAGATACATAAATACGGTGCTTCAAGATGAAGTATGCCAATGGTGTTATTGTTATATAATGGTTTATAATAAAATAATTGTTTATAAGTAGAGTTTTAGCAAAAAGGAGGATCATGGTGAGTACAAAGTTGCGAGCATCGTGAACTTTAGAATGGAAAGTTAGGTATTTTGTGACTTTTACTGATGACTTTTCTCAAAAGATTTGAGGGTATTTATAAAGGAAACTATGTATTTACCACATTTTGAGGCAAAATTTTTAAATTTATCTTGAGAGTGAGACATGATTTAGACATTTTTATTTGTTTATTCTTCTTATTTAGCCTTGTTTTAATTTTAGCCTTCTTTTCTTTTGTTTATTTATCTTGTAATAAGATACATAGGTATATCAAGTTCAAAAATTTTAAAAGCATAATTATGTGAAACAATGAAAAGGAAATTTGAAGCCTTCTATTGAATAAAGGATATTTGTAAGAAAATGTGTTATTCTTTGTAAATTGAAATCACCATTATGCTTAAAAAAATAAGTTTGGGAGAAAGAAGAAATTTTAAAATAATAATAATAATAAGAGAAATTTTAATTCTTGCTTAACCTTGAAATTTTGTTACTCTATTTTAATTTTGTTAATTTTTGAATTACACATGTATATGTCGATTTGAACTACAACAATTCTTTGTGATTGAGATAAGTTTTGTATAAAATTCAAGATATTTAGTTTCATTTGTTTTACTTTAATGAGCTATTAGTGAATATTATATTCATTTTTTGAGGCCTTTGGAAAATTTATGCAATATACATGAGCATAAGAATATGAAATTTCCTTATTGTGTTTAACTATTATTTTTCTTGAGAACAAAGCAAATATTGAAATGTGATGTTAATATTAAAAGTAATTTGTTAAATTAATTCATCTAATGTATTGATTATGTTTTATTTTTCTTTGTTTTGTGTAACTTGTACTTCCATAGGTTGTTTTCATAGGATTCATGGAGGTTTCTTATTGATATTCAAGGAAATAAAAAATTTGAAGATGAATCGGAAAAAAGTCAGAAGCAAGGAAACAAGAAAATATAAGTCACCCCTAATTCACTCAAGTAATAAACGCAAAACCAACACAGAGATAAAAGAAACTTGGATTTATAAAAACAAGATAACAACTCACCTTGCTTGTGACGCCTCTGCCACTTCCTCCATGCCTTTCAGATGACACCAAGCTCCCATCATTGTCGTATTCTATAAGAATAGAGTTTATCACTGATTCAGAGACAACAATTATTCGCCTTATAGCAGTGAAAGCCCCATCATCCCAAGAAACTCCATCACTGCCTCCGAATGGACCAATAGATTTGTAAGGGTAAGGCAGCTCCAAATATGCTCCAAGTGAATCAAGGTAAGTGCCGCATTTCCCAAAGAATCCAACAATCTTACCATCAGTGGATGGAATTAAAAAATACTCTCCTAGTTTCTTACCAAATGGCCCAAATGTGTTTTTGTTGCTTTTTATTATTATTGAAGAGATATAAATATGGTCTGCAAATGTATCGTAGTGGCCTGAAATTGATTTCAAATGTTCATTTGGGTAGTCAAATTCGATCTGCAACAGTTGCATCCACAAATTAATTAACTAGCCAACATACTTGCATGTGTATATGTGTTGATGAAAATAAAAAGATGTTAGCCTAAGACAAAATCATCATTTTTTTTTATAAACTTATAACCAATTCATTTATGCACAGGCAAATTTAAACAAATAACCAACGAATAGCTGTATGATAATCCCATATTATAGTGTCAGACAAATTCCATTTGGCATAAAGGAACTGGCTCTATGTAAATGGAAGGATTACAGGAAGATTATTCGACTTTGCATATTGATGTCAGAGGCTTGGTTCCACCAGGCAGGGGCTTTTGCCTACTTGTTACTTCGGTGTTTCCGTTTATTGGTGGATTTAGGGAGGACTAGGGTTTCTTCTTTTTATTTTCACCTATATACACAATTTATTTAATTTACTTCATATTATATCATGATCTCATTTAAATTTGTTAATATATCCATCAATTTATCGGTTTTATTTTTCAAGTGAGGATATAAATATATATTTATTTCAGGTAACATAATAAATTTATAAAAATATTTTATGGATCATTTTTTTAAAAAAAAAAATGCAAATGTATTTATAATATTATTGATTTAAAATTTGTTTATAAATTACATTAGCTCTGATAGAATTTAAATCAAATATAATTAAATTTATAATAATTATTGATATGGACTTTTAAATAATTTTTTACTCATATAAAATATAGATTTATAATTTATAATTATTTATTTTAAGTCAATTCTATTATCATAGCTAGTGGCCTTACTAAATAAAATTTTGGAGTTTCTTTAAAAATATTTTTAAAATAAAAATAATTTTAAAAAAAATCACTTTCCTGTTTCTATTTTAAAAATATCTTTTTTCAACTATCAGTTATAAAAATAAATCTTTTCAAAAATATATTTTTTTATATATATATTTAACATATTAACAATATATTTTATTTTTAAAGATATATATTAGATATATATTAGATATATTAAAAATATAAAAAAGTATTTTAAAAAAATTAAAAAACAATGCTATAAAATATAATTTTCTCTAAAATTTTTTATTTCACTTCTGATTGTTGCGGCACATTTATGGGGGGGTTCACTCCCATATATACACGTATTCATATAGCTACCACCTCCCCATGATACCAAAGCACATTTATGGGGGGTTCACCCCCATATATACACATATTCATATAGCTACCACCTCCCCATGATACCAAAGCACATAAAAATTGGGATAATTCTATGCAACAAGTAGAAGAATTGCGAATAAATCCATGAGAGCTACTTGGAGGACAAGCTTTCGTCGAGCTTATTGTTTAAAATTTATCTTATAAATAAATGGGTATAGTCTTGTTAAAATAAAACTGTCTCATCCTCATCCCTTAAATAAATGTCTTCTAGATTGTGAGCCACTCATTTGGAAGCTCATGAGTCAACTAATTATACATAATATATATATATTACATTAAAAAATTAATATTATAATAATTGAAGTTCACACATTTATAGCCTTTATATTTTTTTACTCCCAATCAATATGAGATTATCCTTAAAACATCTAATATATTACATTAAAAAATCAAAATTATAATAATTGGGGCTATTTTTTTTTAATATAGGTGTGTAAGAAATTATAGACAATTGTTATTTTAGCTATATATTTTATTAGCCCTCACTGCAAAAAGTTGTTAATCTATGTTGCCAACTATGTCTGTATATATATATATATATTTATATGATTGACAATTGAAACAATTGTGTCAAAGGAAGAAAGAGGCAAAAAGCACAATATATATTAACATAATTGTTTTTGTCAAATCACAATAAATAATTTGGTGGAAGTTGATATATTATAATGAAGAATTTATTATCACATTATTCATCCGTCATACTTTTTTCTGTTTACAGTTTACTCTTTCTTTTTTGGCCCACTTTTTCTCTTGCTCTTAGTTATTAGTGGTTTGAAATATTTTTTCTCTTGCTCAGTTGCTCTTAATTTTTAGTGGCTTGAACTTTGAAAGATAAAGAAAATTTCTCTCCTCGACTCCTCCTTTATACTTGTAAGTTTTTCAATTTTATTTTATTTATTGTTTAATTTAAGATTATATGTTTTTATATTTTGTTTTAATATATTGTTTGAATTTATTGTCTAATAATTTTTTACTCAATATTATATTTTTCTCAATAGTAGGGCATAACAATACATTTGATTTTTTTTTAAATAAGTAAAATAAATATGAAAAGGATGAGACATTGAGACTATAAATTTTTAAAATAAATTTTGTTTGCATACATTATTTGAATTTATATATGCCTGCTGAAACTTCTATTTAGAGATTGAATTGCCAAATACTAATAATAATGTATAGTTATAAATTTAAAACTTATAATAATTTTAATTTATATTATCAAAATTCTTAAAAATTAGCTGCATATTTTATATTAACCTATTAAAAATTTAATATAGCACTCTCTTGATTTTACTTATTAACATTTGAATTTTAAGGTAAAAGGTGATAAATTTTTATCCCATTTAATTATTTAAACCTAATTAACATCATATTTTTCTTAATAGTAGCATAATAAATTTGAATTTTTAATAAAAATAAGTAAAATAAATAAGAAAATAATGTAATTGTAAATTTTCAAAATAAATTTTGTTCAATTTTATTATTTAATGATTTTTCAATCAACATTATATTTTTTTAATAGTAGAATAACACATTTGAATTTTTTTTAATAAAAACAAAAATTTCAATTTATTATATTTTGTGCACTTTTTCTTATGTTATTGATAGCTGAAATTAAAAAGTATTCATAAGTGTTAAATTTATAATTTCATAATTGAGAAATATTGTACAAGAGTTGTGGCTAATAAAAGTTGTACAAATATAGATTCAAGTTCAACATCTAATTATTCTAATTCATCAAGTGTATCCATTGTCCCTCGCTTAGAGGTTAATTTAGATGAGCTTCATGCTAACCTAGGGTTAAGAAAAAACATATATGAATATGATGTTAATGATAGAGAGAATGTTCGGCGAGCATATTTACAAAAAAGGCATTGTCAACTTAAAAATCATAATTTTCCTTATACCTCATTTGGACCACAGAGACAGAGATTTATTTCTGCATGGTTCAAATAAAAAAATGTTGCATTTTGCTTATCTTGTTATCATTTCAAACCTAATCATGGGAATCAAGCGGGTGGTGATTCATTTGCTGGAGAAGAGTTTAGGAATTGGAAAAAGAATGATAGATTTAACATTTATGCTGGAGATCATAATAATACTCATAACATGTGTTTGTGTGCTTGCGAAGATCTAATGTGTCATCAATAACATATAGATGTTTGTTTGTCTAATCATTCTAAACACAGTTGAATAGATTATCGTATAAGATTGACTGCATCAATTGATTGTGTTTGATTTCTTTTACATTAAGGATTGGCTTTTCGTGGTCATGATGAATCTAATGAATGAAGTAATCTAGGAAACTTTCTATAGCTCCTACAATTTCTTGCTAACCATAATGATAAAATAAAAAAGTAGCATTGAGTAATGCGTCTGAAAATTTGAAACTGACATCACCTAGAATTAAAAAGGATATTATCAATGCAATAGCAGTTGGGAAAAGAAATAAAGGTTTTTGATTTCTCATTCAATTTTATAGTTAACTTTTCATAGCATTAAAAAAGTTAAAAATAAACAAAAACTTTTTATAGGGACATCAAAGCAATTTTAATGAAGATGCCACCTATATATATATTATTAGGGAGTTGTTTACACCCAAAATTAACTACTTTTGGTGGTTAAAGAAAATGGATAATTGAAAAAATAATATGCATTAAAGTATGGAGTTGGGTGTTATTGAAAAATATGAAAGTTAATGGAAGTTGATGAAAGTGGAGAAGAATGTGGGTTTGATGGCCTAAAATTAAAGAGCAACTTCCAAAGAAGAATGTTTTAAAGGAAGAAAGAAAGAAAGAAAAGAAAAAAGACCTTCAACCATGACAAAAATAACAAGATCAGTCCAAAAACAATAAAAAATAGCTCTTAATCTTAGAAATTAAAAGTGCAAATTTCATAATTCACAACAGCAGATTTCAGTTCCACAGTAACAAAACTTTAGCTTTTTTAGTTAATTTAGTTGTCTTTATTAATTCTTCAATTTCATTAGAATTAGTTTTAAGTTTTCAATTTAGTGTAGATTTTATTAGTTCAATTTCTCGTTGTATAATCCAAATGCACTTATAAAAGGGAGTTTGGGGACCTTGATTTTTTTTTATTATTTGGAAAAATCTACACAATCGTTTGGTAAGAGTCGAATTGGGCGTATTTTGGTCGAAAATCCTATATCCTCTGACATGTTCGTACCTAAATTAAAATGCCAAACGAGTTTTTCTCATCATTTTTTGAGGGAAACAGGAGTCTTTAAAAGTTTCTTGAGATTTCAAGTGTTTAAAGTTAAAAAAGAATAAACAGAAGTTTAGGGACATTTTAGCAATTTTGTAGAACATAATAGCAATTTCAAGGGAAACAGTACCTTAGAAACTGTAGTGGAGACACCATCTAAATATATAATAAAGGGTGATTTTGAAATTTTCAATAGGTTCACTTCCCACGTCTCAAATAGATTTCCCCAAGTCATCTCTAAAAAAATATCACATAAGAGAATATCTTGAAAAACTTATAAAATACAAAAAACACAATCTTAAATTTAATTAACATATATAAAAATGAAGATAAATAAATGGACTAACCACATGAGATGATCCACCAGTAGCATTACCATGTGTCTCGAACCATTTAAAGGACCCATTATCATCATACTCTATTTGTATAGCGTCCACAACAACTCCAGATCGTATGGTCATTTGACGAACTCCAGTGTGAACTCCATCATCCCATGGAGACCCTCCTTGACCTCCAAATGGCCCTATCCTTATGCTCTTCTTCGTCATTCGATATTGTTGTCTACCATATATATATAGAAGCAAATAAATGAGTCAAATTATTATCAGTTGCACCTTAATCAGAAATTAAATTCATGAGCAATATTCTAAAGATCAAAAGTCTAACAACAAAGTTAAACCTCTTTGTTGCACATCACTTTATATTGTTCTCAATTTGAACATTCTTGTATAGACTATTTTGAAAAATTTTCATTTCACATAATTATTAATTTCAATTTAAATTTCAAAAATCAAAGTTTAAAAGTATTAATACGCCAGTGGCCGAATTCTATTAATAATATAATTTCACATTGAAAAAATAACAAAAACATCAACAACTTAAATACGATAAAAAATAATTGCTCATATATTTAATGCTAGGTATTTTGGGTTGATTATCCTAAGCATATCTTCTTCCATTTTTCATGTCTAAAAAACCTCATTTCAAATCTTAATAGATTCTGAGCATTGATCAACGCAAATTATCATATTAGATATCCAAATAGATTCCAAGAACGCAATGAGAAGTTAGATGTTTGTGGAATTCTTGATATTAGACGTTGACTTTTACTAGTAAGCTTGTGTGTTAAATGTTATATATAAATATATATAACATCTAATATCAAGTTTGAATTTATCTCCTTGTTTAATTCTTTGTATCAATCAATAATCAACAAATAATATTTAAATTAACATAAAAAAAATATAGGGCAGACCCCCCTTAGCTACCCAAAGAATATGAAAATTGAAGTAGAGGTAAGATACTCCAAAACCAAAACCATAAAAGTAAGGGTAAAAAGAAATAAAAATATTAATTACAGTCACTCTCATTCACTTTGGAGAGTGACTGTTCAACAATCTCTTTCTTATTCACTTTAAAATAGTTGTAATTAGCATTTTTTTTTTTAAAAAAAAAAAAAGAGACAAGCTGCATTTGGAAGGACTGAAAATGAGGCTGGAAAGACTAATGGCTAACTCCGACAAAATTGAAAACTGTCCGCATTAGGACGAGGCCCAGCAGCTCCTTCATTACTTGGCCGCTCGTGCCATAGCATATACTCTTACCATTCTTTTTTGTACTTTTGCAATTTTATCAGAGACCAAATTGCAATTTTATCAGAGACCAAAATATCTCTTTGGTGCTTTTTATTATATCAAATAAAAAGAAAATGATGATTCAGACAAAAACAATAAAAGAAATTTATCAAACTTAATTTAGACGAATGAGGCATGAAAACAATTAAGCTAGCTCCATTGATGGATACTCATAAAAGATAATAAAGATTAGGGATGTCAGCGGATCGAACAATTTTAGATATCCAATTCAATTAGACTTGATTATATAGGGTTCAAGTAGTATATAATAGGGTTTGGGATGGATATGAATATTAAAATCATACCCGCATCGGGTTTGGGTTCATGAGGTAGGATACCCGCTATTCAAACCCATTTATCCTATTTATAAATATTAATATGCATAGGTGGTTATTGTGGTTTGAACTCTTGACCTTTTGAAAAAAAACTAATATACATTTTATCACTATACTACCTCAACACTTTCATTAATTATTTAACTCAAAAATAAACAAATCATATAAATAACGTATATTTAAATCAATATCATAAATATTTATTATTAATACATATAATTAATGTAAAAAATTGTATATATAGTATAATTGATATATAAAAATATAATATATTATATAAAACCAATTATATATATTGCATATGGTAAAAATGGTCAATGCTATAAAATTGATTATAGTTAATATAACATCATCAATATAATATATTTACATACTATATATTATATGCAATACATGCATGCTATATTGTACATATATATGCTTTACACTATATACTATATATTATATGTAGTATATGTGTACCTTATATATTACATTATTACATATATATAATTAATTATTTTCATTATATGCTATAATATATATTGCACATTATTGTTTTTTATACACTTTATATATATGTAGTATATATATATAATATAACATATTATACTATATAGTATAGTATATATGATGACACACACAAATATATACATATAGTATGACATCATTATATATATACACTATATAATACATATAAACATTTGAATTTATTTAATCATTTTATATGTTAAACATTATTTTAGTTAAAACTACATAATTAAATTCTTTCCACCTACATAATTGTATTTATTAAACGTTGATATTTTTTAAATAAATTACTAATATTTTTTTATATTGGCATTTTTAATAATTTATCTATGGCTTTTAAAAAATGTAGTTAATATTTTTTTATCAATCCTAATATAATTTTGCCACTATTAATTATTTACCTATACTTTTTAAATATGTAGTCATTAAATTTTTTTAGTGTTAATAGTTTCTTATACTAATTTAAAGCGTTGCAACATTACATGCATTTTTTTAATATGCAATAATTAATTTTATATATTTTAGTTATATTTATAGTATTTTTTTTATAACATTTCAAATTTTATCAATGGTTATGCTAACTGAGCAATGAATATTATGATAATGGTTATATTTGTTGTATTTTATTTATTGGCTTTTTAATTATAACATTGTTATATTATATTTAATTATAGAATTGTGTGATGTAAAATTTATTTAGTATATAGTAGATTTAAATTTTAATTTATAATTATTTAAGTAAAAATATTATAATTATATAATTTATGTTAGGTTTTTGGGTTTCCTCCTATGTGAAAAACTCAATGTTTGAGCCCATTTTCTTTTGGCTCAATAGTATATTAATGTTTTAGCATTTATAATAATCTTATGTTGCATGTGAGAGAATTTAGTGTGTCAGTCATCAAAGGAGAAAAAGAGAGAGAGAAAGAGAAAGAGAGAAAAGGGAGAGAAAAGAAAAGATTTTTTTTTTTTTGCAAAAGAAGTCAACAGGGTAGTCTCGATTTTTCAGCTATCGAACGGTCATCCGTGCTCCGATCAGGCTGAAATTTAGATAGCAGTTAGAGAACTCATCGTTCTTCATTATGAACGGTGAAGATCAGTTTTAGACGGCTGAATTTACAGCATTTGGAGCTCGAAGTTTACTTTTTATGTGCATTTCTGGAACAACTACCAGTTTGTCTTTCTCCGAACGATCGGACTGTCATTTGTGGTCGGATTTGGCTGAAATTTGGTGAGCACGTTTAGAATTTTTTGTTCTTTAATATGAAGGTGGAGATCAAATTTGAACAACCGGAGCTCATCCATTGGCATGAACAGTAGCTATTTTGGGTGATTTTTCTCCATTCTCTTATTTATTTCTTGTTATTTGGTTGATTTGGTATTGCTACTTTACTTGAGGGTTATCGTAGTAGCTTGTAGTTATTGTAAACATTAATTTTGATAGTGAAACTCTTTTACTTGGACCAAGAGAGGTCTTGTGATTTTTATCCTTCATATTGAAGAGGTTTTTCACGTTAAAAATTGTTGTATTTATGTGTGATTAGTTTTATGCATCTTGATGCAGATTATTGATTGGTTGTTTGCTGAATTTTACTTAGTCACTCCTCATAGATTCATTCAAGTAGGAAATAATTAATCTTGGCTCCTTCTCATCAAAGTGGTATCAGAGCTAGTTCATTAGTTCATTGGTTGTTTGCTTGTCTGAATGATGGAGGTGAATGTGAGTAAAATAGTTTGTTTGGATGATACAAATTATCATAAGTGGAAAGGAAAAAAATGAAAGATTTTCTTATTGTGAAAAGATTGCATTTACCTGTATTTGCTTCTCAAAAACCTGAGTCTAAATCTAATGAAGATTGGGAATTTGAGCATTTGCAAGTATGTAGTTTTATTAGGCAATGGGTAGAAGATAATGTGTTGAATCATATTGCTAATGAAACAAATGCCAAAACCTTGTGAGAAAAGCTTGAAACTTTGTGTGCTTCAAAAACTGATAACAATATGTTATTTTTGCTTAAACAAGCTATACGCTTGCAATATAGAGAAGGTAGCTCTATACTTGATCATGTGAATAAATTTCAAGATATCTTTGATCAATTATCTGGCATGAGTGTCAAATTTGATGAAGATGTTATTGGACTTTGGTTGTTGAATACACTTCCTGACTCATGGGAAAACTTTCATGTATCTTTGACTAATTATGCTCCTGAAAGTGGTGTAACTATGTCGTATGCAAAGACTGATGTTTTAAATGAAGAGATGAGAAGAAGAAATCAGGGGGCATCTACTTCACAGTCAGAAATTTTGGTTACTGGAAACAGGGAGAGAAGTAAAAATAGGAGTCAAGATCAAAATAGAGGCAAGAGCAGGAGTAAATAAAAAAAAAAAGGTATAAGAACCATGAATGTCATTACTGTGGTACACTAGAACATATCAAGAAATATTTTTTCAAGTGGAAGAAAGAAAACAAGGCAGACAAAGGGAAGCAAGAAAGGAGAGGCAATGATAACAATACTGATCGTGTTGTCACTGCCACTTCAGATGATGATTTGGCTATAGTTTATCAAGAGAATATAGTCAATGTAGCCTATGATGATACTGTTTGGGTTCTTGATAGTGGTGCATGCTTTCATGTTACATCAAGGAAGGAGTTCTTCATATCTTATACTCCGGGTGAGTTTGGAGTTTTAAAGATGGGTAATGATGGAGTGTCAAAGGTGATAGACATTGAAACTGTTTATTTAGAGACCCAAAATGGAACAAAATTAGAACTGAAAAATGTTAGACATGTACCTGACATTAGATTGCATTTAATTTCCACCAGCAAGCTTGATGATGATGGCTATTGCAGCACTTTTGATGATGAAAAATGTAAAATCAGCAAAGGCTTCTTAGTTGTGGTTAGAGGAAAGAAGGCTTCAGGCTTATATTGGCTACAAGCTTCAATATCTATAGATATTGTTAATGCATTTGAAGGTGATATCTCTTTAGAATTATGGCACAAGAGGTTGAGTCATATTAGTGAGAAAGGACTAGATTGTCTAGCTAAAAGGAATTTATTTTCGGGCTTGAAAGGTGCAATGTTAGACAGATGTGTTCATTGCTTGGCTGGAAAACAGAAGAGGGTTTCTTTCAAATATCATTCTCCTTTTAGGAAAAATAATTTGCTTGAACTGGTATATTCAGATGTATGTGGTCCTTTGAAGGAAAAGTCATTTGGTGGTGCACTTTACTTTGTGATCTTTATTGATATTCATTCTAGAAGATTTTGGGTTCGTGCCTTAAAGTTTAAAGATCAAGTTCTTGGTGCATTTAAAGAATTTCAAGCTTCTGCTAGAGAGAAACTGGAAAGAAGTTGAAATATATTCGCACTGATAATAGTGGTGAGTATTGTGGGCCTTTTGATGCATTTTGCAAAGAACAGGGTATCAGACATCAGAAGACACCTCCCAAGACTCCTCAGCTGAATGGTTTGGCAGAAAGGATGAACAGAACATTGATGGAGAGAGTCAGATGTGTGCTTTCAGAGGCTAAATTGCTTAACTCCTTTTAGGGAGAAGCTTTGTACACTGTTGCATATGTGATTAATCTAACTCCCACTATTGCATTGGGAAATGATGTTTCAAATAGGTTATGGTATGGTAAGGATGTTTCCTACGACCACCTACGAATGTTTGGTTGCAAATATTTTGTGCATGTTCCCAAAGATGAGAGGTCTAAGTTAGATGCCAAGACTAGACAGTGTATCTTCATTGGCTATAGGCAAGATGAGTTTGGTTACGGATGCTATGAATCAATTTAGAAGAAACTTGTCAGAAGTAAGGATGTAGTATTTATAGAAGATCAGACTATTGAAGATATTAACAAGGTGAACCTCAGAGTAGTGATTTGATTGATTTAGACCCATCTCCTACAAGTCATACGCCTGATGCAGTTGAGGTTCAAAATCATGGTGATGTGCAAAATGATAATCATAATGCAGATGAGGTTAGTGCTCCTGAATATGAAGCAGCTGATGATCAACAAGAGGCACATGTTGAGGAACCTGAAGTTTCACTTAGGAGGTCTACCAAAGATCAAACGCATTCTACCAGGTATTCACCTAATGAGTATATACTCTTGACAAATAGAGAAGAACCCGAATGCTATGAAGAGGCTATTGAGAGTGAGCAAAAGTCAGAATGGATTGCAACTATGAAAGATGAAATACAGTCTTTAGATGATAATTACACCTTTGAATTGGTGAAGCTTCCTAAAGATAGAAAAGCCTTGAAGAATAGGTGGATCTATAAAATATAGCAAGAAGAGAATTCATCATCTCCACTATATAAAGTAAGATTAGTTGTCAAGGGCTTTAGACAGAAAAAGGGAGTTGACTTTGACGAGATTTTCTCACCAGTGGTCAAGATGTCATCAATTCGTGTTATTTTGGGATTAGCTGCCACTCTTAATTTAGAGGTTGAGCAAATGGATATTAAAATAGTCTTCTTTCATGGTGACTTAGAGGAAAAAATCTACATGGAACAACCTGAAGATTTTATAGTAAAAGAAAAAGAAAATTATGTTTGCAAACTGAAAAAGAGTTTGTATGGGTTGAAACAAGCATCTAGGCAATGATATAAGAAGTTTGAGTCAGTTATGGTTCAACAATGCTACAAGAAGACTACTCTTGATCATTGTGTTTTTGTGCAGAGATTTTCTGATAGTGATTTTATCATCCTGTTGCTATATGTTGATGATATGCTCATTGTGGGTTCTAGTTCTTCAAGAATTGATAGCTTGAAGAAAGAGTTGAGCAAGTCCTTTGCAATGAAGGATTTAGGGCCAACAAAGCAGATTCTTAGCTTGAGGATCATTCATGATAGGAAATGCAAGAAAAGTATATTGAAAAAGTATTACAGCGATTTAATATGGCTAAAGCTAAACCTGTAAGTACCCCTCTTGCCATGTCTTTCAAATTGAGTGTCAAACAATCCCATTCTAGTGAGCAAGAGAAAGAATATATGTAAAAAGTTTCTTATGCATCTGCAGTAGGTAGCTTGATGTATGCTATAGTTTGCACTAGGCCAGACATAGCTCATACAGTTGGTACTGTTAGTAGATTTTTGTCTAATCCAGGAAAAGAGCATTGGGATGCTGTGAAGTGGATTTTGAGATATCTCCGTGGCACAACTAGTTTAAAGTTGTATTTTGGGACTGGAAAGCCTATTCTCAGTGGTTATACAGATTCTGATTTGGCAGGGGATGCGAATTCAAGAAAGTCTATTTCTGGGTATCTGATCACTTTTGCAAGGGGAGTTGTGGCATGGCAATCTAGGTTGCAGAAATGTATTGCATTGTCTATTACAGAAGCAGAATTCATTGCAGCAACTGAAGCATGTAAAGAATTGCTTTGGATGAAGAAGTTTGTGAATGAGCTTGGCTTTATACAAAAGAGATATATCTTTTTTTTGTGACAATCAAAGTGCTATTCATCTTGGTAAAAATTCTAATTTTCACGGTAGATCCAAGCACATAGATATGAGGTATCATTGGATTCGTGATATTTTGGATTCTAAGCAGCATGAACTTGAGAAGATACATACTGATGATAATGATTCTGATATGTGCACAAAGGCTGTACCAAGAGGAAAGTTTGAGGCATTTTGTAGAGTTTCCGGTTTGGCAAACTCCTTCACATAGTCGAAAAATGGGAGAATTGTTAGATTTTTGGGTTTTCTCCTATGTGAAAAACTCAATGTTTGAGCCCATTTTCTTTTGGTCCAATAAGATATTAATGTTTTAGCATTTATAATAACCTTATGTTGCATGTGAGAGAATTTAGTATGTCAGCCACCAAAGGAGAAAAGAGAGAGAGAGAGAGAGAGAGAGAGAGAGAGAGAGAGAGAGAGAGAAAGAGAGAAAAGGGAGAGAAAAGAAAGAACTTTTTTTTTTTTGCAAAAGAAGTCAACAGGGTAGTCTTGGTTTTCCGGCGATCGGACTGTCATCCGTGCTCCGATTAGGCTAAAATTTGGATAGCTGTTAGAGGACTCATCGTTCTTCATTCTGAACGGTGAAGATTAATTTTAGATGGCTGAATTTCCGGCAATTGGAGCTCGAAGTTTACTATTCACGTGCATTTCTGCAACAACGATCAGTATGTCTTTCTCCGACGATCGGACGATTATTTATAATCGGATTTGGCTGAAATTTGGTGAGCAAGATTAGAATTTGTTGTTATTTAATATGGATAGTGAAGATCGAATTTGAACAACCGGAGCTTATTCACTGACATGAATAGTAGCTATTTTGGGTTATTTTTCTCCATTCTCTTGTTTATTTCTTGTTATTTGATTGATTTAGTATTGCTATTTTACTTGAGGATTGTTATAGTAGCTTGTAGTTAATGTAAACATTAATTTTGATAGTGAAACTTTTTTATTTTGACCAAGAGAGGTCCCGTGATTTTTATATTTCATATTAAAGGAATTTTCCACATTAAAAATTGTTGTGTTTATATGTTATTGATTTTGTGCATCTTGAGGCAGATTATTGATTGGTTATTTGCTGAATTTTATTTAGTCACTCCTCATAGATTCATTCAAGTAGGAAAAAATTAATCTTGACTCATTCCCATCAATTCATATATTATTAAATTTTAGATTTATATCTTAAACGGGTATTGAAGCGGGTATCAGTTAGTAACGGTAATAATAAACAAGTTTAAGACATATACGGATAATGAATATATATTTATAAATAGGTTTGGGACGTATTCGGGATGGGTATGGCACTTTTCACGGTACCCTACCCGTTGCTATTTCTAATAAAGATAAATGATAAATAATGTAATTCTATTATCCTAGTTATTACATTTAAAAAATATTTTTTATTATATGCTAAAAGAAATAATTAAAATACATCATCTTTCAAATTATTTAAATTTTTTTAAGCCAAAAGAATTCTTATTATGCTATCTATTTTGTCCAATTGAGCAGCATAAGACATTTCCATTTCGATTCTCTACCTCAATCCAAATGCCGCGCATATATATATATATATATATATATAGAGAGAGAGAGAGAGAGAGAGAGAGAGAGATGCAAAGCGAATGAACGATCGGGCTTGTATTCGATCTGTGATTTCTTTTGAAAAATAAATTATTCAAAAAGATAATTAAATTTAAATAATTTATATAAATTTACATTGGCTCCAGTAAAGATATATATTGAAGTTTAGAAAAAAAATGATAAATAAAATAGAAGAAAGTTAGTATAGTTTCTAAAGAAAAATTATAAACTAGCATTGACTAAATTAAATTTCTAAGAGTACAAGAAAAGTAAGTTTTACTCCTCACCTAATTATTAGATTTTCAGCTTTGACATCAATACCAAGAGATAGTTTCTTGATCTACAGGATGGGTATGAGCATGCACCATTGAATTCACTGGACAAAAATACTTAGCAGAAGTGAAAATTGGTCTAAAAATACTCTGATGAAATTACAAAGTATATATAATTTTTCAAAAATAATAAACAACCTTAATAAACATTTAGCAACTTTATCTCTATCATTATCAAAATAAAACTGATAATAAATAACTAAATAGAATATAACTTGCTTATGCCTCTTCAATGTAAAAGAAGTAAAATTTTCAATTAAACTGAATTAAAATATAAATTTAAAAACCGTAGACAAAGAAAGACTGTAATGCTTACCAGTTGCCCCAAAAAAAAATTCTCTATCTTCAACTCTAAAAATTTGAAGAAGTGTTGCCTTATTTTTTTTCTTTTTGGGAAATGAATTTCAAGAAGGCTGAAGTTGTGAAGTCGGTTGTAGTTAATGCAGAGAGAAGAAAAAGGACAGCACTAATTAATCAACTGGCGCAAGTAAAAGTCAAAACAACCCTCGGTGGCAAGTTGGCACCAAATCATATATATATATATGCAGGCCATAATTAAGTTGAAAATTTTTTAAAACGCAATTTTGTAAATATTAATTATTTTTTTAAAAAAGAAAAAGCACAAATAAATTACGTATAAATCATTTTAGGAATAAAACAGTCTATTGTATCACCAGAGTCATGGTATTATTACAATTAAAAAACTAAAAAATATAAATTATAAATTGAAAAAAATGAAAAAAGAAACTTAAAAGATCTTTTACTCTCGTATCTTAAAAATACATAAACTTGGCCTATATATATTACTATTACAAGTATTCTTAAAAATTAAATACATTAAATTATATTTAATTCCTAATAGAACTTGCTAAAATTTTATTAGAACAATTTATCCTATTAAACTTATACGTTAAACCACACACTTTATTAATCTAGACATAAAAAAAATAGGCAATTAATAAATTCATTGAATTAAGAAAGTTTCACCAATTCTAACACTCCTCCTTGAGACTTTTCTTGACAATTCTAATTAACTTCTTAGTTTTTTAAATCTGCAAAGAGGTAAAGCTTTCATCATTAGATCAACTAACTACATTTCTGATATGCAATAAACCAACTTGAATTCTTTGCTTTTTTCTACTTTTCTCAAAAGAAGGAATTTGATTTTGATGTACTTGGTTCTTCCATACTGAACTGGATTTGACTAATAGTTATCGCTGATTTGTTGTCACAATAGATCACAGTAGGACCCTGTTGTTCCAAACCTACATCTGCTAGCAATTTTTGAATCTAGATTGCTTGGTTTGCTATTGAATCTACTGCAATATACTCAGCTTTTGCGGTAGATTGAGTAACAACTTCTTGCTTTCTTGAATTCCAAGAAAATGGTCTTGAGCGAAGGGAGAACAAATAACCACTTGTACTCTTGTTATCATCAAAACTACTTGCCCAATCACTATCAATATATCCTTCATGTATGATTTCTTTTCCTTTTTCATAAATATAATAAAGTCAATTATTCCTTTGATATACTTCAAAACTCTCTTGGCAGCATTTAAATGAACATTGCTAGGAGAATTCATAAACTTGAAAAGTACGCTTGCAGGAAATATAAGATCCAGCCTTGATGCAGTCAAATATAGTATACTACCAATTACGTTTTTGCATTCAGTTGCATCAACTTTTTCTTGTCCATCATCAATTGAAAACTTCTCATTTTGTGCTAGAGGAGTTGACATGGATTTTTTTTTTCTCTAACTTGAACTTCTTCAAAACATCTAAAGCGTATTTCTTTTGAGATAAAAAAAGTGTCATTTGACTAGTGGTGAATTTCCATGCCCAGAAAGTAGTTCATCAAGCCTAAATCAGACATTTAAAAGTCATTTTGCATCTGATTTTTGAATTCTACAAACAAATAAATATCATTGCCAGTTACTAGTATGTCATCCACATAAATAGATACTAGAAGTTTCCTCCCATCTTCTAAAAATTTGAAATACAGAGTTACTTCATTTTCACTCCTAAAATCTTAGAGTAGTAAATATGCATCAATTCTTGAATACCAATTTCTTGAAGCATGTTTCAATCCATAAAGAGCTTTGTTGAATCTATAGACTTTGTCTTCACTACCTTTGACCATAAAGCTTTCAGGTTGATGAATGTAAAACTCCTCCTTAAGCACTACATTTAAGAAAGCTAATTTGACATCTAAACGGAAAACTTTCCAACCACTTTCAGTTGCAACTTCCAGAAGTAATTTGATTGTATCATACCTTGATACTGGAGCAAATAAGTCTCCATAATCTACTCCAGCCAATTGAGCATAGCCCTTTACAACTAATCTAGCCTTATTTTTTTTATTGATCCATCTGCATTAAACTTGATCTTGAAAACCCATTTTACTTCAATTACATTTTTACCTTGAGATCTTAAAGTGAGTTTCCAAGTCTAGTTTCTTTCAATGGCTGCAATCTCCTCCTTCATTGCTTGTAGCCATTCTTTATGCCTTGCAGCTTTATGATAGCTTATGGGTTCACAAATTGCAAGATTGCAGCTCTCATAAATCTCTGATAGTAGTTTGGTTCTCAACACAAGTGAATCTGATTCGCTATCTTCCTCATTCTTTGCAGCTTCTGTAGTACGTTCAATACTATCATTAAGTGGAACCAAATCCAAATTCACAGAACCATTCATAACTTTCTCTTCTTCCCAATCCCAATAGGCCAGTTCATCAACTAACAAGTCTCTACAAATCATGACTTGTTTAGTTTTCAAATTGAAACTCTATAGCCTTTTCAATGAGCTGCATACCCCTGGAAAATACAAACATGTGCCGTCTCAACAAGCTTTTTTCTATTGATGCTGGGAATGTGGGCATAGCAAAATTGAACCGAAAACTCTTAAATGTTTCAAGGAGGGTTTTAATCTACTCCATGCCTCAAATGGAGTCAGCTGCTTCATCGACCTTATAGGAAGTCTGTTCAATAAGTACACGACTGTGTAAATTGCTTTTGCCCATAAAACTTTAGGCAAATTCTTCTCAGCCAGTACCCATCTTTCCATCTCAACTGTTGTTCTATTCTTTCTTTCAGCCACACCATTTTATTGAGGTGTGTAATTGACAAAAAAATTGATGTTCTATTCCTGCATTTTAAAAAAAATCAGCAAACTCCCTTGAGCAATATTCTTTTCCATTGTCAGTTCTCAACATCTTTATCTTTAAACTAGCTAGATTTTCAACTAAAGCTTTAAAATTCTTGAACGAATTGAAGACTTGAGATTTGCATCTTAGAAATTCAACCCAAGTCATTCTTTTGCAATCACCTATAAATAAAATAAAATATTTACTCTGGTTGTATGAAGCCACATTCATTGGTCCACATACACCATAGTGGATCAGCTGCAATTTTTTTAAGGTTCTCCAAGCTTGAATTTTGGAAAATGCCAGCTTATGCATTTTTCCAAGTTGGCAAGTCTTATATAACTTCATGGATCACAAGAAAATCAGACACTTACTCATTTTGCTGCATAAACTTCAGAGTGTTGTAATTGTAGTAACCCAGCCTCCTATGCCACAACTTAGATTCCTCACTTTTATAATTAAATGCACATATTCCTCACTTTTACAATTCAATGCACATTTATCTGTTGATTTCATGTTTAATGAAAAACTATTCTCAACCATTTTAACTCTAGTTATCTTATAGCCACTGTGATCATTAATGATACAAATATCATCCCTAAACAATAAGAAATAATGATTTCTTATCATCTGAGCAACACTCAATATAATTTCAAAGCAACCCTCAATATATTTTCAGAGAGTGAAGGTAGATAAAGCACATCTGAAATTACCTTAGTACCTTTTTTGGTTTGAACGAAAATTAAGCCTTTTGCCTTCAGATTTCACACGTTTTTCATCCCCCAACTTCACATAAGTTTTGAAGAAATTGTCAAGGAAAGTGAAAAGTGATTCATCTCCAGCTATATAACTGGTACAACCACTATCAGCCAGCCAAATCAATCTATTATTTTGCTAAATTGACTGAGAGGTCATGAACAATCTGGCTTCATCCAACTTTGGTTGTTCTTCTGCTGTAGTCGCCTGATGAGATTGCTGCTGCAGTTGGTTTTTCCTTTTCTTATCTCTACAAAACTTCTTTGTGTTGCTATTTCTATTACAGAAATTACAGTGAAATAGAAGCTTTCCTTTGAAATAAAAATCCATCTCAAGGTGATTTATTCTCTTGCAAATGGAGCAAGGAGGAAAACTTTGCTTGTGAGATTCACCGGAATTTTTAACTTTTTATTTGTCCTTTTCTAATGAACTTCTCTTGAAATCTCTAACATTATCCTTTTTTCCTTTATGCCTTACTTGAAAGGTTGTTTCAACTACATCTTCGCTTTTTATGGATGATCTTTGCCCTTGAGCTTGAAGTTTACTAATAAGCTTAGAAATAGACATGGTTTTAAGTTCACAAGATTCTTCAATGATAGAAATCTTGGCATCAAATTTTTTAGGTAATGTAACTAGAATTTTCTCAATCACCTTTAAGTCTTCAAATTTCTCACCATACAATCTGATTTGATTAACCAGTTGCATGATTCTAAAGGAGTAATCCTTCACCAACTCTCCTTCCTTCATCTTCAACATCTCAAATTCTCTTTTGAGAGTTAGCATTTTGACTGCCTTAACACTCTCACTTCCTTCAAAATCTTCTTTTAATTTATCTCATGCCTCTTTATGTTTTTCATAGGCCATTGTTATGCTCAATTTAATACTACTACAAAGCAACACTCGTAAGTATACGATGTTATTGTAGCAACGGTGATCGCCCCAATGTCATCTCACAAGGAAAGTGTTGTTCGTAATAATTTGATTAAAGTAAAATATTAAAGTTTGAGTGTATGTTGTGAAATGGTAAAATTTAATTAAAATTTAAAAGTAAAATAAGTAATGGTTGTACAAGATTAATTCAAATTCTTGGAATAGTACCTAGGGTTTGTAGATCAATTTAATCAAAGCTTAACCCTCAAATTACCCATTAATATAACCTTGTAATTTAATTTGTTCCTTGTGTTTAATTAGCAATTATCAATTCATTAGTTCTCACATTCATGAATTAACAACAACCAATTATTTTAAATTTATAAATTAATAGAACCCTAGAACTTATATTTCTAATTCATTCTTAGGATAGTTGATTGCATAGTTTCAATATCAAATTTTACCTCTCGATCCATCATTCAATATTAAGAGATCAATATGTGACCAATCTATCAATCTAACATATAATCCAATGCAAACAACTAATTACAAGTTATATTAATGAAAATATTGAATTAAGACATTTAATCAAATATACTACAAACTCTAGACATGGGTAATTTTGTAACACCCCGATACTCCATATAAGTACTATACATATACCTCGTATACATACAGTAGGTATATAAAGTATAAGGATGTCACTAGTTATTACAAATTTAAAATCTTTACTTTCATTCCAAAATCATATCATTACATTAAAATATAATAACGTACTTTCAAAATCAATATCCTTTTGATAATAATACATATATATATAAATTACATTGTCTCTTCAATAGATTCATTTATACATATGAATACATTCTTGTGAAAATACAATATAATTAACTGTTACATGCATGCACCACCATCTAGTTGGTCTCGAACTACACTTGCTCTCTTCGTGACATACTGACTTAACTCCAGCTCCATCACCCATTTACCTGCGCGATTAACATAACCGCGCTAAGCTCGAAAGCTTAGTAGTACAAGTAAGCATTAAAATATGCAATACAAAGGAAACATACCTCATATGTTTAGCCTCATGTTTTATCATTTTCTTACTCTGTTTTCCCCTTTTTCAATGCATTCTTCATATATTCCTATTAATCTCATATATGATATACATATACATATATAACATAACCATCAAACATAATTCAATAAATTGATAGAACCTTCATATAATGATACTTACCAATTTCACTTCATACAAATCATATATATCATTTTATACTTCATAATCGCATATTTCATATAACTTCACAAACCACATCTCCTTTCAATAATTCACTTATGTTATATAATCATATCACAACATTACATTTACTTATCATGTCATACTTCATAACATCACATCTCATTCATTTAATTCATTATCCATAATTCACCATTCATGAATCATATTTAAACAAACACAAGCATGGGCCCAAAGACACTAATATGCCATTCAACTTTCAGAGTTAATGTTTTGGTTTATTTATCACATTTATCATTATCATTATCCCAACTAGGCTTCAGGGATTATGTTCAACCAAGCTTCAAGGGGAACAAAGCATGCTAAGTATCAACCCAACTTGGCTTCAAGAACAAAACCCAACCTAGCTTCAAGGGTTGTAACATCTCAATTAGGCTTCAAGGACTAGACCCAACCAAGCTTCAAGGGGAGTAAAACATGTTTAACTTCAACCCAACTTGGCTTCAAGGATCAAGCCCAACCTAACTTCAAGAGATTGTTACCAATAGGCATGCCACCAACAACAAAACTCTGAAAATTGACTAATATATTAGACACACAATTCACTCATTATTTCATTATCAATTTCATTCTCATTCTCATCATCATCTAGGCAAACATGCCTCAATTATCATTTACATCATCATAGCCAATCACAATGGCATCATTTAGGCAAACATGCCTCAATTATCATTTACATCATCATAGCCAATCACAATGGCATCATTCATCATCATTTTTCAATCCACATTTCATATTTCACCATTAACACATATAATCATTCATCATATCATTTGCATCATGCAAATCATGTCACCACATTTTCCATCTTTCATAGCTCATACATATTAAATGCTTTCACATTTCACATATTTGATTATACCCTCATATCTTTCATATTTCATAGCATATACATTATTTATATACATATTTATCAATTATATAATAGATTACTTGATACATTTATCATCAAATGTATTAATGTTCCAAGTCATATAAATATATATAAGCAAATAAGGTTTTGTACTTACCTTCAAAGAAACTCACACCCACTTAGACTTCTCTTCCTTAGATTCTTCAATATTTGGATTAGGGCCATTCAATCTCTTAAAAACCTAATCCAAAAGTGATTATACACACTCACTTAGAAATACACATGATATAATATAAATAAGAATCAACTAGGGCAAACTTAACACATGACACGCTCACCCACACGGGCGTGTTCCTGATCGTGCCCTAACTCCACAACACAGAAATATTGACACGCTCATCAACACGGGCGTGTCACTGGGCGTGTAATACATTCTGTCTTTCAGAAACATCGACACGTCCAACAACATGAGCGTGCTCATGGCCGTGTCAATTCACCAACAATACAGTAGCTATGACACGCTCAATAACACGGGCGTGTTACTGATCGTGTCACTAACCCAAAACAAACAGAACCAACGACACGCCTAACATTCTGGCCGTGTCCCTGGGCGTGTCAGGCCAAAAACCCAGATTCCGATCAACACAAAACAACATCTAACAAAACACTTCTTTTAGCCATCATCCACTCCAAACAATCTTCACCAAACACACCTAAAACCATAACAAACTTACAAAAACACCAACAACACTCAAAACACACACCAATCCTCATTATAAAAATCATCCATGTATCAATTAATCAAATCCCCAAATTCATTAAACTAAACCCTTACTCAACAATTCATCATCATCCATATCAATTAATCATATTATCACCATCAAATTACCAATTCAACACACACACACATAACTTACCAACAATCATCAATCACCAAACCCAATCAAATATCCACACAACTCAAAGAAACAAGAGAATCAAGAAGAAACTTACTTGAATATCTTGTCAAATCCTCATCTCCATCTTCAATCCTCTTAAAATCCTTAAGAATTTGGTGTATAAATCATCTCTCTCTCTCTCTCTCGTCCAAGAAGAAGAAGAACCTCTCTCTCTCTCTCTCTCTTGTCCACGAAGAAGAAGAAGAAGAAGAAGAAAGAAAGAATTTCTTCTTTCTTTGTTCTTATCCAAATATATATATATAATAATAATAGTAATAATAATAATTACTAAAATATCCTTCACCAAAACTTTCTTTCTTTATAATCAAATACGCTTTTTAGTAATTTCACAATCAACAAAATAAATATCTTCTTTTCTTGACTTTCCCTTTGACCAACATATATGTTATATATATATTGCCATATACACTAAATATACATTCTCTCCACACATTGCTTTCTTTTCAAACAACACATAAACATTCTCTCTTAAATTTTCTTGTCTTATCAACTTAACATATATACATTCAATCCCCTTATAACAATAATATCACAACTTCTAAGGCACATTTTGGGATATTACAAATTTAGCTCATCATCATTTTAAAATAAACATTTATCTCAATATAAATTAAATTAAAATTATCCATTGAAATATTAATGTTCATAACATAACAACAACAATATGGAAATGAATTAAATGAGAGAATATGAAAAACTCCTTGAAGATGTCAAGAGTTGAACTTTTTATTTTCCTCCTAGCTCAACTTGAATGTGATTAAGAACTCTCAAGCCCTCTTTAAACCTTCAATCAATTGTTCTACCCTTGCAAGATAAAGTAAAAACTCTCTCAAGCCTCCAACTCTTTAATCAAAGCTTTCTCCAAATCCTAACCCTCTCAAGAGCTTGTTCACCCAAATCTTATCCCAAAAATGTTAAGATCTTGTTTATGGAAGGAAAATGAAGATGAAAAATGAAGATCGAGTTGTAGGTGGTGATGAAAATGGTGTCTTAAAACCAAAAAACAAGAATAAGATGATAATAGAATGGAGAATATTGTCCCTCTCCAATGGGTTCCAACGTGTATATCATCTTTTCATTCCCATAATTTTTAAATCTTTAGACAAAGGGAATTTACTTTTCAACATCCATACTCCCCACTCCCATTTTTTTTTCTCCCTTTTTCATACTTACACATTTCTTTCCTAAAAAATAGTTTACCTTTTTTATATTTTAAAAATAATGTCTCCAATCTTGTCCCCTACTCATCGTGTTAATAATTCAACGGACAAGTCAGATTAATTTTGGCCATGTCTCTCATTTTTTCCTTGGATACGGCCAAGTCAGATTAGTCTTAGCCGTGTCTCTCATTTTTCCCTTGGACACGGCCAAGTCATGAGCCTGTGTCCTCTTTTTCCCTTCATTAGCTATTGTTATAAGGAGTGACATGACCAGTGACTTGGCCGTGTCACTTGACAGTGTCCACTTTTGTCTCTCTCAGTTAGTTTGCTCTTCAGGTAGAACACGACCATGTCTCTGGCCGTGTCATGTGACACGACCAATGACTTGGTCGTGTCATATACAAGTGTCTTCTTGTGCTTATTTTTTTCCTATATTATCAAGGTGACACGAACAAGACCTTTTTTTGTCCTGGCCATGTCATGTGACACAGCCAGTGACTTGGTTGTGTCACCTTAGTGTGTCACAGGCTGCCAATCTTTTCCTTCTTTTCTCATGAGGGACACGGCCAGGTTGCTGAGTGTGTCTATTTTTTCAACTCTTTGATGAGGGACACGACCAAGTTAGTGGATGACTTGGTCATGTCAATGTCTTTTTCCTCCAAATAGGATCCAACAAGTGAATTAAAGCTTTATTTTTGCACTTTAACCTAAATCATAAAACTTCACGCAAACTTAAGCACACTTTTAAAGAAAAATTAATCAAAAGCTAATAAAATTAATCTAAAAATACATACATAAATAATCATAACATCCATGATCCTACAAAAAAAATGATATCAGGCACTGCTGAATGAATGCAGGATAAAGCCTTTGGCTTTTTAGCTAAACCATCCTTATGCTTCTTTAGTTGGGCAATGGCAGAATTTTGTCTCAACTGTGGTGGTTCCTCATCTATTCCCATAGAGACATTGCTCGTAGGTAGGCTTTCATCTTAATAGCCCAAACTTGATCATTATTCCCAGAAAATACTGGAGGGGTAACTGAGGAGAAACTAGAATTTGACATGGAGAAACAACACACAAATATCCTAAGAAATTTTCTTTAATCAACTAAAAACTCATAATATTTGATAGATTCCACAACCCTTAAATATTAAGAGCTCTGATACCACTGTTGCAATTAAAAAACTAAAAAGCATAAATTGTAAACTTAAAAAAAATGGAAGAAGAAACTTAGAATATCTTTTACTCTCATATCTTAAAAATACATAAACTTGGCCTATATATATTAGTACAAGTATTTTTGAAACTTAAATACATTAAATTATATTTAATTCCTAACATAACTTACTAAAACTTTATTAGCACAATTTAACCTATTAAACTTATACGTTAAACCATACACTTCATTAATCTAGACATAAAAAATAATAAATGGGCAATTAATAAATTCATTGAATTAAGAAAGTCTCATCAATTCTAATAGATATATTCCTCAGAGTTTCATTATACCAATAAAAATTAATCTCTTGAAAAAAGGATAATATTATTATATATACTTATATATTATATTATAATATTATGAAAATATTATATTATTAATTATAAGAACTTTATTTTTAGTATTTAAAAATTTTATATTTATTTTTATAAGAAAGTATTATTGTTAGTCGATTTGTGTATATTAATTTTAAAACTGCAAGTGCACGGCTCATAACAAGTAATATAGTGATAGTAAAAGTCGATCCATAGGGAAAGAACAATTTGATTAACTAAAATTCAATATAACTATTATATGAAAATTAGCAATTTGCAACAATTTAATTTTACCTAATTAATCTAAATCTATCCAAGTTAATTACTCTAAACTAGGTGTTCAAACAATCAATAATAAAGGAGTAGAATTAGATTTTATTGGAGTTTTTACTATGGGTATAATTAATGAAGCATTAAAGTCCAATTCTTAATTTTTGAATATCCAATATCACTCAATTCATTTACTTTTCTATCAAGCAAGAAAAATATAATTAGGCAATGATTAAATTACTATTCTCATATCAAATAATCAATGTCTAATTCAATTAAATCAAGATATCAATTCTAGATCACTAAGCAATTAATTTATCTCTAAACTAATCACTCAAGGTTGATAATTCCACATCAAAAATCACATTCAACTTTCGTATTTTATATGATTCTTTAAATTTAGCAATTGGTGGCCAAACAATTGCTAATCAATTAAACCAAAATCATCAAATCAAGGATAAAAGAAAATCAATCTATGTATATTAATAGATTATAATCAAACTCATAGTTCAAACATTCAAATCCACCTAATCCCACAAAGGGATTAGTTGCTCATAACTAAATTAAACATAAATAACATAGAAATTAAAAAACTAAACATGATATTCATAATTCTAAATTTCAAAACAAGGAACTAACAAAGCACAAAATAACTTGTAAACTTAAAAATATAAACTAAATAGAGAGTTCAAACGAGGTTGATGAAGAATCCGGCAGAGACTACCAAGTCTTCCTCTAGCGCAATCTCCTTCTTTCCTTAATCTCCAATTATGGAAAAATTAATCTACTCTAGACAAAATATGAAGAAAATATAGTCAAAAACTCTAGAATGGCTGCCCTCTGGTATTGTTCACATCCCATTGTATAATCAAAAATTAGCTCCTTCAAATCAAACCCTTATTCAAAATTCGAATTCAAACTTCAAACTCAATTTTCTATTAGATATCCTCTTTATCTCCAATTGACTCATTCAACAAAGTTCTAGCTCCAGAAGATTAGATGATGTAAGGCTTTTGAATCACCTCATTCAAACTTCAGACACCCTATTTATGGCTCATTTACTCCCAGTGATATGGAATAGACTTCTGCTTCTAAAATTTTAGCCCATCTTCGACTTTAAAATTAGAGGCTCAAACGAACTCAGAATTTGACAAACCAGACCTCTTTAGAAAGCTTGAGATGTCCTCTATCAATTTCACCTTTAATCTCACACTTTATAATAGCTGAAATTGTTCTTGAAACTTTAAAGGTCTAATTCTGCTAAAAATTTCAGTTTACACAATAATGCAAGAGATTAATTCAAATTAATCTAAATTCAAGAATAATGAAATAAAAACACATAATTAAGCTTAAAATAGATTAATTCAAATCAATTACATGCTAAATCTGATAGAAAATATAAGATCAATTTATGCTTATCAATTATATATTATTACAATACAAGAATGTATTGAGCAAATTGTATGTTTTCTCGGTAAATCGATAAGTTTTCAATCGATTTACTATACACCGGGTAAATTGTAAATGATAATCTGAAAAGTTTATTATGTTATTGTTGAGCTAAACTTAGCTTAATTCTTGCAAGTGCATAGTATCGCAAGTAAGTAATAGAGTGGTGAATAGAGTATCATTCCCACGAGAGAAACATTCATTCTCTTATTTTGTATGCTACCCTCACTAACACTATCTCTACTCATCTCAAGATATCCCTCTTTTTTTCCCATATCGACGTCTGCTTCAAGTAACATCTATTGTTCTACATCTTTTTTATGTTTTATATTATAGTGTTTTTAAGTTCCAGTGCACACCTTATTTCCCCCTTCACCCTTTAGATTCATTGCATTGTTCTATTAAGAAGCTTCTTCCATCGTGACATCCAAGTTTAGCACTAATACATCAGTTACTTCCTCCAAACTATTATTACTTTGTTCCTTTCCAATATAAAAAGGCTCCAAATCACGTTTCTCCCCCAATCCTTGAGTAACTTCGCAATCCTCTTTACTTTTTACTTGAATAGTTCCATGCATGTCTCGACTGGATCTCCCGTTAGTCTCATAGTTCTCGGTAGCATGGGATGGTTGGACACTATTCTTACTAACACCTTGTGTCTGCCTATATGAATTCAAACTCTCCAAAATCTCCTCAAGAGATCGCATACACCTTGCTACACCCCTCGACGTGGAACAACCAAATTTATTAATCTTTGTCGGACTTACCATATTCAGCTGAGCTAGCATCTGCTTTTCGTTCTCCTTCTCAGCTTTATCCCAAATACGGAAACCCTTCTCAGGAAAGGCTCTCAACCAATCCCTATGCTCCATGATTGAGCTCTTAATGGTAGACTCTTGAATTTTGTGTCCCATTCGCCCATACCCAAAACAAAATATGTGGAGCTGCTCATATTTAAGCTTGATCCAATATCTTCTCACCAAGTTCCAATAACACCCCTCTTCTCAACTGTTCAGCCACTTTGATAGATGCCTTAAAGCGCAAGTAGGGGGCCCAACCCAGATTCTCACCTTCATCAAACTCCGCATACTTCCCTATCATATTCGCAATCTTTTTTGATGTTTCTATAGAATGCCAAAGGAATGGAACTTTTTATGCCTTTACCCAAATGCAAACATCCTCAAACACTTTGTTGCATCCATATCACCCTCTCTCATTGCCCTTAGCATTACTAGATTATCATTAAAACACCATGGCCCAAAATCCATCACATGTTGCCTATCCATGTCAAGCAAGAATAGGAAGACAAATACATTATCTCCCAATTCATGCATGTTGAACCCTCTCTGAAGCCTCCAGCTACTTAGAATGTTAGTTCTGAATGCATTAACATTGATTCCTTTTGCTCCCAGCAACTTTCTAATGAGGCATAAGGAAATTTTAGCACGCTACCTTGCATCCAATTTTTGATCGGTGGAAACCCTTTTAATTTTATTTTCTCCTGTTGTTAGATGTAGTGATGGCAGTAACGTATCTATGCCATCTGGAGTTGCCATCGTTAACTAGTTCTCTTAAGCAATAATGTTAGAAAAACCCTAGATGTAACCAGGTAGAAAAAACAGTAGAATCCAAGAAACCCTAGAAAGAAAAAACACCTACGGGAGAGGAGATCGTATTTTGAAACCCCACAAAACAATTGCAAAATCTGTAGATTAATGATTGAAAAAATCTCAAAAGCACCAACCTAACATAATAAAAAGTTGGTTAATTTTTGAGATTGCAAGTCAAGAAATCAAATAGAGTACAAAATAATCAAGACCAAGAAAGAAAATAACAAGAAATGGGTTCTTGATTTTGGATTCAAGAAATTGAAATCCAAACCCAAGAATAAATATTCAAATATGCATGTAATATTCTAAAATAGTGGTTCTACATTTCATGAAAAAATCAAGATACAATGGAAATAAAAAATAGCCCAAAATTTGAATCTGACAAATATGTCCATTCCCTTATCTTTCTATGTTGCTAATTCCAAGGTTAACACAGTTTTTTTTTTCAAAAACTTGAAAAGGAAAATAATAGTCCACCTCTCATTTGGAGAAAATAGCAAAGGAACAAACCCTTCACGATGCCCATTTGAAATTTAAGCAGAAAAAATAAAAGAAGATTCAACAAATGAGGAAATGGCTTATGAAAATTTGCCACCATCACAATTTGCTGACCTTTAAATATCACTTGCCTTACGTTAGGAAGAAATCCTTTAATATTGCTGTGGCATCCATTGAGCAAATCAAGAACGGCTTTCTTTATTTGTGGCATGATTTGTAGGATGTATGTCTAGTGTTAGGTAAATTAGTTGTTCACTTAAGAGAAAGGCTACTCCTGCTAGAAAGATAGTGAGGGAAAGAGAGAAGAAATTGACGCAACATTATGCAAATGAAAAAGAAAATAGAAGAAAAATAACTTTTTTTAAATAAATCTCTTTTAGGTCAACGGGCGTTATTTTTTTAAATAAAATAATTAAAAAAAGACTGACATGTAATATTTATATATTAATTTGTTAAAAAATTTGTGAGAAAAAAAGTGAAGTTTAAATATTTTTTTTATAATTTTTTATTAAAATATCTTTTTATATTTTTTTTCAAGAAATCACTATTAATATATTTTTTATTTTATTAGTCAAATATTATCATACATATTAAAAAAAATTAATGATGATATTAACATAGTGATGACAAGAATAATACAAGTAAAATGGATAATTTTTCTTTAAAAATTTCTTTTGTCATGAGGAGGAGAGAATAACATGTAGCTATTCTCATGTGCCCACGATATGACATTGTGATAGATGTCATTAACTTGAGAGATTGAAAAGTAATTATGATCAAAGGAATAAATGTGATATTGACAAGATTGGTGAGGTGTAATAATTTTTTGTTTTTGAACAATGAGGCGTAATAATGTTGACAAAGAAAAAAAGCGGTAATGAGTGCATCATTCATGTCTGAAACAAGGCATATGGGACTTTAAAATTATACGTGAGGTTGGAAATTAAGGTTGGTGGGATAATTCATTTAGAATCAAGAAGCAATATTTAATACAAGAAAAAAAAAAGAACAATGAAGAAATTTGGATGCTGTCATCAATAATTTGTCAAATAGACTTTTACCTTTTTATAAATTTTAAAGCAAATAGATACCATTATATGTTTACAAATGAAAAAGAAACATATTTCACAACATATATAAATATAATAATAAAATCACGTGGGATGCATACATTTAAAAGATGGAATCAAAAAAATTATTACGTATAAGAACAATTTGATAAATCATTTTATCAGAATATTATTAAAATTAATTTTAATGATAAAAAAAATAATATTATGAATTGAGTTTATATCTCCGTTAATCAAGCCGATTAATTATAATTTTTTATTTAAATTATAATATTTAAAAAAATTAATTAAAAATAATTTTTATTTTTTAATAATAAAATTTTAATTAGCTAAATTTATGAATAAAAATATAAATTTAATGCAACTTATAATTTTTCTAACAATGAAAATGTCAAAAACTAAAAATAGGATGTGGCCATTTATCGTAATATCATATGAGTAATGTATTAAAAAATTTTCAATTATAAATTTGTAATAATAATTAGCATGTACTAGAATTCCACAAATGAAATAAGGGGTTTTCAATTTTAAAAGTGATTATATTGCATGAATGATTTCACTTTGAAAATATGGGGTGGCTGTCGATGATAAGAGCAGCAAAAACGCCATGTTAATTACAGCTGGATTTATGGTGGTTTTTTATTTTCCTTTTAAGAAAAAAATCTAAATTCGGTTTGCAATGTCACTTAATTTTAGATATTCTTAACTTTATACTTTTTTTCCATGCAAAATATGAAATTCATCCAATATGATTTTAAAAATTTTATTTCTGAAAAGATATATATTTATATTAACAAAACTCTTTCTTTTACATAAATTTTTTTCCTTTTTATCGTAATTTATGTAAATTTTCTTTTTTCTTCTATTTTTTTCTTATTTTTCACATGTGATTTTTGTTTATATTATTTTCTTATTTTTCTACATATCTAATCATAAAGGTAGTGATTTATATATTTTTAATAATTTTGTTTCATTTTAATTATTATTTATAATTAATATTATAATTCATTATTAGAATAAATAATAAAATTTCCATAATGTGAATAAAATGATAAGAAAATTAGGAAAATAAGGTTGTACAACTATCATAGGAATTAATTATTAATCTTCTACTAAAAACTCTTTAATTAGCAAAAATAAATAAAATAACAAAAGAAATCGATACTTCTGATAAATATTATTAAATAGTATTAGAAACCAAAAAAATGAAAAAACTAAAAAAAAAAAACAAGTGATGAATGATCCAACTTAAAAAGAAGGAGCAGAGACTCAAACTTTAATAAGAATTGAAGAAAATTCGATGGAGAAAAGTATTTTTTTTTTATTTTGTTGCATTAATCATTATTGATGATGTTTTGAATTTAAGTATGAACAATATTTATTGTTAAATGTTAAAAATTGTGTATTTGCATAAATCAAATTAAAAAAATTATAATATAATTATTTAAAATATAAAATAAAAACTAAAAAAGTTTAACTTTGAAAAATAAAACTTAACACATAAAATAATAGGACCTAAATTTTTTTATGTAGCATTAAATAACTCGCTAGCGTATATGAATAAATAAATTATTTTTTTTCCGTGTAAATCACCTTTTCAAAATCTAGCTATATTTTAATAACTGGATTCAAATTACTTAAATCATACTGGATTGATAGCCGTGAACACTCCAAAAATAAGGACCTTTTGTTTTATTAAGAAAATTACACTGAATGCATTGAACTGAAGTGTTAAAGTCCTCGTAGCAGCAGGCATCAACAGCATCTAACACCTTCATCATCCTGGTAAATATTATAACTAATAAATTTGAGTTATTTAAAGTAGACTGCATAAATGAAATAATAGGAACTATAAGTTTATATAAGTATCTTATTACATAGACTGCTTCAGGCCGTTGATCAACAAAAATTCATCCATCTTCTTAGTATTAATGTGTTGTGTGCATGGTTCTCGTCCCAATTTAGAGGCCTTCAATGCATAAAATAACAGCAAATACAAAAAATATATTAAGCAAAGGTAGAAAACTTTAAGTCATAGAATAAATGAAAAAAGAAATTATATATTACCCAATTTCTTTCTGTGCTACTCATGTTCTTGGAATATAGAACTACTTTATATGATAGGAAGCAGATGTTGTAGCAGACTTCACTATCCTATGTTCTTTATTCCATTCCTCACACCACTTCTTATGCACATCCTCATCAAGAAACTGGTTTTTTTATGAAACCTTTTAATGGTGCTAACCATATCAGTATAATGCACTATACACTTCTTCTTTCATGCAATCCTTACTGATGACTTCATCACCTGTTTTTGCCAAAAATTAAAGGTTAAAGAAACAATAGATAGCATATGTAGATTTCACCAAATTAATTTAAAAATCCATAAAAATTTCGACATAACGTCCCATATAAAATGAATATTTTCCATTGTTAACAAACATAAAAATAATATATATTTGCCATTACAGCTCCAATTATAACATCTGTAAAACAACTTATCAAATAAATTAGTCCAAACCATGCCTCCACATAACAATCCCATCTGCCACAACATACTGATCTCAAGAAAATGTTAATAAAGCAATAAGAATAGTTTTAGACAAAGTATTTGTAACATATGCATAATGCATTAAAAAAAATTTTAGTTGTAAATTTGTAATAATAAAAACTAGCATATACTAGGATTCCGAAAGTACTGGAAATGAAATTTATAAGGAGTTTCCAATTTCAAAAATGATTAAACTGCATGAAAATTTGTTCTTACACACAAGAATGTGGCTGTCCATGATAATAACGGCAAAAAACACCCTGTCAATTAAATTTCTCAAGTATCAACAAAAGGTGATTTTTGGGAAGTGATTTATATATACTCGTAGCTTAGTCTGATCCATATTAAAAAATTAATTGATTAGTGCAACTTCATTGAATATGTTGTACAATATATTCAAGTAATGTATTTTCAACAAATATTCAGCAACGTATATATATTTATATAAAATTTCTGTAAAGTAAAATAAAATGCAATTCCTGAATAAAAGCAGCAGTTATATGTCTTACCAGTTTGTACATGTTGAGTAAAACAAGGACCTTTTCTGTGGATGAAAAAATTACACTGAATGCACTGAAGAGCCAAGTCCTCATACCAGCAGGGATCACCAAAATTTTCATCATCAAAGAAAGGCTGAGCACAATGATCACATGGCGGGTAATGCCTTTTCCTCTCAACTAAAATGATGGGTTTTTGGACTGAAGTAAGATGATGTGGATGAAAATCAAATGAATACGCACAACCAAACTTAATATATGGGTACTTTCCAAGAACACAGTCAGGATGAGTAGAAAGTTCACATTCTTTACACCCATAAAACCAGGGTACACAATCATAGATATGGGAATCTATTGTCATCTCACATATCATGCAATAATCCTCAATAGATTTGTTCTCATCACTAGTAAGCGTGAGAGGATGATTCTCATCAAATCTGTGTCTAGCAGAGTTTGGTCAAGTAGCACATTTGAAGTCCATGGAGAAGTTGCAATCCCAACAATCAAAATAGATGAATTTGCCAAAATAACTACTACAGTAACAACCATAATTTCTTTGACGGAGGACAAGGTGGAGGGGGTGTGCATGGCCTTGGTGTTCAAGAGTTCTTGTCATAATGGCAGAACAGCAAAGATCGAGATAGAAGTCACAAATGTTACAATGGTAACAAAATCCATGGCAATATTGATCACAAGCATCACATTTGAACAATCCATCAACACTAGTTGCCTTTAAGAGAAGGGTAAATGAGTGTAATTGGTGAAGTGGGTGTTTGATTTTGGTAAATAAATCAGAGCATTTTTTGTGAGGGAACATGTTACACTTCAAACAAACATAGACTGGAGCTAAAATTGGTAACATACATCCATCACAGCGTTTTGCTTCTCCAATTTCATTGATAATTTCCAAATCATGTTCGTGACCAAATTGTTTGACCTCTGTGGTTTCTTCTTCCTCAACACTAGGAATTTGTGATTCTAGGACGAAATCACTATTTGGGTTGTCATTTTTATCTTCATATTTCTTTGCACAGTTCACGTGAACAATATAATTGCAATCTGAACAACACTAACCTCCATGCTCTATCTGCACTTGGCCATTACAAATTCCACAAGGTTGGACAGGTTCTTTTTCTTGAAAGAAATAAAAATGGGCAATTATATGCCTATTCTCTGTTATTTTCATGGTTTTCGGAACTGAAATGCATCCTTTATGAACCATAACTTGACACATAATACATAAATAAGAAGATTCATGCCCTTCGCAGCCACAAGCATCGCAAGCGAAAATTTTCGACTTCAGTAAGCGAATGAATCGATGCGTGTAATTACCTGAAGAGTCACCAATGATGCAAGCCCGCAAGGCACAGTCGATGTCAAGATCGAATCCACATTGAGAACAATTGTATACGAAGTTATCCAAAGATATTTGGGTGGAAGGTACTTGGATCCGGAAAAATGAATGGCGTAAAGAACTCTTTCTATGGGAGACTGATTTGTTAATCTCTTTACTGTTGAAGGTGATTAAAAAATGGCCAGCTAAAGTTAGACTTGGTCTTTGACACATCCTCCACAATCTGATCATGTTTCCTTAATTTCCTAGTATTTGATTATGTTTCCTTGATTTTCTGTTTTTAGTTAATGAGATTAGTGCCAATAAATTCTAGTTTCAGTTGAGCATTTTAGGATTTTCAGTTTGGTTGTAAGCCTATATATAAGCTCTTTCATAAGTTCAATAAAGTAAAAAGAAAACAAGTCTTCTCTCTATAATTCATTACTATCAACAACAATTGTTAGTTTATCCTTTTTTTTGGTTGCTCTGTTACTCTAATTTCCAACATTTGTGGTATCAGAGCCTAATTCAGATTCATCTGGGCCTCAAGAGTGATTCAAGTAGTGTCTTGAGAGAGAAACACCATGGCTGTTAATGGAACCTCTGTCTGTGTTTCACAACCAGCCCTTCCCATCTTTAAAGGAGAATGCTACGAGTTCTGGAGCATTAAAATGAAGACTCTATTTAAGTCTCAAGATCTTTGGGACTTGGTTGAGAATGGATATTCTGATCCTGATGAAGATAATCGGCAGAAGGAAAATAGGAAAAAGGATTCAAAGGCACTTTTCTTCATTCAACAAGCTCTTCATGAAACTGTTTTTTCAAGAATAGCAGCAACTACAACTTCAAAGCAAGCTTGGACAATTTTGCAAACTGAGTTTCAAGGTTCTTCAAAAATAATGGCAGTTAAGCTCCAAACTCTTCGACATGAGTTTGAAAGTTTGCTCATGAAAAATAATGAGTCAGTTCATGATTTTCTATCCAGAGTAACTGGAATTGTTAGTCAGATGAGGTCGTATGGAGACCAAATTACTGATCAAACTATTGCTGAAAAAGTTTTGAGGAGTTTAAATCCTAAGTTTGATCGTGTAGTCGCTGCAATCGAGGAGTCTAAAGACCTGTCAACATTCTCATTTGATGAATTAATAGGTTCATTGCAAGCTCATGAGGTACGGTTGAACGGGTGAAAATGATGGCTTAGAACTTGACTCAAGTAAGTGAGATTTTTCTTGATTATATCGACATATCCTCTGTTTCTCTCAATTCTTTAGTGAATCTATCTTCTTCTTTAACAGCTCTCAGTCACGTTCCTTGCCATTTGCAAGGACATTTCCCAGAAACCAATTTTCGTTTTCCAAATCTCGAATTTCTGAATTTAATGTTGAACAATGATCTCTATGGTCATTTACCAAAGTCGAATTGGAGTAGCCCCCTGGAATTGTTAATTCTCGGGTCCACAAGTTTCTCAGGAGAATTACCTGATTCAATTGGTAATCTTAACTCTTTAATGGTCTTAGAACTTGGTAACTGCAATTTCACAGGATCAATTCCAGCCACACTTAGAAGCGTTGAGCAACAAGTAAGATTGGATCTCTCAAACAACAATTGGACAGGGCAAATCTCAGATGTTTTTGAAAATCTAAGCAACTTGGCCTATCTATCTTCTTCATGCAGCAACTTTAGTGGTATGTTGCCTTCATCTATCTTTAATCTCTCAAAACTTTACTGGCTGGACTTGTCACAGAATTATCTTCACGGTAGTCTTCCCGATCAAATATGTGGACTTGTTAGGCTAACTAAGCTTGACTTGTCTTATAACTCATTAACTGGCATAATTCCAAATTGTGTTTATGGCCTTCCATCATTGATATGGTTCACATTAAGTTTTAACCAACTCACTGGTGAACTTTGTGAATTTCGATCAAAATCTTTGCTAGAAATAACCCTGGAAAATAATCAGATATATGGTTGAATTCCTCCATCAGTGTTTGAAATAACGAACCTTACCAACTTCCATGTTCCTTCAAATAACTTGAGTGGAGTTGTGGACTTGAATATGTTCTCCAAGCTGAAAAATCTTTGGGGTCTTGATCTTTCAGACAACCATTTATCTGTCATCACCAGCAATACTAGCAGCAACTCAACGTGGCCTCAGTTTTACAGATTGTCATTGTCTTCTTGCAACATAAGTGAGTTTCCAGACTTTTTGAGAACACAAAATGAATTGGGATATCTCTCTCTTTCCTATAATCAAATATATGGCGAACTTCCAAACTGGTTTTCAGGCAAAGGAATGCAACATTTGGAATATCTGGACCTATCTCACAACTTCTTGACAAAAGTAAATGAACTTCCCATCAACTTACAATTTCTCGGTCTTAGTTTCAATTTGCTTCAACAAACTCTCCCACTTCTTCCTGCTTCCATGTATATACTTGTAATCTCAAACAATAACCTGACAGCAGAAATCCCATCGTTGTTCTGCAATATCACAACCTTCCAAATTATTGACTTATCCTACAATAGCTTGAGCGGCACGATTCCACAATGCCTAACAAACTTCGGTAGTGAACTATCTGTGTTGAATTTGGGGAATAACAACTTTCATGGCACAATTCCAGGATCATTTCCAGAGGGCAATAAGTTAAGAAATCTTAACTTGAATGGCAATCAATTGAAAGGACTATTACCGCCATCTTTGGTCAATTGCAAGATGTTAGAAGTTCTTGATCTTGGAAACAATATGATAAATGACAGTTTCCCACAGTGGCTGGAAACGCTTCCAAAACTGCAAGTTTTGGTGTTGAGATCCAACAGATTCCATGGTTCTCTAAGTGATCCTAAAGGGATATCACCTTTTGCTAGTCTGAGAATCATTGACCTCTCATACAGCAAGTTCACTGGTAATCTGCCAACAAAATATTTCTCAAATTTCCAAGCTATGATGGAAGTAGATAAAGTTAGTGACAAAGCCAACTATATGGGAGACATCTATTATAAGGATTCTGTTGTTTTAACGATGAAAGGAATTGATGTCCCAATATTGAGAATCCTGACCATTTTCACAACCATAGACTTATCAAGCAATCAGTTCAAGGGATCAGTCCCTGAACTAGTTGGGAATCTCAATTCACTTATAGTACTTAATTTTTCACACAACAGTCTTACAGGACAAATCCCATCATCACTAAGGAATTTGACAGAGCTTGAATCATTAGATTTATCATCAAACAAGCTTACTGGAGGAATTCCCGAAGAATTAACAACTTTGACCTTCCTTGCAGTAATGAACCTGTCACATAATCAGCTTTCAGGACCAATTCCTCAGGGCAAACAGTTTGGCACATTTAATAATGATTCATACATTGGAAACTTGGGTTTGCGTAGACTTCCATTATCTAAGAAATGCGAAAATGATCATCTAACACCTCAATCTCCAACATCAGTTCCTTATGATGAAGAAAATTTTCAATCATATTTGATTGGAAATTCGCTATGATGGTTTTTGGATGTGGATTGGTTTTTGGATTATCTATGGGATACATTGTTTTCTCAATTGGAAAACCACCATGGTTTGTGAGAATTATTGAGAAGGGACAGGTTAGAATGTTTAAGAAGACATAGAAGAAGCAATTGATAATGGAAGGAAGTAAGGCCTCTAAATGTAAGTTTTTGCTTCTAAATTTTTTAATTCTCTGTTTTTTAATTCTATATTATGCTTTTATAAGAAAAGTGCTTAATAGCACTGAGCTCATATCTGTCATGAATTTTATTGTAATAGATTGTTTTAATTTTAGTTTTATTCGCTGATTATTAAGAATATTTTATACACTTTTTTTTGAGGCAAAGAATGTTTTATACACTTATTATATATGATATTTGCATTTAAATTTATTATTGAATTTTTAAATTATTTTATTTCACAACAATGTATCAACTTGAAAATAAAATTCATAAAAAAATAAAAAAAATTAATAGAAAAAAAGTTTGACTTAGCTTAATTCAACCCTTTTTTAGTTCTAGTCTCATGTTCATATTTGAATGCCCCCAAAACTTTTATACTTTATTTGAATAGGTGACTATATGGTTTATTAATATACCATATAATATTGTATGATGTAATATTATAAACCGTGTTTATTATATTTGAAAAGATATAATATATTATAGTTAATTAAACTACATTTTTTTTATTTTGACAATATGATATGGTTATAAAAATAATAAAATAATTAGAATGTCCTTAACTGAAATTGATATTAATTTTAATTAAAATCTATATAAACTAATATTAAATTTAGTTTTATGGCCAATAATTAATTTTATATTTTATATTTTTAATTAATTTTAATTTTAATTTTAATTTTTTATATTAAAAAATTAATTTTCAATGATTAATTTCAATTTTTTATTTTTATAGTCAACAATTAGTTGCAATTAAAGGCTAAAAAAATAAATATTAAATTATGCAAATTGCTTAAATAATTACATGAAATCTGTGAACTATAATTGTTATTATTGTATATATAATTATTATCAATTACATATATAATTATCATCAATATTTGGGCTCATCAATAATTATCATCAATTATATATACAAGTTAAATTTGGATCTTTATTTTGGGTTTTTGACTAATCAATAACAAATCAATGAAATACTATATACTGTCAATGTCTATTCTTACTGTCAAGGAGTTTTGATTTGTTTGTGGGAATCATTGTGGTTTTAATGTCCATACACTATATATCCTGTTCGCTTTATAAAAAGAGCAAACTGACCCTATCACCAAATTTATTCCTGACCCTATCATTTTCTCTTCTAATTCTAAAAGAGCAATTATGAAAAAAACCTACAAATTCAACAACACAAAAGACAAGAATTCAATCCCATAATCATCATTTTTTATCCAACTATGTACTCCCTCGAGATACTCTCTCCGTTCTCTTTTAAGTGTCTATTTTTTTATTTCACCAATATTAAAAAAATTAATTATTAATATTATTTTTTACTAAAATACTCTTTTATAAATAATGATTGTGCATTTAATAAATAATTAGAAAAATCTTAATAAGTAAGGATAGTATTGAAAAAAATAAATAATTAAGTCTTATTTTACTAAATTGACACTTACTTAGGAACAAAAAAAAAATTTCTTCAGTGGACACTTAAAAGGGAATGGAGGGATTACTTATCATGGCTATAAACACATCTTACAACAAACAAGAACTTTTCATTCTCAAATAGGTTTTGAGAAAAGAGTGTAAATAGTATTTGTATGAGCAAAGAACTTGAACTGTTTCATTTTTCAAGAAACTCGTAAAGGGAAAAAATGTAAGGATAGAAAAAGACTTTCTTTGCAAAGATTGAAGCTAAAATGTCAGTGGGATTGAGCAAGGTAGTTGCAGAGTGAGAGATGACTTTAATGAAGTTTTTATTTCAAAAAACAACAAATCAGTCAAATATTCACAAAAACTACAAATACGTACGCCTGATAAATTTAGCAAAAAACAAAGAGCAAAGAAAAAGAATCAACAATCAAAATACAAATCAACAATTAGCAAAAAAAAAAAAAATACAAATCAACAATCAAAATAGCAGATAAACAAATAGCAAAGAGAAATCAAACTCTCCTTGTGCTTGCAGAGAAGAAGAAAATAGCAATTATTGCAAAGATATCCAAAGAAAAAAAAAGAACGAAGAGAACTGCAAAAATAGCATGAAGAGAAGTTGATGAGAAAGAAGATCAGGTTAAAAAAAGAATTTATTTGAAATATGATAAAATATAAGAGGGTAATTTTAGAATATTAATTAAGCAAGCTGTCACAAACCCACCAAATTGGTGGTTTGAAATTCCTTATAAACCTGATAGTTTTTAGACCATGGAGAAAATCACGGCGAACAATACCATGGTTCTGGAAATACAAACAAACAATTTAACAACCAATACCATACTGTACCACACCATCATATACCGCCATCCAAACGCAGTATTAGGAAAGTGGAAGAATCGAAGAACGTTTTAAGAAAAGATTTATGATTGGAGGAGGAGCAGAAACCGGTCCTGTAAAATTCATCAAACCTACCCAAACCCAACTTAATATGGAGCTTGCTCAAATAGAACATGGAGCTTTCTAATAGAAAGAAGGTGCAATTGGCCACTGAACTACCAAAGTTGCAGAAAAATGGTGAGTTCATGTACACCACTGGTCATTCTTGACAGGAGATGCATCAAGAGAAAACAACAGCAGATGCAACATGCTTTCCTTCAATGTTGAATATGTTTAAGGCCATCTGGGAGGATGAAGATTTCTTGGAATCAAAGTTCCCCAAGTTCTTTTTTTGGCAAAAACATGTAACTTTTTAGCTATATAATGATTTCCATAGTGGCAAAAAGTACTAGCTCTTATGTATGAAAAGAAAAATTACATGTCCAACTTTTAGTTACGATAAATTACAAAAAATTACAATCATATCTAATGCATTTAGCTAAATAAGTTTGTACTTTTAATTACAATGTATTCTATGACTAGATATGTGTACTATTACAGTGTTCCTTGAGGACAAGGAAGCTTTTTAAGGCATGGGTAATGTCATGGATCTAAGGAAAGGGGACTTTGATCTATCAGCAGTTATTGGGACATTGTGCCATATGAGATATTAGGTTTTAGCCTAGCTAACCGCAAATGCATATGTCATAATCAAGTAATAGAGTAGTGAGCAAAGTATCGTTCCTACAAGAAACGAGTAATTTGACTAACTAAAAACTCAAGTTGACTATTATTTGAAAATTAAAAGATTGATTTGATATTTTAAAAATTAAATACTTAATCATAAATTTAAATTAAAATTCAAAATTAAATTCAAAATAAATTTAATCCAAGATAACTATCTATTACTATAAACATAAAATTAAAATTAAAATTATTAAATTCAAATAATTGAGATAAATAAGTAGGATTACGTTTTATTAGAATTATTTTAAATGTGTATAAACAACTTTTCAAACTAATTTAAACTTTTCTTGAATCAAAGTTACCGATTTTTTAAATTTTAATCTTCTTCTTTCTCAAGCAAGAAAATTAATGATTAAATTAATTTATAAATTCTATTTTCATGAACTACAAATTAAGACAACCTATCAAGCTCAAAGGAACTAATTGGTCTTAACATTATTCTTTTATTTCTAAATAGAATTTTTCTAAGTTGTTGATTTCTTAATCTAAAATCATACCTAGCTTTCACTCAACATATGATTTCAATTGATCATGCAAATGGTGCCCAATCAATCACAAACATTAAAATCAAAATCAACAAAGCTTTAATTTTAAGAAATAAAATAGTAATCAAATTACTTAATACCCATTATCTACAATCTTAAATCTACTTAATCCCACTTAGTAGATTAGTTACTCATAACTAAATTAAACATGAACATAGTAGAAATTAAGAAACAAAACATGAACTTCATTGTTCTAATATTCTAAACAAGAAAATAACAAAGTATTAAATAAATTGTAAACTTAAAAATTTAAACCAAATTGAGATTTCAAACTAGACGGATAAAGAATCTTGTAGAGACAAGAAGTTATCCTCAAGTCCAATCTCCTTCTTCCTTTGATCTCCAATGGTGAAAAAACTAGTCAACTCTAGAAAAATATAGAAAAGTGTAGTAAAAAAACTCTAGATTAGCTGCTGCATGGTTACTGTTCATGTCACACATTGTAACCAAAATTAGCTCCTTAAAATAAGACTCTTACTCCTCTTCAACTTCTGCTCAAAATTCAAATTCAAATTTCAAACTCGATTTTCTATCAAATATCTTCCTTATCTCTAATTGACTCCTCCAGTAAAGTTGTAGCTCCAAAAGATTAGATGATGCTAGGCTATTGAATCACCTCATTCGAACTTCAAACATCCCAGTTATGGCCCAATTACTTCCAGTGGCATGGATTGAACTTCTGCTTCTGAAATTTTAGCCCAACTTCGACTTTAAGGTTGGAGGCCTAAATGAACTCAAAATGTGACAAACAAGACCTTTTTAGAAATCTTGAGATGTCCCCTATCAACTTCTTAAAGATCATCTTTTAAATCTTGCACTTTATAACCACCAAAATTATACTTGAAGCTCTAAAGGTCTAATTCTACCTAAAATTTCAATTTGTACAAACATGTAAGAAATTAATTTAAACTAATCTTAATTCAAGAATAATGAAATAAAAATACATAAATAAGCTTAAAATAGATTAATTCAAATAAATTATATGTTAAATATGATAGAAAATATAAGGTCAATTTGCACTTATCAAATTCTTCCACACTTGAACTTTTGCTTATTCTCAAGCAAATTGACATCATTAAGTCAAATTTCAACAATCAATCAAACTAAATCAAACAAAGAAAAATAATAATCACTTATTCTTAACTTAAAACACTAAGTTTCAAAGAATCATAACATCAATTAACTTCACAAACTAAGCGCACTTATATATTAATGTGATTAATAAAAACTTTTTATAACAAATCATAGTTATGAGAAATTCACCATAATTCATTAATCCAAGAATATAGCAAGCATCATTGAGTAGCCAATTTTTCACAATAATTTGGGATTGATAAGAACTAAAATTTTTTCATTATTATTATATATATATTCAATGGGTGCATTTTATGCCCCACATTCCATTGTTGTTATTATTTTTCTCTTCTTTTTGTTTTCTCTTTATATATATATATATTCATGGTGGATGTATTTTATGCTTCATTCCACCTTAATTATCAAAAAACGAGCATGTTTTACTCTTCATCTCGCAAAAATTTTAATATAATAATTATATTAATTAAGCATAATTCTTATATCACATCTCATATAATTAAACAATTTACTTCCTTAGTGATACGTACTAGTTCAAGAATCTATTACATTACAAAAAACAAAAAAAATTATGATAAAAGCAATTTTACTTATTCTTTTAAAGTAAGTGCTCCTAATTTGTAAAATCTCTCAAGATCACAACCTTATCCATTCCATATGTTAAATTAAGAATAACAAAAAATTATTTTAATCTAGCTAAAAGAATTCAATTATCAAGTTAAAATCTAAAATAATAATAATTAATTCACTCAATAATAAGTAAAGAATAAGTAGAGATAAAAAACCAAATAGATTGCAAAGTAGGAATATAGTAAGTTCTATTTTATTAAAAACTGAAATTTAAATCTACTATAATTAAAAATAAAAAGACATAAACTTAAATAAGATTAAACCAATCAACAAAATAAAAACTAAACAACAATTTAAGAAACAAAACATAAAACACAAATTAAACAAAATAACAAAACAAAAAAAAACAAGAAAATACTCTCCTTCCACAATTAAAATTTTCATTGTTCCCAATGAAAACCATGCAACTACAAATAAGAACACAATAAAACACAACAAATATCATGAAAAAGAAAATATAATAAGAAAAAGGTAAAGGTAAAGGATGGAAGCTTCCCTGAGTCATGACGATGATGGAGGCGATGGAGTAGGAGAAGGAACAGACAATCCCGAAAGTTTAATATACTTCACTAACTTGTAGTTGTTATAAGTCTGACTCCTTTCTATGTTGATAAGTCTATGATTCATGGTCTCTAATTCATCTCCAAACTGCCTTTGTTATGCCTTTATAATGTTCAGCTGCAAGCTTATTTGCTTATTTATTTCATCCATTTGATCAGCTGCTTTAAAACCTATCGCCAGCCTTGCTTTTCATTTGCATTAACATCACCTTCATCATCACTTTCCTCTTCCTCATTGTCCTCTTCTTTAGGAGTGGGTTGATCACTTGGTGCAATACTATTAGAACCTGCTTGAATTAGATTCTTGAAGCACCTTCTTATTGTGTGATCTCTTAAATTACTGTTAGCACCCAAAATCTCAGAATGACATAAAGTATCAAATGAATATGGCTCCCCACTAATACATTCTATTGAGATATTATCAGGATCAAAAATATTAAAATAGACTACTAATCCTGTAATAATATGACCTAAAGCAATTATGCTCTTGGGATGTTGAGCAATAAACATTAAACTTTGAAAAATATGGTATGTTGTAGACACTTTTTATTCTTATAAGCACAATACAACACAAACAATTCTTGAATTGACACTTTATTACTTTTCTTTTTGCCAAATACAAAATGACACATAAACTTATGCAATAGTAATCAACTATGATCACGAACCAATCCATTAGGTGCATTTTTTATGTTAAATGAATCAAATTCAGTTAATAATTTAGGCAAGCCTAAAGCTTTGAACATAACATCATGATTAATTTCATAATTAACACCTAACATTCTACACTCTAAATTCTTATCCTTATACTTAGATATTTTAAGTGTGGTAAAGAATTCAAGAGTGAGTTTTTTATATGTGTCATATATCTTTTGTACCAATTTTTCCTAACCTAATCTACCAAACAATTACTTCATTTTAGCTTCAAGACCCAAATACTCAAAAACATCATGGCTAAAATATCTACAAAGAGTAATATTTTTTAAACTTAAAGGGAGAAATTTCTTACCTTCTTCTTGAGTATATATGGGAAAAGGAGCATCAAAATTAGAAGATATATCTACCTCCATTGAAGAGCTTGAAACTTTCTCCTTCCTTTTCCTTGCAGAAGCTTTCCTTGCAACACTATTTACTCTTGAAGTCATTGTTGAGTGATTTGAGGAATGGGTAAAGTGGATTTGGTAAGGATTTGTTGGATTATAGAAGAAATTTAAAGGATTTTGGTGAGATTTGAGTGATTTTGTGAGGTGTCTTGGGAATTTAATGTTAGGGATTTGGGAGAGAGTTTGGGAGTGAGAGAGAAGAAGAAGAAGATAATGAAGGAGAGAGAAGGGTTGGTAGCTTTTTATTAAGATGTAAAGAATATTTTATTTTTGTTTGTTTCACTGAGCTTATCGTGATCGCAACGTTTGTCTCGATCGCGACAGTGGCATGCTACACAGCGCTACTCGTGCACTGGGAAGCAACTTCCATGTCGCGACCGTGCGGTATAGCGTGATCGTGATAGGCTAGTAATTTTTTTTGTTGTCTCCATCATGATCACGACAATAGTGGCAACACGAGCAGTGAGCTCGCGCTGCCAAGCTTGATCTCGTAGGCTATTGTCGTGCCCTCTGTGGCCCACGCTACATAGCGTTATCGCAACAAAGGCAGCGCTTTGTGCTACAAAATTTTTTTTACATCAAATTAATAAGAAATAAATAAAAATCTCACCTATTCTTGTTCTTTCTTCCCCACCTTCACTCTTTGCTTAACAAACAAAAATAAAAATATAAAATTAAAGAACATAATATTAAAACACCAACCTGCAAAAACCAACAAACTAAATTAATAACTTCAAATCAACTAAATCAATTATCAAAACCTTAACTTAACTAAATCAAATGATCTAGAACTACTATGACCAAAAAGATTAAATGGAAATAAAAGGATAGAAAATTGGGTTGTCTCTCAAAGCGCTTGTTTAAAGTCTTTAGCTTGACTCTTTCTTTGAAGCTCAAATATTAAAAATAATAAACTAAAGCCTTATCAATTGATTCACCAATTATATATGGCTTTGATCTCTGCCCATTAACTGTGAAAATTTGATTTGAGTTATTTTGAATGTCCACCGCTCCTGAATGATGAACTTTAACTATTTTGAATGACCCTGACCATCTAGACTTGAGTTTTCCTGGAAAAAACTTCAATCTAGAGTTAAATAAAAGAACAAGTTGTCCTTTATGAAAGGTACGTACCCGGATAGGTCTATCATGCCATGCTTTGGTCCTCTCCTTGTACAATTTGGCATTTTCATAGGAATTAAGTCCCAACTCCTTAAGCTGGTTTAATTGGCAACTCCTCAAGCTAGCTTAATTGAAGTAATCTCTTTTCACCTGCAGCTTTCATATCAAAATTTAATTGTCTAATTGCCTAATAGGCTCTATGCTCTAACTCTATTGAAAGATGAAATGATTTACCATAAACTAACCTATAAGGAGACATTTCAATGGGTGTTTTAAAAGCAGTCCTATAAGCCCATAAAGCATCATCCAATTTTATTGCACAATCTTTTCTAGAACTCCCAACATTTTTCTCTAATATCCACTTAATTTCTCTATTAGAAATATCTACCTGATCATTTATTTGTGGATGTTAAAGTGTGGCTATCCTATGATGAATTTCATACTTTTTAAGAAGAGTTTCAAAAGTTTTATTGCAAAAATGTGAACCTCCATCACTAATAATAACTCTTGGTACACCAAACCTAGAGAAAATAAATTTCTTTAGAAAGTGGATCACTACCTTAGAATCATTAGTTGGACTAGAAATTGCTTCTACCCACTTAGAGACATAATCAACAGTTACAAGAATATATTGGTTGCTCAAAAAAGAAGAAAATGATCCCATAAAATTAATTCCCCATATATCAAATAATTCAACTTCTAAAATAAGGTTTAAGGGCATATTATTCCTTCTTGAAATATTTCCTACCCTTTGGCAATGATCATATTTTTTTTATAAAATTATGCACATCACGATACATTGTTGGCCAAAAGAATCCCAATTGCCATACCTTAGTTATAGTTTTGGAGGAACTAAAATGTCCTCCACATTCTCTAGAATGACAGAACTTGAGTATGGATTGTAACTCTTCTTCTGGAACACATCTATGGATCAATCCATCACTACAATGTTTGAACAATAAAGGATCCTCCGACATGTAATACTTTACTTTAGAGAAAAGTTTCTTCTTTTGGTTAGCATTAAAATCGAAAGGCATAATTCTACTTACCAGATAATTCACAATGTCCTCATACTAAGGAGAATTCCCCTTCAATGAATAAAGTTGCTCATCTTGAAAGGTTTCATTGATTGGAATATACTCTTTAGTCAATGTTCCCAACTCTGGTCTAGAAAGATGATCTGCAACAACATTCTCTAGCCCTTTCTTGTCTCTAATTTCAACATGAAACTCTTGAATCAATAGTACCCAACGAATCAAAATTTTCTTTGCCTCTTTCTTAGTCATAAGATATCTAATGGTAGCATGGTCTGTGTAAACAATTATTTTTGACCCAACAATATAAGATCAAAACTTATCCAAAGAATATACCACCGCTAACATCTCTTTTTTAGTAATAGCATAGTTTACTTGAGTATCATCAAGTAACCTGTTGGCATAGTAAATGATATAGTACATTTTGTCCTTCCTTTGGCAAAGTATCGTTCCTATTGCAAACTTATTAGCATTACACATGATCTCAAAAAGTATTGTCCAATCTGGAGGTGTAATCACTGGAGCCGTGGTCTATACTTTCTTCAACCTATCAAAACCAATGAGACAATCATTAGAAAAGTAAAAATCAACATCTTTACTCAATAAATCACATAAAAATTTTGAAATTTTAGAAAAATCTTTAATAAAACGTCTATAAAATTCAGCATGTCCAAGAAAATTTTAAATTTCTTTGACGTTTGTAGGTAGAGATAACTTCTCAATCACTTTTATTTTTGCCTTGTCCACCTTAATCCCTGCTTGTGAAACCTTATGCCCTAGGATTATCCCTTCTTCAACTATAAAATGATATTTCTCCCAATTAAACACCAGATTTATTTCTTCGTACCTTTGAAGCAACTTAGCTAAATTCTGCAAATAAATTTCAAAAGAAGTACTATAAATAGTAAAATTATCCATAAAAATTTGCATAAATGTTTCTGCAAAATTACTAAAGATGGCCATCATGCAATGCTGAAATGTAGCAGGTGCATTACACAAACCGAAGGGCATTCTCTTGTAAGCAAAAGTACCAAATGGACAATGAAATATCATTTTATCTTGATCTTCTGGAGCTATAGAGATCTGAAAATATCTTGAGTATCCATCTAACAAATAAAAGAATGAAATTTGATCCATCTCTTTATTTTGCTCATCTTCTCAATCTCTTTATTTTGCTCATCTTCTTTAACCATTTCTCCTTCTATTTTTTATTCAACCTTCATTTTAACCACTTCTTGTAATTGTTTTTCACTTCTAAGTGTAATTGCTTTACAATATTCCTTGGGATTTATTTCTGTTTTACTAGGAAGAGCCCCTTAACTTTTTGAATTTGAAGAGCTAGCTATTTGCCCAATTTGCACTTCAAGATTCCTAGTTTGACTTGAAATTTGATCGATCTTAACTTTCAATCTATCACATTGCTTATCTAACTTGTCAAACCTCTCACAGTAATAAATTTTTCTAAAGTAGCTTCACATCCAGTCTTGTTAACTTAGTAATTAGCTTAACCTTGATCCCAATTAGAAAATGGTGGTTGGTACATCCCTGTTTGGTTGAATTGGTTCTCTTGGTTTCCATGATTACCTTGGTTGCCTTGATTTTTCACTCCAAGACAAATTAGGATGATTTTTCCAACTAGGGTTGTATGTATTTTCATAAGGTATTTGTTAAGCTCTATTTTGATTGCCCACAAAATGTAATTATTCTTGAGCTTGGCATTCAAAAGTTTAGTGGTTTCCACCACACCCTTCACAACATGTAGTGGTAAGATTAACATGTTCTAACTCTTGGCTAAGGCATCAACCTTAGCTGTAAGTAGTGAAATACCATCAACTTCATGCACACCTACTACCTTCTTAGGTAAAGACCTCTCACTAGACTAATGATAACTATTTGCTACCATGGATTCAAGCAATTCTAATATTTCAGCTGTATTTTTATTCATTAGTATACCTCTAGCAGCTGCACAATTGTACTTCTTAATGGTCCTGTTATCCCATTATAAAATATTTAAACAATCAGTCATTCTGAAATCCCATAGTGAGGGCACCTCTATGAGCTAAAATTTTTGCCTCCACTCCCGGTAGAATAGTCCTTATGACTTCAACACTGTTTAGGCTCGAGCCCTTAGAGAACACGAGCCTAAGTCCGGAAAAAATAGTCGCCACCCCGATAGGCCGAAAAAAAAGGGGTGGATGACTCTATTCTTAAGGAATTTTTAACTCCCTAATGGGTTCAGAAAGTTGGGTACGTGTGGGGAAGGTAAGAAAAGACCCAGCACTCCCACAACACCCTGTTCAATGAAACCGGCCTCCTTTGTAGGTCTTAATATTATAAAATTCTTAAATATAACGATATTATCCATAATACATTCGATCATAAGAATAAATAAATACTTTATTAAAATCACAACAATGTCTAAACAAAATAAATAAATAGACACTCATCCGAGGATGAAAATATGTTCTTACATCGTCTAATATCTAAAACTAAATAGGGCACCCACCAAAAGGTGAAAACGTGTCCTTTACATTGATCCAAAAAATTTTAAAATAAATTAAATTACATGATGCTCACAATATAAGGTATCCAAAATATAAAAATATACCTCTTACAATATTTTGAAACCAAATCAAATCAATAAAAGTAACCAACCATTCATCATAAATAAAATATTCATCCAGGACATGAAACATCAATAAAAATGTATAATAAACATTTATCTAATAAGGCAGTAAGTATATGAATTTAGGGTTTATGCACCATTTAGGATTTCTTGAATAAAATTAGGGTTTTGTAGGTTTTATGTTTAACAATTAGGATTTTATATTTACTAGATTAGTCAACTAAAAAATATTTAATGTAAAAGAAATAACATGGCTACTGGATGTTTGAATTAAAAGATTAGGTTTGAAATAAACTAGGATTTGAATATAGAGAATGGATATTTCAAATTTATTTGGAAAATAATATTAAGGTTTAGGGTTTAAGTAAATAAAATTGAAGATCATGAAAATTAGATTAAGAGTTAGGTGTTTGGAAAGAATAGGCTACTGTGAATTTTAGAAAAATAGAATTGATTATGATTTTGAGAAAACAGATTATTGTTTTGTGGTTTTAAAAAAGTACAATTAGAGTTTTAGGCTTCAAAAATTAGTCTAATGGGTATTAAGATATTAGGGTTTTGAAAAATAATTTTTAGGATTTTAGATAGAAACTAGATGATAAATAGAACACTTGATCAACGTGTTTTAAATAAAAATCCATCTATTGTATGCTTAGACAATTGATCAAATTGAATATTGAGGCTACTGAAAATATAAAAAGTTAATAGAAACTCAAACATTCGTTGTTGGTTCCATCACAATTTTAATTATGGTTGAACAATAACAAAGATAGTATGTGCTGCCTTTTATGGATTGTTTTGTTGTTTACTGCCTCTTGTTCCTTCAAGTCCGAGGTTATGAATAAATTGCCAAAAAGAATTCGAATATTTCTTGAATAAAATTTCAATCCCAAAAGTCCAATCCCATCCAATTCCATTTTCTGTGTGTTTTAATGTGGTATTTATAGGTAATTAAAATAAAAAAATATAGTATATTAAGAAAATTAAAAATTATTTTGGAAATAAAATCAAAAATCAAGTAAAACAAGGTTTCGGCGAAAACTGCATGATGGCTCGGGCGAAATTAGCATTGGGCGAGCTACGGGCTGGACTCGGGCAAAACTGTGCGCGGGATGCAGTTTCGTCGCAAGTTTTGCCTGTGACAAATTGGCCTATGACCAATTCGCCGCAGGTTTGGTCCGTGGCCAATTCGTCGCCAGCGACTTTCGTCGCCGATTTTTATTTTTTATTTATATATATAAATAAATAATAAAATAAATAATAAATAATAAATATTTATAAATAAATGATAAATAAAATAAATAATAAATATTAAGTAAAATAAATAATAAATATTAAAATAAATAATTTATACCATAAAAAATTATTTTAGACTGTTTTAAAATCTTTGGACTGGACTGGATCAAAAATTAAGGGTCTACAACCTCCTTTGAAGGTCTTTAAATCTTTCCTATGCTTCAAATATTGACTCTCCATCAAACTACACAAAATTGGTGATGTTATTTCTAAATTTTGTAGTTTTCTCCGGTAAAAAATACTTTGCCAAAAATTCCTTAGAAAGTTCATCCTATGTGTTGAAAGTTTCAGCAGCTTGACCTTGCAACTAAGCTTTCGCCTTATCCTTTAATGAGAAAAGAAAAAAGACATAGCCTAATTGCATCACCACTGACTCCATTCATGTTGATCTATCACAAATTTCTAAGAAATTTGCCAAGTGTACAATAGCATCTTCTTGGTTCAAGCTATAGAAAAGCTGTTGTTGAGTCATGTTGATGAGAACTGGTTTAAGTTTAAAGTTATTAGCATTCACTGCAGGTTGAGTGATGCTTGACCCAATCTGTGCATTATGCATGGTGTGTTCCCTCAAAGTGAGATTTCTTAGTTGAAGTTAATATTGTGGATCCGCCATATTAACTACTTTGCCACTCGCTTCTTCGAGCTCAACTCTACTATCTGTTTCTAGATACTCTTGTGCTCGAATTTGTTCCCTTTCTTCTCTTTCTAAACAAAGTCTCTCTTTTCTTGCTCTGTTATTCTCTCTGTACTGGTTTTCAATCTCAGAATTATATTCTTCTAATACTGCTTATCGATTACTGCGAATATAATTTCTGCATACAAGCAAATAAAAAAATTAAAATAAATTTCAAATTAATAGTCTTTTTGAGCTTACTATTATCAAATTAATTTTTCATTCCTCGACAACAGTGACAAAAACTTGTTAGGTCCTAGCCTAGCTAACTACAAGTGCACAAGCCGTAATTAAGCAATAGTGTAGTGAGCAGAGTATCGTTCCCACAGAGAATGAGTAATTTGACTATGAAAATTAAAATATTGATTTGATATTTTAAAAATTAAATACTTAATCCTAAATTTAAATTAAAATTTAGAATTAAATTCAAATTTAAAATAAAATTAATCCAGGATAACTATCTATTAATTTAAAATTAAAATTAAAATTATTAAATTCAAATAAATGAGATAAACAAGTAGGATTATATTTCATTAGAATTATTTCAAATGTGTATAAATAACTTTTCAAACTAATTTAAACTTTCTTTGAATCAAAGTTATCAATTTCTTAAATTTTAATCTTTTTCTTTCTCAAGCAAGAAAATTAATGATTGAATTAATTTATAAATTCTATTTTCATGAACTACAAATTAAGACAACTTATCAAGCTCAAAGGAACTAATTGGTCTTAAGATTATTCTTTTATTTCTAAATAGAATTTTTATAAGTTGTTGATTTCTTAATCTAAAACCATACCTTGCTTTCACTCAACATATGATTTTAATTAATAATGTAAAAAGTGGCCAATCAATCACAATCATTAAGATCAAAATCAATAAAACTTTAATTTCAAGAAATAAAATAGTAATCAAATTACTTAACACCTATTAATGACAATCTTAAATCCACATAATCCCACTTAGGAGATTAGTTATTCATAACTAAATTAAACATGAAAATAATAGAAATTAAAAAACAAAAAATGAAATTCATTATTCTAATATTCAAAACAAGAAAATAACAAAGCATTAAATAAATTGTAAACTTAAAAATTTAAACCAAATTGAGAGTTCAAACTAGACGGATGAAGAATCTTGTAGAGACGAGAAGTTATCCTCAAGTCCGATTTCCTTCTTCCTTTAATCTCCAATGGTGGAAAAACTAGTCTACTCTAGAAAAATATGAAAAAGTATAATAAAAACTCTAGAATGGGTGTTGTATGGTTACTGTTCACATCACACATTGTAACCAAAATTAGCTCCTTAAAACAAGACTCCTACTCCTCTTCAACTTCTGCTCAAAATTTGAATTCAAAATTCAAACTTGATTTTTTATCAGATATCTTCCTTATCTCCAATTGACTCCTATGGAAAATTTGTAGCTCCAAAAGAGTAGATAATGTTAGGCTTTTGAGTTACCTCATTCAGACTTCAAAAGCCTCAGTTATGGCCCAATTACTGCCAGTGGCATGGACTAGACTTTTGCTTCTGAAATTTTAGTCCAAATTTGATTTTAAGATTGGAGCCACAAATGAACTCAGAATTTGAAAAACTAGACATCTTTAGAAAGCTTGAGATAACCCCTATCAACTTCATGAAGACCACCATTTCAAACATACATTTTAAAATCACCAAAATTATACTTAAAACTCTGAAGGTCCAATTCTGCCTAAAATTTTAATTTGTACAAACATGTAAGAAATTAATTTCAACTAATCTTAATTCAAGAATAATGAAATAAAAGTAATAAATAAATTTAAAATAAATTAATTCAAATCAATTATATGCTAAATCTGATAGAAAATATGAGGTCACTTTGCACTTATCATGAGGATGCTAAACCAAAATTGAGAGTTGCTAAAAAGATGCAGGAGGGAAAAGAGGTTGATGTTAGCATAAGAATTATTCTTAAAGGGAATTGATTGTCCAGCTGGAAGAGTGTGATTGGAAAATTTGAGTTATTAATTTATGAGTTGTAATACTATTTATTAATTAGTTGTAGGAGTTGGTTGTTAATAGCAACTGTGAATTCTATAGTAATAATCGTGTGAGAAATATAGGCTTACATGAGTTTTGAGCTTTGGTCTCTAGTTCTCTCTACTAGTTAGACCTGTCTTCTTCTTCTCAAATTACTGTACTTTCAGAATCTTACTCTTGACTTTAACTTCCAAAGTATTACTTCCCTCACCTACCAGTATAACCCTTCTGCTGATTTCATTTATGGAATCCACCAATGAAGCCATCGAAGAAATCAGTCGTACAGATGGTCTAGCTTACTCAGACATAATTTTAGACTTAACTCCGAGCAAGGAGCACATTGTCATCAAGGAAAAAAACAACTCTTGCAGGCAAGATTTTTTCCTCTAAAAACCTCTCTATGCTAGTACTGTGAAGACCATCCTTAAACGAGCTTAGAAGATAGTTAAATCCTTTGATGTCGTCAAAAGGGGGGGATAACGTCTTCATCATTGAGTTTGTTGAGGAGAGAGATGATGACTAGGCCATCAAGTCTAGCCCTTAGAATGTCACTGGAGCACTTCTTATTCTACAACACTGGGATCCCTCCATTCCTCTGGAAAGTTTGGTTTTCTCACACTCACCCTACTAGATTCAGGTACATAACTTTTCTCCTAACCTTATGTCCCTTGATAATGCTAAGAAGATTAGTGATAGATATTGTGGTATAATCGATTCGGAAGAACAAACTAGATGCAAGGTTAGATAGGATAGATATTTTAGGCTCAAGGTTTTGATTTGTGTGGACTCCCCTCTTCTCCCCTGGTTCCGATACAAAGATGCTAACAATCACCTAAAGCAGGCATGGATTAAATATGAGAAACTTGGAGAATTTTATTTTTTCTGCGGAAAACTCAGCCACACCCTCAGTCGATGCACTGCTAAGGATAGTGGTGGATCTAATATGGGATCGTGTATGATCACATGACCCCTTTTCACCGGCGGCTAGAAGGGAGAGGGTATCCCTCTATGGGCACCGGTCACATGGTTTTAGAAACTCAGCCCCCACAAGGACTGAGTTTCTAACAATTGCAGCGAAGGGTTGAAGAACCCCTCGCTGCAATAAAACTTATTATTATTATTATTTAGCCCCTGTCGAAACGGCATCGTTTCGCCAAGGGCTAAGTTATTTTTTTAAATTTGGTCCCTGACAAAACGATGTCGTTTCTTTAGGGACCAAATTTAAAAAAAAATAAAACCCCCAGCAAAACGAAAAAAAGTAAATCCCCCAGCAAAATGACATTGTTTCGCTAGGGAAAGGTTTTTTTTAAAAAAAGGGATGCATTTTTACAACTCCTCTTCCCTCTCTCTCTCACAGAGCCCAAACCTTCTCTTCCCCAAACCCAGCCAGCAACCACCAGCCCTCAGTGCCGGTAGCATCAGGCAATCGCCAATGTATGCCGTCAACTCCCTTAGTAAAATTCTGGTTCCGCCACGGGTTAAGAGTGCCCATGATGAGCATGCAAATTGACAATTCTCCTTATAGCCCAGGCATTAGAGCTTTCTCCTTTAGGTTCTTGTCTAAAGAATTCAATTCCTATTCTCTCCATGCTTGGTCGGTGGCACCAAAAAGACCAGATATTTTGCTGAAGAACAAAAAATCGGTTATTGCTCCTATAGTTGAATCACCGCCGGACATCGCTGTTGTGCATTGACCAATGGACAATCCGTCCATTCTCTCTCCTTCTGCCAATACCCCCCTTGATGCTTGGCAAGCCATGATTTCTTCTTCAGTCTTGTCCACTACTGAGGTGAGAGAAGAGTCAGAAAGAGGGCTTTAATCAGACACAATCCTCTAGCTTAGTGTCAGTTGACACCACTTTTTCGATTTTTAATCAAGACTATTTGGGTGAGACGGGAAAGGTGGCAGATCACAAGGAGAAATAACAATCTTTAGTTTCTATACCATCATTTCAGCTGGCTTCATTTAATGCTTCTGCTTGTAAGGAAAAGTTTCTTAAACCTATGGATCCCACCCTTACTTAGCCTCAACTTAAAAGTCAAGCTAACTGATTTAGTGGGCCTGGACTGAGATTCTAACCCAAATCAAGTTACACATGTTGACCCTTATGCTTCTTCCTATTTGATCTCATCCTTGGCTCACATTTCAAGAGATCTTTGCTTGAGCCTGTTAACATTTCAAGCCCATTTAAAATGCCTAAATTATCACACTTTGGCCCGCTTTTTACTGACCTTTCTGTGAAGTCATTGGACATAGTAGGTCTCCTTGAAAATATTGTAAACCCAGTTTCCTTCCATCCAGGTTTGAATCCTATAGTGGAAATTGAGGAGCATGTTTCTGTTACCAAAAAAATGGAAGGCTTTGTCTAGAAAGAAAAATAAGGCAGATAGAAGTTCCCATTCTTTTGTTATTGGCGCTGGTGGCATGCCGTTAGCCACCAACGAACCATGATCCTCCTAAAGTGTTTAGGGCCAGGTGGCTGGCGGGCCTTGCTCTGTATGTGCGATTCGGGCTATATCTATTTTTACCGTCGGATCCCTAATTTCATACTTAGTTTTTTTACTTTCTGGGGATTTTTGGAAATTAGGGAGTTTTTTATTTACTCTTATTTTAGTCGGTTTATTATCTAACATTTTTTGCTTTTCGGCCCGATTCTTCCTATGGTGACACTTTGAAGTCAGACAATCTCCCAAGATATTTTGTTGGTTAATCTATCTTTGTGATGGATTCGAGCTGTACTTGTTGGTTCTGTTTTATTCATCTTATCTTGTATTAGCTCTTTATTGTTTGCTCCATAGCTCTAGGCATTTTTGGTTTTTTTTTTTCAGACTTTAGTTTCCCTCAACTTATTCAATATTCGACGATGGATTGGAGCATTAGATGGAGACTTCCTGAGCTCTCCACAATCAATCTCGTTGTTCAACAGCTTGACTGGTCAAGGTCTTCTATGTTGCTTCGCTGGACCGCTGCTCCCGTAGTTGGCTGAGTCATATTTGTCTTTTTAATTTAGTTTAGTTCTGTCTATGACAAAGTATGGAAGATTATTTTACTTCTTTTTGTAATTTTGTACCCCCAAGATCCCCAGCCTTTTGGGTGTACTATTGTATATTTCTCTATTATTATTATTATTAATGATATTTTATTTCTATTGCTAAAAAAAATATGTGAGAAATCATTCACGTGGAAATCATTAGTTGTATTAGAGGAAAAATTTGTGAATAGTGGCTAAATGGCTATTCCACAATGAAAAATTAAGAATATGAAGAGGGGTCTTAAGATTATAAAAAGACCCCTCCTCCCTTATCTAAAACCTACCCCAAGCAAGCCCAATTGTTTATAAGACTTATTTTTTTCTTCTCTTTTTTGTATTTCTTTTTTAAAATTAGTAATATTATTTTGATGGTGTCCGAGGACATATATAAAATTAGTCGAATCTCGTTAAATTTTGATATTCTCTTTATTTTATTTAATAACTATTTTTGGTATAGTTGTGTAGTATTTTGTGATAGTGATTATATGTTTAAGAAAATTCTGTATAAAGAAAGACTTGATATTTAAGAGTGTCCATTGTGACCCACCTCTTTTTTCTGAGAATTTTTCTAATATAATTATTGACGTAATTATTCACACACTATACATATTATTGATAAAAAATTAATTCAATTTTTACAATAAAATTAAATATATAAACACTGTACTTATATTGATTACAGTAGCAAAAATAATATTTATCCTATTTTTCTCTAATTTCTCTATTCTTCTTCTCCTTCTGCTGTTGCCCTATTCTTTAGTTCTTCTTTCCGCGGTCAATTCTTATGTTCCCCTGCTTCTCTTCTTCTTCTTCTTCCCTTCTCTTTTCATCTCTCAGGTTACATGACAATGTCAAAAGTGGAAAAATGCATTTTCGATGCTTAAAAGGATGGAATTTGGTTGAAAGTGACCGGCATTACTACAAAACTATGTGTTTGACGTTTTGGTCCATTTTCCATTGAGCAAAACTCAAGAGCTACTCAAATGCTAGTCTTGACATTTGAGCAAAATTACTAAACGATCGCGGCTGTTATTTCCTTTCAACTATTCTATAAATAAAAAACAAGAGCTATTTATTCTACTTTTTTGCTTTGCATCACAATGCTTGCACAAAATGCAACCAATCGAAGAAAGAGAATGTCATTTATCATCTAAGCGAGAGCCCGTGAGTTCTACAATCAAATTGAGCAGTTGTCCCTTGCCGTAGTATGAGGATACTGCAAATTAATTTTTAAGTTGCTATTTTCCTCATGCATCTTTAGACTCCCAAACTTAAGGTTGTTGTTTTTAACAAACCAATTGTTAAAATAGTTTCTTAATTGAGCATTTTAAAATTAACTAGTAGTAGGTGTGGACTTCATTTTATTTTATAATTTATAGTTTTACTCTATTTTTATTTTACATTTTTTCGCCGTTCTTTCACGGCATTTTTCTTTAGCCATTCTGAAAAACAAGAATTTGAAAAAGTTTAAGATATGAGCAATTTTAGCGCATAAATCAGCTAGTATATATTTGAATAGCAGACTGCTTCCAAATCTTCTAACTAAAAAACGTTTATCTATAATTGCACATTTACCACCTCTAGTTCACAAGAAAGATCCTCTACCCGCATTTAGAACTCCCAAAGAACTTCCCTAGCTAAGTTCTTTTCTCCATTAAAGAACTCCCTAACTTGGCCTCTAGCTGCTAGAGCTGCTTATGAGTGTGCATTTGCTGGATCTGAGAATCAGATAGAATTAAGTAGATCCAAAGATCAACTTATTGGTGAATGCCCTGCTCACCTCAAAAGTAGCAATAAGATTTGTCAAAAAGGAATAATTCAAATAGAGATTTAAAGGATAAATTAGCAATATGATTTGTGAAAATAGGAATAATTCAAATAGAGATTTAAAGGATAAAATTGCTAAATATTTAAAAGCAGAAGGCAGCTGCTAGTCCCAGAAAGTTCGCTACTAGTTTGGCTAATAGAGGTCTTAATCTCATCCCCAAGAAGAAGTGAGCAGTTGCATAGGAGTCTCATAACTCCACGGTCTGCAATTGAAAAATGCCAAAGGATGATCTGAGATATTGGCGGCGAAGTGTGAAGCAGTTCCTGCTTAGAAGACCTGGTACTTTTGCAAGAATGTTTTATGGATTCATCCGGTAGATCAGAAAGTGTCAAGTCCTCAATCTCATCAAAATATTTGGTGCTTATACCCTTGTATCGGTATGATTTTGTTTTAGCAAATATTATTATACACTTATTTTGCTTCGGATATATATCAACGTAATTTTAATAGAAAATTTTGAATGATTAAAGAATGGAAAAAAGTTATTCTTGTAATTAATGACAATGTCAACTTCTTTGTGAAAATAAAAAAAAATTCATTTGCTTTAAGATTCTATAATCATTATGAGAGAAAATGAATACATGATTATTCACAAACATAAGGTGGTAAACACATCCTTTATTGCCTTTCAAAAAAAAAAAAAAAAAAAACACATCCTTTATTATATGCAAGAGCATTAATTAATACTGTTTAGTAGCTTCGACCTTTATAGCATTAGCATCAACCAATACTTCAATTTTCTCAGTTTCTTCAATAGGACTGAAGCCATTAGGAGTATTAATAATGATCTCTCTTTTAAATTCATTGCTCTTCATTACTCTCGTAGCACGATTTATTTCTGATTCAGTATTTCCGGATTTGGGTTCTGGTATTTTTCGCGTAGCACATTTTCTGAAAGAAAAAAAAAAACAGAAAAATCTTAAAATCTTAAATAAAAACAAAGAAAAAACTATTTAAAATTGAAAGATTAACATACATGACAGAAGCTTTTCTTTGGTAGGGCTTGAAATTGGGCAAATTAACTGTGGTCTTTGCCAAGAAGCTGTTACTCACTAGAGCCATGTTGAGCAAATTTTGAAGATCTTTTTTCTTATTTGTATACTCGAATTTTGATTTTACTGATTTCTCTGAGTACCAACTGAAGCATCGAGGAAAGATTTATAGGCAAAAGCTTTGGGTTATGCCCATTAAACTTCAATATTATGTGGTCTTTTTTTAAAATTTTTGAAATGGTCAACAAGGCTTATATATATATAACACATGGGTTGTATTATATATTTTTAACATTGAAATATGTGAAAATAATATATATATATATATATATACCAATATATATATATTTGGAAGTATATATGTTAATTAGCACGCCATTTTTATACTCAATTGTAGTCGAACATATAGATATGTTCACCAACAAACCAACAAACATTTCACCCTTCCACAATAAAATAAAATAAAATAATGTTTTATGTGATTTTTTTAAATGTTTTAAGTCATAGTCTCGTGAGCCATGTGAAATTAATAAGTGAAATTAATAAAATTGAAGGTATAGTAATCCAATTCCTAATTAAACAATTATCACACTCGGCTTGCAGAACGAGTAGATTAATTAAAATATTGTTTACGCACCATCTTATGAGATTAATTAAAAAACAGTCATAATATACGACATTTATATTCAGTATTTCTTTTTAAGGTTTATTGTTAAAAAATTAATATAAAAATGAAAAAAATTATTTAAAAAAAAACGAGAAGAATGAAAAGCAAAACCAGACTCGAGTCAGAATTTTAATTGACTCAATCCAAGCACGGGAAGGTGCCTAGTGGCTAACTGACTATTAAAAGAAAATACCTTACAATTTCTTATTGTGAAACTATCAGGTTCAGTCCATTAGTCAATTCAACACCATGTTGTAGGTTCTTTCAATCCATTAATTGTTGAAACCGATCATTGCATGTATGTGGCCGTTGGCAAACTGAAAGGTTGAATGGGTCGGGTTAATTTTAGATCCAGTCATCCCGCGTCAAAGTCACCATTACGATGATTATTATTGTGTTTAATATTCTTTTGAAAATTTTTAAGGGGTAATTAAATATTTTTAAAATTTTAATATATATATATATATATTTAGAAAAGTAGTGGCAGTTGACTACTTGCCCTCCTTCTACGATGAGTAACCTGGACCAATCAAGTAGCAGCGGGAGATGGGGCGAAGTTAGATTTTTAATAGAAGGGGGTAAAATTTTATTTATAATTTTAACTTCATCTTTAATTTTTTCTCCATATTGTTGTTTTAATGCTCACTAAATTAATAATATATATATATATACACTTACAAATTTATTTGATACATGAAAAAAAAATAAAGAGAAAATAATATTATTTCACGAAGATAATATTTTAAAAAAAAGTTGAATAAAAAAATTATCACAAAATATTAAAAATAGAAATAATAAAATCAAAAATAAAAATCAAAAAGAAGAAAATTAAAAGAATTTTTTTAAAAAAAAAATTGAAGATTCTAACCTTATGTTATTTTTTAATTTCTTTATTTTTTATTCTGCTTTCAATTTCTTCCTAATCTCTTGATTTATTAGATGAATTTAAGTTAATTTAGTTGAAAAATTTATCATTTTTCTTATTTTTTTCTCCATTGAAGAGTATAATTTTTTTCAATTTTTTTTTGAAAAATATATTTATTTGGTAAAAAAATAATTTATTGAAATTTTTTTTACTTAATCTAAAGAAGAGACAGGAAATAATTTAAATTTTGAAGGAGAGCAAATAAAAAATTTTAAATTTTTACTATATATATATATATATATGTATATGTAGTTTTTTTTTTGAAAATAGAAGAGGGCAGTTAGCCCATTTCTTTATATGTGCCTTTGCCCTTGAGCGGGAGAGTCATCGCCAATCACCTCTGGACGATGACGCATGCTTGATCGAACCTCCATTCATGTAAATTTTGGTGGCCTTAGAATCATCACCCTTTGAATCTTATTTCTATATACACCATGTCTCGTGAAATCCACTAGTTATGATAATAAAAAACAATCATAATGTCCATTTCTAGACGCCTATAGTGTGAGACGAGTTGGATGATACCTTTCACCTCCCGGCACCACTGGTAACATGTGGGTCCCAAATTCCAAAACTTCATTTCAATTTTTCTACACATTTAATGACTTTATTTCACTTGAAAATTACGTATTAATGGTGAGCTATTTAATTTAAAGTTAATTTTTTCATACCATTGATTTTGAAATGTATGCGTGTATAATTGTGGAGCATAGAATTCTTGAAGTTAATGGATAGAAATTATTTGTGTATAAAATATATAAATTATTTAAATTGGTAAAGGACAAAAAAAAAGTATATAAACTTAAGGATACTGCTATTTGTACAAATTATTTGTGTATAAAATATATAAACTGAAAATCAAATGACTAAGTGTCATTTTCTAAGAATTTGCATCTTATCGGTATTTAAAATTATAATTTTTAATGCACATTTATGAGTCATTATCCTTTCCAATAACATTGAACAATTCACACATTAATTAAATTTTTTTCTCTTTTTGCCCTTAATGTATAACCAATTTAAATATCTTCAATTGAATTAAATTGGACTAAAAAACTAAAAGTCATATTTTTTTATGTGAAAATAAAATATGACTAAAGATAATGGGTCTAATTTGATCCCCTTTTTTTTCTTACCTAAATGCAATCTAAGTATGAATATCCTATTTATTTATTAAACTAAAGTTTAAATTTTTTAAAATTTTAAATAAAATTATATTAAAATAAAATTAAACCCAATGAATCAAACTAATTATTGATTCAATGAGTTATTTTTTATTTTCACTTCTTATTATATATATATATATCTTTTTAGCTTAAAAATATTTATTTTAAATTAATTAAATATATAAAACTTTGATGGGCATTATATGCTATTCTTATTCTTATTATTATCTTTGTACTTATTTATTTTAAAATTTTTAAGTAAATAAAATTAGACACATAATTAGTATTTATCCATACTTTTTAATTAATATGCAACTTAAAGATAAATATCATATTTGATCACTAAATCAAATCGAATTAATAACTAGGACTTAAGCTTTTTAAAAAATTTTAAATAAAATTATACTAAAATAAAATTAGACCAAATAAATCAAACTAATTACAGATTTAATTAGATACATTTTTTTTATTTTCACTTTTTATTATTTATATTTATTTCAAATTACTTAAACATAAAACTTCTATCTATTATTATTCTTATTATTATCTTTATACTTGTTTATCTATATTTTTTAGGTAAATAAGATCAAACATATTATTAATTTTTAACCATATTTTTTAATTAATATGTAGTCTCAAATGTGAATGTCATATCCGATTATTGTATTAAAACACATTTCATTAACCAAAACTTAAATTTCTTAAAATTTTAAATAAAACTATACTAAAATAAGATTAGACCGAACAAATTAAAATAATTATTAATTCAATTAGATTTATTTATTTATTTTCACTTTTTATTATCTATATGTTTTTCAGACTAAAAATATATTTTTTTAAATACTTAAAAATACAAAACTTCGATATATATATATTATATGTTATTTTTATTTTTTATTTTTTATTTTTTATTTTTATTTGTCTATGATAACATGTAAATCCAACACGTTTTTATTGATTATAATATGCTGATTTTGTGTTAATTGTGCTTAAAAGAGGAGTTTTTAGTTGGATTCTTGTTTTTGTGTTAGGATATACTGGATATGGTGAGAATGAAGCTAAAAGGAGTAGATTTGAAGATGTTTGTGGGAAGCAGTAGCTGCTGAAATCTGTTTGGAAAATATGAAGTTGTCAAGTCCTTAGCCTTTGGCAAGACTAAGCAACAAGCGAACATATGCAGACTGATTTATACTAGTGGCTGACCTGCGACTTATTGAGACTGTTTTCAGCGTGTTTTAGAGCAGAGGAATGATATTAAACACTGTTTAGTGGGCCCCTTTTATTGTATTATGTTTTGGCCCCACGTTTAGGAGTATATAAGTTAAAATTAGGTTTTTAAATAGACACTTTTTGATTATGTAAAGGGATATACGAATTTCAGCTTTCTTTGACAGATTTTAAAATGTTTTCTTCCATAGCCATGTGTGGCTAAACTCTTTATTTCAGACAATGATTAATTCAAGGTTGAAGTTCTTAAGATTGTGAGGTTTGATTGTGCCTAATTATTCTTTTTGATTCTTTTGCATTCATACTTTTACTGTGGCTTATTGGGAAAATCCATCCTTAATGTATTTTTATTAGTTGATTGATCTGGCCAATTGATTAATTGATAGGATACATATAGCTAATCAATGAGATTAAATTCGTAATTGTTTATTCGAGTTGATACAAGTGGCAATTGGTATAACTTGATTGTGACGGGCTTTTGGGTTATATTAAGCAATTGTACGATCTAATCTAAATGAATCTCGCTAGTAGGTTTGTTGGTTAGGGCAAGGTCTTTCTAGTGTTCATTGCAATCAATAAATTAAATCTTGTCGCTAGTATTAGGGTTGTTTATTGGTTAGGGGTTATTCATAGCGCTATGTCTTGCTTAACCTATTCAGAACGGAAAGATTGGTCGGAGACGCTAGCTTGAAGGCTATAACTTGCCTGTGAATATGAATTAAAAAGATTATTTTTAGCCCGTGATCAATCCGTGAGAATTTCATACCGCGAATCGTCCTTGACTGAGTTCACTTCCATTGATTTTAAGTTTTAATTATTTTCTGCTGTTTTAATTTATTTCTTAATTAATCTTGCTATTTAATTTCGTCCCTTTTTACCTAAGCTATTTCTCCCATTTTATTTTTAATTTTCACTCACAGCAGGTAGCATATCTGATTAGCCTTGGGCAAGGCTAGTCCCTAGGGTTCGACCCTTCTCATCCTATTTACAATATTCTCGTGTTGTTTTGTTTTGGAGAGCAGGTTTTTATTTTTGGTGGCTTCGACACCCATCAAATTTTGGCACCGTTGCCGGGGACTAGTTTACATTACTATTATTGCTTCTTTGAATGACCAGATCTGAAAATTTGCAATTGGAATTTGATCTTGAGATAGAAAAGACAGCCCGTATATTGACGAAGGAAACCAGGCTATGAAAAAGGGCTGCAACTGCTTCTACAGCTGATCCAGAAATTATAATTACTGATTTAGTTGAATCTTCAACTGAATTTGATCCTGAATTAGAAGAAACCTCAACAGAATCTGAAAGAGAGGAACAGACGGCTGATAATCAGACTGTTAGAGAGCTGCAAGCAGCCCCTGTGGAGCAGCAACCTTTGTGCATAACTTATCCCAACTTAGATGGGCCGTTTGAGCTGAAATCCGGCTTAATTCATCAGCTACCTACTTTCCATGGGATGAAGACTGAAAACCCACACAACTTTTTGAAAGAGTTCCATGGAGTTTGCTCTAGTATGAAGCCTCAAGGGGTGACGGAAGAGCAAATTAAGTTGAGAGCATTTCCGTTTTCACTTAAAGATGCTGCTAAAGAATGGTTGCTTAACCTACCACCGGGTTCCATAACGACATGGCTTGGTATGGCTCAAGCATTTTTGGAGAAATATTTTCCCGCTTCCAGGGCAGCCATTATTCGTAGGAAAATATGTGGGATTAAGCAACGAGTTGGAGAGAGCCTTTATGATTACTGGGAGAGATTTAAGAGATTATGTGCAGCTTACCCACAACATGGGATGTCGGATCAGTCTTTGATCCAATATTTCTATGAAGGAATGGTGGATATGGAAAGAAAAATGGTTGATGCAGCAAGTGGAGGAGCCTTGGTAAATAAAACTCCAGCCCAAGCTAGGGAGATTATAACTACTATGGCAGCCAATTCACAACAATTTGGGCAAATTGAGGAACCCTCAAAGAAAATTTATCAGGTAAGTAGTTCTTCTATGGAGGATAAACTTACTGAACTAACATTCGCGTTTAAAACTTTCACTGCAAGATTCAATGCCCGTGCAAATGTGTGTGGATTGTGCTATTCACCTGATCACCCGACAGATATGTGTTCTCAAATACAGGATGATCAAGAGCAAGTGAGTGCTATAGGTGGATATTCTGGGCAGCCCCGAAGGCCAAACAATTCTTTCCCTAACTCATCTAATGAGGGATGGAGAAATCAACAGAATTATGGCTATGGGAATAGGCAGCAGAATTTTCAACAAACTAGGCCGCCTCCTCAACAAGCTTCTAATTCAAACATGTCTTTGGAAGACATAGTTAGATCCCTTGCCATAAGCACGGCTGCATTTCAGCAAGAATCGAGAAGAGAAATGAATGAGATGTCCACAAATGTAAATGCCTTCCAACAAGAAACTAGGAGGAGTATTCAAAATGTGGAAACTCAAATCAGCCAATTGGCTTCTTCTTTGAGCAGATTGGAGACACAAGGGAAGTTACCCTCCCAAACAGTCAAAAATTCGAGGGAAAATGCAAGTGCCATCACCTTGAGGAGTGGTAAAGAGCTGGATACACCAGCCCCAAAGAAAGGCAGCAGTGGGTCTAAGGGAGAAGCTGAAAAAGAGTTGGAAATTCAGAAAAAAAGAGACTCCCAAGCAGGCAGAAGTACAGCAGCCCCAGTCATTCACAGTCCAGCCTCCTTTTCCAGAGAGATTAGCAAAGACAAAAAAAGAAAAAGAGGAGAAAGATATCTTGGAAACTTTTCGCAAGGTAGAGGTAAATATTCCCTTACTTGACGCTATTAAGCAAATACCTCGCTATGCAAAGTTTCTTAAGGAACTCTGTACCAACAAGAGGAAGTTAGATAGTGTTGAGAAGGTGGAGATGGGTGAAGTTTGCTCCGCCATGATTCAAAGGAAGGAGCTTCCACAAAAATGCAAGGATCGAGGTATGTTTGCTATTCCTTGTGAAATAGGTAATGTAGGGATTAAGAGAGCTATGTGTGATTTGGGAGCTTCCATAAATGTCATGCCTTTGTCTATCTATTCATCTTTCAAGGGTTGTCCTTTGAAAGAAACACGTATCATTATTCAGTTGGCAGACAGGTCTATTGTGTATCCCGTGGGATTGCTAGAGGATGTTTTGGTCCAGGTAGGTGATTTAATTTTTCCAGCGGATTTTTATGTGCTTAATATGGAGGATGATAAATCCTCAACCACAGCTGATTTGTTGCTTGGGAGACCTTTCCTTCGCACTGCAAGGACAAAAATTGATGCCTATGAAGGAACATTATCCATGGAATTTGATGGTGAGAAAGTCGAATTTAATGTTTATGAGGCAATGAAATACCCAAGTGATGTGTCTAGCCTTTGTTGTATTGATGCTATTGACCCTTTAGCCCAAGAGGTTTTTGAATTAGATGCTGTTGATGAACTTGATTTAGTGCTTTGCAGGAATATTAATATGGACAGCATCAAGGGACTTGAGGAGACTTTCTTAATTAGTGAAAATGTGCAGGAAATCGTGTGCGAGATGGCAGCAAATCAGCCCCTAACAAACAGCCACAACCGTGCTAATTTGCCTTCTCACCATGAGAAGCTTTTACCATCTATTTTGCAGGCACCCAATTTGGAGCTGAGACCACTGTCCGGTCACTTGAAGTATGCATTTCTGGGAGATGGAGATACACTACCTATAATTATCTCCAACAAGCTTAGTAAGGATGAAGAAGAAAGCTTGGTTCAAGTTCTTAGGAAGTATAGAGAGGCTATAGGGTGGACAATAGCTGATATTAAAGGATTGAGTCCATCGACTTGCATGCATAGGATTCTTTTGGAAGAAGGCAGCAAGCCCAAAAGAGAGGCTCAAAGACGTTTGAATCCACCTATGATGGAGGTGGTGAAGAAGGAGATACTCAAGTTGTTAGATGCCGGCATGATCTATCCAATTTCGGATAGTAAGTGGGTGAGCGCGGTGCAAGTAGTGCCAAAGAAGACCGGAATTACTGTGGTGGAGAATGCCGATGGAGAGTTGGTCCCTACAAGAGTTCAAAATGGGTGGAGAGTGTGCATAGATTATAGGAAGTTGAATGCAGCAACAAGGAAAGATCATTTCCCACTTCCTTTTATCGACCAAATGTTGGAAAGGTTGGCTGGTCGCTCTCATTACTGTTGTCTTGATGGTTTTTCAGGTTTCTTTCAAATACCAGTGGCACCCAAAGACCAAAAGAAGACGACTTTCACTTGCCCTTTTGGTACATTCGCTTATCGTCGAATGCCGTTTGGGCTTTGCAATGCACCAGCCACGTTCCATAGGTGTATGGTTAGTATATTTTCAGATTTTGTTGAGGAAATTATAGAGGTATTCATGGATGACTTTACTGTCTATGGTAATAGTTTTGATGAATGCTTAACTAACCTTACAAAAGTCTTAAAGAGGTGTATAGAGTCAAACCTAGTGTTGAATTATGAGAAATGCCATTTTATGGTAGATCAAGGTTTGATTCTAGGACACATTGTCTCATCTAAAGGCATAGAGGTTGACAAAGCTAAAATTGATGTGATAAAAACCTTACCTTACCCCACAAGTGTGCGGGAGATTCGTTCTTTTCTTGGCCATGCAGGTTTTTACAGACGTTTTATCAAGGATTTTTCAAAGATAGCTCAACCACTTTGCAAGCTCTTGCAAAAAGATGTGCCTTTCTATTTCAACGAAGAATGTAGAGAAGCATTTGATATGCTGAAAGAGAAGTTGGTTTCTGCACCAATAGTCCAACCACCGAATTGTAACTACCCTTTTGAGATCATGTGCAATGCGAGTAACTCTGCTGTAGGAGCTGTACTTGGGCAGCATATTGAGAAGAATCCCCATGTCATTTACTACGCATCAAGGACTTTGGATAATGCCCAATGCAATTACTCCACCACGGAGAAAGAGCTTTTGGCAATTGTGTTTGCTTTGGAGAAGTTCAGGTCATACTTGTTGGGAACTAAGGTGATAGTTTTCTCTGACCATGCAGCCTTGAGGTATTTGATAAAGAAGAGAGAATCCAAGCCTCGCTTGATTTGTTGGATCCTTTTGCTTCAAGAGTTCAACATGGAGATACGAGATAAAAAGGGTTCCGAAAACCTTGTGGCTGATCACCTTAGTCGGTTAATTTTGAATGAGAAACCGATGCCGTTGGATGATGATTTTCCGGATGAGCAACTCCTTAGCTTCCAAAAAGTTGTTCCATGGTATGCTGACATAGTGAATTATTTGGTTGCTGGAACCTTACCGGGAAATTTGACTAGAGCTGCAAAAGATAAGATCAAGCGAGATGCCAAGTATTATACTTGGGATGATCCCTACTTATGGAAGTTTTGTTCTGATCAGGTCATAAGAAGATGTGTTATGGATGTGGAAGTGCAGTCCATACTGAAATTCTGCCATTCCTCGGCGTGTGGAGGCCATTTTGGTCCCCAAAGGACAGCTCGCAAGATTTTGGAGTGTGGCCTATTCTGGCCATCAATGTTCAAAGACTCATATATTTATTGCAAATCTTGTGCAAATTGTCAGAAGACAGGTAATTTGAGTCGCCGAGATCAAATGCCCCTCACCTCTATTTTGACATGTGAGATATTTGATGTTTGGGGTATAGATTTCATCGGGCCATTCCCATCGTCATTCGAAAATAGCTACATATTGTTGGCAGTAGACTATGTTTCCAAGTGGGTAGAAGCTAAGGCTACCCGGACTGATGACGCTAAGACAGTGGTGAATTTTGTGAAAAGCCATATCTTTTCTCGATTTGGGATTCCAAGAGCAATTATCAGTGATCGAGGAACTCATTTTTGCAACAAGGTTATGGAGAATCTATTCAGGAAGTACGGCATTACACATCGAATCTCCACAGCTTATCATCCACAGACAAGTGGACAAGCAGAAATTTCGAATAGAGAGGTGAAGTCTATACTCGAGAAGACTGTGAATCTTAGTAGAAAAGATTGGAGTACTAAATTGGAAGATGCTTTGTGGGCCTATAGAACGGCATATAAGACTCCGATTGGAATGTCGCCTTATCGCTTAGTTTATGGCAAACCTTGCCATTTGTCTGTTGAAGTGGAACACCGAGCATTTTGGGCTATTAAGTGCTGCAATATGAAGTTTGAAGAAGCTGGTGAGCATAGGAAGTTGCAGTTACAGGAGCTTGAGGAAATTCGCAATGAGGCTTATGAGAGTTCAAGAATCTACAAGGAGAAGACTAAAGCTTTCCATGATGGCATGATATCCAGGAAGAATTTTATAGTTGGTCAAAAAGTTTTACTTTTTTATTCTAGATTAAAATTATTTCCTGGTAAATTGAGGTCCAGATGGATGGGACCTTTTGTTGTTACTAATGTTTTTGCTCATGGTGCAGTTGAAATTCGAAGTTTAGAGACTGATAAAGTCTTCAAAGTCCATGGACATCGGTTAAAGCCATTTTATGAAAATTTTACAGCTCCACAATCAGAGGAAATGGAGCTAGAGGAACCAGGGAAGTCCAATTAAAGAGTTTGGAAACGTCTAGCCGGAGACGTTAAACTATGGCGCTTACTGGGAGGCAACCCAGCACATGCTTGCTAAGTTTGAATTTTTGCTTTATTTTGTTTTATTTATTTTATTTTTCTTCTTAAAAATAATAATAATAATAATTTTGATGAACAGTACTATCTTCTTCCTCGGGCAGTCTGGGAATTCTGAGTGAGGTGTACGTTAAAATATGGTCTTCAATGGTGAAGTAGTTTTTTTTTCTGCTGTGAAATTTTAAATGTTGAAGTAGTTATAGTAAGAGTTAGTGGTCTAGGACTAAATAGTGTTATTTTATATTTACCACAATTTTTCTCTTATTATACTAATAAAGTACAATAATTGTTATGTTATTTTTACACCCAAAGTAAAAGTTAGAACTACCTCACCCTCCTCTCTCCCTCTCTCGCACGACCTAGCCACTTCCCATCCCCATTAGCTGCTGCGCCTCCAGCCACCGTGTCCCCTTTGCCGATCAACCGCCGCCGCCTCAACCCAAATCGCCGTCACCCTCAGGTACCTAAGCCACCGATCCCCAAGCACCACGGATTCTCTTCCTCTTTCAGAAATCGCGAGTTGCGATTAGGGAGCTATTGACCACCGATCGACAACCATCCTCCGCCTCCAAAAGCTCTTAACCTGAAATGCGAAATAAAGGGAAGAAATCGACTTGAACCACGACAAGCTTGAACCCTAAAAACCCCAACTCCATCCGATTTTCACCCATCTCCTAAAATGCCCCTCTATTCCCGTCGCCATACATCTAATCGCACCCATCACCGATCTGAACTCCGACCACCGCCGTAACATAACTGTCATCATTCAGGTACGTTTTCTATCACTTTTCTTAATAATCTCTTCTAATTCTATTGTGAGATTGAGCATTGACAGTTTGAGAAATATTTCTTAACTGAAATTCTGATTGAAAATTGAGGAATTGGTTGGCTAGAATTCGGGAATTGGTAGTATTTGATTGAGAAATTGTGTCGCATTTTGTTTGCTATGTGTTCTTTTATGCTAAGGATTTTCTGGCAGATAAATATTGGGTATTTGTAGGTTACTGCTTTTCTCTTCTCCCTACTGCTTGTAGATTCCAAGTTAGAGCGGTGGAAATTAAACAGAAGAACAATATTGGGTGTTCATTGATTTGAATATATTATAATTTGATTGTTAATAGAGTTGATTAGTTGTGAATTATTGGATTAACAAGTTTTCATGTGCAAACTTATTAATTTATAGAGCTGTCAACTCTGTTATGTTTATGAAATTGCATTCCTACTCCTGCTTAGAGATCAATTAGCTGATTTGGTATATGATCTGTGATGAAATATGGGAATTGACTTGTTTGAAAGGTTACTGTTGAGTATTGGAATTTATCTAAGATCAATTATTTTTTCTTTTGCTTGTTTTGGTTTTATGCTGAAATGTGCATTAATTGATCTGTACAGGTAACTCCAATGATTTCATTGAAATCAACTCATGAATATTTGCATTAATTTTCTAGTTTTGATTTACTTTTGATTGGTCATAATTGCTTTGAATGGGAATTGCTGGTTGCTTTTATCTTTAAGAATTGAGTGTCACAGATTTGGCTAAAAAAAATAAAAAATAAAAAAAAGGTGTCAATTGCTTGTTTGCTTGCTCGTTTCGGTTTGCGTTTGGTGCTCAACTTTCTTGCAGGTAACTTGCCAATATCGACCAATGGCTCGGACCAGATTCACTTCCAAAAAGAGCAAGTAGACCGCTACACCCCCACCACTTTCTGAACCAGCTCCTACTTCCCCACTACCGCAACCTGAACCATCCTCACCTACATCATCACAAATTTCTTTACCCGATATTCATGGAACCTGCCTTTCCCTAGAAGAGATGTCCATACTATTGCGTGATTACATTCAGTTGAAAAAGAGGAAGACATACAGAGGTTCATCCAGCATTATTCGGTCATTAGCTACGTATGTACAGAAAGATGATTCCGCTCCTGCTCCTACAGATGTTCAACATCAGCATATAGAAGCAGTTTCTACAGCTGAATTTGTTTAAGATAATGAAGAAAATTCAGTCCCTATGCACTCTGTTCATGAATAGCCACAAACTGAGAGCTCCCATTCTGTTAATGAGGAGCAGCCCCAAGGGTCACCAGACAACCTTCCAGAGGAGATTTTTGATGAAGCCAATGAAGAGGAACCAGCTCAAGTGCATTCTGAACATGAGCAATAACCATCTAGCCCCCAGAATAGCCTTCCAAAAGAGGTTTTTGGAGACATACCTGAGGCAGAACAAGAAGTGGCAGAACCAGCCCCTAAAAAGAGGAGAAGAGCAAGGTTTGGTCAAGGAAAGAGTTCATATCCGCCTGCTACAGAGGCTTTGCATGGTCACTTGACTTTTGGACGCCGTGAACACAAAAAGAGGTATGCCTTTTACCAAACTTGCTCAATACTAAGTGCTAAATCTGTCCATGTTGAAACTTTGTGAGATTTACACTTGTTTGATGAATTTGAGGATTTGATTGCTAACATAGGATGGCAAACATACTTTTCTATGAATTATCCATCCTACACTGAGTTGACTAGGGAATTTTATTCCACTTTTAATTTTGAGCATAAAAAGAAAAATTTCAACATTTCTATTCCAACAATTCATTTTCGGCTTATGGGTCGCATGTTTCATTATTTTATTGATGATCTCAATGTTGCTTTAGGTTTTGTCACTAGAGAGAATGTTGTGAGTCCTGAGTATGTCCATGCATATTGTGATTTTCCAACAACTGATTTTGATCAATTGACTGCCTATAAATCACTTATCGGACTCCAAAATGTGCAATTTGCTCCTAGCAAGTCTAAAGCCAACTTGGTTACAAGTGCTGCTTTGCGCTACATACATAGGTTCCTAGCCTATTCTTTCTCAGGTCGCAATAATAATGTTCCTATGCTTAGTAAAGCTGAACTTTTCTTTTTATGGTGCATGGTGGAGAACAAAAGAGTGAACCTAGGATATTGGTTAGCCGATGAATTTCGGAGGAACATTAGCCATCGTAGAAATATGTCCTTAGGATTCATTGTGACTAAACTAGCACTGCATGAACAGCTCATCACACTTCAAAATGATTTGCATTGTGCTTGTCGTATGCCCCCTCTTGATTTGGATTGTTTGGATTCCATGTTTTTACTACGCCGTGAGGAAGGCGGTGTTGTGTCTTTTGTACCTGCAGGTCCATTAGCTAAGCAGCAGATTTTGAACTCTGACAACGAGGCTGCTGTTGCTGCCCCTTCAACTTCAGCAACGATACCACCAAGCATCGAAACCATATTGCAAGCTTTAGAGCAGCAATAATCAGCGATGCAAGCCATGTTGCAGAGAAACAATGATTTGCTGCAGACTTTGTTGGAACGGCTTGGAGACAGCCGCTCTAACCCCACTTCGCATTGAGGTTTGGTAGAAAATACTCCACAACAGGGCAATCTTCTTAACCTTTTCTTTTACATCTGATGCCTTGAGTCCACATTGAGGACAATGTGTGGAGTAAGTGTGGGGAGGTGTATAGTTATTACTATGTATATTTGCTGAGTTTCTGTGTTGTGGAGTAAGTTACTGCTGATTTTTACCATGTTGCTGTGATTGTCTTCTGTTCTTTTGTTTGGCAGCATGAATATTGATATTGTGAGCTTTACATGGATGTTTTGAGCTGCTGCCAAATGACTTATTTTGCTTCTTTGTTTGGCTGAGTTAGAGGTTAAGACACTTACCCCATGAAATTTTGAGTAAAATTTTGAGTTTGTTGATGCTATGTGCTGATTTTGGGATTTACTCAATGGGTTTATTGTGTCCTTGAACATGATTTGGAGCTTTTAGGAATTCTAGAGAGGAGTAATTTGCTTTTGAAATTTAGTTGAACACATGTGAGAACCTCGAATAACAAGACTAGTGAACGAGAATTCTAACTTGAGATTAACCATCACTGCACTTATGAACTTTGATTGCAAGCTGTTACACTTTGAATTCTAAAAATCTATTTTTCAAAATTTAGTTTCTTTCGATAAGTGTTTTTGAGAGCAATTTCCGAAGCCAAATTTAGGATAGCTTTCGAACACTAGAACTTTTTTCTACGCTCCCTTGAGGCGAAATCCTAGGCGATTCTCAACTTTAGAGATGATCTAGGCGTTCTTTTGGTCGATTCATTAATCCTTTTATATTTTTTCCACCTTTACGTTACCGTTCTTTTCACCCCTTCTAGCCTACGAAGTATGCTAAATGCGTACTCTAATTGTTTTCTTAGCCTACAATATAGCCATATACACCAAAAGCCCTTTGCCTACCACCCTTGAACAAGAAAATAGTCTTCTTAGTCATTGTTAAGCATGCACATGTGTAAGTTATTAAGAATTGGCGCAATTGCATTTTTGCTTAATGTCATTGACTTTGTTTAGTTTGTAGAAATAAATAGTCCTTGTGGCTTATGCGTTTAAAGTTTGTTGGGTTTAAGTTGGTTGTAAGTACTTTACTTATGTTTTAGTTTTTCATAAAAAAAAAAAGAGAAAAATGAAAAACAAAAATTAGAAAAGAAAGAAAAAAAAAGGTGTATTCAATTTCAGTTTTAGTTTTTCTCTAGTTTAAGCTTTTCTCTGGTTTAAGTCGCATTTGTCGCCATTAGTTAGTTCGTGCATTGTTCTTTTGAAATTAATTGTAAAAGACTTATTTTCTTGTTATTCTTAGCCTTACATTATCCTATCTTTTGTAACTATCACCCAGCCTAACCCATGTAAAGACCTAATGATCTTTGTTTGAGACTTGACCTACATTAGTGGAGAGGGAGTTTAGAGGGAGCCTATGGTTGTTTACTATTTTTGTTTTCTTGAAGCTATGAAAATGTTTTTGAAACGCTTGTTAATTGCTCGAGAAAACACTTGTTGATTCAAACTTCGAATGTGTGTGTGCGTGTTTTGAGAATTCTTAGTTTAACATTTTTCAATTAAAGTTCATAATGATGGAATGATGTTGATGGTTGGATTCTTAATTGCGATGTTGAGTTGTTTGGGGAACTTGTGTGTGTTTGATTGGGTTCTTAAGTGAAGTACGTGGTCTCCTAATATATTTGATTTTGAGTCCTAAGTCATGCTTGAGGACAAGCATGGGATAAGTGTGGGGAAGTTTGATAACATGTAAATCCAACACATTTTTATTGATTATAATATGCTGATTTTGTATTAATTGTGCTTAAAAGAGGAGTTTTTAGTTGGATTCTTGTTTTTGTGTTAGGATATACTAGATATGGTGAGAATGAAGCTAAAAGGAGTAGATTTGAAGATGTTTGTGGGAAGCAGTAGCTGCTGGAATCTGTTTGGAAAATATGAAGCTGTCAAGTCCTTAGCCTTGGGCAAGACTAAGAAACAAGTGAACAGATGCAGACTGATTTATACTAGTGGCTGACCTGCGACTTATTGAGACTATTTCCAGCGTGTTTTAAAGCAGAGGAATGATATTAAACACTGTTTAGTGGGCCCCTTTTATTGTATTATGTTTTGGCCCCACTTTTAGGAGTATATAAGTTAAAATTAGGTTTTTAAATAGACACTTTTTGATTACGTAAAGGGATATACGAATTTCAGCTTTCTTTGACAGATTTTACAATGTTTTCTTCCATAGCCATGTGTGGCTAAACTCTTTATTTCAGTCAAGGATTAATTCAAGGTTGAAGTTATTAAGATTGTGTGAGCGGGGATTTTCGCCCCCACTCCCGGTGGAATGGTTCTTGCGACTTCAGCACTGTTTAGGCTCGGGGCCTTAGAGAACACAGACCTAAGTCCGGAGAAAATGGAGTCGCCACCCGGACGGGCCGGGAAAAAAGAAAGGGGTAGATGACTCGATTCCTAAGGAATCCCCAACCCCCTAATGGGTTCGAAAAGTTGGGTACGTGTGGGGAAGGTGAGAAATGGCCCAACACCCCTACAACGCCCGGTTCATTGGAACCGACCTCCTTTACAGGTCTTAATATTATAAAATTCTTAAGTATAATAACATTATCCATATTACACACAATAATTAAAAGAAAGCATCAATATATTAAAATCAAAGTAATGTCCAAACAGAACAAAACAAATAAATGGACACCCATCCAAGGATGGAAACATGTCCTTACATCACATGCCTAGGTAGGACACCCACCAAAAGGTAGAAACATGCCATTTACATAAGTTCTAAAATAGAAAAGAAAATTAAATTACATGATGTTTAACTAATGAGGTACCCACCAAGTGGAAACATACCTCTTACATCTTTTGGAAGTCTAAATTAATTAATAAAGGTAAATAATCATTCATAATACATAAATCATTCATCAAAAATATTTAAATATCAATAATATAAACATCAATCCATGATAAATTAAATAAATCAAGTATTGAAATTAAATAAATTAAAGTATAAGAAATAGATCAAAGTATAACTAAATATGGAATTGAATAAAAGCAAATAAAAGTCTAATTTATGCCTACTGTAACTTTTTATGGAATTAAAATAGATTAGGGTTTTATGTTTTAAAGGGTTGGCAAGACACTTTGATTAAGCAAATTAAGGTTTGAATGGTGAAATCATGAAACTAGGGTTTTGGATACTTTGAAATACTTTTTAATTCATGATTTTTAAATAGTGAATTAAGCTACTATGACTTTTTGACTTTTTATGTTTTTATATTTTTTAATGTTTTAAAAGGACTAGATAAAAATTATGGTTTAAGGTTTTAAAAGGGTTAGTGTTCATTATTTTAGGTTTAAAAGTTGAATTTTGGATTTTAGACTTTGAAATTTGGGTTCTCGGGTAAAGAATTTGAATTAGAGTTTTAAAAAGCAATTTTATGATTTTATGAAGTTTTATGAATTTAAACAAATGGATTGAAGTTTTTATAAGTAGAAAAGATATTTTTTAAGGCTTTTTGAATGAAATAGAACCTACTTTAAAATCTTAAAAGAAACAGAATTTGATTTTGGTTTTGTTGAAAAATATGTTCAATTAGAGCTTTAGGGTTTTTAAGAAGAAAAAATAATAATTTTAAATCTTTTTAGAAAAGAGAGTCACGATTTAATGTTCTAATCTTGGAAAAGTTAAATTAAAATTCTAAAGTTTTTGATTTAAAAATAACCTAATTCCATAATTTGGCTATTGTAAAACATAAATAAAAAAAAATTTAACATACCTTCTTTTGTTGATTCTTCCAAAAATAATTCTTCTTGGATGAACTAGCTCCAAAAACAAGCCTTGGTTACCTTTGAATTGATTAAATCGTGCTACTGCTGCTTTAAATATCAATTGAATTGAGTTTTTCATTTTCCTTCCTTGATTTGGTTTCAAAAATCAAGCCACTGCCAATTTTTCCCCCATTGATTAGGTTTAATTAGTCCCTATTTATAGTGGTTTTTAGGTTGTTTATTCATAATTAATTAAGGTAAGTAATATTAATAAAAAAATTAAAACCTAATTGGATTAGGATTCTAAAAATTGCGTCAAAAAAATTTGCGCTGGCAAAAACTGTGCTGACGGGCCCGTGAGCGTGCCAGCCGTGGGCGTGCCAGCGTTCGCCCGACGGGCCCGCACGACCACTTTTCGCTGCCGATTTTTTTTCCGACTCCGATTTTTATTTTTATTTTTTATTTGTTTATTTTTATTTTTTATTAATAAAAATTAGATGCTAAGGTAAAAATTATTTAATTAAAATTATTTTGGACCAATTAAACAACAAAAATCATTTTGGACTAAATAAAGCATCTTGGATCGGATTGGGTCAAAAATTAAGGGTCTACAGTTTGCCCCCTGCTTGAATGATCTGAAACCTTAGTGAAAGAGAGTGAAAAGCAACAAAACTTAATTTTTGATATGGCGACCTGTTTTGGGTTCTGGACCCGAGGATGATTCTAGGTTCTGGACCTATGAAAAATTTGGGTTCTAGACCCGGTTCGAGTTTGGACTCGATGATAATTATAGGTTCTAGACCTAAGAAAAATTTGGGTTCTGGACCTAAAGGTAATTTGGGTTCTGGACCCGGTTCGAGTTCTAGACTCGAGGATGATTCTAGGTTCTGGACCTAAGTAAAATTTGGGTTCTGGACCCGAGCTAAGTTCTGGACTTAGAAAAGATTCTAGGTTTTGGACCTAAGGGTAATTTGGGTTCTGGACCTAAGTAAAATTTGGGTTCGGGACCCGAGCTAAGTTCTGGACTTAGAAAAGATTCTAGGTTCTGGACCTAAGGGTAATTTGGGTTCTGGACCTAAGTAAAATTTGGGTTCTTGACCCGAGCTAAGTTCTGGACTTAGAAAAGATTCTAGGTTCTGGACCTAAGGGTAATTTGGGTTCTGGACCCGGTTCGAGTTCTGGACTCAAGGATGTTCTAGGTTCTGGACCTAAAGAAAATTTGGGTTCTGGACCCGAGCTAAGTTCTGGACTTAGAAAAGATTCTAGGTTCTGGACCTAAGGGTAATTTGGGTTCTGGACCCGGTTCAAGTTCTAGACTCAAGGATGTTCTAGGTTCTGGACCTAAAGAAAATTTGGGTTCTGGACCCGTTTCGAGTTCTGGACTCAAGGGAGATTCTAGGTTCTGGACCTAAGGAAAATTTGGGTTCTGGACCTAGTTTGAGTTCTGGACTCAAGGATGTTCTAGGTTCTGGACCTAAAGAAAATTTGGGTTCTAAACCCGATTCGAGTTCTGGACTCAAGGGATAATTCTAGGTTCTGGACCTAAGAAAAATTTGAGTTCTGGACCCGGTTGGAGTTCTGGACTCAAGGATGTTCTAGGTTATGGACCTAAAGAAAATTTGGGTTCTGGACCCGTTTCGAGTTCTGGACTCAAGGGAGATTCTAGGTTCTGGACCTAAGGAAAATTTGGGTTTTGGACCAGTTTGAGTTCTGGACTCAAGGATGTTCTAGGTTCTGGACCTAAAGAAAATTTGGGTTCTGGACCCGATTCGAGTTCTGGACTCAAGGGATAATTCTAGGTTCTGGACCTAAGGGAAATTTGGTTATGGACCTGGATTCGAGTTCTGGACTCGAGGATAATTTTAGGTTCTGGACCTAAGGGAAATCTGGGTTCTGGACCCTGATTCGAGTTCTGAACTCGAGGATAATTCTAGGTTCTGAACCTAAGGAAAATTTGGGTTCTGGACCCAGATTCGAGTTCTGGACTCGAGGATAATTCTAGGTTCTGAACCTAAGGGAAATTTGGGTTCTGGACCCTGATTCGAGTTCCGGACTCGAGGATAATTCTAGGTTCTGAACCTAAGGGAAATTTGGGTTCTGGACCCTGATTCGAGTTCCGGACTCGAGGATAATTCTAGGTTCTGGACATAAGGGAAATTTGGGTTCTGGACCTAAGGGAAATTTGGGTTCTGGACCCAGATTCGAATTCTGGACTCAAGGGATAATTCTAGGTTCTGGACCTAAGGAAAATTTGGGTTCTGGACCCGGTTTTGGATACTCAATCCTAAACTAGACTTGGATACTCGATATTAATTTTGATTGGGATACTCGATCCTAACTGGATTTGGATACTCGATCCTAGACTGGATTTGGATACTCGATTCTATGTGGATTTGGATACTCAATCCTAACTGGACTTGGATACTTGATCTTAACTGGACTTGGGATACTTGATACTAACTGGACTTGGGCACTCGATCCTAAACTTGATTGGGATACTCAATCCTAACTTGGGTACTTTGACTTGAGATTTGAATTGATTTTAATTTAATTTGGGTACTTGGACCCGAGATTAGATTTGATTTGGGTACTTGGACCCGAGAATGAATTTGACTAACCTTTTATCAGCTGAAAAGTCTGACTGCTCCGGCTGTTCTATGCATTGTGATTCTTCAACCTTAGAATGGATCTTCATCCTTTGAGATTGGGACTTTACCCTTGCAAACATCGGGTCTTTACCCTTGAAAAATGGATCTTTATTCTTTGAGATCGGGTCTTTACCCTGGCTTCAGCTCTTTTAGCTCGATTGATCTTTCGTCTTTTGCATCTTCATTCTTTTGAGAGTTCTAATTGTTCCATTCTTTTGTTCTTCGTTTTTGCAAAGATTTAGCTATTTTTAATTGGACCTTATATCCTCTCCTTGCTCCCCTTCAAAGATTTTTTCCATGCAAGCTTTGATTGATGTTGTTGTTGTCTAGTTCTTCGCATAAGCACTTATTTCTTCTCTTCGTAAAATGACTGGAGCTTTCTCAAGCAATGGGCTTTCCAGGCCCCCTGATTTGACATCTTCTTTTGATTCTTTACTTCACAGAGTGTTTGCTGTTCACCTTGATAAGGAATAGACAACACAAAACAAGAAAAGTGCGATGTGATATGCTCATGTATGTATGAATAATACTTACAGTGGTTCCATGACTCACAGACCGAGGTGATCAGCAGAAGTATTCTCATTGGTTCCATTTTAACGCTTGTTCAAGTCTTGCATTGGAATGATCGAAAGCTTTACATTTGTGGCTTTTATCTTTAAGATGTTGAAGACATGAGTGGTGGAGATCCCAAGTTGCAGAGTCAGGGATTCATCTATTTCGAGCTATATTTGAGCATGTCAGTTGGTAGTTTCTTCATAACTTTGCCAATAATAATTTTCTTTGCTTAATGTGTCCTTTGGAGGTTCAACATACTTCCCTTAACTTGAAGGCTTTGTTATGACAAAACATTTTTTTTTTGAAATTTTGATTTTGAAATCAAATGTTGGCTTTACCAAATCAATGTCAATGTACCTCAGGACTTGATTTTTCAAAATTAACATATTTATAACATGACAACCCTAGTTACCGTACTAAACTCGGGGATTATTTCTACTTAAGCAAGAATTGTTGCACTTCAGATAGGCACATACACATTACTTGGCCAAAGGTCTCATTGAGTTTAAATATTGTCTATCTCATATGCATGCTTATCCAAACTATCTCCACTAATAGACTCTACCTACTAAGAGAGATCAATAGGTCTTTGATAGGCTTGAAATGGGGTCTATAAGGGACATGGGTTAAAGTGGAGGCCATTTTGAGATTGCAGCTAGTGTGACACAATGGACAAACCCTCACACTACAAATTTCTTGTTGGAACTTTAGACAGTTGGGAGCAATCTTTCTAGACTCCAAATTCCTTCTATCTTCTTGGCATTAATCTAGATCTTGATTAGGACAGTTTTTGCCCTTGCAAAAAGTTTAAGACCCAAATCTGTTTCTTTTCTTCTTTTCCCTTTTTTCCTCTTTATTTTTCTTACTCTTCCCTTTTCTTTCTCTTTCCTTACTCTTCCCTTTCTTTTATCATTTTGTCCTTCTTTCTTGTAGGACTATCAAGTACAGAACTTTCAAGAACTGGATGGTCTTCCTCCTTTTTCTTTGATTTTGATTGAATCTTTGGTTGTGTTGGGACCAATTCAAGTCAATCCATCCTTATGGAAGCCTTTTGCTGCTTTAGGTAAAAGAGAACTCAGTTGGCTTTATGAACCGCCTTTTTAGGTTTTCTCTTTTTTTTTTCTTCTTCTTCTTCTTCCTTTTTTCTATTCTTTTTCCTTTCTTTTCTTTTTCTATTCTCTCTTTTCTCTTTTTTTTTCCTTTTTTTTTGGTTCTAACTCAAACATAGTTGTCTTGTTTGTACCAACTTGAGCTTCCAATAATGGATGAGTGGAGTAACGTAAATCTTCTTTAATAGGGATAAATCATTTATTACTCCAATTTTGATGTTGTCTTGGAGATATTAAGGGAACTTCAACTACCCTTAGGGTCTTGAAAATGTCCACTATCTTTATGGTCTTGAGAACTTCAACTATCTTTATGGTCTTGAGAACTTCAACTATCTTCATGGTCTTGAGAACTTCAATTATCTTCATGATCTTGACTAATCATTGCCTTTTTTGATCTTATTGCCTCTTTATCTTAGTGATCATAAGACTTGCCAAAAGTATCACAACAGCTCAAGGTAGGTTGTTGAGGTTATATGCCAATGAAAAGAAAGATAAAATTTTATGAAGGCTCAAAGGGACAACTAGGGATTAATATTTAATTGGGTGGATACTAGTTGTTGGCTAATCAAACAATGCCTAGATCATTTCTCCATTAAATAAGCAGAGTTCAATTTCGCCTCGAAAATTTTTCAAAGCATGTTCTAAGACTGACTAAGACCTAGACAAAGATAATTATGCAGGAGCCCTCTCTATGTAAGCATACACAACTCAATGCTATAGAGCAATTCCCTCATCTAGTAAAGTCATTCGTGTCATGATACATAAATATATTAATCCATGAATTATCAAGCTTGATTCCTCATTGGTTGAGCATCAAAATGAACAAAGACCAACAAAAATTTATTCAAACAAATTTAAATTTGAAAAACAAGATTGTAAATATTAAAGAAAGTAAAATTGAAAAGCAACATTCAAGCTAAGGAAGGTCCGTTGAGTTGGCGTTGAAGATACTTCATTAATTAAATATATCAAGGGCAAGGATTGCTTCACCATCATCATCCACAGTTAAACCAAACTTGTTTAGCAGTACATCTTCTTTAGCAGCTTCTCTATCCATATCATGATGAGATGACAAGATAAAACTCTTCATGAAGGTTGCAAGAGGTGGTGCCCTTTCAATTTTAAGCAGAGGCTTATTCCTAGTGTTGGGCTTATTAGGCTCAAGCAGCTTTCCACTGTCAATTAAATTCTAAATCTCATGCCTTAACTTCATACAGTTGTCCGTTTCGTGTCCAAGCCTTTGATGGAATTGGCAAAATGCTTTAATATCAAAGTTAGGTGGAAGAGGATTAGGCAAAGGACGAGGAGTCAAGGGTTGTAACAATCCCTTCTTTTGTAGCTTATTGAGAACCCAAGATAGTGGCTTCCCTAGATATGAAAACTGCCTCATTCCTCTTTCACTAGCGGCATTAACATCAGCTTCTTTTTGTGTGCTTTGATTGCCCGACTGGTAGTTCCCTTTCTCATTCCTTTTTATTGAAAAGCGATTCTTCTCCCTTTCCCACTCTTCAATTTGTAGACCAGCTTGGAGAAGATCTTTGAAATCACGTATGAGTGTATGAGACATCCTCTCACGAAGACTAGGTAACACCCCTCTCACAATCATCCTTATTTGATCGGATTCATCGGGCCTCTTCTTGAGTAAAGCAGCCTTGTTTCTCCATCTCTTGACATAGTCTACAAAATTCTCATTCGGCCTTTGCCTAATGGACTCCACTTCCATCAAGGTAACTTCCAACTCAACATTATATCCATATTGTTGGATGAAGGCTTTGTAAAGTAGATCCCAACTCTTTTGTGTTCCATCATCTAAGGTATTGAACCAATTTTGGACAACAGGGTCTAATGAGAGCATAAAGTACCTTAGGGTTTGAGCCTTAGTAGCTCGGGCAGATTGCATGGCAGTGATATATTGCTTCACGTGGAGATGAGGATTTCCAGTGCCATTGTACTTAGCAAATGATGGCATCTTGAATTTATAAGGGACCTTTTCATCTTGTTCAAATAACTTGCCAACTTCGGACATCTCTTCGATTTTCAGCTTCTTCTCAAATTTCTTTTCTAAATCAGCAATCATCTTTTCAACATTGGATGTCTAGGTCTTTTCAATAGTTGCCTTCTCAACAACCTTTGGTTCTTTTTTGCCTTGAAGATCTTGGTAGTATTGAGCCCAGTCATCATCATCAATGATCACCTTATCATCATCAAAAGCTACTTCACTAATTTTAGTCTTCCCTTTGTCCTTTGGCTTTTTAGTGCTAGCAGAAGCCTCGGCATGATTCTCTAAGATTGCAGTCAATTGGTTCCTCATGGTCTCAGCTAGGGCCTCTTTGATTTCTTTCATCTTGGCATTGAGGGCTTCATCCACCATTCTTTGAATTTGTTCGGGCTCCATTATCTTTGGTGAGCAAGTGATTGAGTCGTTGCTAGATACTTCGTCTCCGGCGTAGGTCGAATTGTCGTAAGCTTTTGAACTTTTGTAATCCAGGGCTGTGAGCCAGAGAGGACTAATGATATGAGATGCAAATATATGCATGTATGCATGTATGCACAAACAATTAACAAACAAGAACAAATTAGGACGTTCCTTCCAACCTTATAACATCCACACACGAATGGCGAGTCTCTTTTCCTAGGTATATGGTTAACAAAATACCAACATGGGGTACCTTGCTTTCAAATAATTCCCTCAGACGTTTGAACCAGTAGTTATATTTTCGAAAATGGAAATCAATTCATGGTAATTCCCATTAATTAGGTTTTAATCCATTCAACCAACTAAAGTAGCTTTTATGCTATATTGGATTAAAACAAAATTAAGAGGTTTATCATAGATAGATTTCTCACTTGAAAAAAAGGTAACTAATGATTCATGCCAAAAACAAGCCCATGGTTAATTTATTCTTAGTGTAAACTAGGCCACAATTGATTCTTGGTATTTCATAATTGACCTAAATATTTTTGCAAGCTCTTTATAAGAAAAGGTTGGGTGAAAATAGTTTTGTTTCTAAGCCCATTGTAAAAGATTTTAGAAAAATGGATTTTGAGCTTAGTATTTGGGCCATGGGCCAAAGAATTTTTGATTTGTTTTTTAGAAAAGTCTTATGTCCAAAGACCATCTTAAAAAGTTTTGAAAATAGTTTTGGTCTTTTGGATTTTAAAGAAAAATTTATTTTGAGCTTACAATATACTTAGGTCATATTAGAAAAAGAACAAACCAAATAAGCCATGATTTAGACTAAGATAAACTAACCATAGTCAAACAACATGCATTCGGGGTAAAACCTAAGGAAAGTAACTAGGCCAATTACATGATCTTTAGTCTTTGGGTTAAAAGGCTTAGGTTCCCATAGCAAGTATATACCAAATGGTACTAGGCTATGAGTGGTTATGCCATGCTCGATCACCATACCTTGAGTGAAAGTATGGTATCCCTTACATAGCATAACACGAGTAACACGGGCGTCCTAACTCACGCACACAATGCAATCTAATATGATGCAATGGATAATATCATTATAAGAAAGAATAGAATAATATAAAGACCAACAGAATCAACTTCTCTTATCCCCAGTGGAGTCGCCACTGTGAGCGGGGATTTTTGCCTCCACTCCAGGTGGCATGGTTCTTGCTACTTCGACACTGTTTAGGCTCGGGGCCTTAGAGAACACGGACCTAAGTCCGGAAAAAATGGAGTCACCACCCGGAAGGGCCGGGAAAAAAGAAAGGGGTGGATGACTCGATTCCTAAGGAATCCCCAACCCCCTAATGGGTTCGGAAAGTTGGGTACGTGTGGGGAATGTGAGAAATGGCCCAGCACCCCCACAACGCCCGGTTCATTGGAACAGGCCTCCTTTACAGGTCTTAATATTATAAAATTCTTAAGTATAATAACATTATCCATATTACACACAATAATTAAAAGAAAGTATCAATATATTAAAATCAAAGCAATGTCCAAACAAAACAAAACAAATAAATGGACACCCATCCAAGGATGGAAACATGTCCTTACATCACATGCCTAGGTAGGACACCCACCAAAAGGTAGAAACATGCCCTTTACATAAGTTCTAAAATAGAAAAGAAAATTAAATTACATGATGTTTAACTAATGAGGTACCCACCAAGTGGAAGCATACCTCTTACATCTTTTGGAAGTCTAAATTAATTAATAAAGGTAAATAATCATTCATAATAGATAAGTCATTCATAAAAAATATTTAAATATCAATAATATAAACATCCATCCATGATAAATTAAATAAATCAAGTATTGAAATTAAATAAATTAAAGTATAGGAAATAGATCAAAGTATAACTAAATATGGAATTGAATAAAAGCAAATAAAAGTCTAATTTATGTCTACCGTAACTTTTTATGGAATTAAAATAGATTAGGGTTTTATGTTTTAAAGGGTTGGCAAGACACTTTGATTAAACAAATTAAGGTTTGAATGGTGAAATCATGAAACTAGGGTTTTGGATACTTTGAAATACTTTTTAATTCATGATTTTTAAATAGTGAATTAAGCTACTGTGACTTTTTGAGTTTTTATGTTTTTATGTTTTTTAATGTTTTAAAAGGACTAGGGTTCATAAAAATTATGGTTTAAGGTTTTAAAAGGGTTAGTGTTCATTATTTTAGGTTTAAAAGTTGAATTTTGGATTTTAGGCTTTGAAATTTGGGTTCTCTGGTAAATAATTTGAATTAGAGTTTTAAAAAGCAATTTGATGATTTTATGAAGTTTTATGAATTTAAACAAATGGATTGAAGTTTTTATAAGTAGAAAAGATATTTTTTAAGGCTTTTTGAATGAAATAGAACCTACTTTAAAATCGTAAAAGAAACAGAATTTGATTTTGGTTTTGTTGAAAAATATGTTCAATTAGAGCTTTAGGGTTTTTAAGAAGAAAAAATAACAATTTTAAATCTTTTTAGAAAAGAGAGTCAAGATTTAATATTCTAATCTTGGAAAAGTTAAATTAAAATTCTAAAGTTTTTGATTTAAAAAGAACCTAATTCCATAATTTGGCTATTGTAAAACATAAATCAAAAAGAATTTAACATACCTTCTTTTGTTGATTCTTCCAAAAATAATTCTTCTTGGATGAACTAGCTCCAAAAACAAGCATTGGTTGCCTTTGAATTGATTAAATCGTGCTACTGCTGCTTTAAATATCAATTGAATTGAGTTTTTCCTTTTCCTTCCTTGATTTGGTTTCAAAAATCAAACCACTGCCATTTTTCCCCCCTTGATTAGGTTTAATTAGTCCCTATTTATAGTGGTTTTTAGGTTGTTTATTTCTAATTAATTAAGGTAAGTAATATTAATAAAAAAAGAAATTAAAACCTAATTGGATTAGGATTCTAAAAATTACGTCAAAAAAATTTGCGCTGGTGAAAACTGTGCTGACGGGCCCGTGGGCGTGCCAGCCGTCAGTTATTTCGCCAGCAGGAAATTCCCGCAGGAGCCTGCAGGCGAGCTACTGTTGGCCCGACGGGCCCGCGCGACCACTTTTAGCTGCCGATTTTTTTCCGACTCCGATTTTTATTTTTAATTTTTATTTGTTTATTTTCATTTTTTATTAATAAAAATTAGATACTAAGGTAAAAATTATTTAATTAAAATTATTTTGGACCAATTAAACAACAAAAATCATTTTGGACTAAATAAAGCATCTTGGATCGGATTGGGTCAAAAATTAAAGGTCTACAGATTGTGAGGTTTGATTGTGCCTAATTATTCTTTTTGATTCTTTTGCATTCATAATTTTACTGTGGCTTATTGGGAAAATCCATCCTTAATGTATTTTTATTAGTTGATTGATCTGGCCAATTGATTAATTGATAGGATACATATAGCTAATCAATGAGATTAAATCCGTAATTGTTTATTCGAGTTGATACAAGTGGCAATTGGTATAACTTGATTGTGACGGGCTTTTGGGTTATATTAAGCAATTGTATGATCTAATCTAAATGAATCTCGCTAGTAGGTTTGTTGGTTAGGGCAAAGTCTTTCTAGTGTTCATTGCAATCAATAAATTAAATCCTGTCGCTAGTATTAGGGTTGTTTATTGGTTAGGGGTTATTCATAGCGCTATGTCTTGCTTAACCTATTCAGAACGGAAAGATTGGTCGGAGACGCTAGCTTGAAGGCTATAACTTGCCTGTGAATATGAATTAAAAAGATTATTTTTAGCCCGTGATCAATCCGTGAGAATTTTATACCTCGAATCGTCCTTGACTGAGTTCACTTCCATTGATTTTAAGTTTTAATTATTTTCTGCTGTTTTAATTTATTTCTTAATTAATCTTGCTATTTAATTTCGTCCCCTTTTACCTAAGCTATTTCCCCCATTTTATTTTTAATTTTCAGTCACAGCAGGTAGCACATCTGGTTAGCCTTGGGCAAGGCTAGTCCTTAGGGTTCGACCCTTCTTATCCTATTTACAATATTCTCGTGTTGTTTTGTTTTGGAGAGCAGATTTTTATTTTTGGTGGCTTCGACACCAATCAGTCTATTTTTTCATATAAATAAGATCAAACACATAATTAGTTTAATTAATATGTAGCCTAAAGGTGAATATCATATTCTATTATTGAGTCAAATTGAATCAAGAACTAAACTTAAACTTTTTAAAATTTTAAATAAAAATATACTAAAATAAAATTTATTTTTTATTTTTCACTTCTTATTATTTTAAATTATAAAAATTATTAAATAATTGGTTCAAAAAATTTATTAAAATTTATAATTTTTAAATTACGATATTACCAAAAAAAATTATTCTATGAAAATAGAAATTAAAATTAAATAATATCATATTCTATAAAGTTATAATAAATCACGAAATAATAAAGTTTTAATTATTCATGTGATCTCACTACTTTTTTTTTAGCTATTCCGTATTTTATTTAAAATATTGGTAATAAGTTATTAATTTTTTAATTAAAAAATATTTTTAAATTTTGGATGATTCGGACCTTCCCCCTTTCTATCTCCTTTTATTAATGAAAATGAAAAGGAAAATAATATTTAAAAATAAAAAAGGGGTCAGCTGTAACATCACAACGTTTCATTGTATCGGTATAATTTAAGGCAGAATTCAAACTATGCTTATAATCATCACAGGGCAATATTGATTTTTTTCACTGTTTATACAAAGTTTATATACGGGTGTTTGTACAAATACCTTCTTCAAAGTCATTTTGAATTCAACTCAATCTTCAACTCTAAAAACTCACTCAGTTTAGCCCCTTTTACCAAATTAAATTCATCTTTATTAATTTTATTAATTATTTATGCAGTCTGTCATTTGTAACTTTTTTAGTATTACTTTTTAATTTTAGTTTTATGTGACTTTAAATCTAATCTAATTAATTAGCAACTCATTTATATACTTTAAATTGCTCCTTGATAAGAGTCAAACTTTTCTTATATTGTAGAAAAAAGAATAAGAGATTAAAAGAATTTAATAATTTGTCTCAATTATTTCAATTAGTGATATTTTTTTTAACCAATATATATTCTGTAGTTAGCAAATAAATTAATCTTGGTAAATATGACATATATAAAAATTGAATATGTAGTAAATAATTATAATTATATTACAATATGCATGATGGGTGTCGAAGCCACCAAAAATAATAAACCTGCTCTTCCTACAAAAGAAAACTTGTAAATAGGGTGAGAAGGGTCGAACCCAAGGGACTAGCCTTGCCCAAGGCTAACCAGAACTGACATCTGCTGTAATTTAAGAAAAATAAAATAAAAACAGGGGAATTATATTTATGAAAAATAAAACGAAATTAAGTTAAAGAAGTGATCAAGAACGAAATTAGGACAGCAAAAATAATTAAAAACTTGAAACATTGGAAGTGAACTCAGTCAAGGATGATTCGCGGTATGAAGTTCTCACGGATTGATCACGGGCTAAAAATAATCTTTTTAATTCATATTCACAGACAAGTTATAGCCTTCAAGCTAGCGTCTCCGACCAATCTTTCCGTTCTGAATAGGTTAAGCAAGACATAGCGCTATGAATAACCCCTAACCAATAAACAACCCTAATACTAGCGACAAGATTTAATTTATTGATTGCAATGAACACTAGAAAGACCTTGCCCTAACCAATAAACCTACTAGCGAGATTCATTTAGATTAGATCATACAATTACTTAATATAACCCAAAAGGTTCTACCCAATCAAATTATATCAATTGCCACTTGTATCAATTCGAATAAACAATTACGGATTTAATCTCATTGATTAGCTATATGTATCCTATCAATTAATCAATTGGCCAGATCAATCAACTAATAAAAATACATTAAGGATGGATTTTCCCAATAAGCCACAGTAAGAGTATGAATGCAAAAGAATCAAAAAGAATAATTAGGCACAATCAAACCTCACAATCTTAAGAACTTCAACCTTGAATTAATCCTTGACTGAAATAAAGAGTTTAGCCACACATGGCCATGGAAGAACAACAAAAATTCTGTAAAAGAATGCTGAAATTCGTATTAATCAAAGAGGAGGCAAAAAGTGTCCTCCCAAAACCCTAAAAATAACTTAAATACTCAATAAAGAGTGGGGCCATCCTAATATAACAAAAAGGCCCACTAAAAACTACTTAAATCCTATTACAAGTCAGTTTAAAAGTCCTCAAATACAACTAAATCGCGTGGGCCCGTCACTTAATTAAATTAGCCCGTTCAGGTCTACCTGGCCATTAGCCTTGGGCAAGGCTAAGGGCTCTGCTGTCAATCTGCCTCCACAAAGAAAATTCAGCTCCATGCCATTTTGCTCCAATGCTTCCAATCAAACTCCAAATAAGCCTCTTTATTGTAAATCCACCATTCCTGCCCAAAATAATAAAAACCAAGTAAAAGCTCTTCTTTTCAATGTGAATAACATCAATTAAGCACAAAAACAAAGTAATAAACATGTTGGATTTGCAGCCTATCAATGCAATATGACCTATGTATAAATATTGGATTTGTAAACAAATTATACATATATAAATGAAGTGAATGTATTAAAATTTGGGAGAAATAAAATAATAAATACTTCATACAATTCATCATTAAAAAAAATATAATTTGATACTTGTTTCAATTAATTCAATCAAAGTGTGTCTGGGAATCTTTGGAACAAATAATGAATAAACCTTGATGCACAGTATCCTTGACATAGCGAAGGACACGGTTACATGCAGTTCAGTGAGCTGTTGTTGGGGCAGATAAAAATTGACATATCTTATTTACCGCAAAAGCTAAGTCTGGCCTAGTTAAACAAGTATATTGTAATGCATCCACAGTCTTTCGATATACTTGAAGGTCTGGTAAAGGTTCACCATCCTTGAGTTACAGGTTACTTATGCTAGCCATGGGAGATTTAATGGAAGTAGCATTATCCATGTGGGTTGCTGTTAAAAGATCATTAAGATAATTTTGTTGTCAAAGAAGAATGCCATTATGGAGATATTGAACTTCAATGCCCAAGAAGTAGTGAAGTCGACCAAGCTCTCGTAGTTTAAAGCCATTGGATGTGTACGAACTGATAATTATGGTTGCTCTATACTTGAATTAGAAGCCAACAATTTCTACTCAGAAGTTGCCAACTGTTACTCAGGAAGTGCTAACTATTGCTCAAAAGAAGAATTATGTTCCTGTGAGGCAGGTGATGATGTGCTTGAAGAAGAACTCATCGAAACATCACTAGAATGTTGTGTGAGTTCAACAAGAGTATGCTGAATTGAAGCAGGATGTGAAACTAATGCAAGCAATGTTAGCCAAGCAGTAGAATTGAATTGCTTCAGATGACTGCCTAGGATGAAATTGCTAGAAGACTGTTGTTCCCTATATAAAAAATGGGTTTCATCAACGCGTACATGTTTAATTTGGTTATCATTTGGATTAAAACATATGTAACCATGATGATTCGTGGCATATCCAAGAAAAACATAAGTTGCAGTTCTATATGAGAATTTGTGTTGATTGTAATAACGCAGCAAAGGATATATAATACACCCAAAGACACGAAGAAAAGAGTAATCTAGTGGTGTGCAATAAAGTTTTTTAAATGGGGAGAGTTGTTGCAGAATCTTTATTGGCAGCCTGTTGATTAAGTAGGCAGCAGTGCAAATGGCAAAGTTCCAATATCTGGATGGTACTGCTGTTAAAGAAAGAGGACTAAGAAAACAAATATAAACTAAACACTCAAAAAATTATTTCTAACACACTTATATTACAAGTTTCTTTTTCTTAAACTTGATACAAATGAACGTAGGACTAAGCTCTATTTATAGAGCCAAGGAAACATTTCTAGCCATACAAAATGGTTTAACATTAAAAACTAACTTTAATTTTACTCCACACAATTCTAAATGGACATAGCACTTAATATTCCACTAATTCTTCCACCAACATATTGCTCCACGTTTTTATTTTCATTAACTTTATTTAATTAAGTTTACTTTTCAACACCCCCTCGCAAACTTAATTTTCAGTAATTCCCAATAATGTTCGTAGTTGATAAAACACATCATACTTCAGTGGCTTTGTGAAAATGTCAGCAATTTGATCTTGAGTTTTGATGTATTTCAGTATTATCTCATTTTGCTCAATGCATTCCCTGGTGAAATGATACCTCGTATCAATATGCTTGCTTCGATCATGGAACACTGGATTCTTTGCTAAAGCTAATGCCGATTTGTTGTCAATGAAGATTTCTGTTGGATCACATTGAACCATCTTTAGTTCCTTTAGCAATCTTCTTAGCCAAATTGCATGACAAACACACGCAGTTGCAGCAACATATTCCGCTTCACAAGTTGACAATGTCACAATGGGTTGCTTCTTAGAACTCCAAGTGAATGCTATGTTGCCCATGAAAAATACAAAACCTGTCGTGCTTTTTCGATCATCCTTGTTACCAGCCCAATCACTATCACTGTATCCAACTAATTTGAAGTCATCAGAAATTGAATAATGTAGGCCAAAATTGATTGTACCTTTTAGATAACGGAGTATTCTTTTTGCTGCATTCCAATGAGACTCCGTTGGTGCTTCCATGTATCTGCTCACCAATCCAATTGCATAAAGAATATCTGGCCTTGTGCAAGTTAGATATCTAAGGCTTCCGACCAGGCTTCAAAAAATTGTCGGATTGACTTTCTCTCCATTTTCATCTTTAGTCAACTTTAGGCTACATTCAACCGGTGTGTTGACATGATTGCAATTCTCCATTTTGAACTTCTTCAAAACCTCCTTTGCAAAGCCACTTTGAGAAATGAAAATTCCATCATCATTCTGCTTCACTTCAATGCCAAGATAATATGACATGAGGCCAATATCAGTCATTTCAAACTCACGAGCCATCGCCTTCTTGAATTCTTCAAACATCTCCTGATTACTCCCTGTGAAAATTAAATCATCCACATACAGACAAACAATCATTATGTCTTCTTTTTTCATTTTTACATACATGGCATATTCATGTGGACATTTAGAAAAACCATTTTTTTGAAAATATTTATCAATTCTGCTATTCCACGCTCTTGGTGCTTGCTTGAGCTCATAAAGTGCTTTCTTCAACTTTAGCACTTTATCTTCATGCCCTTTTGGTAATGTAACTAGGTGGTTGTTGAATATAAATTTCTTCCTCTAAATATCCGTTCAGAAAAGCCGACTTGACGTCCATCTGATGGATCTTTCACTCCGGTCTTCTTCTTCTCCAACAGAATCACCTAAAACTGAAGTATTAGTTTATGGTGTAGCATTTATTACCTCTGGATCGTTGTCAATGTTTTCATCCGTAGAGAATGGATAAAAACTATAGCTCTTCTTCTTTTCATTACTCCAATCCCAAACTGCTTCTTCATCAATAGTCACATCTCTGCTGATGATTATCTTTCCAGAATCAGGATCAAACATCTTGTATCCTTTCGAATGTTCAGAATAGCCCACGAACAAATACTTTCTGCTTTTATCACCAAGTTTGCTTCTTTCTTCATCTGGCACATGAACATATGCAATACTTCCAAAAACGCGCAAGTGAGAAATGCTTGGCTTTCTTCCACTCCATGCTTCCTGCGGTGTTAAATCTCGAACACTGATAGTTGGAGATCGGTTCAAGATGTAGACTGCACAATCAACAGCTTCTGCCCATAACTCCTTGGGTAAATTCTTGCTTTTCAGCATGCTTCTTGTCATGTCCAGCACCGTTCTGTTCTTTCTTTCTACCATACCATTTTGTTGGGGAGATCTTGGAACTGTCAGAAAACGACGGATGCCATGATCTTCACAAAATTTGTTGAATTGATTTGATGTAAATTCTCCCCCTCTGTCAGATCTTAGTGCTTTGACATAAAACCCGCTTTCTTTCTCAACAAGAGCTTTGAATTTCTTGAATGCTCCAAAAACTTCAGATTTTTCCTTCAAAAAATAGACCCACGTCTTTCTGCTATAATCATCAATAAATAACAAGAAATATTTGTTGTTACCTAATGACGATGGAGTCATTGGTCCACAAACATCTGCATGAATGAGCTCCAGTGGTGCTTTTGCTCTTGAAATGGACTCCTTTGGAAAACTGATTCTGGATTGTTTTCCAACAAGACATCCTTCACAGAGTTGGTGCTGTTGATCAATTGTTGGTAAGCCATGCACCATCTTCTTCTGACTCAGCAATTTCAGCCCTCTAAAGTTGAGATGCCCGAACCTTAGATGCCAAAGCCAATGAGAATTCTTCACGCACATTTTTAAACATTTTGCTACATCCGTCTGAATATTCAGGGGAAACATTCGATTTTTTGACATTGATACTCTTGCTAACAGCTCCTTTTTCTCATTTAGCAGCAACAATTTTCTGTTCTTCATATGAACTTCATAATCTTTCTCTAGTAATTGCCCCAAACTTAAAATATTGCTTTTTAAGTTAGGCACATAATAAATATTATCAATGAACTGATGACATCCATTATTTCTCTGGATAAGAATGGTTCCTTTACCTCTAATGGGAATTTCGGATAAATCTCCAAATGTAACATTGCCACGAATGGATCTGTCAAGTTCCACAAACATCTTCTCATCACCACACATATGATTACTTGCTGCAGTATCCAGGAACCACATATTATTTTGAGAATTTATTTCTCCTTCATGTGTTAGCAATACGATGCTTGTAACCTCCTCTTCCTGAACTTTGTTAGCTGTTTCCTCCACCTGACTAGAAGCACTCCAACATTCAGATGCATAATGACCATACTTTGAGCAATTGTAACACTGGATATTAGATTTGTCTCGTCCGTCATTTGATCTCCAGTTTCCTCTTCCTCGTCCTCGTCCACGGCCTCTGCCTCTTCTAGATTGAGAACTTCCTTCATAATTATCACGCCCTCCTGATTGTTGATTTCTGCCACGTCCTCGTCCTCTTCCATTTCTTCCACGACCTCTACCACGTCCTCTCTCGGACTGACTTTCTTCTCGGCTACTTTCATTTTCTTTGAATGAAGTCTTTGCGGCCAAGACTTGTTCTGATGATTCTTCCTTTCGTCTGTTAAGTTTCTCCTCTCTTGCTTGCAATGAGCCAACAACTTCATCAACAGTCATCGAACTTATGTCTTTTAATTCTTCCATTGCTACCACTACAAAGTCAAACTTTGGTTGTAGTGATCGCATAATTTTTTCAACAATTCTGGTTTCATCAATAATTTCTCCATACTGCCGTATTTGATTAACAACTGATTTTACTCGGGATGAGTAATCAGTAATGGCTTCTGTCTCTTTCATCTTCATCACCTCAAACTCACCTCTCAGCATCTGCAGTCGAACTTTCTTTACTTTCTCCTCTCCTTGAAAAGAAACTTTCAGTATATCCCACGCCTTCTTGGAGGTTGTCGCCTCTGCCACCTTATCAAACATAGCATCATCCAATCCTTGATGGATGATACTAAGTGCCTTCTGGTCATTTCTGCGATTTTTGTGCAAACTGTCTTTTTCTGCTTGAGACAGTCGCGTCACATCGGATGGGACTGTGTATCCATTTTCGACAATATCCCAAACATCCTGGGCTCCGAGGATAGCTTTCATTTTGATGCACCAATTTGTATAATTAGTTTTGGTGAGTAGAGGAACATTGTATGTGATGTTGTTGTTGGCCTTTTTTTTTTGTAGGGTTTCACAAACTCTCAGAAAAAAAAAAGGCTTTCACTGTAGAATCTCTCCAACACTCAAAGAAGAATTTTTTTTAACCAAGTTGCTTTTCAGATGTGAAAGATCATTCAAAGCTATAACCACAATGCCTAATCAGACAACCGTGCTTTGATACCACTATGTTAAAGGAAGAGGACTTAAGAAAACAAATATAAACTAAACACTCAAAAAATTATTTCTAACACACTTATATTACAAGTTTCTTTTTCTTAAACTTGATACAAATGAAGGTAGGACTAAGCTCTATTTATAGAGCCAAGGAAACATTTCTAGCCATACAAAATGGTTTAACATTAAAAACTAACTTTAATTTTACTCCACACAATTCTAAATGGACATAGCACTTAATATTCCACTAATTCTTCCACCAACATATTGCTCCACGTTTTTATTTCCATTAACTTTATTTAATTAAGTTTACTTTTCAACAACTGCAGAGTGAGCAATCAAAGTCAGGCATGTATCCACCAGATGTCGTATTTTCCTTTCAAATGTTCCGTTTTGTTGATGGGTATGGGGACAAGAAATTCTGTGTTGAATGCCATTCTCCCGTAAGTATGTATTGACTGAACAAAAATTTGCCGCCCCAATCAGATTGAAAATTTATTATTTCAGTACTGAATTGCCTCTTAACCATCTTGTGAAATTCAATAAAGGCAGGAAGGACCTCACTTTTCTGTTTAAGTGGAAATACTCAACATTAACGAGAGAAATCATCCACAAATATAACAAAATATTTTTCTCCATAAAATGATAAATTAGGGGCTGGACCCCATACATCTCCATGAATTAATTCAAGTGGTTTATTAGCAATAGAACCAGTAGGTGCCAAAGAAATTTGACTATGTTTTCCTAAGCAACAAGCCTTCCATAAACTAGATGAGGATATTATTGAATTACTAGGCAAAGCAAAATGATTTATAATAAAAGAAACTATAGATTGTTGTGGATGCCCAAGGCAAGCATGCCAATCTGGTGAGCTAGTCTTTATTGATTGGAAAGGCTTAATGTTCTTTGTAATTTTCTGTAGTGCAGTAACAGGAAGCCTGTAGATTCCATCCTCAGTAGGGCCTTTGAACAACACCTTGTTACTTTTTTAATTCTTCACAGTAAATCCAACAGAATCAAATTTAAGTGAGCAACCATTGTCTTTAGTAAATTGATTAACAGATAATAATTGTAGTTTTATGGCAGGCACATGCAATACATTTTTCAAATGAAATTGATCATGAGCAGTTGAGAGTGTAGTGTGACCAACATTCTTAATTTTTAAACCATGTCGATTACCTATGGTTATTTCGCCAGGTCCTTTGTACTCCTCTAAAATTTCAAGAGCTGACAGATCTGGTGTCATATGATGAGAGGCAACAGTGTCAGGGAACCAATCATTAGATGGAGGATTATTGACATTAGCAGCGTTTGCAATAATTTTATCAGAATTAGAATCATAGCATCTGCGACACCACTTTGTTTGGTGGTTGTTGAGACCACATGTTTGATAAGGATTGGGAAACCACTTCTTATTTCCTTTATTTGAAGTGCTAGAGGAATTGCTATTGTTTCTGATATTGTTAATGCTCTTTGAAGGATTTTGATTATACTATCTTAGAGGGTTTTGTCAGGTAATATTGGCAACAACGGAGACTAGTTTGTGAGAATTCTACAAGAGATTCTCATGAGCCAAAAGCCTACCAGAAAGATCAGGGAAAGATACCTGAGAAGTTTCAGCAGATAATGGCACAATGACGGGATGATATTCTAGTGGAAGCACTGTAAAGACAATGACATTAAATTCATCTAGAGAGACTGATGTTGTAGCAGCAGCAAGTTCATCTGCAATGGCTTTTGCTTCACGCAGAAATTGAGCAATTGGTTTGTCACCGAGAGATATGTTCTGCAAAGCTATATGTAACTGAACTCGTCTAGGACTATTGCTTGTGCCAAACGCTTTTAAATGAGCTTTTCATGCTTCATGTGTAGTTTCTAAACCTGTCACATAAGGAAAAACTTCTTTAGTCTGAGAAGATAAAATCCAACTCAATAAGAGTTGATCTTCCTGTAACCATTTTAGATAGGCTGGATTCGGTTCTAATTTATCGGTGGTGATATTGGTGTTGATTGTTTCAGGTGTTGGTGTGCCATCAATGTGATTAATGAGATTATAGCATCTGATGATAGGAGTAAATTGAGTTTTCCAGGTTAGGTAATTAGTTGATTTAAGTCTTATTGAATAGGAAAGTTGAGCATGAGGTAAAGTTGTGAACATAGATAGAGTGGTGAGAGTTAATGATGAAGAGGTAGAGTTTTCGTTTTTAGAAGATGATGCCATGTTTGGCTCTGATACCATATAATAGCAGCTAATTGAAGAGAAAGTTCTATATCTCTGTATTGATAGTATTGGTGTTTATATACATGAGTTTGTTACAAAAGATTACAAAGAATGAGTAGATAACTACGTATAGGAATTATTTTGTCATCTGATCTAGCAAAGTATAGTTATCCTAACCGATTTGATAAGCATTATCTCTAATACTAACTAATGAGATTAGACTTAAAATCACATAAAACTGAGATCAAAAGCAATATTAAAGAGATTATAAATGCTAAATAATAAAAATAATTAACAAACTTAATAAACAAGAGCTTAATTTGATAAGAGGAGCTTAACTAAGTGAGTTTTTAGAGTTAAAAGAGCTGAGTTAGACTCAAATTAACTTTGAGGATTTAATTGATCTTTTAATTTACGTTTAGACACTTTTTTGCACATTTAGTCGAAACAATAATATTATTATTATTATAAATTACTTGCTCTATCCCAAAAACAACGTCATATTTTTTTCTACAAATTTTAAGAAAATGTAATTAGTGCATTGACAATTTATGTGTTTTTATTTTCTACCGTTATTCATATAATAAATAATTTCTAAATTTATTTTGAAATTATTATAAACTATCATTAATTTTTTATTTAAAGTGTGAATTTATTAGAGGATAAAATATATAAAAAAAATTAAAATATGTACTATATAAATAAAAGTGGATAATTATTTTAGGATATCTCAAAAATAGAACAATGAACAATTTTTATAGGACAGAGGGAATATTAAGCAATGAGAGTTTTAAATAAATTAAAGGGATATTTTTGCTGTTCTATGATTTTAATGATAATTAATTGCAACTTATTTGGTTGTTTGATATGGAGTTCCAATTGAGATTATTATTGATTATTGCGAGGTTAGCACAACATTTGGAAGTGTGTATTTCTTTATTTTGTTTTAAGGGAAATATTCCAGTTACTGGAGATATTTTGTCCAAAAATCCTTAGAATCTTTAGAGTTGTTCAGATAATTTGTATTCTAATATTTCTTGTCTATGGTCCAAAATAGGAATTTGAAGTGCCTTTTTAGTTTCAAGCAATTGACGCTCCAAGGAGAGCTAGTTAGACTTTGGTCAAACATGTGATTGATACTTTGCCTAATATATTTTTTTGACATGCATGCATTTGCAACTATATGTATATATATGTATGTAAATTATGCATTATTTACATTGATTTGGCATTCAACATTTATATGCAAGTGTATGTCTCATTATAATTGATGATTCTATAGTACTTATGATTACTAGATGAAATTAGGATAACATATGACTACTTAGGAATTGATATGAATTCTATTTACGATATGATTTTGAAATATGATGAACATATGCTTGATGTAATGGCAGGGCTTACTCATCGCTCAGTGTTATTAGCCAATCAGGTTAATTAATCGATTTTGAGATAGTATTTTTTATATTAATATGTTTTTAATCTTTTGGCTTTTACCAAGAGATGCTCTATCGGTAATACTGACATATTTATATTCCCATATATTTTTAGAGTCATTATCGAGTTATGCTCTGTCTGTAATATTGACAGTTAAATAAGTCTGCGTATAATATCGATTAAGACATAAATTCTTCGGCATGTTCCTATAGATTTTTCAACAATTCACTAAAAGACTCTCTGTTGGTATTACCGATGGATACAAAAATTGCTCAGTATTTTCCAATAGATTTTCTCTTGGTACTTGCTGACAAAATGTTCGATAGTAACTTGGGAGTCTCCGATGTTTTCGGTAAAGAGACAATATTTACTAAGCATTTTAGTTTTCTATTAGTAAGTTATTTTACCGGCATTGGGAATTGATTCTTTCTATTAGTAATCTCTCGGCAATTTATTTTATTGATAAAATTTTAATTTTACCAATGAATTTTGCCATCAATAAATCGGTGGATTCCTGTGAGTTATATTTCACATGATGCATATGCATTTTACTATCAAATGATTAGGAACCATGTTTGTATATTTATTAGTATTATTCACTCAATTGAAATATTTACTCTTTCCCTCTATTTTTTTTCCATTTTGTCAGTTGAGCATGAAGGGTAAATTTTAATTAAGTTATTATTGCCTTTCATTCTCCTATAATGGAATTTATATTCATTCATTTAATTAGCTTTATATTGTTTTTTTTTCATAAATTCTAGAACTCTGCATCATTATTTTTATTTCACTAATATTGTGAAGCATGGTTATAGTTAGTGGTTAATATTATATTCTGCCGAGTAGGAACCCAAAAATTATATTGATATTAATAAGATTGTGAAGTTTAGCAATGTCATATGATAGTTTTGTTAGTTGATGGTTAATTAGATTGATTATGGGTTTTAAATATATTGTATTACCTTGTGGAGTGTTACCTTGTAGTAAATATGGCCATTGCTCCTGATAATGTCATATTGAAGGAGTTAAAGAGGAAACAAAATTGATTAAGCATATTAAGGAAAGAGAAGGACCAACCTTATTTCTTTCTTTTAAAGAAGAAATTATAGGAGAGAAAAATACATTGTACCTCGATTATGAAGTTAGTAATCACATGACTGGTGATAAAAGCAAATTCACGAAACTGAACATTAAAGTCTTCGATAATGTATGTTTTGCTGACAATACAAAGGTAGAGATTAATAGTAGAGAAACGATATTGTTTAAGGCAAGAAATGGAGGTCATAAAGTTCTTTACGATGTTTACTACATTTTCAAGTTGAAGAGTAATATTCTCAGTATTGATCAACTTATGAAAAATGATTGCAAAATTATCATGGAAGATAACACGCTTTGGCTCAAAGATCATGATCATCACTTATGAACCTCTTTTATGCATTCTCATAATAATTCTTTGTCTTTTTCATTTAAAATTGCTACTGGCTAATACAACTACTTAAACTTAGAGATCTTTCTTTTATCCTTCTTGGTGTAAAATGATTATCATGATTATGTTTGAATCCTACTACTACTCCTTTACATGCAAGCCTTAATCTCAAGTCTTAATAAGTGTTTTTTTTTTTTTTTTTTATCATTTTACTTTCAATCTCTATTAATTTAAGATCCGATACTATTATATTACCATCTAAATCTACTTCTTCTTTTTTTAATTCAACAATTTCTTTTCCAACAAGTTCTTTAACAAAAAAACATCTCTTTATTTACCACCACTGTTTATATACAAATGATTCACATATATATATATATATATTCATGTTGGAGGTTATACAAATTCATTTAATAATTTCCATTAATTAAATCATTTCCTTCATCTTTTTTTTTTATTTAACCGAATTTTAATATGTATGCTAGACATATATATTTATTTAATATTACTTTAAATTCAATCATCACATCACATACATAACATCATATATCTTCACATTCATATATTAGACAACAAAATATACAAGAAACAATTTCAACGTGGCCCACAATTATAGTCTTCTCTTATTATTTTATAAAGACTATCATAAATTTCCACCAATTAAATTACTCCAACATGCATGCTTCCTACGGAATTTCTTTATTTTACTTTATTTCAACTTTATTTCAACCAATCATCACACGTAATATACATAACATAATACTTTCACATTCACAACAATAAAATTTCAAAATCTAGAACCAGTTGGCTGCCACAACCCAACCTGAGCGTATGTGACAGAGACTAGAGAACAAAAAAAAGTGCGCAACTTTTAAAAACTGTAATAAGTATAATAATTCATTTATCGATAAATCTAAATTATAATAACCATTATTATTTTAAATAGAATCTATGGACCCACAAATTATGTACTATTAATATATCTCATTATTACTATAATATATTAACTAACAATTCTATTTGACTAAACAGTAAAATTAAATAAAAAAATACATAGAGAAATATCATATGAAGTTCTAAATTACAATAAGATAAATTAGATAAGTAATAGGATATATAATTGAATAATTTCTGCCGAGAAATAAAAAGACAGGATGATCTGAATAAGCAGTACTTCTATGCTCAATCTGCAATCTGAAAAAAAAAATGATAAACAAAAATGAGCGTTCGACTCAATAAACTATATAGTAATTAATATAATATAACTATCTCATACATAACGTGCTCATACAAATGATAATCAACTGTTGGTAGTAGCACACCAAAATTGAAAAATAAAAATGAAAAAAAAGAAAGTAAAAAATGCAAGGTGCCTAACAAGGAAGAAATTGTCAAAAATGTGAGGTAAAAATGGGAGGTGTCTAATTTAGCCTAATTTTCACCTAATTTAGTTTGACAATTTATTTGCATTTGAAGCCTATAAATAGACTCATTCTCTCCATTTGTAAATACACCAAGCAAACACAAAATATAGCTTAAGGAGAGCTATAGGTTAAACACCAAGTAGCTTATATTAGGAATTAGAGAATCAATCTCTTGGAGTTCCTTGGAGTATAAATATTTGGGGGTTGTTTTGTGGGTGTCGGTTAGAAAAATATTTTGTAATTTGTGGTTGTAACAATTTGCCGCATAGTAAATATTTTTCTTGGTTGTCGTTAGACAACGACCGTGGTTTTTCTCCATTCGGGAGTTTTCCACGTTAAATCATTGTGTCTTTATTCTCTTTAATTTCTCAATTGTTATTTTATTTTCTCATTTATTCCTGCTTAAAGACGGGCCGAGGGGCGAAAAAATAGTGATTTTCCCAACAAGTGGTATCAGAGCTTAGGTGTTATAATTTCTGTCAAAAATCTTAGTATGCTCTATGGTTGCAGCTTGGTCTGATCTTCCACATCAGAAAAGATTTTTGTTAAAAATTATTTTTGTTTTTAAGCTGGTGGAGCCTTTGGAGCTGGTGGAGCTTTGGAAAATGTGGAGCCGTTTTGCTTTGGTGTGCTTGAGTATTGGTGGTGAGATAAATAATTACATGTCGAGGTAAATTCTGTCAAACGACACGAATTTAGTCTAAGGCAAGTGGATTTTAAGTGAGACCATTGTGACTCCTCCTCTTACCTGGGAATTTACCTGGTGTAATATTTATTTCTGGTCCTTTATTAAGCACAAAGTAAGCATGTCAGCAATGAGATGCGAGATTGAGAAATTTGATGGGAGAATGAATTTTGCACTGTGGCAAGTGCAAGTCAAAGACGTGTTGATACAGTCTGGACTACATAAGGTTTTGCAGGGTAAACCAGTCAGCGAAAGAAATTCCGGAAAGAGGAAGGTTGTCTGCTGGGGGTGTGGTCAAACTGGACACATGAGGAAGGATTGCCCGAACGGTGGAGCTAATTCTGCTAGAAGCTCTAACGTTGTTGCTGCCAATGTGATCTCCTGTGGCGAAGGAGATGATGAGTTTTCTCTGTAGTTGAGAGAAGTGTGCCCTCATGGCATGATTGCTACCCGTTGAGATGCCATGGAAGAGGACGGATTATTAGTAGCTGGTCCACAGAAATGCGTGCGACATTGGTTGACAGTTGATGCAAAGCATGTGGTGGAAAAATGATGTCGATGGCTAATGAACTCTCGGAAAAGTCAACAGGAGGGCTGCACCATAAACTATTAGCGGGATCTGACATGGCGAAATAATTCCAAGTGGCGATACTCTTTTATGGTGGAGTATGTTAATTCTTGGAGTTGGCGAAATAATTCCAAGTGGGGATACTCTTTTATGGTGGAGTATGTTAATTCTTGACGTTAAGAATTATGATTGTCGATAACAGACAATGTTGTGTTTTTATTTTTCAAGGTGGAGATTGTTGGTGGTAGCACACCAAAATTGAAAAATAAAAATGAAAAAAAAGAAAGTAAAAAATGCAAGGTGCCTAACAAGGAAGAAATTGTAAAAAATGTGAGGTGAAAATGGGAGGTGCCTAATTTAGCCTAATTTTCACCTAATTTAGTTTGACAATTTATTTGCATTTGAAGCCTATAAATAGGCTCATTCTCTCCATTTGTAAATACACCAAGCAAATACAAAATATAGCTTAAGGAGAGCTATAGGTTAAACACCAAGTAGTTTATATTTGGAATTAGAGAATCAATCTCTTGAAGTCTCTTGGAGTATAAATATTCGGGGTGTTTTGGGTGTCGGGTAGAAAAATATTTTGTATTTGTGGTTGTAACAATTTTCCACATAGTAAATATTTTTCATGATTGTCGTTAGGCAACGGCCGTAGTTTTTTTTCCATTTGGGAGTTTTCCATGTTAAATCTTTGTGTCTTTATTCTCTTTAATTTCTCAATTGTTATTTTATTTTCTCATTTATTCCTGCTTAAAGACGGTCCGAGGGGCGGGAAAATAGCGATTTTCCCAACAAGTGGTATCAGAGCTTAGGTGTTGTAATTTTTGTCAAAAATCTTAGTATGCTCTGTGGTTGCAGCTTGGTTTTAAATTATTACTTAACAATTAATTAGTTTTAAATTAACACATTCAAAATATCTAAATTTTAATCTATTAAATTATCAATCATTAATTATACATATTTATTATTTTTTCTCTAATTATATCTAAAATTACTAATCATAACTTATAATTCAATATTTATTATATTTTTTTTACTATTTTTTATCATTGTCGGAATAACTCCATTGTCGGAGTAGTGTCGCCGTCGCTGAAAAACGGTGATCGAATTTTGGCCAACCTAAAATATGCTCTAAAATTTATAAATAATATACTAAAATGAAGCTTAAGAGGAGAGAATTTCAAAAATATCAATTTCGCCGTGAAAGGAGATCGAAAAATGATCAAAAATCTTGTTGAAAGCTCTCGAGAGGCGAACTATTCAGACGGTGCGTGAATAGTGCTCCGGCATCGAACGGCGGCGATCTTGGTGGCGTTGGACTCTTCAGACGATGGGTTTTTCAATAGTGTGTAAGGTGTCGATAAATGATGGTCGGACCGCTGTAAATCAGAGAAAAATTGATCCACCTTTCTCTCCCGTTCACTTTCTCTTTCCTCATTTCTGCTCTCTCTCTCTCTATTCCTCTTTTCTTCTTTTTCTATTTCTTTCCTTCCTTTTTTTCTCTTTCTCTTATAAATACAAATATACATATTTTAATTTTAAATTTTTTAAAATATTAAATATTCTATTTAATTAATAATAATATTACTATTATTCTCATCATTTTTTTAAACATTTTTTTGAATAATTTAAAATTTGGATTATTACAATCTTATCTCCTTTTAAAAATTCATCCTCGAATTTTCAAACTAAGAAAAATACTCAAGTGAAAAGTCAAACTATCAACGCTTCCCTTCGCACTTTGATATATTATCCTTAAGAATCACATTTAACATTCTTAATTCAACTAATCTGCCACCTCAAATATCTTACCTAACTATATCCACAATTTACCTCAAAATGCTTGATTAGCTATTTTAAACCTAACTCTCAATTTACTGATTGATCATGTCACTACTTTACAATCCAAATGAGGTTATGTTTAAAGATAATACAAATATATTAACATCATTTATTTATCTATATACTTTCAATTCTGATAACTTAATCTAAATACATCTTTTAATAGATTTATTTCAAATAATGCCTTATGTCTATCACCTTTAAATTTTCACATTTTAAAATATATCAATTCAGTTACACTTCAATTAATCACTTCAAATTCAGATACTCGAATTATTCTAAAAACTTCAACAATTTGTATAGTCTCTAAATCACAATTTTACTTAATAAATTTCTCTTTTAACCCAAAATTATTACGAAATGTATACAACTTGCATATAAAATCTTAACAAATTCTAAAACCTATAGCCACCTTAACTGTTTATATTTTATAAACTCTAAAATTTTGTCTTATTTTAATCTCGGCAGAACATCTTGTCTTCTTTTCTTTTCTACCTTAGAAAATCAAATCAATTTAATCCAAAATTGATTTTTTTTAATCAATTCAAATATCAAATTCAATTTATTATCATCAACTCATCAAAGTCAAAACTCCAATTTAATTTATTAATCTATTCAATTGAATCTTAGAATAGAAATTACTTATTTCTACTAACGATGTTCATGTACCATAGTGATCCCAATTGAATTGATAACATTAATATATATATATATATATATATATATTCATCTAGCTCAACCCAAAAGCTTACAGTATTCAATCATTCTCTATCACTTCAGCTCGTCAGTGTACTATATGTCATTTCCAAATTCATAAATATAACTATAATAATAATATAGCTTACCTTTATTATCCATCCAAAATATTTATTTTCCTAATATTTTTATATTCCTATATAACAAATATATTCATATTCAAACTCATCATACACTATGCATTATCAAAGTTTAAGTTTACTCTGTCTTTGTAATTCATAATTATTACATGTCATTTTATTCAATGTCAAGTCTTAATGCTATCATTGATTTACAGATCCAAAATTACTATCCATATATATTATCAACCCCTTAGGCTCCACAAATAAAATCAAACATGTCACGATTGAATACGTCATTCATACTCTAATTATCTTATGTGTTATACTACATATTTGGTTTTCCTTTACATAGATTCTATTTCCTTACCCCATCATTGTTGAAATAAGAATTTAATTCTATCCTGAATCAATTATTTTATTTTTAACTTACTAGGTCTGCTTAAGGAATTACTCAGAGTCTAGCATTTTATGCATTCAATAGAAAATACATAGGTCACAATATCCAACCTCTTAACACAATCCATATACATGTGACAACCGTTGAATAACAACCTACAAATAACACTGAATTTAAGGCAATCGAGACTCAATAAAAAAAATAAAGAGGAATCCTATATTCCGCATGATATATGAACATAAACCAAATATAACTCTTTCAACCATAGACATACTACAGGCTACAAGATATTTGCTCTAATACCAACTTTGTCACAACCTAACCCGAGGGCACGTGACATGCACTAGGAAACGAGAAAAACAAGTGGCTTTCAGAAATTGTAGTAAGCCTGACAACTCGTTTCCTAATAAATCTATATTATAATAATCATCATTGTTTCAAATTGGACCTATGAGCCCACTAATTATGCACTACTAGTACATATTATCATTGCTATAATACATTGGTTAACAATCCTATTTGACTAAACGCCAAAATTAAATTGAAAAATAGATAAAGAAGTATCATACGGAGTTCTAAATTACAACAAGGTGAATTAGATAAGTAATAAGATAAATAATTAAATAATTCATGCCGATGAATAAAAAAGGCAGGATGACCTGACTAAGCAGTATTTCTATGCTCAACCTGCAATCTGAAAAAAATGGTAAACATGAATGAGCGCTCGACTCAATGAGCTATATAGTAATTAATATAATACAATTATCTCATGCATAACGTGCTCATACAAATCCCAATCAACCAACAAATCACATGAGAAAGGAATGCTAGGAGTAAGTCAATGGGACCACACTAAACCTCAAACTGTGGAGCATGTCCCCTTATTTGGCTCTCTGAGCCCATATGTTTCTCTTAGAATCCCATACATAGCGTTCGCCGCCATAGTCGTAGCTAAGCAGTGATACCCGACTGACAAGCAGTGCTAAGCATGAAAATATCTCTGCCGTCACGCCAAAGAGCCAAATAAGGATATCTCTTATAGCTAAGGTTTCCACCACACCCTTCACAACTTGTAGTAGTAAGATTAACATGTTTTAACTCTTGGCTAAGGCATCAACCTTAGCTATAAGTAGTGAAATACCATCAACTTCATGCACACCTACTACCTTCTTAGGTAAAGACCTCTCACTAGACTAATGATAATTATTTGCTGCCATGGATTCAAGCAATTCCAATATTTCAGTTGTATTTTTATTCATTAGAGTACCTCCAGCAGCTGCATCAATTGTACTTCTTAATGGTCATGTTATCCCATTATAAAATATTTAAACAATCAGTCATTCTGGAATCCCATGGTGAGGGCACCTCTGTGAGCGGGGATTTTCGCCCCCACTTCCAGTGAAATGGTTCTTGCGACTTCGGCACTGTTTAGACTCAAGGCTTTAGAGAACACTGGCCTAAGTCCGGAGAAAATAGAGTAGCCACCCGGACAGGCCAAAAAAAATAAAGATGTGGATGGCTCGTTTCCTAAGGAATTTTCAACCCCCTAATAGGTTTGAAAAATTGAGTACGTGTGAAGAATGTGAGAAACAGCCCAGCACCCCACAACGCCCGATTCATTGGAACCGGCCTCCTTTGTAGGTCTTAATATTATAAAATTCTTAAATATAACAATATTATCCATAATACATGCGATCATAAGAATAAATAAATACTTTATTAAAATTATAATAATTTTCAAATAAAATAAATAAATAGACACCCATCCGAGGATGAAAATATGTCCTTACATCATCTAATATCTAAAACTAAATAGAAAACCCACCGAAATGTGAAAATATGTCTTTTACATTGATTCAAAAAAACTTTAAAATAAATTAAATTACATGATGCTCACAATATGAGGTATCCAAAATATGAAAACATACCTCTTACAATATTTTAAAACCAAAGCAAACCAATAAAAGTAACCAATCATTCATAATAAATAAAATATTCATCCAGGACATGAAACATCAATAAAAATATATAATAAACATTTATCTAATAAGGCAGTAAGTATATGAATTTAGGGTTTATGCATCATTTAGGATTTTTTGAATAAAATTAGGATTTTGTAGGTTTTATGTTTAACAATTAGGGTTTTGTATTTATTGGATTAGTCAACTAAGATATATTTAATGTAAAAGAAATAACTTGGCTACTGGATTTATGAATTAAAAGATTAGGTTGGAAAAAAACTAGGGTTTGAATATAGAGAATGGATGTTTCGGATTTATGATTTTGAAAAATAATATTAAGATTTAGGGTTTAAGTAAATAAAATTGAAGTTCATAAAAATATGATTAAGAGTTAGGTGTTTGGAAAGAATAGGCTACTGTGAATTTTAGAAAAATAAAATTGATTATGATTTTGAGAAAATAGATTATTGTTTTGTTATTTTAGGAAAGTGCTATTAGGATTTTAGGCTTCAAAAATTAGTCTAATGGGTATTAAGATATTAGGGTTTTGAAAAATAATTTTTAGGGTTTTAGATAGAAACTGGATGATAAATAGAACAATTGATCAACCCGTTTTAAATAAAAATTCAACCATTGTATGCTTAAACAATTGATCAAATTGAATATTGAGGCTAGTGAAAATATAAAAAGTTAATAGAAACTCAAACCTCCGTTGTTGATTCCACCACAATTTTAATTATGGTTGAACAATAATAAAGACAGTGTGTGCTGCCTTTTATGGATTATTATGTTATTTGCTGGCTTTTGATCCTTCAAGTATGAGGTTATGAATAAATTGCGAAAAAAAATTTGAATATTTCTTGAATAAAATTTCGATCCCAAAAGTTCAATCCCATCCAATTCCCTTTTCTGTGTGTTTTAATGTGGTATTTATAGGTAATTAAAATAAAAAACCTAGTATATTAAGAAAATTTAAAATTATTTTTGAAATAAAATAAAAAATCAAGTAAAACAAGATTTCAGCGAGAACTGCGAGTGGGCCCGGGCAAAATTGGCGTTGGGCGAGCTGGGAGCGAGCTACGGGCTGGACGCGGGCAAAACTGCGCGCGGGGTGCAATTTTGTCGTAGGATTTGCCTGCGACAAATTGGCCTATGGCCAATTCACCGCAGGTTTGGCCTGTGGCCAATTCGTCGCAGGTGTTCCTGGGGCGAATTGGTAAAAAATAAAAAATAAAAATCGACGTCGAAAGTCGCTGGCGACGAATTGGCTTGAGCCAATAAATAATAAATATATATTTATTTATTAAAACAAATAATAAATAAAAAGTAAAATAAATTTTAAAATAAATAATAAATAATAAATATTTATAAATAAATGATAAATAAAATAAATAATAAATATTAAGTAAAATAAATAATAAATATTAAAATAAATAATTTATACTACAAAAAATTATTTTAGACTGTTTTAAAATCTTTGGATTGGACTGGATAAAAAATTAAGGGTCTACAACCTCCTTTGAAGGTCTTTAAATATTTCCTATGCTTCAAATACTGACTCTCCATCAAACTGCACAAAATTGGTGATGTTATTTCTAAATTTTGCAGTTTTTTCAAGTGAAAAATACTTTGCCAAAAATGCCTTGGAAAGTTCATCCTATGTGTTGAAAGTTTTAGCAGCTTGATCTTGCAACTAAGCTTTCGCCCTATCCTTTAATGAGAAAAGAAAAAAAAGACATAGCCTAATTGCATCACCACTGACTCCATTCATCTTGATCTATCACACATTTCTAAGAAATTTGCCAAGTGTAAAATAGCATCTTCTTGGTTCAAGCTATAGAAAAGCTGCTGTTGAGTCATGTTGATGAGAACTAGTTTAAGTTTAAAGTTATTAGCATTCATTGCAGGTCGAGTGATGCTTGACCCAATCTGTTCATTATGCATGGCGTGTTCCCTCAAAGTGAGATTTCTTGGTTGAAGTTAATCTTGTGGATCCGCCATGTTAACTTTTTTGCCACTCGCTTCTTCTAGCTTAACTCTATTATCTGTTTCTAGATACTTCTGTGCTCGAATTTGTTCCCTTTCTTCTCTTTCTAAATGAAGTTTCTTTTTTCTTGCTCTGTTATTCTCTCTGCACTGGTTTTCAATCTCAGAATTATATTCTTCTAATACTGCTTGTCGATTACTGTGAATATAATTTCTGCATAAAAGCAAATAAAAAAATTAAAATAAATTTCAAATTAATAGTCTTTTTGAACTTATTGTTATCAAATTAACTTCTCATTCCTCGACAACAGCGCCAAAAACTTGTTAAGTCCTTGCCTAGCTAACTACAAGTGCACAAGCCGTAATCAAGTAATAGAGTAGTGACCAGAGTATCGTTCCCACAGGGAATGAGTAATTTGACTATGAAAATTAAAGATTGATTTGATATTTTAAAAATTAAATACTTAATCCTAAATTTAAATTAAAATTCAGAATTAAATTCAAATTCAAAATGAAATTAATCCAAGATAACTATCTATTAATTTAAAATTAAAATTAAAATTATTAAATTCAAATAATTGAGATAAACAAGTAGGATTATATTTCATTAAAATTATTTCAAATGTGTATAAATAGCTTTTCAAACTAATTTAAATTTTCTTTGAATCAAAGTTACCAATTTCTTAAATTTTAATCTTTTTCTTTCTCAAGCAAGAAAATTAATGATTGAATTAATTTATAAATTCTATTTTATTGAACTACAAATTAAGATAACCTACCAAGCTCAAAGGAACTAATTGGTCTTAAGATTATTCTTTTATGTCTAAATAGAATTTTTATAAATTGTTGATTTCTTAATCTAAAACCATAGCTAGCTTTCACTCAACATATGATTTCAATTGATAATACAAATAGTGGCCAATCAATCACAAGTATTAAGATCAAAATTAACAAAACTTTAATTTCAAGAAATAAAATAGTAATCAAATTACTTAACACCCATTAATGACAATCCTAAATCCACACAATCCCACTTAGGAGATTAGTTACTCATAACTAAATTAAATATGAAAATAATAAAAATTAAAAAACAAAAAATGAAATTCATTATTCTAATATTCTAAACAAGAAAATAACAAAGCATTAAATAAATTATAAACTTAAAAATTTAAACCAAATTGAGAGTTCAAACTAGACGGTTGAAGAATCTTGTAGTGACGAGAAGTTATCCTCAAGTCCAATCTCCTTCTTCCTTTAATCTCCAATGATGGAAAAACTAGTCTACTCTAGAAAAATATAAAAAAGTGTAGTAAAAACTCTAGAATGGGTGCTGTATGGTTACTGTTTACGTCACACATTATAACCAAAATTAGCCCCTTAAAACAAGACTCCTACTCCTCTTCAACTTCTACTCAAAATTTGAATTCAAAATTCAAACTCGATTTTCTATCAGATATCTTCTTTATCTCCAATTGACTCCAATGTAACATTTGTAGCTCCAAAAGAATAGATGATATTAGGCTTTTGAATTACCTCATTTGGACTTCAGAAGCCCTAGTTATGGCCCAATTACTTCCAATGGCATGGACTAGACTTCTGCTTCTGAAATTTTAGTCCAACTTCGATTTTAAGATTGGAGGCCCAAATGAACTCAGAATTTGAAAAACTAGATATCTTTAGAAATCTTGAGATATCCCCTATCAACTTTATGAAGGTCACCATTTCAAACTTGCACTTTAAAATACCGAAATTATACTTAAAACTCTGAAGGTTCAATTCTGTCTAAAATTTCAATTTGTACAAACATATAAGAAATTAATTTCAACTAATCTTAATTCAAGAATAATGAAATAAAAGTAATAAATTAATTTAAAATAAATTAATTCAAATCAATTATATGCTAAATCTGATAGAAAATATGAGGTCAATTTGCACTTATCATGAGGATGCTAAACCAAAATTGAGAGTTGCTGAAAAGATGCAGGAGGGAATAGAGGTTGATGTTAGCGTAAGAATTGTTCTTGAAGGGAATTGATTGTCCAGCTGGAAGAGTGTGTTTGGAAGATTTGAGTTATTAATTTATGAGCTGTAATACTATTTGTTAATTAGTTGTAAGAGTTGGTGGTTAATAGCAACTGTGAATTCTATAGTAATAATCATGTGAGAAATATAGGCTTACATGAGTTTTGAGTTTTGGTCTCTAGTTTTCTCTACTAGTTAGAGCTGTCTTCTTCTTCTCGAATTACTATACTTTCAGAATCTTACTCTTGACTTTAACTTTCAAAGTATTACTTCTCTCACCTACCAGTATAACCTTTCTGCTGATTTCATTTATGGAATCCACCAATGAAGCCATTGAAGAAATCAGTCGTACAGATGGTCTAGCTTACTCAGACAATATCTTAGACTTAACTCCCAGCAAGGAGCACATTGTCATCAAGGAAAAAAATAACTCTTACAGGGAAGATTTTTTCCCCTAAAAACCTGTATGCTAATACTGTGAAGACCATCCTTAAACGAACTTAGAAGATAGTTAAATCCTTTGATGTCGTCAAAAGAGGGGAGAACGTCTTCATCATTGAGTTTGCTGAGGAGAGAGATGATGACTAGGCCATCAAGTCTGGGCCTCAGAATGTCACTGGAGCACTTCTTATTCTATAATACTGGGATCCCTCCATTCCTCTGGAAAGTTTGGTTTTCTCACACTCACCCTTCTAGATTGTTTAGATCATTTTTGTACTTGTTTTTAGTATGATTTTATGTGTGTTTTAGTTAATGTTTTGATTAATTTTTATTTTAAATGTGTTTAAAGTGTTTGTTTTATGTTTAGGTGCAAAAAGACCCTTGGAAGATCAAAACAGTGCAAGAAAAGCATGAACCAAGCAAGACATGGCCAAGCCAAATCAAGCTTGGCCGTGTCCCTCAAAGATTGAAGAGGGCAGAGAGAGACACACCCAGAGACACAGCCAAGCCTCTGGCCGTGTCTCACTCAAGGAGCAAACCAAAGAACAAAGCAAAGAAAGAGCAAAAATGAAGAAAGGAAGAGCCAGTGAGGGACACGGCCAACTGGCTTGGCCGTGTCCCATGGAAATCAAGAGACACGGCTAAACCAACCATGGCTTGGCCGTGTCATCTCATGGAAAACAAGAAAAAAACACAAGAGACACGGCCAAGCCACTCTTGGCTTGGCCGTGTCACCTCCTTGAAGAACAAACAAAAGAAAGAAAGAAAGAAGAAGCCACAGTGAGGGACACGGCCAACTGGCTTGGCCGTGTCCCATGGAAATCAAGAGACATGGCCAAGCCAACCATGGCTTGGCCGTGTCACCTAATGGAAAGCAAGAAAAAGACCATGAAACACGGTCAAGCTCACCCAAGCTTGAACGTGTCACCTTAATTTCTATAAATTCTTTCGCACGACAAAGAAAAAAGAGACGACTAGGGTTTGAGTTAGAGAAAAGAAAAGAGAAGGAGGGGGCAAACACAATTGGGATGAGGAGTGTAACACCCAATCTTAGCCTACGCTTATAGACCAAGATGGACTGTTATCTCATGGTGGTTGTGTCTTAACATTTTACTTAGCCAATTTTAAGTGCAGATTTTAAAAAAAAATTTGCCATAACCTCCCCTAAAAATGGAGGTCCCAAGTGTCGCCAAAACTGATTTTCTTTGATTTTTGAAAACAATTTTGATCTCAATCAAACAATCGCAACACTCCTCAAACACTTCTATATTCATCACCCTTATATCCTCCACCAAATCCTGCACTAAAACTTTGCACTTCTATACTTGCATACATAAGTGCTAAATCCAAATAAGATTTATTAGATTACTAGCAGTGTACATGTTCTAGCTTTTCAGTATAATACATTTATTTGCTAGATCATACAAGCTTATGTACATGCCATATTGCTACAATTAATCATATCCAAACTCCTACCCAAAGTAGCAGTCAAGGCCAGCTGCGCAGGACATGCTGCAATCTCGTTTCCTCGTTTAACCTACGAGTTTAGAGGGAAACTAAACTCGCTAAGTAATTGCTTAGTGGGTACTTAAATCATTGCGATAAATAGATAAAATGAAAGAATGATTTGAACATACATTTATATACTTTAAATAATTGAAAGGAATAAATACAAAACACTGAAGGTAAAAAGGCTTGACTGAATAATTTGAATTTAAATCATTTTTCTTGCTTTTATCATTTTGGTTGCTCTACTGGTTTAACAGAACATCAACGGATAAGGCACGGGTCATGATAAATATATCTCTTCATGGTGAGATATTACTGGATGATATGCATCATGGTGCATATTTCATCATCTTTCATCATAATTCTTGCACATGTGCTAATAGCCATTGTTCATTGAATCATTGATCATGTCATTGTAATCATCGGCCTTCAGCCGGAATATCATGTCATGTCATGAGCAGTACTGCAATAATAGTATGATGCATCATACCCTTATCGCAAGGGTTTTGTCATAACCAAGTAGAGCGTAAACAATTTATAAATTAATTTGATCATGATATTCAATAAGCCATGATTTTTCCATAATGCATGTATTGTTGGAATAGCTTGTCATGATGCCTTTCTGATCATTTCCAATTCTCCTTCATGTCATTTTATATGATTTAACATCAATCCATATCATAATATTCAAGTTTTAACACATTTATAAAAATGACCAAATGAATAGTGGCGCGGCGCGTAAAATCGGCAACACAATGGCGCTCGACAACTAAATGGTAAGATCTGTTTTTACTGCTGAAAATCAGTCAACTTTGGCAACAGTTTTGACCAAGTAAAAAAACTTATTTTTGGCTGAATTTTTGCAGGAAAACACTTTCATAAGTTAACTAAATGCATGTAAAATTTCATCGAAAAATTCCTTCGTTTGCCCCTTCAACGGACTGCCCAAAATGAAAGCTGCAGAATGGTGCCCAAAAGGGACCCTTCGGCCCAATTTTCAAAACTTGAGGGGAATTCATTTTTTTCTTGAAAAATTGATTTTTAGACTCCTTTTTTGATACCATTGAAGGACTAAGGGTCCCTCTTTCAAAAATCAAACCAAATGGGTGATTAAAAGTTCATCAAAGTTTATGGATAATTGAGCAAATTTAGCTAGTTTGTTTTGCTTTCATTCTTTTCACAATCAATTGATTACAAATGGTTCAAGAGCACTTTCCCACATATTTACCACACATAATGGCATCATTTCAAAACAATTTCAAAAGTTTCATAATGCAAAACATATGAATTAATTGAAAAGGGCAATGATTTAAGTACCAAACCTTAATTCTTTTAACTTCCCCTTTGCTTTTCCTTCTTCTCCTTCCTTAATTTTTGTTTCTCCTTCAAGAAATTCAAGAACACAACCTTAAGCATAAACCTTAGAAATTTAGAACATGCACTACCCTTCCATTTCTTTTAAAACTAAATTCTAATCTAACCTTATTAAGCCTTAGAAACCTTGATTCTTCCATTTAATTAATCAATATCATCACTACTTAAATTTTCCCCAAATCCACCATAAGAACCCTAATTTCCAATCTTCCAATAGATATATAAATACTTAAAATTGATACTAGAATTGAAATCTACATGCTTTAAAACCTTAAAACTCACCTTGAACTTGAATCAAACTTGACAAAAATTAGAAATTCTTTGGTGTTCTTCCTATGGAGGCTGATGGTTTGGAGTGTGTGAGAGAGAGTTTTGTTCTTCTTGCTATGATATATATATATATATATAGTGGAAATGATGTCCACTTTTGGGGTGGATGAATGCTTTAGGGCCATTTGTCCACACCTTTTCCTTTTCTTCTTTTTATAAATTCTAAATGGCTAATTTTCATTGGTCCAAATGTCTCTTTCTTTTATTTATTTAAAACCCAAGCCATTGGACTTTCTTTTAATCACATTTTGGCCCCTCAATCTCCTTGTGCTGTAATTTTATGGTCTAAGGTGTGAAAAGACCAAAATACCCTCCGGCGATTACTCGTTCGTAACTTTTAAACCGCGCACTTCCGCCGAATGCTGTGGTACACTTTTTGGACTCAGTTTTTCCTTTACTTTTCATTTTTGAGATCCATTATTACTTTCGAGACACTTTTAAAAATGACCATAATGCCCCTGGTCAAAATCCCCTATATCTTCCAAACCGTGCGTTTTCGGGAAAAACCGTGGCGTTCCGTTTTGACCCGATTTTTCTCTACTTTTCATCCTTAGAGTCTGTTATGGGCACTATTAAGGACCTTCAGAACAACTTTTGTTAATTACGGCCACCTCCACAAAACTTTACAATCTTTTCAGTTAGGTCCTTTTTGTCCTATAGAGCTTCCTTTCACTTCGTGTTCTTTGGTGGTTACTCGAGATGGCTCCTCTTACTGTACGCGGGTGTACTGTACATGGATGTACTATACATATGTACAAATTGGGTCGTGACATTTCTTCCCCTCTAAAATTTAGGCTTCGTCCCGAAGCCGATCGGGTGTAAAATTTAGGCTTCCATCCTCATTATTCCTTCTCTTTCTCAAATTATCTCTTCCATTCTATGGTTCCTTCGCCGCACTTTAACTGGAGGAATTCTCTTATTTCTTAATCCTTTGACTTTTCGTGCTAAAATTTCTATTGGTTCTTCTTCATAATTTAGGTCAGATTGGACTCTGATGTTTTGTGTCTTTATATCGTGTGTGAAGTTCAAACGATATTGCCTTATCATTGAAACGTGAAAAACATTATGTATTTTGTTCAGTTCTGGTAATAGAGTTAACCGATAGGCTATTGATCTATGCATTCGATGATCTCGTATAGTCCAAAAAGCCTAAGGCTTAACTTACTTTTCTGCTTAAATCTTAATACCTTCTTTCATGGGAAAGTCTTAAGAAAAACCTTGTCTTCCACTTAGAGTCCGGATATGATTTTGCTCCTACCTACCGGCATATGATTTTATCTTGTCTTTACTTAATTCCGTCCAACACTCTGGTGTTCCATGTTTTCTTTCGTATAATTCTTTATAGGGCGTCACCGTATGCTGAATTAATAGTCGTTGTTATATGCATATTCAATTAAACTCAAATACCTATTCCAGCCACCCTTAAATTCTATAACACATACTCTTAATATGTCCTCCCAAAATTTGGATTACTCTTTCAAATCGTCCATCTGTTTACGGATGAAAGGCAGTGCTATAATTTATTTGGGTTTCAGAAGCTGTTTGTGACTTCTTCCATAAATTCATGGTGAACTGTGGACTTTTGCCTAAAATGATAGACGTTGGAATCCTGTGTAATCGTACACTTTCCTTGGCGTACATTTCTACCAACTTATCTATTGAATAATCCATTTGTAAAAGTAGAAAATGAGTTAACTTAGTTAGGCAGTCAACGATTATCCAAACAACGTCATGCCGGCCTCGTGTCATTGGTAGTTCTATGATGAAATCCATAGTGATATGTTCCCATTTCCATACCAGAGTGGGAATTAGTTGTAACAGTCTCGATAGTATTTGATATTTCGCTTTTGCTTGTTGACATATTAAACATTTGGTCATAAACTCAACAATATCTCTCTTCGTTCCAGGGTACCATTAAAACTTCTTTAGATATTGATACATTTGTAACTCCTGGATGCATTGCATAGAGACTACTATATGCTTTTCGAAAAAATTTTCTTTCTTATATCTCCCATTGTTAGTATCATTACTCTATTGTCATAATACAAACTACTGTTCTTAGAAATTTAGAATTTTATATCCTTTCCTCCTTACACTTGCTTGATCCATTTTTGTATTTGTTCGTTTTCCTTTTGCACTTGATGAATTTCTTGAAAAGAAACATAGTTTATGCTTGCATTTCTACTACTAGTACTTCCTTTTCCATTGGTCTTAAACTGACCTTTATAACGCCTAAGGCTGGTATCGATTTTCCACCAAGTGCGTCGGCCACCACGTTAGCTTTTCCTAGATGATAATTTATAACTTAGCTGTTATTTCCAAAACTTGGGTTTACTTTCCTTACCATAAATTGAGATCCTCTTGGGTTGGCGGATATTTTAAACTTTTGCGTCTGTATAAATATAACACTTTTCTCCATATAAATCATATCTCCAAATCTTGAAAGCCAATACGATAACTGTTAATTCCAAACAGTGTGCCGGGTTATTATTATTATTATTATTATTTCGTATGGTTTAAATCATCAAAAAAACTTATGCGACTATTTTATTCTTTTGCATAAGCATATAACTTTAACCGATGTGTGAAGCATCACTATATATCACAAATTCTTTGCTGGACACGGGCCGTATGGGTATTGAAGCATTCGTTAACTTTTCCTTTAGTTTCTCAAAGTTCCTCTAACATTTATCAGTCCATTGGAGTTTGGCATTCCTTTGAAACAACCTTGTCATTGGGATGATAATAATGGAAAACCCTTATATAAAACATTAATAGTACCCAGCCAGTCCTAAGAAGATTCTTACTTCTATTACTGTCTTTGGTGTTTTCCATTCCAAAATAGCTTTTGTTTTCTTAAGACCTACTTTAATGCCTTATGCTAATATGGTGTGTTCTAAGAATGTCACTTTTTCCAATCAAAACTCGCATTTGTCATGTTTGACGTACAACTGCTTCTCTCACAACATTTGCAATACTATGCAAAAGTATCGATCGTATTCTTCTTTGTTCCTTAAATAAATGAAGGTGTCATCTATGAACACCATTTACAAATTGGTCAAAGTATGGATGAAAGATATGATTCATTAAATCTATGAATACTACTGACACATTTATGGGCTCAAAAGGCATTACAAGGAACTTATAACGTCCGTATCGAGTTCTAGATGTAGTCTTTGGAATGTCTTATCCTTTGATTCGCAGCTGCTGGTATCCCAGTCGGTGATCTATTTTTTTTTTTTGAAAAGACCTTGGTTCCTTTAAGTTGGTCGAATACATCATCGATGGAAGATAATGGATATTTATCCTTAATCGTAAGCTCATTCAACTACTTATAGTTCACATATGACCTTAAGGATTTACCTTTCGTCTTGACGAAGAGTACTGGCATGCCCCATGAAGAAATACTTGGCCATATAAGATCCTTGTCGAGTAGCTCCTATAATTGCGTTTTCATTTCTTTGGGTTCCACTGGTACCATTCAGTATGAGGCAACCGACACCGGTGCAATTCCCGGATATACATTTATAGTGAATCCTACTTTTCTCTTAGGTGATAATCCGGGTAGCTCGTCTAAAGAAACATCAAGAAAATTACGCATTGTTGATACCTCTTGAATCTTTATCACATTCTTCTTTGCTTCCATAGTGCTTACCAAGTGTGCCTCACATCCGTTTGTATGGAACGCCTTGTTGTAACTGCTGCTGTTACGTTGTTTAGGTAATCGGCTCTCTTTCCTACTGCCGTCACTTCCTCCTTGTGGGGAGTATGAAGTGTTACTCTCTTTCTTCTTATAATCGACCTCTATTTTATGCCTTGTTAGCCAATCCAATACCAACATTACGTCAAATTCTCGGAATAGTAACTCTATTAAATTTTCTGGAAATGCACTTTCATGTAACTCTGTAGAACATTCTTTAATCACTTGTGTGTAACTACCTCATCTCTTATCGGATTTATAACTAATGTTTCAAACTTAACATATCCTACTGGTAATTCTTCTAAGTTTTCATTGCATAGACTCTGGCTGGTGTACTTGAATTGAGCTAGTCAACGGTCTCTGATTGTGCTCTTTGAAAATTCGAATCACTTTCCTTTCCCCTGCTTCGGTCTCGGCCAAAAGCGGGCCGTGATTTTTCTGTCGGTGCGGGTGCATTCACTTGTCTTTCAGGCAGTTTACCCTAACACGATCTGGTGCCCCGCATTCCCAGCATCCATCTGTTAGCTACTAGCATTCACTCTTATGTATTCATCCACAGTGTTTGCATAGAGGAGTAATATATCCTTCAAATCTATATTTCTTTCCAATCCTCCAGTAATTTTTGAATTGTTACTTTTTCCTTTTTCCTTTACCTAGTCCTTGGGTTGTTATTACTTTCATTCTTTCCTTTTTGATCTAATTTTAATTCTGCACTTTCTACCTCTTTGGTTCTTAATTTCTCTCTTTCTCTTCTCTCTTTTTTTTTCCATCATTTCCTGAATTCATAAATCTCATATATCTTCTTCTTATAATTTCTTAATTTTGATGATTACATTGGGGCATTTTCAGGAGGAATCACAATACAGTGTTTTGATTAGATTTCATCTAGTTTCTACTCATATGGTTTGTCACCTACCTTATTAAGACTACGGGATGGTCACCATCATCATTGGTCGAGCACGGTTAACTCCGGTTTCCTGCTAAATTTCAACACGACGGTGTCAGGTCAGCAGTATCTTCTTAGTGCGTTTACTTCATCTGCTTATGTGAATATTGTACATGGGGTTACTGTACATATTCTCTAGTGGCCGGACATGAGAATTTCTCATATACTTATTTCTGTTCACTCATCTTTGTTATCTAAGTTCTATATATTTTATCTCTTACCGTCTAGTCTTAACATTTTACGTACTTTTCTTTTATCCTCTTATTCTGTTCCTCTTTTTATTCCATTTTTCAAATTTCATTTTCTTATATACTTTTTCATTTTTACATTCATATACACCTATCTAACCTTCTCCGGGAACCCCCTTATAAGGACCCCGGTATACTGGCTACGGATGTCTGGCGCCTTGAACCTCGGCCGGATCCTTGGCTTTGCGATCGCCGGCTTTACTGTGCAAAACTGTCTTCACTTCTAAACTTCTTCTCAACTTGTCGAAATCTTCCCAAGCTTTAAGTTTGTACTCTCCTTTGTTGCATACGTTGGTGTCTACTTTTCTAATCTATGTATAGCCTCTCAATACCTAAAACTTTCACAACAAATCTTGAAAATTCAAACACGTCCATGACTACTAATTGTACTTTAATTCCATTATTTAATCCTTTCAAAACCTTTGACGTCTTTCTTGCTTTGTTTCTATCATTTTCTTTGCATACTTACTGAGGCGGGTGAACTCTCTATCATACTCAGATACTATCATTCTTCCTTGCTGTAGATATATAAACTCATTTCTCCTTGCGTTTAAGTATGTTTTACTAAGTGTATGTTTCTTCTACCCAAAGGGACATGGCATAAATAAATCTTTTATCTGGCGTGCATCTCAGTTGTTCCAATGCCCTACTGGTACTGTCCAAACAGTACTCAACTTCTTCAAATCCTTCTTCCCTACTAGCCTTAAATTCTTTAGCCCCATATTTCCTTAACTTCTCAATTGGGAACTTCCTTTCTCTTTTGGTAGCAACAGGTACCATTCTTGCCGTTTATTCAATGGTACTGTCATCTATCTTAAATAAACTTTGGGGCCTTCCACAGCCATCGTTGCGGGTCGTGGCATAAGTTCGAGACCCATTTCTACATTTATGGGTACGAAAGCATGTGATTCCTTCTCTTGATCTATAACTCTTTGTGATTCTGCCTCTTGCAACCTTATACCGTATACATATATCATGATAAGGATTAGCAGCTGGCTTGACTCAACACATTAACTTTCCTATATGGCATGTACGTAATCACTATTAGATTTTCCTTTATCACATGTACCCCATATACTTATGTATTTATAATATTCTTTCTACTATACCGACATTTCGTACCTAAATGATATATGCTCTCATTTCTTATCTGCTATAGGATATCCCATTTTACATTGGTAATGGCCACTCCCAACATAAAATGTGTATCCTCCTATGTTGAATTTTCCAGGACCGGTTAAACCGGTGCTCTGATACCACTAAATGTAACACCCCATCTTAGCCTACGTTTATAGACCAAGATGGACTGTTATCTCATGGTGGTTGTGTCTTAACATTTTACTTAGCCAATTTTAAGTGCAGATTTTAAAAAAAATTTTGCCATAACCTCCCCTAAAAATGGAGGTCCCAAGTGTCGCCAAAACTGATTTTCTTTGATTTTTGAAAACAATTTTGATCTCAATCAAACAATCGCAACACTCCTCAAACACTTCTATATTCATCACCCTTATATCCTCCACCAAATCCTGCACTAAAACTTTACACTTCTATACTTGCATACATAAGTGCTAAATCCAAATAAGATTTATTAGATTACTAGCAGTGTACGTGTTCTAGCTTTTCAGTATAATACATTTATTTGCTAGATCATACAAGCTTATGTACATGCCATATTGCTACAATCAATCATATCCAAACTCCTACCCAAAGTAGTAGTCAAGGCCAGCTGCGCAGGACATGCTGCAATCTCGTTTCCTCGTTTAACCTACGAGTTTAGAGGGAAACTAAACTCGCTAAGCAATTGCTTAGTGGGTACTTAAATCATTGCGATAAATAGATAAAATGAAAGAATGATTTGAACATACATTTATATACTTTAAATAATTGAAAGGAATAAATACAAAACACTGAAGGTAAAAAGGCTTGAATGAATAATTTGAATTTAAATCATTTTTCTTGCTTTTATCATTTTGGTTGCTCTACTGGTTTAACAGAACATCAACGGATAAGGCACGGGTCATGATAAATATATCTCGTCATGGTGAGATATTACAGAATGATATGCATCATGGTGCATATTTCATCATCCTTCATCATAATTCTTGCACATGTGCTAATAGCCATTGTTCATTGAATCATTGATCATGTCATTGTAATCATCGGCCTTCAGCCGGAATATCATGTCATGTCATGAGCAGTACTGCAATAATAGTATGATGCATCATACCCTTATCTCAAGGGTTCTTTCATAACCAAGTAGAGTGTAAACAATTTATTAATTAATTTGATCATGATATTCAATAAGCCATGATTTTCCATAATGCATGTATTGTCGGAATAGCTTGTCATGATGCCTTTCTGATCATTTTCAATTCTCCTTCATGTCATTTTATATGATTTAACATTAATCCATATCATAATATTCAATTTTTAATACATTTAGAAAAATGACCAAATGAATAGTGGCGCGGCGCGTAAAATCAGCAACACAATGGCGCGCGACAACTAAATGGTAAGATCTATTTTTACTGCTGAAAATCAGTCAATTTTGGCAACAGTTTTGACTAAGTAAACAAACTTATTTTTTGCTGAATTTTTGTAGGAAAACACTTTCATAAGTTAACTAAATGCATGTAAAATTTCATCAAAAAATTCCTTCGTTTACCCCTTCAACGGACTGCCCAAAATGAAAGCTGCAGAATGGTGCCCAAAAGGGACCCTTCGGCCCAATTTTCAAAACTTGAGGGGAATTCATTTTTTTCTTGCAAAATTGATTTTTAGACTCCTTTTTTGATACCATTGAAGGACTAAGGGTCCCTCTTTCAAAAATCAAACCAAAGGGGTGATTAAAAGTTCATTAAAGTTTATGGATAATTGAGCAAATTTAGCTAGTTTGTTTTGTTTTCATTCTTTTCACAATCAATTGATTACAAATGGTTCAAGAGCACTTTCCCACATATTTACCACACATAATGGCATCATTTCAAAACAATTTCAAAAGTTTCATAATGCAAAACATATGAATTAATTGAAAAGGGCAATGATTTAAGTACCAAACCTTAATTCTTTTAACTTCCCCTTTGCTTTTCCTTCTTCTCCTTCCTTAATCTTTGTTTCTCCTTCAAGAAATTCAAGAACACAACCTTAAGCATAAACCTTAGAAATTTAGAACATGCACTACCCTTCCATTTCTTTTTAAAATAAATTCTAATCTAACCTTATTAAGCCTTAGAAACCTTGATTCTTCCATTTAATTAATCAATATCAACACTACTTAAATTTTCCCCAAATCCACCATAAGAACCCTAATTTCCAATCTTCCAATAGATATATAAATACTTAAAATTGATACTAGAATTGAAATCTACATGCTTTAAAACCTTAAAACTCACCTTGAACTTGAATCAAACTTGACAAAATTTAGAAATTCTTTGGTGTTCTTCCTATGGAGGCTGATGGTTTGGAGTGTGTGAGAGAGAGTTTTGTTCTTCTTGCTATGATATATATATATATATATATAATGGAAATGATGTCCACTTTTGGGGTGGATGAATGCTTTAGGGCCATTTGTCCACACCTTTTCCTTTTCTTCTTTTTATAAATTCTAAATGGCTAATTTTCATTGGTCCAAATGTCTCTTTCTTTTATTTATTTAAAACCCAAGCCATTGGACTTTCTTTTAGTCACATTTTGGCCCCTCAATCTCCTTGTGCTGTAATTTTATGGTCTAAGGTGTGAAAAGACCAAAATACCCTCCGGCGATTACTCGTTCGTAACTTTTAAACCGCGCACTTCCGCCGAATGCTGTGGTACACTTTTTGGAGTCAGTTTTTTTTTTACTTTTCATTTTTGAGATCCATTATTACTTTCGAGACACTTTTGAAAATGATCATAATGCCCCTGGTCAAAATCCCCTATATCTTCCAAACCGTGCGTTTTCGGAAAAAACCGTGGCGTTCTGTTTTGACCCGATTTTTCTCTACTTTTCATTCTTAGAGTCTGTTATGGGCACTATTAAGGACCTTCAGAACAACTTTTGTTAATTACGGCCACCTCCACAAAACTTTACAATCTTTTCAGTTAGGTCCTTTTTGTCTTATAGAGCTTCCTTTCACTTCGTGTTCTTTGGTGGTTACTCAGGATGGCTCCTCTTACTGTACGCGGATGTACTGTACATATGTACAAATTGGGTCGTGATAAGGAGAGAGTGATACTCTCCTTGTCCCTCATCTTCATCCTCCATCTTCATCTTCTCCATCTTCCATTGAAAAGATCTTTGAAGTTCTTTGGGATAAGTTGGGTTAACAAGCTCTTGAGGGTTGAAGCATCATTGAAAGGATTGGTGACTTGAGAAAACTCCATTCTATCTTCCAAAGGCATAATCAATTGAAGGGTTGGTGAATTGAGAAAGCTCCATACCATATTGCAAAGGGAAATCAACCATTGAAGAGGGCTTGAGTTCTTCATCAAACATCAAAGTGGAGCTAGGAGGAAGACTAGCAATCCTACTCTTGGCATCTTCACAAGGGGTTTTTCTATTCTCTCTTTTAATTCATTTCAATATTGTTTTTGTTGTATTAAGAGATTGATATTGCAATGAACAATTTGTATTTGACTTATATTGAGTTGAATGAATATTTTAAATTGATGATGTTGAACTAAATACCCATGCCTAGGGTTTGCAGTATATTTGATTGAATGCTTTGATTTGATATTTTCATTGATATATCTTGTGTTGGTTGATTGCATTGGATTGTATGCTAGGTTAATAGATTAGCTACCTATTAATCTCTAGATATTGAATGAAGGACCGAGAGGTGAAGTTCGATATTGGAATTATGCAATCGACTACCCTATGAATGAATTAGAAATATAAGTTCTAGGGTTTCATTAATTTGCAAATGTAAAATAATTGGTTATTGCTATTTCATGAACGTGAGAACTAATGAATTGGTAATTGACTAATTAACTTTAAGGAACAAATTAATTTACAAGGTTATGTTAATGGATAATTGAGAATTGAGCTTTGATTGTATGAACCTATATCCCTAGGAACTTTCCCAAGAATCGATTTGATCTTGTACACTCATCACACACTTCAACCCTACACACGTTAATCTTAGGTTTAAATTGTTCTTTTACATTCCAAACAACAAACTCTCGCTTTTAATTTAATTGCTTTAATCAAGCTATTACGAACCACACCTTCTTGGGGAAATGACCTTGGGGGGATCACCTTTGCTACAGCTACCTCGTATACTTGCGAGTGCCGCTTTGTAGTAGAGTTAATTGAAGCGCAACAAGTTTTTGGCGCCATTGCCGGGAAAGGCTGTCGTAGTAGTAATAGTTTAATTTTTCTTTTCATTGTTTGTTTATTTTCTGTGAATTGTTTATTTGTTTTGTTTTTCTTTCAATTTAATTATTTGTTTGTTTTCTTTAAGTTGCTAAGTGCCTTGTGTAAATATGCAATTTTAAAGGTACGCAGGGGTTTATGACGATAACCCTGATTCTGACATGGCATGGCAATTAGCAGAATTAACGAACCAACTTAAGATGCTAAATGCAAGAGGACAAACACCTATGCCTACTCGTGAAGTATGTTCAACATGTGGCATTGCAGGACATAGCGCAAACATGTGTTCATTTGGTTATGGACAATATCAAGAGAGGCAAGAGGAAGAATATGCCTATGACAGTTTTCAGCAAATGGGTAGAAATGACCCATGCCCCAGACCTTATAATTCAAGATGGGGAAGCTACCCAAATGTTTCTTGGGAAAACCAGCAGCACATTCCACCTCCAAATTTTTTTCAACCTTACCAAAGAAGTTCTTACTCTCAAGAACAATATTCAAATCAAGAGTACCTTAAGCGACCCACATTAGAAGATAGTTTGAATGCCTTCATTCAAATTAGCGAGCAAAATCAAAGTAAACTTAAGGAACCCACTTTGGCAGATAGTTTTAATGCCTTCATTCAAATTAGCTCACAAAACCATGATAAATTCGAGAAATCCACAGTGGAAGATGATTTGAATGCTTACCTTCAAATTAGCACAGAAATTCAGGAGGGAAGCAATGAGAGGTTTGATTCTTTGGAGGAATCATTGAAGAGGGTGGAGATGCAACTTGGGCAATTGGCACATCAACTCCAAGCACACCAAGAGGAGGAATTTCCTAGCCAATTGGAGCAAATAGAGGTAATCACAAATTTTAAGAATGAACAGGTGATATATAACGATTTTTGTGATTCCTTTGATGCATGAACTAACAACGAAGAAGATGGCGAGGAAATGCAATCAAACATAGAGGAGTTAATTCAATCAAAGGAGGAGGAGAATTTGGAAGCATCGACTTCGACAAAATTGCATGAACCTTCAAATCTTTGTATGCCACCACTCCCATTCCCAAGTAAGCTGAATGCGGAGAAACAAGGTATGCAACTTTCTAAACTCATTGACATGCCCTATAGTGAAGATAGTGTAGATAAGCTTGAGGTGGCCGTGACCATAGAAGTAGAGCCTCATTCTTCCAAATTAGAAATTGATGAGAGCAATTTACTAGTGAATAATGAGATTGTTGAGGGAGAACTTCAAATTGCTAAAGAAAATGTAGAACACATTCAACCAAACTTGGTTGAACTTAAAAAGACCCCTGGAATTTTGAAAGATGTTTTGGTTGGGGAATACAGTATGCAACAAATTATCATCTCTCTCACTCTTGGTGGTGAGAACGAGCAAAAACCATATAAAACCATGTTGCAAACTGAAAAAGGTTCTTACTACGTTCCCATAGCATTAAAAAATCAAGCTAAGACAACCCTCACATGTTCTTTTTAGACAATTGCTCCCCTAAGAATGCTACCTAGGCTTTTCAATACATTGGGCACTTTTCAAAGTTGCATGGTGTTCATCCTCTCAGTCATGGGCTCCAATTGCATTATGGGTGGAAGGAGCCCCACACATCGTATATGAGAACGATGGAAATCAGGTATCATCTAAACTCTCTCTTTAGTATGCATGCTCACATTGAGGACAATGTGAATTTTTAAGTGTGGGGTGCATTTGGTGTTTTATATTTTTACTTTTATTTGCATTTTGTTTTTTTTGGTGTGTTTTTACCTTTAATTTGTTTTTGTTTAAGTTTTAGTTAATGTTCTTAATGTTTTTCTTTGAATAAATGAAATTTGAACAGTTTAATTGTTATAAAATTGTTGATTGATGACCTTTGAATTTTTGAAGCATGAATTTGAGAATTGAGTAGAATTGGTGCTTATTGTCAATTTTGTTGGTTTTTCCTTGCATTGCCATTAACCTAGTGAGGAATTGAGCCATCAACTTATCATTCTTTTTGTGGGTGAACATCTTTGATTGATGAATTACTAGAACTTGCTTTGAAATGCATTTTAAGATTACATAAAAATTTCAATTTGGCATTAAGATGATTAAGGCAATTAGGTGAACCACTTTGGCTTAAAAAGACCAACCCTATATTCAACCTTAGTTAGCCAATTTTGAGCTTATTTTATTTTTTCCTTTTCTTTCTTTTTCACAACACCATTAGCTTGAACCTTGTTGTTTAACTCTTACCCTTTCATTAGGTCAAGAGCATTTTAAGAGCATTTATAACCGAGTGTTGTGTTGAATTAAGTGTGGGGTTAAATTTAGTAGGTTTGAGATTGCAAACTATTATGTTATTTAGTTGCAAACCCTTTAAAAAAACATATATAGAAATAAAAAATAAAAAAAAAGAAAAAGAAAAAGAGAAAATAAATATATATAATAAGAACAATTATTGTTCTTGTTGAAAGGGTTGGAATATGTTTGGGAATAACCATTGCAAGATGTAATAAGTGAGTTCCCTTGAAAAGCTCTTTAATGTCAAGGGGTAGATGAGAGGAAAGTATTTTGGGATTGTTGGGTTATGTATATGATCGGGTACTTCATTCTTAAAGTGCCCTTGAACTTAATGATTAAGCTCACATTTTCTAAATGTTATGCCTTTACCTTAGCCCCATTACAACCCAATAAAGACCTTTTGATTGATGCTCGATTGTTATTTGTGGTGGAGATTTGATTGATAAGCAAGCCTATGGTAATAATCTTTCATTGATTGTTATGAGTGTAAACACCACCATGATCAAACACTTGTAAGAGTTGGTGAGGGAGCGACAACATAGATTATGCATGGAAAACCATTTAATTGCATGGGTGTCGATTTTGTTTGATTCGATATTGATTACAGATTTAGGGATAAGGAAGTCTTGATACATATTTATAACTCTTGAACTTAACAAAATTTATCTTGTTTAGTGTGTTTGATTTAGCCTTGCTTGGGGACAAGCAAGGAGTTAAGTGTGAGGTAGTTGTTTAGATCATTTTTGTACTTGTTTTTAATATGATTTTATGTGTGTTTTAGTTAATGTTTTGATTAATTTTTGTTTTAGAAGTGTTTAAAGTGTTTCTTTTATGTTTAGGTGCAAAAAGACCCTTGGAAGATCAAAACAGTGCAAGAAAAGCATAAACCAAGCAAGACATGGCCAAGCCAAATCAGGCTTGGCCGTGTCCCTCAAAGATTGAAGAGGGCAGAGAGAGACACACCCAGAGACACAGCCAAGCCTCTGGCCGTGTCTCACCCAAGGAGCAAACCAAAGAACAAAGCAAAGAAAGAGCAAAAATGAAGAAAGGAAGAGCCAGTGAGGGACACGGCCAACTGGCTTGGCCGTGTCCCATGGAAATCAAGAGACATGGCCAAGCCAACCATGGCTTGGCCGTGTCATCTCATGGAAAACAAGAAAAACACAAGAGACACGGCCAAGCCACTCTTGGCTTGGCCGTGTCACCTCCTTGAAGAACAAAGAAAAGAAAGAAAGAAAGAAGAAGCCACAGTGAGGGACACAACCAACTGGCTTGGCCGTGTCCCATGGAAATCAAGAGACATGGCCAAGCCAACCATGGCTTGGCCGTGTCACCTAATGGAAAGTAAGGAAAAGACCATGAAACACGGCCAAGCTCACCCAAGCTTGGCCGTGTCACCTTAATTTCTATAAATTCTTTCGCACGACAAAGAAAAAGAGAGACGGCTAGGGTTTGAGTTAGAGAAAAGAAAAGAGAAGGAGGGGACAAACACAATTGGGATGAGGAGAGAGTGATACTCTCCTTATCCCTAATCTTCATCCTCCATCTTCATCTTCTCCATCTTCCATTGAAAAGATCTTTGAGGTTCTTTGGGATAAGTTGGGTTAACAAGCTCTTGAGGGTTGAAGCATCATTGAAAGGATTGGTGACTTGAGAAAGCTCCATTCTATCTTCCAAAGGCACAATCAATTGAAGGGTTGGTGACTTGAGAAAGCTCCATACCATATTGCAAAGGGAAATCAACCATTGAAGAGGGCTTGAGTTCTTCATCAAACATCAAAGTGGAGCTAGGAGGAAGACTAGCAATCCTACTCTTGGCATCTTCACAAGGGGTTTTTCTATTCTCTCTTTTAATTCATTTCAATATTGTTTTTGTTGTATTAAGAGATTGATATTGCAATGAACAATTTGTATTTGACTTATATTGAGTTGAATGAATGTTTTAAATTGATGATGTTGAACTAAATACCCATGCCTAGGGTTTGTAGTATATTTGATTGAATGCTTTGATTTGATATTTTCATTGATGTATCTTGTGTTGGTTGATTGCATTGGATTGTATGCTTGGTTGATAGATTAGCTACCTATTAATCTCTAGATATTGAATGAAGGACCGAGAGGTGAAGTTCGATATCGGAATTATGCAATCGACTACCCTATGAATGAATTAGAAATATAAGTTCTAGGGTTTCATTAATTTGCAAATCTAAAATAATTGGTTATTGCTATTTCATGAATGTGAGAACTAATGAATTGGTAATTGACTAATTAACTTTAAGGAACAAATTAATTTACAAGGTTATGTTAATGGATAATTGAGAATTGAGCTTTGATTGTATGGACCTATATCCCTAGGAACTTTCCCAAGAATCAATTTGATCTTGTACACTCATCACACACTTCAACCCTACACACGTTAATCTTAGGTTTAAATTGTTCTTTTACATTCCAAACAACAATTTCTCGCTTTTAATTTAATTGCTTTAATCAAGCTATTACGAAACACACCTTCTTAGGGAAACGACCTTGGGGCGATCACCTTTGCTACAGCTACCTCGTATACTTGCGAGTGCCGCTTTGTAGTAGAGTTAATTGGAGCGCAACATAGATTCAGGTACATAACTTTCCCCCTAACCTTATGTCCGTTGATAATGCTAAGAAGATTAGTGATAAATTTTGTGGTTTAATCGATTGGGAAGAACAAACTAGATGCAAGGTTAGATAGGATAGATATTTTAGGCTCAAGGTTTTGATTTGTATGGACTCCCCTCTGCTCCCCTAGTTCCGGTACAAAGATGCTAACAATCACCTAAAGTAGGCATGGATTAAATATGAGAAACTTGGAGAATTTTGTTTTTTCTACTAAAACTCGGCCACACCCTCAGTCAATGCACTGCTAAGGGTAATGGCAGATCTAATATGGGGTCGTGTGTGATCACATGACCCCCTTCACCGGCTGCCATAAGGGAGAGGGTATCCCTCTATGGCCACCGGTCACATGGTTTTAGAAACTCAGCCCTCATAGGGACTGAGTTTCTAAAGATTGCAGCGAAGGGTTGAAGAACCCCTCGTTGCAATAAAACTTTTTATTATTATTATTTAGCCCCTGTCGAAACAGCATCGTTTCGCTAAGGGCTAAGTTATTTTTTTAAACTTGGTCTCTGGCAAAACGGCGCCGTTTATCCAGGGACTAAATTTAAAAAAAAATAAATCCTCCAGTAAAACAGAAAAAAATAAAATTTTCAGCGAAACGACGCTGTTTCGCTAGGGAAAGGTTTTTTTTTATTTAAAAAAAGGGGATGCATTTTTGCAGCCCCCTCTTCCTTGTCTCTCTCACAGAGCCCAAACCTCCCCTTTCCCAAACCCAGCCAGCCTCCATCACCAGCAACATCAGGCAATCGCCAATGCGTGCCGCCAACTCCCTTAGTAAAATTCTGATTCCGCCACTGGCTAAGGGTGCCCATGATGAGCATGCAATTGACAATTCTCCTTATAGCCCAGGCATTAGAGCTTTCTCCTCTGGGTTCTTGTCCAAAGAATTCAATTCCCATTCTCTCCATGCTCGGTCGGTAGCACTAAAAAGACCAGATATTTTGCTGAAGAATAAAAAATTGGTTATTGCTCTCATAGTTGAATCACCGCCGGACATCGCTGTTGTGCACTGACCCATGGATAATCCGTCCATTCTCTCTCCTTCTGCCAATACCCCCTTGACACTTGGCAAGCCATGATTTCTTCTTCAGTCTTGTCCACTACTGAGGCGAGAGAAGAGTCAGAAAGAGGGATTTATAGTACTATCCCTTCAGCCACCCTCAATCAAACTCAATCCTTTAGCTTAGTGTTAGTTGACATCTCTTTTTCGATTTTTAATGAAGACTATTTGGGTGAGACGGGAAAGGTGGCAGATCACAAGGAGAAAGAATAATCTTTAGTTTCTATACCATCATTTCATCCAGCTTCATTTAATGCTTCTACTTGTAAGGAAAAGTTTCTTAAACCTGTGGATCCCGCCCTTACTCAGCCTCAACTTAAAAGTCAAGCTAACTGATTTAGTGGGCCTGGACTGAGATTCTAACCCAGATCAAGTTGTACATATTGACCCTTATGCTTCTTCCTATTTGATCTCATCCTTGGCTCACATTTCAAGAGGTCTTTGCTTGAGCCTGTTAACATTTCAAGCCCGTTTAAAATGCCTAAATTAGCACACTTTGGCCCGCTTTTTACTAACCTTTTCGTAAGTCGTTGGACACAGTAAGTCTCCTAGAAAATATTGTAGACCCAATTTTTTTCCATCCAGGTTTGAATCCTATAATAGAAATTGAGGAGCATGTTTCTGTTACCAAAAAATGGAAGGCTCTGGCTAGAAAGAAAAATAAGGCATATAGAAGTTCCCATTCTTTTGTTATTGGCGCTGGTGGCTCACCGTTAGCCACCAACGAACCATGATCCTCCTAAAGTGCTTAGGGCTAGGTGGCTGGTGGGCCTAGCTCTGCGTGTGCGATTTGGGCTATATTTATTTTTACCGTCGGTTCCCTAATTTCATAATTAGTTTTTTTACTTTCCGGGGATTTTTGGAAATTAGGGAGTTTTTTATTTACTCTTATTTTAGTCGGTTTATTATCTAACATTTTTTGCTTTTCGGCCCGATTCTTCCTATGGTGACACTTTGAAGTCAGACAATCTCCCAAGATATTTTATTGGTTAATCTATCTTTGTGATGGATTCGAGCTGTACCTGTTGGTTCTGTTTTATTCATCTTATCTTGTATAAGCTCTTTATTGTTTACTCCATAGCTCTAGGCATTTTTGGTTTTTTTTTCAGACTTTAGTTTCCCTCAACTTATTCAATATTCGACGATGGATTGGAGCATTAGATGGAGACTTCCTGAGCTCTCCACAATCAATCTTGTTGTTCAACAGCTTGACTGGTCGAGGTCTTCTATGCTGCTTCGCTGGGCCGCTGCTCCCGTAGTTGGCTGAGTCATTTGTCTTTTTAATTTAGTTTAGTTCAATCTATCACAAAATATGGAAGATTATTTTACTTCTTTTAGTAATTTTGTACCCCCCAAGATCCCCAGCCTTTTGGGTGTACTATTGTATATTTCTCTATTATTATTATTAATGATATTTTATTTCTAATCATTCACCTGGAAATCATTAATTGTATTAGAGGAAAAATTTGTGAATAGTGGCTAAATGGCTATTCACCCAAAAGGGTTAAATGGCTAAATGGCTATGTTGAAAAATTAAGAATATGAAGAGAGGTCTTAAGACTATAAAAAGACCCCTCCTCCCTTAGCTAAAATCTACTCCAAGCAAGTCCAATTGTTTATAAGACTTATTTTTTTCTTTTCTTTTTTGTATTTCTTTTTTAAAATTAGTAATATTATTTTTATGGTGTTCGAGGACATATATAAAATTAGTCGAACCTCGTTAAATTTTAATATTCTTTTTATTTTATTTAATAGTTATTTTTGGTATAGTTGTATGATATTTTGTGCTGATAATTATATGTTTAAGAAAATTCTGTCTAAGAAAAGACTTGGTATTTAAGAGTGTCCATTGTGACCCACTTCTCTTTTTTGAGAATTTTTCTGATATAATTATTGGCGCAATTATTCACACACTATACATATTATTGATAAAAAATTAATTCAATTTTTACAACAAAATTAAATATATAAACACTGTACTGATATTGATTACAGCTACAAAAAGAATATTTCTCCTATTTTTCTCTAATTTCTCTATTCTTCTTCTCCTTCTGCTGTTGCCCTATTCTTTAGTTATTCTTCTTTCCGCGGTCAATTCTTATGTTCCCCTGCTTCTCTTCTTCTTCTTCTTCCCTTCTCTTTTCATCTCTCAGGTTACATGACAATGTCAAAAGTGGAAAAATGCATTTTCGGAGCCTAAAAGGATGGAATTTGGTTGAAAGTGACCGGCATTACTACAAAACAATGTGTTTGATGTTTTGGTCCATTTTCCATTGAGCAAAACTCAAGAACTACTCAAATGCTAGTCTTGACATTTGAGCAAAATTACTAAACGATCGCGGCTGTTATTTCCTTTCAAACTATTCTATAAATAAAAAACAAGAGCTATTTATTCTACTTTTTTGCTTTGCATCACAATGCTTGCACAAAATGCAACCAATCGAAGAAAGAGAACGTCATTTATCATCTAAGCAAGAGCCCATGAGTTCTACAATCAAATTGAGCAGTTGTTTTTGCCGTAGTATGAGTATACTGCAAATTAATTTTTAAGTTGCTATTTTCCCCATGCATCTTTAGACTCCCAAACTTAAGGTTGTTTTTTTTAACAAACCAATTGTTAAAATAGTTTTTTAATTGAGCATTTTAAAATTAACTAGTAGTAGGTGTGGACTTCATTTTATTTTATAATTTATAGTTTTACTCTATTTTTATTTTACATTTTTTCGCGGCATTGTTCGTTAGCCATTCAGAAAAACAAGAATTTGAAAAAGTTAGGATATGAGCAATTTTAGCGCATAAATCAGTGAATAGCAGACTGCTTCCAAATCTTCTAACTAAAAAACGTTTATCTATAATTGGGCATTTACCACCTCTAGTTCACAAGAAAGATCCGCCACCCGCATTTAGAACTCCCAAAGAACTTCCCTAGCTAAGTTCTTTTCTCCATTAAAGAACTCCCTAACTTGGCCTCTAGCTGCTAGAGCTGCTTATGAGTGTGCATTTGTTGGATCTGAGAATCAGATAGAATTAAGTAGATCCAACGATCAACTTATTGGTGAATGCCCTGCTCACCTCAAAAGTAGCAATAAGATTTGTCAAAAAAGGAATAATTCAAATAGATATTTAAAGGATAAATTAGCAATATGATTTGTGAAAAAAGGAATAATTCAAATAGAGATTTAAAGGATAAAATTGCTAAATATTTAAAAGCAGAAGGCAGCTGCTAGTCCCAGAAAGTTCGCTACTAGTTTGGCTAATAGAGGTCTTAATCTCATCCCCAAGAAGAAGTGAGCAGTTGCATAGGAGTCTCATAACTCCACGGTCTGCAATTGAAAAATGCCAAAGGATGATATGAGATATTGGCAGCGAAGTGTGAAGCAGTTCCTGCTTAGAAGACCTGGTACTTTTGCAAGAATGTTTTATGGATTCATCCGGTAGATCAGAAAGTGTCAAGTCCTCAATCTCATCAAAATATTTGGTGCTTATACCCTTGTATCGGTATGAATTTGTTTTAGCAAATATTATTATATACTTATTTTGTTTCGGATATATATCAACGTAATTTTAATAGAAAATTTTGAATGATTAAATAATGGAAAAAAGTTATTCTTGTAATTAATGAAAATGTCAACTTCTTTGTGAAAAAAAAAAATCATTTGCTTTAAGATTCTATAATCATTATGAGAGAAAATGAATACATGATTATTCACAAACATAAGGTGGTAAACACATCCTTTATTATATGCAAGAGCATTAATTAATACTGTTTAGTAGCTTCGACCTTTATAGCATTAGCATCAACCAATACTTCAATTTTCTCAGTTTCTTAAGTAAGACTGAAGCCATTAGGAGTATTAATAATGATATCTCTTTTAAATTCATTGCTCTTCATTACTCTCATAGCACGATTTATTTTTAGTGCAGTTCTTCCGGATTTGGGTTCTGATATTTTTCGCGTAGCATATTTTCTGAAAAAAATAAACAGAAAAATCTTAAAATCTTAAATAACTCAACAAATAAAAACAAAGAAAAAACTATTTAAAATTGAAAGATTAACATACATGACAGAAGCTTTTCTTTGGTAGGGCTTGAAATTGGGCAAATTAACTGTGGTCTTTGCCAAGAAGCTGTTACTCACTAGAGCCATGTTGAGCAAATTTTGAAGATCTTTTTTCTTATTTGTATACTCGAATTTTGATTTTACTGATTTCTCTGAGTACCAACTGAAGCATCGAGGAAAGATTTATAGGCAAAAGCTTTGGGTTATGCCCATTAAACTTCAATATTATGTGGTCTTTTTTTAAAATTTTTGAAATGGTCAACAAGGCTTATATATATATAACACATGGGTTGTATTATATATTTTTAACATTGAAATATTTGAAAATAATATATATATATATATATATATACCAATATATATATATTTGGAAGTATATATGTTAATTAGCACGCCATTTTTATACTCAATTGTAGTCGAACATATAGATATGTTCACCAACAAACCAACAAACATTTCACCCTTCCACAATAAAATAAAATAAAATAATGTTTTATGTGATTTTTTTAAATGTTTTAAGTCATAGTCTCGTGAGCCATGTGAAATTAATAAGTGAAATTAATAAAATTGAAGGTATAGTAATCCAATTCCTAATTAAACAATTATCACACTCGGCTTGCAGAACGAGTAGATTAATTAAAATATTGTTTACGCACCATCTTATGAGATTAATTAAAAAACAGTCATAATATACGACATTTATATTCAGTATTTCTTTTTAAGGTTTATTGTTAAAAAATTAATATAAAAATGAAAAAAATTATTTAAAAAAAAACGAGAAGAATGAAAAGCAAAACCAGACTCGAGTCAGAATTTTAATTGACTCAATCCAAGCACGGGAAGGTGCCTAGTGGCTAACTGACTATTAAAAGAAAATACCTTACAATTTCTTATTGTGAAACTATCAGGTTCAGTCCATTGGTCAATTCAACACCATGTTGTAGGTTCTTTCAATCTATTAATTGTTGAAACCGATCATTGCATGTAGGTGGCCGTTGGCAAACTGAAAGGTTGAATGGGTCGGGTTAATTTTAGATCCAGTCATCCCGAGTCAAAGTCACCATTACGATAATTATTATTGTGTTTAATATTCTTTTGAAATATTTTTAAAATTTTAATATATATATATATATATATTTAGAAAAGGAGTGGCAGTTGCCTACTTGCCCTCCTTCTACAATGTATAACCTGGACCAATCAAGTAGCAGCGGGAGATAATATTTCTCTCTTTCCAACAATATTGCAATGCTCATTTATGAGTCATTATCCTTTCCAATAACATTGAACAATGCACACATTAATTAAATTTTTTTTTCTCTTTTTGCCCTAACCAATTTAAATATCTTCAATTGAATTAAATTGGACTAAAAAACTAAAAGTCATATTTTTTATGTGAAAATAAAATATGACTAAAGATAATGGGTCTAATTTGATCCCCTTTTTTTTCTTACCTAAATGCAATCTAAGTATGAATATCCTATTTATTTATTAAACTAAAGTTTAAATTTTTTAAAATTTTAAATAAAATTATATTAAAATAAAATTAAACCCAATGAATCTAACTAATTATTGATTCAATGAGTTATTTTTTATTTTCACTTCTTATTATATATATATATATATATTTTTAGCTTAAAAATATTTATTTTAAATTAATTAAATATATAAAACTTTGATGGGCATTAAATGCTATTCTTATTCTTATTATTATCTTTGTACTTATTTATTTTAAAATTTTTAAGTAAATAAAATTAGACACATAATTAGTATTTATCCATACTTTTTAATTAATATGCAACTTAAAGATAAATATCATATTTGATCACTAAATCAAATCGAATTAATAACTAGAGCTTAAGCTTTTTAAAAAATTTTAAATAAAATTATACTAAAATAAAATTAGATTGAATAAATCAAACTAATCACAGATTTAATTAGATGCATTTTTTTATTTTCACTTTTTATTATTTATATTTATTTCAAATTACTTAAACATAAAACTTCCATCTATTATTATTCTTATTATTATCTTTATACTTGTTTATCTATATTTTTTTTAGATAAATAAGATCAAACATATTATTAATCTTTAACCATATTTTTAAATTAATATGTAGTCTCAAATGTGAATGTCATATTCGATTATTGTATTAAAACACATTTTATTAACCAAAACTTAAATTTCTTAAAATTTTAAATAAAACTATACTGAAATAAGATTAGACTGAACAAATCAAAATAATTATTAATTCAATTAGATTTATTTATTTATTTTCACTTTTTATTATCTATATGTTTTTCAGACTAAAAATATATTTTTTTTAAATACTTAAAAATACAAAACTTTGATATATATATATTATATGTTATTTTTATTTTTATATTTATTTATCTATTTTTTCAAATAAATAAGATCAAACACATAATTAGTTTAATTAATATGTAGCCTAAAGGTGAATATCATATTCTATTATTGAGTCAAATTGAATCAAGAACTAAACTTAAACTTTTTAAAATTTTAAATAAAAATATACTAAAATAAAATTTATTTTTTATTTTTCACTTCTTATTATTTTAAGTTATAAAATTATTAAATAATTGGTTCAAAAAATTTATTAAAATTTATAATTTTTAAATTACGATATTACCAAAAAAATATATGCTATGAAAATAGAAATTAAAATTAAATAATATCATACTCTATAAAGTTATAATAAATCACGAAATAATAAAGTTTTAATTATTCATGTGATCTCACTACTTTTTTTTTGAGCTATTCCGTATTTTATTTAAAAAAATTGGTAATAAGTTATTAATTTTTTAATTAAAAAATATTTTTAAATTTTGGATGATTCGGACCTTCTCCCTTTCTATCTCCTTTTATTAATGAAAATGAAAAGGAAAATAAAATTTAAAAATAAAAAAAGGGCCAGCTGTAACATCACAACGTTTCATTGTATCGGTATAATTTAAGGCAGAATTCAATCTATGCTTATAATCATCACAGGGCAATATTGATTTTTTTCACTGTTTATACAAAGTTTATATACGGGTGTTTGTACAAATACCTTCTTCAAAGTCATTTTGAGTTCAACTCAATCTTCAACTCTAAAAACTCACTCAGTTTAGCCTCTTTTATCAAATTAAATTCATCTTTATTAATTTTATTAATTATTTATGCAGTCTGTAATTTGTAACTTTTTTAGTATTACTTTTTAATTTTAGTTTTATGTGACTTTAAATCTAATCTAATTAATTAGCAACTCATTTATAAACTTTAAATTGCTCCTTGATAAGAGTCAAACTTTTTCTTATATTGTAGAAAAAAAGAAAAAGAGATTAAAAGAATTTAAGAATTTGTCTCAATTATTTCAATTAGTGATATTTTTTTTATTTTAATCAATATATATTCTGTAGTTAGCAAATAAATTAATCTTGGTAAATATGACATATATAAAAATTGAATATGTAGTAAATAATTATAATTATATTACAATATGCAATATGACCTATGTATAAATATTGGATTTGTAAACAAATTATACATATATAAATGAAGTGAATGTATTAAAATTTGGGAGAAATAAAATAATAAATACTTCATACAATTCATCATTAAAAAAAATATAATTTGATACTTGTTTCAATTAATTCAATCAAAGTGTGTCTGGGAATCTTTGGAACAAATAATGAATAAACCTTGATGCACAGTATCCTTGACATAGCGAAGGACACGGTTACATGCAGTCCAGTGAGCTGTTGTTGTGGCAGATAAAAATTGACATATCTTATTTACAGCAAAAGCTAAGTCTGGCCTAGTTAAACATTTATATTGTAATGCATCCACAGTCTTTCGATATACTTGAAGGTCTGGTAAAGGTTCACCATCCTTGAGTTATAGGTTACTTATGCTAGCCATGGGAGATTTAATGGAAGTAGCATTATCTATGTGGGTTGCTGTTAAAAGATCATTAAGATAATTTTGTTGTGAAAGAAGAATGCCATTATGGAGATATTGAACTTCAATGCCCAAGAAGTAGTGAAGTCGACCAAGCTCTCGTAGTTTAAATTCATGAGACAGTTGCTGGATATAAGTGCGAACTACATCATTACTGCTCCCAGTGATGATAATATCACTGATATACACTAGAATGTAAACAACATCATTATTGCTGTGTTTGATAAAGAGTGATGAGTCGGTATGTGAACTTGCAAAACCAATTGAAAAAATGTAGGAGCTGGGCCTCGATAAAAGGCAAGATGAGCTTGTTTTGTACGGTAGATCAACTTCTTTAGTTTACAAACATAGCTAGGACAACGCTAATCGACGAGGCCTCGTGGTTGAGACATGTAAACATCTTCCTCCAATGAATCATTGAGAAAAGCATCAGATATATCCAACTGTTGTAGAGTCCAGTTGTTTGAGATAGCCAAGGAAAGGATAATTCTTATTGTTGTTGGTTTTATAACAGGACTGAATGTTGATGCATTATCAACCCCTTCTACTTGTGTGTAACCCTTGGCGACCAAACGTGCTTTGTAGCAATCGATGCTACCATCTGGGTTGTGTTTAATACGAAACACACATTTATATCCCACGACGTTAGCATTTGAAGGTTTAGGCACAAGATCCCAAGTCTGATGTTGCAGTAATGCTATTATCTCTGAGCTCATGGCTGCTCTCCAAGCTAGAATTTTTATGGCCTTTGAGTAGCACATCGGTTCTAAAACAACAGAAGTAGACATGAAAGCAAATGTTTTCTTCTTTGGATTTGGCCGTAAAGCCATTGGATGTGTACGAACTGATAATTATGGTTGCTCTATATTTGAATTAGAAACCAACAATTTCTACTCAGAAGTTGCCAACTGTTGCTCAGGAAGTGCTAACTGTTGCTCAAAAGAAGAATTATGTTCCTGTGAGGCAGGTGATGATCTGCATGAAGAAGAACTCATCGAAACATCACTAGAATGTTATGTGAGTTCAACAAGAGTATGCTGAATTGAAGCAGGATGTGAAACTGATGCAAGCAATGTGAGCCAAGGAGTAGAATTGAATTGCTCCAGATGACTGCCCAGGATGAAATTGCAAAAAGACTGTTGTTCCCTATATAAAAAATGGGTTTCATCAACGCGTACATGCTTAATTTGGTTATCATTTGGATTGAAGCATACGTAACCATGATGATTCTTGGCATATCCAAGAAAAACATAAGTTGCAGTTCTATATGAGAATTTGTGTTGATTGTAATAACGCAGCAAAGGATATATAATACACCCAAAGACACGGAGAAAAGAGTAATCTAGAGGTGTGCAATAAAGTTTTTTAAATGGGGAGAGTTGTTGCAGAATCTTTTTTGGCAGCCTGTTGATTAAGAAGGGACCAGTGCAAATAGCAAAGTTCCAATATCTGGATGGTACTGCAGAGTGAGCAATCAAAGTCAGACATGTATCCACCAGATGTCGTATTTTCCTTTCAAATGTTCCGTTTTGTTGATGGGTATGGGGACAAGAAATTCTGTGTTGAATGCCATTCTCCCGTAAGTATGTATTGACTGAACAAAAATTTGCCACCCCAATCCGATTGAAAATTAATTATTTTAGTACTGAATTGCCTCTTAACCATCTTGTGAAATTCAATAAAGGCAGGAAGGACCTCACTTTTCTGTTTAAGTGGAAATACTCAACATTAACGAGAGAAATCATCCACAAATATAGCAAAATATTTTTCTCCATAAAATGATAAATTAGGGGCTGGACCCCATACATCTCCATGAATTAATTCAAGTGGTTTATTAGCAATAGAACCAGTAGGTGGCAAAGAAATTTGACTATGTTTTCCTAAGCAACAAGCCTTCCATAAACTAGATGAGGATATTATTGAATTACTAGGCAAAGCAAAATGATTTATAATAAAAGAAACTATAGATTGTTGTGGATGCCCAAGGCGAGCATGCCAATCTGGTGAGCTAGTCTTTATTGATTGGAAAGGCTTAATGTTCTTTGTAATTTTCTGTAGTGCAGTAACAGGAAGCCTGTAGATTCCATCCTCAGTAGGGCCTTTGAACAACACCTTGTTACTTTTTTAATTCTTCACAGTAAATCCAACAGAATCAAATTTAAGTGAGCAACCATTGTCTTTAGTAAATTGATTAACAGATAATAATTGTAGTTGTATGGCAGGCACATGCAATACATTTTTCAAATGAAATTGATCATGAGCAGTTGAGAGTGTAGTGTGACCAACATTCTTAATTTTTAAACCACGTCCATTACCTATGGTTATTTCGTCAAGTCCTTTGTACTCCTCTAAAATTTCAAGAGCTGACAGATCTGGTGTCATATGATGAGAGGCAACAGTGTCAGGGAACGAATCATTAGATGGAGGATTATTGACATTAGCAGCATTTGCAATAATTTTATCAGAGTTAGAATCATAGCATCTGCGACACCACTTTGTTTGGTGGTTGTTGAGACCACATGTTTGATAAGGATTGGGAAACCACTTCTTATTTCCTTTATTTGAAGTGCTAGAGGAATTGCTATTGTTTCTGATATTGTTATTGCTCTTTGAAGGATTTTGATTATACTATCTTAGAGGGTTTTGTCAGGTAATATTGGCAACAACGGAGACTAGTTTGTGAGAATTCTACAAGAGAATCTCATGAGCCAAAAGCCTACCAGAAAGATCAGGGAAAGATACCTGAGAAGTTTCAGCAGATAATGGCACAATGACGGGATGATATTCTGGTGGAAGCACTCTAAAGACAATGGCATTAAATTCATCTAGAGAGACTGATGTTGTAGCAGCAGCAAGTTCATCTGCAATGGCTTCTGCTTCACGCAGAAATTGAGCAATTGGTTTGTCACCGAGAGATATGTTCTGTAAAGCTATATGTAACTGAACTCGTGTAGGACTATTGCTTGTGCCAAACGCATTTAAATGAGCTTTCCATGCTTCATGTGTAGTTTCTAAACCTGTCACATAAGGAAAAACTTCTTTAGTCAGAGAAGATAAAATCCAACTCAATAAGAGTTGATCTTCCTGTAACCATTTTAGATAGGCTGGATTCGGTTCTAATTTATCGGTGGTGATATTGGCGTTGATTGTTTCAGGTGTTGGTGTGCCATCAATGTGATTAATGAGATTATAGCATCTGATGATAGGAGTAAATTGAGTTTTCCAGGTTAGGTAATTAGTTGGTTTAAGTCTTATTGAATAGGAAAGTTGAGCATGAGGTAAATTTGTGAACATAGATAAAGTGGTGAGAGTTAATGATGATGAGGTAGATTTTTCGTTTTTAGAAGATCTCTGATACCATATAATAGCAGCTAATTGAAGAGAAGGTTCTATATCTCTGTATTGATAGTATTGGTGTTTATATACATGAGTTTGTTACAAAAGATTACAAAGAATGAGTAGATAACTACATATAGGAATTATCTTGTCATCTGATCTAGCAAAGTATAGTTATCCTAACTGATATGATAAGCATTATTTCTAATACTAACTAATGAGATTAGACTTAAAACCACATAAAACTGAGATCAAAAGCAATATTAAAGAGATTACAAATGCTAAATAATAAAAATAATTAACAAACTTAATAAACAAGAGCTTAATTTGATAAGAGAAGCTTAACTAAGTGAGTTTTTAGAGTTGAAAAGCTGAGTTAGACTCAAATTAACTTTGAGGATTTAATTGATCTTTTAATTTAAGTTTAGACACTTTTTTGCTCATTTAATCGAAACAATAATATTATTATTATGAATTACTTTATCTGTCTCAAAAAGGATGTCATATTTTTTTCTACAAATTTTAAGAAAATGTAATTAATGCATTGACAATTTATGAGTTTTTATTTTCTAACGTTATTCATATAATAAATAATTGCTAAATTTATTTTGAAAATATTACAAATATCATTAATTTTTTATTTAAAGTGTGAATTTATTAGAGGATAAAATATAAAAAAAAATTAAAATATGTACTATAAATAAAAGTGGATAATTATTTTGGAGCATCTCAAAATAAAACAATGAATAATTTTTATAGGACAGATGGAATATTAAGCAATGAGAGTTTTAAATAAATTAAAGGGATATTTTTGATGTGCTATGATTTTAATGATAATTAATTGCAACTTATTTGGTTGTTTGATATAGAGTTCCGATTGAGATTATTATTGATTATTGCGAGGTTAGCATAACATTTGGAAGTGTATATTTATCACACCTCATTCTCTTAAGCCATAGGGTAAACTTATCTCATAAATTACTATACTATTAATTATTATAAAATATCACTCACAATTTATTTCCTTAGTATACTTCTTACACATACAATAATAATATCCAATAATTTCTGACACTTAAAAATAATACATATTTAATTATTGTTCAACATAAAAATATAATTACCTTTTAAACAAATCCAAACGATACTTATGTTGGCTCGACTTTTACTATACACTGATCGGAGTAAGAGTAGAGGTGATCTACAGGTCTATTCTCCAACGGTATCTGAAATGATTATAATAAGGGGGGTGAGTCCAACTACTCAGTGAGAAGATAATTATATAACAAAGGGGAACAAATAAGTTTTTCTTATATACTTACTAATTAAATTTATACTACTGCATAATAATTTTAAGAACATAAATTCACCATATCATGTAATAAATTTTCATCATATTTTTTATTTATTTATTTACACTCAATATATATAGTCCATAGAAAAATATAATACCTTAGGCGTAAGTAAATATATATTTACTGACACTCTAAGGGTAAAATATGGCATCTTGGGCGCAGTGATGACGCATGGCAGCACCAAGAGCAAATAAATATGGTCATACACATGTGCAGAGCTGCCCCCAAAGGGCGACCACCTGATATACGCCCCAAAGGCTATATGTATACCAAGTGCTGTCCCAAAGACAGTATCATATCATAATCCGTCAATTCCTTTAACACCCCATCATCACAGGTGTCTTTATTAGAAAACATATAATGAGTGTATATAAAATATTTATTTAACTGTATCAATAAATAATTTCATACCATAATTCAAACATTAACATACCATTATTTGTTCCCATTTTTTTTAATATATTCATAAATATTATTTTACCTTTCTAAATTATTTTATAAAAATTTATTTTAACAAATAACAATTTTAATAAATCATATATACATAATAAAAATTACCGATGCTATATAATTACCCACTCACCTTATTCGATAGCTCAACTTATTTAATCGACCGGTCTCTCTCTATGTTCTATAATTGTAGTAGAATTCAAACCTAAAGTGATATAAAAATAAAAATTTACTAAAATATTATCTAGGATTTATTATTTCTATGAGTTAAATAACATGAAAAGATAACGTGGAAATGATTCCTAAAATTCTAATGAATTTTCAGTGAAGTTTCGGCATAACTCGGCCATTCCCAAAAATTTTAAAATTTATACTCCAATTAGTATTACACAATTATCACCCTAATAATTTATCAAATATTTCAATAATATTTTAAATAACTTAACATAATTTGCATGTCTAAATTTATTAAGTATTTATATTATTTTTTTTATACATTTATATTATATTATTTTAGTTTCTTTAATTTAATAGTTTAATAATATTTATTTTATTAATTAATTTATGTAATTATGTTTTAAATAGTATCTACTTTAATTTTCTATTTTCTTTTTGTACTATTTTCTTATAATATTCCATATATTGTAAAATAATAATAATAATAATAATAACATTAATAATAACAAAAGTGTTATTAATTGTATTTCTTTATACATTATTCAATTAATTCATTTTATTAGAATAATTATTTATTTATGTCTAATTTAATCATAATAACTTATATTAAATTTACTAATAATTATATTAATAACCATATATATAATTTACTTTCATCTTAATATTTTACTTTTATTTTCTAATAACTACTTATAACAAAATCAATAACTTTAACAATAAAGATGATATTAATATTATGTATATAGTTAAAATAATTATTTAATTACTATTATTTTACATTTAATAATTTATATTAAATTTAATACTAAATAATATTAGTAATAATAATTATAATAATAATACTAGTTATTGAAATACATTTATATAAAAATTAAAATAATAGCTTTAATATTTAATAGTTATAATTGTGGTAAAAATAATGATAATAATAATATTTGTACTAAAATCAATAATTACTAATAAATATAATAATTTTAATAATACTTTACTACAACAATAATATTAATATTTAATAACTAATTTAACATAAATTCATAAATTCTAAAATTTAACTTATTTTAATCCTAATTAATTTTTTTTAAGTAAATATTCATATACACATACTTATTTCTATTTTAATTATGATTTATTAATTCAATAAATCAACAACTATATTAACAATTTATAATTCATAAATATTAATTATTTTAAAATTTTAAAATAATTAATTATCAATTTATTGATTTATATATATATATAATATAAGAAATTTTCTATAATTTATTGGTAATATTCACAACCTAAATATTTAATTAATTTAATCATACTATATTTTAAATTGAAATTTTCATTCTAATTTCTTAATTTATTTAGTCATTAAGTAATTAATATCTATGACTAATAATTTTTTTAAAACAAATTATTAATTTAAATTAAATAAAAATTCTACTAATTAATCAAATTAATAAAATTTAATCTAACTCATTAATTACTAATTAAATTTTAATTTATTAATTATAATTCTTAATTAATTATAGTTATTATTATTATTCTAAATAAATTATATATATATTTAATTTAATTTTTTTAATTTAATTTATTTATGTTACTATTCATCAAAATTCTAAATACATACCCTAAATTAGCAAATGAGGTGTCAAATTAAAGCTTATAAAATAAGGGTTCCAAAAATACCCGGATCGCCGGAAAATATCGTCGGAAAGTGGCCGAAATAGTGATCAGAAAATTTCACAGGCAAGAACTTTGACCGGCGTGTGACGGCTGCTCCGGCGTCGGTTGGGGGTGATTCCGGCGGCGTTTGGCTCGAATTTGAAAGGCACAGACGGTGGTCCGGCGCGTGTCACTGTTTGAACTGCGGTCGATGGTAGATCTGAAGAATTCTCTTTCTCTCTCTCTCTCTCTCCCGATTTTCTGTTTCTCTGTTTCTGTTCTCTGTCTCTTTCTTTCTTTCTTTCTTTCTTTCTTTTCTTTTCTTTTCTTTTCTTTTCTTTTCTTTTCTTTTCTTTTCTTTTTGTTAGTTTATAAATATACTTATTATTATTATTATTATTATTATTATTATTTTATTTTTTTAATTGCCCACCTATTAACAAGTAGGTGGGCACGTTTTTTTTTTTAAATTTTAATTTATAACTTTTTTTAAAAAAAAAAAACAAGATATTACATTCTTCCCCTCTAAATTAAAAATTCGTCCCCGAATTTTTTTTTTTACTCGCTTATGGAAGAAAACAAATGAGGATATTTAGAAATCATATCTTGTTCTCTTTCCCAAGTGGCTTCTTTCTTCGAATGATTATTCCATAAAACATTCACTAAAGGAATAACCTTGTTTCTTAAGATTCTCTCTTCTCGAGCTAAAATTGCGACTGGTTCTTCTTCATAGGTCAAATCTTTTCGTAATTTCACTGGTTGTCTCTGGAGTACATGTGAAGGATCGCTTCTGTATTTTCTTAACATGGACACATGAAAGACATCATGTATCTGAGATAATTCTGGTGGTAGCACAATTCTATAAGCAACAGGGCCGATCCTTTCCACAATCTCATAAAGCCCAATAAACCGAGGACTTAACTTTCCCCGTTTACCAAATCGCACTACACCTTTCCATGGAGAGATTTTTAAAAACACTTTGTCACCCACATCATACTCGATATCCTTTCTCTTCAAATCTGCATAGCTCTTATGTCTATCTTGTGCCACCTTTAATCTGTCTTTAATCAATTGAACTTTATCAGCAGTCATTTGAACTAATTCTGGACCCACCAATTCTCTTTCTCCAACTTCATCCCAGCATACTGGAGTTCTACATTTTCTTCCGTATAATGCTTCATAAGGCGCCATACCGATACTCGAGTGAAAACTGTTATTATAAGCAAACTCCATCAATGGTAAATGCTTATCCCAACTTCCTTTGAATTCCATGACACAGGCTCTAAGCATATCCTCCAAAGTCTGAATGGTACGTTTCGATTGACCATTTGTTTGAGGATGAAAAGAAGTACTGAACTTTACCTTTGTGCCCAAAGCATTCTGCAGGCTAGGCCAAAACCTAGAAGTAAATCGTGGATCCCTGTCTGATACTATAGATACTGGAGCACCATGTAATCTGATGATCTCCTTCACATAAATTTCTGCAAGCTTATCAAGGGAGAAATTCATTCTGATAGGCAAAAAGTGAGATGACTTTGTCAACCTGTCTACAACTACCCAAATAGCATCATGACCCTGCTGAGTACGGGGCAAGCCAGAAACAAAGCCCATAGTAATATGCTCCCACTTCCATTCAGGAATCGGAAGAGATTGCAGAAGACCTGAAGGATGTTGATGTTCCACCTTAACTTGTTGACACACCAAGCATTTCGCAATAAAGTTTGCTATATCCCTCTTCATACCCTTCCACCAGTAGTTTTCTTTAAGTGTTCTATACATCTTGGTACTACCCGGATGCATAGAATATGCAGAACAATGAGCTTCTTCCATTATTTCTCTTTTTAAAGTATCAACATTTGGTACACATAATCGGCTAAGGTGTCATCTTCTTTGATAGAATAATCTGTATGAGTACCTGCCTTCACACCATCAATAATCTTATTCATTTTCTCATCTTGAACTTGTGCTTCTTTAACTTTTTCAATCAAGATCGGTCTAACCTTAAAAGTTGCCAGCAGTGCTCCTGATTCATTCATCATTAAATCTACTCCCAATGATCGAAGGTCTAATAATAACGGAAGTCGTACCATCTTGATATGGAAAAGATTACCATAAGATTTTTGGCTTAAAGCATCAGCTACTACATTAGCCTTTCCAGGGTGATACTCAATAGTGCAATCATAATCCTTTAGCAGCTCAATCCATCGCCTCTGCCTTAAGTTTAACTCCTCCTGAGAAAGAAGATATTTTAAACTCTTATGATCAGTGAATATCTGGCACTTTTCTCCATAAAGATAATGCCTCCAAATTTTTAGGGCAAAAATAACTGCAGCAAGTTCCAGATCATGAGTGGGATAATTCATTTCATTTAGTCGGAGCTGTCTAGATGCATAAGCAATCACCTTCCCATGTTGCATCAAAACACATCACAAACCTTTTCTTGAAGCATCACTATACACCATATAACCATCATCGCCTGAAGGAAGAGTAAGAACAGGAGGAGAAGTCAAACAGGCCTTCAATTTTTCAAAACTCTGATGACACTCCTCTGTCCAGTTAAACTTCACGTTCTTCCTTAACAGCTTTGTCAATGGTGAAGCAATAATGGAGAAGTTTTGAACAAAACGTCGATAATACCCTGCCAAGCCTAAGAAACTCCTCACTTCTGTAGGATTTGTGGGTGGCTCCCAGTTCATCACAGCTTCAATTTTCTTAGGATCTACATAAACTCCCTCTGCTGATATTACATGACCCAGAAATACCACCTTATCCAGCCAAAATTCACATTTACTAAGCTTGGCGTACAATTGCTTGTTCTTCAAGATTTGCAATACAATTTTTAAGTGTTTCTCATGCTCCTCTCTACTTCGAGAATACACTAGGATATCATCAATAAATAAAATTACAAACCTATCCAGATAAGGATAAAATACCCGATTCATAAGATCCATGAAAGCAGTTGGGGCATTGGTTAACCCAAATGGCATTACTAAAAATTCGTAATGTCCATAACGAGTTCTAAAGGCTGTCTTAGGTACATCTGACTCTTTTATTTTTCAACTGGTGATATCCCGATCGTAAATCTATCTTGGAAAAGACTTTGGCACCTTGAAGCTGATCAAAAAGATCATCTATACGGGGTAAAGGATATTTATTTCGAATAGTGACCCGGTTTAGCTGTCTATAGTCAATGCACAACCGCATAGAGCCATCTTTCTTTTTCACAAATAACACAGGAGCTCCCCATGGTGAAACACTGGGTCTAATAAATCCTTTATCCAACAATTCTTGCAATTGCACCTTTAATTCCTTAAACTCTGCAGGAGCCATTCTATAAGGAGCTTGAGAGATAGGAGCTATACCAGGCTGAACATCAATAGAAAATTTCACTTCTCTATCAGGGGGTAAACCTGGAAGCTCTTCAGGAAAAACTTCTGAAAAATCACACACTATAGGGATATCTTCCAATTTAGGCCCTTCTAAATGTGTATCAATCACATGTGCTAAATATGCTTGACAACCCTTCTTAATAAATTTTTGAGCCGTCATAGCAGAAATAACACAAGATGGAAGAAACTTTCGCTCACCGTAGAATGTAAGGTTAGGATGTTCAGGTAGACTAAAAGTCACCTTCTTCTCATAACAATCAACTGTAGCATGGTGGCGAGATAGCCAATCCATCCCTAAAATAACATCAAATTCATGTATGGGCAAAGGAATAAGATCTGCTAACAACTCACAGTCACCTAGCCTGACTGTTGAATTTTTATACATATGTTCACACTGCATAAATGTCCCCACTGAAAAACTTACTATTAATTTACTTTCTAAAGAACTCAAATTCTTATTCGCGTATGTGGCAAATGCATGTGATACAAATGAATGAGTGGAGCCAGGATCGATAAGAATATGAGCATCTCTATTAAAAATAACCAACATAGCGGCGACCACTTCTGGTGAAGCTACGGCTTCCTGCTGAGTGACAGCAAAGACTCGAGCTTGTGCAAGAGGTCTACTAGATGATGCACCTTGATTTGATATTGGGGCCCCACCCGGTCTATTCATGCCACTATTAGCTCCTCTGCCAGATGATCTCACAAAAGATTGTGTCCTACCACCCCTCTGATTAGTAGGTACAGAAGATCCCTGAACTGAAGTGTTAGAATGAACAAGTAAAGGAAAATCTCTCATATAATGACCTGCATCTCCACATTGAAAACAAACTAAAGGTTTTCTTCTACACTCTCCCAAATGATACTTATTACAGGTTGCACATTGAGGAAAAGATCGTCTGTTCTGTCCATCTCCCATACCACTGCCCTGTCTAAAATTATAAGCACTACCCGAATTACTAAATGATTGGCCCACCATACTACGACTAGCCTGAGACCTGTTACTCCGCTGATCTGATCTCATTTGTACAGCCTTACCTGTACCACCATGACTAGATCTAAAATGAGAACCGCTTCCCCTCTTGAATTGTCCCTCATGACCCCCAATAAAAGGACCCTGTGATTGTTTTCTTTTCCTTTGTTCAAACTCAACTCCCTCTTTCACTAATTTTTCCACTTCTAAAGTTCTATCCACCAAAGTACGAAAATTCAAGCTCTGCCAATCGGGCACACTCTTACGAATTGTATAGTGTAACCCATTATAGAACCTACTGCACCTGTCTTTGTCCTCTATAATCAAGTGAGAAACATAACGGTATAATTCTTCATATCTATCCACATATTGTGTTATGGTCATACCGCCTTGCTTAAGATTAAAGAACATATTTTCCTTCTCTCTTCTATAATTGTCGGTAATATATTCCTTTTGAAATTTAGCCACAAATATCTCCAAAGTCAAATTTGCACCAAAATCTCGGACTAGCCTGTTATACCAACTTTCAGCAACACTATCAAGAAAAGCATAAACATAATTTATTTTATCTTCATCTGATACACGACAAAGTGAGTATGCTTTCTCTAATTTCTTCAACCATCTGTCAGCCTTTTCAGAATCTAATGACCCATCAAATATCTCTGCTCCCAATTTCTGGCAGTGAGAAATAACATTCCAAGAACTTTGACGTTGATTATTCGCTGCCATAGCTGTATTCAATAATTGAGCAAAAACAGCTCCGAGACCAGGATCTATAAATGCAGGCATAGCTGGAGCAGCTACAGGTGGAACTGGAGGTGGAGGAGGTGGATTTACTCCAGATGATTCTTCTTGTGAAGTAGCATCGATATTTTGTCTGCTACCCTCAGTCTCATTAGCATCAATAGATTCCTCAGAAGAAGAAGATGGATTAGGATTCCTATGAAGTCGGCCAACATCTTCTAATCTAACTACTCGAATTCTTCGGCCAGTGTTTCTAGCACCGCCTATACCACCTCGCATTAGTGGCGGCATTATCCTACAAAAATAAATATAGATATATATAAGTCAACTTCGTATTATTTATATTATCTTAAATTACAGTACATATATATGTTTATATTAGTGCACCATAAAAAAATCTCTCTTATTCTTCAGCAAATTTTTTATTATTATTATAATTATTATTATTATTATTATTATTATTATTATTATTATTATTATTCATATATATATATATATTTGAATTTGTAATTTTATCAGGTACACTATTAAATTAAATCTCTTAGCTTTATTTATCTAAATTTCTATAGGTCTTTTATTCAATGTCTACAGAATCCTAAACCTTTGCTCTGATACCATAAAATTGTCACACCCCATTCTCTTAAGCCATAGGGTGAACTTATCTCATAAATTACTATACTATTAATTATTATAAAATATCACTCACAATTTATTTCCTTAGTATACTTCTTACACATACAATAATAATATCCAATAATTTCTAACACTTAAAAAATAATACATATTTAATTATTGTTCAACATAAAAATATAATTACCTTTTAAACAAATCCAAACGATACTTATGTTGGCTCGACTTTTACTATACACTGATCGGAGTAAGAGTAGAGGTGATCTACAGGTCTATTCTCCAACGGTATCTGAAATGATTATAATAAGGGGGGTAAGTCCAACTACTCAGTGAGAAGATAATTATATAAGGGGAACAAATAAGTTTTTCTTATATACTTACTAATTAAATTTATACTACTGCATAATAATTTTAAGAACATAAATTCACCATATCATGTAATAAATTTTCATCATATTTTTTTTTATTTATTTACACTCAATATATATAGTCCATAGAAAAATATAATACCTTAGGCGTAAGTAAATATATATTTACTGACACTCTAAGGGTAAAACATGGCATCTTGGGCGCAGTGATGACGCATGGCAGCACCAAGAACAAATAAATATGGTCATACACATGTGCAGAGCTGCCCCCAAAGGGCGACCACCTGATATACGCCCCAAAGACGATATGTATACCAAGTGCTGTCCCAAAGACAGTATCATATCATAATCCGTCAATTCACAGGTGTCTCTATTAGAAAACATATAATGAGTGTATATAAAATATTTATTTAACTGTATCAATAAATAATTTTCATACCATAATTCAAACATTAACATACCATTATTTGTTCCCATTTTTTTTTAATATATTCATAAATATTATTTTACCTTTCTAAATTATTTTATAAAAATTTATTTTAACAAATAACAATTTTAATAAATCATATATACATAATAAAAATTACCGATGCTATATAATTACCCACTCACCTTATTCGATAGCTCAACTTATTTAATCGACCGATCTCTCTCTATGTTCTATAATTGCAGTAGAATTCAAACCTAAAGTGATATAAAAATAAAAATTTACTAAAATATTATCTAGGATTTATTATTTCTATGAGTTAAATAACATGAAAAGATAACGTGGAAATGATTCCTAAAATTCTAATAAATTTTCAGCGAAGTTTCGGCATAACTCGACCATTCCCAAAAATTTTAAAATTTATACTCCAATTAGTATTACACAATTATCACCCTAATAATTTATCAAATATTTCAATAATATTTTAAATGACTTAACATAATTTGCATGTCTAAATTTATTAAGTATTTATATTATTTTTTTATACATTTATATTATATTATTTTAGTTTCTTTAATTTAATAGTTTAATAATATTTATTTTATTAATTAATTTATGTAATTATGTTTTAAATAGTATCTACTTTAATTTTATATTTTCTTTTTGTACTATTTTCTTATAATATTCCATATATTGTAAAATAATAATAATAATAACATTAATAATAACAATATTGATATTAATTGTATTTCTTTATACATTATTCAATTAATTCATTTTATTAGAATAATTATTTATTTATGTCTAATTTAATCATAATAACTTATATTAAATTTACTAATAATTATATATTAATAACCATATATATAATTTACTTTCATCTTAATATTTTACTTTTATTTTCTAATAACTACTTATAACAAAATCAATAACTTTAACAATAAAGATGATATTAATATTATGTATATAGTTAAAATAATTATTTAATTACTATTATTTTACATTTAATAATTTATATTAAATTTAATACTAAATAATATTAGTAATAATAATTATAATAATAATACTAGTTATTGAAATACATTTATATAAAAACTAAAATAATAGCTTTAATATTTAATAGTTATAATTGTGGTAAAAATAATTATAATAATAATATTTGTACTAAAATCAATAATTACTAATAAATATAATAATTTTAATAATACTTTACTACTACAACAATAATATTAATATTTAATAACTAATTTAACATAAATTCATAAATTCTAAAATTTAACTTATTTTAATCCTAATTAATTTTTTTTAAGTAAATATTCATATACACATACTTATTTCTATTTTAATTATGATTTATTAATTCAATAAATCAACAACTATATTAACAATTTATAATTCATAAATATTAATTATTTTAAAATTTCAAAATAATTAATTATCAATTTATTGATTTATATATATATATATATAATATAAGAAATTTTCTATAATTTATTGGTAATATTCACAACCTAAATATTTAATTAATTTAATCATACTATATTTTAAATTTAAATTTTCATTCTAATTTCTTAATTTATTTAGTTATTAAGTAATTAATATCTATGACTAATAATTTTTTTTAAACAAATGATTAATTTAAATTAAATAAAAATTCTACTAATTAATCAAATTAATAAAATTTAATCTAACTCATTAATTACTAATTAAATTTTAATTTATTAATTATAATTCTTAATTAATTATAATTATTATTATTATTCTAAATAAATTATATATATATTTAATTTAATTTTTTTAATTTAATTTATTTAGGTTACTATTCATCAAAATTCTAAATACATACCCTAAATTAACAAATGAGGTGTCAAATTAAAGCTTATAAAATGAGGGTTCCAAAAATACCCGGATCGCCGGAAAATATCGTTGGAAAGTGGCCGGAATAGTGATCAGAAAATTTCGTAGGCAAGAACTTTGACCGGCGCATGACGGCTGCTCCGGCGTCGGTTTGGGGTGATTCAAACAGTGACTCATGCCGGACCACCGTCTGTGCCTCCCAAATATTACAATATTTTTTTTAATTTTAATTTATAACTTTTTTTTTAAAAAAAAAAGATATTACAATATTTCTTTATTTTGTTTTAAGGGAAATATTCTAGCTACAGGAGAAATTTTGTCCAAAAATCCATAGAATCTTTAGAGTTGTTCAGATAATTTGTATTCTGATATTTCTTGTCCATTGTCCAAAATAGGAGTTTGAAGTGCCTTTTTAGTTTCAAGCAATCGACGCTCCAAGGAGAGCTAGTTAGACTTTGGTCAAAATGTGATTGATACTTTGTCTAATATATTTTTTTGACATGCATGCATTTGCAATTATATGTATATATATGTATATAAATTATGCATTATTTACATTGATTTGGCATTCAACATTTATATGCAAGTGTATGTCTCATTATAATTGATGATTGTATATTGCTTATGGTTACTAGATGAAACTAGGATAACATATGACTACTTAGGAATTGATATGAATTCTAGTTACGATATGATTTTGAAATATGATCAACATATGCTTGACGTAATGGCAGGGCTTACTCATCGCTCAGTGTTATTTGCCAATTAGGTTAATTAATCGATTTTGAGATAGTATTTTTTATATTAATATGTTTTTAATCTTTTGGCTTTTACCAAGAGATGCTCTATCGGTAATATTGACATATTTATATTCCCATTTATTTTTAGAGTCATTATCGAGTTTCGCTCTGCCTGTAATATTGACAAATAAATAAGTCTGCATATAATATCGATTAAGACATAAATTGTTCGGTATGTTCCTATAGATTTTTCAACAATTCACTAAGAGACTCTCTATTGATATTACCGATGGATACAAAAATTGCTCAGTATTTTTCAATAGATTTTCTCTTAGTATATGCTGATAGAATGTTCGATAGTAACTTGGGAGTCTCTGATATTTTCGGTAAAGAGACAGTATTTACTAAGCATTTTAGTTTTCTGTTAGTAAGTTATTTTACCGGCATTGGGAATTGATTCTTTCTATTAGTAATCCCTCGGCAATTTATTTTATTGACAAAATTTTAATTTTTACTGATGAATTTTGCCATCAATAAATCGGTGGATTCCTGTGAGTTATATTTCATATGATGCATATGCATTTTACTAGCAAATGATTAGGAACCATGTTTGTATATTTATTAGTATTATTCACTCAATTGAAATATTTACTCTTTCCCTCTATTTTTTTTTTCCATTTTGTAAGTTAAGCATGAAGGGTAATTAAGTTATTATTGCCTTTCATTCTCCTATAATGGAGTTTATATTCATTCATTTAATTAGCTTTATATTGTTTTTTTTTATCATAAATTCTAGAACTCTGCATCATTTTTTTTATTTCACTAATACTGTGAAGCATGGTTATAGTTAGTGGTTAATATTATATTCTGCTGAGTAGGAACCCAAAAATGATATTGATATTAATAAGATTGTGAAGTTTAGCAATGTCATATGATAGTTTTGTTAGTTAATGGTTAATTAGATTGATTATGGGTTTTAAATATATTGTATTACCTTGTGGAGTGTTACCTTGTAGTAAATATGGCCATTGCTCCTGATAATGTCATACTCAAGGAGTTAAAGAGGAAACAAAATTGATTAAGCATATTAAGGAAAGAGAAGGACCAACCTTATTTCTTTCTTTAAAGAAGAAATTATAAGAGAGAAAAATATATTGTACCTCGATAATGAAGTCAGTAATCACATGACTGGTGATAAAAGCAAGTTCATGGAACTCAACATTAAGGTCTTTGATAATGTATGCTTTGCTGACAATACAAAGGTGGAGATCAACAGTAGAGGAATGATCTTGTTTAAGGCAAGAAATGGAGGCCATAAAGTTCTTTATGATGTTTACTACATTTTCAAGTTGAAGAATAATATTCTCAGTATTGATCAACTTATGGAAAATGATTGCAAAATTATCATGGAATATAACACGCTTTGGCTCAAAGATCATGATCATCACCTCGTTGCAAAGGTTAATATGACAAAAACTGGATGTTCAAATTAGATTTGCAAATAGTTGAATCTATTTTTTTGAAGACTTATGTGGAAGACTCATCATGGATTTGGCACATGAGATTAGGGGTATGCATTATTCGTGTCACACCCCAAATTTAGGGTGGACAGTCCTAGATTTTTGGTCGATATAATACGTAGGAGCCATGTAGAACCTATATCAATACAGAACAAATAATAAGATTTAACTATTTTTTTTTCATATATGAATTCCCTTTCGTTATATAATTGAACTTTCCTAGTTGTCTTCCCTTTTCGCTACTCGTGGATACCACCATATTGTTATTGTCAGAGTTGTACTACCTGTACAACAATACTAAAGATAACAACAATGTGAGGAGTGAGCCGCAACTTAGTGAGTGTTCTTATTTTTTTAGTGTGTTTTAGTTTCACTTTACATTGTTAACCAACTAAGTATCTTATTAAAGCTTATGAGATATTTGTGGTTTAATTTAGCGTACTAGCATGCTATTACATATTTAAAAGCCATACAACACATTTATATTTAAAGTAGGTGTTGACTATACATATAAGATATTTATATTCTTGGAAGATTCATAACACTAAAATACAATATAGTCATGATTATATAGCAACAGTAGTTCATGGCGGGTTCAACAAGCAATAATCTTAACATATTCATAACTTATATCTTCAAGGTAAAATTATAGTAACCTAATAGTTTAGCATGTGATTTTTGTAAACTCCTATATACTAATACTAACTTATTTCAGTGCTTACTATTTATTAGTCTAATCTTTATGGACTTTTTCATATAGACAGATTACCCAATTCTAGGTAATTTAAGTGAGCCTAAGATGAGTCTATATTATCTCTTTGTATAACACTTAATATATAATACTAATTATCAAGTTATCATTGCTTTATATTTGTTCTCAATATGAGAATTCAAATATTATATATATTTGACCTTCGGATTATAATAATATACTTGTGTCATAAGTCAGGACTATATTATCCTTTATTGTATTTAACAATAATATCTCTTACTAAATTATTAGTGTTTAATATTTACTTTCTGACCGAAAATTTAATTAATATATATAGCTCTCGGGTTATAATAATATATTCATAACATAACAGATATTTTACTTAATTTGAGTATAATAAAATATCAATTTTGACAATAATTTTCAGAATTTATCACTGTACTTATACTAAATTTAGATTTTATTTTAGTACTCTCAATTTACACATATATCAAATTTACTTGGTTAGAGTAGGTATTTGTACTCATCTTAGGTATACAAAATAATTTAATTTTGGAAATAATAAGATAATACAGAATAAAGGCAGCTCAGAGACTGTAAGCAAAGACAACCAGAGGCTGAAACTTCAGAGAAGTAAATTTTTCTTTATGGGCATTTCAGAATACCAATGTATATTGTCTAGTGGGTTAACTCCCACTAAGATTGGACTCTGTCAATATTATTATTAGAAAATCGAATTTGGTCATCGGACTAGTCTCAAAAGGCTAAGATCATAATCAATCAAATTGGCTTTACCGATATCATATTATTACCATTTATATTCAATTTTTTTTTACTTGTAAATTAATAAAGTAATTCAGTCAGTAGATTTCATACTTTAAGTAAACAATTTATATTCAAGTCATTCCTTAGAGACTATTTATATTCAAGTCATTCCTTAGAGACTATCTTTCATAATTCTACTTATCCTCTTTATTTTGATTTATTTCTTTTTTTTCCGGTTATATACTAATTAAATCATTTTAATTCCTATAAACAATTTAAACACTTCATTACAATTTGTTAACCACTGAACAGAAAATTCATTCGGCCTATTTTATAGCCTTTAAACAATTTTAACAAGCTTTTATTTTATCACATCTATCCTCAATCATACAAGTTCCATTTATCTTTTGTACTTATTGTTAATACTTAAGTGACCAAGTATAATTCCTCTTAATTGTCTCAACAATATCTTTATCACTTGTCTTTCTTAGTTGTACTATTAACATATATGAGTAAATATATTTTTAATTTTTTATATTTTTTTTCCATTATTTCATTACTCCTATGTCTTAATCGTATATTTCAAAGAAAGAACAACTTTTGTCTTTCTTTTCACATAACTCATGTTGTAAAAGAAAATCATTTTAACAGCATATAACTTTTTATCATACATACAATTCCACATGCATGCTTAACACATATTAAACTTCATTTTTACTATTCACCACATGTCACATAACATCACATATATAATAAAATAATCAAAAAATTATGCCAAGATGGCCATTTCATTTAATCAACAACGATTCAATCTTCTCTAACTTATAACTTTCAAATTCCACGTTAAAATAAAATTTAAATTCGATAATCTAGTTCTACATGAGTAGTTCTTCTCATTTATGTGAATTTCATGAATTATGATACAGGTGTAAGAAATTATATTCTATGTATATCTCATGTATATGGAGTGTATATCTTATCACTTATGAACCTCTTTTATGCATTCTCATAATAATTCTTTGTCTTTTTCGTTTAAAATTGCTACTGGCTAATACAACTACTTAAACTTAGAGATCTTTCTTTTTTCCTTCTTCTTAAACTTAGAGATCTTTCTTTTATCCTTCTTGGTGTAAAATGATTATCATATCATTTTACATGCAAGCCTTAATCTCAAGTCTTAATAAGTGTTTTTTTTTTTATTTTTTTATATATCATTTTACTTTCAATCTCCATTAATTTAAGATCCGATACTATTATATTACCATCTAAATCTACTTTTTTTTTTATTCAACAATTTCTTTTCCAACAAGTTCTTTAACAAACAACATCTCTTTATTTACCATCACTGTTTATATACAGATGATTCATATATATATATATATATATTCATGTTGGAAGTTATACAAATTCATTTAATAATTTCCATTAATTAAATCATTTCCTTCATCTTTTTTTTTATTTAACCGAATTTTAATATGTATGCTAGACATATATATTTATTTAATATTACTTTAAATTCAATCATCACATCACATACATAACATCATATATCTTCACATTCATATATTGGACAACAAAATATACAAGAAACAATTTCAACGTGGCCCACAATTATAGTCTTCTCTTATTATTTTATAAAGACTATCATAAATTTCCACCAATTAAATTACTCCAACATGCATGCTTCCTACGGAATTTCTTTATTTTACTTTATTTCAACTTTATTTCAACCAATCATCGCACATAATATACAAAACATAATACGTTCACATTCACAACAATAAAATTTCAAATTCTGGAACAAGTTGGCTACCACAACCCAACCCGACGATATGTTATAGAGACTAGAGAACAAAAAAAATATGTAATTTTTAGAAACTGTAGTAAGCATGATAACTCATTTATCCATAAATCTAAATTATAATAATTATTATTGTTTCAAACAAAATTTATGTGCCCACTAATTATGCACCATCATTGCTATAATACATTAGTTAACAATTCTATTTGACTAAACACTGGAATTAAATAAAAAATATATAAAGAAGTATCATATGAAATTCTAAATTACAACAAGATGAATTAGATAAGTAATTGGAAAAATAATTGAATAATTTATGCTGAGGAATAAAAAGGCAGAATGATCTGAATAAGCAGTACTTCTATATTCAACTTGCAACCTAAAAAAAAATAATGAACAGGAATAAGTGTTCAACTCAATAATCTATATAGTAATTAATATAATGTAACTATCTCATACATAACGTGCTCATACAAATGACAATCAACCAACAAATCACATAAGCAAGCAAATATAAGAGTAAGTCAATGGAGCCATACTAAACCTTAAATTGGAGAGCCTATTCCCTTATCTGGCTCTCTTATTCCATATTTTTCTCTTAGAATCTCATACATAGGATCTGCGATTGCAGCCGTAGCAAAACAATGCTACCCGACTGACAAGCAGTGTGTAGCATGAAAATACCCCGCCGTTACGCCAGTTCTAATCTAATCATATAATATCTTCATATCATAACATATATCCCCGATCATATGTGATCCCACATCATCCTAACTTTATCTAACATCATATATTATATGCATTAAGTATAACTAAATCATACTCAACACACATTATACTTATAACAATAATAACTGTACATATATTGCACAAGCAGTCAATGCATTATACAAATATAATTATATGTAAATTAGGGGAGCGAGGTATTATATTATTTTATATAACTCACAAATTTATGGAAATCCAACGATTATCCTTAGAACATTTGATTGGAAATAGATGACACCTGAAAGTATTTTCAATCGTTAATAAAAACTATTAAAATATAGATAAATAAGACTCTAGAGATTCTGCTGAAATTTTGACAGAGTCTCATCTATAATTATGATATTTTTTTCTTGAAACAAAAAGAGAACACACTTCAAAAAATTTACATAGTCAAAGTCAGCCCAATTACCCCATCTAGGCCATCATTACGATTCTCAATAACTCAAATATAGGCACAACGTATATGTCACAAATACAATAGTAATAATTTATTAAATCAACATTAATCTTATTTATTTAATTTACTAATAAAATATTCACTAAAAATTTTAAGATATATGCTGATTTAATTTTAAATAATTCTTAAAATATTATTTTATAACCGTCCATCAATTATAACTATTTACTATATAATTTATTTACCTCACTTTATAAAAATAACTTGGACATTTTAAATATAAAAATACTAATTTTAATCAAGTAATTAGTTTTATAATTTTTTAAATATAATACTTTAACCATTTAATTTAATTACTTAATATTCTATTAACTTATTTAATATTTAATAATTAACTCAATTAAAATTATAATCTTTAAATTATAAATCTTTACATAAAATCATAATCTAATTTAATCGAACTCATTAAATATTTTCTTCATAATTAATAAACAATAATTATAACTTATCAATTTATTTTAATCAATTTCCTATTTAATTTATACTAATTAATAAAATCTTTCATTAATCATAGCTAATTAAGATTATATATATATATATATATTCTATATATATTTTTTAATTCTATAAATTATTACTTAACAATTAATTAGTTTTAATTAACACATTCAAAATATCTAAATGTTAATCTATTAAATTATCAATCATTAATTATGCATATTTATTATTATTTTTTCTCTAATTATTTCTAAAATTACTAATCATAACTCATAATTCATTATTTATTATATTTTTTTTACTATTTTTTTATCATTGCCGGAATAACTCCATCGCCGGAGTTGTGTCGCAGTCGCTGAAAAACGGTGATCGAATTTCGGCCAACCTAAAATATGCTCTAAAATTTACAAATAATATACCAAAATGAAGCTTAAGAGGAGAGAATTTCAAAAATACCAATTTCGCCATGAAAGGAGATAGAAAAATGATCAAAAATCTTGTTGAAAGCTCTCGAGAGGCGAAGTATTCGAACGGTGCAAGAACAGTGCTTCGGCGTCGAATGACGGCGATCTTGGTGGTGTTGGACTTTTCAGACGATGGGCTTTCCAATAGTGTGTAAGGTGTCGATAAATAATAGTCGGACCGCTGTAAATCAGAGAACAATTGATCCACCCTTCTCTCCCTTTCACTTTCTCTTTCCTCATTTCTGCTCTCTCTCTTCCTCTTTTCTTCTTTTTATGTTTCTTTCATTCCTTTTTTTCCTCTTTCTCTTATAAATACAAATATATATACATTTTAATTTTAAAATTTTAAAATATTAAATATTCTATTTAATTAATAATAATATTACTATTATTCTAGTCATTTTTTTAAACAATTTTTTTTAATAATTTAAAATTTGGGTTATTACAATCTTCTCTCCTTTTAAAAATTCATCGTGGAATTTCAAATTAAGAAAAATACTCAAGTGAAAAGTCAAACTATCCACGCTTTCCTTCGCACTTTGATATATTATCCTTAAGAATCACATTTAACATTCTTAATTCAACTAATCTGCTACCTCAAATATCTTACCTAACTATATCCACAATTTACCTCAAAATGCTCGATTAGCCATTTTAAACCTAACTCTCAATTTACTTATTGATTATGTCAATACTTTATAATACAAATAAGTTTATGTTTAAAGATAATACAAATATACTAACATCATTTATTTATCTATATACTTTCAATTATGATAACTTAATCTAAATACATCTTTAATAGATTTCTTTCAAATAATGCCTTATGCCTATCACCTTTAAATTTTCACATTTTGAAATATATCAATTTAGTTATACTTCAATTAATCACTTCAAATTCAAATACTTGAATTATTCTAAAAACTTCAACAATTCGTATAGTCTCTAAATCACAATTTTACTTTATAAATTTCTCTTTTAACCCAAAATTATTACGATATGTATACAACTTGCATATAAAATCTTAACAAATTCTAAAATCTATACCCACCTTAACTGTTTATATTTTATAAACTCTAAAATTTTGTCTTATTTTAATCTCGACTGAACATCTTGTCTTCTTTTCTTTTCTACCTTAGAAAATCAAATCAATTTAATCCAAAATTAATTTTTTTTAATCAATTCAAATATCAAATTCAATTTATTATCATCAACTCATCAAAGTCAAAACTCCAATTTAATTTATTAATCTAATCAATTGAATCTTTGAATAGAAATTACTTATTTCTACTAACGATGTTCATGTACCATAGTGATCCCAATGGAATTGATAACATTAATATATATATATATATATATATTCGTCTAGCTCAACCCAAAAGCTTACATTATTCAATCATTCTCTATCACTTCAACTCGTTAGTGTACTATTTTTCATTTCCAAATTCATAAATATAACTATAATAATATTATAACTTACCTTTATTATCCATCCGAAATATTTATTTTCCTAAAATATTTATATTCCTATATAACAAATATATTCACATTCAAACTCATCATACACTATCTATTATCAAAGTTTAAGTTTACTCTGTCTCTGTAATTCATAATTATTACATGTCATTTTATTTAATGTCAAGTCTTAATGCTATCATTGATTTACAGATCCAAAATTACTATCCATACATATCATCAACCCCTTAGGCTCCACAAATAAAATCAAATATGTCACAATTGAATACGTCATTCATACTCTAATTATCTTATATGTTATACTTCATATTTGGTTTTCCTTTACATAGATTCTATTTCCTTACCCAATCATTGTTGAAATAAGAATTTAATTCTATCCTGAATCAATTATCTTATTTTTAACTTACTAGGTCTGCTTAAGGAATTACTCAGAGTCTAGCATTTTATGCATTCAATAGAAAAATACATAAGTCACTATATTCAACCGCATAACACAATCCACATACATGTGACAACCATTGAATCACAACCTACAAATAATACTGAATTTGAGGCAATCGAGACTCAATAAAAAAACAAAGAGGAATCCTATACTCTGCATGATATATGAACATAGACCAAATATAACTCTTTCAACCATAGACATATTACAGGCTACAAGATCTTTGCTCTAATACCAACTTTGTCACGACCCAACCCGAGGATACGTGACATGCACTAGGAAATGGAAAAAAACAAGTGGCTTTCAGAAATCGTAGTAAGCCTGACAACTCATTTTCCAATAAATCTAGATTATAATAATCGTCATTGTTTCAAACTGGACCTATGAGCCCACTAATTATGCACTACTAATACATCTTATCATTGCTATAATACATTGGTTAACAATCCTATTTGACTAAACAACAAAATTAAATTGAAAAAAAGATAGAAAAATATCATGCGGAGTTCTAAATTACAATAAGGTGAATTAGATAAGTAATAAGATAAATAATTGAATAATTCATGCTGAGGAATACAAAAGGCAGGATGACCTGACTAAGCAGTACTTCTATGCTTAACCTGCAACCTGAAAAAAAAAGGTAAACATGAATAAGCGCTCGATTCAATGAGCTATATAGTAATTAATATAATACAATTATCCCATGCATAATGTGCTCATACAAATTCCAATCAACCAACAAATCACATGAGCAAGCAAGGATAGGAGTAAGTCAATGGGACCACACTAAATCTCAAACTGGAGAGCCTATCCTCTTATCTGGCTCTCTGAGTCCATATATTTCTCTTAGAATCCCATACGTAGGGTTCACCGCCACAGTCGTAGCTAAGCAGTGCTACCCGACTAACAAGCAGTGCTAAGCATGAAAATGTCTTCGCCGTCACGCCGGTTGGGATTTTCTGATAACTCATGCTCAGATAATGACATAATGGACCTTCCTCCTCCTGGACTTTCAACTTTGAAACAGAACATTGGCCTTTTGGATCCAAGGCCTCTAATTTCCTCTATTGATGATTCTATTGTAGATTATGCTAATGCCAATAAATCTGGATTGACCATGAATCTTCGGAAAAATAGGCGTCGGAGCAAGAAAATTAATTCTCCAAATATTGAGGCTGTAGCTTCTAAATCTTTAACTTCTGCTTTTCCCAATCAATAATGCATATATTATGTTGGAACATTAGAGGGATTAACACCTCTTTTACTAGACTCTTCAAACTTTGCACTTCCCATACTATAGGATTTTTAATTCTTATAGAGCCTATGGTTAATGCTGCTGAATGTGGCTCTTTGATGCGCAGACTGGGTTTCTCTAATTCTTTCTGTTCTGGAGACAATAAAATATGGCTTCTTTGGCAGGACAATAGATTTTCTATTTCTAATTGTGTCTCTCTTCCTCAAGTGACTACCTATATGGTTTCTTCTCATGAATCTTCTGTTGGTTTTCAATTTTCAGCTGTTTATGGATATCACACCAGGGCTCTTTGTACTAAACTTTGGGACTGTATTTCTCATATTGCTTCTATGACTTCAGGACCATGGATCTTAGCTGGAGATTTTAATGTTATAAGGCATTTGTTCGAGTACCATAGGAACGGTTCTTCAGACTCTCACAGTATTAGTGATTTTAATGAGTGTATCTCTAATTGTGCTTTATTGGACTTGCCATTTACTGGTAATTGTTACACATGGACAGGGGTTAGAAGGAATGGTCGTGTATGGGAACGTCTGGACCATTTTCTTAGCAATTTGGACTTTATTGATAAATTTGACACTATTGTTTGCTCTCATCTTAGTAAGACTACCTTGGACCATGCTCCGCTTCTTCTTAAATGTAGTCAACATACTTTCTCTGGTCCTCGACCTTTTAAGTTCCAACACATGTGGCTCGCTCATGCTGGCTTCATCCCTATGGTTCGAGATTTTTTGCTTTCATCTTTTTCTGGTGCGGGTATGGCAGCTCTCTTTAGAAAGTTGAAACAGCTACGCAGGGTCATTAGTGATTGGAACAAATTGCATTTTGGTAATATTTTTTCAACGGTCCAAGAAGCCGAGACTCAAGTTAATATTGCTGAAGAATAATATATTTCAGATCCTTCTCCCCATAACAGATCCAATTGGCAAGCTAAGGAGGCTATCTTGATTCAAAAGTTGAAAATAGAAGAGCTCTTTTGGAAGCAGAAATCTCATGTCAAGTGGTTGACAGAAGGAGAGGCCAATTCCAAGTTCTTTCATACTTATGTGAAAGTAGCTCGGAAATTTCAATTTATAGCTAATATAAAAGATGGTGCAGGTAATATTCTCACTAATCAAAAAGATATAGGCGATAAGGCTGTCAGATTTTTTACCAACCTTTTTACTGCTGATGAGGCTTATCATTCGGACTTCATGCTGAATTTAATCCCATCTGTTGTAACAGATGAGGAAAATAATTTGTTAATAGCGGTTCCTAGCGATGATGAAATTAAAACAGCGGTTTGGCAACTTAATCCTACTAGTGCTCCTGGTCCAGATGGATATGATGGTCGTTTCTTTAGAGCTTGTTGGGATTTTGTGCATTGGGATGTCTGTAGTGCAGTGAAGGAATTTTTCCTTGGTATTCCTATTCCTAAGGCTTTTGGAAGTGCTAACATTGTGTTGATTCCCAAGATTCCAAATCCGTCGGATTTTCCCCAATTTCGCCCCATTTGTTTGGCAACTTTTATCAGTAAAGTTTGTACCAGGATTTTGGCAAATAGAATGTCCCCAATTTTATCTAAAATTATCTCTCCTGAACAAGCTGGGTTTCTTAAAAACAGATCTATTCATGAGCATATCTTGTTGGCGAATGAAATTATTCAAGACTTAGACAAGAAGACTCGGGGGCACAATCTTGCTATAAAGCTAGATATGGCTAAGACGTTCGATAGAGTGAGTTGGCCTTTTCTTAAATTGGTGATGCTTCGGTTTGGCTTTGCTCCTGCTTTGGTGAATTTGATCATGAATAATTTGGGATCTACCTATCTCTCTGTCATGGTAGTCAAGGATTTTTTAAGCCTCAAAGGGGGGTTAAACAAGGATATCCACTATCTCCTCTTCTCTTTATCATAGCTTCTGATTGCTTTTCAAGGGGTCTTAATAAACTTATTTCGGAAGGGAGCATTCATCCATTTGGTCTTCATCATAATTGCCCAATTATTTCTCATTTAGCTTTTGCAGACGATCTCTTGATTTTTCTTAATGGTGAGCTGCGTAGTCTCAAGAATTTCAAGCATTTTCTTACCAAGTATCAGCTATCTTCTGGCCAATTAATCAATCTTCATAAAAGCTCTTTATATTGTTCAAGCAAATGTCCAATGGTTTCAACTCGCCGTTCTACTCTTGGAATTCAACGAAAGGATCTACTTTTCTCTTATCTTGGTGCCTCAATTCATAAAGGTATTTCTCGGGTTGCTCACTGTACTCACTTATTGGACAAAGTTGATGTAAAGTTGCAAGGTTGGTACAAAAAATTTTTATCTATAGGTGGTCGCCTATTGTTAATTAAACATGTCCTTAGCTCAATACCATTGCATGTAATGGGATCAATGAATCTGCCCAGATATACAATACTGGCTTTGGAGTCAAAGTTTAGCTCTTTTTTCTGGGGGTCTGATGCATCTACTCGTAAATATCATTGGATCAAATATTCACATATGTGCTTTAAAACTGAAGAAAATGGATTGGGTTTAAGGTCTCTATCTTCAACTCAGGAAGCTTTTTCTCTAAAGCTCTTATGGTCGTACTTGGCTCACAATTCACTTTGGTCCAATTTCATGAAGTTGAAATACCGTGGTAGGAGCTTCATGTCCTACATTGATGCGGAGCAGATTGAATTGCAGTACATGGAGAATTTGGATCAAGATTAGCGGCCATTTGGGAAAATAGGCATAACTTTTGCCCAGGAGGTCCGAATTGATCCCATGATAGTGAAAAGTGCCATCGTGTCCTTTGGACTACGGTGGCAAAGTTTGGGGGTCAAATTTTGCTGTTTAGGGCCTCAAAATCGCGTTTTAAGTTTTCAGGGACTATTTTGCAATTTTCCTTTATTATTTTTGGGTTTTATTTCGGATTCTTTATTTTTTTATTATTTTATTTCAGATTTTAGGGTTAACTAGCCATTATAAATAGGCCTTAATGCTGCTGCCTAGGAGATTATTGTTTTCGAAATAAAATTCTTATGAAATACAGGCTTTCAGCCTTTTATCAAGATTACTCTTGTTTCTTTCGTCCAACCAAACGACATTGGTTAAACTCTTGAACAGAGTCTAAACGTTCTTCTTCTTTGTTAATTCCGTTCTGCGTCATACATTCCCTCTGATTCGGCCATTTGGAAGAGGATTTGTAAATCTTTTCAAAACTATTCGGGTTATTTCAACTTAGATGAGACTCCGGTGGCTTGGTCCTTAACTACTACGGGTATGTTTTCATTCAAATCAGCCTATGAGATTGTTTCTTTGCACAGGAGTCCTTCTCTTGCATCTAGACTGATTTGGGATTCCACCATTCCACTGAAATACTCCATCCTTTCTTGGAGGATCTTCAACCAAGCACTGCCTCTTCCATCTCGTCTTCAAAGGCTCGGTATTAATCTTGCATCTTGTTGCCCTTTTTGCTACAATGGTGAGGCATCTATAGACCATCTGTTCTACCTTTTTTCTCAAACTCATAAACTATGGGTTTTTTTTTGTTCTTATTTGGTGAATGATGTCTCAACCAAAAGGAATCTTCAGCTAGAGCTTATGAACTGGTGGTTGCAGTCTCCACCTAAGTCTTTATTAGGCAAGCTTCGACGAGTCCTTTCACATTGCATCCTTTATTCAATATGGATTTCATATTGCAATTGCTACTGGGGTGAAGAGACTTTCTATTTTCCTGCCACAATGAATATGATTCTCAAATCCTTTCATAATTGGGAAGTGGGTCACTCATCAGCTTCCTTTACAAAACCCATTCTAGCACTTGCTGATTTACTACCACAGAGATTTGGATTCTCAAACATTCGTCCAAAGATAATTTCATGGGTTAAGCCGGAATCTGGGATCCTTAAGCTAAATGTGGACGCCTCCTTCACCATCCACAGAGCTTCTGGAGGTGCGATTCTTCGAAATAGCCAAGGCCAACTTATAGCGAGTATTTCTTTTATCCTTCATGCTTTAGATGCTTTCAACGCCGAGTTAATGGCAATTCAAATGAGTTCCAGATGGTTTATTAATTTAGGATTCCACTCCTTCCAAGTTGAATGTGACTCTTCTCTTATTGTTGAATATCTTTCGGGCTTGACATCATTACACCCTTCTTCTCTTCTTGCAAAGACTAAGGAAGTTCTAATGTCTCACTCTTGTTCCATTCGTCATGTCCTCAGAGAAGGTAACCAGGCTACGCATTACTTAGCCATGCTTAGCAGACTACACTGTAAAAATTTTGTTTTCACTTCATTTGATTCTTTACCTTCATTTTTGAGAAGCATTGTACTGAATGATTGTATGGGTATTCCCTACATTCGATGCCACTAATCAAATAAAATTAGTGGACTGTTTGATTCACTAGATTTGCCTTCAGAATATCGCTGGGGCTAGCTATTGGATCTTGCAATTTCGTTCCTTTTTTGCAAAAAAAAAAAAAAAAAATTCATACTCAACACACATTATACTTATAATAATAATAACTATACATATATTGCACAAGCAGTTGATACATTATGTAAATGTAATTATGAATATAAATTAGGGGAGCGAGGTATTATATTATTATATATAACTCATAGATTTATGGAAACCCAACGATTCTCCTTGAAATATTTGATTGGAAATAGATGACACCTAAAAATATTTTAAATCGACAATAAAAACTATTAAAATATAGACAATCATGACTCTAGAGATTCTGCTAAAATTTTGACAGAGTCTTCTCCACAACTAGAACATTTTCTCCTGAAACAAAAAGAGAACACACTTCAAAAAATTCACAACAGTCAACGTCAACCTAATTGCCCCATCTGGGCCACCATCACAATTTTCGATAACTCAAATATAAGCCCAACGTACATCTCACAAAAATAAATAATAATAGTTTATTAAATCAATGTTAATCTTATATATTTAATTTACTAATAAAATATTCACTTAAAATTTTAAGATATATGCTAATTCAATTTTAAATAATTCTTAAAAAAATATTTTATAACCGTCCCTCAATTATAATTAATTATCATATAATTTTTTTAGCTCACTTTATAAAAATAACTTAGTTATTTTAATTTTAAAAATATTAATTTTAATCAAGTAATTAGTTTTATAAATTTGTAAATATAATACTTTAACCATTTAATTTAATTACTTAATTAATTTAATTACTTAATACTCTATTAACTTATTTAATTTTTAATAATTAACTCAATTAAAATTATAATCTTTAAATTACAAATCTTTACATAAAATCATAATCTAATTTAATCGAACTCATTAAATATTTTTTCATAATTAATAAAAATTAATTATAACTTATCAATTTATTTTAATCAATTTCCCATTTAATTTATATTAATTAATAAATTTTTTCATTAATTATAACTAATTAAGATTATATATATTCTAAATATATATTTTAATTATATAAATTATTACTTAATAATTAATTAGTTTTAAATTAACACATTTAAAATATCTAAATTTTAATCTATTAAACTATCAATCATTAATTATACATATTTATTATTATTTTTTTCTTTAGTTATATATAAAATTACTAATCATAACTCATAATTCATAATTTATTATATTTTTTATTATTTTTATCATCATTGAAATAGTAACTCCATCGCCAAAACAGTGTCGCCGTAGTGAGCGGATTCCGGCTAACCTAAAACATGCTTTAAAATTTAGAAATAATATATCAAAATGAAGCTTAAGAGGAGATGATTTCAAAAATACCAATTTTGCCGTAAAAGGAGATTGAAAAATGACCGAAAACCTCTTCGAAAGCTCTCGGGAGGCGAATTATTTGGATGGCGGCGATTTTGGTAGCGTTGTACTTGTCAAACAATGAGCTTTTCAATAATGTGGGAGGTGTCGATAAATGATGGTCGGACGGCGGTAGATCAGAGAAAAACCGATCTACCTCTCTCTCCCTCTCACTTTCTCTCTCCTTATTTTTGCTCTCTCTCTCTTCCTCTTTTCTTATTTCTCATTTTCCTTCCTTTTTTTCCTCTTTATCTTATAAAAATACAAATACATATAATTTTCACAAGTTATCATTATCAATCCAAGGGTGTATACATTGTATGTATATTGTATATATTTTTATATTTCATGCATGTTTTGTGCATATGTGATGTATATATCATACCATCCATAACCTTTTCTACTTCTAATCAATTAAAAATTCAAATTTTCTTTTAAAGAGCTTAAGAATCCATTTATTTAATTTTCATTTTATCTTGATTACCATTTCAAACAATTCCATTAATTTGGTAAATCTTTAAGCAAACAATACATGCAAGCATATTTTTAGTATTTTGAATACTCACCTTTTTAGTTAGCTTTCTCCAATATCCTTTCCTTCTTGAGTACAGCTACTGCCTCTTTTGGCTTCTTCAAAAGCTTCTTCAAACCAAGCTTATTTCCCTCCTTAAAGTTTCTTTCTATTTCTCTTTTTCTCTCGGTTTAGTGAGATGAGTGTTGATTTTTTTTTTCAATAAGATGTATTAACTATTTTCATTTCTTGTCTTGAATTATAACCATCCTGGTGCAACAATTTTAATTATAATTGTCAATTGTTAGATTTGATTTCTAACACTTGTTATTCAATAGTCATGCATTAAGACACCTCCTTTATTTTTTTTCCAATAAGATGTATTAACTATTTTCATTTCTTTTCTTAAATTATAACCATCCTGGTGCAACAATCTGAATTACAATTGTCAATTTTTAGATTTGATTTTTAACACTTGTTGTTCAATAGTCATGCATTAAGACACCTCCTTTATTTATTATTTTTTTTTTACCACGTTAACACTACATGCCATGAAGCCATTTGCCTCTTGTTTTATAATAATAATATTGGATTGTCATCATTGCACCAAAATGATGACATTCACAAACATTAGCTAAATGTATCCACTCACTCTTAATCTTGCTGCACGTTTTAAGCAATACCATTTTATTTTACTTTTTTTTAGACATATATTTCATTAAATATATAACCAATCTAGAATATACAATATATATTAATAATTTTCCCTTAATTTCATATATTTTTTACTAATCAATCTATTTATATATCTATATACAATTCTAATACCCAATTAAAATATTTAAATTTATCCTACTAAACTATAGGGTATTACAATTTGGTTTTAATCGAATAACCGAATCAAATTGCAAAATTTCAGTTATTTCAGTAAAGAGAATCAATTTTCAGTTCAGTTTGGTTATTAAAATATAAAATTTTTGATATTCGGTGTTCGGTTCGGTTAGTTCGATGATAATATAAAAATTAACTGAATGAACCAAATTTTTATTTTAGTTATATATATACATATTAGTTTATTGTACTTTTTATGTTGTAATTACATATTATAGTAAATTATATAAATGAAAACTTTGCAATTTAATTAGCATAACATTTTATTAACATTTATTTTCTTAACTTTAAAATGACATTTTTTGTCTTAATTCACAATGATATTTTGAATCATTTGTTGTATGAAATTATAAATTTTTATAATGTAATCAAAGCAATAAATTCATTGATTATTTTGATATTATTGTCCAATGAAAATACATTTTAGGCTATTCTTATTTATATAGTGATATTTGTTAATATTAAATATTAATATATTTAATGTTGACTTAACTTCTAATAATATCGCTAAACAATTAGTATGAGTTTACTTATTTTGAAAATTTATTAATTGATTGATTTGAAAAGTTTTATTATTACATATAAGGAAAAAATTAGTTAACTGAAATAATTAACTAACCGAACCAAAATACCAAAATATTTTCATTCGGTTAGAATTTGGTTTTTTAAAATATTCATTTTGGTTCGGTTAACATTTATAAAATTTCAAAATTTTTGATTACTTCATATTTCGGTTTGGTTCGATTTCGATTAACTGAATGTACACCCCTACATGAGGTTTGGCCACCTGAATTTTGACAGTATGAAAGCTTTGGGAGAAAGAAAATGGTGAAGAGTAATCCAACAATTGATCATCCAGATCAATTATGTGAAGGCTGTTTACTTGGTGACCACTCAAGAAAGAGTTTTCCTAAGAAATTGATAGTGGGCAAATTTAGCTTATATTTTGCAAAAATATTTAAACTTTTGTTGGTTGTTTATACTAATATTGACCTATTTTTATATAGGATCTAACTTAAAAAGGAAATAAAAAGAAAATGAAAAAAGTTGTAAGAAGTGGCTGGAAAAGAGCTGGAAAGAGTCTCGGGTGTAACCCTTGGGCATGGCTTATGCCCAAGGGTATGTAATACTTGAAGATTGCATGGGCCAGTTACGATTCCTAATCTATTTGGGACTTTTGAGATATGATTTTTGAAGTAGATTTTTAAAGATATTAGAGCTTAATTATCTCCTTATTTAGTAGGCATTAATTAGAAATTTTGAGGGCTGTAATTTATTATTTATTTTATTTTTATTTACCTTTTCTAAATAGGGTAGAAAATTTGATGGGTATTTAAGCCAATCTATTTGGCAGTCCTAACTCTCTTCTCATCTCTCTTCTTTTTCTCTGATTACTGTTCACATTTGACAAGAACCATTAAATATATGTTTAGTTTCTTTTCATCAAGCATGTGTAACTAAACTTAAATTCAGTTAAAGGGATAATCAAGATTTTCAGTTAGCCAAGATTTGTGAGATCTAATCAACTCTTACTTACTTTCTTTAATTTCAGTATTTATGTTTCTTCTGTAGCTTATTACTATTATTATTTTGCTAGTTAAACAATAGGGTCCATTGATTAATTAGCTGAATAATATATCGTCATTCAAACTAAGAATCTGCAATTGTTCTTTAGCTTTTGATACTTGTGGTAATTAGGCATAGTTCTAAGAAGATGCATGATCTGATTTAAATGAATTTCACGGTAAAATTTATTTATTAGAATTATGTTCTTCTAAATCTTAAAGTTGTTAGTGAGTTAAATCCTAGAAGGGCATTCCTATAGGGTTATTTAATAACAATAGTTGGTTATAGAGCGTCTCTTAACTAATTTTACAATCTAAGTAAGGATTGACTAATGTGAGCGTCTCGGTTAGCAAGAACTAATTTACTGAAAAATTAAACAGAAGTATTTTTGCATCAATAATCAAATCTAAATATTGAAACCAATATTATTCCCTTTGACTGAAATCATCAACGTTATTATTTTTCAAATTTAATTTGCTACTATTTATTTATTTATTTATTCAATTTTAAATTTCAGTCCTCAATTTATTTTTAATTTTTAATTATAAAAGCCCCCCCCCCCCCATTTATCTTAGTTAAATTTTACTCTATATTTTCAAAGGAAATTAATTTAAGTAATCAATTCCCTGAGAATTCGATACCCTATTCACCGCCATTGCAATTTTAATTTTTCCCAAGAATATGATTTTATTTTTGATGGATTCGACACCTATTAAATTTTGGCACCGTTGCCGAAAAATTTGATTCTAACTTATTTTATTTCTTTTGATGACTAAGTCTAATCGTGAAGAGAAACTCTTATACGATCCAAAGATTAAAAAGAATGCTAAAAGACTAAGGAAGAGGACGAAACAGCAAAACAGCTGTTGCAACTTTGTTAATTACAGCTGATCAAGCAGTAGACATAGATACAAATTCAGATTCCTCATCTTCTTCTAGAGACTTTGAAGAACAAGAACCGATGGCTGAAGAACAATGAATTTTGAGGGAATTGGCTGCCCCTCCAATCGACCAGTAGCCCCTATGCATCACTTACCCAGCCCTAAATGCCTCGTTTAAGTTAAAGTTAGGTTTAGTTTATTTATTACCAAAGTTTCATGAGCTAAAAAGTGAAGATCCCCATAAGCATTTAAAAGAGTTTCATATTGTTTGCTCAAGCATGAGACCACAAGGTGTAACCAAAGAACAAATTAAATTGAGAGCCTTCCCTTTTTCCTTGGACAATCGAGCCAAAGATTGGCTTTTCGACTTACCATCCGGATCAATAACCACATAGACTGACATGGTGACAAGCTTTTTAGATAATTTCTTTCATACTTCAAGGGCTGTAAACATAAGGAGAGAAATATGTGGTGTTAGGCAATAAGATTCGAAGAACCTTCATGAGTATTAGGAGAGATTTAAGCAATTGTGTTCACATTGCCCACAACATGGAATTTCAGAGCAACCCCTCTTCCAATATTTTTATAAAGGGCTGTTACCCATAAAAAGAAGCATGTTAGATGCCGCTAGCGGAGGTGCCATTGTCAATAAAACTCTTCAAGCCACTAGAGATTTCATCACTATCATGACAGCCACTTCTCAATAGTTTGGGAGCAAAAAGGAGGCCCCAAGAAGGGTTAATAAGGTAAGTATCTCTTCACTTGAGTTAAAAATTAATCAACTAACAAATTTGGTACAAAACATGGCTATAGGGAATGTGCAACCAGCAAAAGTTTATGGAATTTACGCTCATTCAGGTCATCCTACTGACATGTGTTCCATACTTTAAGAAGATGAGCAACAACAAGTGAATGCTATAGGTGGATTTCCTAATCAAATCCAAAGGAGATATGACCCATATGCCAATACTTATAATTCGGGGTGGAGGGACCATCTAAACTTTAGCTATGGAGCAAGAACACCTAATTCCCAATAATTCCAGCAAAGAGCACCACCACAACAACCTCTACCACCACCACAAAAATCAGGTATGTCTCTTGATGACATGTTTAAAGCCTTTATGACTCATACTCAATAATTTCAACAACAAACTCATTCGAGCATTCAAAATTTGAAGATCCAAATGAGTCAGTTAGCCAAGACAGTTAGCAAGTTGGAGTCTCAAGGGAAATTACCTTCTCTAACAATATTCAATCCAAAGCAAAATGCAAGTGCCATTACTTTGAGAAGTGGAAAAGAATTGATGGGCAAAAACTACCAGAAGTTAACCTACGGATAGGGTTTAGATAAAAGGGCAGAATTTAAAATAATTATTCAAGGAGAGGAACCACCAGTCATGGTCAACTATGATAAGCCCACACCTTTGGTAATACCACCTCCTTTCCCACAAAGGCTTGCTAAATCTAAGATGGAGAAGGATGAAAAAGAGATTTTGGAGACTTTTCACAAAGTTGAGGTCAATATACCTTTGTTAGATGCCATCAAGCAAGTGCCTCGATATGCATAGTTCATAAAAGAGTTGTGCACTAACAAAAAGAAGCTCAGTGGCAATGAAAAGGTAAGAGTAGGAGAGAACATATCTGCTGTGATTAAAAGAAAGCTACCTCCAAAGTGCAAAGATCAAGGCATGTTCGTAATCTCTTATAAAATAGGTAATTTAGGCAAAAAGAGGGCTATGTGTGATTCAGGAGCTTCAATAAATGTCATGCCATTATCTTTTTATTCCTCTTTAAAGGCTAGTTCTCTAAAAGAAACTGGTGTAATTATTCAACTAGTTGATAAGTCTGTGGTTTACCCTGAGGAAGTATTAGAAGAAATTTTTGTTCAGGTTAATGGGTTAATTTTTTCAGCAGGCTTTTATATTCTCGATATAGATGAGGATAAGTCTTATAATTGCTCTGATATTTTACTAGAAAGACCTTTTCTTAGCACAGCTATACCAAAATTGATGTTCATGATGGTACATTAACGATAGAGTTTGATGGAAAAATTGTAAAATTTAATGTTTATGATGCTATAAAGTACCCTAGTGATGTATCATGTGTGTATGGGATGGATGTTATAGATTTTTTAAGTCAAGTTTTGAACTTAATGTTTCTAAAAATTTAAACAATGATCTTTGCAAAAGTCTTGATGCAGATAGCTTAAAGAATCTGTATAACAAGTTTGTTGCAGGTGAAACTCTTCAAGAGGTGGTGTGCGAATTGGAAGCCCTTAAAACTATGAAGGAAAGTACACCCAGATCTAACTTACTAGTGTCCCATGCCAAAATTTTAGCTTTTATCTTGCAGGAGTCAATTCTGGAGTTAAAGCCACTACCTAAACATTTAAAATATGCATTTTTAGGAGAAGGAGAAAGTCTACTAGGGATAATCTCCAATAAACTTAGCATAAATGAGGAAGAAGATTTGATTCGTGTACTAAAAGAGTACAAAGAAGCCATTGGGTGGACGATTGCTGACATTAAAGAGATTTTGCCTTCAACTTGCATGCATAAAATTCTTATGGAGAAAAATAGCAAGCCAAAAAGAGAAGCACAAAGAAGATTAAATTCACCAATGATGAAGGTAGTCAAGAAAGAAATTCTAAAGCTTCTTGACGCTGGTGTGATTTATCACATTTCAGATAGAAAGTGGGTAAGTCCAGTTCAAGTAGTACCTAAAAAGACAGGCTTCATTGTGGTAAAGAATGCAGATGATGAGTTGATCCCAACTCGTGTTCAAACTGGGTAGGAAGCTAAACACATCTACAACAAAGGCACTTTCCCCTCCCATTATTGATCAGATACTGGAACGTCTTGCAGGTAAGACCCATTACTATTGTCTTGATGGATATTCAGGCTTTTGTCAGATTCCAGTAGCACCTGAGGACTAAGAGAAGACTACTTTCACTTGCCATTTGGAACCTTTGCCTAGCAAAGAATGCCTTTTGGTCTATGTAATGCCCCAGCCACATTTCAAAGGTGTATGGTAAGTATATTTTATGAATATGTTGAGAATATTATAGAGGTTTTCATGAATAATTTCACAGTATATGGAATTTCCTTTGGTAAGTGTTTGTCTAACCTGACTAAAATTCTTGAAAGATGCTTAGAGTCAAACCTTGTGTTAAATTATGAAAAGTATTATTTTATGGTTGATCAATGATTGATTTTAGGGCATATTGTGTCAGAGAGAGGAATTGAAGTTTATAAGGTGAATATTGATGTAATTATGTTTGAATCTTACCCCACTAGTGTGTGGAAAGTTTGATCTTTCCTTGGTCATGCAGGTTTCTACAGGCGCTTCATCAAAGATTTTTCAAAGATCACCTAACCCTTGTGCTTGTTGCTATAAAAAGAAGTGGAGTTTAATTTTGATAATTCTTGTAAGAAGGCATTTGATAAACTTGAAGAATTGTTGATCTCTGCCCCGATTATACAACCACTAAATTAGAGCTTGCCATTTGAAATAATATGTGATGCCAACAACCATGTTATGGGATCAGTGCTCTGGCAAAGAATTGGAAGAGAACCTCATGTTATTTACTATACTTCAAGAACCCTTGATGAAGCCCAATCAAATTACTCCACTACTGAAAATGAACTGCTAGCTATTATTTTTGCTTTAGAAAAATTTTGTTCTTATCTTCTTGGTACTAAAGTTATTATTTATTCTAATCATGTAGTTCTAAAGTATTTACTGAAGAAGAAAGATGCTGAGCTGTGACTTATCCAGTGAGTACTCTTACTACAATAGTTTGATTTAGAAATAAGGGACAAGAAGGGATCAAAAAATTCAGTAGCAAATCATCTCAGTAGATTGCTGGTAAACGAGGGACCGATTCCAATTAAGGATGAGTTTTCGGATGAACACCTCTTTTTCTATCCAGCAATCAGCGCCATGGTACGCTGACGTTAATTTTTTTACTTCTAATATTTTTTCAGATAATATTTCTAGAGTTGAAAAGGATAAGATCAAGAGAGAGGCTAGTTACTATATTTGGGGATAACCCTTATCTATAGAAATACTATTCTGATCAGATAATTAGGAGATGTGTCTATGAAAGTGAGATTCCTTTTGTTTTAAATTTTGCTCATTTATATGTATGTGGAGGACACTTTGATCATAAGTGAACAGCCTGTAAAATATTAGAATGTGGTTTGTTTTGGCCTTCCCTATTTCGTGATTCTTATATGCATTTCAAGTCCTGTGAGAATTGTTCAAAGATTGGTACTTTGAGTCATAGGAATCAAATGCCTCTTAAGCCTATTTTAATTTGTGAAATTTTTGATGCTTGGGTATTGATTTTATGGGTCTCTTTCCTTCTTCTTTTGACAATTCTTATATATTTCTTGGTGTTGATTATGTTTCAAAATGGGTAGATGCTAAAGATACCAGAACTGACAATGCTAAGGTTATTGTAGATTTTGTCAGATCACACATTTTTGTGAGGTTTGGAATTCCAAGAGTACTTATCAGTAATAGAGGGACACACTTTCTGTAGCAAGGTGATGGAAGCTCTCCTTCTTAAATATAATGTTGTTCATCGCACTTCAACAACTTACCATCCGTAGACCAATGGCCAAGCTAAAATTTCTAATCGAGAGGTTAATTCAATCCTTGAAAAAACTATGAATCCCAATAGAAAAAAGATTGGAGCTTATGTTTGGATGAAACATTATGGGCTTACAGGACTGCCTATAAGATGCCTATTTGTATATCTCCATATCAGTTAGTGTTCGGTAAGCCTTATCATTTACATGTGGAATTAGAGCATAGAACATGTTAGGCTATCAAACAGTGTAATATGAAGTTAGATGAGGCAAGTGAACAAAGGAAATTGCAAATCCAAGAGTTGAAAGAAATTACGAATGAGGCCTATGAGAATTCAAAAATTTATAAGGCTAAGACAAAAGCTTTCCATGATCAGATGATTTGTAGAAAGCAGTTTGTGGGGGAACAAAAAGTGTTACTCTATAATTCAAGGCTGAAGTTATTTCCCGGCAAGTTGAGGACTAAATGGATAGGACCCTTTGTCATCACCAACTTATTTCCTAATGGAGTAGTAAAAATCAGAAGTGCATATATTGATAAAAATGTTAAAGTCAATGGACATTGCTTGAAACCATTTTATGAAGGCTTTTGCTCATCTACTGTAAAGGATGTGTAGTTGCAATGTCCTTTGGAAGAAGAAGCTTAAAGGGAGAATGATGTCTAGCCAAAGACTCTAAACAAAGGCACTAATGGGAGGCAACCCATTCCTCTATATATTTTTCTTCTGCATTTTTTTTCTTTCCTGCTTTATTTCTTTTGCATTTTATCATATTCAACAAAAATTTTAAAAATAATAATAATAAAAATATAAAAAATATATATTTATATATATATTTTACTATTCACTTTCTCTTTCCCTTAGAGACCACTGAAATGTGTACGTTTTATTTGCAGGTCTGTTATGGAGAATAAAAGTTTGTGATGGTTATTTTTATTTTAGAAGGACAGTAACTTATAAGTTGGTAAGAGCTGACACAAATGAGGGCAAAATGGGTATTTGAGCTATACAAAACTTAAAACTTAAAACCATTTTTTATGTTTTATTTTATTTTTTTTTCTCTTCCCTCTCCAATACTTTCAGCCGCCACCCTTCACCATCCATCATCATCAGTGCCACCCCCATCCATTCTTTCCTCCCAAATCTAGCCATACTGATCATCCATCGAGCACCAGTGCCACGCTTTCGTAGACACAATCGCACGCCGCACTGAGCGCCAACATCGTTTGATCTGCACTACTCCCAACTGCACCACCATCGCCATCGAACGAGTGATGATCACATCGCTATAGGCCTAGTCATGCCATCCATCAAGCCCAGTCTCGCGCTAGCAACTCAGCTACCGATCGGACGTGTGCAGCAAACACCAGCACTATCGAGCTAGCTCGAGCACACCTAGCCATCATCTCCACCATGCCACTTGAATGGTAGTCCAGCTACTGCATCACTCGACCGACAACAATCCCCATCATGTGTGAGAGACAGCCGCAGTCACTAAGCGTAGTTCGAACACCATCCACCCCATCCACCGACCTTGCATGATTTGGAGTTCTTTTTATTGGTTTAACTTGAATCTCTGTCTGTTTTTGTTTAAGTTTTTCAACATTAATCTTTTTATAAAAAAAAGTGCAGTAGCCCCATCAACATGAGGACTAAGTTAGGTTCGAGGCATGAGGGCCCATCTTCGAGTTCCTCACAAAAATGCCTTCGATTGATTGATGAGCTCTCCGATGAAAAGTCTGATTATCAGCAACCATTCGAACCACCTGCTATTGAACCAATGAGTCGATCTCGTGTCAAGAAAGGGAAATTTATAGGAGAGACATCAACAGCAGCTCCTACTTAAAACTTGGAGTTTGAAAATCCTAGTGAGCAGTAATGGTATGAATAAATCAGTGAGTTTTCCATCCTTCCACATAAATGTATTCATTTTCCAGCTTTAGGCTCTTTGAATATGATGTATAATTGTGTTGAGTTGCTTAGAGGAATATGTTGGGAATTATTTATGTTGATGGATAACCCCATTTATACAGAATTGATCAAAGAGTTTTATGCTACTTTTCACTTTGATAAAACTGACCAATTTGATTTAAGTACCCCAGATATGATTAAATTTCATTTAATGGGACAACGATTTAGTTTATCTTTAGACAAATTCAATAGAACTTTGGGGTTTAAAGTTGCTACCACTATCTGTGCTTTTTTTAATGACTTTTCAGCTGCTTATGTGTATTCTGATTTTTCTAAAAATATCGCTGCACCATATGATCCTAGCAAATCAAGAGATATATATTTTAAGGATCCTAGCTTGAAATATGTGCATCGGCTTTTGGCATATGCATTTGCAGGAAGAAAAGATGCCTCTGGTTTAGTGTCTAAAACTGGATTATTTTTCTTATGGTGCATGGATATAAGAAAAGAAAAGTTAATTTGGGTTTTTGGTTAGCATCTTAATTTTCTAATGTTATTTCTTCCAAAAGACCATTGATTTTAGGCACTGTTATAACTCAAATAGTTGTTAATGCACACTTGCTTGATATTGAAAACACTGATTTGCACTTGACTTGCACACCAGCCCCTTTGACTCTTCGCACCTTGGATGACATAGGGTTTTTGCTAAAGGAGAATGGTATTTTTTCTTTAATTCCTATAGACTTATAACTCCAAGAGATCAATGGGTTTTCCGCAAAGCCTCATGCACTCCAGCTCCTGCCACTCCAGCTCTTACCACTATAACACATTCTTTATCATCAAATCAGGCATTGATGTGAGCCATCCTTAAGAAACTTGATTGCATAGAAAGACACCTAGACAATTTAGAAAATAATGACAGTGAGATTCGAGATCAAATCATGGAAGTTGACCATAGCCTTGTTAGATTATCCATGGACTTAGACTTTCGATATCCTTGACATCACTGACTATCCCATCAGCCTAGTCTCCTTCACCGATATCAAGGGAGTCCTCTATTTTCTAATTTATTTTTTCTTGCTATTTAACTCCATTAAGGACAATGTAGATGCTAAGTGTGAGGGAGATTTTACGAGATTTAAATTTTGTTGTTGGAATTATTTTGCTAAATTTTGCTGCTGGATTGACTGAATTGTTCATTGGATGGGTCGCTTTTCAAGTTGCTACATCTTCTCCCTTATTTTATTTGGAATTAGCTAATGCCTTATGTCTTTAGAAAAAAAAATTGCTTAATTTTGCTAAGTCACTAATATTTTTCTTAAACTTTGTTGTTTCTTGTATTTTATGATTTCTTAACCAAACTCTATTTTACCTTTTTTATTTGAAGGTGATATTTTGAATCTCAAACTGTTTTGGCATCCTTAAGATCGATTATTCTAGCTTAATTCTTGTTCATTCACCTGCTACGAGGTACTCTTAATTAATATCTATTATTAGTATAAAATGTTTTAAAGACTCTTGCTCTGTGATACTTTTATTTAATGAACTTAATTAGTTTGGAGTATATTGTTAGGCTCATTTGATCTGCCTTGAGTTATTGTGCTTAAAATAAGAAATATGTTGAGAACTAAGCAAATGAATAAAAAGAGCCCAACAAAGTTCAAAAAATGGACAATTTACTCCATTAGTTAAAAGACTATGAGCAGAGCTAGTAGCCACTTGATTTCATAACCAGTTGAGTTACTTGGTGCCGACATCACAGATGTTTGCCCTCGCATCAAAAGGCTAGTAATGTGTTAGGCAAGCGTAAAGGTGCTCAAAAGTAATAATAATAATGTTCTTGATACTAATTTTTATATGATTTGACGGATTAAATGATGCCTTCTATATGTAACTAGTTTTTCACTTGGTAATTATTCGTCATCAAAGTAGGGCAAAATTTTTGACATTTTATACTAATAATTATATTGATTGAGTTGTTCATACTTGTAAATTAATGAGAAGCATGTTCTATGAATTTTCAATCTTTTGTTGCTACTCTATTTGAGGTTATTTAAATGTTATAGTTTGAATTGAGATTTGATGAATGTGAGGTGGTGTTTTTAAATTGTAAAGTGCTTGAGGGTAAGCACAATTCAAGTATGAAAAAATTTGATAGTGGGTAAATTTAGCTTATATTTTGCAAAAATATCTGAACTTTTGATGGGTGTTTATACTAATCTTGGTCTGTTTTTGTATAGGATATAACTTAAAGAGAAAACAAGAAGAAAATGAAAAAAGTTGCAAGAAGTGGCTAGAAAAGAGCTGGAAAGAGCATCGGGTGTAACCCTTGGGCAAGGCTTGTGCCTAAAGGTATCTGATACTTGAAGATTGCATGGGCCAACTACGAATCCTAATCTGTTTGGAACTTTTGAGATACGATTTTTAAAGCAAATTTCCAAAGATATTAGGGCTTAATTATCTCCTTATTCAATAGGCATTAATTAGAAATTTTGAGGGTTGTAATTTATTATTTATTTTATTTTTATTTATTTTTCCTAAATAGGGTAGAAAATTTAATGGGTATTTAAGCCAATCTATTTGGCAGCCCTAGCTCTCTTCTCATCTCTCTTCTTCTTCTCTGATTACTATTCACGTTTGACAATAGCCAATGAATATATTTTTAGTTTCTTTTCATCAAGCATGTGTAACTAAACTTAAATTCAGTTAAATGGATAATCAAAATTTTTAATTCTCCAAGATTTGTGAGATCTAATCAACTCTTGCTTGCTTTTTTTAATTTCAGTATTTATGTTTCTTCTGTATCTTATTACTATTATTATTTTGGTAGTTAAACAATATGGCTCATTGATTAATTAGCTGAATAATATATCGCTATTCAAAATTAAGAATCCATAATTGTTCTTTAGTTTTTCATACTTATGACATTTAGACGTAGTTTTAAGAAGATGCATGATCTAATTTGAATAAATTCCACGATAGAATTTGTTGATTAGAATTAGGATCTTCTAAATCTTAAAGTTGTTATTGAGTTAAATCCTAGAATGGCATTCCTATAGGATTATTCAATAACAAGGGTTAGTTATAGAGTGTCTCTTAACTAATTTTACGATCTAAGGAAGGATTGACTAATGCAAGCATCTCGGTTAGCTATAACTAATTTACTGAAAAATTAAACAGAAGTATTTTTGCATCAATGATCAAATCTAAGGATTGAAACCAAGATTATTCCCTTTGACTGAAATCATCAATATTATTATTTTTCAAATTTAATTTGCTACTATTTATTCATTTATTCAGTTTTAAATTTAAGTCCTCTTTTATTTTTTAATTATAAACTCTCTCCATTTATTTTAGTTAAATTTTACTTTAGATTTTCAAAGAAAATTAATTTAAGTAATCAATTCCCTAAGAATTCGACACTCTATTCACTGCTATTGCAGTTTTAATTTTGCCGAAGAATATAATTTTACTTTTGGTGGATTCGACACCAATCAAAAATCAATGTCAAGAGCTACTAAGCCACTTCAACTTATCCATGTAGATGTTTGTGGCCCTATTACTCATTCATCTCTTGGTAAAGCCTCTTTATTTGTATTATTCATTGACGATTACAGTAGAAAATCTTAGTTTTATTTCTTAAAAAATAAATCTGAGGTTTTTGATAATTTTAAAAGATTCAAAGTATCTATTGAAAAGGAAACTGGCTATGAAATTAAATATCTCAAAATTGAAAATGAGGAGAATTCACTTCAAATGAATTCATGAAATTTTATGAGGCACATGGAATTTAGCATTTTTTTAAAGTTCCTAGATCACCTCAATAAAATGAAGTTGCTGAAAGGAAAAACCGGACGATACTGAATAAGGTATGGGCTTTGTTAAAAAGTAAGAATATTCTAAAAGAATTTTGGGTTGAAGCAGTTGCTTATGTTGTATATCTTTCATATCGGTGTCCAATAAAGAGTCTAAAGGATATAACTCAACAAGAAGGATGGAGTAAGCAAAAGCCAAGCATAACCCATTTATGAGTTTTTAGATCAGTTACATATGTGCACGTTTCGAAAGAAGAAAGACTTAAACTTGATGATAGAAGTGAAAGGTTTTTTTTTTATTTGCTATGATGAAAAATTTAAAAGGCTATAAGCTATTCAATCCAAACAATAGAAAGATTGTGACGAGTAGTGATGTGGGGTTTGATGAAAGAAAATCATGGGATTGGAGTCCACAAAAGGAAGGATCATATGATTCTACCTTATTTTGAAGATGAAGCACTTGTTGATGAAGAAATTGAAGCTACTCCACTAGCTTCACCAGCTATATCAACCTAAGCATCCTCATCAACAACTTCACCTTCATCAAGTTTAAGTACTGGTCTAAGGAGATACAAAAGTCTTACTGACATTTATAATGAAACTGAGAGGATAAATGATACAAACTTGTTATGTTTTCTGACTGACATTGAACCTTTATGTATTGAAGAAGCTAGCAAAGATGAGAAGTGGATTGAAGTCATGAATGAAGAAATTCATTCCATCAACAAGAATGAAACTTAGAAACTTGTTTGTCTCCTAAATGGTGATCAACCCATTGGCGTCAAATGGGTATACAAATTCAAAAAGGATGCAAAAGGTAAAGTAGAAAGATATAAAGTAAGACATGTTGCAAAAAGGTATAGACAAAGACAAGGAATTGACTATGAAGAGGTATTTGGTCCTATCACTCGTATGGGAACTATCAAACTGTTGATTTTTTTATCGCTCAAAACCATTGGAAAGTCTACTAACTTGATGTCAAGACGTCCTTTCTAAATAGCTATCTTAAGGAAGAAGTATATGTTAAAAAACTTCAGGGGTATGTTGTTAAAGAAAGAGAAGAGAAGGGGTTAAAGCTCAAAAAGGCATTGTACGAACTCAAGCAAGCACCAAGGGCCTAGAACAATCGAATTGATAAGTATTTCCAAGATAATGGTTTTCAAAGATAAGTGACATGGGTCTCATGTCTTATTATTTGGGAAATGGAAGCAAATGGAAAATGATATATTTATATCGCAAGAAGGGTATACAAAAGAGATACTCAAGAAGTTCAATATGTTAGAATGCAAGCCTATGGGAAGTCTATGGTATTTGACTTGGACCAAATATCCTATTTTCTGTAGGTTTGGTGAGCCGTTTTATGGAAAGACCCTCAACAACTCACATGAAAGCAACTAAGAGAACTTTGTGTTACCTTAAAGGTACACTAGAATATGGAATCTTCTATTCATCTTCTAATGAGTTTAAGTTTATGGGTTATTGCGATAGCGATTTTGCGAAAGACGCTGATGATAGAAAAAAACACAACTGGTTTTGTGTTCATTTTGAGAAATAATGCAATTTCTTGGTGCTTAAAGAAACAATCGATTGTCACACTTTCATCATGTGAGTCTAAAAATGTTGTAGTCACATCTTGTGCATGTTATGCTATTTGGTTACGAAGATTGTTGAAAGAACTTCACTTGAAACAAAGTGAGCCGACCAAAATCAGGATAAACAATAAGTCTCCTCAAGCCTTAGCAAGAAATCTGGTGTTTCATGATCGAAGTAAACAAATTGATACGATGTATCACTTTATTAGAGAATACATTGAGAAGAAAGAAGTTGAATTGGAGGATGTGAGAACCAATGATCAAATTGCCGGTATTTTTACAAAGCCACTCAAATATGATAGCTTTCAGAAGATGAGGATGATGATCAGTGTTGGGAAGATATGAAGTTTATGGGGGAGTGTTAAAACATAAACTTGATTTGACAGATTAAAATAAAGGATTATTTCAACGAACAATTTTATTATTATATAAATTTAGTGCTTAATTTGTAGCCGTTCTTTAAGTAACCATTCTATATTTAATTGTTTCTAAATATTTCCTTTCGATTTATTATAACAATGTATTAATGTAGATTTTAGAGTTGATAAACTAAGTATTTATTCCTCTTCCATATTATTATATATTGTGTCCATCACGTTTCCAACACCTTATTCAGAATCCGTACACCCTCAATTGATAATAGCACTGCACCAACATAACTATCGAACCTTATGCACATCAAAAAATCAACCTAACTGTAATAACCCAACTAACATATCAAAGAAAAAACCCACATCCAAATCAACTCCAGCTATTCCATCCACTATTTGTTTTAAGCATTTATAATCATTCAGACAAAAAATAAATACATGGTTTGCAAACATAAGGCGATAAACATAGCCTTCATATATATATAAGAGCATCAATATACATATTATTTAGCAGCTTCGAACTTTACAGCATTAGAATCAACCAACACTTCAAATTTTTCAGTTTCTGGAACAGCATTCAAGCTATGAGGAGTATTAATAATGATCTTTTTTCTAAATTCATTGCACTTCATCACTCTTATAAAACTAATAAACTTCGGTGGAGTTCTTCCAGAACTAGGTTGTGATATTTTTCGCGTAGTGCATTTTTTGATTTAAAAAAAAAACTCAAAACATGTTAAAATCTTAATAACAAAACAAATTATAAAAAAAAAAAAAAAAGCTAGTATTGAAAGATTAACATACATGATAGAAGCTTTTCTTTGGTAAGACTAAAATTGGGCAAATTAACTGCGGTCTTTGGCAAGAAGCTGCTACTCACTAGAGCCATGTTGAGCAAATTTTGAAGAACTTTTTTCTTATTTGTATACTCAATAAGCTCTGATTTTGATTTTACTGATTTTTGTGAATACCAACTGTAATACCCTGTATTTTTCTAAAACAACAATAATAGTAATATAAAGTATATAAATGTATATATATAAATAATAAAAATAAATAATAAAATGATATGGTAGGTGCAACAAACTAATTAAAAAAATGTGTTTATTAATGATATGATTTATTAATTAAATATAGAAGATGTTAGATTATTTTATAAAAAAAAGGAATTTTTAACACCATTGTAGTTTGAACTTGGGTTAAAAAAAAATACAACATGTAGTTTATCATTAGACAGAATAGTTTATACCTGCTCATATAATATACTAAATAATATTTAAATTATTAATTGAGCTGTACTTATTGCTTATAATAATGATAATAATTATAATCAAATAAATAAATAATCAAAGAGTAATATATTAATTAGTAGTATAATAATAATAATAAAGCATTTAAATAATTTAGAGAATAATAATTAAAGTGATGATAATACTGATAATAATTATTGATAAATAAATAATTAAATAATTAAAGTTTAAATTATTAGTGTATATTATTAATATGATTAAACATAATACTAAACTCAAATAATATTATCTGAATATTATTAATAAGTATATTATTATTAGAGAAATTATTATTTAGTGTATTATTAAATAGTAAATTATTAAATAATATATTATTAATTAACAACTAGCTAAACAGTTAAAAATTTGGTTTGTATAAATTATTTTTGAAATGGATTTGTATAAATTATTAATTAGTGTATTATTGATGAGATATTTTAAGAATTTTTTAATAAATAAAAGGAAAAATGATGGAGCCACTCCACTTTTGAGTGGATAATGGCCGACCACTTTATCTTTAAAAAAGAAAGAAAGAAACGGAAAATAATAATTAAATAAAAAAAATCTACCGAATAATAATTAAAGGTAAAACTTGATAATTGGTGTATTAAATGATAGAAAAATAGAGAGCCAGAGTATGAAAAAGAAATGGACGGAGAGAGATGGAAACATAAGAGAGAGAGAGAGAGAGAGAGAGAGAGAGAGAGAGAGAGAGAGAGAGTGGCAGTAGCGATTTTTACTCTAATCTATCACCCTCCGCTCATCTTCAACCTGCACGTGCCAGTGATGGAGATTCATTTTGATACTAATCGACGGCCACCAAAATCACCTCAATTGAAAGTCGGACGGCGAGCCATGTGCTGGACAAAGAGGATGCCAGCGTGACTTTTCGACCTTTTTTGATATAATTTTTCGGCGACTCGAATATATTTAAAATCATCTCATTACAAGTTTCGATTCGATAAATTATTTATTAATTTTAGATAAATTTTAAAAAAATACATATATATATATATATTTAATTAAATTTAAATTTAAATTTAAATTAAAAATAAAAATAAGTAATAATTAAATAAATAATATTAATAAATGAATAATTATTATGTAATTAGTTAAGAAATTTTGAATTAAGTGAATTTAGAAAATATAATTTTAAATAGTTGATAAATAAATTATGTTAAAAGAAAAAGAATTAGAGTTAAGTTAATTTTTAGTATTGAATTGAAGTTAATTAGTTAATTAATGAGTTGAGATAAAATTTTTTGTCTATTAGTTGATTACATATTTAGAATTTCTTATTTTATTAATTGATCTAATTTATCAAAATACTAATTTAAAATTGAATTATAATTCTTGTTTATTAACTTATAGAATAAATTAATGGTGTTTAAATATATATGTGTGTGTATGAATATGTATGAAATTAATTAACTAATTTATAAATTACTGTGTTATTATTATTAAGTAATGATATTATAAATTAAAGTATTTATTTATTTAAATTAACTAATAATAATTAATATTATTATTGAAATTAATATAGTGATTAAGATTATTATTATAAATAATAAATTGAAATAAAGGTAATTGAAAAATATATTGATTAACTTAGTAATAATTATTTCTATGGTATAATTATTTTTAATGTAAATAATTATAATTAATGTAAGGATTAATAATTAAATAATTGAGTTAATTAATAATTATTAATTACTAAATAAATATATTAAATATTTGATTTCTAAATGATTTAAATTAAATAGTTAAAGTATTATTTTTAAAGTTTATCAAACTAATTATTTATTTAAAATTTACATTAATTAGAATAATTAAATTATCATTATTAATGTTATTATTATTCCTATTTAATTATTATTATATTAATTTTTATTAATATTATCATTATTTAGGAATGAACAATAGTAATTGTTAAAATATAATTAATGTCAAGTAGTAGTTAATTATTAATATTGTTATGGTTGTAGTAATTAAATATTATTATTAGGTTTATCATTAAAAAATTATTATAATTATTATAACTAGTAAATATTAATTTTAGTATAATTATTATTATCATTATTAATATTATTATAATTATTATTGTAGTTATTATTATTATTATTATAGAAATTTAATATGACAAAATAAGAAAAATTAAAGTAAATAATATTATTCTATTTAAAGAATATTTTTATAAAATAATTAATTATTAAAGAATTATTCAAGTAAATTTATAATGCATATTAAATTTAAAAAATTCTTGTAATTAAAAGTAATTATGTAAAGTTTACGTTTAATAAAATATATAAAGTTTATGTTGAATAAAATGATAGAAAAATATATGTTATATATATTTTCACTATCATTGTGATAAGTTAATATTTTTAAAAAATTAAAGTAAATAAATTATCAACTATAATTGAAGGGCAATTATAAAATTATCTTTTAGAATTATTCAACATTAATTTAATATATAATTTAAATATTAAATGGATATATTATAAGTAAATTAAATAAATATTATTAAAAGTTTAATAGAATAAATTTATTAGTAACTTTAATATTATAATGATAAGAATAAATAAATTAAATTAATATAATTGTATTTTGAGATATTTTAAATACTTAATATTTTTAGACATCCAAATTATGATAAATTGATGGGAGCTATATGAGACAATTAGATAAATAAAGAGATTGTAGTAATTAAAAAAATAACTGACTTACGCTAAACTATAGTTTAAACTTCATTAAAAATTATAAATAGTTTTTATTCGCATTCTCATAATAGTTTGACAGTTTTAGAATGTTCTTTAGTTAATAATTATTTTTATCACTCTATGAGTAGATTCAACAGATGAGATAAATCATAGAGTTGATACAATTGGATTTAGAAATTTAACTTTTGGCCAAGGTGAGAGGATAAATATATAACATTGTTTTTTTTTTTTATGAAAGGTGGACGGCACCACCATAATTTTTATTGATTAAATAAAAAAGTATGGCAAACCATACAAATACAGAACAATACAATACTCATATAGAGTGGGCAAGATATGTCATTTAAATCTCAAATAAGGCATGCCTAAACTATCAGAGATTACAATGCCCTTGAGCATGGAAGGCAAAGAGCTAAAATCCAAATACACAGCAGCAGTGTTCCGAAGCCTACTATTAATAGCAATGAAGTTAGCGGCTTGGTTAGCCTCACGGAAAATATGGCCGATAGAAGAAGAAGTATCATGCAGCAACTGTCTTGCTTTAGACGTTAAAACTGAATAAGAACCAGAAAGAATCTCCTCCACCACAGAATAAGCGTCAGCTTCCACTGCAAGTGTATAAAAACCTTGCTGTTTACACCATTCCAGAGCATGAACAATGGCTTGAATTTCTGCATCAGCTGCAGAGTTTGCTCTTAACAGGAAACCAATACCCGCTACAAAAGTCCCTTGAGAATTCCTTATAATCGCTCCGCCCGAAGAAGCCATTGGAGTGTATGAGGCATCTGTGTTCATCTTGAACTGTTGAACAGGTTTATTCCACCATACCAGAGAAGGCCGAAGCTTATGCCCTTTACCGAAGTTGGCGGGAAGCAGATCTTGAAATCTTGCAATTTGCTTAACAAATTTATCAGAAGCATGAGCTATCCCCCAACTATAAATAGACATTTGAATATTACGAAGAATATGAGGAGCATAAATCTTTTCATTCCCCCAAACTACCTTATTGTAAGCTAGCCATAAATTATACATGATAATCTGTGGAACCAGCTTTAACAATCTTCCAAGAGTAGAAGAAGGCGAAGACTCAAGCCACCATAACATTAATTCCTGTCTAAAATTAGCCGCAACAGCTGAAACACAGGTCAGTAAAGAGTTTTTGAAGAACAGCCAAATCGATTTGGGAATTTCACACCTATAAAAAACATGATTCACATCGGCTGCCGCAGAGAGACAGAATGGGCAGCAAGAGGCTAAGGAAACACCCATCATTTGCAAACGAGCAGGAAGAGGAACAACATTATGCAATAATCTCCAAGAAAAGATAGAGAATTTAATAGGAATAATGGAGTCCCAAAGCATAGAGAAAGATAATAACCTGGACTTCCGTTGCCGAACTGCTTCATAGGCTTCAGAAAGAGAGAAACTTTTGGTATTAGAGAATCTCCAAATTGGACCAGCTTCTTCAATATCAATTAACGATGAAGCTTTTGAGGAAATTTTACAAAGCCGCTTCCACGTACACGAATCAATCTGTTGGAAAGTCATGTTACCTTTGCGGTGATATTTCTTTCTCATTAATCTAGCCCACATAGAATTTTCCAAGTGATATTTCCACCAAAGTTTAAGAGAATATGCTTCTTGCAAAGTCTCCAAAGAGCGTAAACCCAAGCCACCTTCACTCGTTGGAAAACAAGCTTTGGTGTAAGCAATCCAGTGGTAACGTTTTTCAGTCCCAACGTTCCAGAAGAAATCCGCAAATCTCCGCTCCAATGCATTTATAATTAGCTTTGGAAAAGCCATGGCTCCCAACATGTGAATGGGAATAGAGGAAAGGACATGCTTAATAAGAAGCAATCGACTGCCATTAGTCAATAATTTCTTAGTCCAACCAAGCATACGGGAATCCACTTTCTGCAAAATATGATGGCAATATTCTGCCCTATTAATGCCTTGATATATTGGAGCTCCCAAATATGTAAACGGCAAAGAATGTTTGTTTATAGAAAGCAACTGATTAATCTTCTCAATGTAACTTGGAGCAACTTTCTTAGAGCAGTAGAAAGCAGATTTATCAAAATTAATTAATTGTCCTGAACCTTTTTGATAAATCTTAAGAAAAACCATGAATTGCTTAACACTTCGCACATCACCATTAAGAAAAACTAATAAATCATCGGCAAAGGCAAGGTGAGAGATTACCTCGCACCCTCTAGCAGTTTTATAAGGAATAATTCTACCCATGTGAAACATCCTATTTAAACCTCTTGAAAAGCCTTCAGAAGCAATTATGAATAAAAGCGGCGAAAGAGGATCTCCTTGCTTTACACCCCGCTGAGGCCGAAAGAACCCATAACTCACACCATTAACAATGATTGATAGGTGAGTAGCTCTAATATGAGACATAACAAGAGCAACAAATTTATCTGAAAAACCAAATTGTCTCAAGACTGCCTCCAAATAAGCCCAAGAAACTCTATCAAAAGCTTTGGCCATATCAAGCTTAACGGCTAGATTGTGACCCCGAGTCTTCCTGTCAATATCATGAATAAGTTCATTAGCAATCAGAATGTGATCATGAATAGACCTGCCTTTCAAGAAGCCAGCTTGTTCCTGTGAAATGATGATCTGTAGAATAGGAGACAATCGATTAGCTAAAATTCGAGTACAAACTTTGCTTATAAAAGTTGAAAGACATATGGGTCTATATTGATTGAAAGAAGATGGGCTGTTTGTTTTGGGAAGAAGAATAATATTAGTCGCTCCAAAAGCCTTTGGAATTGGCACTCCAAGAAAGAACTCCTTGACAGCACTGCAGACATCCCAACATATAATATCCCAGCAAGTTTTAAAAAACACTCCATCAAAGCCATCCGGGCCAGGGGCACTTGAAGAGTCAAGATTCCAAACAGCCTGTTTAATTTCCACTTCATCTGGTACTTTTTCAAGCAATTGATTATGATGCCTATCCACAAGCTTAGGAATCGATTCTAACAGGACATTAAAATCAACTTGATCATCCGCACAAAATAAATTCTGATAAAATGTAATAGCTTCAGCACCAATATCTTGTTGCTCCGAAATCAAGACCCCATTAGCATTTTTAATCGCCGAAATCCTGTGCAGCTTCCTTTTCATCTTAACATAATTGTGATAAAATTTGGTGTTAGCATCTCCCTCAGCAAGCCATTTGATATGAGCCTTTTGCTTCCAGAATGTCTCTTCCATTTTATACTTTTGAATTAAAGAAGCTTGAGTGAATTGCCAAGCTTTCCGATTTTCATGAGAAGGATCCTCTAAATATTTCAATTCCGCATCAGAAGCAGCTATTTCAGCATGCTTGATTTCTTGAAACACATTACCAAAAATATCACGATTCCATCTCCTAATAGCATTCTTAAGCAAATGAAGCTTTTTAAAAAGACCTTGCATTCCACCCCCAAAAAAATTGGCAGACCATTGTTGCTTGATCATGGGAACAAAAGAGTCATTCAAAAACCACATATGTTGGAACTTGAACGGCTTGGTAATCGGAGCCTGAACTTGCTTACATTGAAGAAGAAGTGGAGAATGATCTGATGTAGCTTTGCCAAGATGCTGAACTGAAAGATCAGAAAAGAAATCAAAGAAAGAAATATTGGCCATTATCCTATCCAAACGCTCCCATACCCTGCCTGAAGATCGAATTCCAGTCCAAGTATAATTACAACCTCTATATGGAACATCAATTAAACCACAATCTTCTGAACAAGTCACAAAATCTTGCATGCTCGATAAACAAGGAATCGAATTACCTTTATATTCGGCAAGAGTCTTGATAACATTAAAATCGCCACCAACCATCCATGCACCGGAGACTGAATTTCCCATGTTTAACATAGTATCCCATAATATTTGTCTGCTATTACGTGAATGTTTGCCATAAACAGCAGACAAAGTAAAAGTGAGATTCAAGGAATAATAAGTAACAGAACATGTTAAAATCTGAGGATCATCATGGAAATCAGATAAATGAGCAATATGATCTTTCCACAGCAGCCAAACCTTATTATCATTTGAGCAAAACACATTGGTGAAGCCCAACTTATTCATAAACAATAAACTCTTAGAAACAGCAACCATGGGCTCAATAATAACAGCAATAGAAATCTGAAAGTCAGAACATAACTGAAATAATCTAGAGGAGGAAGAGTCTAAACCTCGAAGATTCCATTGTAAAATATTCATTGAGGAGAAGAATTTAGATCAGCTATTGATGTAACTCCCTTCTTAGCCTTTCTGCCGCGTTTCTTCTGTACCTTTTTGCGTTGAAGCAAAGTAAATTGATTGTCTCCATCAGCAACATTCAACGGAGAAGAAGCAGCTTTCAATTTATTTGCAATAATAGTACCCGAAGAAATCAAATCAGCAGCATTCATAACATCAGTTTCCAAAGGCAAATTAGAGTCCGAATTATGTTGTATTGGGTCCTCATCCGAGTCATTTCCTTTCTCAAAATCAGAGTGGAATCTTGAAGGAACATTACCAGATTGTTCAGAAAAATCAACTAAAGGAGATGGAACAGATTGCTTATTAGAAGATGATATTCCCGAAGGAAGTTGCTCCAAAGTGACCGGATATATCTGCTCTGATGATTTCAAACCCTGACCAAGCAAATCAGAGGAAGAACTAGCATTAAAAACACCCTGACCATTATTCGAATCAGAAGAGTTCAAAAAATTAGTGGTAATATCATCTCTATTATGACCCAGGTCTGAAGCATTCAGCGTTTTCCCATTAACAACATCCTGACCAGAGCCCAGATCAGACGCTTTAGTGTCATCCATACTAGAATCCAAAATAACAGTATTAGCAGCACCCTGGACAGATGCCTGATTGGAGAGAACAACATTATCATTAGAAACTATAGCCTCCTGAGAGCGTTGAATTTCCTTTGGTCTCCAAATTTTTTCAACATCATCTTTTTTAACATCAACAACTATCGGATCCCCTGTATTGCCATGATGAGAATTAATACCCAAAGGACAAGAAATCACTTTATGCCCCAACCGACAACATCCAGAACAGTAAGATGGTATATTCTCATAACTGACAGTTTGAAAAAAACCAATACCATCATCATCTATCCAAACCTTTGAAGGTAATTCCTTCAATAAATCTAGTTCTACACAAACCCTCGCAACCGAAGGTCGTGTAAGTAAGGCTGTTGCGGCATCAACCTTTAATGGAAAACCAACTAAATTAGCAATTGGGAACAACGCAGATTTATCAAATAAATGTATCGGGAGTCCTTCAAAGGATATCCATGCAGGAACGATGGGACTATCTATATTAGGACGAAAATTTTTTGCCCATTTTGACATTCGCATTGCAAAACCTGCTATGGTATGATATATTTAAGAGCTTTAGTTACTCAGGAACGATGGGACTATCTATTCTGATTATGTATGATATATTTAAGAGCTTTAATTACTCTCTCACGATCTAGGGTTTGCGTTTTCTTGCTCGTCACGGCTGATCCTCCGTCGGCGGCGGCTCCTTTGGAGCCCGCCACTGCTGTTGCACGCTCCTTTGCTGACATTCTGAAACATGGTAATAAAGTTACAGCTATCAATCGTTCTTTTGTTCCTGCTTTGGCTAAAACACCGGCTATGGCTTCCAAAATTCCTTGTATGTACAAGGGTGTGCCGGCTGTTTCATTTACTTCGGATGAATCAAATTATCTCGTTCAGCCCTTTAAATTTGCTTTGATTGGAACTTTTAATTCGGGAAGGCCTTCAATCAAAACTCTGAAAAAACTTCTGGATCAAGTAGGGTTCAATGGTATTTTTCACCTTGGATTATTGGATAATAATCACGTTCTCTTAAGATTTGATAATGAGGAGGACTTTCATAGATGTTGGCTCAAACAAACTTGGTATTTTGACGGTTTTGAAATATATAACATTGTATTTCTATAGTATTATATATATTTATGATTTTAGAAAAAGAATTTATAGAATTCAAGATGATTTATTTTTGAATGATAATTATTTTCTTATAAATTGAGAACAAATAATGATAATTTAATTTTTCATATACGTGACTGGTTTATTATATTGTGTTGGATAAATAACTCATATATACTATTATTATAATCATGCGATATCACACATTGATTACGGATGTTTACATAAATTCAATAATATTATAAATTATTATTGGTCGAGGTAATTGTACTGCACATGTGTATTGAAATTATTTCTCTTTGAGTTTGCGAGGTAAGTCATCATGCGCCTTTGGTTTGAAGTTGGATCAATAAGAATTATATTTGAGTATATACAAAAGATGCATGAATTAAATTATTTCTGATTTTTCTGAGAATTGAGAAATGTTTGTAAGTTATGTTTAAGATTTCAAAAATTAATTATCCAGCTGATTATTATTTAAATATATATTAAGTATTATTAAACTTTATTTGTTCTTATTTGTTGCATATTTACCTATTCAATGAGTAGTTGGACTCACATCTTTATTATTAATATTTTTAGATATTTTTGAAGATTAACTTGATAGACTCCAGTGGTATATAGACTCGTAAATGTAAAATTCTTTTATATATAGAAGGGGTTGGACCAACAAACTAATATTTCTAGTTTGATCATATTGTGAAAATTATTTTGTTGATTATCTTTAATGATGTAGTTGATTATAAAAATATATTATAAATGATTATATATTCATATGAATTATGAAATAAATGAGTTATATTTTAAAATTTATAGTAAAATAAGTTAATTCTAATTTTAGAGTGTTTGGGTTGTGCCTAATAAAACTTCAATAATGTGTTTCTTTGTTTTTTTCCAAAATGGTCAAAAAGGTTTGCTCCAGTATATATTTTTTTGTTATTAAAGTCAAAGTCTCGTGAGCCACGTGAAACCCAAAAAAAAAAATAAATCGAAGGTATAATAATCGAAGTCCTATCTAAACAATCTGTTAAAAAAAAGGTATAATAATCAAAGTCCTATCTAAACAATCTGCTAAAAAAATAAATTCTATCTAAACAATTATCACAGAAAACTGCCCAAATAGGGTTTGTGCACCATCATATGAGATTAATTAATAATAATAATAAGGTGGCATTTATATTTAGTGTTTTATTTTTTAATGTTTATTAATAAAAAATAATTTTTGTAATATAAAGATTAAAGAATTCATTAGCAAGTCAAGGAGAATGAAGAGTATAGATTGAAACTACACAGAATTCGAGCTCTTTTGGCAAGGGGAAGTGCCAAGTCGCTGATTGGCTATTTTAATAAAATGGAAATTCACATTATATATCATCTTTTTCAATTGTTTTTAAAATATTGTACAATTTTGATACACTTTTGATATAAGATATATATCTCAAAAACCGCAAAGTATTAGATATATACTATTGAAAGGGCTACTTTTGAAATAAAAAAAAGATATTTTTAAAAATAATTTTATTTTGAGAGAATATGTAAATTTGCCTTTAAATTTATGTTAATATACATATTGACACTTAAAAATATTTTAAACTTAGCTGTGCATGAATTTTACTGAAATAAACTTTTTAAGTCCTCTCCAAATGGCCATTTATATTGAATAGTGACGTCATTTTATTTAATTCGATGTGGCATTATTAATTAGTCAAAATAAAAAATAGTGGTAGTTGGGTTTACTGAAGGAGTTGAAAGCATCAAGAAAGAAAAAAAAAATAGCAGGCAAAATGTTATCCAGGGAGAGAAATTTAGCTAACAGAAAGAAATTCGATAAAAATAGATAATACAAAGCCAAATTCAATCCCAGGTTTTCAAAAATAAAATTCACTATAAACTGTCCATCATTTATAGACCCGCACACAGGGGAATTCGACTACCAGTTAAAAGATAATCCAAATCGGCGAATTTAAACTCCAAGAGTAATTTGGCTGTAATAAAACTTTCCAAACACTTTAAGAGCAGTGTCGAAGCCAGCCAGTGAAACATGGAAAAATAAATAACCTTAGGTCATTTTCATTGGATTAATTTTCTAGTTATATGTCTATTATAAATATTAACTACCTAGTTAACACTTGATAAGTATTTTTAGAAGCCATTGTTTCAGCTACTTAGAAATACTATCATACATTTTAACGGTTGCTATCCGAACTACTGAATAAGAGTATCAGCTATGATATTATGTCAAATTTTGTAAGTTATAGTAAGTTTTATAGTAATTTCAATAGGAGTAGGTAGTAATTCAAGTAAAGGTAGAATATATTAGACTTATAACAAGTTGGACCTTATCACACAAAATAATCTAGGTTATTTTTTATAGATTTATCTTTCTAATTAAAAGCCCATGATATTTATTACAATTTTTAGATGCGAGATATGTTTAACAGGCAGCAAGGAGGGAAATATGATCCAAGAGCATTGGCGGACCTCCCCCTAGATCTCCCTCATCCAACCACAAATATACATACAAATGTATGTATATATGTATATATATACACACACTAATTTATATATATATATATATGAATTTTATATTTATATAAAAATTTATGTATATTCATTTATATATTTAAATTTAAATGAATTTAAATATATATATATATGTATATATATATACATACATAAATGAATTTTTTTTTGGTGAATTTATATATTTAAATTTAAATGAATTATATATAATTATATATATAATTTAAATAAATTATATATATATAAATAAATATATGAATTTAAATAAATTTTATTTTAATTCATAAAATTTTCTCTAAGATTTATATTATACATAAATAAGCAATTATTTGATGCGTTATGTGAAGAAATATATTTTTTAAAAATTAAATATGAGGTTATTATGTAATATTTTTAAAAAATATAAAGTTGTAGGATATAATTACAATATCTTAGGTGTAGTTAATCTAATAGTATAATTTAGTTATTGAACTATTATAATTTTAAATATTCATTATACTCATCTGCTATTTTTTTCTGTAAAAATTTAGTCCCTTTTTTTTATAAGATTTTGGGTTCGCTATCGTCCAAGAGGAAAGGAGTTTGAGAGATTATAGGAAGAGATTAGAGCGGAAAGATAGATGGCAATTATTGCATCACTGTATCTTTAATATAATAAATATATACTAACTGTATAATTTTAAAAAATTGAAATATATCTTTAATGTTTTAAATATATATTGAGTGTATATCTTTGAAATGAGTATTTTTAGAATTAAAAATTAAAAAGTGATATTTTTAAAAGAAAAAAAAAGAAAAATAAATATTTTTTAAAATAATTTTATTTTTGAGAATGTTTTTAAAGATATTTATAAAGAAATCCCAATTTCTTATTGTCATGTCGTCTATTATTTATGGACAATAGCTAAATTTGATTTTGGATACTGCTGAAGAGTTTAAAAGGTTTATTTGAGTAATGGAACTTAATTTTTTTTAACCAATGTGTATATTTATAAAAACTTAAGTGATATGTTTACGTATTTTCTCTTTTATTTTTTAAGATTTTCTTCTCAATAATTTCCTTATGGAAAAATAGCTAACAATTTCTTGCTTTGACACTGTCAAGTTTAGTTCAACTATCAATTCAACATTCCATGTTTTATATTGGTCAATTTAGGGTAGTGTCAAGGTGATTCCATTTAAAATGGAATCACCTAACTCCATTTTTGTGGAGAAGAATATTGACCATTAGATTAGTTGAAAATTTTTGAGTCATTGATAGGATAAATATTATTGTAAGATTAGATACACCTTATTATTATACTTTGATATAAAAGCTATGAAATAAACCCTAGTAAACATATATGAATCCTTATTATGCTCACATTATCTTCATCGCAGGCGGCAGCCTCTCTCCCAGCTAGATCACCATCATCTTCATTATTATCGCCGTACTAGTCACCGTCATCACCAACGCAACCTGCTCAACATCCTCTTCATCACATAACCCAGTAGAGAGGGTGCCACCATTATTATTTCAAACTGTCATTCCAAATTACCATCGTCGTTTCTAAATCTTAATGGGTTGTTGGTATATTTTTTTTTACTTTTTTTTTATTTTTATTTTAAATTTGTTATGAATATTAAGTGAATCTTTAAATTTTCTAAAAAAAATTGTGCCTGCTTCATAGATGAATATTATTTGCAAATTTTAAAAATTTAGTAGGTCAATTTTAGGTATTTTATTTATAATAAACAAAACCAAGATCATATTATAGCAGAAAGAAAGCGAAGAGAGAAGCTTAGTCAGATATTCATTGTTGTGTCTGCTATTTTTCCTGGCCTCTAGAAGGTATCAGAGCTTCTTTTCCTTTTACTTTCTTCTTTTTTTAATTCTCTTAGAAAAGGGTCTGGGATAGCGTGAACTCACAATCTCAGTTTGAAACACAACTCTAGTACTATTGTATTATAACCATGGGTTTTTTTCAGATGGATAAGGCTTTTGTTCTTGGTGATGCTATAAAGTACCTGAAACAATTGCAAGAGAGAGTTAAGACACTTGAAGAACAAATAAGGAAAAAAACCATGGAATCAGTAGTTATTGTGAAGAAATCTCAACTTTATTTTGGGGAGGATGGTAGCTCTTCCTCAGATGAAAACTTCTCCAAAAGCTCCATTGATGAGCATTTGCCAAAAATTGAAGTAAGAATATGTGAAAACCATGTTCTTATAAGAATTCATTGTGAGAGAAGGAAAGGAGTTTTGGAGAAAATAGCAGCTGAAGTTGAGAAACTTCACCTTTTTGTCATCAATAGCAATGTTCTTACTTTTGGGAGTTCTGCCTTAATATTACTATCATTGCTCAGGTAATTAATTAATTTCTAGCCTTAAGATTTTATTAACTTTTAACTCTCTTTTTTTAAAAAAATATTTTAGATGCAGTTTGAAACTGTTATTTAGCTGTTTTACAATTTATTTTTAACCAAGTCATTTTCAGAATCAAAAGATGTCTAGTTTGAATTCTGATATGAGCTAAATTAAATATAGTGATTTTTTCTACAATTGACTAACAATAAAAAGAAGGGGAGCTTTGGCGCAGCGGTAAGTGCTGTTGCCGTGTGACCTGAGGTCACGGGTTAGAGTCGTGGAAACTGCCTCTTGCAATTAATTGCAAGGAAAGGCCGCGTACAAAGACCCAATGGGTCCGACCCTTCCCCGGACCCCGCTCATTGAGGGAGCATTCGTGCACCGGGCTGCCCTTTTTTTTGACTAACAATAAAACAATACTAAATAGAAAGTTGATCTTTTTCAGATGGATTATGAATTTTATATGACAGTGAAGGATCTTGTGAAGAATCTACACTCAACTTTCAAGTTGTTCATGTGAAAAATAATTTGCAAGAACACTTCTTTTTTTCTTAAAGTTCTAAGCTGCTTCTGCTGAAAAGTTTGAGATAAATTCATAATATTAAAGACAAGGCCTATAATGCTCCCACCAGCCTAGACCATTAAATTTAAGCTTGTTTTGCTGTGAATTTCATTTTTTAGGAGGGTTCTTTTAAAAATCAATTATTTTTTGCATGGTTAAATTGATGATGATGACCATGTTTAATACCCATCTGGTTTTAAAATAGTCTTGCAGCTTGTTTAGGCTTATTTTTTTTTATTGGGAGGTTGATAAAAAATTCAATTGAACATGTCTAATTTGTCCCCTTCATTTTCAGTTTTAGCAACCTAATTAAGGTGGTTGAAGAAGGGGGGGGGGAATGGTTTTTTAGGTGTGGAGACAAACAGGACTTTATTGTTGAAATTTGTTATTTGGTCAGTGTTTTAGAAGCATTTATAATCTTAATATTAGGCCTCTTTTTTTTTTTGTAATCATTACTGGCTTGTAATCTTTATATTAATGAAATAATTATTATTATATTTGCTAAACTTACTTATATTTATTGCTTATTTTTTGATAAATTATAAATTATTTTTTGCTGCCTTTTGATATGCTCTCTCTCCCACTCAAGGTCTCTATCTTGTCTCTCTCTATTGCTGGCGAACAGTGTTGCTACTACCGAACAAAGTTCCAACACCGTCATATGTGAAAAGCATTCATCAATCAGGTCTCTTTCATCTCTATTTAATTGCCGACCCTTACCGTCCACTTTCTTATTAGAAGCACTGCAAATTGCTGGCCAAAAAGAGAGAGGATTGAAATCGAATAGAAATAGAGACAACAAAGGCATCATGTCCTTCAACGCCTCGCTGGAATGTCGAGAGACCTTTCCTCATGGACCTTTTTTTAAATTACATTCATGTCCTCTTCTTCTCAGTCCTACCTTGACCCTAAATTTAATCCTTTTGAAAACAAATTTGAGTCTGTAACTCTTGAAGCCTACAAGCGAAATGAAAATGTGGTTTCTATGTATGGTTGCAAAGCTTCTTCTAGCCTTAGTTATGGTAATAGCTTCTACAATCATCTTTGAAGTCTACAAGCGAAGACACAATAACACATATTTACTCTTATCTTAACAAAATCGCTAATTCCATTATGCTCATGTTTTTAGATTGACAAATATTATGACATTTCTACTAATTTTTTACTTATTTGATTATTGCCATTGATTGGCATATTGATGCTTCTATTATATTTGAAGATCCAAATTCATTGAAGCATGTTGACCCAAAAATAATTTGTTGAAGCAGGTGATTAGAAATTAATGAAAATTATTGATTAGTTTCATTGACTTAGTTTTTTTTGGGGTTAATTAGTTTGTTAAATTTCGTTTGGTTGTTATGAAAGTGAGGAAAAATTTTTATTTGAAAAATTGTCCAATCAAGATTCATTTCTAGGAACAACTATGAATGATTGTTATAACTAATTCTTTTAATATCATATACAAGTACCAGAGAAGTATATATCTTTGATTATACATGCATTAAATGAAGAGCATAGGCTACCCGGAGCACTTGATGAAACCATGAAGTAAGTCAAAGCATATTAGTTTCTAGTATATTTTAGCCTTTTTCTTGTTTCCATTTGGAGTATGTTGGGATAGAAATTAGGAGTTTTTTAGTGTTATAATTTATGTTAATTGCATTGCGAGTAAAAAAGAAAAAGTTGAGAAATTTTACTTATCCATTATTTTTGCGTGAATGATTCTTTTTTTGTAGTGATTCTTTTTTTATTATAGTTATGTCACTACAAAAAAGAGACTTTTGGCGGCCAATTTAGAGAGGCAATTTTGTAAACTGTCTCTAAACGAATAGTTTTAAAACTATATAATATAAGAAAGAGGCGTTTAAAAATTCAGCTGCTACATTAGGGCAAAATTTAGAGAGGCGGGCATTTAATCGTGCACAAAGAAGAGAGAGTTTTATTCACTCTAAACTGGCTTTTTTGTGTGTTTTCTTCCTCCACTCTAATCCTAAATTAGGGGAACAACTACTCTAGTATCCATGAAAACTTCCTGAGCAAGTATTTCAAATTCACTTATTCTCTTATTACAACACTTAGATTTACATAGTTCAAATCTTGTCAATCTGCAATGTCATTTACAAAAAAAAATAATGAATAAAATAAAAGGTCATCCATATGGTCAATATTGGTTCAATTACCTAAAGAATTTTATAAAAAAATAAAAAAGATGTTAATATAATTCGTTGGATTACTTTTTTTATTAATATTTCTCGATTTTGAAATATGTTTCTTGATTTTTTTTTATTCTCAGGTCAATAATTTCTCAAGTGAAATACAACAGACTCTATGTTGTAGAGAACTATAATTGTAACCCTCGGACACTATTATAGGCAATTTGACTTGCCCATATATATATATATATATATATACATAGACTATTTGGCTAATTCATGTTATAGAATGTGAATACATTGCCATTTTGGCATAATAAAAAATCAAGTTGTAATATGATAAAATACAACTTTACGTTGTCAGTTTGGGTATAAAATTTGAGTAATTTATTTCTAAAATTTCTTCATTCTTTCTTAATGATTTTTTCTTTTTCATTTTGCCGAAATTCTAAAGGAAAGCTTTTATTTCTATAGGAACTCTATTGATTGAGCCTAAGCTTCAGGAACCTACCAAACATCAGTATGCTACCTAATTCTTTTTACTTCTATTTAGCATATTATAATTCCTTTGTGTTTATATATGCTGTTATTTTGTCAGGCATGACTGGGATGCTGCAACAACAACTAATTTCTTGAGAAAATATGGACTAATAGGTGATTTTTGAAAAATATCTTTTCTAATCTTTTCTGATTTTATAAATTTGGCATACCTATATTTGTTTATTCATGTAGAATTTAACATTTAGACTCATGCTTATAGGTTGTGTCACATGCTGATTAAAATTTAATATTGCCATCTAGGCATCTTTTCTCATGCATTAGGCCTTTTGGGTTACAAAATTACTTTTTGCAGATACCAATGTATATGGCCATAGTGAATTATGGTTCAATTACATGTATCAGCTCGAAATTTTGTTTCACTTGGGCCTTTGACTCCTTATTTGATATTAAGCGGATATTCAAATGTTATTTGAGTAAATTCCATAATGTAGTGATTGTAGCATCGTCCATAAGCAAAGACAATCGGAGCTAATATTGATTTATATGGTGGAAAATTGTAATATATACATTTTTCCAACCTTCTAGCATAAAAAGAGTCATGATATGATAAACCATGGCCTATGGATCACTTGATAACACCATATTTGATGGAAATTTTGATATACTTAATCTCATTGTTTGAGTCATTCTTGGAGAATTTAAGCTCAACATTTTTCATTTCATTTCTCATGTTCCTGGAAAGGATACTCTTGCTCGTGGACTTTAAAATGTTGCTAAGCTACTTGAGATAAGATTTTTAACTTTTCATTTTGCATCACAAACCAACCATCATGGAACATCTTTTATTTTTATCTTGATTTTGATGCAAAATGATTTCTCTTGCTATACATGAAGAATCCTCTTCACTTTTGCTTCATCATTTAAGTAGAAAGAGAACATGTACCATCATTTCATTATCATGTCTGAAACATGTGTAAGGTGTATTGGTTGATACATGGAGTTTTAAATCTACCACGAAATTATATTTACAGATTCAATTTAATAAGTGACTTATGTTTGAAAATCAATGTCTTCTAAAAGATAGATTCTTGCATTTATGTCTTTAAATGAAAAATCAGAGTAAAAATTTAACAGTAATATTCTGTTATACTATTTTAAATGAGTAATATTTATGACTTTCTAGAAAATTTTAAATAGCTTAGGTATGATCACAAACCTAGTAAACAATCATTATATTCCTGAATGGTTTGGCTATTGATAGATCATCATTATTTATCACCTTTCCAATAGATTTATATGGATTTTTTCTGAATAGATTTCTAATTTAATATACATGAATTTTGGTATCCGCAAGCTATTGATACATATGGATTCGGTAATGACAGAGCTCTAGTGTTCTCAATTCTCTCATCCTCTTACTTTTGATCAGGACACTGCAGATGATGATACTCCTTATTTGTAGTATGCTTTAATTTTTTTTTTTTGTATTTTGTATATCCTCCCATCATCTTGATGATGGTACTTCTGATTTCTTTCTTTTGTAGTGAATTTTATATATATGCTTATTTTTATTTTTATTTTAGGCACTAGCAAGTTATTGTTGTATTTTTATTTTTTAGCACTCGATCTTAAACTCATACTTTACTTATCAATGTCACTATCGTATTTATTTTATTTCTAGTATTGTTATTTTAGGTTGATTAAATTTATTGGCTAATTAGTGACTATATATAAATCAAATTAAATTCACTAATGGATAAATAATAAAATATATTTAATGTAGTAGCGATGAATTTAAACTGTTTAACAATGAAACTTTCATTACTAAACTGATTATGAAATTGAATTCCATTATATATAGAAATTATGTACAAGTTAATTGTTGATAAATTTGTTATCTGTAATTCGTTACTAAATAAATTTAACAATAAAATTTTGTATCTAGTGATAAGAATTTATTGCTAAATTATAGTGTAATAAGTGGTGATATATATACATATCAAGCAATAAGTATTAATATTGTGTAGCTAATTTAATTAATTATTTGCTATATATTTTTCTCTCTTATATAACAAAATAAATTAATTCTTAGTCATAAAAGATGCAAATTATGTAACTAATTATAGATGTCATTCTGAGTAATAATTTTTTATTATGGTTAAAGCAATTAGTCATAGTTTTTTATAATTTTTGTTACTATTTTTTTGTCGTAACTAGAGATTGCATATCAAATTAATTCTAATAGATTTAATGTCTATTATTTACAACTTAATAATGTGCACCTAGATAGATGATCAAATTTCGATTCTCTCTCTAATTCTTACAATTACATTGTCAAATTATTGGAGGAACTGATGAAAAGTATAATAGTTTATGCACAAATCTATTTAAATATACATGTAATCCCTCACATCTTGAAATTGTGTGTGTGCATGCAAATAAATGACTAAACAACCATAATATAACTTTTGTAATTTTGTAATTTTAAGATAAGGTAGTTTGATCGATGATTCCATAATTAAAAATCTAAAAAATCATAATATGACTTATCATAATTTTTACATTAATTTTTAGAAATATTATGAAACTTACTTCTAGTTAAAATTATGAACTTTTGAGTAAAAACTCTAAAAATTTAATAACCACACTAGAAATTGAAACAAATGTGTATTATTTGTGATTCCAAAATTTAAAATTCTAATAATTAGAATACAACTTATTAAATTTTTTACTCAAAACATCATAATATTTACACAAAATTATATAAAAATGATTAAAGCTTACGGAATATTGAACAATTTTATGAGACTTCTGATTAAAATTATGATATTTTGAATGAAGACTCTAAAAATTTAAAAGCTAAATATCAGTAGTTAATATAATAAAATTTTTGGTTAAACTACCGAAATTATCATTCAAAATTATAAAAAGTATATTAAAAATTACATAATTCACATCAACTTTATGAAAATTTTAGTTCAAATTCTGATAGTTAGAGTGAGATTTCTGAAATTTGAGAAATAAAATACCAGAATTTGACCTACTAGAATTTTGGTCAAACTATCAAAATTATCATTCAAAGATACAGAATGTCTACTGAAACTTACACAATTTAAATTAAGTTTCTAAACTTTTAGTTAAATTTTGGTAATTTGATTAAAAATTCTGAAACTTGAGAAACAAAAAATCAGAATTTTGATTTACTGAAATTTTGATCAAACTATCAGAATTATCTTTCAAAATTTTAAAATTATACATGAAGTTACATAATTTACATCAACTTTCTGAATCTTTTAGTTAAAATTCTAATAGTTAGAGTGCGATTTCTGAAATTTAAAAAATAAAATACTAAAATTTGGCCTACAAGAATTTTGGTCAAACTACCAGAATGATCATTCAAATTTATAGAATATCTACTAAAACTTACAGAATTTACATGAATTTTCTAAAAATTTTCGTTAAAATTCTGTTAATTTGATTAAATATTCTGAAATTTGAGAAATAAAATACCAGAATTTGACCTACTAAAATTTTTGGTCAAACTACCAGAATTATCATTCAAAAATATAAAAAGCATACTGAAACTTACATAATTTTTATCTACTTTCTGAAAATTTTAATTCAAATTATGATAGTTAGAATGTGATTTCTGAAATTTGAGAAATAAAATACTAAAATTTAACTTACTAAAATTTTAGTCAAAGTACCGAAATTATCATTCAAAGATACAGAATATCTACTGAAACTTGCACAATTTACATCATTTTTTCTAAAATTTTTTGTTAAAAATATGATAATTTGATTAAAAATTTAAAATTTAAAAAATAAAATATCAAAATTTGATCTACTAAAATTTTTTGTTAAACAACCAGAATTATCATTCAAAATTACAAAAGCTATACTAAAGCTTACATAATTTTCATCAACTTTATGAAACTTTTAGTTCAAATTTTGATAATTAAAATACGATTTCTGAAATTAAGAAATAAAATAGCAGAATTTGACTAACTAGAATTTTGGTCAAACTATCGGAATGATCATTCAAAATTACAAAATCTCTACTAAAACTTACACAATTTACATTAATTTTCTAAAACTTTCAATTAAAATTTTGATAATTTGATTAAAAATTCTAAAAATTAATAAATAAAATACAAGAATTTGACTTACCAGAATTTTTAGTCAAACTACTGAAATTATCATTCAAAATTATAAAAAAATATATGAAACTTACATAATTTATATCAGCTTTCTAAAAATTTTAGTTCAAATTATAATAGTTGGAGTGCAATTTATGAAATTTTAGAAATAAAATATCAGAATTTGACCAACTAAATTTTTGGTGAAACTACAAGAATAATAATTCAAAATTACATAATTTTAACTAAAATTTACAAAATTAACATCAAATTTTTGTCAGTTTTAGTTGATATTTTGATAATTTCAGTAACAATTTTAAAATTTGAAAAACGAAATACCAAAATTTGACCTACTAGAATTTTTGGTCAAACTAGCATAATTTACATTTAAAATTACAGAATATATACTTCAAATTACATAATTTATATCAATTTTCTGAAAGTTTTAGTTAAAATTTAGATAATTTGAGTGAAATTTCTATAATTTGAGAAATAAAAATACTAGAAATTCACATACTATAATTTTTGGTCAAACTATCAGAATTATTATTCAAAATTGAAGAATATTTACTGAAAACTACTTAATTTACATCTATTTTCAGAAACTTATAGTTAAAATTCTGATAGTTTGAGTAAAATTTCTGAAATTTGATAAACAAAATACCAAAAATTGACCTACTTAAACTTTTAGTCAAACTACCGGAATTATCATTTAAAATTACAGAAAATATACTAAAACTTACAGAATATTACTAACTTACCTATTAGAAATATTATTTAAACTTATATAATTGTTACTCAAACTATCAGAATTTTCATAAAATTTTTGAAATTTTGTGAAAATATATTTTGCTATAAAAAAATTTACATCATCTTATACATTTAATTCTTATACATTTAATTATAGAATTAATTGCATAAATATACATACCTTAAATGTAGTTGCAATGAAGACTTAGTCTCTCCAATCACAAATCTTTTCATATACACATATTATCAACCCATTCGATTAACATAAATTTTTTTTTTTGTGAACTTGAAAAGAACTATAAGATAAAATATTATATTTATTTTGTTTGTTACAACTTATATTTGTTTAAATGGATATGGAGAAGAGAATAATCACAAGTAAATATAAAAATTCTAAAGTCATACATTTCATTTAAATTTACAAATTATACAATTTATTTTTTTATAAATATTATTATATATTAGGGATAAAAATATCAAAGTATTTTTCATTTAATTTAACCCAATTACTAAAATTTAATATAAATATGATAATTAATTTATGACCACTAGTTGACTTGCCACAATAAGTACTTTCATAAAAAAGTAAATTTATTTTTTATTTTGTAAATTTGAACTCATATTCAAATAGCAATTTTATAAATTAAAGAAAATAATATAATTTTAGAAGGACAATATAGATTAAATGTATAATAAGATTTTTGTTTGTAAATATTAATTTAGAATAAATTAATTCATATAATAATGATAAAAATTTTAATGCAACATCATACACAAAATCATATATATTTATTTAACAATAATTTTTATCTTAATTGTTTTAAAGACTTTTATATTCTTTTCACTAAATATTATTATTAATTTATTTAATGTATATATTTTATTTATATATATAATTTATTTTTTTATATTCAATATCGATTTTTTTTAAAAAATTATATAAAATATTAAAAAAATGAAATAAAAATAATTACATAAATTAGTCCTATATTATTTAAAAATTTATAAATAATATCACTTGTTAAATATGAAATATTACTATATTTTTAGAGATAATATTATTAATTTGCCCATATAATATTATTGTAAATTCAATCTTATAATAATATTTACTCTATCAATCTAAAAATTATCAATTAATTTTTTTTTATAAAAAAAATTAGATGATTCCAATTTAAAGTGAAATTACTGTAGCATTACTCATCAATTTAATATCAACTGTCAGTTACATGTCTTTCTGTCAGATCAGTTCTTTTTCTTTGAGTTTTTTTTTTACTTTTTATTCTTTTTAATGATTTTCTTCTTCAGCGACTAAGTGATCAATGGCTAATTAACATTTAGGTGTCCCATAATTTTTGTACTATTGGTGTTTTTTTAACAGTTTTTCCTTTATTATAATAATTATTAATAACAATTATATTTTTCTTTTATTATAATAATTATTAATAATAATTATATTTATGAATTAAATTATACCTTGGTCAAAGAAATTATAATTTTATTTCGTCAAAGAAACTATGATTTTTTTTGTCAGTAAAAAAATTTTATAATTTGGATGAACTCAAAGTTTTAAAAATTCGATAAAAACAAAAGAAATCTCAATTGATATTGAATATGAGCTCATTTAAAAAGGATTTAATGTCATCAACGTGTGTATGGTTGAAAATTTTAATTTTATTAAATAAAAATTAAAAAATTTAATATAAATCTGACCTAAAATTTATAAGTGAAAATGCGTCATTCGTAAAGAAAAAGAATATACGGAAGAGATAATATACAACTGTGAATATAAAATTTATAATAGAATCTTTTAAAAAATAGGTATAAGATTAATTTTTACTCTTTTAAATTAAATAATAATAAAATAATATAGTTTTAAGTTTTATTGATATTATGTTAACATTTTGGTCAAATGAGTTACCCATTTCTCATGTGAACTATTAAAAATCAAGGACAACTCTTTAATTATACATGTTACATGGGTTATATTTATGTATTATAATCAATTTTAACACCCTTCAATCCTCTAAAATTAATTATTCATAACAGCCGAACATATAGATCAGTTAATAATAAATTATTCTAATTTAATTAAAGATATCAAATTTAATTTTTTGAATGTATAATTATATTAAAATTTAATAGGGAGAGTTTTAACATTCTTATGGTCGTATTTTACTCGACTTCAAAAAAATAATTAAAAAAAATTATTATTCCTAACCACCATAATTTGGAATACTTAACAAATAACAATTTTTCTTTAAGTTATTAGTTCAATGGTTAGAAGAGTATAATTAGAAAAAGGAAATTAAGTAACGATTACTAGAAATCTCTGAAAAACAATGATAATTTCTTTTTATAATTTCTTTCTTCCTTTTTCATTTTACTTCTTTGAAACTAGATTATATGATAAAGTTTACATGTATGAAAAATTCTTAATAACTCTTAGCAATTTGTTTTTATACATCGAATTATTACATAACATTGATTTATTTCTAATATATTGATTATCTTCAGTATAAAAATACTAATATTTTTATCCTCATATATAATTCTCATATTACCAAAAAAAAAAGGAAAAAAACTCACCAAAACTCGTAAATAATCAGTGTTTTCAAAGGTCAACCTATGACCAGATAAAAAAAAAAGTGAGTTGCTAACATTGAAATGTTCAAATTCATCACAAGAATGAGACACCAGGGAAAGTTATACTTCATATGGGGTTGGGATATTTTTGAAATATGACTTTGACAGTGATGTTATTGCCTATATAAGTTTTTCATTATTTCAGCACAGTCGGAACTCATCATACAGAGAATTCATAATTAATTTTATTTCCCTGCAAAAAAAAAAAAAAAAAATTCCTTAATTTCTCATAATGGCTTTTGTGAGTGCCAGCAGCAGCAGCAGTTTATTCTTCATGCCAAAAACTATGCCACAATTGTCTAGCTCCAAGCCTTTCCGTCAAAAAGCTCTTGTCATGTCAGTTGTTCTTGCCAATACTTATTTATTTTCATTGTCTTTCCCTTGTAATTTAATTTTAAATAGAAGCGTTAAATTTTAAAACGGTGAAATAAAGCAAAGAAATATATTTTATCAATTATATTAATTTGTATCTATATAGCCAGTTGGCTAACTTTCTTTAGTTTTCATGTTTCATTAACATTAATTATAATGTGTCATTAAGTTATAATTCTAACTGCTCTTAATAATTTTGTCTTGGATCTGAAAATGTGGTAAACGAGAGGTTCCACCTCCTAAATCTGGAAAAAATCCTCCGCGAATCAACAGTGTTCGTCTAATGGGAGCAAGAAGCATTGAATTTAGACAAGAAAGCGCCCTTTCTTCCAGTAGCTTGATTGTTGTTGAAGATAATAAGAGAATTAAAGTAATAGATGTTGATGATTATATTGTTTTGAGGACTGATGAGGCTACTGATCATTAATACCCTTGTAATGTTAGGGATGACGTGATTAGTTATCACCTTCATGATTGCCACAGCTTGACACAAATTTCAATTTGATGATCAAGATATTAAAGCTCATATGGATCTATAGGGTCAGTAGATTTATAAATGGACAAGTATATCAGTTCCAATATATTTATATACTTATATACTTTTGTTATATAGTTTTAGTTTCCACAAGCAATATTTAAAATTCATTGTTATAATTAAGGTTATAATTCTCGTTCCTATATAAACAAAAAGAATCAATGGGTTATTTAGTTACCTTGCTCTTGCAGGTCAAGTTAATTCTCCAGTACGTACAATGCAATTCATAAGCTGTGGACTGTGGTGTTGCTTCAAAAAAATACCTTGCTTAGTCAAGTCAAATGACTTGAATAGAAAAAGACCGAATTAAAAAAAAAAAAAAAAAAAAAAAAAACAAGTTGGGCTTCTGACCTGAGTTCACCCCCTTACTAATTCCATATCAATCATTAATGAGAAGTATGTATCCGTAACTTTAATAATGGCACCAAGTAAAGGTGTCAAAACGATTAGTGGGCACTGTTTGTTTCTCAATCAATACGATGACACGGTTAAAAATAATACAAATAATACTATTTATTTATTAATAATAGTATCTCAATCCTAATATGATATGAAATTTAAATTGATTATATGAATACTATACTATAGCATATTTAATTAAATTAATTATATGTGAATCATAAAATTCGGCATAATTCATTTAATCCGTATAATATTTATCATCTAAAATAAATTAATATTTTTATATAATTAATTAAATATTATTTATAAAATAAAATTATGATTAAAATAATTCTAAAATTTAAGTGCATTAAAGGGATATCATTTAACAAAAAAAAAAAAAAAACTAATGTGAATTAGATGATGAGTGTGTGTTAAATTTTGTATTAGAATTTAGTAATAAAATGCAAACCGTCAAAGGCAATTATAACATGCCAATTTACTTGTTTTTTGAGTAATATTCATGTATCATAACCCTTTTTGATATCCCAAATACCAAATCATATTGTTAAAACTAATTATTCATAATCAGAATAATTTAAAAAAACATAAATAATAACAATTTTTGTTAAGTTATTAGTTTAATGTTTGGAATATTATGGTGATAAGTAGAAAAAAAGAAGAAGAAATGATTACTAGAAATCTCTTGAAAAAAATGCTTTTCATAATTTCTTTCTTCCTCTTTCATTTTACATTTTTGAAATCAGATTATATAATTTTCTTTTAAAATGAAAGATTAAAAGTTAAAAAATAGAAAAGGCATCTGAACATACTAACTAGGTTGGCACACGACAAACTTTCTGGATTTAATAGAATTTCAATAGAAATTTGCTTTATTATTCCCTCAAGCTGATTGAGTTTAAATTGATTGAAGTATCTCATAAATTTGAAAATAAATTTCTAAATTACAGTCCTAATTGATGCCCATTGTCTCCTAATTATGGTTGACAATTACAGCCTTAATTGGCTCCCTAATTGATGGCTAATTTGTCTTCTAATTATGGCTGTTTGTCTTCTAATTATGGCTGATAATTACAGCCTTAATTAGCTCCCTAATTGATGATTATTTACAGCTATCTTACAGCAGTGTAATCAATTAATTACAATAGTATACTAACATTCCCCCTCAAATTGATGCTGGCGATCAAAAAGCATCAATTTGCCCGCGAGAAATTGATGATGCTATCTTGTCATAGATTTTGTGAACACATTAGCAATTTGAAGAGCAGTGGAGACACGTAGAAGAGAAATGACACCAGTATCTACGGTCTCTCGAATAGAATGATAGCCGACTTCGATATGTTTGGTATGTTCATGAAAAACTAGATTTGTAGCAATTTGTATGGCACTAGTGTTGTTAGCATGCAGAGGAGTAGAATGAGGCTGAGGAAATCCAATTTCAGCAAGTAACCCACGTAACCAAACAATCTCTGAGCAAGCAGCGGACATAGCCCGATATTCAAACTCAGTAGAAGATTTTAAAATACGGTCTTGTTTCTTACTTTTTCAAGATATAAAAGAATCGCCAAGAAACATACACCAACCTATTATAGAGAGTCGAGTGTCTGGGTAACTGGCCCAATCAGCATTACTGTAAACAATAAGGCGTATGGGAGAGCTAGTAGAAAAGAATAAACCCCGAAAAGATGTGCCAAGGAGATAGCGAATGATTCGATGAACTGCCACCAAATGTTAGTGACGCGGAGTACTCATGAATGGACTGACTTGCTGAACTGTAAAAGAAATATTGGGCCTTGTAATAGTCAGATAATTCAAAATGCCAACTAATTGCCGATAAAGAGATAGATCAGGAAGAAGATCTCTGTCTTGACTATGATACTTGACGTTTAATTCCAAAGGAGTATCAACTGGGGATGAATCTTGAAGGCCTGCTGAAGTAATCAAATCTGTAGTATATTTGTGTTGATGTAAAAATATCCAAAAGAATTATAATGAACTTCCAGCCCTAAGAAATATGTAAGTGGACCAAGATCCTTCATTTTAAAAGAAGTTTGAGGAGATTGTTGGAGATTGAGGATCGTTGATGAATTAGTGCCAGTGATAATAATGTCATCTACATAAACAAGGAGTAGGACAAAACCAGCAAAACTCTTATGAAGGAAAAAAGAGGAGTCATATTTACTTTGCACAAATGAGAACTGAAGTAAGGTAGATCGAAACTTGTCAAACCAGGCACGTGGAGCTTGTTTGAGTCCATACAAAGATCTTTTTAACTTACACACATGTGTTTAAGGTGAGGAAGTCAAACCAGGTGGTAGTGTCATATAAATATCTTCTTTAGGATCACCATGAAGAAAAGCATTTTTGACATCCATTTGATGAAGAGGCCAACCCTAAGAAGCAACAACTGCAATAATTGTACGGACGATAGTAATTTTTGCAATTGGAGCAAAGGTCTCCTCATAGTCCACTCCGTACTCTTGCTTATTGCCAAGAGCAACCAATCGGGCCTTATATCGATCCAAAGTTCCATCAAAACGAAGCTTGATTGAATAAACCCATTTACATCCAATGGGCTTAACATTTGGAGGGCAAGGAAGAATTTTCCATGTATGATTGTCATGAAGAGCTTGAAGTTCGTCCTTCATTGCTTTTTACCAACATTCATTCTTAGACGCTTGTGAGTAACAAGATGGAGCAGAAATATCAAATAAAGTGGCATAATATCCAGAAGGATGATCAAAAAAATCATACCATCTCAGAGGTCGAGATACTCTAGTAGATCGACAAAGAGTAGATTCAGGAGAATCAGACATAGATGATGGATCAATCTCGGGAAGGGGCACCGTTGGTTGACATCTTTCATACACAAATCTAAGTTTAAACTTAGTAGGAACAATTGGCAAATCCTTAAAAATTGGAAGAATAGGAGAAGTAGAAGAAGACTCAGCAATATTAGAAAAGAAATATTGATGCTTAAAGAAAATAATGTTTAAAGAAACACGAAATTTGTTAGAAGTTGAATCATAGCAAACAAAACCCTTTTGAGAAGAATTATAACCCATAAATGCACATTTAATAGATTGAGCTAAAAGTTTATGACGTTCATGAGAAGGTAGATGAACAACACAAACACAACCAAATGTGTGTAAATCATGATAATTAGTATTGTAAATCATGATAATTAGGATATTGACGATACAGACAAAAATATGGGGAATCTAGATTTAATACCTGAGAATCGATTAATGAGATAAGTTGCAGTAGATAGGGTTTCAACCCAAAACTTAGATAGAACAGAAGATTCAATTAACAAAGTTCGGATAACATTCAAAAGATGACGATTTTTACTATCCGCAACTCTATTTTATTATGGTGTATAAGGACATGAATGTTGCGAGACAATGCCTTTCTCACGTAGAAAATTTTGAAATTCATGAGACATATATTCTCCTCCAGAATCAGATCATAATACTTTAACACAAGTAGAAAATTGAGTCTCAACATAGGCCAAAAGTGTCTTGAAAACAAAATATACATCAGATTTAGAATGAAGGAAGTATACCCATGTATATCTACTGTAATCATCAATAAATGTCATAAAGTACTTGTACTGGGCATGAGAAATTGATCTCTCTTGTTTATAAATTTCATTAAGAATTGATCTCTTTTGCTTTGCTCATAAATTTCTTGAATTACAGAGAGAGATGCTGCAGGTATTTTAGCATAAATAATGTCATTAATCTCAGCCCATAAATTCTGAAAACCAGAATAATATTCTTGAATGGAGAGATTTTCTTGGGAATAATTAGCAATATCACTCTCCAATTGAAAATGTTGTGTAACATTGTCTTGATTGCAGACCTTTTTTAAGTAATCCCACATACTTTTACAATTTTAGAAGACCTCAGATTAAGAGCAATAAGAGGGTCGACTGAAGCAACATAATCCATGTCATTACTCTTGCATCTTTAACTTTCTAGTGAATCAACTCCTTAGCATTTTTAGGAGCTGGATCACTTCCATCTATATGGCCCAATAGTTCTTTTCCTATAACAAAAAGCTGGAACTGAAATTCCCATGATGAGTAATTTTTTTCCGGTGAAACAAATATGAAAACTCTCACCTGCGTTTGAAGTGGCCATCTCGAATAGCACAAGGAGACCAAAAATGCAAAATTAACAATAACAAAATCGGGAGCAGGTCAACCAGAAGAAGCAGTAAACCCACTAAGACGAAAATCCTATAGCCAAAAAGTTGCAGGATAGAAAAAGTCTACCAAAATCTCTTCTAAAGTAAGAAAACCTCCAAATAGAAATTCAGAATTTCTATGACCGAGAGTTCATCAAAGATATGAACTAAACAAGGAACTAGAAGTAAAAGTAGCAGCAGCAGAAACAGAAGCTACAGAATTAGAGGCAGCAGAACCTGTATTTTGTTCTTTAAAAGAAAACAAAGCTGAAACTCATAAAAGAATAGCTCTAAAATTACCTAACCATGGCTCTGATATCATAACACACTTATTGGATTTCAATAGAATTTCAATAGAAATTTGTTTGATTATTCCCTCAAGCTGATTGGGTTTAAATAGACTGAAGTATATCACAAATTTAAGAATAAATTCCTAAATTACAGCCCTAATTGATGCTATTATGTCCTAATTATGGCCGACAATTACAGCCTTAATCGGCTCCCTAATTGATGTCTAATTTATCTTCTAATTATGGTTGTTTGTCTTTCAATTATGGCTGATAATTACAGCCTTAATTAGCTCCCTAATTGATGGTTATTTACAGCTATCTTATAGCAGTATAGTCAATTAATTACAATAGTATACTAACAGCACATTCGTAGTGAATTCAATAAATATTTGGGTCCAAAAATATATTAAAATTAAAAGAAAAAGAAAGGTACAAAATTAAACGGAGAACAAATCTAACAAGTCAGGTAGCAATTAAAATAATCTATAATTTTTTTTTCTACAACTAATATCATCATATAAAAGAGAATTTTAAAATTTAGGGAATGAATCCCAGTATTTGCAAATAAGAGGAGAAAACTCCAAAATAAGCTAAACAATCAGCCACCTTATTATTCTCCCTCTACTTATAAGAAACATAAACTTGCATGCATATTATGCACATTATGTTATGCATTAAGTTCAGTCTTGCCTAATCTCCCAGGAGACTTCTATCGACCTAGACCAAAAAAGATGAACAATAAACAAAAAATTATCACATTCCAGCTATAGCCTATGCAAACCTTTATTCCTAAGCTTGCAAAACTATGAAAATCGTGGTTTGTAGTTTAGCAATATAAGTAAGGGAGCTAGCGATGCTTAAGGAAAATGCCCCATGAAGAAACCTACAAGAATTTTTTGAAATTCCACGTGGTAACAGAAAGAGAAATGGGTATTTGATGAAAATAATTCTCAGCTCAATAAATGCTAAGAGCAAGAATGTATTTTATTTATAGACACATACAGCAAAATATACAATGAACAGATATACATTGGACAGCTCATATAGTATTACAAAAATTGTTACAACCAAAAATTGGAGTGATGGCTAGCAGTGTTTGTGTGTTGGAGTAATCATGGCTGGCAGTGTTTGTAAATATTCTCAACACCCCTCCTCAAACTTGTGAGTGGTATTGGTCTTTCAATTACTCCAAGTTTGTTTCTTAATTCACAGAATTTTGAACCTGATAAATCTTTTGTCAAATAATCAGCAATCTGATCTTCAGACGGAACATATCTCACTTCAAGTCTTCTTTCAAGCACCTTATCTCTAATAAAATGGACGTCCACTTCAATATGCTTTGTTCTAGCATGAAAAACTGGATTGTTAGCTAATTGACTTGCACTTAAATTATCACACCATGTGATTGGAACCTCTTCCAAAGGAATGTGCAGTTCTTTCAACAAGGATTCCAACCAGGTTATTTCACAAGCTACCTGTGCAAGAGCTCTATATTCTGATTCTATGCTTGATCTAGCAACAACATGCTTCTTCTTTAAACTCCATGAGACCATATTGAGCCAAAATAAACACAATAACCTGCTGTAGATCTTCTGTAATCTCTGTTACATGCCCAATCAGCATCTGAGTAACCAGTGAGTGTGCAACTATTACAAGATTGAATATGCACACCCATATTCTTTGTTCCTTTCAAATACCGCAGTACTCTCTTTACAGCTTTCATGTGTTTTGTTGTTCGTTGTTGTAGGAATTGACTCAATTTATTAATAATAAATGCAAGATCAGGCCTGGTATGAGTAATAAATTGAAGTGCACCTATAAGTCTTCTGTATATGGTTGGTTCTCTGAGAGGTTCACCTTCCTGAGCTGTAAGAGATGTATAACTTGTAGCTGGTGTAGAACAAGCCTTTGAATTTTCCATTTTTGTTCTTCTGAGCAATTCTTCTATGTATCCAGTTTGTGTCAAGTAAACTCCACTTTTATCTCTCATCACTTCAATGCCAAGAACGAGGTGTAATGATCCTAGATCTTTCAACGCAAACAACTTGTTTAATTCTTCAATGAATCTTTTCAAAGAGCTAAAGTTGTTACCTGTAACTATTATATCATCTACATAGATGAGTACAAACACAGTCTCATTCTTATCATTCAAAATGAACAATGATTAATCACATTTTGAATTCTTGAATCCCCAGCTCATCAATGTATTCCACAGCTTCTCAAACCATGCCCTAGGAAATCTGAATTCTTGAATCCACAGCTCATCAATTCTTTAATCCATACAATGCTTTGTTTAGCTTGCACAGAAATCTGAATTTGTCACCTTCTTCAAACCCCTCTGGTTGTTGCATATAAACTGATTCTTGGAGATCACTATTCAAAAACGTATTGTTAATGTCCAATTGCCTCACTTCCCAGCCCTCTGTGACAACAATGGTTAAGATTTTCCTGACAGTAGAAGCTTTGACTAGAGGGCTAAATGTTTCTCCATTATCAACTCCTGCATTTTGATGGAAGCCTTTTGCTACATGTCTTGCTTTACATCTTTGAAAGCTACCATCCACATTTCTTTTGATTCTAAAGATCCATTTGTTGCCAACCACATTCATTTCTGACTGTAAAGGGACTAGAGACCATGGTTATTTTTCTTTAATGCTTCAAACTATTCATTCATGGCTTCCCTCCATTCTCTTGACTTTAGTGCTTCACTTACTGAAGTAGGTTCAACCAGTGCATGTGATAAGTTATTAGCAAAAAATGCTTGAAATTCCGAAGAAAATTTCTTCGGTTTGAATATCCCTGCTTTTGATCTGGTTATCATCTTGTGTCTATTGTTATTATCGTCTTGTTCATATTTTTCCACTGCTTGTTCATTGGACATATCAATGGTTGAAGTTAATGGCAGCAACTGATTTGATTCAATGTGGATGCTTTGATTTAGTGGTTGAAGTTCCACTACTTGTTCTTGGAATTCATCTCCAAACTCTGGATATTCTCTAAAAGCTGAGTGTTGAGCTTCAATTTCTCTTCTTTCATCATGCTCTTTTAATTGTAGTGATTTAGACCTTTCTTCTTGAGAAGATCCCACTGTAGAGGAAGCACTTTGGTTGCTTGTGTAAGATTCCTTTGGTTCTGGTATAGTGTAGGTACTGGTAGTTTGAGAATTGTTTAAAAACCAATTGGACATGATGATGACAGTTTGATTTTTTGGTGTTTTAGTGTTCAAGAAATTATTATAAAATGGAAATTCTCTTTCATTGAATACTACATGTCTTGAAATATACAATCTTCCAGTTGAGCTTAAACATTTGTATCCCTTATGAGAATCACTATACCCCAAGAAAAAACACTTTGATGAATGAAACTGAAATTTATGTGTTTGATATGGCCTTAAACAGAGGTAACAGGTACAACCAAAGGTTTTAAGGGATTGATAATTTGGTTTCTATTGAAAATGTTTCTCAAGGGGACACATTGTTTCTGTTAATAAAATGTTAAAATGGAAGTGCCTAACTTAAGTAATGGTGGTAAAAAATGGAGGTGTCTAACTTAGGTAAAAGAAATGCCTAACCTTTGACAAATCTCACTAACCATTATGTTCACATGTTATAATTTTTCTATATAAATGGCCCTTTGGCCATTGTTATGTATGAGAGAAAAATTAGAAAGAATAGAAAAAAAATTAATAGAGAGGAAGATCAGAGCGGGTCTAGTAAAAATTAAGCCAAGTAATTATTGTGCTCTTGATCACGTCTATTAGGGAATTTCTTTAAAAGAATTTCTGTTAAAATTCTTGGGGATAATTGGGTGTGAGGTGTGAGTGTTTGTAAACACGGTGTATTTTTTTTTCTTAATAGAAATCTGCAGCAGCTCCGGAGACGTAGGCATAATTGGCCGAACTCCGTTATCAAATTGCGTGTTACTATTCCGCATTTATTTTCTGCTTTCCTACTAATCTGGTTTAAGAAAAATAGAGTAATAATATTCATTTCCTAACAACTAGTATCAGAGCCAAGGTTCGGAATCCGATAAAAGTACTATTCATCTATACGACTATTCACTATCAAAATTTTTTTGGAGAATCCAGATTCGAGTGGGAACGATGGCCGTAGACAAAGAAAAAGTGAGAATTGAAAAGTTTGATGGTGCGGACTTTGGCTTTTGGAAGATGTAGATTGAAGATTATCTATATCAGAAAAAGCTGTATCAACCTCTTTCACAAACGAAACCAGATGGCATGAAAGAAGAAGATTGGAACCTTCTCGACAGACAAGCCCTTGGAGTTATTAGATTAACATTATCTCGTAATGTTGCTTTCAACATAGCCAAGGAAAAGACTACGGCAGGTCTTATGGCTGCTCTCTCCAGCATGTATGAAAAGACATCGGCCTCAAATAAAGTTCACTTGATGAGAAGGTTATTTAATTTACGAATGACAGAAGGGGCTTCGGTAGCCCAACATCTAAATGAACTCAATACAGTCATAACCTAGTTGAGTTCAGTGGAAATTGAATTCGATGATGAAGTTCGGGCTTTAATTCTCTTATCATCTCTACCAGACAGTTGGAGTGCTACCGTTACAGCGGTCAGCAGTTCGTCGGGAAATACCAAATTAAAATTCGATGATGTACGAGATCTGGTATTGAGTGAAGAAATTTGGCAAAAAAAATCAGGAGAAGCATCAACCTTTTTAGCTCTACACACAGAGTCTAGAGGGAGAACTTCAGACAGAAATTCAGACTCTGGTAGATTAAGATCTAGAAGGGGAAAATCTAGATCAGGGAAGAAAGATTTCAAGTGTTATAATTGTAGCAAGAAGGATCACTTTAAGAAGGATTGCCGAGCTCCGAAGAAAGATACTGGCTCACAGGAATCTGTAAACGTGACCAAGGATGCAGGCGATGCTATGATTCTAAGTATTAACAGTATGATTGAATCATGGATCTTGGATTCAGGGGCATCTTTTCACTCCACTTCGAGAAATCATGAAGAACTATGTCAGTGGTGATTTCGAAAAAGTTCATCTAGCTGATGATAAAACCTTAAGATCATGGGAAAAGGAGATGTCAAATTAAAGTTGCCAAAAGGGACTGCCTGGAAGCTGCAAGGAGTGAGACATATTCTTGGTCTTAAAAGGAATTCGATCTCTATGGGACAACTTGATGAAGAAGGTTATTGTACGACCTTCACAGATTGTGAATGGAAAATTACCAAAGGAGTACTTGTCATTGCTCGTGGTAAGAAGATCGATATTCTCTATGTAACCTCAAACATAGAAAACATCATCGCAATAGCGGATGCAGATTCAAATCTATGGCACCAGAGGCTTGGCCATATGAGCGAGAAAGGGATGAAGGTACTTCTATCAAAGGAAAAGTTGCCAGAACTTAAAAGTGTAGCTGTCGGTCTATATGAAGACTGCATCTTTGGAAAACAAAAGAAGGTCAGTTTCACAAAAATTGGCAAGACACCCCAAGAAGAAAAGCTCGAGTTGGTACATACCGATGTATGGAGACCATCTCAAGTTCCATCTCTTGTAGGCTCATTGTATTACGTCACCTTCATTGATGATTCAACGAGAAAGGTATGGGTGTATTTCATGAAGAAGAAATCAAAAATCTTTGATACATTCAGAAAATGGAAGGCCATGGTGGAAAACGAAACTAGCTTGAAAGTCAAGCGATTGAGGTCTGACAATGGAGGGGAGTACAGAGATAGAAGGTTCAGAAAATTTTGCGCAAGCAGCGGAATCAAGATGGAAAAAACCATTCCTATGACACCGCAGCAAAACGACATAGCTGAGCGCATGAACAAAACTCTGAATAAACGTGCCAGAAGCATAAGGATACACGCCGACTTGTTCAAGAATTTATAGGCTAAATCTGTCAACACCGTAGCCTACCTGATCAACCGTGGGCCTTCAGTACCTCTGGATGGTGAAATACCAGAGAAGCATGGAGCAAAAAAGAGGTAAACCTTTCACACTTAAGAGTGTTTGGTTGTATCTCTTACATACATATAGATTCTGCTGGAAGAAGTAAACTTGATGCCAAGTCTAAAAAATGTGTCTTTGTTGGATATGGTGGTGATGAGTTCGGTTACCGATTTTGGGATTATAAAAATCGAATGATCATAAGAAGCCGAGATGTCATATTCAACGAGAATATGATGTACAAAGATAGGCTAATAGCAGAATGAAACAGCTCCAAAATAGATGCTGAAAATAAGAAATTTGCTGAGTTCGAGGAGATTTTTGGAAATGATGTTTAGAATGGTCCGGAATTGAGACGATCCTCCAAAATTCCTAGACAAACCTAACATTACTTGCCTTCTTTGCATTACTTGTTGCTGACAGAAAATGGTGAACCATAGTACTACGATGAAGCAATGCAAGTGGAAGATTCAGTCAAGTGGGCGTCTGCCATGAAAGATGAGATGGACTCACTCATATCAAATCAGACATGGAAATTAACTGAACTATCACAAGGCAAGAAAGCACTCCACAACAAATGGATTTACAGGATAAAAAAAAGAGCATGATGAGAGTAGACGCTATAAAGCAAGATTGGTTGTAAAAGGTTTTCAGCAAAAGGAAGGTGTTGACTATACTGAAATTTTTTCTCCAGTCGTAAAGCTTACGACAATCAGACCGGTGTTAAAAATAGTACCTGCAGAGAATTTACATCTTGAACAGTTAGATGTAAAGACAACATTACTTCATGGAGATTTGGAGGAAGAGATCTACATGAAGCAGCCAGAAGGCTTCATTAAGGAAGGCAAGAAAAACCTAGTATGCAGGTTGAAGAAAAATTTATATGGTTTGAAACAAGCTCCTAGATAGTGGTACAAGAAGTTTGATAGCTTTATGGGCAGCAGCGGTTTCACAAGATGCCAAGCAGATCATTGTTGCTACATTAAGAAGTTTGACAGTAGCTTTATTATTTTATTGTTATACGTTGATGACATGCCCGTTGAATGTTCAGACATGCTAGAGATTAAAATTTTAAAGTAGAAATTGTCAAAGCAGTTTGCAATGAAAGATCTGGGTGCTGCAAAGCAGATTCTTGGAATGAGGATCAAGAGAGACATGAAGTTAGGGACTTTGATGTTATTACAGGCTGAGTACATCACCAAAGTAATAGCCTGATTCAACATGCAAGATGCTAAACCAGTGAGCACAACTTTAGGTGTCCATTTCAGACTCTCCAAAGAACAGTCACAAAAGACGGAGGAGGAACGCGCACACATGGAAAAGGTGTCGTATGCCTCAGCAATTGGGAGTTTGATGTATGCCATGGTTTATACCAGGCCAGATATTGCTCAAGTAGTGGGAGCTGTTAGCAGGTACATGAATAATCCAGACAAGGTATACTGGAAAGCAATCAAGTGGATTATCAGATATCTTTAGGGTACCACAGATAAGGCACTTTGTTTTCAAGGTGGAGATACGACACTAGCAGGCTATGTGGATGCTGACTTAGCCAAAAATATTGATGTCAGAAAGAGTACTATAGGGTATGTCTATACTCTAGGAGGTACAGCAGTAAATTGGATCTCTCAACTACAGAAGATAGTTACTCTTTCCACAACTGAAGCAGAATATGTCGCTGTCACGGAAACCAGCAAGGAGATGATCTAGCTCCAAAGTTTCTTGGAAGAACTAGGCAAGAAACAAGAAAATAATATTTTGCATTGCGACAGTCAAAGTTCCATACATCTAGCGAAGAATTCATCTTTTCATACTAGAACGAAGCACATACAATTGCGATATCACTTTATTTGGTCACTTCTGAAAGATGAGATTTTAAAAATTGAAAAGATCAGTGGAACTCAAAATCCAGCAGACATGTTAACGAAGACGGTGTCGACTAACAAGTTGAAGCTGTGTTCAACTTTAGTTGGCCTGCAGTAGAAGTAGATCGTAAAAGAGCTGTTGCATAGACCGAAGTGTGAAGACAGATTCAAATCAGTCTTCAAGTGGGAGATTGTTAATAAAATGTTAACATGGAAGTGCCTAACTTAAGTGATGGTGGTAAAAAATGGAGGTACCTAACTTAAGTGGTGGTGGTAAAAAATGGAGGTGCCTAACTCAAGTGATGGTGGTAAAAAATGGAAGTACCTAACTTAAGTGATGGTGGTAAAAAATGGAGGTGCCTAACTTAGGTAAAAGAAATGTCTAACCTTTGACAAATCTCACCAACAATTATGTTCACATGTTATAATTTTCCTATATAAATGGCCTTTTGGCCATTGTTATGTATGAGAGAAAAATTAGAAAGAATAGAAAGAAAATTAATAGAGAGGAAGATCAGAGTGGGTCTAGCAAAAATTAAGTCAAGTAATTTTTGTTCTTTTGATCACGTCTATTAAGAAATTTCTTTAAAAGAATTTCTGTTAAAATTCTTGGGGATAATTGGGTGTGAGGTGTGAGTATTTGTAAACATTATGTATTTTTCTTCTTAATAGAAGTTTGCAGCAGTTACGGAGACGTAGGCATAATTAGCCGAAGTCCGTTATCAAATTGCGTGTTACTATTTCATATTTATTTTTCACTTTCCTACTAATCTGGTGTAAGGAAAATAGAGTGATAATATTCATTTCCCAACAGTTTAGAACAGGAGTTGGCAGCTAGTTAATTAAGAATACAGCTGCATGAAAGGCTTCAAGCCAGTATTTTTGAGGAACCTTTGACTGAGAAAGTAAGGTGAGACTTGTTTCCACTATATGCTTGTGTTTTTTCTCGGCTCTCCCATTTTGAGGTGAAGTATAAGGGCAAGAATATTGAGTTCCAATCCCTTGTTTTTGCAGGTAATTAGCAAGACCTAAGTATTCTCCCCCCATATCTGACTGAACACATTTAATCTTCTTGTCCAATTGATTTTCTACTAAGGTTTTGAAGTTGATAAATGTTTGCACAACGTCAGATTTTTGTTTCAATGGAAACAATCATGTAAATCTACTATAATCATCTAAAAACAAGATATAGTATTTGTACCCTGACATTGAAACTATGGGAGAGGGACCCCATAAGTTTGTATGAATTAGTTCTAATGGTTGATTAGTTTGTGAAGTTGAAGAAGAAACGCGAAGTAAGTGAGATTTGCCAAGTTGACAGGCATCACAGAAAATTTGTTTTTCAGTAATATTGAGATTTTTATTACAAGAAGAAAGGACCTTAGTAAGAATCTTAAATGAGGGATGCCCTAAATGTCTGTGCCAAATTTCAACTTCCTTTTCATTCTTGGATTCATTAGTTATGGTAGAGACTAGAACTTGGTGGAGGTTGGATTTTACTTTTGTTGGTGAGTTTGGATTGATCTGATACAAGCCTTCTTTATGCTTCCCCTGCAGTAGAACCTTGCCTGAGTTTTGGTCCTTCACAATACGACCAGATGAGTTAAAAATCACATCAACATTATTATGTGTTGTAAGTTTTGATACACTCACTAAATTCTTTTCGACTTGTGGCACATGAAGAGTATTAGCAAGTAATAATTCTTTTCCAATTTTAACAGGCAACTTAATCAATCCAACATGGCAAATATTAAGTTTCTCACCATTTGCAACAGTTAGAGATTGATTACCATTATATTCGTGTTTATGTTGAAGATTGCCTGCATCATTAGTCACATGAGTGCTTGCTCCACAATCCATATACCAGGCTTGATTAGGAATATCCTCAATTAAGGCAAGAAAAACAGATTGTTGATCTTCGTTGCTTGTGTCGGGAAGGTTTCCCATGTAGCTTTTGTCAAATCTATAGTAACATATAGCTGCTGTGTGTCCAAATTTTCCACAGACTTGACATCTGTTGTTATCTCTAAATTTATTTCCTCTGCCTCTTCCACCTTGTGTCGGGGAGGTTTCCCATGTAGCTTTTGTCAAATCTATAGTAACATATAGCTGCTCTATGTCCAAAATTTCCACAGACTTGACATCTGTTGTTACCTCTAAATTTATTTCCTCTGCCTCTTCGACCTCTATTGTCGCTTCCAGATCTACCTCCAGTGTAAAAAAGATTTTGATTTTTGTTACTAGGTCCTGAATTCCTAACAAAGTTAGCTACAGGTTGACCAAGGTTGATGGTAGCTATTCCAGCATTAAGTTGTTCCAATCTTCTTTCATAACTCAATAATTTTGATTGAAATTCCACCCAGCTAATGCTATCAATTCTGTGATCTGGCAGACCAAAGGGTTGTAATCTTGTGAGTCAAGACCAGCTAACACCTGTGTAACCAAATCTTCAAGAGAGACATGGTGTCCTGCCAGAGTTAGATTATCAGCTAGGTTCTTCATTTTCTTCAAGTATTCTTCCATCTTTAGGCTTCCCTTTCGCATTTTTGCAAACTTTCGTTTGTAAAATACTATGTTTGATCTTGTTTTGATGCCAAACAAGTCATTAATAGCTTCCCAAAGGAGCTTGGATGAATCATATCCCATTAGTTCTGAAGCAACAGTTGGCTTTATAGTATTATAGATCCAGCCTAAAAGAGTCTGATCTTGAGCAAACCACTCTTCATATTCGGGGTTTATTTTGACCCTCACTTCTTCACTTCCTTCTATTGTCTCTTGTGCAAACTCTGGTGGACTCTCCTTGGCTCCAGTGATGAAACCTTCCAGCCTATTGCCTCTTATCACTAGTAATACCATGTTCTTCCACAAAAGAAAATTGTCGTGGTTCAGCTTAACCACGCTGTAAGATCCCAACCCCAGGATATTCATCGCCTTTGCTTGTGTGATGGTTGTAATAGCAGTTTTTCCTTCGTTGATTTTGTTCAGCTTTCCTCATTTCCAGCCATGATTAGTGGCTCTGATATCAAGAAAGAGAAATGGGTATTTGATGAAAATAATTCTCAGCTCAATAAATGCTGAGAGCAAGAATGTATTTTATTTATAGACACATACAACAAAATATACAATGAACAGATATACATTGGACAGCTCATATAGTATTACAAAAATTGTTACAACCAAAATATTCCTTTTGTCTATTGGAGTGATGGCTGATAGTGTTATTCTGTTGGAGTAATCATGGCTGGCAGTGTTTGTAAATATTCTCAACACTAACTAGACCTAGAACCCTCAAAACTGAGCCATTGGTATTGACTTTCAAATATAAAAGTGGAAAAACTGCTAAAATAATATTAATAATATTTAAGTACTTTACTTCGCTTACCATAAACATTAAAATTGCGAAAAAAACTGAAGCTCTGAAAAAGAATTATACATTTTGTCCTTGTTCAAAAACTTACTAGGTTATATGATGAAGTTAAAAACTTACAAAATTATACGATGAAGTTTACATATATGAAATATTCTTAACTACTCTCAGCAAATTTTGATAAACTGAATTATTACATGTGAGTATTTTGATGTAGCGGAAGTAATAAATAAATGTGTTATTCCTGTTTCATTTAGGAATGTCCAGATAATAAATACGAAATGAGAAAAAAACTTCTCATCTGAATTATTATTTTTTCCTCTTCCACTTCTTCAAATATTACATTATAAAACTTTAGGATTATACAAAATTCTAATTTCAAATAAAAGAAGTTTTTAAAATGTAACAGATTGTCAAAATAAAAGAATTACAAGTATAGAAAGATATTATTTAACGAGACAGATAAAATGGCTAAATAACGCATCGATCCAAGAGTTCTAAATAAGAAAATAAAAATATGCCCTTAGCCATCATAAAAGTAAAATATATTTTCAGAGGCCTAAATAATAAAATTTGACTAAAAACTGACGGACCTCACCACAGACCACAGAGTTTTCTCTTAAATTCAATCGTTTAGGACTCAGAAAATACATTTTACTTTTATGACAGTTTAAGGCATATTTTTATTTTCTTATTTAGTGATAAGGATAATATAACTAACTTAGTTTAGAGATAATATTTCTTGTATTTTGAATATCTAATATTATCTATTGTAATCTTATTTATACGATTAGTTCAGTAATACAACTTAAGCTTCTCCCACAATTATATGGTATCAGAGCCTCCATAGGCTTAATCACCAATGGCTGGAAATTCTAATTCTGAGTCTTTCTCTGTTACTAATGTCTCTCAATTTCTTACGTTGAAACTTACTTCTGTCAATTATCTTCTATGGAAAAGTCAGCTTGAGCCTCTTCTTAATGGTTACGATCTGACTGATCATGTATCTGCTAATCCTAATCCACCGCCAGAAGTGGTAGATAATGCTCCCAATCCTAAATATAAAATCTGGTTTCAGCAAGACCAGATTGTGTTAAGCTGGATTCGTACCTCTCTTTCTGAACAACTTCTTACTCAAATCGTCGGTATCAAAACAGCGAAAGAGGCCTGGGATAAACTTGCCACCATTTATTCCACAGGTTCTCATACCAAAATCCAGCAACTCTGTCGGCAGCTTCGGCGGTTGGAAAAGGGAACTGATTCTGTTGATGAGTATATGTGACGGGCGAGAGATATTGCTGATCAATTGGCTGCGCTGGGTTCTCCTATTTCTGATGAGAATCTGGTCACTGATATTCTTGAAGGATTGGGTGAAGATTTTCGACCATTTTCTCGGTCGATTGAAGCTCGTAATTCTTTGATCAGTTATGATGATTTGTACTCCTTGATGTTGAGTGAGGAAACCCAGCTTAATATGCATAAGCTTTCTATTACTTCTAATATGTCTCCTACTGTTCAGTTTGCGAATCGGCAACCTGCTTCCAAATCTGGAAATTTTCAGAGTGCTACCTCTGTCACTAATTCACGACATTCTTCTGGAAATTATGGTCGAGGCAGGGGTCGTGGGAGGAACGCTAATTCTCACCCTGTTACATGTTATAATTGTGGAGGTTCTGGGCATCTTTCAAGGCAGTGCCCTTCACCTAAAGTTTCTTCTGGGTCTGTTTATCGTCTGAATGCTCATGTTGCTGCTGTTCTGACTTCAACGCAACCTCAACAGTGGACTGTGGATTCTGGGGCGAACTATCATTTGACTGCACAACTTGGAAACATTGACAATTTGGCTTCATATTCTGGCACTGACAATATCACAATTGGAGATGATAATGAAATTCCTATTTCTGCTGTTGGCAATTCACTTGTTACTGCTCAAGATTTAAGATTGTATTTGTCTAATATTCTTTGCTCACCTCATGTTCATCGTAATCTGTTATCAGTTTCTACTTTGACTAAACTAATCGTATAAATAAGATTACAACAGATAATATTAGCTATTCAAAATACAAGAAATATTATCTCTAAACTAAGTTAGTTATATTATCCTTATCATTTAGAACCCTTGGATTGAGGCGCTATTTGAATATTTTGTCTGTCTCGTTAAATAATATCTTTCTATATTTGTTATTCTTTTATTTTGGTAATCTGTTACATTTTAAAAACTTTTATTATTTGGAATTAAAATTTTCTGTAATCCTAAAGCTTTATAATGTAATATTTAAAGAAATGGAAGAGGTGAGAATAATAATTCAGCTGAGAAGTTTTTTTCTCATTTTGTGTTTATTATCTGGACATTTTTAGATTAAACAGGAATAACACCTTTATTTATTACTTCCGCTGCATCATATTTTAAAATTTTGTTTTTAGTATATTAATTATTTTGTTCAGTGTAAAAATACTAATTTTTTTATCCTCAAATATAATTCTCATATTACCCAAAAAAAAAAAGAGAAAAAGCAAACTGACTAAAACTCGTAAATAAACAGTGTTTTCCAAAGGACAACCTATGACCAAAGAAAATAACGTTAGTTGGTTGCTAATATTGAAATGTTCAAATTCAACACAAGAATGAGACAACAGAAAAAGTTAAACTTCATATCGAGTTGGGATGTTTTTGAACATGACTTCCATGGTGACATTATTGCATTGCCTATATAAGTTTTTCATTATCTCAGCTCAGTCGGAAATCATAATACAGAGAATTCATAATTAATTTAATTTGCAGCAAGAACAATCAATTTTTAACCCAAAATTTCCTTAATTTTTCATCATGGCTTTTGTGGGTGCCAGCAGTAGCAGCAGTTTGTTCTTCATGCCAATGACTATGGTGCCACAATTTCCTAGCTCCAAGCCCTTCCATCAAAAAGCTTTTGTCATGCGACTTGATCTTGCCAATACTTTATAATTTATTTTCATAATTTTTTCCTTGTAAATTAAGCGTTAAATAAAAGTTGAATTTAAAAACGGCGAAATAAAGCAAACAAATATGTTATATTAATTTATATATATATATATATAGCCAGTTAGCTAACTTTCTTCAAAATTCATGTTTGATTATAATTTTGTGATTAAGTTATAATTCTAACTGTTCTTAATAATTTTGTATTGGATAAGAAAATGTGATAAACTTCGAGAGGTTGAACCCCCTAAATCTGGAAGAGCCGATCCACGAATCAACAGTGTTCGTCTAATGGGTATCGACAATTAGAAGCATGGTTTCATCACGTAGCTTGAGTGTTACTGAAGATAATAAGAGAATTAAAGAAAAAGATGTTGATGATTATATTGTTTTGAGGACTGACGAGGCTACTGATTGATGCTCATTTAATGTTATCACCTTCGTGATTGTAACAAATCATGATATTAAAGCTCATACATCTCTAGAGGGTCTGTAGAAATATGTAGAGTGTAAGTGGATAAGTATTAAGCTCTTGTTATATAGTTTTCAATTCAAAATAAGGTTTATGACAATCATCACTTTCTTTCTCATCCATTGTTATAATTTCTTTGTATTTTAATGCAAAGAAATTAATCAATGGGTTTTTGGTTACCTTACTCTTGCAGGTCAAATTAATAAATTGATTCTCCCATACGTACAATGCAATTTATAAACCGCGGTTGCAATTTATAACTCGGTAGTCGCAGATCTAGCATTCAAAGATTTGAAGTGCAAAAGTTTTTTAAATAAATAAATTTTTTTAAATTTATATTAGAAATTTTGGAGGCAACTTTCCATCTCCTTACTGTCAAACTTAATTAAGATAATCGCAGCACAGTGAGTTAATGGGCATCTTTGTTTCAAAACTTTCTAGTGTAAAATCTGAAGAGAAGGTGACATATTTTGACTTAATTCATAAACTCGATTCATGTTCATCTTTTTTTTTTATATAAACTTATTCGGATTTATTTATATTTCAAAATGATTTATAAATTTGTTCACATTTATATAAAATTCAAAATGATTTAAACTCATTAACTATCAATATGTATGTCATACTAACTCGATCAGAAAAAAAAAATTTACTTAATTTAAAAAGATATAATTTTTAAAATAACTCAAATGTCTTGATAAATTAACTAAGATTATAAGTTGCAAAATGCATTAAAATATCTCATGATAAATAAATTAAGAGCAAACAAACGCATACACACACATATTGTACTTGATATATCTTTTTGTCAGTTCTTTATTTTTACATTTTTTGCCTTTTGCTACAAATTTCTGCCTTAGTTTTAAAGAATGGAATATAAAAAAGTTTAAAAATATTTTAACAGTATATAATAACTTTTTTTAACATTGCAATCGGAATGAGAGAATCAATTTGAATATATTATTTATGAATTCAGTGTTGGATTTTATCTCAGTGTGCAGTATAATAGCTTTTAATAATTAAGAAAACAAAAAGTGCAAAAATAACAATATGCGAAACCAGTTTTAATTGAATGCACAAATGAAAGTTTCTCTCTCTCTCTCTCTCTATCATATATATATATTGGGTTCATTTAGAATTCAAATTTGAAAATTTATGATTATGAAATCGTTTTAAATATCATTAAACTACAAAATTATTAGCTCCAATTTAGTTTTCCCTTCCACATTGATATTCAATATTGACAATCAAACATAATAGTTTAAAATTTTAAGTGGTGACTTAATTGTAAAATGGATTTGTTCCTCTCTTTTTATTAACTTCGCTATGATTTTTTATGGTAAATTATTAAAAAAAAATTCATCCATATATCTCTAATTTTAATATAAATATTTTTTAAAAAATTAAATTAAAGAAATATAAATTAAATACAATATATAAGAGTTAATAGGTGATACTATCGCACCATTGAAAAGGTAAAATAAACTTAGTTGTAAAAAATAAAACGTTCTCTCCTCATTTTACATGTACAACAAATCAATGAAGTTTAATATTTTTTTTAAATATAGAAAACAATATAGCTTTTCAGTAGGGTTAATTACCAAAAAAAAAAATATCAACTTTAGGCTTTTTTTTTAATTTTATCATAAATTTTTCAAAGTGTTAAAAGAATATATAAATTATAAAGTTTGTTTCAATTTTATCATATTTATTAAAAATTTTAATTTTATATATAAAATTACTGACATATCCATTTTTTTAACTAACGTGTACTGTTTGAAATTAAGAAATTATTTTTGAACAAAAATAATATAATAAACTAATAATATTTTTTAACTTAGATCATTTATAAAAATCGATAAATTAATATTTCATTAGATAATATAATATCTCTCAATAAAAAATATTTAAAATAAAATATATAATTTATAAACTTTTTTAATAATTTTAAAAAACTTGCAATAAAAATAAAATATATGTTAAAGTTTATATATATATTTTAATTAATTTTTTTTATTCACTTTATTAGTAGTCTTCCTCAGTTATAAAAACTTACAAGTCAATAATTTTACAAATTAAATTAATTTTTTTATAAATATAATAAAATAAAAATAAAATTCATAATTCATTTACACTTTTAATGTTTTTGAAAATTTACGATAAAATAAAAAAAAGCTAAATTTAATTTTTAATTAACTCTTTTTAATAAAAGTACCAATGCCCAGTAAAACAAATAAAACAAAAGACAAATTACAAATTAAGACAAATTGATAAAAATAGTTAAGATAAAAGACAAATTGAGAAAATGGAAAAGCTCCATGTTGAAATGAAATCCTGCCAATCATAATTGATAGTCATATTACGATTGGTATAGTAAGCCATCCACAGTAATGTTTGGCGAACGTTTGTGGGGGCGTTTGGTGCGAGCTTTGCTTCCCCGCACAAGGGGAGCAGAGAAGAGTAGGCAACAAATTTGTGAGAAATTATTATATAGCACAAATTATCACATCATCGTATTGATATAGTAGTCTTAATTAATAAAAAATTAAAAATATCTACTATAAATTAATTTTTATCAGATAGATATTTATTTATACATAATTTATAAAAAAATAATCTTTTTAATTTATCCATTCACATTTTATGAAAAAAATAATTAATTATTAGATAAAATTACTATATCAGTCTGATGATGTAATAATTTCATCCTATTTAATCATTTTTCCAAATTTTTTCCTTTTTTCTTTTAATAAATTACATATTTTGAATTCAAGTTTTTTTAATTATTAATAAAAAAAGAAAATTTTAAAAAATAATTTAAAATATTATAGAAATAAAAAATTTATAAAAATACTATACAAAATTTCTTTGAAAAATATGATATATGTTAAATATATGTTAAGCATATTTTCAATATATGTCTGTCATAAATAAAAAAATAAAAGCATAACATTAATGTAAATCCAAAATTATTAAACTGTAAAAAAATAGACAGTATAACAAAATTTAAAAAATAATATTTTTTATGATTTCCTAAAAAAAAAGAAAAAGACCAATAAATAATCTTTCAATAGTAAACAAGTCCTTTGCCGCATTGAGTACAAAAAATAAGAAAAATAACTGTTTAATATCAATAAATTCTGATTAATCTCTATTATTCTTATTAAATAAAAACTAAATATTAGCTTTTTATTGAAATCCATTCCATTATATAAAAAACTGATATTATAAAATTGAAATATGCTTGGTATATAAAAATCAAATTTAAGACATCAATAATTGAAAGGTGGAGAAAATGAAAGTAGCAGTTACAGGGTAAAATAAGAAGCTAGTAGAGAAGAGTGAAGAAGAATCTGTTCTGTTATTTGATGAAAACTACTAAGTATGAACGTTTATATACAGCTGGTACAACTTACTCCCACTTGTATTGCATTCATCGCTTCTTCTGTAACAAACTTCAGTACATTAACTGAAATATCTTCTACATCCCCCTCCAGCTGAGGCTTGGAAAAATTGGAACAAGCCCAACTTGGACATCAACCTATTGAAAATTATTACGTATATAATAACTCATAATAAATTATATGAATCTGAAAAATTCATAAATTTTTTATAAAATTTGATAAATTTAAAAATATTTTAAAAATACGATAAATTTTATTTTTTTTAATTTTTTCTCGCAATTTATTGAGAAACCCTTAATTAGGTTGTATGGGCCAATAGATACATATTAAGAGTAGCAAGTTCCTGATGCAATTATATACTCTTGTCAAAGCAATACATATGGACGAAAATGTGTAGTCCAAATTGAAGAGAACCAACCTATATATAGATTGAAAAGAGAGGCAATGATAGAGATTGAAAAGCACCAATTGCAATTGGAGCATGGCATTTCCCTTTCAATTGTCATATATTTATTAAAAAGAGAGAGAGAGAGATGATGTAAGGCCTGTCCATGACATGTTCATATACATAAAAAATGGCCAATATTTAAAGATATGTAATGCACTTATATCATATATATATGTCATTACATATTATATATATATATATATAACACATATATAAAATATAAAATATAAGAGCGCCACTTTATTAATTAATATTAACCCCTCAATTTAATATTTAAACTAATTATAAGTATGTCACAAAATTTACCGTAGTTTTCAATAAAATAATTTAATAAATTAAAGATAATTTATTAGATACACAAATATAAATATAAGTAATTTAGGTACTAAAATAGCATTTAGTAATGAAATTTTCTAGAAAAATTTTGTTAGAGTTTTGTTTGTGCATTCGATAAATCCCAAATGGCTAAACTACATAACCTATATAAATTAATTACACTCCCAAAACTTTATCATTGCAAAACCCAGTAATTTATTTAAATATTTCTTCTTTCATTTCCAAGTAATTCACAAATATATAAAAATATAAATTATTTATATTTACAAAACTATTATTACATAAACATGTTTACAAAGTCTTATTACATACAAATAAATATAATGTAATTAACAAGTACATATATAAATATATCTCTACATGATATGGAACCTAGCACCAAGGTCAGGTTTTGTAGCACATCTCAATCTTTTAATTTTAGTTACAGTCCATATCATTTTGATATGCACTTTTAATAATTGTACGATACACTATTGTACTAATCTAATAGTCTAGTGGTATGTACTTTAATAATAAAAAGAAAACTTAAAGTAAAAGACAATGCATTATGTCTTATCTTAGAAATTTACAATATATCATGCAAATACAATTTAGAATTTATACATTATTTTTATATTTCAAATAAATAACATAATTACAAGAATTAAGCCCAAATGACCTTATATAATATTTAAATTCTAGAGATAATATTTTGTCTTATTGACATCTAGTATCTAACCCGAAGGCAATATAAGTGACATTCAGCATCTAGTTTAAAGACATATTATATAACAGTGATACCTAACGTCTAGTTCGAAGATAAATTATAGACATGCCATATCTATATCGCTAAATATAAAACTCTAAAAAAAGAATATTGTATAAGGTAATACACATATCATATGCATTTCCATAATCAATTTTATATCACACTGTTTCATTTGCTCTTTTACTTTCCATAGCCATGCATAATTCTCTTATATGTCACATCTAAAATGTGACTTCACGACCCATACTTTGGGTATTTTTTACTTTGTAAAACTTTTTAAAAAATAAAATAAAATAAATGTGTATGTGTGTGTTAGGTGAGCTAGGTGTGAGTGTGTTTATTAATTTAGAATAAAAAAATTTAAAAGAAAGAAAAGAAAATAAATAAAAAGGAAAAAGAAAAAGAAAAGAAAAGAAAAAAATAAACGAGAGAGAGAGAGGAGAGAGAGAGAACAGAACAGAGGCAGAGGAAGAGAGAGGGAAGGAGGGCAATAGAAAACATTCCTCCGATCTGTCGCCTCTCGACCACAGCCAATCGACAAGAGCCAGCCAGGGAGAACCGCCACCTGACGAGCTTTCGAACTGCCTCACCGTGAATGGATGCCGTCCAACATGTCATGTGCTTTCCGATCATCTCGCCGGCATGAACTTTTGGTGACAATTCCGGCCACTTTTCGACTTATTTTTCTGATTCGGGTATTTTTGAGACGCTCTCGTTTTATGCTTTGATTTGATATATTGTTAGTTATGGATGAGTATTTAGGAAAAACATATATTAAAATTTTAAATTTAATTTAAAATAATATTTAATTAAGTTAGAATTAATGTTAATATGTAATTAATATATATTATCTAATATTATAAATAATGTTAGCAATTAATTAATATTATAAAGTTAAGTTGAGGAAATAACATTTTAATTTGATTATCTTAAAATATATATAAATAATTAATTAATGATCAAAATAATTAAAATTAAATTGCATATTATAAATTTTAATTACTGACTTAAAAAATTATTTGTTATTTACGGAGTTGATTAAAATCTTTATTTGCTAGTTGATTGTTTGTTAGAATTATTTATATTGTCAATTGATTTAAGTAAATAAATTACTAAGTTATAGTTATTATTTAATAATGATAAAATTAATTAAGTCATTTTGAATAGAATGAAAATTTAAATTAAGATAAGGAAAATAAGTATAATAAGTAATAAAATTAAAAATTAAAATGTTAATATAAACTTTAATTAAATAAATTAAATATTGAGTTATAAATCGTTGTTAAACTATAAAATAAATTAACTACAATATATGAATATATATTAACTTAGAATAAAAATAAATATGATTAAAACAAATTAGATTTTTAAATTATAAATTTTGATAATAAAAATTAAAGAATAAATTAAATTCAAATATGAATATGAATATATATATGAAATTAATAAATTAATTATAATAATTAAATTTATTACTTAGCATGAATTATATTTTAAAATTTATTATCATTCATTAAAGTATTATTATTATTATTAAAATTATTAAAATTATTGGTAATTGTCAATTTTAGTATAATTATTATTTCTACTACTACAACTATTATCAAAATATTAAATTTTACTACTTTTAAGACCTTATAGATTTATTTCAATAATTAGTATTATTAATATTATTATTACTAATATTATTTAGTATTAGGCTTAACAAAAATTATTAAAATTTAAATAACTGTAACAAAATAATTAATTTTAGCTACATAAATAATGATATTATTTTATTATTAAAATTATTGACCTTATTATAAGTGATTATCAGAAAATACAAATAGAGTATTAAAAAGGAAATGAATAGTACATATATTAATACTGTTGAATTTAATATAAGTTATTATGGACAAAAGTAGTTACATAATTATTTTAATTAATAAGAACAAATGAAATAATGTTAATGTCTAGAAAAAAATTTTAATTATTGAATAAGATAAAAAAAAAAAAGGAAACGACAAACAAGAAAAATTAAAGTAAATGATATTATTTTAATAATTTTCTTATTATAATCATTATTATAAATACCAACTTGCTTTGAAAATCTAGTTTAATAGATTTTTAATATATACATGAATTAAATTATATACTTTGCAAATAAATAAGATTTGTATTTTATGTCTAATATTAGACAAATGATTAAAAATAAAATATAATTAATTAATTAATATAAAAATTGTCATTGTTATTATTAAAATAATAACCTAAATTGATATAATAATTAATAAATTTTTAACATCCAAAAATATAATAAGTTAATAAAAAATACTAGTTAGACGATAATTGACTTATAAATTAGATATTTCTTGTCGGGGTGTTATTTAGAAATTTTAAAGAATACCAATTTACCGATATATCATTAAAATTTAATGACTAAATTTACACGTTATTTTCATAGCAAACATCTTTAGTAACTAGGATATACCTAAATTTAAATAATATTCTTACATTATTTTAGGAACGAATCTTTTGTTATTTTGTTCTTTGCAGGGACCACTATTTTAGGAGGTAGTTCACATACCAGATTTCATCCTGAGAGTAGTAGAAGTCATTTTATGATATCAGGACAGCGGTAACTCGACCTCAGTTCAGCCAGAACTCAGTAAGACAATCTGTGGGTAACTTTGTGAGTACATCTAAAGTGGGATAGAGTAACAGTATGAGAACTATTCAGAGGCCACGACCCTTATGTTCCTATTGTGGAAAATTTCACACCGGCGAGTGCAGAGCAAATGTTAGAGGATGTTATTAATATGGTAATACAAGTCACTACTGGAGAGATTGTCCCATGTTAGTAAGACAAAGTGAATCTGTTAAGGTGTCATCAACATTTGTGTCTCGGAGAGGGGGCAAGACCCAGTGGTAAGACAGAGAAGCCGGGAGAGGAAACAATAGTGGTGTGGGCAGACAAGATGGGATCATATCTTATGGTCAGACAGGTAGACCTACTACACAAGCTCGGGTTTATGTTGTTACTCAACAAGAAGCTCTAGCCTCACCTGAGGTGGTCACTGGTACATTGGTTATTTTTAAAAAAGATGCTCATATTCTTATAGATCCTGGCTCCTCTTAATCATTCATTTCACATGCATTCACCACATATGCAAATAAAAAGTTGATTTATTTAGATATTAGGTTAGTTGTGAGTTTTTCAGTTGGGACTTCTATGAAATATGAACATGTATATAAAAATTTACCAGTCAGGTTAGGAGATTTTGAGATGTTATCAGATCTTATTCCTTTGCTCATATAGGAATTTGATGTTATTTTTGGGATAGATTGTCTATTTTGTCATCATGCCATCGTTGATTGTTATGATAAGAAAGTGGCTTTTAGTTTGTATGAAAATTCTAATTTTACATTCTGTGGTGAGCGAAAGTGATGTGGAACAAAGAGCTTTGACTTTCATGGAGCAGTTTGACCGAAAACTGCCATAGTGACAGTTTGGTAATAACTGTCAAAAGTTGATGTTGCAAACTGGGTGTTCTAAGGGCCTAGCCCAATGGAAAATGGGCCATCGAGTCAAAATTACTATTTTGAGGTCCGTCAGTTTTCGGCCAAATTCCATCGTTTAGGCATCCGAAAATGCGTTTTACTTTTATGGCAGCTTAAGGCATATTTTTATTTTCTTATTTAGAACCCTTAGATCGAGGTGCCATTAGGGCATTTTGTCTGCCTCGTTAAATAATATCTTTCTATACTTGTAATTCTTTATTTTGGCAATCTGTTACATTTTAAAAACTTTTCTTATTTGGAATTAGGATTTTCTGTAACCCTAAAGCTTTATAATGTAATGTTTGAAGAAGTGGAAGGTAGTTTTCAGAGTTGAATAATAATTCAGTTGAGAAGTTTTTCTCTCATTTTGTATTTATTACATGGGCATTCTTAGACTAAATAGAAATAATACCTTTGTTTATTACTTCTGCTACATTAGGAAGTTTCTTCCATCTTGTGTTATTTCTGCTGTGACAACCATAAAGCTACTTAAGAAAGGTTGTCAAGCATATCTAGCACACGTGATTGATACAAAATTAGAAGGGCCTAAATTGGAAGATATCCCTATAGTATGTGAATTTTTAAAAGTATTTCTAAAAGAACTACCTGGTTTACCTCCTGATAGAGAAGTCAAATTCTTTATTGATGTTTAGCCTGACACAACTCTTATTTCTCAATCTCCTTACAAAATGGCTCTTGCATAGTTGAAGGAACTAAGGTGCAATTGCAAGAATTATTAGACAAGGGGTTTATTAAGCCTAGTGTTTCACCCTGGGAAGCTCATGTGCTATTTGTCAAGAAAAAGGATGGATCCATGCGATTGTGTATTGATTATAGGCAGCTGAATTGGGTCACTATTCGGAATAAGTATCCCTTGCCATGCATTGATGATCTCTTTGATCAACTGTAAGGTGCTAAAGTCTTTTCTAAAATAGACTTACGATCGGAGTATCATTAGTTAAAAAATTAAAGAGTCACATGTGCCAAAGATAACTTTTAGGGCTCGATATGGACATTATGAGTTTTTACTAATTCCATTTAAGTTAACCAATGCGCCAGCTGCTTTTATGGATTTAATGAATAAAGTATTTCATCCTTATCTAGATAGATTTGTAATTATATTTATTGATGATATGTTGGTGTATTCTCGAAGTAGAGAGGATCATGAGGAATACTTGAGAATTATATTACAAATCTTGAAGAATAAACAGTTGTATGTCAAACTTAGTAAATGTGAGTTTTGGCTGGATAGAGTGGTATTATTGAGTCATGTCATATTAGTAGAGAGAGTTTATGTAGACCCTAAAAAGATAAAGGCAGTGATGAACTGGAACTGCCTATAACTCCTACAGCGGTGAGAAGTTTCTTAGGCTTAGCGGGGTATTATCATCATTTTGTTTAGGACTTCTTTATTGTTGCATCGTCGTTGACCTAATTACTAAGGAAAATACGAAGTTTAATGGGACTGAGGAATGTTAGCAAAGCTTTGAAAAATTAAAGGCCTGCTTGACATTTGCTCCTATTCTTACTCTTTCTAAAGGCAATGGTGGTTTTATGGTGTATAGTGATGCTTCATGGATGGGTTTGGGATGTGTCTTAATGCAACATGCAAAGGTGATAGCTTATGCATCTAGACAACTTCAATCTCATGAATTGAATTATCCCACTCAAGATCTAGAACTTGCTACTGTGATCTTTGCTTTAAAAATTTAGAGACATTATCTTTATAGAGAAAAATGCTAGTTATTCACATACCACAAGAGTTTAAAGTATCTGCTTTCTGAAAAAGAGTTGAATTTGAGATAGTGGAGGTGGCTTGAATTACTAAAAGATTATGATTGTACTATTGAGTATCATCCTGGGAAGGCTAATATGGTAGCTAATGCTTTAAGTCAAAAATCGCATGGCAGTCTCTTCCATGTCAAAACTATACAGCTTCCATTACTATTGGATCTTCGATCTTTGGGAGTGGATTTGACGATGATTAACTTTGGAGCATTATTAGCAACTTTCAATGTTAGAGAAATCTTGATAGAAAGAATTAGAGAAGTTCAAGTTTAAGATGGCAAATTAAAGAAGATCATTGATGGTGTGAAAGCAAGTACACATATAGATTATTCTATCAATGAAGATGGCACTTTGGTTCTTGGTAATAGATTATGTGTATCAAATAATGATACTTTAAAAAGAGAGATAATGGAAGAAGCTCATTGTTCTGCCTATTCTATGCATCCATGTAATACCAAGATGTATAGAACACATAAAGAAAAACTATTGGTAGAAAGGTATGAAAAGCAATGTAGTAGATTTTGTAGCAAAATAATTGGTGTGCCAACAAGTTAAAGCGGAACATCAACATCCTTCAGGACTTTTGCAGCCTCTTTCCATTCTAGAATGGAAATGGAAACATATTACCATGGACTTTGTCTCTGGTTTGCCCCGTACCTAGCAGGGTCATGATGCTGTTTGGGTAATTGTGGATATGTTGACAAAGTTATCTCATTTCTTATCCATCAGGATGGATTTCGCTTTGGATAAACTTGCTGATATTTATGTGAAGGAAATTGTGAGATTGCATGGTGTTCCGGTGTCTATTGTATTAGACAGAGATCCATGGTTCACTTACAGATTTTAGCTTAGTTTGCAGAAAATGAAGTTCAATACTTCTTTTTATCCTCAAACTGATGGTCAATCATAGCACACCATCTAAACCCTAGAGGACATGCTTAGAGCTTTTGTCATGAAATTCAAAGAAAGTTGGGACATGTATTTACCATTGATGGAGTTTGCTTATAATAATAGTTTCCATTTCGATATTGGTATGGCACCTTATAAAGCACTATATGAAAAAAAAAATACAAAACTCCAGTATGTTGAGATGAAGTTGGAGAAAAATAATTGGTGGGTCCATAATTGGTTCAGATGACTATTGATAAAATTCCATTGATCAAAGACAGGTTAAAAGTCACACAAGATAGGCAGAAGAGCTATGCAGACCTAAAGAGGAAGAATATTAAGTATAATGTGGGAGAAAAAGTATTTTTGAAAATCTCTCCATGAAAAAGTGTAGTGAAATTTGGAAAATGAGAAAAGTTAAGCCCTCGATTTATTGGATCTTATGAGATTGTGGAGAAAATCGGCCATGTTGCCTATAGACTCGCACTACCACTAGAATTATCTCAAATACATGTTGTCTTTCATGTATCCATATTGAGAAGATACGGAAGTGACCCTTCACACATACTCCAGAGATAACAGTAGAATTTCGAGAAGACTTGACTTATGAGGAAGAACTAGTAATGATTTTAGCAAGAGAAGAAAAGTCCTAAGGAACAAGGTTATTCCTCTGGTGAAAATCTTATGGAGTAATCATTCAAAGAAAGAAGTAACATGGGAGAGATAACAAGATATGATTACTCCATATCTTCATTTGTTTCCATCTAATACTAGAGAAAATTCATGGATGAATTTTTCTTAAGGGCGAAAAAATGTAACACTTTAAAAAAACAAAATAAAATAAAAAAAATTGTATGTGTGTGTTAGGTGATGTAGGTGTGAGTGTGTTTATTAATTTAGAATAGAAAAATTTAAAAGAAAGAAAAGAAAAGAGATAACAAGGAGAAGAAAAAGAAAAAGAAAAAGAAAAGAAAAAAATAAACGAGAGAGAGAGAGAGAACATAACGGAGGCATAGGAAGAAAGAAGGAAGGAGGGCAATAGCAAACTTTCCTCTGATCTGTCGCCTCCCGCCACCGTCGACCAATACGCGCCGGCTAGGGAGAAGCGCCGCTCGACAACCTTTCGAACTCCATTTGCCTCGCCGTGAACGGCTACCATCCAAAGTGTCATGCGCTTTTCAATTGTCTCACAAGCGTGGACTTTTGGCAATAATTTTGGCCACTTTCCGACTTGTTTTTCTGGCTATCCGAGTATTTTTTAGACGCTCTCATTTTAAGCTTCGATTTGATATATATATATATATATTTATATATATATTTATATTTATATATATTGTTAATTATGGATGAGTATTTAGAAAACACATATATTATAATTTTAAATTTAATTTAAAATAACACAATTAAATTAGAATTAATGTTAATATGTAATTAATATATTTATTATCTAATAGTCGAAATAATGTTAGTAATTAATTAATTACATGCATAATTAGTTAATATTATAAAGTTAAGTTGAGGAAATAACATTTTAATTTGATTATGTTAAATATATATATATATATAGATAAATAATTAATTAATGATCAAAATAATTAAAATAAATTGCACATTATACATTTTAATTACTAACTTTAAAAAATTTATTTGTTATTTACCGAGTTGATTAAAATCTTTATTTGCTAGTTGATTATTTGTTAGAATTATTTATATTGTCAACTGATTTAAGTAAATAAATTACTAAGTTATAGTTATTATTTACATAATGATAAAAATTAATTAAGTCATTTTGAATAGAATGAAAATTTAAATTAAGATAAGGAAAACAAATATAATAAGAAATAAAATTAATAATTAAAATGTTAATATAAACTATGATTAAATAAATTAAATATTGAATTATAAATAGTTGTTAAACTATAAAATAAATTAACTATAATATATAAATATATATATATATATTAACTTAGAATAAAAATAAATATGGTTAAAGCAAATTAAATTTTTGAATTATAAATTTTGATAATAAAATTTATAGAATAAATTAAATTCAAACATGAACATTATATATATATATATGAAATTAATAAATTAATTAAAGTATAACAAATAAATAGTTATTAATTAAGTTATATTAAATATTACTATTAAATTATTAATTCTATAATGAATTTATTTATAAATTGAGTTAAGTTAATCAAATTAATTATAAATTAAATCGAGTTAGTTAATTATTAAATGATTAAATTAGATAATAAATATAATATGATTAAAAATCATAGAGATACATAAAAGTAAATATTTAAATAAAAATTTATATTATTACAATTATAATAATTAAAATATTATTATTTTTACCTAAGAATGAATGATAATAAATGTTAAAATATAATTCATGCTTAGTAATTAAATATTTTTATTTATTATTATTTTAGTAATAAAATATTATTATTAAATTTATTAAAATTATTGGTAATTGTTAATTTTAGTATAATCATTATTTCTACAACTACCACTATTATCAAAATATTAAATTTTCCTACTTTTAAGACCTTATAGATTTATTTCAATAATTAGTACTATTAATGTTATTATTACTAATATTATTTAGTATTAGACTTAACATAAATTATTAAAATTTAAATAATGATAACAAAATAATTATTTTTAGCTACATAAATAATGATTCTATTTTATTATTAAAATTATTGACTTTATTATAAGTGATTATTAGAAATTACAAATAAAGTATTAAAAAGTAAATAAATAATGCATAGTATTAATACTGTTAAATTTAATATAAGTTATTATGGACAAAAGTAGTTACATAATTATTTTAATTAATAAGAACAATTCAAATAATGTTAATGTTTGGATAAAATTTTTAATTAGTGAATAAATTAAAAAAAAAAGAAATGACAAACAAGAAAATAAATGATATTATTTTAATAAATTTCTTATTATAATCATTATTATAAATACCAACTTGCTTTGAAAATCTAGTTTAATAGATTTTTAATATATACATGAATTAAATTATATACTTTGTAAATAAATAAGATTTGTATTTTATGTCTAATATTAGACAAATAATTAAAAATAAAATATAATTAATCAATTAATATAAAAATTGTCATTGTTATTATTAAATAATAACCTAAATTGATATAATAATTAATAAATTTTTAACATCCAAAAATATAATATGTCAATAAAAATACGCGTTAGACAATAATTCACTTAGAAATTAGATATTCCTTGTTGGGGTGTTATTTAGAAATTTTAAGGAATTAGATATTTCTATACGTTATTTTCATAACATACATCTTTAGTGGCTAGAATATACATAAATTTAAATAATATTCTTACATTATTTTAGGAACGAATCTAGCTGTAGTTATAGAATGCCAAAGGGATCTTATTGGTTAGGCAAATATAGTACTTGGCTCAAGTGAGTAGATAAATATATAAAATTATATTTATAAAAGTATATTATATATATATATATTTAATTTTTAGAAATATAATTTATTTTTGAATGGTATTTATTTATTTTATAAACTGAGAACAAATAATGGTAGTTTGGTTTTTTATATATATGACTACTTAATTATATTGTACTGGACAAATAATTATATATACTCTTGATATAATCCTACTTGATCACAACTTGATGACGTATGTTTATAGAATTATGAATACTGTTCTTTGGGAACAACGCTTAATATACATATAGTCGTTGGGGCGTATATTAAGTGGTTGCCATTTGATGGTTTTTACTCTACTGTGCTGAAATTATTTTTCTTTTTGGGCTTGCGAGGTAAGTCATCACGCACCCTTAAATTGAAGTTGGATCAAATGAATTATATTTGAGTATATATAAATATTGTTTGAACTGAGTTATTCATATAATATTGAAAATGAAGAAGTGCTTGAAGGTTATGTTTGAAATTCTAAGATTTTATTTATCCGGCTGATTATTAATGATATGCGTAATTACCTGTATGTATATTATTTAAACCTTATTTGTTTTTCCTTGTTATGTATTTATCTATTCACTAAGTAGTTAAACTTATCCCTTTAATATATAAACATTTGAGATCTTGAAGGATAAACTAGTAGAACACTCTAATCTTTCTTCATTCAGTGCTTAGATAAAGTCAGACCAACATAACCATTGTTTGGATTTGTTTAAGGATTATTTATATTATCATGTCGAATAATAATAAATATGTATTTAAGAATATTAGTTTTTATTGGATGAATCAAATGGGTGTACTTGAAGAATATTAAGTAAGAAATTTATGAGTGATGATTTTATAGTAACTTAAACTTTATGACAAGTTATGAGATAAGTTCACTCTTAAGATTAAGAGAATGGCGTGTGACACGTTTTCCACAATTGTCAAATATTATTCAATTTAACCATTTACAATAGCTTAACATAATGCACATAATGCATTTTATATCATTTCACAATCAATATTGCAATACATTTGGAAACTCAATTACAAAGTAGCTTGGCATATTTTTAATATCAAAATATGCTAAGTCAAATTAAAAATAAATGTGTTATTATTTATCAAAGTATGTACGTACTTTTATCCAAGACAAATTTCAAGTTAAATTCTCACTCTTCCCTTCACTTTCGAAAATGTCATTCACTACTTGCTTTGAACAAATACTATCGATTCAACATCTAATCACATTTTCAATTTATATTCTTCATTAGCATCAAATTTCTATATACTTTAACTAATACAATTCAATTTAACATATTTCCTTCAAGTTTCCACTTCTTTTTACCATAATATACTTTAATTTTAGAAATTAATTCTAATCAATTCTTAATTGAGTTTTAAGCTTATTTCTATTATTAAAATCATATTATAACATAATTCAAGCAATTAAATTCAATAAATATCCATTATTTACAAAATTTGAATCAAAACCCTAAATCCCTATCTCTCTCAAAGTTCAACCAAACTTCATCATTTATTCAATCTAACCTTAAAATCATTGCTGCTATATCAAACTAACATCTTTCCACACCATTTAAATAATTATAAAATTCTTCATCAAAAACTAAAATTACACAAAATAAAAAATTTCAATAAAACTCCTTAAATTCTCAATAAAGCTTACCTAATAATTAAACTTCCTTTAAATTCTCCTTATTTTTTTTTTTGAATTCTCCATGAAATTTGGTGTTTGGATGAAGAAAATTTCCCTCTTTTGCTCTCTAAATTATTCATGGTGATGGTGAGAGGAAGAAGAAGACTTTTTAATTAAAATTTACATCTTTATCTCTTTAAATACTTTTAATTAATTAAATATTATATTATATTTTTTACTTTAATTTTTCACCATAAATATCTTCATCTTACTTTGACATTTTAATTATTTATTATTTATTTATTTTAACTCTTCCAACAAAAAAATGTACATATGTATATGTGTATACATCATGTATACATTATGTACATGTCATGTATATCCTTATATATTTTGGTTTATATCATGCATATATTGTGTATACATTATGTAACATTGTAGATATTTTGTATATATTATGTTTATATCTTGTATCTCTCCCTTTCAATATATTAATTAACCCTCCAAATTAATTATTTAATAGTATTTAAAATTTACGAGTGTTACAGATAATGACATTGAGGGCCATAGAAGTTGTAAATCCTAACTTAGCTCTCACTTGTAAAGCTAAAACAAGTATTGAAAATGTTCAAAGAATAATAATAAGAGAAGAGCTGGATGATTTCCTTTTCAAGACAATAAAGTTATCATAACACTAACACATCTATAATGCCTTACAAGTTAGAAATTGTAATCCTTAAAAAGTAAATAACAAATATTAGATAATGACAATTTTGAGGTATTGGAAGTGAATTGGTAAGGATGTTAAACTAAATATTTATTAAACTAAAAATTTGAGAATTTATGATTATTAAAATGTTTTGAATATCATTAAATTAAAAATTTATAGCTCTAATTTAACTTCCCTTCAACTTTGAGCTTCATTGACAAACAAACATAATAGTTTAAAATTTTAAGTTGTGGCTTAATTGTGAAATGGATTTTTTCCTTTCTTTTTATTGACTTTGTTATGATTTTTATGATAAATATATTATCAAAAAAAAATTCCTCATTTATATATCTCTACTTTTAATATAAATAATTTTTTAAATTTAAAATTAAATATGTATAAATTAATTAAATACAATATGTAAAAATTAATAGGTGATACTATCATACCATTGAAAAGGTAAATAAATTTAGCTGTAAAAAATAAAACATTGTCTTCTCATTTTATACATACAATATATAGCTGTTATATGTTTAGTTATATATATTTATATGTTACATATAAATCGATATATGAGTTAAATTGCCAAAGAAAAATATTATATAACTGTTTTATATTTAGTTATATGTACTTATATGTTACATATACATAAGTAGATATATATGTTGAATTGCAAAAGAATAACAATATATTGTTGTTATATGCTTAGTTATGTGTATTTATATGTTATATAAGTATATATATGTGTCTTGTAATATACTATTATAGCATTACATATCTGTTATACGTTTTGCTACATATCATATATGTTACATATAAGTAGATGTATAAGATGATTTATTTGACAATAACATATATGTTACATAGGAGTAGAAATATATGTAGAATTACAAAGATATAATATTACATCATAGATATATATTTAGTTATATGTACTTTTAGGTTATATATAAGTACATATATATGTTAGATTAACGAGAAATACTAGTATATTGTCTTGAAAATACATATATGTGTTGGAATATGTTATTATAACATTACATAACTGTTATATGCTTTGTTATATATCATATATGTTACATATAAGTAGAAATATATGTTGTAGAAATATATGAAGATATAACATTATATAACATATGTATGTTTAGTTATATATATTTATATGTTACATATAAGTATATATATTTGTTAAATTGAAGATAAATAACAGTACATAATAGATATATGTTTAGTTATACGACTTATATACATATAAATACATATATGTGTTGGAAAATACTATTATAACATTACATAACTGCCATATTTTTTTATTATATATTATATATGTTACATATAAGTAGATATATATACATATATATTGAATTGCAAAATAAATAATAGTACATAAATATTATATGTTTACTTTTGTGACATATATATTATATATAAGTTGATATAATCTATTGAATTTGATAAAAAGCTAAAAAAATTGAATTTTTTTTGAAATATTTTATCGAATATGTAGAGTGCGTTATATTTGAAGAATAAAAAAACTCAACTAATTACATTTGAAACTCAAAATAAATCAAAACAAAACATAAATTAAAAGATATACAAATAAAAAATTAAATCAAAAAATAAAATCATGCTTTATTTTTTTACTAAAAAATAAAATCGAGATCACTATTTAGGAAAAAAACCTACAGTAAATACTATATGAAATATCTATGGATATCAAAGGAAATTGCCAAAACATGTTAGAAAAAAAATTAAAGGGATATGGTAATGTAGAAAATTTAAGGACATGTAATAAAGACATAGAGAAGAAAAGAAAAATAATATGCAAGTTTCACTCTAAATATCCACCATCCACTATGATTCTTGTTTAGAGATTCGAAGATACACCATCCATTATGGAAAGCTTTAAAATTATCTCGCATATGAAAGCATCGGTGAAGGCAACGGTGAATAGAAAGAAAGAGGAAGTGGAAGAAGAAAATGACAAAAGAAGTGCTGTATTTTTGAAAAAAATAAAAATATTAAAAAAAAGTTAAAAATAAAAAAGTAAAAGACTAAAAATGAAAAAAAAAATTAAGAGCAGTAAAATTGAAAATGAAAGTTAATTATATATATAGTGTGATTTCTTATATATATATATATATGTTAGATATTCAAAATTCAATTCTTTTAAAATTATTAATAAAAAAATTACAAAAATAATTTAGAAATTGTAAAAATATTATATAAATAAAAAATTTACAAAAATATTATGTAAATTGTTGACCTATATTTGGGTCAATCTTGATTTTTATCTTGAAAAATAAATTGAAGTGGTCTAATAGCTTCATTGAGTGTCTATATAATAGGCAAACAACATAGAATGAGTTAAAATGCAAAAAACTTGAAGATTCTTTAAGTGCTAAAAATCTGTCTTTGAAGGGTTATGCGACCACACAAATGATTGCGCTACCGCACAAATCAATTGCCCAAACACTTGGTTTGATAGAAAGGTTCATGGTGACATGGAGCGGGAAGTGTCTCGATGCAAGCAATTGTGCAACTGCACAACTAGTTACGCGACTGCACAACTTAGTATGGCAGAAAGGTTCGCGGTGGTATTGAGCGGTGAAGTCTCGACGTGGCAAGTAATCTCTCACTGCTATGAAGTTGTGCGACCACGAGATTCATATAGCCGTTGGAGGGCTTCAACTGCTAGTTAAATAACCAATAATAAGATGCCACATGTCAAGTAGCAGTTAATGATTTAAATTAAGTGACAACACAAAATGCTGAGAGACAGCACAAACAGTCTGACACAGAAATCCAAGAAGATTTTATAGCTATTGGAGTTGGACTTTTCTACCCACTTTATCAAAGGGTAGAAATTGTTTGAGGCCTATAAATACCACCTCAAACAAGTCTTCTAGCAAGAGATTATGTACTAATATTATCCAAACTCTTGCAATTTGTTTTCTTAAGTCTTGATATTATATCACCTTATGTAAGGTTGGGTTTTAGTCATTAAAACACTATTGTAAGGTTTAGTGTGAGCCATAAACACTTGTTGGATTTAAGTGTTAGCCATTAAAACACCATTGTAAGGTTTAGTGTGAGCCATAAACACTTGTTGGATTTGAGAATTAGTCTAGAAAAACTCTTGTAAGGGGTTTGAGTATTAGCCTTGGAAAACACTTGTAAAGTTCGGTGTGAGCTTGTGAAAACACCAAGTTCAGTATGAGCTTATAAAAGCACCAAGTTGGGAGTGAGCTTGCAAAACTCTAAGTATAGTGGAATACCCAATTGTAGTTGGGGAGTGAATGTAGGATTGTTGAATCCGAACCACTATAAATCTCTTGTGTTTATTCTTCTCTACTCTACTCATTTTTTATCTTGCTTTTAAATTTTTAATTTGTCATTACTTCTTCAAAATAACTAATTCTGTAACACCCCTATGCCCCATATACGCATACTACACACTACTACATCTGTAATATACGTATACCGGATACAAGAGTGCTACGGTTTATATATTAAACCAAACCCATCTTTCTTCTTCACGAACAATATAGAAAAATTAAAGCATTTAATTTGTAATATAAAACAAAATAGATAAAATGTTTATTGGTTAAGCAGCGGTAATAACATCATAAGAAACCTTCAAATTATATTATAGAGTATAATAGACAAAATGTTCATTCGATACGCAGCAGAAATATAGTGGTATTTACAAATATATATACATCAAAATCCATATTTACAAAATATAAAGTCTATACATGTTTGGCAGTACGTCTCTGGTCTTTAAGCCCACTTTCAACACTTCAAAATCTAGACTCAACTCGGCCTAGATGAACTCTCTGGTTCCACCCTGTCACCTGCGCGATGAACTACAATCGCGCTAAGCCTACGGCTTAGTGGTACAAACTACAATAATATTATGCTTCAATGCAATGCTAATGTCACACAATCAAATTTTATAAACAATTCATAAGAATATTATATTTCAAAACCTTACATTATTCAATAACTTATCAAAATATTCATGAAGTAATACTCACAATTTCCACATCCATAAACATATTACACATCATGTTGTATTTTCATAGTTTCATTACTCAACATAGCTTCCCAAACCACATTCACTTTCAGTAAGTTACTTATGTATTATAATCATCTCATAACATTATATCTCACTCCATAGTTCATATTAAAGCAAAGACAAGCATGGGCCCAAAAGACACTAATATGCTATTCAACTTTCAGAGTTAATGTTTTGGTTTAATTATCACATTTATCATTATCCCAACTAGGCTTCAAGGATTAGGCCCAACTAAGCTTCAAGGGGAACAAAGCATGCTAAGTATCAACCCAACTTGGCTTCAAGGACCAAACCCAACCTAGCTTCAAGGGTTGTAACATCTCAATTAGGCTTCAAGGACTAGACCCAACCAAGCTTTAAGGGGAGTTAAGCATGCTAGACTTCAACCCAACTTGGCTTCAAGGATCAAGCCTAACCTAACTTTAAGAGATTGTTACTATTAGGCATGCCACCAACAACAAAACTCTGAAAATGGAATAACACATTAGCCACCCAATTCATTTATTATTTCATTATATATTCCATTCTTATTTCATCATAATCATCTAGGCAACACGCCCCACTTATTTCATTTGAATCATTATAGCCAACCACAATGGCTTCACATCTCATTATATCTCAATTCACATTAAATCAATTCATCATTCAAATGTACATAACCAATTGCATTAACATACATTTTGAATGCTCATCATATCATTCACATTATACAAATCATAACATTAATCAAATGTATTAACAATGTAATAAATTACTTAACATATTTACAACCAAATATGTTAAGTATCAAAATCATGTAAGTGTATGCAACCATGTAGTTTGTACTTACCTCAAGAACAACTCACACCAATCTATACCCTTCCTCTTCCAAGAATTCTTCACCACTTGAATTAGGGCAACTTTTTCACAACCTAATTCAAAAAGAATAATACACATAAATCTTCAATACAATTATACACCTATTAGTCTCATACTAGACCCATAGATCATAAACTACAAGCCAACATCTCTCTCTAGGACCCCACGGTCGTGGCCTCCCAACCCCCACGGGCGTGGGTTAGCAAATGGATCTGCCTCCCTTGCTCCCTACGGCTATGGCTTCCAAGGGCCACGGTCGTGGCAGCCAAGGGCCACGGGCGTGGCTTCCAAAATGCTTCTATTTCGGACCAAACTCATGTATTCTATGCTTCTAACTTCATTAAACACCAATATCATGAAGATCTACAAGAATAATTAATCAAACTCAACATCTACAACAATCACCAATTCACAACCCTAACACAAACACAACTCATACACTTCCAACACCAACACCAACCTAACTCCTTATTTCAATTCAAATCCAACACTCTCAAACACACCACAATCAAACACACTCTTACTATCAACAACAATCTATCAAACTCAAACACAACTTCAAATAAAACAAGAGAATCAAGAGGGAACTTACCAAAAATGATGAAACTTCTTGGATTTCCAACTTAATTACTTGAAATCTCCTTTAATTTTGATCTTGGAAAATCAAAACTCTCTCTTGCTCTCTTGCTTTGGAAGGAGCCGGCCAAGAAAGGAAAAGAAGAAGAGAAGAAAAAAAAATGAGAAGCAAAGTCACATACTCAATCTCTTTAAACCTCCATCAAGCAAAAATAATATTAAAATAATCAATTATTTTCCTCTTCCACTCATATTAAATTTCCTTTTAATTACTTAATTAAATTTAAAATAATTATTTTATCTTCTTTTGACTTCCATTCTTGACTTGTATATGTTGTATATATTACCATATATACAACATATACCCTCTTCCCTTTCCAATTAAGCACATACAATTAATCCAAATACAACAATAAATATTCCAAAACTTTTAGGGTGTACTTTGGGATATTACAAATTCACCCCTCCTTTTGGTTGCCATCTTGGGACAACACAAATAAAAAGTTTACAAAAATATGATAAAAAATATATTTTGATATAAAATATATGTTAAGTATATTTTTCAGTATATATTGAGTATATGTCATAAAAATAAAGAAAATAAAAAATAGTATTAATGTAAATTTAAATTTATAAAATTAGGGAAAATACATTTTTTTACCTTTAAAGTTTGCATGATTTGTGCATTAGAATCTTTAACTTTGGATATATGACTTTAAACCCCCTAAACTTTACGGTTAGGTGATTTGGAGCATGTTTAGTACTTGCTATTAAAAGTCACATGTTTAAAAAAAATTATCACATGATGGAAGTATGGAACTGAGAATTGATTTAAAATAATAAAATTACCAATAGTATAATAAGATGACAAACATGTCTCTACCCCTTTAAATGTGTCCTAACCTTTTATCTTCCTCTTCTCTCTTATTTTCTACTATTTATCCTCTTCTCTTCCTCTACTCTTCACACCCTATGATATAATGGATTTATCCTTTCCTTTCTGTTTTAGTTTCAAGTTCCTTTTGCAACCTAAAAAAGACTCTTCCTTTTAGTTGCTTTATAACTTATTACATGCCATTTTTAGGAAAAAAAGAAAGAATTGGCTGGTAGTTGCTGAGAGAAAGAGCCAAGAAAATTTATGTATTTTGTGGATTTCTTTCTTTTTTATGTAAAATATGGATACAAATTTTTGGGCTTCACTTGAGAGAATCATGTCTCAAGCATATACTTTGATCAAGTGAATGACTTATCATGGCATGTTATGGACCCTGTGTGAAGCATTCTTCAAGTTGCATGATTTATGATGCAAATTATAAGCAATGAGTTTCATGTTTAGCAACCCATGAGATGGGGCTAGTATGAGTTTATAGTTGTTTTCATGGTTTATTAATTAATTTTTTATATTCTATTATGTCTATATTTATTTATTTACTCATTTATTATTTCCATTCAAGTATGAAGATTTTGGTCATGAATGTTTTTGGAATTTAGTTCTGAAAGCGAATCTCATGCATTTAGACCTAATAATTTAGGTTGTATTCTGAATGGTTTTTATTTTTATTTTTTTATTTTATCTTTTTTTGGGGAAAAAAACTAAGATACGTTCTATAATATCATTAAGTTTTAGATTTTCTTGAATAAATAAAAATTGTTTTCACACTAAATAAAAAATCTATAAAACATGGTTTTGTGGTTTTGATTTTGAGAAAATATTTTATATCAATAAATATTTTTTAATATAAGACATTTTATATCAATAAAACTTTTTTTACTGTAAAAGCCGGTTTTTGACGTTTGTATTTTTTGAATTTTTTAGTAATTATAATATAGTTTTTAAATAAAATAGATTTTTAAAATTTTTAAAACAAAAATTGAAAATAAAATTTGGTTTTGAAAAAAAAAATCTTTGACCTTAATGAACACACCCTTAATCTCTATAATTAAACCATTTAATATTATTCATGTCTTACATTTTCTCTTAAATCAGAATATGTGTTAAATGAGAGGTTTTTCTTCCTACATCTGGAAGAATTAATTCACGAAGCAACAGTGCTCGTCTAATGAGAACAAGCAATAATAAGAATATATATGTGAACAAAATCTCAGATTGAATAAATACAAATAATGTGAATGCTTAATATAGAAATGAGCTCTTCAACCTTAGCATCTACCTTTTGAGATTAGCTATCTCAAGAGTATATATCCCAACATTTTTACATAATATCAGAGCAAAAAATAATATTTGTACCCCCTCTTCTATCATAATTAATTCATATTGTGATTTCTTTTTTAATTTTCAGTAATCCATAGTGGGTTTGATTGACTCGATGATGAGCTTTTAAGATTTGTTCTTCATCCGATATGGGATATCCCTCACACTTTTAAATATTTCACCTACAATGGTTTGCAAGTTATTGGTCCTATGTGCATGACACTGAGAAGGGAGGTTGAATTAGTGGTTTGGATATGTAATAGGAAATTAAAATTCTAAAGGAGATAGGAAAGAGAGAAAGAGATGAGATAAGAGATTTGTATTGGCTCAGATGTTAACTAACCATGTGTCCACTCTTGAACCTTTAATTGGAAATTTTCACTATCTTTAGAGTTTCACAAGCTCACTCCCAACTTGGTTTTTAAAGCTTACACCGAACTTAATGTTTTACGGGCTCACATAAAACTTAACCAAGAGTTTTTCTTAGGCTAACTCTCAAATCCTTTACATGTGTTTTTCTCAAAAGCTAACACTTAAACCTTCACAAGAGTTTTTATCTTAGGCTAACTCTCAAAATTTTACAAGAGTCTTTAACTTAAGATAACTCTTAAACCTTTACAAGAGTTTTTGTCTTAAGCTAACTCTTAACCAAAGTTTTTAAGGCTTATAGTAAAGCTAACACTTAGTTTTATAAAGATAGGTTAAAAGCTCAAGAAGCAAAATTACAAAAGTTTGGATAATTTTAGCACACTCTTCATCACTTAGAGTCTTGTTTGAGGTAGTATTAATAGGCCTCAAAGCAATTTTAACCATTAGTGAAGTGGGTTTGTGTACGGGAATTTTTGCCCTCACTCCCGGTGGAATGGTTCTTGCGACTTCGGCATTGTTTAGGCTTTAGGCCTTAGAGAACACGGGCCTAAGCCCGGAGAAAATGAAGTCGCCACCCGAATGAGTTGAGAAAAAGAAAGGGGTGGATGACTCGATTTCTAAGGAATCCTCAACCCCCTAATGGGTTCAGAAAATTGGGTACGTGTGAGGAAGGTGAGAAATGGCCCAGCACTTCCATAACGCCCGGTTTATTGGAACCGACATCCTTTTTAGGTCTTAATATTATAAAATTGCTAAATATAATGATATTATCCATATTACATGCGATCATAAGAATAAATAAATACTTTATTAAAATCACAATAATGTCCAAATAAATTGACACACATCTAAGGATGGAAATATGTCCATCATCCATATCTAAAACTAAATAGGACACCCACCGAAAGGTGAAAACGTGTTTTTTACATTAATTCCAAAATATGAAAATAATCTAAATTACGTAAAGATTAAATAATGAGGTACCCAATCATGGAAACATACCTCTTACAATTTTTAATATCAAAATAAAAAAAAATCATCCATCGATTATAAACAAATCAAATATCGAAATTAAATAAATCAATCATCAAAACATATAATAAACTACATAATCAAATTTGAAATTAAATAAAGTAATAAATGTATAAATTTAGGGTTTTAGAATTTCAATAACCAAATTAGGGTTTTTAAATAAAAGGAGTTAATACATAAATAAATATTAACATCTTCAATGAGCCCATACGGCGGCCCCGCTAGTCGGTTAGCCGACGAGGGTCAAGGGGGCAGCGCCCCTTGCGGGGTCGTAGGTTTTGATGTTGAAAATTAAGATTTTAGGGTTTAAGATTTAAAAGATAGGGTTTTGAGATTTTAAGGAACTAATATTATTTTTAAAAGAATAATGCTACTGTGTGATTTTGGAAAGAATAAATAATTACAGTTAAAGCTTTTGATACTTGAAAAAATAAGGCTACTAAAATATTTTTATAATTAAATAGTCATGTATTAAAAATATTAATTTAACACATATAAGTAACCGTAACTTAAACTTAATAGGTTATAGATTTATTTTGTATGATTAACAAAATAACACCATTAAACTATGCTCTATGTAAATTGCTATGAGCGAAAAATTAAAAGATATAATCTAATGTAATTAAAATAGACACATAATAGGTTATATTAAATATGTTTAGAATTTACTGTCATTTGTTGGCTCCACCAATAATTAAATGTTGATGCAAAGTATTTACTTGCACCAAATTTGTTCTTCTTGGTTGAAAGGAAATCAACAAAGTGAGAGTTTGATGCTGCCTTGTTTTATTGTTTTTAACAATTTGTGGGTTGCTCCTTATTTATTTAATGCTTCTGTCCATTCAATCTCTGAATTAATTGCTAAAAAGTCTTAAGAAATAAAAGTCCAAAAGTCCCCAATAATTGTGCCGTCCCAAAATTTTCCTCTTGACCGAAATAAAATTCTTCCCCCAAAAGTCCGATCTAAAAAAAAGGTCCTTTTTCTGTGTGTTTTAATGTGGTATTTATAAACAAAAATAAAAATCTAATACTGATTGGTTAAGAAAATAAAAAATGTTTAGGAAATAAAATCAAAAATCAAGTAAAATAGGGTTTCGAAAAAAACTGTGCGTGGGCCGGGCTACCGGAGTGCGAAACTGTGCTGGCGAAAAAAAAAACAGTGGGGCGTTGCAGGCTGGGCATGGGCCACATACCAATTCACCGCAAGTAAAACTTGCGGCGAATTGGCTTGTGGCCAATTCGTCGCCAGCGATTTTTGTTGCTGATTCTTCCGTCACCAATTTTTATTTATTTATTTTTTATCTCTTTTTTATTTTTATTTTTATTAAAAATAAATATTATAAGTAATAAATAAATAATAAATATTAAAATACCACAAAATTTATTTTGGACTGTTTAAAAATATTGGACTGGACTGGGTCAAAAATTAAGGGTCTACAAGGTAGAAATTCTAACTCCAACAGTCACAAAATCTTCTTGGATTTCCATGTCAGATAGTTGTCGTGGTTGTAGAGCCATTATCATGGTCATGAACTTCATATCTTTAACGACTACTCGGCATAAGGCTTCTTCTCATTAGTTCTTCAACTATTCTTTAAATCCCTATAATGGCTATATGAATCTTACAGTTGCGCTCCACAATGTCACAATTGTGATCTTTATATTGCAATCATATTCTTCACCATGATGGCTTCTGTGTTTTTTGGCTTTAGGGCTTATGAATGTTATGACTGCGCCGCTTTGAGTTCACGATGACTGAATGATTTTTTCTTTGAGAAAGCTAATGTGATGCTCGTCGTGATCTCTTCTATGTGTTTTAACTTCTGATCTTAGTAAGGTCATGAGGGCAAGAGCTTGGTGACATTCATGATTTCTATTGTGAATAGTATTATGTTGTCAAACCCATTTTCATAGTCGCTAAACCATTTTCGTAGTTGCTACATCATTGTTGCTTTCGCTATCTCTATTTAGAAGTTACTACACCATTTTTGAGGTTTCTATAGATAAAGGGTTTTAGCACTGTTTAAAACTTTAAGTTTCTAGCAATTTCATCTCATTCTAAGTTACCTGTCTACCATATAGATACTCAATAAACCTATTAGAATATTTCAATTTGTTGGCTAAGATCAAAATCAAGATTGACCTAAACCTAGGTCAACATAAGAGTCAACAAGGCTTATAAAAAATTCTCCTAGGCTAATTGTCACTTGAGGAGGCTATTAAGCATAATACAATCTCACATGGATTAAGTATAGAATGTTGAATGACCTTATATATAATTGGGCTCTTCAGTCTCAATAGCCAAATCTATATTAAGAAATTCATCAAGGAGCATTGAATTTAGACAAGAAAGCATCATTTCTTCTAGTGGATTGATAAAGCCATATTATGCATATATTTTAGTTATTATTCTAATTATATTTTTATTTTATCAATTGAATTTGATGTGTTTATGTTGTAAAATTTAGAATAATTATATTTTTGAAGTTTGGCTTTGCAAAACATGAGATTTGAGTACAATTAGAGCAAAATATAATAAAAGACAAAGAAAATGGAGATTCAAAACAAAAAGGAGGCAAGACAAACTCAAAACAGAAGGTAGATCAACTACACAGGCATGGGAATATAAGTCTACAGCCTTGGACTTGAAATCTTTACTGCCTATGGAAAGATGGAGATGAATCAAGAAGTCCATAATTAATTTGAAGAGCACACCTGTGGACTTCATCGTGCTACTTCCTGAAGGAAAAATTTTTTAGAATTAGATCTACTATGGTTATGCAACTCGTGGGACCAAAAAGGCATGCCCATGGACTTCTTATGATGGCTAGTTATGCAGGATTCTCTAAGATTTTGTCCAAATTGTATTTGTAATTATTTTACGAGCCTTCATATTTTCCTTAGATTTATTCCTAATCAATTCAAAAGTCCCCTATATTTATTTCTAATCAATTTAGAAGTCTCTTAAATTTATCATTAATCAAGTTAAAAGTCTTTAAAATTTCTTTTCTATTCAAGAAAGAAGACCTAATAGCACCTATATATACCAAAGCCTCCTTCTCAATAGGATACCAATTCTTTTGCAAAGTTTCTATTCAATCTTTTAAGAATTCTTTGGAGAGAGAAAGAGACTTGGTCCAAGAAGATATTCAAGATCAAGAGTTTCATTCAATCCAAAGATTTCACAAGTTTGATCTTTCTTATTTTTTAGTTTAATTGTGTATTCTACAATTTTCTTTAGTTCTTTAGTTTTTATTTCAACTATGTGTAACTAAACCTTCAATTAGGGTTAGGCCCTTACATTGATTTACCCATGAAATAATTCGTATTTATTTGATTCAATTATTATAACACCCTCTAACAATCTTGTCTAAGAACTGTCAGAAGATGTTACTCAATACACTAACAATTCTGAAACAATCCAATATGTAATTTCTTGCAAACTTAAATAACAATATAACTAAAAATTTTGATAGAGTTTTCTCTGTAATAATCACTATCCTAAGAATTCAACATTCTAACACAACCTTCAAAAGAAAAAAAAAACTTCTAAATTATATTTAAATGATCTTAACTTCAATAAATTCAGTAAAAACTACAAACCAAAATAAATTATATATGCATGTAAATCTATAAATATAATTATACATATAATAAATTATCCTAATTAATAATCATTCACTAAATTTTATAAATCCAAACTCCAAATATATAAAAATATTCCATCCCATTTACAATTAATACAATACTTAAATTTAACTAAAATAAATTATACAATGTATAGATTCTTCATTATTGCTTGAAATTATACATCTATTATTTACATCATAATATCACTATGTGAATTGTAATTAAAAAATATTTAACATAAATTATTATAACCAAATACCTTCTATATTATAGTTGATCTTTGAAACCCTATCTTTTTAATTATCAGCACTGCTCTGATCCTCTTATCTACATATCACAAAAATCTAACATGCTAAGCTTATTGCTTAGTGATGCTTGTATATTAAAGTAAATAATTATAATAATAAAGTAATAAATCTCAAATTTTGAAAATAAATCAATAAATCAAACACTTTTATTCAAACTTATTTTAGCATTAAAAAGTCTCAAATACAAATTAGATAATAAAATATAATCTTATTATAAATATTTATTAAAACATTTTTTAATACAATTTGTATTCTTACATCTCAAATTCAATTTAATTGAATAAGACATAATAATGTTGCATTTGTTAATCTAATATTGTAATTATTCGCATTGTAGTTGTAATATTTATATTTTTTATTTTCAATTTATATTTTCCATTTACAAATTATATTCTTCACTTATAATTTAGTATACAACTCATTATAGTGTTTATATTACACTACTCATATTTTCAATAAATTTCACTTATAAATTTAACACAATGAGCACTTCCATTAAGTCTAATATATTGAGCACTTTTGTTCAATTTAACACTTTAATAATGTTCTATGCAATTAAGCTTTCAGTTAAGCTTCAGTAATTTACATTTTTTTAGTATAATTTAATATAAATATTCATTATATATATTTTATATATTTTAATAAGTTTTATATATTTTTGCACTTTTGCTCTCATATACTTAGTATCAAATCTTAAACTCGAATAATATATCACTAATGATAAGTAATTGCTCACTTTAAATATGGCTAATGGCCTAACGATGACATGAATATCCACATCAATAGTAGAACAAAGTGTCCAATAATGGCATAAAATACCCACTAATACTGTAGATGTTCATCCTCTAGCTAGCCATTTAATCTGATGACTAGGTTTATCACAAGTATAATTGATCAATTCAGTGATCTCTTTATTCCAAACAATTTAACAATTATAATATTAACTTTATATAAAATATTTCTTTCTCACTAATTATTAATCCTTTTCACTTTAACAAAATAATAAAATAATATTCATTTCAATTAATTCTATCATAAGTTAAATTTAGGTATCGATGAGTTACTTTTAGGTATAATTGCAAGTGTATCTAAGTTTCTCATTTGTTGTTCATTCACTTCTTATTACACTTATTTATTTATTTATATAATTCTCTTTTTGAATTATTCTACATGTCTTTATAAAATTTTATAGATTATAGACAATTCTTTCAATTAAATTTGTCATGTATATAAAATATACTTGTACTAAAATAATTTGACTAACTTTATTCATATATCAATTTTATCTTTTCAATTCACATTTCACATTCTATAATTTTATCTTCCTAATCTCATATTTCATAATTTACTAGAAGCAAATAAATTCTAATAAATATTCCAATTTCTCTTGATTTGTTCTTTCCAAATATATATGAATTATAAAAATTATCATCTTTATTTGAAGGATGTATATTTTATATATACACTAAATATATCTTAAGCATATATGTGTATTCCAAAATTTATGCTTGTCTCATTAAAACTTTATCATTTCCTTATTAAATCTCATTATACACTAAACTCAATATTTAAATATATTTCCCTTCAACTCTAATAGTAATTCAACATACTAATCTTGGTCCTCATCAGGTTCCTCTACATACAATTACTTCTTTCTCTCAAACTATTAACAATCACTATAATATAACTTTTCAAACACTACTATATACAATTTACAAATTATCTTAAATTACCAAATAGTGTGGTTGTTAGGTATATAGTCTGTATATTTAAATATTATTTATAAAATTTTACTATTATTACTTATTTTATTCTTCACTACTCTTTTCTTATTTTTACCATTTTTCTTTCCAAACTATTTTGAATCACTAGTCATCAATTTTCCAATCAAATTCTTTACCTTAATTTTCAAGTTCTTTTCTTATTTCTTTCAAGAATAACCCAATATTTGCTAATTATACACAATTATTTCTTACTCATTCTTTGGCTATACACTTATTTTAACTATTCAACTTCATTTATCAATACCTTCCTCATGTTTTCCCCTCTTTTAAGTTTCATCATCTAATAGATTGATCTTACTTCAATTGCATTATAACTCATTTTCAACAATTACGTATACTTTCTATAATTAAATCAATAATTCATTACTAATTTTTCCTCAATTAAACCAAGAAAACGATAACCAATGCTTAAAGAGTACCATTGAATTCAAACATAAACCTCCATAAGTAAATCAATCAAATATTAATTTCAATATCTTTACAATAACTTCAATTAAACTTAATACTAATTTTTTCCTCTTTAAGTTGATTTTCCCACTTCAATTCTTTTTAAATTGCACTTTCCATCCTCTTTCCTTTAACCTTTTACTTATGCACACTTTAATAATATAATTTACTAAATTCTATTATAATTGACTTTAACATAACTTATTTAAATCAAAATCTTCTAATATACTTTAAATAGTCATTAAGCTCCATAAACATTTTCCTTTCCATAATCACTTAGTGCAATATTTCAATATCTCTAAATTACTTTTAAACCATAATCAAATCCTAATTGCTAAATCCTCCATAACCGTCTAATTCAATCTTTAATCAACTCCAAGTTCTTTCATAATCGGTTTCAAGTCAATTATCTAACAAACACTTTTAAGTATTGTACATATAATTATACTTTCAAAGTTAAAGATTCCATAACCCTAATCTTCCTATAACCCTAAACTTTACAAAACCCTAAATTGTTCCTTAACCTACATCAATACTTAAGTGGTCCAATGGTTGATTTAAACATAATTTTCAATTAAAAACCAACAAAAACACTCTTTATTTATTACAAAAATAATTTTATTTTCAAGGGAATAAGATTTCACAATAATCTTCTTCACAAATCATTCAATATACTATTCTTTCACAAATAACCTTACTTTAATAAATCACAAGCTTCTTTAAATAAATAAAATCAAAATTACTACAATCAATAGCAAAATAAATAGTATACAAGCATAAACCTTATTAAAGTAACTCTTCCACGACTCTTCCTTTCAATCCTTTGATTTGATGATGAATTTCTTGAAGAATCATGCTTAAAGTAGCTAATTTCCATCAAAACCTTGAATTAATTCTAAAAATTCCATGGCTTTCATGCAAAAAGTGAAAGAAGTAGAAAGAAAGGAGAAGAAGATGATGGTGTTAATGGTGGCTATGGGTTTGGGATAAGAAAGAAAAAAATGAATGTCAAAATTTTTAACTTTAATAATATTTTAGATTTTTAATCTCATGTAATGCATGTACCTTTGATTCAATATATCTGCTTTTTTTAATTGTCTCTTAATCTGATTTTTAATTCTATAAAATCATAAAATAATTACTTTAACTAATTTAAAGCCATATTATCCATATTTCATATCCCAGTTATGGTACAATTTTATTTCAAGGCCATAAAGATATTTCTGTACTTTCTTACTTCTTTAAAATCCTTTTTTAGAGATATAGATTAAATCCATACCCTGATTTAATTTCTCACTTATTTAGATTTAATCACCTTATTTTCACTAATTTCAAAACTTAAACCACATATAACATCATAATCAGTCTGATTTATACTTATATACACACTTAATATAAAAAATTATTGCTTAAAATTTTCAGACATTACAACTAAATTTTATCCTTTTAATTATTTTGTTATTTTTATACTTAATGCATTAATTATCCAATAATTAATTGATCTAAGGTGTTATATGATATAGTGAGAGTGGGAGCATGACATTAGTCCAAAGAGATAACAATCTTAAGTAATGTTACCACTTATAGATAAGGTAAAACCTTAAGAGTTTGATTAAAAGATTATCATAATGCCTAATAAATTGGGTTAATTATTTTTTATCACAAGAGTAGATATAAGGATTATGTTCAATATTAATTTTAGTATTTGAGAGAGACTAGAGTTTAAGTTCGGAGTATCCAGCTGCGAACCCTTAATTTCATACCCAGCCTAGCTAATTGAAAAAAAGAGAACTGTACAGCTGCGCGACACATAGCAGGCCACCCATGTTGCGGCCGGCCACTCGACCTGCTGCTAGTCTGCATAGTGTACAGCTCGGTCCCAATTTTAGACCTCAAAACTCTACTAAAATTTATTTATGATAATATTATTTTAAAATACCAAATTTTTCTATAATTATCATTGGACTTTTTGCATTATGATTAATTGATCCTTTTGTTTTCCGTGCAAGTGGAGCTACGAAGCGATAAGACTCTTCAACCCTTTGTCAAGAAAAAATGCTTACCGAAGGTACTGTGTACTTTCTCATTCCATTCTCAATTCAGTAGTTAATCAACTGTAAAATTGGTTAATTAAAGCACAGACTACTCACGACTCTAATTTCCATTCAAATGGGATAAGTAGGTATACTGAAATATTACTTTGAATGGCGAACCCATACTTGAACAACCAACCGGACTATTTTATTTTGATTTTCTTATTATTTTGATTTATTATTTTCAGTATTATTATTATTTTCTTTCTTTTTAATCTTGATATTCTTAAGCTTTATTTGCAAATTCGATGAGTTTTGCAATGGATGCCATTATGCACTTCTTCATTTATCTTTTTCCTTCAATTAATTATTTTAGAGATTTGTGCTCAACCTAGAGAACATAAGGAGTAGAGTTGAAACTCCCCTGAAATTGCTATTTTTGATGGAGTTGTAATATTTTATTATTTTTGCACTGTATTCATGGATGCCGTGATTATTACATATTCATGCATTATAGTATTGTCATTCATTATGGCATAATCCATAAAATTGGTTTTTTTTTTCTCAAATCAATCTAAAGAAATGGTAAAATCAATCTAAAAGAGATTTTTTTTTCTTAATTTTTCCAAACAAAATAAACTAAGGTGGCGACTCTCCAATCTTTGCTTTTCAAAATAAAAGCAACCAATCCTTTTTGAAAATAAAATGAGAGTTTCTTTTCGATAATAAAAGGAAATAAATATTTTCATAATGAAATATAATTTCAAACCCGTGCTTACCGAACTGAGTAGAGACCATATGCAATGGTATCGTGTAGGACTTAGCCTAGAAAGATAGCAAAAGCTCTGGTTCCCTCATTGCTGGCTGGGTTTGGTGCTCAAGCGAGGCCTCATAGATGACAACTCAACTGGAGACTCTTAAAATTTTCAAAATAAAATTTTAATAGGCTCTATTCAAAATTGTTTTATCTTAGATTGATTTTCTCATTTCTCATGCATAAGGGTTCCTTACCCTTTAGTTTTAGGAAGTTCTAGGGAGCAAGTAGCATCTATTTGGCAACCTTCTTTAGGTATATTAGGGGATAGTAAAAGCACTCAACCCACAGTGAATCCTTAATTTTTTTAAGGTGTAATAGACATGCATGTACTGCTAGACCCATGCCAGATGCCGTAATTTTGAAAGCCATTAATTGTCAAGTCCTTTTTGGTAAAATTTACAAAAATCAACAACAAGTTTTGAGAAAAGCATAACAAATATATGCATTTGTGGACCACCCAGAATCCCTGGCTTTCTTACCTCACCATTATCACTTGATCAGATCAACATGCATGTGATCTTGGCCCCAAACACAAAGCATCATAAAAATGTAAATTCCAGCTCAAAGCACTAACCTTACCTTTCTTTTTTCCCATCACCCAAGGTAGCCATGGCTTAAGCCGCAGAATTTTATGAAATACAAACTTATGTTGAAGCCATCCTTAAGAAGCAAGAGGATAATTTTAAGAACATGATGGTTATACAATAGAATGATTTCAACAAGACACTGATTGATTCATTGAGTGCACAACACAACTCAATCATGATTGATGTACACTGATGGATCTTGACAAAAAAAATACAAGACATGGGAGGATGTTTGTAATTTTTTTACTAAATAGTACCACTATAACATTGAGGTGGGTATCATAAGGAGGGATCTAACTAAGAAAAACCAAAAGGAATCTTTTTCCTCATTCCTTATAAGGTGGAGAGAAAAAGTAGCACAAATGGTCAATCTCCCTTTAGAGCAAAAATAGATTGTTATTATTATTTAGAACTTGCTACTAGTATACTAAACCCATATGCAAGCCCAATATCTGCTAACTTTCAAAGCCCTTATTACTACCGCCACCAAGATTAAAGATCTGATATATATTGGCCAAATAAAGGATGAGACAACCTCTTCCTCACTATTTAGAAAATGCCCAAACTTCAATAACCCACAGCCTATCAACCAAAAAGTAAAGGAAGTGGCCAATATTACCCCTAACATAACCCTATTTGGAGAGAGCCCAATAGCATAGAGCTTTTACTGACTCAGGAATGCCTCTGAGCCTGATGCACAAGAAGGCCTAAAAGCTCATTTTATTCAGCCTCTTGATCCTAAGCTTGCTCCAAATCCCATTCCTAAGAGGTGGAACGTTAATGAGTATTGTGAGTAACATCATAGCACTGGGCATAAAACTGATGTGTGTAGAAACCTCAAACATCAGGTCTATGATCTCATTGAATATGGATTCATCTTGCCACCAAAGCAGACTAATATCACCACCAACCCACTGCTAGCACATTAAAGCATCAATACCATTGCCTCATTGGTTGATGATGAAATGGATCCCGCATTATTGATCTGTGATTACTGTTGCATGTTGGATTTGAATGACTTTATGGATGAAGTCAATGTAATTACTAGAAGTGGAAGAATCATATAACCACCTTTAGAATTATCACCATTAGTACCACCCTCATCAATAGTCATACTACTAAAGACAAACCTTACTCCTGAACTAAAAGAAGATCCTATATTGAAGTAACTCAAAAAGACTTAAGCTAGTCTTTCCATTTGGAGTCTCCTCTAATCCAGCTACCCTCATTGCCAAGCTCTTTGCAAGGCTATGAGTCAAATTCAAATGCCAATTGAGACTACCTCGGAAGCCTTGGTTGTATCTATGACCAAGTCATCTTCCATCTCTTTTTCATATAAGGACCTCTTAGTGAGAACAGACATAACCATGCTCTTTAAATTACTATTTTAGCATATAGGAAGGCAATACCCATAGTGCTAATAGATAACGGCTTAGCACTGAATGTGTGCCCACTCAAGGTAGCAAGTTGTCTAAGGATTGAAATGTTGAGTTAACGCCTTTTGATCAGATTGTAAGAGCTTATGATAAGATGAGAAGGGAAGTCCTAAGGGTGGCCAACATCAAAGTTATAATTAGTCCTATACAATAAGAAATCCCTTTTCAAGTTTTAGATGTTCCTGCTTGTTTTAACCTATTGCTCAGGAGATCTTGGATTCATCAAGCAAAAGAATTTCCATCCTCTTTTCATCAGAAGCTCAAGTTCCCATATAAGGATGGGGTGGTTATAATAAAAGGGGACCCAAGTGGAAAGTCAGACCTCCTACCTTAAGGGACAATATTAGAAATTTAGCTAGAATCCTTAGCTATAGCCTTATCTGGATTCACCTTTGATTCAACGTAGTTTGTAGAAGAAGAGGCATGTAAAGAGCTTGTTCCACTTGATTTTGACCCACATGGCAACCCAGCAGTTGCTAACAGCCTCAAATATATAAATTACTTTTATGGAATAGTAGGTAAAAACCAACAAGGGATACAATAATTCTCAAATTATCCTTCAGCCCAACCGACATTTGGATTGGGCTACAAACCAACCCAAGAGGATGTGGAGGAGACGGAAGAAAGAACCAAGTAAATATCCCAATGCAAAAAGGCTAGGAAAATATTTGACTAGCCCATGAAACCCTACTTCAAAACTTTAAATGGATATTTTGTTAAGGAGATGATAGATTCCCTTTACTATAGATTTCTTAAACCATAGTTGAATCCCATTACTAATGAACTAACCCCAGGGTTTGGAATTTTTTTTATATCAGGCTTAGCTTAGAAGATAGCATGCCTATCTTGGAGACATGGGGAGATTTTGAGGACAACATGGAGTCCAGTATATTTCATGTAACTGTATTAGAAGAAGGAGAAAATCAAATTTCAGCCAACTGATCCAATCAGCCACTAAAGTACCCAGCAATTGGTACTTTGAAAAGAATGGTGGTCCATCATCAAAGTCTACCCTACCCAAAGTCCAGCTTGTGTTAGATACCAAGCCAAGAGTTTATTTTGAGTTTAAGATCAAGTCAAGTTCTAAGTCAGTTCTAAATATAAATTTCGAGTTCGAGTTTGAGTCCCTTAGTTCAGAGTCCAAGTCTAAGTCCTCTAGTTCATAGTCTGAGTCTGTCACTTTTGAATTTCATTACCTAGACTCATTTGATTTCGAGTGTATTTTTTGGGGAAAACCTTGTAATTGCTTCATCATCAATAAAAGTTTCAAGATTTCCACTTATTTTCCTTTGCCTCCTAATAAGCATCATGAAATATTCAATATTAATGAGATTAATAAAGATAAAGAAATAATAAATCTGGGAACATCATAAGTGCAAAAGAATACATTCATTGCATCCTTATTCGTTCATAAACATGAATTAGAGATGCTTCTTAAAAAGTTCCAAGAATGCTTTGCATGGAAAGTAAGTGCTTTGATAGGGTTGGACCCCTCTATAGCGGTGAACAAAATCCTAATATTCAATCACATGAAACTGGTCAAGTAGAAACCTTGACGACTTAAGCCAAAATGGTCCTTGAAGATCAAGGAAGAAATAACCAACTTGTTAGAAAACCAGTTCATAGAACCCATCATGTACCCTTAATGAGTGGCCAACATCGTACCGGTACCAAAGAAAGATAGGAAGCCTCAAATGTGTGTAAACTACAAAGATCTCAATAAGGCATGTCCGAAGGATGACTTCCCTCTACCCCACATTGACCTTATATTTGATAGATTGTCGGATCTGAGGTGGTTTCATTAATCAATCTCTATGCGGGGTACAATTAAATCTTGGTTCATACTCCTAATAAAAAGAAGATAGATTTCATTATAGAACAGGGCATATATTTTTATAGGGTTATGCCTTTTAGTCTCAAGAATATTGTTGTAACTTATCAAAGAAAGGCCACTACACTTTATCATGAACACCGGGGCTGAAATGCATATAGAAGTTCTTAGATGGTTCTTCCTAAGACTCTCTCAATTCCACTTAAAACTCAACCCGACTAAATATATGTTTGGGGAAGCTTCCAACATGTTTTTGGGGGCATAAAGTCAATTCATGGGGAATTGAAATAGAACCCGCCAAATTTAGAATAATTCTTAAAATGCTTACTCCTAAGACTGAGAAGGAAATTAGGGGATTTTTGGGTTTGCTATAGTATATTAGTCATTTCATTTCTCAAATGGCCGATGTAGGTGGGTCTATCTTTAAACTACTAAAAAAGGACACCCAACCAAATGGAATGACCAATGCCAAGAGGCATTTAAAAAGATCAAGCAATACCTATCGTCACCTCTAGTACTGCAGCCTCCTAGACCTAGTGATCCTTTACTTCTTTATCTTACAGTGACCGAAGAAGTAATAGAAGTTATGCTTGCTCAACATGAAGAAGGATCAAGAAGGGAATTTGCTATCTATTATCTTAGCAAAAGGTTATTAGCCTATGAGCTCAAGTACAATTAGATTGAAAGGTTGTGCTTAGCCCTAGTATGGGTATGTCAGAACCCGCATCACTACATGGCTTCTTATACTACACAGGTAATCGCATATCAGAGCCCCTTGAAATTCCTTATGGAAAGGCCGATTTTAGATAGTAAGATGGCATGATGGCTAGCAGTGTTGGCCACTTTTGATTTCAAATTTGTTGCATACAAAGTAATCAAGGGAAGCATGATAGCCGAACAGTTAGCTGCTGCACCTATATTGGGTATGATTGAAGAACCTGAATTTCTAGATGAGGATATCCTGGGTATTGACAAGGAGGTATGGATTATATATTTTGATAGTGCAGCTAACCATAAAGGTTATGGTGCAGGCATTGTCCTCATTACTTCGAAAAAGGAGCAAATTCCATTTGGAATTAAATTGGCTTTTGAAGTTACTAACAATAAGGCAGAATATGAAGCTTGCATAATCGGGTTAGAAGTAGCCTTGAAGTTGAAGGTTAGAAGCCTAGAGGTATATGGAGATTATACCCTTATCATATCTCAAGCATTAGGGAAGTGAAAAATAAGAAAAGAGCCTATGGTTCATTACCATTGACGCTTGGAAAACTTAGCACAATAGTTTGAGGTGGTTTCATTTCACTACCTACCTCGAACACGAAATCAGCTCGCCGATGCTTTAGCTACCTTGGCATTCATGACCTATATGAGAAAAGAGATGATAATTTGCCCTATCACCATTGATGTAAAACAAGCCGGCATATTGTGCTACAATTCAAGTGATAGACAAAAAGCCCTGGGACATCTTTAATTGGATTAAAAAATGTGAATGCCCTAACTAAACCTCGAAAACATACCAAAGGACTTTAAGTCAGTTAGCAAGCCAATACATTTTAAATGATAATGTACTATATAAAAGGTCCTGGAATAACATTCACCTCAAATGTGTGGGTGAGTTTGAAGCACAATAAATTATAGAGTGGTTTCATGGTGATGAATAAGGCCCCCACATGAATGAAGTTTCCCTGGCCCAAAAAATCACCAATTTGGGTTGTTATTGGCTTACCATGAGGGAGGATTGTTTGAATTTTGTCAAAAAATGCCACAACTGCCGAATATATGCTAAGCTGCAAAAGCAACCCCCAGTCGCTTTACATCCTATTACAACCCCTTGGCCATTTGCAATGCTAAAAAGGTGGCCCAATTTATTCATACTAGCATCATTTGTTGGTATGGAGTGCCATTTGAAATAATTTCATATAATGGGTTGCATTTTCAAAAGGAAGTGGTCCTGTTAATGGCAAAATATAAGATACAGCATCACGGGTCCTCTACCTATAGACCGCAAACTAATGGGGCTGTTGAGGCAGCAAATAAAAGCATAAAGAATATTCAACAAAAGATTATGCAAGGTCACAAGAGTTGGCATGAACACTTGCCTTTTGCTCTCTGGGGCTATCAAACTTCAATCAAATTACACCAATCAGGGCAACCTTATTCTTTGGTATTCAGAATCGAGGTAGTCCTTCTGATAGAGTAGCAGTTCGGTCAGCCCAAATGCTCCGCGAAGGCCAGATCAATGAGGTTGAATGGGCCAAGGCCTATTATGATCAACTAGTTGCCATTGATGAGAAAAGAATGGATGCTTTGTATAGAGTGCAAGGTTATCAATATAAGATAACAAGGTAATACGATAAAAGGGTCAAAAGAAATAGTTTACTTTCATTTTTTTTTTTTTTGCATTTTGACACCAAAACATTAAAGTTAGAAATTGGAATATTACATTAAAATAATTATAAAAATATTGTTAATTTACATTATTTTTCTTTTCATGTCTTTTTATTTAAGGAAATTACATACCCATGTGTCATGTCTTATTTTTTACTATTTTGAACAGAACTACTAATTATATGTAATACACTAGCAAAGAGAGAGAATTTTTTTTAATGGTATGGTATTTTTATTTGCTCAATTAAATTCACGATTTCAGCTCATTACAAATGAAAAAATCCATTTGTGATTTGCTGTATATGTAAAATACATGATTTTATCACATGAAGATTTTAGAGTCACCCCTATCCCATACTATAAGATTACTAAACAAGAGCTTGAGTCTTCGCAGCATCAGAAGCCGCAGCTGCAGCATCAGAAGCAGCAGCTGCAGCATCAGAAGCACATACAGCAGCAGTTGCAGCATCAGAAGCACATACAGCAGCAGCTGCAGCATCAGAAGCATCAGTCGCGGCATCAGAAGCAGACACAGCAGCAGCGGCAGCAGAAGCTGCGGCGGCAGCGGCGGCGGCAGCAGCGGCGGCAGCAGCAGCAGCAAGGATGGCTTCTTGTCTAAATTTACCGCTGCTTCTAACACTGCGAACATTATTGACTTTTGGAGGAGTTGTTCCAGGGATTGGTTCAGGTATTGAGCGTGAGCATTTTCTGATTCAAGAGAAAGGAAAGAGTCAGTATAACTTAATTAATTAACTGATTATTAAAAATAAAACTAGCTACTCATAAGTTTAGGGTTTCATAGATTTTTCCTTTGCAAACCCATGGTTGGTTATTTTTCTTCAAAATACATAAATAAGGCTTCCAATTTCATTCTGTAACACAGAAGCTAATCAAAGCAATGATTATTTGGCATAATTAATTAACTTACATGAATAGAGGTTTTTGATTGTAGAGCTTAGAGCTAGGCAAATATGGCATAGTCTTTGGCATGAAGTTTATGGTAGCACCCACAAAGGCCATGAATTATAAGTTAATGCGGAAATTAATTATATGACCAAAGAAAACTCTTTTAACTTTTAGGCAAATGAATTATATGTTTGAGTTCCAACTTAGCTTCAATGATAACTATATTTATATAATCACTTGATACTATTGAATTTGATTGTCTAAAATTAAAAAAGAGTTATTGACTGAGGAATTGATCAACAATACAATAATTTTTTAACAATACATTACACTGTTTAATATAATTCTAGAATTTTGATTTTTTTTTGTATTTTAGCATTAAGTGATGAAAAAAATTGTTATTTAAATTTAAAACCTTTCGACTTTCAAAATCATTCTAATACGACTAAATTAAAAAAAAAAAACTTTAGTCATTTAAAGACAGCAAATGTCACTTAATTAATGTCCAAAAAAATAAATCAGAAATAAGTCAAAATTCTGGTAATTAAAATTTGTCTTAAATTAGGTGTAATAGTAGTAAACAGGTCATTAACGAGAATTTTTTACTTTTCTTAATAAAAATGTAGAATAACAGCAATTCGTGTTTTAGTCTTAGGTATGCTTCGCTTACCGTAATAAAGAGATTAATTATTAGTGAAGCTATAGAGTGTAAACAAGAGTTAATTTGTTGCAATAGCCAAACAAGAGTTATATTAATATTTTAACTTATTGCAATAACTTCTAATATTCTTTTAACATTTTGACTTGCTCCATTTAAATATTATTTTATAAATTGCTAGGAATTTTCAATGATTATGTCATCTTTTTAATATTTGAATTGATTTTTTTTTAATTATGTCATTAGATTAGTATGTAAATGGTAAGTGGGAATGAGACCCATGAGCAGGCTGTGTTTCCTGCATTTATTTTAGTTATATACGATCTGCAGTTTTGTTTTTCATTATCTTTGCCTTTTTTTTTTCAGATTAATTAGCTGCTTTAGAAGTTGCTACTATGTATTCTCTTTATATTTTTTATTTCATAAAATCACTTAGCATATATATATATATATATTTATGTATCACTTTATAAAATTAACAGAAAAATAATTAATTTTTTCACCCTTACAATATTTATCGTCTTTATATAATATTGTTATTAATTTTTTTTGTATTGTTTGAAAAAAAAAATCATAAATTCATATTTAAAAAATGTTCATAGTAATTGATTAATGCAGTGAGATGATATTTTAATAATAATGTCATTGAAAAAGAAAATATAAAGATGATATTTTGATATATTAAGCATTCAAATGATTACATAAATATTTGTGCAAGATTCAAAAATAACCATTATCATGCAATGAAAAAAAAATAATAAATTCTATAAGTTAAATAAAAAAATAATTGAAGAACACAAGTCTTCATATTTAAGAAAAAAAATCAAAATTGAACCAAATTATATCTTCACGAACAATATTTGCAGTAGTGATCTTTATACAAAATAGGCGAAGTTATCTCTTTCTGTTTTGTTCCTTCTTTTTTTTTCCTAAGCAATATCCCTTTCTTAAACCATCAATTCTCGTGTATCCAATCAATCGTCCACCACAGAAATAATTGTATATGTATATGTAGAATTTTTTTATGAATAAATTAATCTGTTGATTAACAAAAGCAAGATGCATGTGGTTTAACTAACATCTCAATTTTGGGGCGAAAATAACTTTCTATGATAATAAATAATTTTTTAAAAATATATATATTTTAATTAATAATTAAATATATTTTATATGTCAAATATAAATGGTCATAATTACTAATAAAAAATCAAAATTATCTATGTATTTTAAATAAAATAAAAATACCAGAATAAAATTATAGATCTACACTACAAAAAAAATTGCTTTTAGTAGCAAATTTGTATAGGCTGTAAACAAATAGGAAAAAAAAATAACTTTACCAAGTTCCCTCTCTCCGTTATTTCCCTCTCTTCTCCATTCTCTCTCTCTCTCTCTCTCCCCCTTAAAAAACTTACAACAAATTCACTTTAATAATCCATCGATGAAGCCATTGAAGATTGTATTGAATTCACCATTTCAATCTTCATTTGCCTCTCATTCTTCATTGTAATTGTCTTATTGTGAGTGAATCGGACTAACAGAAGTTGTCACTTGGTGCAGACTGAGAATATATAATTAAGAAAATAGACCGACTTAATAAATGAGTCTTAGTGAAAAGGGCAAACTACTAGTCATTAGATCAAATATATCTATACAGATCACTCTTTGTATTTACTGAGAAACATTTTCATATTGTAATTCTAATGATAGTTTATAAGAGCAAGTATATATAAAAGCATGTATGTTATGCGCAAAAAGTAATAGCATCATATTATCATGTTAAAACTAACAATAATCTTGAGAATTCAAAGAAACCATTCATTATCCAAAAATGAACAAAGAATATAAAAAAGACTAACAATTATTATAAGTAAACTTATGTACAATATTTCAATCATGCTTTGAAGCTAATGTTATTAAAGATCATATCAAAATATGCATAAGAAAGCATATTATCAACATCACAACCTTTCATACCAATTTTAGGTAATCCCATCTTTCCATGTGAATAACATGTTTAAAAGTTAAAAGTATAACTACAACTATTTAGCCAAAAGTACTTTAAAAACTAATTTAAATTTGATAAAAGAGATTTATGGATTTGGGCTCCATTTGAGAGAATCATGTCTCAAGCATACACTTTGATCAATTGAATGACTTATCCTGGCAAGCTATGGACCCTGTGTGAATCATTCTTCAGGTCACATGTTTTATGATGCAAGTTAAAAGGAACAAGTTTCGTGTTTAGCAATTCATGAGATGGGGAAAGTATGAGTTTATACATGTTTCATGGTTTATTAATTAATTTTTTAATTATAGCAGGGCAATATTTATTTATTTATTATTTCTAGTCAAGTATGAAGATTTTAGGCATGAATGTTTTCGGAATTTAGTTTTGCAAGTGAATCTCAAGCATTTAGAAGTAATAATTTAGGTTGTGTTTGGGATGATTTTTTTATTTTATTTTATCTTTTTTAGGGGAAAAAACAAAATACTTTTGATAATATCATTAAGTTTTAGATTTTTCTAATTAAATAAAAATTATTTTCATGCTAAATATAAAATCTATAAAATATACTTTTTAGTTTTTTGATTTTGAGAAGATATTTTATATCAATAATTTTTTTTAATATATAAGACATTTTGTATCAATAAAAAAAAAATTTACTGCAAAAGTTAGTTTTTGACAAAAGTTAGTTTTTGACATTTGTATTTTTAAAAAAATTTTAATTTTTAATAATTATAATATAGTTTTTAATATAAAATAGATTTTTAAAATTTAAAAAACAAAAACTGAAAATAAATTTTGGTTTTGAAAAAAATAAAAAACTAAAACTTTTGACCTAATCTCCATATTAAAACCATTTAATATCATTCATGTCTCACTGAGCTTTAACTCTTTTATTTAAAGTTATATTACAAGACTTCCAAAATTGCATATTATTGCTTCTTAGAAGGACTTAAAAAGCTGGGCTCTTACTCCAATTTGGCCATGAAACTAGTGGGTGAGCAAATAAAGCAAACAAATATATTATATTAATCATATTAATTTTTAATATATATAGCCGGTTGGCTAACTTCTTCAGTTTTCATGTTTCATTAACATTAATTATAATTTGTAATTAAGTTAATTATATTTCTAACTGTTGTTAATAATTTTCTCTTAGACCAAAGAATGTGTTAAACAAGAGGTTCTACCTCCTAAATTTGAAAGAATCGGTTCACGAATCAACAATGTTCATCTAATAGGAGCAAGTAACAGTAAGAATATAAATGGAAACAAAGTCTCATATTGAATAAATACAAATCATGTGAGTCCTTAATATATAAATGAACTTTCCAATTTTAATATCTAGCTTCTGAGATTCACTTTCTCAAGAGTATATATCCCCAATATTTTTACATAGTGTCATAGAAAAAATGATATTTGTACCCCTCTTTTTTTATCACAATTAATTCATATTGTGATTTCTCTTTCAATTTTTGATACTCCATAGTGGGTTTTATTTATCCGATTATGAGCTTTCAAGATTTGTTCTTCGTCTGATATGGGATATTCTTTGAACTTTCAAACCTTTCGCCTGCAGTGAAAAGCCTCTCAAACTATAAATTCATTTGATCCAAGTTATTGGTACTATATAGATAGCACCAAGAAAGGGGATTGAATTAGTGGTTTGGATATGCAATATGAAATTAAAAATTCTAAACAAGATAAGGAAGAGAGAGAGATAAGACAAAAAATTTATAGTGGTTCATATGTTAACTAACCCTACATACACTTCCCAACCTTTAATTGGAAATTTTCACTATCTTTAGAGTTTTGCATGCTCACTTCTAACTTGGTATTTAAAGCTTACACTGAGCTTAGCATTTTACGAACTCACATAAAACCTAACCAAGAGTTTTTCTAAGGCTAACTCTCGAATCTTTTACATGTGTTTTTCCTAAAAGTCGACACTTAAAACTTTACAAGAGTTTTTGTCTTAGGCTAACTCTCAAACTTTTACAACCATTTTTATCTTAAGCTAACTCTCAAACCTTTATAAGTGTTTTTGTCTTAGGCTAACTCTCAACCTATGTTTCTAAGGCTCACAGTAAACTTTTACAATAGTAACTTTACAAAGATAATAAAAAGGTTAAAAACTCAAGAAATAAAATTACAAAAGTTTGGATACTTTTAGCACACTCTTCATCACTTGGAATCTTATTTGAGATTGTATTAATAAGCCTTAAAGCAATTTTGCCCATTTGTGAAGTGGGTAAAAAAGTCTAACTCTAACAGCCATAAAATCTTTTCGAATTTCTATATTAGACAGTTGTCAAAGCCGTAGAGCCTTTAGCATGGTTATGAATTTCATGTCTCTAACAGCTAATTGACATGTGACTTTTTCTCATTGGCTCTTCAACTATTCGTGGAAGCCCTCTAGTGACTATATGAATCTCATGGTAGCACTCCAAAATTAACAGTTATGATCTTCATATTACGCTCATATTCTTCACTGCGATGGCTTTTGTGTCTTTTGGCATTAGGTTTTATGAATGTTTGTCAGTGGGGATTTTCATCCCTATTCCCATGTGGAATGATACTTGTGACTTCGATACTGTTAGACTCATGGCCTTAGAGAATACGGACATAAACCTGGAGAAAAATGAAGTCGTCACCCTGACAGGCCGGAAAAAAGAAAGGGGTAGATGACTCGATTCCTAAGAAATTTTCAACTCCTATTGGGTTCGGAAAGTTGGTATACATAGGGAAGGTGAGAATGATCCAATACCCCTATAGCATCTGGTTCATTAGAACCAACCTCCATTTCAGGTCTAAATATTATTAAATTTTTAACTTATTAAAATATCATCCACATTACATGCAATTGTCAAAATAAATAATCATTGTATTATAAATCAAATAAATAAATAAAATGGGCACACATCTAAAGATGAAAACATACTCTTATAATATCTAATGTCCAAAATACAATAAAATAAGACACCCACCAATTTGGTGGAAACATGTCCCTTATAATAATCTCCAAATATAAATAAAATAAAATAAAATAAATAAGGCACCCACAAGGTAAAAACATGCCTTTTACAACTTTAAAACCCAAATAAACAAAATAATTCAATTAAATAAAATAAGCAAATCAAAATGTATCATCCATCATAATGCATGTAACAATAAATCAAATAATTCAATCTAGGTTTTAATCTTAAATAAAGCATTAGATATACAAAATTAGGGTTTTAATATATGAATTAGATTTTCTAGTGCTTTAGACATGCAATTAGGGTTTTTAGTTTTAGAAAAATATGATTAGAGTTTTGGTTTCAGAATTAGTGTATTGGTTTTAGAAAAACAGGATTAGGATTTTGGATGTTTGAAAAACTTAAGGTTTTGGATATTCGAAAAACTAGGGTGTTATGATTATATTAATAAACTTGGGCCACTGGATATTTAATTCAAATCAATAATGCATGAGGCAAATTGTTACTGGACGTGTTTAAATGAAGATACAGTAGATGTAAATTGATAGTATTATCAAATAAAGCTTACTGGACATAATTAAACAAAACCACAGTAAGTATGAACTTCTTGATATTTAATAAACAGAACTTGGTGTGAATTTAAAGAGTTTAGAAAACAAAACCTACGTTGAAGGCTCCACCAAATTAAATATATTGATCTAAGCTGCTGCCTTACTTGCCTGCACTAATTTTAGTTTTGGCCAGAGACTGCCTTATTTTGGTTGCTGTGTGTCTGTGTTATTTTTCTCCTTTTGATAATTGTTGCCTACTAATTGTTCTTAATTGCTCCCCCTTCTTGTCACTTTTTAATAATGTATTTATAATGAATAAATTAGGTCAAAACCAAAGTGTTACCGAGCCTAATCCAAGCATAATTCTGATTTTCTATTTAAGCACGGCTAAAATTAAAGCATATCGAATTAAAGCTTTTTAAATTCGACATGAAACCGAGACAATATCAAATTAAAATCAATTTAATTCGATATGATACCCATCCATATCAAATTAAACCTTGTTTAATTCGATATGGATGTTGTCCATATCGAATTAGATGCATTCCAATTCGATATGGAGCCTTCCATATCAAATTGGATGGCCTCTAATTCGATATGGAGCCATCCATATGGCTTCATATTGAATTTGGTGGCTCCAATTCTATATAGATGTTGTCCACAGCGAATTGGCTTTGCCCAAATCCAATTAAACCTAATTGAATTCCAAATTAGACCATTTTAGGGCTTTAAAGGCTGAACCGGCTAATTTCAGTATTTATAAAATTGGACCAATCTATTTAAAGGCTTTAAAATAGGTTTAAGCCATTAAGAATAGACCGATCATGACTTAGGCCTTCTTTAATTGGGATCGGACTAGCTTAGGGTCAAAATTAAGGGTTTATAGTTTGCCCCCTACTTGAACGATCTTGAATTTATTTAGAGAGTGAAAAGCAATATGACTTAGAGTAAATTTTAGATAATGATGGTTTCTTGACCCGAGGTTGGTTTAGTTTGGGTTCTGGACCCGAGATCAATTTGGATTCTAAACCCAAGATCGATTTGTATTTTGGACCCGAGATTGCTTTTGGGCTCTAGACCTCAGATTGGTTTAGGTTCTGGACCCGAGATTGATTTTGGGCTCTGGACCTGAGATTGGTTTGGATTCTAGACTCGAGATTGGTTTGGGTTTTAGACTAGAGATAAGATTTGGGTTATAGACCTGAGATTGGTTTGGATTTTGGACCCGAGACTGGATTTGAGTTATAGACCCAAGATTGGTTTGGGTTCTGAAACTGAGATTAGAGTTGGGTTCTGGACCCGAGATTGGCTTGGGTTCTGGACCTGAGATTGGCTTGGGTTCTGGACCCAAGATTGGTTTACGTTCTAGACCCGACATAGAATTTAGGTTCTAGACCTGAGATTAGTTTGGATTCTAGACCTGAGACTGGTTTTGGATTCTCAATCCGAGACTAGATTTGGATTTTTGACCCAAGATTGGATTTGGTACTTCAATGAATTTTTAGGCGACTCTAATATCCAGATGAAATCTACCAAGTGACAAAAAACCACTAAGCAACTCTAATATCTCAATGGGTCATTGGGCAATTCTAATATCCTAATGAATTCATCAAGGGACTCTAATATCTTGATGACCAAGAAAAAAAACCGTTAAGCGACTCTCATATCTCAATGGGTCATTGGACAACTCTAATATCTCAATGGATCTATCGAGCAAATCTAATATCTCGATAAAATTACCAAGCAATTCTAATATCTTGGTGAGTGAAAATAGTTATCGAGCTATTCTAATATCTCGATGAAGTCTACCAAGCGATTATAATATCTTGGTAATTCAAAACGGTCATCGAGGGACTCTAATATCCCGATGACAACCACCAAGTGACTCTAATATCTTGGTAGGATATTGAGTGACTCTAATATCTCACTATAAACAAACTTGGATATTTCAACATATCAATGAAAGCTATTCCGTCAGGATACTTAAATAAATCCAATATAGGCTAGATATTATGCCATCAGGATACTTCAATAAATCTAATATAGGCTAGGTAGTGGATGCTTCAACAAATCCACTTTAAAATGTCTGCCTTGTCATAAATGAATCTTTATCTTAATTCTCTATTCTTAGGGATGAGCCTTTGTCTTGCCTCAACTTCAGCTCTTCTAGCTGAATTGATCTAATCTTTATCTTAGACCTTTGTTTTGATCTTTTATCTTTTGTATCTTTATTCATTTGAGAGTTTTGATTTTCTTCTTATTCTATTCTTAAATGGATTCTTCACTTTGCACTTTTGTAAAAAAATCATCTATTCAGCTATTTTTGATCGTCATACCCTCACTTAGCCCCCTGCATGGCAAAACATTGAAGGTGAGTCTGGAAATATTTTACATATAAATTCAGAAATTGACAAGGATAAATTTTGCCCCCTGTATAGGCTTAAACCAATACACATTCTAACTAATGTCTATATTATATTAATTAATTAAAAATATAATAAAATATATTATATATATGGACAAAATTAAAAGTGGAAAGAAATAGAAACTAAAGTCTTCTTCATCTTCTTCTTCTTCATGTTGGGCCCGAACCACTATGTCCAAAGAAGTCAAGGTTTTTCATCTTCCAAGCTTCCAAAATTGAAAGGATTTCAAGGTTTCAAGTAAAGTTTTGGTGTTTTCCTCTTGAAATAGTAAGTTTTCTAACTTTTTCTTTGGAATTCCATGGTTATATGAATATGTTGAGTTTTGAATTTTCTATTAGCATGATTTAATTGCTTGATTGAGGTTGTATGAAGTTATTTTGAGTAGGTATTAATGATTTTTAAGTTAGATTGAAGAAATGATTGAGTTTAAGTTGAGTTGGTTGAAGAGAGAGAATTTAGGGTTATGGAACATATGGACTTTTAAGTCCATGTGTTTTAATTGTTTAATTTAATTCCAAATGTATTGTTTTGATGTATAAACAAAGATTTTAAAGTTAAATGATGGATTTGGTTAAGTTTGGCTAGAGTTTGGATAGGATAGTGTTGAATTTAGGGTTTTGGAAAGGGAATTTTCTAAGTGTTGGTTGATTGTTTGATTTTAATGTTAAAATCATGTTCTTTAATGAAAAAAGTGATGGAAATAAGCTTGGATTAATAATTGGAATGAGTTGGAATGAAGAACCTTCATTGGTGAAGGTTATGGCATTTTAGGGTTTTGTAAAAGTATGTGTGTTTTATTGAATGTAATTACTTAAAACATGTTATAATATGTTTTTAGTAATATAAATAAACTTAAAACACTAATTTAAATGGATTAACATAGATTTTCTAAGTTTAAGTAACGAAAGGTAAATTTTGGAAATTTATTAGAGTGATGTTTAATTAGGATTTATTACTGAAAATGCCTTAAAATATGATATTAAATTATTGTATTTGATCACATTTGGTATAGGCATTAAGAAGAAGTAGATTGTCCAACCCCAGTGTTGAAGAAAAAATTGGAAGTGAAGGTTAGTAGAAGATTTGTAGCTTGCATTGTAACATCCCCTGACAATTCTCATTAGAACTATCAGACAATGTTACTCGATATACTGTCAGTACTCAAATCAATTCATTTACAAAGTTTTCTTCCAACTAACAAAAATTTTTAAATAATAATACAATCTGTATAATACAACACTTATAAATCCAACATTTAAACCAATCTCCAATATCCCCAATAATCTAAATACTAATTATAAATCATTTAACTATCATAAGTTAGTCAAAACAAATAAATCTATAATACATTGCTTTATTTGATAATCATTCACTAGAATCTCAAACTTCATCCTCTAAATACATATATTCCTTTCATGTTTATAAATTTTTACAATTTCTCAAATAGCCAAACTAAATTGTACATATAAATTTCATAACTTATGAGTACAATATACAAAAAATCTCTACATATACTATAGATAGTTTCCTGAGATCCTTAATTCCACTTCTTAACTTGCTCCGATGACCTGATACCTGCGTGTCAGAAAATAATTCTAACACGCTAAGCAAAGCTTAGTGGTGCTTGTATAAACATATTTTGTCACTTAATATTAAAGAAAAATACTTATGGAAATATAGTAATAATACTCAATTTTAGTAATCATTACAATATTTTAAATGTTTTTAATAACAAACCAACATAATATTTTGATTACACAAAATAATAACTTTAACTCTATAAAAGTTATCATGCTACACTACACTTTTGGTATTGTAACTTTTTTCTTTTTGAATCATTTTATTTAAGACTTAATTTTTCATTTGTTAACATTGCTCATATTACACTTATTTATTTTTCAGTAAGTCTTACTTTTCAGTTTCATATATAGGATAATTTCATTCAATCTATAATTTGTAGCACTTAAATTTAGTACTATACTTTGGAGCACTTTGTATCTTATATCATTATATTCACTTTCAATCATTATAACACTTAGAAAGTTATTAATCAATTCAAAGTTATTAACCTAGGGTCTGATATCAAAATAAATGTAACACCCTTATACATATATCCAGTTTAAATAAAATACACGTATATGGTACAAAAATGTCACAACCGGATAAAATAAAAATTTCACAATTCAAAATTAAAATTCTAATTGCTTAAAATATGTATTTAAATAGTAACTAAAATATTCTTTCTTAATTATAAATTACAAAATAAGTATTTCATATAAAAATCACTGAAAATAATTTACCAGAGTTTTGTCTGTAATTTAGATAATTTCAAAAATTCAACAGTTACACAACCTGCACAAAAATCCTCCATATATATAATACATCACACATTTCCCCAACACTTCTCAATTTCTCCATATTTTCTCAAAATATTTATAAATATATATATATATATCAAAAACACATATAAAATTTGACTTCATACAAATTATCCAAAATATTCTTTATAATTTACAATATATATACTCCAAAAACAAAACACAATATACATAATATCAAAATATCAAAATATACTATAATATAAAATATATACATGTTGGCAAATGGCTGAGATTTTCTACCTAGGTGGGTTTGTAGAGAGAGAAAATAAGAATTTTAAATATGATTTTAAATTGTGGTACATGCATTGGCACTAACATTAGATATGATCTCTGATGTGGCAATTTCTATTGTATTTGCAGATATAGGTATTATGGCATCTCGGACGCACCAGCCTGTAGAGGGTAGTGTAGAGAGTGTAGCTCCTGATGAGGGTAGAGTTGGAGCCAGTGTTGAGACTACTGGAGAGGCATCTACTTCTATGCCTGTTAGACCAGCAGCTGAGGAGGTTCATCGGGCTGGGTACGACATATGGTGGAGTTATTAAAACAGGCTCCAATTTTGTAGCCACAGCTGCAACCACAGCCACAATAGTAGTTACCAACTAAAAAATATAACAAGTTGAGGAAGTTTGGAGCCACAGATTTTGTTGGCACTTCATATCCGGCTATAGCAGAGCAGTGGCTGGACAGGGTCCAGAGAGTATTGATTCAGTTGTAGGCTAGTCAGGAGGAGATGTTTGATTATGCTAGATCTCTTCTGCAAGGGGATGCCTTTGAGTGGTGAAACACAATTTCCCATGGTACAAATGATCCACCAATTCTGATTTATGCTGATTTCCTATAGGAATTCGAGAAAAAGTATACTCCTAGAGAGAATAAAAACTCTAAGAAGATGGAGTTTGTAAATTTGAGGCAGGACACAAGGATAGTGACAGAGTATGAGATTGAGTTCATATTGCTGAGCCAGTATACTAGAGGGATTATTTCATATGAGATTGACATATGCCAGGACTTTGAGGAGGGACTGAGACCATCTATTATGTGTCTTGTGGCAGGCTCTTGGTATCAAAATTTTTCTCAGTTGGTTATATCTACCAAGAGTGTGGAGAAGGCACAGGGTCTTGTAGTAGCTACCAGGGCAGAGGAGAGCAGATTTAGGAGACCCTAGAGTGAGGTAGGGTCTTTATCAGTGAAGAGAGGTCCAGGGGGATATCTACAGAGGTTCAGTAGGAGCCAAGGGCAGTATGGCATGTCAGCACAGCAGTAGAGACAGAGAACTATAGCCTCGGTAGCTAGTGCCTCGACCCAGTGACATAAAGGCTTGCTCCACCTACCTGTGCTCATTGTGGTAGGGCACATGGAGGTGTCTACCGGAAAACAAGTGCACCACTAGTTTGTTACAGATGTGGATAACCATACCATTTTCTTAGAGATTGTTTAGAGCCACCAGATGATAGACAGACATATACAACAGCTTCTTAATCCAGTGTCAGAGGGGGTCATGGTAGGAGAGATTTTGGTAGAGGTGGTGGATCCGGGACTGGTCAGAGAGGAGGTTCTACAATTGAGAGTAGACCAAAGGATGCAGGGCCATCATAGCGGGTTTATGTAATGCAGAGGCAGCTAGATGCTTCATCTGTCATAGCTAGTATTTTTACTTTATTTGGTACTTCAGTTAATGCATTGATAGACCCTGGGTTGACGCATTCATACATTAATGTATCCATCTTGCCTATGAGTGACATACATTCGGAGTCCTTAGGATTTGATGTATTGGTTACAAATCATTTAGGACATAGTATTATAGTTAGCAGGGTGTACCGAGATAGTCCAATTATTGTTCAGGATGAGGAGTTTCTCAGTGATCTGATTGAGATGCCTTTTAGGGAGTATGAATTGATTCTAGGCATGGATTTGTTATCTAGGCATGGGGCTGTGATAGACTATCAGCAGAAACTAGTGAGCAGAGACACCTTTCATCCATATTTATTTTAGTTGTATCAGTTAGGATGATGATTCAGAAGGGATGTGAGGCATATCTTGCTCATGTTATTGATACTAGAGTAGTAGGGTCCTAGCTTGACAGTATACTTATAGTTGCCGAGTTTTTAGATATTTTTCCTGATGAGTTGCTAGGGGTACCTCCTGAGAGAGAGGTGGAGTTTGCTATCGATCTAATATTTGGTACCACTCCTATCTCTATTACCCCTTATTGGATATCACCTGTAGAATTGAAGGAGTTGAAGGTACAGTTGTAGGAGTTGCTTGATAAATGGTTCATCCACCCTAGTGTGTCACCGTGGGGAGCACCTGTCTTGTTTGTGAAGAAGAAGGATGGCACCTTGATATTATATATTGATTACAGGCATTTGAATAAGGTGACCATCAAGAAAAAGTATCCATTACCTCAAATAGATGATCTCTTTGATCAGTTGAAGGGAACAATAGTATTCTCTAAGACTGATCTGAGATCAGGATACCATCAGTTTAGAGTTAGAGATGTGGATGTACCTAAGACAGTTTTCGGCATAAGGTATGGGCATTATGAGTTCTGGTGATACACTTTGGATTGACGAATGCACCAGCAGCATTTATGGATTTGATGAATAGGGTGTTTAGACCATACTTAGATCAGTTTTTAGTGGTCTTTATTGATGATATTCTGGTGTATTCGTGTAATGAGGAAGATAATGATAGGCATCTGCGGACTGTATTGCAGACTTTGAGAGAGAAGTAGTTGTATACTAAGCTGTCTAAGTATGAGTCTTGGCTCGAATCAGGTGACTTTTTTCGGTCATGTGATTTCAGCATAGGATATTAGAGTTGATCCGAGTAAAGCTGAGGCTATCTTGAATTGGAGTCTACCAAAGAATGTGACAAAGGTTAGAAGTTTTTTGGGATTGGCAGAATATTATTGTCAGTTTGTGAAGGGTTTCTCTATGATAGCTACACCACTCACCAGATTAGTTAGATTTGTGTGGACAGATCGATGCCAGATGAGTTTTGAGTAGTTAAGGGAGATATTGTCTTAGGCTCCTATCCTTACCCTGCCTGTGGAAGGTAATCCTTATGTGATATACAGTGATGCTTCACATAGTGGTTTAAGATGTGTTCTGATACAGTAGGGTAGAGTCATTGCTTATGCCTCTCAACAGTTGAAGCCTCATGAGCTGAATTATTCAACTTATGATTTGGAGCTAGCAACCATGATTTTTGCATTGAAGATTTGGCGGTATTACATGTATGGGAAGAAATGTTTCACTTATATTGATCATAAGAGTTTGAAGTACCTAGGTGTTCAGAGAGAGTTGAATTTGAGACAGAGACGGTGGTCGAAGTTGATTAAAAACTATGACTGCTTAATTGATTATCATCCTGCTAAGCCAAATGTAGTTGCGGATGCCTTGAATCAGAAGTCCATGGCAGGTTTGACTACTTATTCGCTCTCATTTCTTGTTGAGTTGAGAGCATTGTATGCCAGATTTGAGTCCTCTGATGATGGTGCATTGATGGCTTTGTTGCAGTTGAGGCCAATTTTATTGGATTAGATTAGGGAGGCCCATTTGGCAGATGAGAGAATTTAGAAAATTATGATGGATTGCCAAAAGGAGGAGAGTCGAGACTATAATGTAAGAGATGATGGCAGTTTGTGGTACAGAGATAGACTGTGCATTCCTAATGATGCAAGATTAAAGAGGAAGATTTTAAGGGAAGCACATCAGTCGTTCTATGCTATGCATCCTAGTAGTACTAAGATGTATCAGGATTTAAAGCAACATTATTGGTGATCAGTTATGAAGAGAGACATTGCAGAGTTTGTAGCCAGATGTCTCACTTGCCAGAGAGTGAAAGCTGAGCACTAAGTTCCTTCAGAGTTGCTTCAGCCATTATCAATGCCTAAGTGGAAATGGGAGCGAGTGATGATGAATTTTGTGACTGGACTGCCTTTCACCTAGAAGAATCATGATGCAATAAGGGTGATAGTTGATCAAATGATGAAGATAGCTCATTTTCTTCTAGTTCGGATGGACTACTCACTTGAGAGGTTGCCTAAACTGTATATTAGTGAGATAGTAAGGTTGCATAAAGTTCTAGTTTCTTTGGTGTCGGACCTAGATCCTCGGTTTACATCGAGATTTTAGAGGAGTTTACAGGATTCATTAGGTTCTCGATTGCATTTTAGCACTACTTTCCATCCTCAGGCAGATGGGCAGTCAGAGAGATTGATACATATTATAGAGGATATGTTGAGGAGCTGTATCATTGATTTCATTGGGAGTTGGGATAGGTTTTTTCCACTGATTGAGTTTGCCTTGTATGGCAGAAAGTGCAAGACACCTTTGTGTTGGGATGAGCTTGGAAAGGTAAGCTGGTTGGTCCTAATTTGATTAAGGAAATAAAAGAGAAAGTGAAGGTAATTCAGAGTCGTCTGAAAGCAGCTTCAGACCGATAGAAATCCTATACAGATTTGAAAAGGAAAGATATAGAGTTTAGTATAGGAGATAAGGTGTTCTTGAAGGTATCTCCATGGAAGAAGATTTTGAGATTTGGTTGAAAAGGGAAGTTGAGTCCTCGTTTTATAGGACCATATGAGATACTGGAGAGAGTTGGTCAAGTAGCTTACAGATTGGCTCTGCCGCCCGAGTTAGACTAAATACATAATGTCTTTCATATCTCTATACTTCGGAGATATAGATCAGACTCATCTCATATCTTGTTAGTGAAGTCTATTGAGGTGAATCCGGATATGACTTACGAGGAAAAACTAATGACGATCTTGGCACGAGAGGTGAAAGAGTTGAGAAACATGAAGGTGCCACTTGTTAAAGTTCTTTGGAGGAACCATGCCACTGAGGAGGCGACATGAGAGAGTGAGCAGATGATGCGGAGCCAGTACCTTCAGTTATTTCAGAGTTGATGTCAAGTAATTTCGCAGATGAAATTTTCTTTAGGGGAGAGAATTATAACATCCCTCATTTTTATAAAATAAAATAAATTAAATTAAAATTAAATTGGATAAAATAAATAAATAATTATATGGAAAATGAAAGATTTTAAGTGAGAAAATAGAATGTATATGTAAAATATATATTAAATATACATAAAATATATAAAAAGCCAACTCAAAGTCAACACTTTAAGAAGAAAAGTCAAAGGTCAAGTGGCATAATTGTAAATATACTTTGAAAAAATAAAATTATTTAAATAAATTAAAAATAAATTATTATTGAATGGAAGATGTAGTTTATAGTTTTTTTAAATAAAAAAATAAATAATTAAGAATATAATGAAATATATTATATATATATATGGACAAAATTGTAAGTAGAAAGAAAGAGAAACTAAAGTCTTCTTCATCTTCTTCTTCTTCATGTTGGGGCCGAACCACCATGTCTAAAGAACTCAACATTTTTCATCTTCCAAGCTTTCAAAATTAAAAGGATTTCAAGGTTTCAAGTAAAGTTTTGGTGTTTTCCTCTTGAAATAGTAAGTTTTTCAACTTTTTCTTTGGAATTCCATGGTTATATAAATATGTTGAGTTTGAAATTTTTCTATTAGCATGATTTAATTACTTGATTGAGGTTGTATGAGGTTATTTTGAGTAGTTATTAATGATTTTTAAGTTGGATTGAAGAAATGAATGAGTTTAAGTTGAGTTGGTTGAAGAGAGAGAATTTAGAGTTATGGAACATATGTATTTTTGAGTTCATATGTTTTAATTGTGCAATTTGATTCCAAATTTATTGTTTTGATGCATAAACAAGGATTTTAAAGTCAAATGATGGATTTGGTTAAGTTTGATGAGAGTTTGGATAGGGTAGTGTTGAATTTAGGGTTTTAATGGAAATAAGCTTAGATTAATAATTGGAATGAGTTGGAATGAAGAACCTTCATTGGTGAAGGTTATGGCATTTTAGAGTTTTGTAAAAGTATGTGTGTTTATTGAATGTAATTGCTTAAAACATGTTATAATATGTTTTTAGTAACTTAAATAAACTTAAAACACTAATTTAAAAGGATTAACATGGATTTTCTAAGTTTAAGTAAGGAAAGGCTAAATTTTAGGAATTAATTGGAGTGATATTTAATTAGGGTGTATTATAGAAAATGCCTTAAAATGTAATATTAAATGATTGTATTTGATCACATTTGGTATAGGCGTTAAGAAGAAGTAGATTGTCCAACCCTAGTGTTGAAGGGCAAATTGGAAGTGAAGGTTGGTGAAAGATTTGTAGCTTGCATTTGAGTGCTTAGTGAGATTTGTACAAACTTGTGATAAATTGAATATGTTTGCATTACCTTTGGCCTAACACATTTTGGATGAAAAATGTGTTAAGCTACTTGGTAGCATGAACATTCATGAACATTGTGTTATAACATGTGAATTGTTATGTATGCATTATGCGCATTATGGAAAGCCATTATTAATGGCTAAAATAAATAAAATGTGAATTATGTGTACTATGTGAAAATGTCCCAAAAACATTTGGTAATGTGATATTTATGTAAAATGAGATACATTGTGATGAAATGATGAAACATGATGAGATATGATGAATTGACATTGATATGAATGAGAAAAATGAGAAAATAAAGTAATGTGATGAGAAAAATGACAAGTGAGATAATGTGATGAGAAAAATGATTATGGAAAATATGAATTATTTGTGTGCCTAGTATGTTATTCAATTTCTGAAGTTTTGTGTTTGACGGCATGCCTATGAGGTTATCCTCATTATTTGCCTTCAGGGCTAGACACTATGCGTCACTGATACATTATTTGCCTTTTGGGGCTAGACGCTTGGCGTCATTAATTTATGATTTGCCTTTAGGGCTAAACGCTTGGCGTCATTTGTATATGATTTTCCTTCAAGTTTTGGCGTCATTTATGATTTGTATAGTAACTCTAGAATTTGAATGATATATTAGTTTGTTTGGGCCCATGTTTGTGTATGTGTTAATGTGAATTATTAAATGATGAAAGATTATGTTTTAAAATTGAATTTATATGCCACATTATGATATAGCATATAAAGGCATTATGCATTGGCATTTTTTTATAGTTTTGTTGTTATCAAAGTTTGTACCGAAAGCTTAGCGCGATTGTAATTCATTACCTAGGTGACAAGGGTGGTCCGATAGAGCTAGAGAGTTCTTCTAGACTAGGTCGAGTCTAGATTTGAGATTGCTTATTGAGTTTATTTTTGGGTACATCAAGATCAGAGTCATTTGCCAGCGTGTATATATTTTATATTATAGTATATTTTGATACTATGTACATTATATTATGTTTTTGTAGTACATATATTGTAAATTATAAAGAATATTTTGGATAATTTGTATGAAGTGAAATTTTATATAAGTTTTTGATATATATATATATATATATGTGTGTGTGTATAAATGTTTTGAGAAAATATAGAGAAATTGAGAAGTGTTTGGGAAATATGTTATGTATTGCATATTGGGAGTGTTTTTGTACAGGTTATGTAACTGTTGAATTTTTGAGATTGTCCATATTACAGACAAAACTCTAGCAAATTTTTCTTAGAGATTTTCATATGAAATGCTTATTTTGTAATTTATAATTAAGAAAGAATATTTTATTTACTATTTAAATACACATTTTAAGTAATTGGAATTTTAAATTTGAATTGCAAAATTTTTATTTTACTAGGTTATGATATTTTTATACCGCATACGCGTATTTTATATATATTAGATGTATGTATTATACATATATAGGGTATAAAGGTGTTACAGTCCTCCTCCGGCATCTCTTCAATTTTCAACTTCTTTTTAAACTTCTTCTCAAAATCAGCAATCATCTTCTTCATATATGAAGTTTTAGTCTTTTCTACAGTTGATTTTCTCACAGTCTTCGACTCTTTCTTCTTATCTTGAGGATCTTGAAAGTATTGAGCCCAATCATCATCATCATTATCATCAATAATCACCTTGTCATCATCAAAGGCTACCTCACCAACCTTAGTCGTTCGCTTATCCTTCTACTTCTTAGTACTAGCAGATACTTTAACAGTATTCCCTAATAATGCGGCCAGTTGGCTTTTTATGGTCTCAGCTAGGACCTCTTTTAGCTCTTTTATCTTGTAGTTGAGTGCATCATCTAACATTTTCTGAATCTGTTTAGGTTCCATTGCTTTTGGTGAGAAGCTTATTGAGTCGTGGTTAGATTCTACATCACTAGTGTAGGTCGGATTGCCACAGGCTCTTGAACTGTTATACTCCAAAAGTATGAGCCAGAAAGGGTCAATGACATGCAATGTATGTATGTATGGATGCATAAGTAACAAGTATACAAAGATACATAGGATGTTCCTTCCAACATTATATCTTCCACACACAAATGACAAGTCTCTTTTCTTAGGTATATGGTCAATAAAATATTAACATGAGATATCTTATTTATAAAAAATTTACTCAAGTGGTTTAACCAATAGTTGTATTTTCAAACTCAAAAGTCAGTCCATGATAATTTTCATTAATTAAATCTTTATCCATTAGTCCAATAAAAGGATAGCTTTTATGCTATATTTAGGATTAAAACCAAATTAAAGATTTTATCATAAATAGATTTTTCATTTGGAAAAGCAACTAATGATTCATGCCACAAACAAGCTCATAATTAATAATTATTAGTATAAATTAGACCCACAATTGATTTTAATATTCCATAATTGACCTAACTAGTTATAAGCCCATTTAAGAAAAAAGGTTTTAAAGTTCAATAAAATGTTATAAAGCCCACTGCAAAATGGTTTAAAAATAAATTTTGGGCTTTTAAGCTTGGGTGATGAGGTGAAAAAGAGTTTTGTATCAAAGTCCATTGTAAAAAGGTTTGTTTAAAAATGAATCGTGGACTTTGTAATTGGACCATGAGGTAGGAAAGAATTTTTGACCCATTTTAGAAACGTTTTATGTCCAAAGACCATCTTGAAAGTTTTGAAAATAATTTTAATCTTTTGGGTTTAAAGGAATAAAACTATTTTAAGATTATAATATAATTAGGTCATATTAGAAAAAAGAACAAACAAAATAGGCCAAGCTTCAAACAAAGATATATCAGTCATAGTCAAACAACAAGCATTTGGGTAAAAATCTAAGGAAAGTAACTAGGCCAATTACATGAGCTTTAACCTTTGGGATGAAAAGTTTAGGCTCCCATAGCAAGTATATACCCAAAGGTACAAGGCTATGAGTAGTTATGTCATGCTCGATCTCCATACCTAGAGTGAAAGTATGGTATCCCTTACATAACATAACACGGGTTACACATGGTATCCTAATTCATGCACACAATGCAATCTAAGTGATGCAATGGATAATATCATAATAAGGGAGAATAAAATAATATAAAGATCAACATAATTAACTTCTCTTATCTCCAGTGGAGTCCCCACTGTAAGTGGGGATTTTCACCCCCCACTCTCATGTGGAATGGTTCTTGTGACTTCGACACTATTAGGCTCAGGGTCTTAGAGAATATGTGCCTAAACCTAGAGAAAAATGGAGTCACCATCCGGACAGGCCAAAAAAAAGAAAGTGGTGGATGACTCAATTCCTAAGGAATTTTCAACCATCTATTAGGTTTAAAAAGTTGGGTACACTTGGAGAATGTGAGAATGACCCAGCACTCCTATAGCACCTGGTTCATTAGAACCTGCCTCCTTTTTAGGTCTAAATATTATTAAATTCTTAACTTATTAAAATATCATCCATATTATATAAATAATTATTTTATTATAAATAAAAAAACAAATAAAATGAACACCCATCTAAAGATGAAAATATGCCCTTACAATATCTAATATAAAATACAATAAAATAGGACACCTACCAATTGATAAAAATATATCCCTTACATTAAACTCCAAATACAAATAAAATAAAATAAATAAACAAGGCACCCATATACTGAAAACATATCTTTTATAACTTTAAAACTCAAATAAACAAACATAGTTCAATTAAATAAAATGAGCAAATCAAAATGTATCATCCATCATAAAGCATGTAACAATAAATTAAATAATCCAATCTAAGATTTAATCTTAAATAAAGCATTAGATATACAAAATTAGGGTTTTAATTTATGAATTAGGACTTCTAGGGTTTTAGACATGCAATTAGGCTTTTTGGTTTTAGAAAAATATGATTAGGATTTTGGTTTTAAAATTAGAGTTTTGGTTTTAGAAAAACAGGATTAGGGTTTTGGATTTTTGAAAAACATAAAGTTTTAGATATTTAAAAAACTAAGGTTTTGTGATTATATTAAAAAACTTGGGCCACTGAATACTTAGTTCAAATCAATAATACATGAGATAAATTGTTGCTAGACATGTTTAAATACAATATATGGTAGATGTAAATTGATGCTATTATCAAATAAAGCTTACTGGACATAATTAACAAGAACACAGTAAGTATGAACTTCATGATATTTAATAAACAGAACTTGCTGCGATTTTAAAGAGTTTAGAAAATAAAATCTGCTTTGAAGGCTCCACCAAATTAAATATGTTGATCCAAGCTACTGCCTTACTTGCCTGCACCAATTTTAGTTTTGGCTGGAGACTACCTTGTTTTGGTTGCTGTGTGCCTGTGTTATTTTTCTCCCTTTGATAATTGTTGGCTGCTAATCGTTCTTAAGTGCTCCCCCTTCTTGCTGCTTTTTAATCTTATATTTATAAGAAACAAATTAGGTTAAAACCAACGTGTTACCGAGCGTAATCCAAGCTTAATTTTGATTTCCTATTTAAGCACGGCTAGGATTAAAGCATATAGAATTAAAAGCATTTTAAACTCGACATGAAACAGAGACCATATCGAATTAAAATCAATTTAATTCGATACGGTACCCGTCCATATCAAATTAATGCATGTTTAATTCGATATGGACCTACCATATCGAATTAGAATGCATCTAATTCGATATGGATGGCATTCCAATTTGATATGGAGACTTTTATATCAAATTAGATGGCCTCTAATTCGATATGGAGCCTTTTATATAGAATTGGATGGCCTCCAATTCAATATGGAGCCATCCATATCAAATTTGGTGGCTCCAATTCGATATGGATGTTGCCCACATTGAATTGGCCTAGCCTAAATCTAATTAAACCCAATTGAATTTTGAACTGAATCATTTTAGGGCTTTAAAGGTCGAACCGACTAATTTCATGCCTTATAAAACTGGATCAATCTATGTAAAGGCTTTAAAATAGGTTTAAGCTATTAAGAATGGACCGATCATGACTTAGGCCTTCTTTAATTGGGACTGGACTATCTTAGGGCTAAAATTAAGGGTCAACAATGTTGTAGCAGTACTACTTTGAGTTCATGATGACTGAATGATTTTTCCTCTAAGAAAGTCCATGTGATAGTCATTGTGATCTCTTCCATGTGTTTTAACTTCTAATCTTATCAAGGTCAGAGGGGTAAGAGCTTGGGCACAGTTGTGATTTTTACTGTGAACAATATTATACTATCAAATCCATTTTTATAGTCATTACACCATTTTTGCAGTAGCTATATCATTGTCACAGTCGCTATCTTTGTTTAAAGGTCACCACACTATTTTAGAGGTCTCTACAGATAAGATTTTCAGTACTGCTTAGAACTTCAAGTTTCTAGCAATTTCAGCTTATTCTAAATTACTTATCTACCATATAAACACTCAATAAAGCTATTAGAATATTTTAATTTGTTTTCTAAAATCAAAATCAAGATTGACCTAAACTTAGATGAATATAAGTGTCAATTAGGCTTATAAAAAAAATCTTCTAGCCAAGTTGTCACTTGAAGGGGCTATTAAGCATAATATAATCTCATAAGGATTAAATATAAATTTTGAATGGACTTATATATAATTGAGCTCTCTAACCTCAATAGCTAGATTTTAAGGTTGACTCTCTCAAATCTATATTGAAAAATTCATCAAGGAGCATTGAATTTAGACAAGAAAGCATTCTTTATTCCGGTGGCTTGATCAAGCCATTATATATATATATATATTAGTTATTATTCTAGTTATATTTTTATTATTATCAATTGAATTTGATGTTTTTGTTGTAAAATCGAGAATAATTATATTTTTGAAGTTTAGCTTTGCAAAACATAAGTTCTGAGTATAATTTGAACAAAATATAACAACACATAAAGAAAATGAAGATGGAAAATAAAAAAAGGGGAAAGATAAACTCAAAAAAGAATGAAAAGCAACTTAATAAGTGTGGGAAAGCCCTAGAATTGAAATCACTATTGCCCAAAGAAAGATGGAGAAGAATCAAGACGTCCATAATCAATTTGAAGAACACACCATGTGGGACTTCATCATGGCACTGCCTAAAGGAAGACTTTTGCACAATCAAATCTGTTATGGTTATCCATGCCTATAGGACCCAAAGGCATGCACGTAGACTTCTTATAATGACTTGTTGTGCAGGATTCTCCAAGATTTTATCTAGACTATATTTCTAATTAGGTTAGGAGTCTTCATATTTGCTTTAAATTTATTCCTAATCAATTTAGAAGGCCCTTAAATTTATTCCTAATCAATTTAGAAGTCTCCTAAATTTATTCCTATTCACTTTAAAAGTCTTCAAAATTTCTTTCCTATTCAAGAAAGAAGACCTAATAGCACCTATAAACTAAAGCCTCCTTCTCCTCAATAGGATACCAATTCTTTTTGGAAATTTTCTGTCAATCTTTCAAGAATTCTTTGAAGAGAGAAGGAGGCTTGGTCTGAAAAGATATTCAAGATTAAGAGTTCCATTCAATCCAAAGACTTCATAAGTTTGATCTTTCTTATATTTAGTTTAATCATGTCTTATACTATTTTTTTTAGTTCTTTAGTTTTTATTTCAACTATGTGTAACCAAACCTTCAATTAGGGTCAGGCCCTTATATTGATTTACCTATGGAATAATCCACATTTATGTGATTCAATTAAAGTTCATCCTTTTAATTATTTTGTTAGATTTATGCTTAAGGCATTAATTATTTGGCCAATAATTAATTAATATGAAATATTGTGTGATAGAGCAAGAGTGAAAGCATGACATCTGTCAAGAGGTTGATTAAAGGATTCTCCCAAAACTTAATAAATTGGCTTAGTTACTTTTGATTACAAAAGTAGACATAAGGATTAAGTTTAATATTAATTTTAGTACTTGAGAGATACTAGAATTTAATTTAGGAGAATTCAACCAATAATCAAAAGAAAACTAAAATTAAATCAATTCCTTAATAAATCCATAGTTAATCAATTAACATAGTCTAACCCTAAGTTCAAAAATATTAGATAAACCCAAAATAACTTAGTTTTAGCTTTAATTAAGTTACTTTAGTTTTAAATTCAATTTATTATGTCTAAATAATAAATAGTTTGATTTTTTGCTACTTAGAATATACTTTTTTCGTGGGACGATAAATCATTCATCACATATAACTTGTTCACGACTTGTACACTTGTAGTTAACTAGACGAGGCCCTAACATGGCACTATTGTTGAGGAAGACAACTATTCTAATGTCAATAAGATTAGATTATTATTACTTTGGACTTTTTATTTTTATTTTTTCTAATTTTTTTCTTTTCTTTTCCTTTCATGTTTTAGGTTTATATGCATAGGAATTCAAACACCAAGCTTGAGCCATATAATCCTAAAATAGAGAAGCTTTGTCAAAATCAAAACAAGGAAAAAAAGGAAAGACAAAAGGAGGAAAAGGAGGAAAGCACTTCAACTGGATATCTTGAAGAAAAAGAAGAGGAGGAAGTTTACTTGTTTTAAGAAGAAGCAATAATGGGTGATAATCCTCAAAATATGTGTCATGACCCAAATCCAAGGACACATGATCTGCACTAGGGAACGAAAAAGCATATGTTCACGACTTGTACACTTGTAGTTAACTAGGCGAGGCCCTAACAACCTTTTGGCACTATTGTCAGGGAAGACAACTATTCTAATGTCAATACGATTAGATTATTATTACTTTGGACTTTTTATTTTTATTTTTTTAATTTTTTTTCTTTTATTTTCCTTTAAAGTTTTAGGTTTGTATGTATAGGAATTCAAACACCAAGCTTGAGCCATATAATCCTAAAATAGAGAAGCTTTGTCAAAAGCAAAACAAGGAAAGACAATAGGAGGAAAAGGAGGAAAGCACTTCAACTGAATATCTTGAAGAAAAAGAAGAGGAGGAAGTTTACTCATTTTAAGAAGAAGCAATAATGGGTGATAATCCTCAAAATATGTGTCACAACCCAAATCCAAAGACACATGATTAACACTAGAAAACGAAAAAGCATATGGCTTTCAGAACTCGTAGTTAGCCTGATAACTCATTTCTCGATAAATCTAGATTATGACAGTCATCCTTATCTCAAACTAGACCCACGAGTCCAATAATTATGCATGATTAGTACATCTCATCATTCACTATCAGACATCATTAACAACCGCATCCAACCAAATAACAGAACTAAACAGATAGATAAATAAGAAAAGAAATATCATGCGGAGTTCTAAGATGCAACAAATATAAAATAATTATACAATGATATATGCATAAAGAAAAATAACACTCTTGCCGAGAAAAAAGAAAGGCAGGTGACCTGAACAAGCAGTACTCTTATGCTCAACCTGCAACTTGGGAAAAATTGATGAACATAAATAAGTGCTCGAGTCAATGAGCTATATAGTAATTAATATAATATAATCATCCCAAGCACAAATATGCTTATGCAGATGCCAATCAATCAACAAATCACATAAGCAGCAAGGATAGGAGTAAGTCAATGAGGCCATATTAAACCTCAAAATGGAGAGCTGATCCCCCTATCTGGCTCTCTTAGTCCATACATTTCTCTTAGAATTCAATATATACGGTCCACAGTCATAGCCGTAGCCAAACAACGCTACTTAATTGACAAGCAACGCCGAGCATGAGAATGCCTCCGTTGTCATGACAGTCCTAACCTTTTCATCATATAATATTATCATATTATAACTTGTATCATCAATCATGTGTGATCCCACATCATCCTAACTCTATCCAGCAACAAATATTATGTGTATAAAAAAATATCAACTTATGCACCGACATACATTATGCATCTATACTCAAATGCTAATAATGTTTATGCAAATATAGTTATTAGCATAAATTAGGGGAGTATGGTATTATATTAATCTATATAACTCATTATAGATAAAATCCAATAACTCTCCTTAAAGCACAGACTGAAGGTGTAAGAACATCTGAAAATTATTTTCAAATGATAACAAAAGCTATTAGAATATAGACAAATACGACTCTAAATATTCTGTCAAAATTTCTACAAAGTCTCCCCTATAACTAGAATATCTTCCTGAAATAAAATCAAGAATAACACTTCTAAATAGTCACATAATAATCAACATCAATCCAATTATCTCATCTGGGCCTCCAATCCAAACTCAATATTCCCTTAAGATTTTAGGATATACATTAAATCAATTTTTAAACAATTTCAAGAAAAATAATTTTATAATTGCCCTTCAATTATAATTAATTAATATATAATTTATTTACCTTAATTTTCACAAATAATAACTTATTATGATCATGATAATAGTGAATATATATATATTAATAATAGTCAATTAAATACAACTTTTACTTAATTAGTTCTAGTTATAAGAATTATTTAAATTTTTAAAACACCTTTTAACTAAATTTGAATAAATTTTAGAGAGTAATTTACCTAATTATCATACAAATAAAAACAATTATTATTGACTTTAATTCTGTTGTTTTGCCATATTATTTACTTTAATTCTCTTATTTTATCTAAATAATTTATTTTATAAACTTTCAATATAGTACATTATCTGTTTAATTTAAATCATTCAATAATCAAATAATTAATTAATTAATCCTTAAATGCTAATTCTCTATATTATTAATAATTCTAATAATAATAACTAATATAACTAAATTAATCGATTTACTAATTAATTATTTATCAATTTTCTATTTATCAATTTTATTTTATTTTATTTATTTATTGTTATTATTATTATTATATATTTATATATTTATATTATCATTTATTTAATTTTATTTTTATCCATATTTTTCTTTTAAATATAATTAATTAATTAATTAACTAATAAAAATTATATTTTCAAAATTTATTTTACTTTAAATTTCTAACTAATTACATATATTATTTATTTATTTATTTTCATTTTTTATGCCAGAATTATGTGACTGTCGCCGAAACGTTGATCGAATTTCAATCAACCTAAAATATGCTCTACAAATTGCAAAGGATATACCAAAATGAAGTTTAAAAAGAGAGAGTTTTAAAAATACCAGTCTCGTCGAGAAAGGAAGTCAAAATCTGCTAAAATCTTCATTGAAAGCTCTCAGAAGCCGTCTCGTTTGTGTCGCACGTGAACAGTGCTGCAGTGGCTGATGGCGGCATTCTTGGTGGCACTGGACTAATCGGATGATGGGCTACATGGTGGTATTGTGCAGTGTCGATTGTTGATGACCAAACGATAATAGATCTAAGAAAATGTTGGACGCTCTCTCTCTCTCCCTCACTTTCTCTCTTTCCTCTGTCTGCTCTCTTTCTCCTCTTCTTTTTCTTTTTTTTTCCATTTTCTTTTCTTCCTTTTATTCTTTAACTAGTATATATATATATATATTTCTCTTTTTAATTTTTAAATCTTAAATATTTATTTAATTAATAATATTATTATTTAAATGTAATTTTAAAATAATTAAAAATTTTAGTTATTATATTCTTCCCTCATTTATAAAAATTCATCCTCGAATTTTTAAACTAAGGTAAACACTCAAGTGAAAAACCAAACTCCTCACACTTCCCTACGCACTCTGATATATATTATCATAAACACTGTAACTAATGTTCTTAGATTGACTATTCTATCACTTCGAGATCTTACTCAACTATTACCATAATTTATCTCTAAATGTTTGAATAGTCATTTTAGACCCAATTCTGATACGTTTAACTCGAAAATCCCAATCTTTGCAACTTTATAGTTCTTATCTCTTCTTGCATACTTTCCAAATACCAATATCATAGTTATTCCTAAATTATGAATCATTATACACACATTTTCTAGCCACTCAATTCAAATATCAAGTCGAATTCCTTATCATCTATTAATCAAAGTCAAAACTCAATGTTTTAATTCATTAATTAATTCAATTAAACCTTAGAATAGTAATCACTCATTTTTTACAAATGATATCCATGTACCCTAACTGAATTGATAATACTATTTTACATATTCGACTAATTAAATTCAAAAGTTTACCGCGTTTAATTATTCTCTACCACTTCAACTTGTCAGTGTACTCAACATTATTTCCAACATCACAACTCTGGCTACATTATAAGCATATATTCTTTAATCATTCAAAATAATTTTTACATCAACTAGTATTTCTATATTTCAATATCACATATATTTTCATACCTAAGCTAGTCATACACTATCCATTATCAAAATTTAAGTTTACTTTATCTTTATAATTCATAAATATTTTCTATCATCTTGTCCAATATCATTATTCAATCATCTTATTTCTTAAGCTACTAGGTATGCCTAAGGAACTACTAAGAATTTATCATTTCATGTGTTCGAAGAAAAACACATAACGTCATGATATACAATCGCAATTCATACTTTAAGGGTATATAAGTTGCAAAACTCATTCCTTGTATTTATCAAACACGTATATCATTCACATTCATATGACAACCGTTGAATTATAACCCACAGATAATGTTGAATTTGAGGCAATTAAAACTCAATCAAAATGAAAACGAAACCTATACTCCACATGAAACAAGAAATTAGACCAACTAGAACTCTTCCAATCATTGACATACTATAAGCTATAAAATCTTTTCTCTGATACCAACTTTGTCATGATCTAAATCTGAAGGCACATAATCAGCACTAGGGAATGGAAAAGCACGTGGCTTTCAGAACCCGTAGTCAGCCTAACAACTTATTTCCCAATAAATCTATATTATGACAGTCATCACTATCTCAAACTAGACCCATGAGTCCACTAATTATGCATGATTAATATATCTCATCATTCACTATCAGACATCAGTAACAACTGCATCTAACCAAATAACAGAACTAAATAGATAGATAAATAATTAAAGAAATACCATGCAAAATTCTAAGATGCAACAACTATACAATAATTATACAACGATATATATATATAAAGAAAAATAACATTACCATCTACAAAGCCAAGGTTAACCATTACCAAACCACTAGTGCAGGCCAACATTTTATATCTCAAGCCTATGATAATCAACATTTTCTATAGCTTAACTCATGAAGATGCCTACTCCCACATCTCCATCTTTCGTAAGATGTGTGATACCTTCAAGATCAACTCTTCCTTGTCTTACTAAAAGACAAGGCAAAAGAATGGCTCAATTCCAAAGAATCGGGCACAATCACTACTTGGGAATAGCTAGCCTCAGGCTTTCTAGCAAAATATTTCTCACCTACGAAGACTACTAAGCTGAGGAATGATATTACAAGCTTCATATAATAAGATTGGGAGAGTCTATATATGAAGCTTGGGAGAGATTCAAAGATTTACAAAGGAAGTATTCCCACCATGGAGTACTTGGTTGGCTCATCATACAAACTTTCTACAACAGATTACACCCATCCATGAAGACAACAATCAACAGAATAGTTGGTGGCATAATCATGAACAATCTCCTACAGATGCTCATGAATTAATTATAAAGATGGTAGCAAATAACTATCACTGGTCTTCAGAGTGCAATACCCCTAAATAAGTTGTTGGTCTTCAGAAAGTTGACAATCTTTCCTTGCTTGTAGCTACATAGATGCCATAGCAAAGAAATTGGAATATGTTACCTTATCATCTTCATCAACTTATGAAGAATGTGGTGGAAATCATGATATTATAGATTCTCATATTATGAAACAAGTATAATTTATTTGTAATCAAAATAGGGGCCAGATTTACCTCACGAAAACAATCATAATCCCATTTGGAGAAATCATCGTAGTCTATCTTGAGAAAATCAAAACAATCAAAAAACACCATATTAATCCCCCTTTTAAGGAATCAAAACCAAACACCTCAATCAAAAAAGAAATCATATGAATTAGACTTGGAGAAATTTATTGGGGTCACTTTTAGTAAGTTCGACAAGTTAAAAAAATAACATCATAGGCTTAGTTAAAAAAAATAACATCACAGGCTTAAAACAAGAGTAGAGTATATTGCAATCCCAAATAGAAAACTAGAGATACAAGTTGGTTAGATGGCAAGTTCTCTTAATGCTCATCTACAAGGGGCATTGCCAATCAAAAATTAATCTAAGAGAAAATTACAGAGCTATTTTCTTAAATAGTACACAGTTTGATGATTCTCTATAAGAGACTCCAGCTCTACAGATCTCTTCTTTTGAACTAGAAATCATAGAAAGTGAAGCTAAATAAGAGGAGGCACCTGTTAAATAAGAAATAAAACCATATGTTCCACCCATTTTCTTTCCTTAATTGTTGATACAGTATAAATGGAATCAACAATACAATAAGTTCCTTAACATTTTTAAGAAAATTCATATTAACATAACTTTTATAAAAGCTCTTTTTCAGATGCCATCATATACGAAGTTATTAAAGGAACTTGTGCCTAAAAAAAGGAAAGATGAAAGAAATATCCAAAGTTGTAGTTATTGAAGAGTGCAATGCATTAGTACAAAATCAACTTCCTCCTAAGCTTAAAGATCCAGGGATTATTTATATTCCCTATCAAATTGGTAGATTTAATTTTTAAAATTTATTATGTGATTTAGGTGCTAATATTAATCTAATGCATTTGTCTATATACAGGAAATTAGAATTCACAGAGATGAAACCCACCAATGTAATGTTACAACTTGCAGATAGTTCAAACAAGTATTTTAAAGGAATTGTAGAAAATGTACTTGTAAAAGTGCGATAATTCTACACCCCTATTGATTTCGTGGTTTTGGATATGAATAAAGATATAGATATTCTACTGATCCTTAAGAGGCCATTTCTAGCTACTGTTGGAGTTGATATTTATGTCAAGAGTGGCAAGCTGACCTTAAAAATTAGGAATGAGCAAGTGGAGTTTATTATGATGAAATCTCTATGGGATCCTACTTGCTTGACCAAAGGTCCTCAAGTGGAGGCAATTGATAAATCTTTTCTAAAAGATTTCAACAAGAAGGATCCATCCGAAGGTTGTCTAAATCCAAACTCCTATTCAAGAGAAGAAAGCTGTAAAGCAATACATTTAGCCTTAACCATGCATACCAGTTCACAATAAAAAATTAAAGGGTACAAAGAACTTGGGAAGCATAATTCCAAATCAACAATAGCAAGCAACATTATAGGAAAGAAAGTACTTTATGATCTTTCACCTTGAGGACTAAAAGCTATAGTCAAACTAAAGACTATAATTTAGTGCTTATTGAGAGGCAATATAATTTTTTTAGTCTAATTTTATTTTTTTTACTCTTATTTTTATTTTTTCTTTTGTTTTCATTTTAGGTTAAAATTTGATTGACAAAAACTCTTGGATGAAATTCTCTTACAATGGAAAAAATCAACTCATCATGGGCATGTATAACCCCTCCACCACACAATACCTAAACCACTGAGGATAGTGACTAGCTTTAAGTTTGGAAAAGTTTAGCCTCGAAAATTTAATAAAGTACTATATTTCCTCTTGAATTTATTTAGTTTTTCATAAATTTTGGGGATATAATTTATTATGGGATACCTAGTAGATTTTTTTACGGCACGGTGAAAATATTTTATAATTTTATTATTTAAAATTTTGCACTTGAATGATTGATTTCATGACAAGCCAATATTTTTTGTAATTCAATGATGCTAACTATGTTGATATACTTTTTATCTCTTAAAATTTTAAAATTTGAAATAAAAAGTTTTGCAAAGTGTTGTGCTCTATAGATTTTGACCTAAATTTATTTTTTAATTTTAGTTGAAAGTGATCAATTATGTATGCTTACTTAGAAAGGACTACTACTCTTTCATCATTTATTTTTTTATTATCTTATACCTAAGCCTATAACATATTTAAGATAACTTTTGATGTAAAATTGAACCTTGCTGAGCAGAGAAAAAGATGATTTAGGTATTATTTATTGAGTAAAATTTTTATATCTACCTTATTTGAACATTGCCTCTAGTTTTCTCCTTTGTGACAAATTGAATATTTTTTTAGCTTGATATCATTTCATTAAACTAACCCTAATTACTACTTGTTGTGTTTGATTATATTTTAAAATATTTTCTTATTGTGTATATTTATGTTTAATTGGAGATGAAGAGTGAATTAAAGATATCATAGCTCCTATAAATAAATATCCTAAATAAAGTTTAAAGTTTTAAAAAAATAATAAAAATCAAAAAAAGAAAATAATAAAGATAGAAGAGCAAAAATAATTTAAATCAAAGTATGTCAAAAGAAATGAGGATTGATAAGGCTATTAATATTGCACATAATATGAAAATTTAAATGAATTACATAAATTCGATACATATAACACGTTTATTTAAATAGATTTTTGAGAAAATATTATATATCAATAAAGTTCTTTTTTTTAAATTAGACGATTTACATCAAAGTAAAAATTAATTTTTGACATTTTTTTAAATTTTTATTTCTTTATTTTTTAATAATTAAAATTTTAATAATTATGATATATAGTTTTTAAAAATATTTTTAAAAAAATATAAAATAAAAACTAAAATTAGTTTTTGATTTTAGAAAAATAAAAATGAAAAATCTACAATGAAAACGAATACACCCTTATTTTTCTTAAAATATAGAAAATAATATAGCTTTTTAATAGGGTTAATTAAACATATATATATATATATATATTTGTTTTTTCAATTTTATCATAAATTTTTAAAGTGTTAAAAAATGCATGAATTATAAATTTTATTTTAATTTTGTCATATTTAACAGGAAATTTAATTTGTCATATAAAATTACTGACATGTCAGTTTTTATAACTGATGTGGACTGCTGAGGTAGATTAAAAAGTGGTTAATTATAAAAAAAAAACTTTAATATGTTATTTATTTTTAACATGAACTTTTAAAAAATATTAAAAGAATACATGGGTTATGTATCTTTTTTCATAATTTTCAATTTTATCAAAATAAATTATTTTACCTGATAAAATGCTGATGTATCAATTTTTTTTATAAATTATTTGAGTTAAAAATATTACTAGTATGTTGTATTATATTTCTTAAAAAATCATTCCAAAAATGAGAAAAACAAAACAAGAATCCTGCATTTTCTAACTAATGTGATGTTGGTTTTCTTTTTAACACAAATTAATTCTCTTTAAAAATACATTTTGATAATGCAAATGTACCCTTTTTTGCATTATTGAAATTGAATATGTGAGTGTATTTTCTTTATATAATTGATATTTTATTTTTGGATTATTTTGAATATTACTTTAGTTGTGGATTATTAAAAAGTTAATATTGAGTTAATTTTATATACTGTTGAAGTTAATTTTATAACTTTATTTAATGATATTCATATATTTACATAGCATTTTCAATTAAAAAATTAATTTTTTTAATTTGGAATTTGGGATTATTTTGAACAAATATAATATAATACCCTATCAATATTTTAACTCAGATAGTTTATAAAAATCGATATACCAATATTTTATCAAGCAATATAATATTTTTCATTAAAAAATATAAAAAATTTAAAATGAAATATATAATACATGTACTATTTTTGATATTTTTAAAAAGTCTATGATTAAAAAAAATGTTAAAATTCATGTTTTTTTTTTGTAATTGACCTATTTTTTATTTATCTCTGAGCAATCAACATATGTCGGCTAGAAAAATTAACATATCAGTAATTTTGCAAGTAAAATTGAATTTATGATAAAATTAAAATAAAATTTATAATTTATACACACTTTAAAATTTTAAAAAATTTATGATAAAATTAAGAAAATTCTAAAGTTAATTTTTTAACTAACTATTTTTAATAAATGTAATATTGCGTATTAATATGTAAAAGAAATAAAACAAAAAACTTAAGTTCAGAAAAAAAAAATAAAACAAAAGACTTCAGTTCAAAAAAAAATAAAACAAAAAAAAAAATAAAACAAAAGAGAAATCAAATTGATAAAAATAATTAAGCCAAAAGATATTGACCAAAAAAAAATTAAGCCAAAAGACAAATTGAGGAAAAAAAAAAAAAAGGAAAAGCTGCGCGTTGAAATGCTGCCATGCCAAGTCAAATAAACAATAGGTGTAGTAAGTCGTTCACATTAATGTTTGACTAACGTTTACGCGTTGGGTGCGAGCTTTGCTTCCCCGCACAAGGGGGAGTAGAGAAAAGTAGGCAACCAACTTTTTTCCTTTTTTTTAATAAATTACATGTTTTGAATCCAAGTTTTTTTAATTATTAATAAAGAAGAAAATTTTAAAAAATAAAATATTATAGAAACAAATAAAAATTTTTAGAAAAAATATGATATATGTTGAATAAATGTTAACTGTATTTTCAATATATGTTGTGTATATGTCATGAAAATGAAAAAATAAAAGCATAACATTAATGTAAATTTAAAATTATAAAAAAATTGAAAATATTTAAAAAATAATATTTTATGTGATTTCCTAAAAAGGCAAAAAGACAAATAAATAATCAATAATCATACAGCAAACTCACTTTCTTAGATTGAAAACAAATGACTAGGCTTTCAAAAATACACTAGTCCTTTGCTGCATTGAGTACAAAAAATAGGAAAAATAACTGTTTAATATCTATAAGTTCTGATTAATCTCTATTATTCTTATTAAATAATAACTAAATAATAACTTTTATTGAAATCCATTCCATCATATAAAAAAACTGACATTATAAAATTGAAATCTGTTTGGTATATGAAAAAGTCTTGATGTCAACTTTTTTTTTTCTTTTATCATATTGTTTAGAAAATTAATGTTGATAAGTATTGATTGACTGGTTGGGATTATCATCACAATTGTTTTACTTTGGGTTTAAAGTGTACCTCACTTAATTATCCCAATTATATTTTAGTTCAGTAATGACTAATAAAATCAAAATTAAGACTAATAATTGAAAGGTTTATACGGAATTAAAATAAATATAAGAAAATTTAAGCTATTAATTTGATTGATTAAAAGAAATATTTTACTTTAGTTTTTTGGCATTTTGACACCAAAGCATTAAAACTTAAAGTTGGAATTATTATAACTTGAAAATAATTATAAAAATATTGTTTAATTTACAATAATTTACAATAGTTGGAAAAAACTTGAATTAATATAAATAAAAAAAATCAGGTGGAGAGTCCCAACATTTAAAGCTATCATAATTGACGGAGCTCCTATCTAAAATACGAGCCTCTGTATTAGCTAGCCTCCTATCCCATTTAACCTTAACAACTCATTTCTTTTTTACCCCCTAAGTATGTGGATATTTCAAAACGATTTGATATCCCACGTTAATATATATATATATACACACACACACACACACAAATACATATATATACACATGTATATAAGCCGAACCTTTAGTTTATATATATTTTTTCTCTTTGGGAAGTAAAGAGCAAGAGGGATGAGCTAGTGATGATGAGGTGTACCTTAGGCAAGCTCTTAGTTTGGGCTCGAATGCTGCTAGATTTTTAGCCAAGGCCTAATAATGAAGCAAATATTTATTTTTTTATTTAAGAATATCATATCAAGGTATTATTTTAGGAATATATCTAGCTATGTGATTATTTTATTTTTATATTGCATTCTTTTTTATTTTTGGCATTATGTTGCCAATTTATTTACTTTCCTTATTTGGAATTAGGATTTCTGTAACTTTAATACTATATATTGTAATATTTTAAGAAGATGTAAGGTTTTTTTTTTTATAATGAATAATATACCTACAGAGATGTTTTTTCTCTTTGTGCTTATTTTCTTGGTAATTCTTAGACTAAATAAGAAATAACACCTTTATCCTTTATTCGATTACCTTTCTCTGCGTCAGTTGGTATTAGAGCCAGGTTTGCTCCTAGACAATTATGGCGCTAAGAAGACAACCACAACAGCGTATAGAGGAAGTTTATGAGCATGATCTCATGACTCACCTTGAGCGCCGCCTTGAACAAATGATAGACCTATTAACAAAGCGAATGATGCAACTCATGGAGGATAGGTTAGAAGCATGATTATTGCATATTCTTGGTTTAGATGATGGGAAAATCCAAATGGAAGTATTTGACGCAAATGAAAAATTACAAGCGGGTGATTATTTAGAGAATGATTTCGAAGAGTTAGTACTAGTTTTTGATGAATATAATGATGAGATAGAGGAAGTTGAAGAATTGCAACTAGTTTTTGATAACTATTATGAGGAGATTGAGAAACTTAATATTTCACCAACTTGTAATGAGCTCATCGTGGTGCAGAGAATGATGACGACAATCAATCAAGAAGAAGCAAAGAAATTGGTTGGTAGTTCTACAAGTATCAGAATCAACCAAATCAATAGGAACATATTTGTTGAAATATGTGATCTGATTTAGAAATAATTTCAATATTTCGTTAAAATCCAGCTGCCATTCAAAGAATTTAAGGAGTTGGTTAATGATGATTTGCCAGTCAATTCACGATCTCTAAGGAATACTGAATATGTCATTGTAGTATTTCAGTTATTGATTCTTCAGCATTATAAAACTCGAGGTCGAGTTTTTTCCAAGCAGAGGAGAATGATGAAGTAAATATTTATTTCTTTATTTAAGAATATCATATCAAGGCATCATTTTAGGGATTTGACTAACTGTGTGATTATTTTATTTTCATATTGCGATTCATTCTATTTTTGGCAATATGTTGCTAATTTATTTACTTTCCTTATTTGGAATTAGAGTTTTTGTAAACCTAATATTATATATTGTAATGTTTGAGAAGATGTAAGGAGTTTTTTTTTTATAATTGAATAATATACCTACAAAGAAGCTTTTTTTCTCTTTGTGCTTATTTTTCTGGGAATTCTTACACTACAAGAAAAACTGAATCAGACAACGGTTAAGGAAAAAACCATTGTCTGAAAAAAATAGACAATGGTTTTTTGTTTTTCCCAAAAAAGCGTTGTCTGATTAATTTTCAGACAAGTGTTTTTGGTTTTTTTTTAACCGTTGTCTATTAGGTATCATTTTAGTCACACCAGACAACAGTTTTTTAGGGACCGTTGTGTAATATATGTTCAGACAACTATTTTTCTGGTCATAAAAAACCGTTGTCTAATAAGATGTTTCGGACAACGGTTTTTTTTTCGAAAATGTTGTATAATTCAGCGTTTCAAACAACGGTTAAAAAAAACCGTTGTCTGAAGCAAGCATACAGACAACCGTTTTTAGGGACCGTTGTGTAATATATGTTCAGACAATTGTTTTTTTTGTCAAGTATATATTAGTATATATTAGTATATATACAAGTATATACAAGTATATACATAAGTATATATTAGTATATATACAAGTATATATATTTGTATATACAAGTATATATTAGTATATATATTAGTATATACAAGTCTATATAAGTATATATTAGTATATATAGAAGTATATATATTAGTATATATAAGAATATATTAGTATATATACAAGTATATATTAGTATATACAAGTATATATATTAGTATATACAAGTATATATAAGTATATATATAAGTATATATTAGTATATATACAAGTATATATAAGTATATATATTAGTATATACAAGTATATATTAGTATATATATTAGTATATACAAGTATATATATTAGTGTATACAAGTGTATATATATAAGTATATATTAGTATATATACAAGTATATATAAGAATATATTAGTTTATATACAAGTATATATATTATTACATACAAGTATATATTAGTATATATATTAGTATATACAAGTATATATATTAGTATATGCAAGAATATATTAGTATATATATTAGTATATACAAGTATATATTAGTATATATATATTAGTATATACAAGTATATATTACTGTATACAAGTATATATTAGTATATATACAAGTATATATTAGTATATACAAGTATATATATTAGTATATACAAGTATATATTAGTATATACAAGTATATATATTAGTATATACAAGTATATATTTGTATATATACAAGTATATATATTAGTATATACAAGTATATACAAGTATATATATAAGTATATACTACTATATACAAGTATATATAAGTATATATATTAGTATATACAAGTATATATTAGTATATATATTAGTATATACAAGTATATATTAGTATATACAAGTATATATTAGTATATATATTAGTATATACAAGTATATATATTAGTATTACAAGTATATATTAGTATATACAAGTAAATATATTAGTATATACAAGTATATATTAGTATATACAAGTATATATTAGTATATATATTAGTATATACAAGTATATATATTAGTATATACAAGTATATATTAGTATATACAAGTATATATATTAGCATATACAAGTATATATATAAGTATATATATTAGTATATATTAGTATATATAAGTATATATTAGTATATATATTAGTATATACAAGTATATATTAGTATATACGAGTATATATATTAGTATATATTAATATATATACAAGTATATATAAGTATTTATTAGTATATATACAAGTATATACAAGTATATATTAGTATATATGTTAGTATATACAAGTATATATTAGTATATATACAAGTATATACAAGTATATATTAGTATATATATTAGTATATACAAGTATATATTAGTATATATATTAGTATATATTAGTATATACAAGTATATATATTAGTATTTACAAGTATATATTACTATATACAAGTATATATATTAGTATATATACAAGTATATACAAGTATATATTAGTATATACAAGTATATATATTAGTATATATTAGTATATATACAAGTATATACAAGTATATATATTAGTATATACAAGTATATACAAGTATATATTAGTATATATATTAGTATATATTAGTATATATACAAGTATATACAAGTATATATATTAGTATATACAAGTATATATTAGTATAAATATTAGTATATACAAGTATATATTATTATATATACAAGTATATACAAGTATATATATTAGTATATACAAGTATATATATTAGTATATATATTAGTATATACAAGTATATATATTAGTATATACAAGTATATATTAGTATATATATTAGTATATACAAGTATATAAGTATATATATTAGTATATATAAGTATATATTAGTATATACAAGTATATATATTAGTATATACAAGCATATATATTTATATATATATTAGTATATACAAGTATATATTAGTATATATATTAGTATATATACAAGTATATATAAGTCTATATATAAGTATATATTAGTATATATATAAGTATATATAAGTATATTTTAGTATATACAAGTATATACAAATATATATATTAGTATATACAAGTATATATTAGTATATATATTAGTATATACAAGTATATATTAGTATATATATATTAGTATATACAAATATATATTAGTATATAAAAGTATATACAAATATATATATTAGTATATATACAAGTATATAAATTTATAAGTCAAGTATAAGCACTTATGGATGAATTATAAATTGAAATTTATAAGTAATCTATATAAGTGAATTTATAAAGTTAATTTAACAAAATTTTAAAAAATTCATTTTGTTTCAGAAGAGGGATGTCAAAACTTCAAAAATTTTGAACACTTAAATTCCCCCCTTTATTTCCAAAAAAAAATTTCATTTGCCCCCATTTTGCCAAAAACACTTAAATTCCCGCCCTTTGTATTCACAGATGTTTAAGAGCGCGTGTCCAGAATCGTATAGCTATGCCTATGACAATTCAAAAATTTCACCTGTAGTGGTGCTAATTATACAATCACATTTTGCCCTAATTTACACAGGTAACAACTTATTTCTAACTTTTCAAAAATTCCAAGACCCTTTTGCAAGTTTTATGGAACCAAATCAACGGCTGCAACTACACCCAACACTCGAACAAGCTTTGGGTTTAAGGACCCGATGGAAACTTTCACAGTAAATGTTGAGAGAGCAGAGAATAGGCCACTAAATGTGCCCTTGATAGCTCCTTTTACAATTGCCTCCTCCAGGCTTGATAAAGTAGAGAACATCGCAATTAGGATTGAATTAAGTAATGGGTGGGTTGGATGGGGTGAGGCTCCGATATTGTCGTTTGTTACTGCAGAGGATCAGCCTATGGCTATGATGAAGATTGGGGAGGCTTGTGCGTTGCTGAGGAGCAATTTGCCGATGACGTTAGGTTCACTTTTGGAGAAAATTGGCAGGATTCTTCCTGGGCATGAGTTTGCTTCGGTGAGTAGAATTGACATTTTTGTCTGGTTTTGGGTTTTTAGGATTAGATGTGGTTTTGGTTTTTTTTTTAACTCTACTAGTATCTCTACTAATATGCTTTCGCTAGTTTGGTGATTGCTTGTTTATTGAATGCAAGTGAGTAAACAGTTTGGTTTGTTAATTAGTTGGATGTGGATTAAGTAATCAATTTAATGTGATTGAGAAAATATAAATTGCATAATAGAAGTAAACATGAAATTTAAAATTTAGAGAACTCTCTCTCTCTACTCTGTTTATCCTGCTCAGCTGGGTGATATTAGTTGAAATGCACAACTTTTAGTTTTATTATAACTATGGTGAGAATAAAACAATATATGTGCATGTTCTGTGATGGGTGATGACACGGTGTGTTTGATTTTGTGATTCAACTGCATTTTGGCAAAAACTATTTTTACAATATTTAGAGTAGGACAAGCTAGAATTTTTAACTTCTTTCAATCCATATTTACCAAAATCAACTTTTTTTTTTAAGTCTCATTGTAATTTAGAAAAACAAACACCAAAATCAATCGCTAACTGGACCCTAAAGTAACAAACTCAGAGCAAGTTTTCTGATTTTTCTGGTCTCTTTGATTCTGTTAGATCTTAAATGGTGAACTAATTTTGCAAGATAAGCATTGTGAAATCATAATTCATGAAATTATCCACTCATCTCAGCTTTTGGTGATATATTGTACAATTGAAGAACTTTTGTATGTAGGCGCTGATAACGATGAGCTGTTGTTTGTTTTGACTACACATCCATTTACTTGTAAAGGCTGTATTATATCATTACAGGCAACAGAGTTCTAACAGAAACTAATCATCCTAATTATTTGTTGTTCATTTTCTTTTCATTTTTGTACCTAAAATAGAATTCTATTTTTATGTACTTATAATCTGTTTTTACTCTTAAAGGTTAGGGCTGGAGTTGAGATGGCGTTAATTGATGCTGTAGCAAATAGTGCTGACATAACTTTGTGGAGACTATTTGGTGGAGTTTCAGATAGCATAATTACTTATATAACAGTTCAGTGCCTTTGGTAGTGATTCTATAATTAAAAGATACTTTTTTCTTTTTGTTTGTGATACATTGCCTTTCGAAATTGGAGGCTTTTGCATTTTACTTCATTGATTAATAAATAAGAATTAAATAAAAGCTTTATCCTTGAAAAGACGCTTATCTACTTTACCCATGTAGATTCCCATTGTATCACCTGTGGAAGCTGCTGAATTGGCTTCAAAGTATCGCAAACAAGGATTCAAAACTTTGAACCTCAAGGCGGACATTGAAGTTCTTCAGGCCATACGAATAGCCTATCCTGATTGCTTATTTATCTTGGATGCTAATGAGGGGTACAAAGCCAAGGAAGCTATTGAAGTTCTTGAAAAATTACATGGTAAAGGATGCATGTTTACTTCTGCTAGCACTATTTGGATTTGAGCCAGCCTCTCTAGTTTCTATGTATTTGGTCTCTCTTTCTTGATTTCATATCCACATGGTGCATCTTTGAATGCTCTTCTCTAGCAGATTTTGCCGGCTGCAGCTTTAGTTGCCAGTGCTGCTTTTCCTGCAATCTGTTTAGAATGGGACTGAATGAAATATCTGTCCATTACTGAACATCAGTACTACTAGTGCTTCCGCTCCAATTAATTTGCAACCTTGAACATTTAGCCTGCTTAAAACACTCTTTAAAATTTATCCATAGTGATCCTCCTCGCACTAGAGTACTAGCTTTGTATTTACCACATGTGACTAACCAAAATTTGATTCATTTTTCAGTGGCTACGCAGAGGCAACTTGGAGTATAGTGATGCCGACATCAACGAGATTAGGATTGACTTCGCCAAATATTTCATGAAGCGTCATTCAAGTTGAAGTTAATAGTATATTTCAGTGATATATGTATAGTGTTGATTTTTTTTAGTTTGTTAATATGTTGAATGGTTGAATTTGTGGAGGTTTTTTTATTCCCAAATTTGCAATCCTCCATTGTAAAGTGTTGTCTTATATGTATAATGTACAGTTTAACAGACAATGGTGGTGAAATGAAAATGAACATTGAAACTATTGTCTAATATTCAGTGTGCCACATTAATTAACCGTTGTATTTAGCGTCCTTCTACAACGGTTTTAGATTAATTGCAATCCTTCATCAGACAACGGTCAAAAAGCGTTGTCTAAACCTTCATCGGACAATGGTTAAAAATCGTTGTCTGATAAAACTAAAAACCGTTGTGGAAACCATCTTCAGACAACGGTTAAAAACCGTTGTCTGAAAAGCTATCAGACATCGCCTCAATAGACAACGGTTTTTGTCTTCATCAGACAAAGGTCAAAAAGCGTTGTCTAAACCTTCATCAGACAACGGTTAAAAACCGTTATCTGAAAATTTAGAAACCGTTGTCTGACAATTTAGAAACCATTGTGAAAACCATCAGACAACGGTTAAAAACCGTTATCTGAAAAATTAGAAACCGTTGTCTGAACCATCATCAGACAACGGCCAAAAACCATTGTCTGATAAAATTAAAAACCGTTGTGCAAACCTACATCAGACAACGGTTTTAAAACCGTTGTCTGAAATGCTATCAGACATCGCTTCAATAGACAACGGTTTTTGTCTTCATCAGACAACGGCCAGAAAGCGTTTTCTGATTCAGTTTTCCTTGTAGTGTTAGACTAAATAGGAAATAACACATTTATCCTTTGTTTGTTTACCTTCCACTGCATCACTTAGGTTCTCCAGCTACTAGCTCTCCCATCTGTAAGATGAAAAAGATGCAGATCGAGCTACGCTTGGAAAACTCTGATGCCTAATTCAAAGCTCGATCGATCCGAATGTAAAGAGAGTAAGAGAGGGAGAGAGAGAGAGAGAGGTCCTTTACTTGTGGGGCTTTAATTTTCCCTATATATAGTTGGTGGAGGGAGACAACCTTTGATGTGGTATCAATGCTTATTGCAGGTGTCTCAGTGCCATACGACATTTGTGTTAGTAAGCTGTCTGCCCAGACATGAAGAGCTTGATCAGACTAGATTGTCCAAAGATGAGGTTCATCTTTCTTTTATAGAGTTTAGTCTTTATGCTGAAATGACAATGGCTCAACCAGGGAGCTTGGTAAATGGAGGGCTAGTATCACCAGCTTTCCTTTTAGAGCTTGGTCTTGATGTTGAGATAACAATGGCTCAGCTAGGGAGCTTGATAAATTAAGGAATAGTATCACTAGACCCCTTTAGTCATCTAACATTTATGTCAGACTCAGTCGTATTGTTATGTAAAGGAGCTCGACTAAGAGTACTGAATCATGATGCAATGAAGCTGGATGATGACATACAGAGCTCAAGTATGGAGTTTGGTGCAAGGACATATTACTTCAAGGAGCTTGATTGCGATGCTGTGATTACTGAAAATCATGAAAGTGGCTGAGATGCTTGGGTAATGAGTCTGTTATATTATGCCAAGAAGTGTCTCTTGAGGTGCTAAAAAGGGGAAACGTGTCACAAAATGGAAAGACATCGCTTTCAATACCGTGTTGATTCTTTGGATACTATGGTAATAGTTCGGGTGGGAGCTCAAAAGTATAACTCCTGCATCATGCACTACTGATGTCGGTTCATTAGCTTTTTTATACTCTATAAATAGGGAGGTGGGGTAAGCATTTACCTTCACTCAATTGCATAAAATGGTGTGAGGAATTATGAGTTCAAGTGTGTTAGAAGAGGCAAGAGATGTAAGGCCTCCTATTGCTCAAAGAGAGGTCTCTAGTCCCAAAAAGGAGGCTCGGGTAACCGAGCGATCAGAGCAAGTTACAAGGAAACTTTTTGTGCTGGTTGATAAGGAGGAAGAAGATAGGGCTAAAGGTGGTGAGGTCGCTGTAAGTTTTAAGAAAGCTCGGATAAGGGACATTCGATCTTTTCTGATAGACAGAGATCTGGACGGGATCCAGCATAAGTATCTTATACCTGGAGAGGAAGTACGAGCCTATGACGATCTTCCTGCTACTCATCTTATGATGTATAAGGAAGATTGTGAGCGGAGATTTTTGCCTCCACTCCCGGTGGAATGGTTCTTGCGACTTCAGCACTGTTTAGGCTCAGGGCCTTAGAGAGCACGGACCTAAGTCCGGAGAAAATGAAGTCGCCACCTGGACGGTCTGGGAAAAAGAAAGGGGTGGATGAATCAATTCCTAAGGAAACCCCAACCCCCTAATGGGTTCGGAAAGTTGGGTACGTGTGGGGAAGGTGAGAAATGGCCCAGCACCCCCACAACGCCAGATTCATTGGAACTGGCCTCCTTTACAGGTCTTAATATTATAAAATTCTTAAATATAACAATATTATCCATATTACACACAATAATTAAAATAAAGCATCGATATATTGAAAATCAAAACAATGTCCAAGCAAAACAAATAAATGGACACCCATCCGAAGATGGAAACATGCCCTTACATAATCCATGCCTAAATAGGACATCCACTGAAAGGTAAAAACATGTCCTTTACATGGTCTAAAATATAAAAGCAATTTAAATTACATGATATTTAACTAATGAGGTACCCACCAAGTGGAAACATACCTCTTACAACATTTGGAAATCTAAATTAATCAATAAAAGTAAATAACCATTCATCATAAATAAATCATTCATCAAATATATTAAACATCAATAGAATGTAAACATCCATCCATGATAAAATAAATAAATCAAGTATTGAACTTAAATAAATCAAAACATATAATAAACTACATAATCACATAAAACAAGTAAAGATACAAATTGACGTTTACTGTTTCTATTTAAGATTCTTTATTTAATGTTTAGGGTTTTGGAATTTATTGGTTTAAGCTACTGTATGTTTCAAGGGAATTAAAATGGATTAAGGTTTTATGATTTAAAGGATTGATAAGGTTTTTTGATTAACCAAATTAGGGTTTGAGGGGGAAAATCATGAAATTAGGGTTTGAATACTTTAAAACATTAGATTTATGATTATTAGCTACTTATTTTGTTGAATTTTAATATTTAGGTTTATAAGATTTTAGAGTTTTAAGGGTTCTAGAGTTTTAAGGATTAGGATTTAGAATAATTAGGGTTTAAGGTTTTAAGGGAATTAGGGTTTAAGGTTAGTTAGTTTAGGGTTACTGTCTTGGTTTTGAAGTTGAATTAGGATTTTTAGTATCTCGGAGAATGTATTTGATTTTAGAATTTGGAAAAACAATTTATAGTTTAATAAAGCTTTATGTGATTTTTAGAAGATTTAAAGTGAGTTTGAGTTTGGATATTTAACAAAACATTTGGAATTTTGGAAAAGAATTAGAAGAAAACTAGTTTAGAGTTTTATGGTGTTTTTTGGAAATAAACAAAACAATTTAAGGTTTACAGAAACAGAAAAGATATTTTTTAGGGTTTTTGGAAATAAACAAAACAATTTAAGGTTTATAAAAATAAAAGAGAAAATTTAGGGTTTTTGGGGATAGAAGGAATAAATTAGGTTTTTGGGGTTTTAGGAAAGTAGAAGGATGATTTTTAGGGTTTAAGAACGATTTAAGGGTTTTGGGAAAACAAAGAAACGGATTAAATTTTTTAAAGGTATTTAGAAATAGAGGAAATCACTTAAGGTTTCTGGAAACAAAGATCAAGTTATTACATCTTCAAAGATTGAAGTTTTGAGTGTATAATCTTATGAATCAAATAAAGAACAAAGCTACTGTAAGAAACAAAAAGAAATCAAGAATTCAAACCTTCGTTCGTTGGGTCCACCAAAAATTGCTTCTTGGATGAACAAGGTCAAAGGCAAGATGGCTGCCTTTGATAGATTGATTGCTTGTTTGCTTATCCTTCTCTAAAAAGTTCGATCATTTTCACTGCCAAAAAGTTTTAAAGTCCGATCTCTTTTTCTAAGTTTTTCCTCTCCCCATTATGTGTTGTTTTTAGTCCTATTTATAGAAAATTTTGATGATTAATCTTAATTGTTTAAGGAATCTAACATTAATTAAGAAAAGAAAACCGAAACCAAATTGAATTTGATTTCGAAAAAAATTACGTCGGAAAAATTTTGCTGGCTAAAAAAAATTGCTGCTTAAAAATTTTGCTGGAGAAAAAAAAAATTGCCGTGGGAATTTGAAGGCTGCGGGAGCGAAACTGCTTGCGGGCGAAATGGCCTTGGCCTTTTCGTCCGACCCAAATTTCGTCGCCGATTTTTATTTTTATTTTTTGTTTATTATTATTATTTTTTATTTTTATTAATTATAAAAACTAAATACTAAAGCAAATATTATTTAATTAAGATAACACAAGAATTATTTTGGACTAATTGGACAACACAAAAATTATTTTGGACTTATTAAAATATATTAGATAGGACCGAGTCAAAAATTAAGGGTCTACAGTTTGCCTCCTGCTTGAACGATATGAGATTTTAGTAGAAGAGAGTGAAAAACAATAAGACTTAATTTTTGAGATGGTTAAGGTTTTGTGTTCTGGACCTGGTTCGAGTTCTGGACTCAAGGATAATTTTAGGTTCTAGACCTAAGTGTAATTTTAGGTTCTGGCCCTAAGGATAATTTGGGTTTTGGACCCGAGCTAAGTTCTAGACTTAGAAGACATTCTAGGATCTGGACCTAAGGGTAATTTGGGTTTTGGACCCGAGCTAAGTTCTGGACTTAGAAGAGATTCTAGGTTCTGGACCTAAGAATAATTTGGATTTTGGACCTGAGCTAAATTCTGGACTTAGAAGAGAATCTAGGTTTTGGACCTAAGCGTAATTTTAGGTTCTAGACCTAAGCTAAGTTCTGGACTTAGAAAAGATTCTAGGTTTTGGACCTTTTAAGATAAAAATTGAATCGATTCGTAGTTATTGGATGAACTACGAAGGATGCGTTCACAGAGACACGGCCCAACAATATGCTCGAGGATTTTTGTTATATTTGTTTGGATCGACCATCTTAGGCAGTAATGAATCCTCCATCCACTTGTCAGTGTTGAGGGCCCTTTCTTATTTCAGAATGGTACCATCTTATGGCTGGGGTGAAGCTGGTCTCACCTATCTTTAACATGGTCTTGATAAAATTTGCCGAAATAAGAAGTCTTTTGTCGGCTTGATGGCGGTTGTCGAGGTACTCTTCTTCTACCAATGTCAATTCCACTTCTTTCTTGCATGAATTTTATCTCTATTGTTGTTGTAGGCATGGGCATACGAACATAACCTTGTGAGGGTGCCTAGTATTTCCCGAGAGAGGGTCGAGTATCCGAGATTAAATTTATGGTTGTCAGATCGCGTGGAAGTTCCCGGCTCTCACCAAGTACATATCCAACGCTTCGTGTTATCCGCTTAACCTGGGACCAGGTAAAATAACATTAGTATGCTTTAAATTTTATATGAAAGTTTACTTACCTTATATTAATTTGAAGGTGAATTTGGCATGGTGGAACCCAGAAGAGCGGACAAACTGGACTCCCTTCATGAAGGTTGCGCTATCTTTCCAACATACTCAATGAGTCATCGCTGGCCTAGTGTCTAGTGGCTGGTTTCTTGGAGAGAGAGTTTATAAGTGGTTTCTTGGTCCAGAGCAGCAGAGGGTTCCAATGCATTGCCCGGAATATACTTTAAATATTATATCAATGCCGGAGGATGCATGGTGGTCGACTTGGTACGGTTATGGTGTTGAGGCATTTCTCCATTTACCAGGTGCATTTTATGCCCATTTTATTCAAAGAAGGCTCTTGAACTTTGATGTATCTCCTGTTGGTGTACAGGAAATTCTCGAAGAAAATGAGGGTAGAGATGAAGAGGAACATCATGGAGAGGCAGGAGAATTCATTCCACATCTTGGGGCTAGCCCTTCTCAGGTAAAACTTTTAATGTTTTTCCATTGCAACCACTTCTTTCTTTAAATTTTGATTCTTTAATGATTGTTGCAGGTTGCCGACTCATTTGATCATGAGGCTGGACCTTCTTTTACTACCCCTTCGTTTGCTTATTCTAGCTCGCTATAAATACCATCTCATCCGCAGGGCATTGATATGAATTACCTAGTAAGTTCTCTTATTTCTTGGTAATTTATGTTATATATATGCATGATTATGTATGCTCTTACCTTTTTCCTTTTTGGCTCACAACAGATGCTTGAAGAACAAAATAAGAAACTTCAGGAAGAGTTGGCCGCAAGTAGTCAGCAGGCTTCTTATTTTGAAAATTTGTATCATCAATCAGAATAAAATTTTCGAGACTTCCGATTTCAGGGGATGAGGGATCCCAGTGCTTCTTCATCAAGAGGCCCCCAAACTGATGACCATGAGATCCTTTCATCCACTTTCGATGAAGACCATGACAGATCGAAACTCCAAGGTAATAGAAATTTTGGTGCTCCCGCTTCGGGCGGACTCAGGACAAGTAATTTGCTTCATCCTCCAACAGGCGATGACTTTTTCAAGACTTTATTTGATGACCTACCACCACCTTCTTAGTGATGTATAAATATTATATAAATTGTATAATAAGCATAATAATGAAAAATACAATTTTCATCTTTACTGTAACTTTTTTTCTTTTTTTTCTTTTCTTCTTTTTTTTTCTTTTTTTTCCACATTTCATCGTTACTGCATCACAATTATTAAACTTTCTTTTTCATATTTCAATATTTATACAGTCATCACCACAAAAGCCAAATGCAACACGGTAAAGTAAATTCGTCGCCAATTCCTTTTCTTATACAACATGGTTCCACCCTTTTCTCATCACCTTTTCCTTATCAATTTTGGAAAAGCTTGTTTCCTTTATATAAATCACCTTTTATGCCTAATTTCATACAGAAACTAAAAGACTTTCCATTTCAATGTAAAAACTCCTTTAACAATTTTTATTTTCCTTCATTCATCAACCATGACCGAACTTCATTTAAAGAAGATAAAAATTCTATTTAAGAATATGGATGCCATTCATTGGAAGCAAATTCCATGGTCAAAACTTGATATCTTAAAGTGTTTTCAAAATGTTAAATTGGACCATTCCTTTTTATATGCCATGGCTTCCTTTTGGAATGTGGATTCTAGGACATTTAAAATTAATGGCTTTGAAATATGTCTCTTGATCTAAGAATTTGAGGTAATTCTCGGATATCTAAATAATCAACAAATGACGTTGCCCACATTGATTTCCAAAACTCAACAGAAGATGCAGATGTTATTTCAAATTCCAAAACCCAAAGTTCTTTAGTTGATGAGAGGTGAAAAAATTCTACTTGCTCCCTTGATTGATTTTTGTCTCTCTCATTTGGCTCCTACTAAGGCATGAGGACGCATGCTCTGTCTTTGCTTGCTTGGCTAATTCTTGCTTGTTTCTTCTGACGGCGATATTGATCCATGGGTATTGGATATTATGGACCAAATTGAAGGAGGCTTATCACCGGTACCTGTGATCTTAGCTGAGACTTTAGTTGGGTTAGACCAGCTTAAATCAGGTTTGACAAAATGACTGACTGGGAGTCCGTTGCTGCTTCAGGTAATTATCTAAACTGCCCTTTCGGGTTTTCAATTTAGGTTTTTTTTTATTGCTCTAATTTTTGCCTAGTCCGCCCATGTGGATTTTCGGAACTAGTGAGTTGTCCTAATTTTTGCCTAAGAAGCCCTCGCGGGTTTTCAACTTAGCGGACCTCTTTTTTATTATATATATTTTTTATTACTCTAATTTTTGCATAGTCCACCCATATGGATTGTAACACCCTTATACCCTATATACGTACAATACATATTTTCAGCATATGTAAAATACGCATATATGATATAAAAATATCACAGACAGATTTAATAAAAAATTTTACATTTCTGTTTTAAGATTTCAAATACTAATATATAAAATAAATAGTATATATAAATATTCTTTGCTTGTTATAGGAATCCAAAATAAATATTTTATATGAAAATCTCTGGGAAAAATTCGCCAGAGTTTTGTTTGTAATTTGAACGTTTCCAAAATTCAACAAAACACAACCTGCATAAAACAAACACTCCAAATAAAATCAATTCACCAATTCACCGGTACTTCTCAATTTCTCCATATTTTCTCAAAATACTTATATATAGGTATATATATATATCAACATTATATATAAAATCCCATCTTAAAAAAACTATTCAAATCATTCTTTACAATTTACAATATATGCTTCAAAAACATATCATAACATACATAATATAAAAATTGTACATGCTGGCAACTGGCTCTGATCTTGATGTACCCAAAACAACTCTTCAAGCTCAATAAATACAAACCTAGACCCGAACAGGTCTAGTAAAACTCTCCAGATCTACCAAAACATCCATGACACCTGCGCGACGAATTACAATCGCGCTAAGCCGAAGCCTAGTGGTACAAACTTTGATAATAATAAAAATGTAAAGTAATGCCAATGCACAATGCATATAGAGGTCACATCATTTCACTTTCTTATATTTTTCAAATATTTCATACTCACAACTCATAACATTATATTGCTCAATTGTATCACAATTAATAATTCACATTAAAGTAAAGATAAGCATGGGCCCAAAAAGGATCTAATATGCTATTCAAATTTCAGAGTTAGTGCTTTGGTCCATAATGACACCATGTGTCTAGCCCGTAGGCAATATATATATACATGGATAATGTAATAGCCCCAGTCTCTTGAACCTCAACCCGGCTAGACCCTTAGGCCCCAGTATCTTGGTCCTCAACCGGGCTAGACTGCTACGGTTTTTGAGGCTTACGACCCAGTCTTTTCATCCCAAAAACATTATATTTATCATTTATCAGCTGGGCTTGGCTTACGACCCGGTCTTTTCACCTGCCCAGCAATTCATAGGCATGCCGCCAAACCCAGAACTCTGAAAATTGAATAACATACTAGGCACACAATTAATTCATTTATCTCATTATCAAATACTTTCACAATTCATTTCTCATTTTATTTCTCATAATCAAACTAGGCTCATTGCCTTATTTTCATATTTTTTTCTCATTTTTCTCATTTTTCACATCTTTCTCATTTTTCTCACTTTTCTCATTTTTTTTCACATTTTTATCAATATCAATTCATTTCATTATTCCACATATCTCATTTTTGCATTCACAACACATTACCCAATTACTTTGGGTATTTTCACATAATATGCATATTTCACACTTTACATAATTTAGCCATTATCAATGGCTTTTCACAATACATTTAATACATATATGACATTACAAATGTGATAGCACATTATTCATACTCAATCAATGAACCAAGTAGCTTAACACATTTTTCAACCAAAATGTGTTAAGTCCAAATGTCATGCAAATATAAACATTATACTCAAAGTTTATACATACCTCTACTAGCAACCCAAAGCAAGCTTAATACAAACTCCAATCCTATCCTTCCAACTTGCCCTTCACCACTTGGATGAAGCAAATCAGCCTCCCTCAATGCCTATACCAAATGTGATCATACATAATCATTTAATATCATATTCTAAGGTATTCTCAACATCAAACAATAATTAAACATCACTCTAAACCAAATTCCAAAATTAAGATTCACCTCACTTTAACTTTGAAAAACCATATCAAACCATTTAAATTAGTGTTTTAAGTTTATTAATATCATTAAAAACATATTTTAATACATTTAAATCATTTACATTATAACAATACACTCTTATACACAAAATCTCAAAAATGGCATAACCTTCCCCCATTGAAGGTTTTCCATTCCAACACAATCCATTACTCATTTCAAGCTTATATTCATCATTTTTAATACTAAACAACATGCTTAAACAAATAAAATCACACAATTCAACCACTTTGGAAAATCACTTTTCCAAAACCCTAAATCTCCACTTCCATTCTCAAACTCCAACCAAACACAACCAAATCCAATATTTGACTTTAAAATACTTGTTTATGTATCAAAACAACTCATTTGGAATCAATTTACACAATTAAAAACTATGTTTTCAAAACCCCAAAAATTACATAACCCTAAATTCTCTCTCTTCACCAATCTTACCCAAACTCAACCATTTCTTTAATCCAACATTAAAATCATTAATAACCAATCAAAACAACTTCATTCATATCCAATTAAGCAATTAAATCATGCTACTATAGAATTTTAAAATTTACATAACACACTTTTCCATGGAATTTAAAAATTTGGTAAGAAAGCTTACCAATTGATGAAGAAACTTCTAAAATTCCACTTGAATCCTTAAAATCTCTTCAATTTTTGGAGTATGGAAGAAGCAAATTCCTCTCTTGAAGTCATGAAATTCGGCCTTGAAGGAAAGAAGAAGAAGAAGACTTTATTTTTTTTTATTTCTCTTTCCTTTCACCCTTTAATTTTAAACCATATATATATATATTAAAATAATTTAATAATTATTTATTTATTTAATAAATTAAAAGTCCTAAATTTCCTCTTCCATTCAAAAATAATTTATTTTTGAATTATTTTATTAATTTTAAATTTCTAAGATTTAATTACCAAAATATCCTTTTACTTTGACTTTTCTTTTAAAAAGTGTTGACTTTTATATGTTATGTATATTTTACATATATATCACATATATTATCCACTTTTTCATTTAAAGCCCCTTCATTTTTCATTTTAAATCATTAATTTAATTTATCCATTTAAATTATAATTTATTTTATCAAATTTTCAAAAATTAGAACTTTTCAAAAATTTAGGATATTACACATATGCACAAGTAATGTGTATCTTATATACACATCAAATGTACATTATGTGTGTATTAAATATTAAGTATGTAATGTATTAATCCAACATATATAATTAATATACCATATGTATATGTTATATATACTCTAGATATATATATATATATATATTTAGTATATACAATTTATCTCTCCAAATACTTATTTAATTTCTCCAAAATCACGGATGTTACAATTTTCTCCCCCTTAAATAATTTCGTACTTGAAATTAATCAGTATAGTAATAAATCATCCAAATCATTATTTTACCAAATTACATAATTTCTATTCTCCCCCTTAGGTTAATTCTTAATTTCCTTTTTATCATTCCCTAACACATCATTATATACTGTCTATTTACTCAAATAGTCACAACAGATTATTATATCTTCAGTCGAATTGTCATTAGACAAAATTAGTTCATCTCCTTAATATATATACACCACATACCTATTGCACTCAAGATATCTGATCACTTCATTATCTTAAAAATATACTCTCATCACCTTAAATTCAAATGTTAATAACTTTTATCTTAACACAATAATTTTACACATCTTCACTTTGATCCTACTCTTTATACAATTACCACTTATTAATTTAATATCACCATTATAAAACAACAAAATCTTATTTCCTTATTAAAATTCATTCTAATTATACTATAACTAACACTTTTCTCTTATAATTATTTGAAACTAATATAACTTAGCTCCTTTCATATGCATATACATATCAAAACGTTGTATTATGCACATTATCATATAGCTTGCATATTCTTAATACAACTACACACATTGAATTTCAATAAATACATGTAAACTTATTACATTTCGGATCAATTGATCTAACTATCACAATATGACCATCACAACCTTATTCTATTCTGACCAACTTTTTGTCTATTTTAAATTCATCAATCTGTTTTCAATTCATAATCTAATTCTATTAGGTCAAATTTATTCTCAAATTTTAATTCTCTTCGAATTCATCATTACAGATAATATTCACTTCCCCTTGTCTCGTTAACTTTACACATCATTTTCATCAACTTATTCATTTTATACCACTTTCAAACACATTTATTATAACTCTTACTCACATTTCATAATTCCTTTCATTTACCATTTTCTCACATTTTTTATAGTTACCCTATTTACACAACTCACTTTTCTTATACATCATTTAAAGCTCATCATATTTTTACAATTCTCTTTTATTTCCACACTTTCTATACTTATAAACAAATTTCTAGTATAAAATTATAAGATACAACTATGCAAACCATAAGTCTTGACCATATTTCTTGAAGCATAACTATCAATCTCACCAAAACTATCCAACGGTCATGCCATAATAATGGTCACATCCGTGGCTTATAAATAAATACTGCCCTTCTATCATTCTTCTTCAAACATTTCCAATCACAATGTTAAGTTCGTATCGCAAAAATCACATATTCATTTTCTAATCTTTTGAAACACAAAAAGTTAACACGTTTCAGCTTTGTTTCAAAGCAATTTACTCTTGATCACTTGATCATCATTAGCCTAACTCATGTTTCAACAATATTATCATTAACATCTCTTACATATACACATTCGTTCATATGCTAATTTACACAATTTCCATTTATTACTCCATTTCTAATCTATCTCTAATAAAAATTTTCATTCATTTTTTTCACTTCCATAGTTTCTTCATTATACTTTCCTTTTTCCTTACAATCTCTTATTTATACGCATATACTTTAGGCCCAAAACACTATACCATCATCAAGTTCAGTTGTTAAAATAACAATTTCACTGTCCAGCTCTGTTCGGGTCCATTCTCAATCTCAATTCATCATATGACCTAACTATACGGAGGTCAAGACCTAATCTCTCTTAGGTCTATTAATATATGTAATATCATTCTCAATATCACCAGACACGTATTTGTATAAGGTAGTAAACACTCGATAATATTTTTTTTTAATCATCCACATACACCTTCATAAGTCATAATCACAATGTGACTTACTTTCCACATTTTCTTACATATCATATTTGTGTTCATATAGAAAAAAAAATCTCATCACACAAATCATACAATTATACTCAATTCCTCTTTTACATACAACCTATACAAAGTTAACATTTATCACCTTTCAGAGAACATTATCATTTCTCATTCATTTGACATTACTTAGGCTATTCATCAATTCAACATATATACACACTCTGACCACAACATAATTAACATCTTCCTTATTCAATCGCCCATCTCTTAAATAAGTTTCTTATTATATATATATTTTTCTAACACTTCACATAAATCTTAGTCACGTTTCCAATTTGACATCTCTCTCACATTTTTTTTTTTTTTTGCATTGATCACACCTTTCATATCCATTTTCATCATTTCCAATTCAATTAACTAAAGTAACTCATTTTCACTTGCTTAATCATTTCCCTTTATTTCATAATAAATTTCTATATTATCAACCACATTACACCTTAGTTAGTACTTTTATAAGTAACATTACTCATTCAAAATTACTCCCATGCTTATTAAACATTAAACTATTAATATCTAAACAATCCTCATCGAAATTCCCTTACAACTCTAAATTTCCAATTTACTATTTTACTTAAACTTCATTCTATTAATCTCACTTTCAAGAGATAACTTTATAAACATTATTTTTATATTAATATAACATCAAAACACATCACTTTCACAATTATGGAAACCCATTTCAAAAATTCAAATTTCATATAATGCAACCAACAACATGAACCTCACCAAATCTCACCCATATCACATTCTCAATCTTAAGATCATAACATTTACTTTTAAACAACACTAATTCATTTCCTTACACTAATTAACATCATCCATTTAGATACTTTAATTTTACACACTCAACCCTAAATTATGCATCATTGTTCCATAATAAATAATTCGCTATCATATATGATTTCACTCTTTGATTTTAATTATGAACTCTTTGTTGAAAATTATTAAGAACTCCATATTAGTTCTATACTTATACCCATATGCATATAAATTTTTATATTTTTCTTCATTCATTTGTCTCATAAAATTAATTTATTACTTACACAAAACTGCATAACTTCCTCAGTTTCATGTCAATCTCACTTTTAATTTTTATATTCCTTACCAATTCTTTATAAAAGCTTGTAAACTTTTATCCATGTGCACTTGACACATATATGGACTTATATTTAAAGTTTTAGATTTTTGCAAGTTGATTTAATATATATAAAAATTAAATCTTTCAAAATCAGAGAATCTGTCTCTTTAATAATTTCTCTGGCAGCACCCGGTTGTCCATTTTTTCAGGTATCAAACCTTAATACAAATTCATGAAATTTTAACCATATGTTATAGGAATACATATGATATTTTGTATAAATGTTTAGATTTTTATGGGTTGGTTTACCATAGTTTCTAGATTTATTTATTTTTTTCAATTTCTACATATTCTGAGTTGCTGAAATTTCTCCAACAATCTGTGTTCTTCTATTTTTCTTAATTAGAGATCTATATTTAAAATTTATAAAATTTTATACATTTGGATTCTAACATATAGAAAAACTTTCTATTAAATGTTCAAATTCATCCAACATTTCTTGATTTGTCCAACAATTCAGACAATATCACTTTGCAGTACATCTATAAATTTTTTTGTAACTATCATGCTGACTTCTCAAACTTTTTATTTTTATATCTTAAATTATTTCCTAGATTGTTTTTTTTTTTCTAATTTCACTTATTCATCAATTGAATCAGCTATAAATTTTAAATTTCAAATAAAAGTTTCAAAAATTCTTAATCCATAATTTCTAGAATATCGTTTCCACTACGCCACTCTGATCTATGTAACCCAGACACCATCTAAACTCATATCCATTATATCAAATGGACATTTCCACATCAGGGATCAGATAAATTGCCAGTACCAATGCATGCATTACAATTGAAAAATCATTTTTTTATTCCAAATTTCTCTCACTATCATCCCACCTAGGTCGAGAACCTCAAACCTAGGCTCTGATACCAAAATAAATGTAACACCTTTATACCTTATATATGTACAATACATATTTTTAGCATATATAAAATACGCATATATGGTATAAAAATATCACAAACCGATTTAATAAAAAATTTTACATTTCTGTTTTAAGATTTCAAATACTAATATATAAAATAAATAGTATATATAAATATTCTTTGCTTGTTATAGGAATCCAAAATAAATATTTTATATGAAAATCTCTAGGAAAAATTTGCCAGAGTTTTGTTTGTAATTTGAACGTTTCCAAAATTCAACAAAACACAACCTGCATAAAACAAACACTCCAAATAAAATCAATTCACCAATTCACCGATACTTCTCAATTTCTCCATATTTTCTCAAAATACTTATATATAGGTATATATATATATATCAAAATTATATATAAAATCCCATCTTAAAAAAAATTATTTAAATCATTCTTTACAATTTACAATATATGCTTCAAAAACATATCATAACATACATAATATAAAAAATGTACATGCTGGCAACTGGCTCTGATCTTGATGTACCCAAAACAACTCTTCAAGCTCAATAAATACAAACTTAGACTTGACCAGGTCTAGTAAAACTCTCCAGCTCTACCAAAACGTCCATGACATCTGCGCGACAAATTACAATCACGCTAAGCCGAAGCCTAGTAATAATAAAAATGTAAAGTAATGTCAATGCACAATGCATATAGAGGTCACATCATTTCACTTTCTTATATTTTTCAAATATTTCATACTCACAACTCATAACATTATATTGCTCAATTGTATCACAATTCATAATTCACATTAAAGCAAAGACAAGCATGGGCCCAAAAAGGATCTAATATGCTATTCAAATTTCAGAGTTACTGCTTTGGTCCATAATGACACCATGTGTCTAGCCCGTAGGCAATATATATATCCGTGGATAATGTAATAGCCCGGCTAGACCCTTAGGCCCCAGTATCTTGGTCCTCAACCCGGCTAGAGTGCTATGGTTTTTGAGGCTTACGACCCAGTCTTTTCACCCCCAAAAACATCATATTTATCATTTATCAGCTGGGCTCGGCTTACGACCCGATCTTTTTACCTGCCCAGCAATTCATAGGCATGCCGCTAAACCCAGAACTCTAAAAATTGAATAACATACTAGGCACACAATTAATTCATTTATCTCATTATCAAATACTTTCACAATTCATTTCTCATTTTATTTCTCATAATCAAACTAGACTCATTGCCTTATTTTCATATTTTTTTTCTCATTTTTCTCATTTTTTACATCTTTCTCATTTTTCTCACTTTTCTCATTTTTTTCTCATTTTTATCAATATCAATTCATTTCATTATTCCACATATCTCATTTTTGCATTCACAACACATTACCTAATTACTTTGAGTATTTTCACATAATATGCATATTTCACACTTTACACAATTTAGCCATTATCAATGGCTTTTCACAATGCATTTAACACATATATGACATTACAAATGTCATAGCACATTATTTATACTCAATCAATGAACCAAGTAGCTTAACACATTTTCAACCAAAATGTGTTAAGTCCAAATGTCATGCAAATATAAACATTATACTCAAAGTTTGTACATACCTCTACTAGCAACCCAAAGCAAGCTTAATACAAACTCCAATCCTATCCTTCCAACTTTCCCTTCACCACTTGGATGAAGGAAATCAACCTCCCTCAATGCCTATACCAAATGCGATCATACATAATCATTTAATATCATATTTTAAGGTATTCTCAACATCAAACCATAATTAAACATCACTCTAAACCAAATCCCAAAATTAAGATTCACCTCATTTTAACTTTGAAAAACCATATCAAGCCATTTAAATTAGTGTTTTAAGTTTATTAATATCATTAAAAACATATTTTAATACATTTAAATCATTTACATTATAACAATACACTCTTATACATAAAATCTCAAAAATTTCATAACCTTCCCCCATTGAAGGTTTTCCATTCCAACACAATCCATTACTCATTTCAAGCTTATATTCATCATTTTTAATACTAAACAACATGCTTAAACAAATAAAATCACACAATTCAACCACTTTGGAAAATCACTTTTCCAAAATCCTAAATCTCCACTTCCATTCTCAAACTACAACCAAAAACAACCAAATCCAATATTTGACTTTAAAATACTTGTTTATGTATCAAAACAACTCATTTGGAATCAATTTACACAATTAAAAACCATGATTTCAAAATCCCAAAAATTACATAACCCTAAATTCTCTCTCTTCACCAATCTTACCCAAACTCAACCATTTCTTTAATCCAACCTTAAAATCATTAATAACCAATCAAAAAAACTTCATTCATATCCAATTAACCAATTAAATCATGCTACTATAGAAATCCAAAATTTACATAACACACTTTTCCATAGAATTTGAAAATTTGTTAAGAAAGCTTACCAATTGATGAAGAAACTTCTAAAACTCCACTTGAATCCTTAAAATCTCTTCAATTTTTAGAGTATGGAAGAAGCAAATCCCTCTCTTGAAGCCATGAAATTCGGCCTTGGAGGAAAGAAGAAGAAGAATACTTTATTTTATTTTTTATTTCTCTTTCCTTTCACCCTTTAATTTTAAACCATATATATATATATATTAAAATAGTTTAATAATTAATTAATTATTTAATAAATTAAAAGTCCTAAATTTCCTCTTCCATTCAAAAATAATTCATTTTTAATTATTTTATTAATTTTAAATTTCTAAGATTTAATTACCAAAATACCCTTTTACTTTGATTTTTCTTTTAAAAAGTGTTGACTTTTATATGTTATGTATATTATATATATATATCACATATATTATCCACTTTTTCATTTAAAACCCCTTCATTTTTCATTTAAAACCATTAATTTGATTTATCCATTTAAATTATAATTTATTTTATCAAATTTCCAAAAATTAGAACTTTTTAAAAATTTAGGACATTGCTCATATGCACAAGTAATGTGTATCTTATATACACATCAAATGTACCTTACGTGTGTATTAAATATTAAGTATGTAATGTATTAATCCAACATATATAATTAATATACCATATGTATATGTTATATATACTCTAGATATATATATTGAGTATATACAATTTATCTCTCCAAATACTTATTTAATTTCTCCAAAATCACGGATGTTACATGGATTTTCGAAACTAGCGTGCTGTCCTAATTTTTGCCTTAGCTGCCCTTGTGGGTTTTCAACTTAGCGGACTTTTTTTTAATTTAATTCTTTCTTCATAGATTTGGCTTCAGGAGCGTCTTTGTTTGCTTGATACTCCGTCCATGGATTTTGCCAGATATCTGCCACGTCATCATTCTGCTAAGAAACTACTCCATCCTGCTTCTTCATATGTTGACTGGGTTGACTGGATCCACTCACGTGCTGAAGTCAACATCCGCTGGTTGGTACCTTGGTAGAAGATTTATGGTATCACCATGTGGACATACTTGATGTATGTTCCCCTTGCTGCTTTTCGTCAAGGTACATGCTATGATCCTCGCCGACTTGGCCGTCAGTACGGAGCTGAGCCTCTCGATTCTGACTTTACTCCCAATTTAGACATGCATTGCTTGACTGAACGTTACATTTATCAACTGCCATAGATTTTACATTTGTCAATTCAGAAAAGTGTATTGTTAGGATGAAAAATAATTAAAGTAATAAAAGATGCTTCTTTTCCTTTTTATAATTTGTCATCACTTTTTGCTATTGTGTTTATTTATTTCATCCATACCTGGTCAAATACTTTTAACAGTGCACATAGAACAATTTTAACATTAATTCTATTTTATTAAATTAGGGAACAACCAAACATAAAGCCAGCATACACAAGATCACTCCAGTTGCCAACTAGCCCTTTCGGGTCTTCTAATTGACAATTTTCTCTCTTTTAGCCCTAATTGTTGCCTAGCCCACCCTTTTGAATTTTCGGAACTAGAGGACTGCTCTAACTTTTGCCTAGGCCGCCCTTTTTGGGTTTTCAACCTAGCGAGCTCTCTCTTTATATATATATATATTATACATAAAACCTCTTCAACCTGTCAATGTTTACTGGCTCACTAAACTCGTTCCCGTCCATGTCTGATAACTTCACTGCACCTTTGTTCATGACTCATTTCACGACATATGGCCCTTCCCAGCTAGGCCTGAACTTCCCTCTTGGATCAGAAGCATTAGGCTTACATTGCTTCAACACCAAATCCCCGACTCTGAGTTTTCTAATTTTAACCCTTCCATTGTAGGCCCGAGCTATCTTCTTTTGATACAGTTGGTGATGATACAGTGCCTTTAACCTTCACTCTTTTAGTAAAGCTAACTATGTGTATCTGCTTGCTATCCATTCCGTTTCAGGCAGTTCGGCTTCCAAGACTACTCTCAATGACTTGATTTCTATTTCAATTGGCAACACTGCTTCCATCTCGTAAACCAAAGAGAATGGTGTCATTCAAGTAGGTGTTCGCACACTTGTCCTATATCCCTATAAAGCAAAGGGAAGCATCTCTGACCAATCCTTATAAGTCTTGGTCATCTTGGACAAAATTTGCTTAATTGTTTTGTTTGTTGCTTCTACTGCGCCATTAGCCTTTGGTCTATAAGGAGAGGATCTATGATGATGGATTCGGTACTTTGAGAATAAATCCTTAACTGCTCCTTGAAACTGTACCTCATTGTCTGATATCACACTGTGCTTGACCCCGTACTGGCAAATCAGGTTCTTTTCAATAAATCTAGCCATTTGACTTGCACCCAGTTTGTTAAAGGATTCAGCTTCGACCCATTTTGAAAAATAATTTACTGCTACCACAATGAAACGGTGACCATTTGAAGTTGTCAGATGTATCTCTTCTATAATGTCTATACCCCAGGTGGCAAAAGGCCCGGGTGAAGACATAGAATGCAAATCTTCAAGAGGCATGTGATTCAAGTTACCATACATCTGACATTGTTGGCACTTCTTTACAAACTCAATACAATCTCTCTCCATGGTCAACTAATAATAACCCTGCCGAATAATATTCTTAAATAGGGCTAAACCACTCATATGCGGTCCGCAATTTCCTGCATGTATTTCTGACATGATACGCTCCACTTCAGGCTTTCTTAAACATCTTAAATGCACCCCATCAGGCCATCTTCGATATAAATCTCCATGGAATGTGATGTATTACAATGACAACCACCTTATGGCTCTTCTTTCTTTCTTTGTTACCCCCGGCGGGTATTCTCTTTCTTCCAAAAATCGCCTTATAATGTCATACCTGTTTTATTAGTTTTTGTTATAGATTTGTGTCTTGTTTATTATGATAATTATTGTTTTATTTAGGTATTTTGTTAGTTTTTATCGGTTTGTTTAGTGTTTTCATTAATTTTGTTAGTTTTAGTTTATTTCAGTGTTTATGTCGTTTTTGATCTAGTTTTTAGTATGGTGTTTATGTTTTGTTGGTTAATGTTTATTCACTTCTTGTTTAAAGTTTGTTTGAAGTTTTATTTTAGGTTAAACAACCAAGGAACCAAAAAGAAGAAAAATGGACAGTAGCTGATACATGCAGAGGACATGGCCAAGTCACTGGCCGTGTCCCATATCAAGCTAAAAGGAAGCCACAAGACACAGAGATGGACACACTAAAGGGACACGGCCAAGTCACTAGCCGTGTCCCTCCAAAGAAGCCCAGACATGGCCAAGTTGCTCAAGCTTGGCCGTGTCTCACTTAAATCCCAAGCAAAGAAGAAGAAATTCTCACAGTAGGTGACACATGCAAGGGACACGGCCAAGTCAGTGGCCGTGTCCCTCCAAAGAAGCTCAACACGGCCAAGTCACCTTCAACTTGGCCGTGTCTCACTTAAGTCCAAAGCAAAAGAAGACTAAATCTTCACAGAAGCAAACACAGGCAAGGGACACGGCCAAGTCAGTGGCCGTGTCCCTCCAATGACCACCCACACAGCCAAGTCACCTTCAACTTGGCTGTGTCCCTCATGAACCAAAGGCGTAGCGAATTTTAAAAGCGGACGTTCCATATAAAAGGAAAAAAGAAGCTAGGGTTGAGGTGGTGTTGAGATTTTGAGAGGAGATTGAGCGTTCAAGAGAGTTTAGGTTTTGATAACTTTGTTTTCTTTGATTTTTTATTACACTTTGGATTAAACTAGCTAGATTAGATTGTTCATGCCATTGATACATCCTTCTTGCAAGATTTGAACAAGAGATTCGTCTGAAGCTTCAAGGAGTTTGTAATTTGGTTTTGTTCTTGAACTTATTCTCTTTATTTTCATTGGAATTGTATTTATGGATATTATCATGTCTAAATTGATTTCTTTGATTATTAATGAGATGAGTATGTTTGATAGCAATATGAACTAATTTGATCTAGTCTAGGGTTTGTATGGATCTGCTATGATTGTATGAATTGGTTATTCTCTTAGCTAATAATTTCTTTAGCCTTGATTGAATGAATTATTGCTAATATATAATTGATTGGCCACCAATTATGTGTTTTAGGTATTAGATGATGGATTGAGAGATGAAGTCTAATGCTAGAACAATTCAATTAAAGACTTAGGTGAATTAGAGATATAACCTATTAAAAAGATTATTTCAATTGGAACAAGATTAGTTGAAAGAGGTTTGAATGCAAGAGCTTATTTCCTTGACTCGATTAATTGAGTTGTTTGAGATTTAATCTTTGAAATTAATTTAGTTAAGAGGAATAATGTAACGACCCTCCCCGACCAAGTCGGCTGCCCGGCCCACTAGTGGCTTACGGCCTGGCCATTTCACCACCTGGGCACGGAGTCCACAGGAGGCAAGCGATCGCTACAGTACTGGACAGCCCTCGCGGCCCACCCAGCAGGAATTTGTTTATTTGGCTCCCTAAGGAGTCGCCTCCCTGGATCGAACCCCTGACCTCCCACTTAAGAGAGCCAGCGAGAACCATCCAGTACCATTTCTGCTATTGTAATATCCCAATGTATGCCCTAGAAGTTTAATACAATTGTTGTTTGATTTGAATTAAATATACATATATGTTGTTGCAAAGGAAATGATTGTGTTAATGGAACGTATATGTTGTATATATGTTAATATATATAACATATAAATTGGTCAAAAGAAAGTCAAGAGAAGAAGGAGGTGTGGTGGAGGATTTTTGGAAATTATTATTATTATTATTATTATTATTATTATTATTATTATTATTATTATATATGTGGTGAACGTGAGAAGAGGAAAAAGATATTTTCTTTCTTCTTCTTCTTCTTTTGGTTTTGCACGAGAGAGAGAGAGAGAGAGAGAGAGAGAGAGAGAGATAGAGAGATGTGATGATCTTCATCAAATCTTGGGGTTTTAAGAGAATTGAAGGTAGAGATTGAAGATTTGACAAGATATTCAAGTAAGTATTCAATTCTTTGTTTTGATTTCTATTGTTTGACTTGGATTTGATATGGTTGGTGTGATGGTGATGTTAATGAAAGATTAAGATTATAGATATGTTGAATTGATAGTTAGATGATGTTAATAAGGTTAATTGTGAGGTTGATGATGGATTATTGAAATTGGTTAGTAAAGATTTTATATATATGAGATGGAGAATTGATTGATTGATGTATGTTTGTGTTTATTGAAGTTGAAATGCATAAAATACATGATGTGTGCCGTGTTTGAAATCTTTACCTTTTGTGAGACACGGCCAGGATGATGAGAGACACGGCCGTGTTGGATCATTTTGGAGAGACACGGCCACTGTCTTGGCCGTGTCACTTGCCCGTGTCTGCTACTGGATTTTTGGTGTTGAGAGACACGGCCACTGGCTTGGCCGTGTCCTTTGACCGTGTCTATCACTGCCTCTTTTGGATGAGAGACACGGCCAAGCTAGGGGAGTCTTGGCCGTGTTGGAGCATGTGTTGGGAGACACGGCCACAAGCTTGGCCGTGTCCCTTGAGTGTGTTAGCTACTGTGAGAAAAGTGATTGATGAACACGCCTGTGTTGGTGAACGTGTTGGTGGGCGTGTCTTATGTTAAGGTTGCTCTAATTAATTATCATTCTTATGTTCTTATGGAAATAACTATCTTTGGATTAGGTTTTGAAGAAATTGTGTTGCATTAACCTAATGTGGAGAATTCTTGGAAAAAGGAAATGTAGAGATTGATGGGAGTAGTTTTTGAGGTAAGTACCAATTTATATGATTGTAATTATTTACATGACTTGAGACTTAACACATATGTTTGCAAATGTGTTAAGTGGTTTATTATATTGTTAATATAATTTGATTAAGATGATGATTAAATGATGTTAAGGATATGAAGATCATTAAAAAGGTACGCATAATCCTTATTTGATTGTATATCTTTATATGTCTTTGAACCTTAACACAATTGGATGAATGTGTTAAATAATCTATTATATGATGGATGTAAATGAGTAAGGTAAATTGCTATATATATTTATAAATGATGAAATTGCTATCATATAAGATAGAAAGAAATGATGATCATTCTTAAGATATATGCAATGCAATTGGTTGTGATAAATGTTTTAATACAGAATGGCTATGATTATACAAATAAGATTATTGAGGTATGTCTGCCTATTTGATAATGACAGAAATGGATTGAGAAAGTAATGTTAAAAGATATAAATGAGCGAACCTATCTGCCTCCTGCGGAACCATGCGGACCCAGAGAGCTGGGCAACCGATCTTGGACTACCGACCTGGTTGGGGGAAGGTTCAGTACAGTCAGTATTATATGTACCTCTTTGCCTCCTGCGGAACCATGCGGACCCTGTGGTTGGGCAACCGAACTTGGACTACCGACCTGGTTGGGGAAAGGTACATTACTGATAGTCTTATACGTTCTTATCTGCCTCCTGCGGAACCATGCGGACCCTGTGAGTGGGCAACCGAACTTGGACCACCGACTTGGTTGGGGGAAAGATCGTATTTGGTAGTTTTATACATACTTATCTGCCTCCTGCGGACCCCTGGGATTGGCAGTGGCCTGAGGCCCAGTGGGCAACCGACCTGGTTGGGGGAAAGTTCGTATATGATGTTATAGTTGTTGGCTATATTGAGAAACTTTGAATGTGTATAAAAGATGATGATATAAATATTGAAATAATGATATGAAGTATAATATGTAAATGAATTGTGATTGATGATAATGATTATCTTCATTGGAATGTGATTCATGATTAGTATGATATGTATTGTGTGTATAGCAATAATGATTGTGAGTATAAATGATGAATCATGATTGGTGAATTATGAATAAAATAATGTCATGAGATATAATATATCATGTGTGTATTGATATAGTGATTGTAAGAATTAGTAATGGATTATGGTTAGTGAGATAAATGTGTATATATGCATATATTATATGAAATTAGTCAAGATATATAAAAGGTGTAATAAAAAAAGGGAAAACGTGATAAGAAACTAATGGTACATGAAATTGATATATCATTATATGTTAGAATGTTTATAATATAAGTTTATATTTTATATTTGTACTACTAAGCTCTCGGGCTTAGCGCGGATGTGTACTTGCGCAGGTAACTAGGTGGAAGATATGAAGTCTTTTGTTATGCCACGAGAAAAGTAAGAGTTTGTCGAGACCAACTAGAGGGTGATGCATACATGTATAACTTTTATTTATGATGTATTTCTGATATATATATTCATATGTATAAATGGGGATTTAATAAAGATAAGATTGTTATATGTATGTAAGATTTGTAAAAATATAATGATTTTGTAAATGTTCTTTGAAAATGAATGTGTTGTGGTTTGAATGTTGTTAAGGTTTTTTTTTTTTTAAATTGCAACAAAAAAGTGACATCCTTATACTTTATATACTTACTGTATATATATATATATATACCGGGTATATGTATAGTACTTATATGGGGTATCGGGGTATTACAATTATTTTGGTATCAGAGCTTAGGTTCGAGATTCTCGGCCTAAGTGAAATTAAAAAAAAAGTTTTGAAAAGTTTAGATAGAAGTAAAAAGGAAAAGTTTTGAAATGAAATTTGTAATACATGCATATGCATTGACACCTAGGTTGGTCTCGGATGTGGCATTATACGAATTGTAGAATATTTGTGTTATAAGAGATGTTCAATATAGTTAATGATATATGTGTATACTATTTTGATGTGATGAGAAACCATGATTGTTGGCAATGATGTTGGAAATGAATTATAATTGAGGCAAAGTGCCTAATTGATTATGAGAAACGAATTGTGAAATGTAATGTGAATTGAAACATAAAGAAATGAAAAGAAGAATAAAGTTGAAAATGAGTTGAAATCAAATCAAGATAAGAGTATGTAATCTTTCTTCTACACTTTGAACCTATTTATAATAAAGTTTATGTTGGGTTTGCTAATGTTGGGTTTGCTAGACAGAAGAAATATTGTTGGATTGTTAATACTAAAAGTTATGTTATTTAAATGAGGAGAGTATGGTGGAATATTGAATGAGTTGATTTGTATAGATAAAGTGTGATTATTTAAAGTTTGGGATATATATATAAAGTTAAGGTTTTGTTTAAAGGAAAAAGAGATAATATTAGTTAAGTAAGAATATAAATTGGTATTGTTGTTTTAATGCAAACATTGTGAATTCAATGTTTGAAAGGTGAGATGCTTGGATATTGTGAAAACTCATAGTAATGATGAAAATATGTGATATGTGAGATTTTTGAAGTGAGCTTGATAATTGTGAAAATTATATGTTTTGATATTGCTTTGTGATATATATATAAGATGTTTTTAAAATGATATTAAGAAAAGATGAGTTTGGCAAATTGAAGTTTAAGCAGAATAGTAAGTTGAAAAGTTCAAGTTTTAGTGGAATTTGATAAAGATTATTTGGCAAATTGATAGTTTAATGTATATTCAATGCATGAGTTAGATGCAATCGCTAATACTGCACATGAAAGTATTATGAATTGAGTAATGTGATTGATAGTATGAGAATTTGTTTGGAAGTATAGATAAGCAAATGAAAATGAGTTATTTTAAGTCATTTTATTGAAAAGGGTAAAAATGGATATGGAAGTATATTAAATGCTTTTAAAGATAAAAGTGAAAGAGATGTCATATTGGGAATGTGACTGAGATGGATATGAAGTGTTATTATAGTCGGAATATATATATTTGTTTGTTGTGTGAACAAATACTTTATATCATATGGGGAGAATGAGAATGATAGTGTTTAAGAGAAAGTGATAAACATTAAATGTGTATTGAATGTATGAAAAGGGGAAATAAAATAAGAGCATATGATTAAGTGTATACATGTATATGATATGAGAAATGAGTTTTTCACTATGGATGAAAATATGATATGAAGGTGACCTATGAATATGTAGGTGGTATAATTATAGAATTAGTGATATGGAAATGGTGTTGTGTGTATTAGTGAACCTAAGAGAGATTGGGTTTTGAACTGTGTAAAGTTAAATGGATCATGTGATGGAAGTGAGAATGGAATGGACTTGAGTAAAATTTGACAGTGGAAATTGTTATAGTGAGCCTTGAACTTAATGATCATATGATATTTAGAGTCCCAAAGTAATCACATATGAAAAATTCTATGTAATTATATTATAAGAGAATGTAAATGGATTAAAAATGAAGTGACGAATAGAAATTGTATAGGAATTGTATATGATTGAATATGTATATAGTAATGTTGTTGAAACAGGAATTAAGTGGATAAAGATTTTATAATCGAGTGCAAATTGGTTTGAAACGGAGTTGGAATGTATTAACTTCTGATATAACAAAAATGTAAAGAAGGAATATATGATTCTTGAGATATACCTTAGCTTTGTATTTGTAAAGATTGAGAATAGAATTATAAAAGAACAGTATTGATTTGAAAGTTCCAGGCTTGAATATTAATCTCTTAAAGTCATGTGTTTTGTTCAGTATATTTGATCGGTTAAATTGTTATCCATGGATTTGGATCTTAGATAAAATGATTGTAATACAGATTTGGTGAGGTTGAAATTATGTTTGAGAAGTATAGTTAAAAGTTATGATGGATAAAGTTGTACCTTATCATTTGATGTTAAGAATTTGGTTATAATTATGAAGGTAAGGAGAGAAAAAGGAAATTATGGAAATGTGTTGAGTTATGGATAATATGACAAAAAGGTAATCAAAATAAATATACCAATGGTAGGAAATGTGAAGAGATATTAAAAAGGGAGAAATTATAAAAAAAATGAATGAAAGTTATACTGAATATGTTTATGGTACTTAATTGAGGTTTAAGTGAATGAATTGTAGATAGTAAGTATGGTATAAAATTATTATGAGAATTGGTGGCAATTATAATAAGATAATAGAGAATAAACTATGTGAATATTAAAAGATAATTTGAAGTGATTTGTTATCATGATAATTTAACTGAATATGGGTTGGAAGAGATCAGGAATTGTATATAAGTTTGTCCTAATGGAATTAGGTTATATATATATATATGAATATTGTGAAATTTCATGATAAATTAAATAAATTAATCGTTGATTGGACTTGAACAAGATTGGAATGTGGGTATATTGTGACAGATAGATCATTTGATATGGATTTGGCTAAGATTATGAATCATCATTGAGATGCAATATGTATAGTTGTACCAAGAGTACAAATATTTATATGATAATGTATATGATGTAAAATTTTAAAGTGTGATTGGACATGAAAGTATGGAGTTAGAGTAATTATAAATCATGATAAAAAGGGAAAAGAATGGTTATTTATAAAATAAGTTGCAAGGTAATGTATTAATATGTAAGTTAAGTGAAAAGTATGCTAAAGAAGTAACTCTCTTTGTGAAAAATAAGGATCTTGTTATCCATTGAAGTTTGATAAATGTCTATTTAGACAGTGATTGTAATGACGGGATAATTAATGCTCAGATATAAACCAATGGCTTTTAAGGGTAAAGCTAAGAAAGTAATATTAAAGAGGTGAAGGAACAATATATATATTAAATATAAAGATTGGATGAAGCATAAGTGTACTATAAAATAAGCTGATTCTTGTACAAAGACATTAATAAGCAGTGTAATGAGATCTTTCGGAATGTTTGATCAAGAAAGTACGAAAATATAGAGATATATAGAATGATGAATTATGGAGTTTAAATAAGGTGGTTGATTCTAAAGGGGAGAGTTGAAGTTATATGATTTGATGACATAATAACTTAATACTATAATTAACTTCATATGGGAGTTAAGATAGTATTTTGTTAAGAATGGATTGTTACGGTACTAATAATTTCGAGGACGAAATTATTTAAGGGGGAGAGAATTGTAATATCCCAATGTATGCCCTAGAAGTTTAATACAATTGTTGTTTGATTTGAATTAAATATACATATATGTTGTTGCAAAGGAAATGATTGTGTTAATGGAATGTATATGTTGTATATATGTTAATATATATAACATATAAATTGGTCAAAAGAAAGTCAAGAGAAGAAGGAGGTGTGGTGGAGGATTTTTGGAAATTATTATTATTATTATTATTATTATTATTATTATTATTATTATTATATATATGTGGTGAACGTGAGAAGAGGAAAAAGATATTTTCTTTCTTCTTCTTCTTCTTTTGGTTTTGCACGAGAGAGAGAGAGAGAGAGAGAGAGAGAGAGATAGAGAGATGTGATGATCTTCATCAAATCTTGGGGTTTTAAGAGAATTGAAGGTAGAGATTGAAGATTTGACAAGATATTCAAGTAAGTATTCAATTCTTTGTTTTGATTTCTATTGTTTGAATTGGATTTGATATGGTTGGTGTGATGGTGATGTTAATGAAAGATTAAGATTATAGATATGTTGAATTGATAGTTAGATGATGTTAATAAGGTTAATTGTGAGGTTGATGATGGATTATTGAAATTGGTTAGTAAAGATTTTATATATATGAGATGGAGAATTGATTGATTGATGTATGTTTGTGTTTATTGAAGTTGAAATGCATAAAATACATGATGTGTGCCGTGTTTGAAATCTTTACCTTTTGTGAGACACGGCCAGGATGATGAGAGACACAGCCGTGTTGGATCATTTTAGAGAGACACGGCCACTGTCTCGGCCGTGTCACTTGCCCTTGTCTGCTACTGGATTTTTGGTGTTGAGAGACACGGCCACTGGCTTGGCCGTGTCCTTTGACCGTGTCTATCACTGCCTCTTTTGGTTGAGAGACACGGCCAAACTAGGGGAGTCTTGGCCGTGTTGGAGCATGTGTTGGGAGACACGGCCACAAGCTTGGCCGTGTCCCTTGAGTGTGTTAGCTACTGTGAGAAAAGTGATTGATGAACACGCCCGTGTTGGTGAACGTGTTGGTGGGCGTGTCTTGTGTTAAGGTTGCTCTAATTAATTATCATTCTTATGTTCTTATGGAAATAACTATCTTTGGATTAGGTTTTGAAGAAATTGTGTTGCATTAACCTAATGTGGAGAATTCTTGGAAAAAGGAAATGTAGAGATTGATGGGAGTAGTTTTTGAGGTAAGTACCAATTTATATGATTGTAATTATTTACATGACTTGAGACTTAACACATATGTTTGCAAATGTGTTAAGTGGTTTATTATATTGTTAATATAATTTGATTAAGATGATGATTAAATGATGTTAAGGATATGAAGATCATTAAAAAGGTACGCATAATCCTTATTTGATTGTATATCTTTATATGTCTTTGAACCTTAACACAATTGGATGAATGTGTTAAATAATCTATTATATGATGGATGTAAATGAGTAAGGTAAATTGCTATATATATTTATAAATGATGAAATTGCTATCATATAAGATAGAAAGAAATGATGATCATTCTTAAGGTATATGCAATGCAATTGGTTGTGATAAATGTTTTAATACAGAATGGCTATGATTATACAAATAAGATTGTTGAGGTATGTCTGCCTATTTGATAATGATAGAAATGGATTGAGAAAGTAATGTTAAAAGATATAAATGAGCGAACCTATCTGCCTCCTGCGGAACCATGCGGACCCAGAGAGCTGGGCAACCAATCTTGGACTACCGACCTGGTTGGGGGAAGGTTCAGTACAGTCAGTATTATATGTACCTCTTTGCCTCCTGCGGAACCATGCGGACCCTGTGGTTGGGCAACCGAACTTGGACTACCGACCTGGTTGGGGAAAGGTACATTACTGATAGTCTTATACGTTCTTATCTGCCTCCTGCGGAACCATGCGGACCCTGTGAGTGGGCAACCGAACTTGGACCACCGACTTGGTTGGGGGAAAGATCGTATTTGGTAGTTTTATACATACTTATCTGCCTCCTGCGGACCCCTGGGATTGGCAGTGGCCTGAGGCCCAGTGGGCAACCGACCTGGTTGGGGGAAAGTTCGTATATGATGTTATAGTTGTTGGCTATATTGAGAAACTTTGAATGTGTATAAAAGATGATGATATAAATATTGAAATAATGATATGAAGTATAATATGTAAATGAATTGTGATTGATGATAATGATTATCTTCATTGGAATGTGATTCATGATTAGTATGATATGTATTGTGTGTATAGCAATAATGATTGTGAGTATAAATGATGAATCATGATTGGTGAATTGTGAATAAAATAATGTCATGAGATATAATATATCATGTGTGTATTGATATAGTGATTGTAAGAATTAGTAATGGATTATGGTTAGTGAGATAAATGTATATGCATATATTATATGAAATTAGTCAAGATATATAAAAGGTGTAATCAAAAAAGGGAAAACGTGATAAGAAACTAATGGTACATGAAATTGATATATCATTATATGTTAGAATGTTTATAATATAAGTTTATATTTTATATTTGTACTACTAAGCTCTCGGGCTTAGCGCGGATGTGTACTTGCGCAGGTAACTAGGTGGAAGATATGAAGTCTTTTGTTATGCCACGAGAAAAGTAAGAGTTTGTCGAGACCAACTAGAGGGTGATGCATACATGTATAACTTTTATTTATAATGTATTTCTGATATATATATTCATATGTATAAATGGGGATTTAATAAAGATAAGATTGTTATATTTATGTAAGATTTGTAAAAATATAATGATTTTGTAAATGTTCTTTGAAAATGAATGTGTTGTGGTTTGAATGCTGTTAAGGTTTTTTTTTTTTAAATTGCAACAAAAAGGTGACATCCTTATACTTTATATACTTACTGTATATATATATATATATACCGGGTATATGTATAGTACTTATATGGGGTATCGGGGTGTTACAAATAACCATTCATACATATAAGGAGTAGAGAAGTGCAAACCCTAGACCTTCTTATTAAGTGAATCAAAACATCAGCTCAATTTACTTTTACTATTTTAAACTTCGATCAATCTTCTTCATTAATTGTTAGTGATTTAAATTTCTTCATTACTTGTTATTTAAAATCTGATAATCAATTAGCCACTTTAGCTTCCTTGAGAGATGACCTTGGGGCGATCACCTTTGCTACAGCTACCTCGTATACTTGCGAGTGACGCTTTGTGGTAGAGTTAATTTGAGCGCAACAAGTTTTTGGCGCCATTGCCGGGGAGGCTAATTGGCGTAATTATTTATTAGTTTTAGAAATTTTAGATAATTTTTCATTGTTTACTTTTGATTTTATTTTTCCTTTGCTTTTAATAATTTCTTTTTCTAGAAAATTCTGTTTATGCAAGGCAGGAGATCACTCGAAGGAGAGCTACATCCATTTATTCCAGAAATTCAGAGAGTGAAAAGGAGCAAGGAAGAGTTTGAACTGTACACAGGATTTGATACTACAGAGGAGGACACTTCTAATTTTGAGTCGGAATCTGCACAATCTGTTAAAATGGCTGAAGAAAAGCAAAGAACGATGAGAGACTTTGCTAGACCTGTCATTGGAACTTCCACCTCTTGCATAAGACTGACAGATGCAGCAAGAAATTATGAGTTGAAGAACATTCACTACAACATGCTGCCATCATTCTATGGAGTTCCAAATGAAGATCCTCGGAACTTTATTTGGGATTTTTATTCTACCCTCAACACTTTTCCTTTGGGAGGACTAACAGAAGATCAGTTGAGGATGAGATGTTTCCCTTATACTTTGAAGGATAGGGCAAAGAGCTGGCTTATGATGTTGCCCGAAAACTCACTGACAACTTGGGAGCAAGTTTATAACAAGTTCATGGGCAAGTTCATGGCGATACCACGCATCATAGTCCGTATCAGTTTCCATGATTGTTTCATATTCATAGCAAGGAGTTGATGAATTGGTCAAAATCAGAGGCTTAAGAAAGGGATAAGTTCCCCTTCGGGCGATTCTAGTATAACTCCCAAACCTGCTCCTTTCCTGTTTACTGCTCCATCAAAATACATTTTCCACCCTTGTACTTCAATTGCTTCTAAATGTTCATCCTAAAATTCCAAGATTACCTCTTCGCTTTCTGGTAATGGTTGTTGGGCTAGGAATTCTGCCACCGCTCTACCTTTGATTGTTTTCCTGGTTACACATTCAATCTCAAATTCTTCTAATATTATCAACCATCGACCATATTTCCTAATCAAAAAGGGTGTCTCCCTTAAGTACTTCATTGGATCCAACTTGGAAATTGCTTGCACACTATACGATTGAAAGTAATGTCGCAACTTCTTAGAAGACCAAACCACGACTATACAGGTCTTTTCAATGATACTATACTTAATTTTATAAGGTAGGAGCTTTCTACTCAAATAGTAAACTGCATGCTCAATCCCTGACTCATCTGCTTGGGCTAGCATGGCTCCTATTGACTATTCTTCTACTGCTAAGTATAGTAATAGAGGTTTGCCGGGTTTAGGTGATTTTAAAATAGGTGGATTCAATAAATACTCTTTTATTAGCTCAAAGGCCTTTTGACATTCTTCATTCCATATGACTGACTGATTCTTTTTAAGTAATTTGAAGATAGTCTCACAAATTGTTGTGAGTTTTGCTATGAATCTGCTAATATATTGTAATTTACCAATAAATCCCCAAACTTCTCTCTCTGTCTTAGGGGCTGGCATATCCCTGATTGCTTTAACTTTGTCAGGATCAATCTCAATGTCATTTGGACCAATCACATGTCTTAATAATTTACCTGAGGTAACACCGAACACACATTTCTTCGGGTTCAATCTTAGCTTATATTTCAATGCTCTATTGAAGAATAACTCTAAGTTTTGGAAGTGTTGTTCCCTTGTGTCCGATTTCACCATAATATCATCAACATATACTTCCACTTCTTTGTGCATCATTTCATGAAATAATGTGGTGGCCATCATTTGATAGGTTGCTCCAGCATTCTTTAAGCCGAACGGCATCACCCTATAACAAAATATACCCCATGTAGTAATGAAAGCAGTTTTGGCTTTATCCTCTTGGGCCATTAACACTTGATTGTATCCAGAAAATCCATCTGCAAATGAGTGTAGCACATTAGAGGCTACACTATCAATGAGGACATCTATATGGGGTAAAGGAAAGTCATCCTTAGGGGAAGCCTTGTTCAAATCTCTATAGTCCACACAGACCCTTATTCTTCCATCTTTCTTTGTTACGGGTACTATGTTGGCTAGCCAATCTGGATATTCTATCACTTCAAGGAACTTCAATTGTATTTGTTTAGTAGCCTTTTCTTTAACCAATTCATCCCACTCAGGTCTTAATCGCCTAAGCTTTTGTTTGACAGGTTTCATGTGAGTGTAAGTAGGAATATGATGTTTAGTTATGTCTCGATCTATTCCAGGCATATCATCATAAAGACCAAGCAAACACTTCTTCATACTTTTTGAATATTTTTTCAAATCTCTCTCTCTCCTCAGGAGTAAGGTCGGATGCTATGCTAATATTTTTAGGATTTTCGATTGTTCCCAAATTTAATGATTTTGTGTTAACAGAATTAATATTAAAGATGCTCATGTAACTGTTATTTGAATGTATGCAACCATCAAGAGAAACATCACACAATTAAGCAAAATCAGACTTTATTGCATTCATTTTGGAAAAGAAAACATCATTATCCTCATACAAAGCAGACAAATTAAAATCAAAATCAAGATCATTGTTCTCAAAATCAAAAGGCAAGATGTCTTTAAACTTTTCTTCAACCAGGGCAGCAATCTCCTCCGGAGTCTTCTTGGTTTTCAGGACAGCTTCATTCTTCTCTTTTGGATTGGATTCTTTGTTGGCTGACAAGGTGAGCTCTTTCTTTACTTGCTCCACTAGCTCGGCCACATCTGCAAAAAATTTAAAACCCGGGATCAACTTTCCCATGAACATGATTGGCTCAGGCTTTCCTTAGAGTGGTCCCATATCTGGAGCTTTGACAAAGATCTCTTCAAGTGGTGGGAAGCTCATCTTCTCACTCTTCTTTGGCTGGACTTTGTTGTTTTCATCATATCCCAACCCTTTCTTGGAAGTTTGAGTTCTAAAGTCTGGCACCTTTGTCAAATCGGCCTTACCCTTTCCAAGACTAGTTCCGAGAAGTTAGTTCATGTTCTTCATTATATTCAAGACTTTGGAGCCCACTACTTCATCATCAGAAATTGCAGCTATTTGAAAACCATTGAGAGGCCTCTCAATCATTAGAGCGTTAACAATCTCATTATCTTTAACTTCGATGACCACTGTCTCATCTCCGTTGGGGAACTTGATCTTTTGATGAAGGGTGGAAGGAACTCCACCAAGAGGATGAAACCATGGTTGCCCCAAGAGTAAGGCAAAGGTAACCGGTATGTCTAAAACAGCAAACTCAACAATAGATTCAATTAGACCAACCTTGACAGCAGCTTTGAAAGTCCCTTCGGCGTGTCTCTTAGTGTTGTCATAAGCCCGAATTGTTACTTCGGTAGGGTTTAGATCCCTTGTTAACATGGCTAGCTTTGGTAATATCTTAAGTGGGCAAACGTTTATGGCGAACCCATCATCGACCATTACACATGGAGTCCTCTTCCCCTTGGCTTCTATTTTGATAAAGAGAGGGCGGATGTGATCTCTCCCCTCCTTTGGTAAATCCTCATCTAAAAATGAAACTGCTCCCATATTAACTTCACTCTTCTCTTGAACCTCTTCACATTTCATTACCCCTCCAATTTTTATGAAGTTGATCAGCTCCTCCGGTGTCGTGGAGGTAGAAATTGGCATGCTAGCCAAGGCTTTGGCCATAGTTTCTCGGTGCTTTTTAGAAGTAGCTAATAAGTCCCAAATGCTAATATAGAAAATTATTGCTTAAAATTTTTAGACATTACAACTAAATTTTATCCTTTTAATTATTTTGTTATTTTTATACTTAATGCATTAATTATCCAATAATTAATTGATCTAAGGTGTTATATGATAGAGTGAGAGTGGGAGCATGATATTAGTCCAAAGAGATAACAATCTTAAGTAAAGTTACCACTTAGAGATAAGGTAAAACCTTAAGAGTTTGATTAAAAGATTATCATAATACATAATAAATTGGGTTAATTATTTTTTATCACAAGAGTAGATATAAGGATTATGTTCAACATTAGTTTTAGTATTTGAGAGAGACTAGAGTTTAAGTTCGAAGTATCCAGCTGTGAACCCTTTATTTCATACCCAGCCTAGATAATTAAAAAAAAGAAAACTGTACAGCCGTGCGACACATAGCAGGCCATCCATGTTGCGGCCGGCCGCGCGACCTGCTGCTAGTTCGCATAGCATACAGCTTAGTCCCAATTTTAGACCTCGAAACTCTACCAAAATTTATTTGTGATAATATTATTTTAAAATACCAAATTTTTCTATAATTATCACTGGACTTTTTGCATTATGATTAATTGATCCTTTTGCTTTCTGTGCAAGTGGAGCTACAAAGTGACAAGACTCTTCAACCCTTTGTCAAGAAAAAATTCTTACCGAAGGTACTGTATACTTTCTCATTCCAGTCTCAATTCAGTAATTAATCAACTGTAAAATTGGTTAATTAAAGCACAAACTACTCACGACTCTAATTTCCATTCAAATGGGATAAGTATGTATACTGGAATATTACTTTGAATGGCGAACCCATACTTGAACAACCAACCAAATATTTTATTTTGATTTTCTTATTGTTTTTATTTATTATTTTCAGTATTATTATTATTTTCTTTCTTTTTAATCTTGATATTCTTAAGCTCCATTTGCAAATTCGATGAGTTTTGCAATGGATGTCATTATGCACTTCTTCATTTATCTTTTTCCTTCAATTAATTATTTTCGAGATTTGTGCTCAACCTAGAGAACATAAGGAGTAGAGTTGAAATTCCCCCTGAAATTGCCATTTTTGATGGAGTTGTAATATTTTATTATTTTTGCACTGTATTCATGGATGCCATGATTATTACATATTCATGCATTATAGTATTGTCATTCATTATGGCATAATCCATAAAATTGGTTTTTTTTTTCTCAAATCAATCTAAAGAAATGGTAAAATCAATCCAAAAGAGATTTTTTTTCTTAATTTTTTCAAATAAAATAAACTAAGGTGGCGACTCTCCAATATTTGCTTTTCAAAATAAAAGCGACCAATCCTTTTTCAAAATAAAATGAGAGTTTCTTTTTGATAATAAAGGAAACAAATATTTTCATAATAAAAGATAATTTCAAACCCGTGCTTACCGAACCGAGTAGAGACCATATGCAATGGTATCGTGTAGGACTTAGCCTAGAAAGAGAGCAAAAGCTCTGGTTCCCTCATTACTGGCTGGGTTTGGTGTTCAAGCGAGGCCTCATAGATAACAACTCAACTGGAGACTCTTAAAATTTTCAAAATAAAATTTTAATAGGCTCTATTCAATACTATTTTATCTTAGATTGATTTTCTCATTTCTCATGCATAAGGGTTCCTTACCCTTTAGTTTTAGGAAGTCCTAGGTAACAAGTAGCATATATTTGGCAACCTTCTTTAGGTATATTAGGGGATAGTAAAAGCACTCAACCTACAGTGAATCCTTAATTTTTTTGAGGTATAACAGACATGCATATACTGCTAGACCCATGCCAGATGCCGTAATTTTGAAAGCCATTAATTGTCATGTCCTTTTTGGTAAAATTTACAAACATCAACAACAATTTTTGAGAAAAGCATAACAAATATATGCATTTGTGGACCACCCAGAAGCCCTGGCTTTCTTACCTCACCATTATCACTTGATCAGATCAACATGCATGTGATCTTGGCCCCAAACACAAAGCATCGTAAAAATGTAAATTCCAGCTCAAAGCACTAACCTTACCTTTCTTTTTTCTCATCACCCAAGGTAGCCATGGCTCAAGCCGCCAAATTTCATGAAATACAAACTTATGTTGAAGCCATCCTTAAGAAGCAAGAGGATAGTTTTAAGAACTTGCTAGTTATACAATAAAATGATTTCAACAAGACACTGATTGATTCATTGAGTGCATAACACAACTCAATCATGATTGATGTACACTGATGGATCTTGACAAAAAAAATACTAGACATGGGAGGATGTTTGTAATGTTTTTACTAAATAGTACCACTATAACATTGAGGTGGGTATCATAAGGAGGGATCTAGAGGCCACTAAGAAAAACCAAAAGGAATCTTTTTCCTCATTCCTTATGAGGTGGGGAGAAAAAGTAGCACAAATGGTCAATCACCCTTTAAAGCAAAAATAGATTGTTATTATTATTTAGAACTTGCTACCAGTATACTAGACCCATATGCAAACCCAATATCTGCTAACTTTCAAAGCCCTTATTACTACCGCCACCAAGATTAAAGATCTGATGTATATTGGCCAAATAAAGGATGAGATAACCTCTTCCTCACTATTTAGAAAATGCCCAAACTTCAATAACCCACAGCCTATCAACCAAAAAGTAAAGGAAGTGGTCAATATTACCCCCCAACATAACTCTATTTGGAGATAGCCCAATAGCATAGAGCTTTTACTGACTTAGGAATGCCTCTGAGCCTAGTGTATAAGAAGGCCTAAAAGCTCATTTGATTCAGCCTCTTGATCCTAAGCGCTCCAAATCCCATTCCTAAGAGGTGGAACGTTAATGAGTATTGTGAGTACCATCAGAGCACTGGGCATAAAACTGATGTGTGTAAAAACCTCAAACATCAGGTCTAGGATCTCATTGAATATGGATCCATCCTGCCACCAAAGCAGACTAATATCTCCACCAACCCACTGCTAGCACATTAAAGCATTAATACCATTGTCTCATTGGTTGATGATGAAATGGATCCCGCATTATTGATCTGTGATTACTATTGCGTGTTGGATTTGAATGACTTTATGGATGAAGTCAATGTAATTACTAGAAGTGGAAGAATCATACAACCACCTTTAGAATTATCACAATTAGTACCACCCTCAACAATAGTCATACTACAAATGACAAACCTTACTCCTGAACTAGATGAAGATCCTATATTGAAGTAACTCAAAAAGACTCAAGCTAGTCTTTCCATTTGGAGTCTCCTCCAATCCAGCTACCCTCATTGCCAAGCTCTTTGCAAGGCTTTGAGCCAAATTCAAATGCCAATTGAGACTACCTTGGAAGCCTTGGTTGTATCTATGACCAAGTTATCTTCCATCTCTTTTTCATATAAGGACCTCTTAGTGAGAATGGATATAACCATGCTCTCTAAATTACTATTTTAGCATATAGGAAGGCAATACCCATGGTGCTAATAGATAATGGCTTAGCACTGAATGTGTGCCCACTCAAGGTAGCAAGCTGTCTAAGGATTGAAATGTTGGAGTTGATGCCTTTTGATCAAATTGTAAGAGTTTATGATAAGATGAGAAGGGAAGTCCTAAGGGTGGCCAACATCAAAGTTATAATTGGCCCTGTAGAATAAGAAATCCTTTTTCAAGTTCTAGAACCTTTTGCTCGGGAGACCTTGGATTCATCAAGCAAAAGAAATTCCATCCTCTTTTCATCAGAAGCTCAAGTTCCCATATGAGGATGGGGTGGTTATAATAAAAGGGACCAAAGTGGAAAGTCAGACCTCCTACCTTAAGGGACAATATTAGAAATTTAGCCAAAATCCTTAGCTATAGCCTTGTCTAGATTCACCTTTGATTCAACTTAGTTCGTAGAAGAAGAGGCATGTAAAGAGCTTGTTCCATTTGATTTTGACCCACATGGCAACCCAGCAGTTGCTAACAGCCTCAAATATATAAATTATTTTTATGGAATAGCAGGTAAAAACCAGCAAGGGATACAATAATTCTCAAATTATCCTTCAGCCCAACCGACATTTGGATTGGGCTATAAACCAACCCAAGAGGATGTGGAGGAGATGGAAGAAAGAACCAAGTAAATATCCCAATGCAAAAAGGCTAGGAAAATATTTGACTAGCCCATGAAACCCTACTTCAAAACTTTAAATGGATATTTTGTTAAGGAGATGATAGATTCCCTTTACTATAGATTTCTTAAACCATAGTTGAATCCCATTACTAATGAACTAACCCCAGGGTTTGGAATTTTTTTTATATCAGGCTTAACTTAGAAGATAACGGGACTATCTTGGAGACATGGGGAGATTTTGAGGACAACATGGAGCCCAGTATATTTCATGTAGTTGTATTAGAAGAAGGACAAAATCAAATTTCAGCCAACTGATACAATCAGCCACAAAAGTATCTAGCAATTGGTACTTTGAAAAGAATGGTGGTCCATCATCAAAGTCTACCCTACCCAAAGTCCAGTTTGCGTTAGATACCAAGCCAAGAGTCTATTTTGAGTTTAAGATCAAGTCAAGTTATTTTGAGTTTAAGATCAAGTCAAGTTCTGAGTCAGTTCCAAATATAAATTTTGAGTCCGAGTTTGAGTCCCCTAGTTCAGAGTTTGAGACTAAGTCCTCTAGTTCAGAGTCTGAATCTATCACTTATGAATTTGATTCCCTAGACTCATTTGATTTCAAGTGTATTTTTTGGGGAAAACCTTGTAATTGCTTCATCATTAATAAAAGTTTCAAGATTTCCACTTATTTTCCTTTGCCTCCTAATAAGCATCATGAAATATTCAATATTAATGAGATTAATAAAGATAAAGAAATAATAAATATGGGAACATCATAAGTGCAAAAGAATACATTCATTGCATCCTTATTCATTCATAAACATGAATTAGAGATGCTTCTTAAAAAGTTCCAAGAATGGTTTGCATGGAAAGTAAGTGATATGATAGGGTTGGACCCTTTTATAGCGGCGTACAAAATCCTAATATTCAATCACATTAAACTAGTCAAGTAGAAACTTTGACGACTCAAGCCAAAATGGTCCTTGAAGATCAAGGAAGAAATAACCAAGTTGTTAGAAAACCAGTTCATAGAACCCATCATGTACCCTCAATGGGTGGCCAACATCGTACCGGTACCAAAGAAAGACAGGAAGGCTCAAATGTGTGTAAACTACAGAGATCTCAACAAGGCATGTCCGAAGGATGACTTCCCGCTACCCCACATTGACCTTATATTTGATAGATTGTCGGATCTGAGGTGGTTTCATTAATCAATCTCTATGCGGGGTACAATTAAATCTTGGTTCATACTCCTAATAAAGAGAAGATAGATTTCATTATAGAACATGGCATATATTGTTATAGGATTATGCCTTCAGTCTCAAGAATATTATTGTAACTTATTAAAGAATGGCCACTACACTTTATCATGAACACCAGGGCTGAAATGCATATAGAACTGAGATGGTTCTTCCTAAGACTCTCTTAATACCACTTAAAACTCAACTCGACTAAATATATGTTTGGGGAAGCTTCCGGCATGTTTTTGGGGCATAAGGTCAATTAATGGGGAATTGAAATAGAACCCGCCAAATTTAGAATAATTCTTAAAATGCTTACTCCTAAGACTGAGAAGGAAATCAGGGGATTTTTGGGTTTGCTATAGTATATTAGTCGTTTCATTTCTCAAATGGACAATATCGGTGGGCCTATCTTCAAACTACTAAAAAAGGACACCTAACCAAATGGAATGACCAATGCCAAGAGGCATTTGAAAAGATTAAGCAATACCTATCGTCACTTCTAGTACTGCAGCCTCCTAGACCTAGTGATCCTTTACTTCTTTATCTTACAGTGACCGAAGAAGTAATAGAAGCTATGCTTGCTCAACATGAGGAAGGATCAAGAAGGGAATTTGCTATCTATTATCTTAGCAAAAGGTTATTAGCCTATGAGCTCAAGTACAATTAGATTGAAAGGTTATGCTTAGCCCTAGTATGGGTATGTTAAAAGCTGTGTCACTACATGGCTTCTTATACTACACAGGTAATCGCATATCAGAGCCCCTTGAAATTCCTTATGGAAAGGCTAATTTTAGATAGTTAGATGGCATGATGGCTCGCAGTGTTGGCCACTTTTGATCTCAAATTTGTTGCATGCAAAGTAATCAAGGGAAGCGTGATAGCCGAACAGTTAGTCGCTACACCTATATTGGGTATGATTGAAGAACCTGAATTTCTGGATGAGGATATCTTGGGTATTGACAAGGAGATATGGATTATATATTTTGATGGTGCAGGCATTGTCATTATTACTCCGAAAAAGAAGCAAATTCCATTGGCAATTAAATTAGCTTTTGAAGTTACTAACAACAAGGCAGAATATGAAGCTTGCACAATCAGGTTAGAAGTAGCCTTGAAGTTGAAGGTAAGAAGCCTAGAGGTATATGGAGATTCTACCCTTGTCGTATCTCAAGCATTAGGGAAGTGGAAAATAAGAAAAGAGCCTATGGTTCATTACCATTGACGCTTGGAAAACTTAGCATAATAGTTTGAGGTGGTTTCATTTCACTACCTACCTCAAACACGAAATCAGCTCGCTGATGCTTTAGCTACCTTGGCATCCATGATCTATATGGGAAAAGAGATGATAATTTGCCCTATCACCATTGATGTAAAACAAGCCGGCATATTGTGCAACAATTCAGGTGATAGACAAAAAGCCCTGGGATATCTTTAATTGGATTCAAAAATGTGAATGCCCTAACTAAACCTCGAAAACACACCAAAGGACTTTAAGACAGTTAGCAAGCCAATACATTTTAAATGATAATGTACTATATAAAAGGTCCTGGAATAACATTCACCTCAAATGTGGTGGTGAGTTTGAAGCACAATAAATTATGGAGTGGTTTCATGGTGATGAACAAGGCCCCCAAATGAATGAAGTTTCCCTGGCCCAAAAAATCACCAATTTGGGTTGTTATTGGCTTACCATGAGGGAGGATTGTTTGAATTTTGTTAGAAAATGCCACAATTGCCGAATATATGCTAAGCTGCAAAAGCAACCCCCAGTCGCTTTACATCCTATTACAACCCCTTGGCCATTTGCAACATGGGGAATGGATGTGATCGGGAGAATCACCCCAAAGCCTTCTAATGGGCATGAGTACATATTGGTAGCCATAGACTATTTAACGAAATGGGTCGAAGTAGCTTCGTACTTCGTCCTCAATGCTAAAAATGTGGTCCAATTTATTCATACTAACATCATTTGTTGGTATGGAGTGCCATTTGAAATAATTTCAAATAATGGGTTGCATTTTCAAAAGGAAGTGGTCCTGTTAATGGCAAAATATAAGATACAGCATTACAAGTTCTCTACCTATAGACCGTAAACTAATGGGACTGTTGAGGCAGCAAATAAAAGCATAAAGAATATTCTACAAAAGATTATGCAAGGTCACAAGAGTTGGCATGAACACTTGCCTTTTGCTCTCTGGAGTTATCGAACTTCAATCAAATTACACCAATCAGGGCAACCCCTTATTCTTTGGTATTCAGAATCGAGGTAGTCCTTCTGATAGAGTAGCAGTTCGGTCAGCCCGAATGCTCTGCGAAGGCCAGATCAATGAGGTTGAATGGGCCAAGGCCTATTATGATCAACTAGTTGCCATTGATGAGAAAAGAATGGATGCTTTGTATAGAGTGCAAGGTTATCAACATAAGATAACAAGGTAATACGATAAAAGGGTCAAAAGAAATAGTTTACTTTCATTTATTTATTTATTTATTTATTTTTGCATTTTGACACCAAAACATTAAAGTTAAAAGTTGGAATATAACATTAAAATAATTATAAAAATATTGTTAATTTACATTATTTTTCTTTTCATGTCTTTTTATTTAAGGAAATTACATACCCATGTGTCATGTCTTCTTTTTTGCTATTTTGAACAGAACTACTAATTATATGTAATACACTAGCAAAGAGAGAGAATTTTTTTTAATGGTATGGTATTTTTATTTGCTCAATTAAATTCACGATTTCAGCTCATTACAAATGAAAAAATCCATTTGTGATTTGCTGTATATATAAAATACATAATTTTATAACATGAAGATTTTAGAGTCGCCCCTATCCCATACTATAAGATTACTAAACAAGAGCTTGAGTCTTCGCAGCATCAGAAGCCGCAGCTGCAGCATCAGAAGCATCAGTCGCGGCATCAGAACCAGACACAGCAGCAGTGGCAGCAGAAGCAGCCGCGGCGGCGGCAGCAGCGGCAGCAGAAGCAGCAGCAGCAGCAAGGATGGCTTCTTGTCTAAATTTTCCGCTGCTTCTAACACTGCGAACATTATTGACTTTTGGAGGAGTTGTTCCAGAGATTGGTTCAGGTATTGGGCGTGAGCATTTTCTGATTCAAGAGAAAGGAAAGAGTCAGTATAACTTAATTAATTAACTGATTATTAAAAATAAAACTAGCTACTCATAAGTTTAGAGTTTCATAGATTTTTCCTTTGCAAACCCATGGTTGGTTATTTTTCTTCAAAATACATAAATAAGGCTTCCAATTTCATTCTGTAACACAGAAGCTAATCAAGGCAATGATTATTTGGCATAATTAATTAACTTACATGAGTAGAGGTTTTTGATTGTAGAGCTTAGAGCTAGGCAAATATGGCATAGTCTTTGGCATGAAGTTGATGGTAGCACCCACAAAGGCCATGAATTATAAATTAATGAGGAAATTAATTATGTGACCAAAGAAAACTCTTTTAACTTTTAGGCAAATGAATTATATGTTTGAGTTCCAACTTAGCTTCAATGATAACTATATTTATATAATCACTTGATACTATTCAATTTGATTGTCAAAAATTCAAATCGAGTTATTGACTGAGGGATTGATCAACAATACAATAATTTTTTAACAATACATTACATTGTTTAATATAATTCTAGAATTTTGATTATTTTTTTTTTGTATTTTAGCATTAAGTGATGAAAAAAATTGTTATTTAAATTTAAAACCTTTCGACTTTCAAAATCATTCTAATACGACTGAATTAAAAAAAAAAAAACTTTAGTCATTTAAAGACAGCAAATATCATTTAATTAATGTCCAAAAAATTAAATCAGAAATAAGTCAAAATGCTGGCAATTAAAATTTGTCTTAAATTAGGTGTAATAGTAGTAAACAGGTCATTAACGAGAATTTTTGACTTTTCTTAATAAAAATGTAGACAAACAGCAGCTCGTGTTTTAGTCTTAGGTATGCTTCGCTTACCATAATAAAGAGATTAATTATTAGTGAAGCTATAGAGTGTAAACAAGAGTTAATTTGTTGCAATAGCCAAACAAGAGTTATTTTAATATTTTAACTTATTGCAATAGAAAAAAAAATGTTATACTTTTCCATTTCTCTATAACTTCTAATATTCCTTTAACATTTAACTTGCTCCAATTAAATATTCTTTTATAAATTGCTAGGAATTTTCAATGATTATGTCATCTTTTTAATATTTGAATTGATTTTTTTTTAATTATGTCATTAGATTAGTATGTAAATGGTAAGTGGGAATGAGACCAATTAGCAGGCTGTGTTTCCTGCATTTATTTTAGTTATATAGGATCTGCAGTTTTGTTTTTCATTATCTTTGTTTTTTTTTTTTCAGGTTAATTAGCTGCTTTTGAAGTTGCTACTATGTATTCTCATTATATTTTTTATTTCATAAAATCACTTAGCATATATATATATATATATGTATCACTTTATAAAATTAACAGAAAAATAATTAATTTTTTCAACTTTACCCTTACTATATTTATCGTCTTTATATAATATCGTTATTAAATTTTTTTTTTGTATTGTTTGAAAAAAAATATTCATAAATTCATATTTAAAAAATGTTCATAGCAATTGATTAATGCAGTGAGATGATATTTTAATAATAATGTCATTGAAAAAGAAAATATAAAGATGATATTTTGATATATTAAGCATTCAAATGATTACGTAAATATTTGTGCAAGATTCAAAAATAACCATTATCATGCATTGAAAAAATAAAATAATTGAAGGACACAAGTCTTCATATTTAAGAAAAAAAAAATCAAAATTGAACCAAATTATACCTTTACGAACAATATTTGCAGTAGTGATCTTTATACAAAATAGGCGAAGTTATCTCTTTCTGTTTTGTTCCATCTTTTTTTTTTTCCTAAGCAATATGCCTTTCTTAAACCATCAATTCTCGTGTATCCAATCAATCGTCCACCACAGAAATAATTGTATATGTATATGTAGAATTTTTTGATGAATAAATTAATCTGTTGATTAACAAAAGCAAGATGCATGTGGTTTAACTAACATCTCAATTTCGGGGCGAAAATAACTTTCTATGATAATAAATAATTTTTTAAAAATATATATATTTTAATTAATAATTAAATATATTTTATATGTCAAATATAAATGGTCATAATTACTAATAAAAAATCAAAATTATCTATGTATTTTAAATAAAATAAAAATACCAGAATAAAATTATAGATCTACACTACAAAAAAAATTGCTTTTAGTAGCAAATTTGTATAGGCTGTAAACAAATAGGAAAAAAAAATAACTTTACCAAGTTCCCTCTCTCCGTTATTTCCCTCTCTTCTCCATTCTCTCTCTCTCTCTCTCTCTCTCTCTCTCTCTCTCTCTCTCTCTCTCTCCCCCTTAAAAAACTTACAACAAATTCACTTTAATAATCCATCGATGAAGCCATTGAAGATTGTATTGAATTCACCATTTCAATCTTCTTTTGCCTCTCATTCTTCATTGTAATTGTCTTATTGTGAGTGAATCGGACTAACAGAAGTTGTCACTTGGTACAGACTGAGAATATATAATTAAGAAAATAGACCGACTTAATAAATGAGTCTTAGTGAAAAGCGCAAACTACTAGTCATTAGATCAAATATATCTATACAGATCACTCTTTGTATTTGCTGAGAAACATTTTCATATTGTAATTCTAATGATAGTTTATAAGAGCAAGTATATATAAAAGCATGTATGTTATGCGCAAAAAGTAATAGCATCATATTATCATGTTAAAACTAAAAATAATCTTGAGAATTCAAAGAAACCATTCATTATCCAAAAATGAACAAAGAATATGAAAAAGACTAACAATTATTATAAGTAAACTTATGTACAATATTTCAATCATGCTTTGAAGCTAATGTTATTAAAGATCATATCAAAATATGCATAAGAAAGCATATTATCAACATCACAACCTTTCATACCAATTTTAGGTAATCCCATCTTTCCATGTGAATAACATGTTTAAAAGTTAAAAGTATAACTACAACTATTTAGCCAAAAGTACTTTAAAAACTAATTTAAATTTGATAAAAGAGATTTATGGATTTGGGCTCCATTTGAGAGAATCATGTCTCAAGCATACACTTTGATCAATTGAATGACTTATCATGGCAAGCTATGGACCCTGTGTGAATCATTCTTCAGGTCACATGTTTTATGATGCAAGTTAAAAGGAACAAGTTTCGTGTTTAGCAATTCATGAGATGGGGAAAGTATGAGTTTATACATGTTTCATGGTTTATTAATTAATTTTTTAATTATAGCAGGGCAATATTTATTTATTTATTATTTCTAGTCAAGTATGAAGATTTTAGGCATGAATGTTTTCGGAATTTAGTTTTGCAAGTGAATCTCAAGCATTTAGAAGTAATAATTTAGGTTGTGTTTGGGATGATTTTTTTATTTTATTTTATCTTTTTTAGGGGAAAAAACAAAATACTTTTGATAATATCATTAAGTTTTAGATTTTTCTAATTAAATAAAAATTATTTTCATGCTAAATATAAAATCTATAAAATATACTTTTTAGTTTTTTGATTTTGAGAAGATATTTTATATCAATAATTTTTTTTAATATATAAGACATTTTGTATCAATAAAAAAAAATTTTACTGCAAAAGTTAGTTTTTGACATTTGTATTTTTAAAAAAATTTTAATTTTTAATAATTATAATATAGTTTTTAATATAAAATAGATTTTTAAAATTTAAAAAACAAAAACTGAAAATAAATTTTGGTTTTAAAAAAAATAAAAAACTAAAACTTTTGACCTAATCTCCATATTAAAACCATTTAATATCATTCATGTCTCACTGAGCTTTAACTCTTTTATTTAAAGTTATATTACAAGACTTCCAAAATTGCATATTATTGCTTCTTAGAAGGACTTAAAAAGCTGGGCTCTTACTCCAACTTGGCCATGAAACTAGTGGGTGAGCAAATAAAGCAAACAAATATATTATATTAATCATATTAATTTTTAATATATATAGCCGGTTGGCTAACTTCTTCAGTTTTCATGTTTCATTAACATTAATTATAATTTGTAATTAAGTTAATTATATTTCTAACTGTTGTTAATAATTTTCTCTTAGACCAAAGAATGTGTTAAACATGAGGTTCTACCTCCTAAATTTGAAAGAATCGGTTCACGAATCAACAATGTTCATCTAATAGGAGCAAGTAACAGTAAGAATATAAATGGAAACAAAGTCTCATATTGAATAAATACAAATCATGTGAGTCCTTAATATATAAATGAACTTTCCAATTTTAATATCTAGCTTCTGAGATTCACTTTCTCAAGAGTATATATCCCTAATATTTTTACATAGTGTCATAGAAAAAATGATATTTGTACCCATCTTTTTTATCACAATTAATTCATATTGTGATTTCTCTTTCAATTTTTGATACTCCATAGTGGGTTTTATTTATCCGATGATGAGCTTTCAAGATTTGTTCTTCGTCTGATATGGGATATTCCTTGAACTTTCAAACCTTTCGCCTGCAGTGAAAAGTCTCTCAAACTATAAATTCATTTGATCCAAGTTATTGGTACTATATAGATAGCACCAAGAAAGGGGATTGAATTAGTGGTTTGGATATGCAATATGAAATTAAAAATTCTAAACAAGATAGGGAAGAGAGAGAGATAAGACAAAAAATTTATAGTGGTTCATATGTTAACTAACCCTACGTACACTTCCCAACCTTTAATTGGAAATTTTCACTATCTTTAGAGTTTTGCATGCTCACTTCTAACTTGGTATTTAAAGCTTACACTGAGCTTAGCATTTTACAAACTCACATAAAACCTAACCAAGAGTTTTTCTAAGGCTAACTCTCGAATCTTTTACATGTGTTTTTCCTAAAAGCCGACACTTAAAACTTTACAAGAGTTTTTGTCTTAGGCTAACTCTCAAACTTTTACAACCATTTTTATCTTAAGCTAACTCTCAAACCTTTATAAGTGTTTTTGTCTTAGGCTAACTCTCAACCTATGTTTCTAAGGCTCATAGTAAACTTTTACAATAGTAACTTTACAAAGATAATAAAAAGGTTAAAAACTCAAGAAACAAAATTACAAAAGTTTGGATACTTTTAGCACACTCTTCATCACTTGAAATCTTATTTGAGATTGTATTAATAAGCCTTAAAGCAATTTTGCCCATTTGTGAAGTGGGTAAAAAAGTCTAACTCTAACAGCCATAAAATCTTTTCGGATTTCTATATTAGACAGTTGTCAAAGCCGTAGAGCCTTTAGCATGGTTATGAATTTCATGTCTCTAACAGCTAATTGACATGTGGCTTCTTCTCATTGGCTCTTCAACTATTCGTGGAAGCCCTCTAGTGACTATATGAATCTCATGGTAGCACTCCAAAATTAACAGTTACGATCTTCATATTACGCTCATATTCTTCACTGCGATGGCTTTTGTGTCTTTTGGCATTAGGTTTTATGAATGTTTGTGAGTGGGGATTTTCATCCCTATTCCCATGTGGAATGATACTTGTGACTTCGGTACTGTTAGACTCGTGGCCTTAGAGAACACGGACCTAAACCTGGAGAAAAATGAAGTCGCCACCCTAACAGGCCGGAAAAAAGAAAGGGGTAGATGACTCGATTCCTAAGAAATTTTCAACCCCTATTGGGTTCGGAAAGTTGGTATGCATGGGGAAGGTGAGAATGATCCAATACCCCTATAGTATCCGGTTCATTAGAACCAGCCTCTTTTTCAGGTCTAAATATTATTAAAATTTTAACTTATTAAAATATCATCCATATTACATGCAATTATCAAAATAAATAATCATTGTATTATAAATCAAATAAATAAATAAAATGGGCATACATCTAAAGATGGAAACATACTCTTATAATATCTAATGTCCAAAATACAATAAAATAGGACACTCACCAATTTGGTGGAAACAAGTCCCTTATAATAATCTCCAAATATAAATAAAATAAAATAAAATAAATAAGGCACCTACAAAGTAAAAACATGTCTTTTACAACTTTAAAACCCAAATAAACAAAATAATTCAATTAAATAAAATAAGCAAATCAAAATGTATCATCCATCATAATGCATCTAACAATAAATCAAATAATTCAATCTAGGTTTTAATCTTAAATAAAGCATTAGATATACAAAATTAGGGTTTTAATATATGAATTAGGTTTTCTAGTGCTTTAGACATGCAATTAGGGTTTTTGGTTTTAGAAAAATATGATTAGAGTTTTGGTTTTAGAATTAGTGCATTGGTTTTAGAAAAACAGGATTAGGATTTTGGATGTTTGAAAAACTTAGGGTTTTGGATATTTGAAAAACTAGGGTGTTATGATTATATTAATAAACTTGGGCCACTGGATATTTAATTCAAATCAATAATGCATGAGATAAATTGTTACTGGACGTGTTTAAATGAAGATACAGTAGATGTAAATTGATAGTATTATCAAATAAAGCTTACTGGACATAATTAAACAAAACCACAGTAAGTATGAACTTCATGATATTTAATAAACAGAACTTGGTGTGAATTTAAAGAGTTTAGAAAACAAAACCTACGTTGAAGGCTCCACCAAATTAAATATATTGATCTAAGCTATTGCCTTACTTGCCTGCACTAATTTTAGTTTTGGCTAGAGACTACCTTATTTTGGTTGTTGTGTGTCTGTGTTATTTTTCTCCCTTTGATAATTGTTGGCTGCTAATTGTTCTTAATTGCTCCCCCTTCTTGTCGCTTTTTAATAATGTATTTATAATGAATAAATTAGGTCAAAACCAACGTGTTACCGAGCCTAATCCAAGCATAATTCTGATTTTCTATTTAAGCACGGCTAAAATTAAAGCATATCGAATTAAAGCTTTTTAAATTCGACATGAAACTGAGACAATATCAAATTAAAATCAATTTAATTCGATATGATACCCATCCATATCAAATTAAACCTTGTTTAATTCGATATGGATGTTGTCCATATCGAATTAGATGCATTCCAATTCGATATGGAGCCTTCCATATCAAATTGGATGGCCTCTAATTCGATATGGAGCCATCCATATGGCTTCATATTGAATTTGGTGGCTCCAATTCTATATAGATGTTGTCCACAGCGAATTGGCTTTGCCCAAATCCAATTAAACCTAATTGAATTCCAAATCATACCATTTTAGGGCTTTAAAGGCTAAACCGGCTAATTTCAGTACTTATAAAATTGGACCAATCTATTTAAAGGCTTTAAAATAGGTTTAAGCCATTAAGAATAGACCGATCATGACTTAGGCCTTCTTTAATTGGGATCGAACTAGCTTAGGGTCAAAATTAAGGGTTTATAGTTTGCCTCCTACTTGAACGATCTTGAATTTATTTAGAGAGTGAAAAGCAATATGACTTAGAGTAAATTTTAGATAATGATGGTTTCTAGACCCGAGGTTTGTTTAGTTTGGGTTCTGGACCCGAGATCAATTTGGATTATAAACCCAAGATCGATTTGTATTTTGGACCCGAGATTGGTTTTGGGCTCTAGACCTGAGATTGGTTTAGGTTCTGGACCCGAGATTGATTTTGGGCTCTAGACCTGAGATTGGTTTGGATTCTAGAATCTAGATTGGTTTGGGTTTTAGACTAGAGATAAGATTTGGGTTATAGACCTGAGATTGGTTTGGATTTTGGATCCAAGACTGGATTTGAGTTATAGACCCGAGATTGGTTTGGGTTCTGAAACTGAGATTAGAGTTGGGTTCTGGACCCGAGATTGGCTTGGGTTCTGGACCTGAGATTGGCTTGGGTTCTGGACCCAAGATTGGTTTAGGTTCTAGATCCAACATAGAATTTAGGTTCTAGACCTGAGATTAGTTTGGATTCTAGACCTGAGACTGGTTTTGGATTCTCAATCCGAGACTAGATTTGGATTTTTGACCCAAGATTGGATTTGGTACTTCAATGAATTTTTAGGCGACTCTAATATCCAGATGAAATCTACCAAGTGACAAAAAACCACTAAGCAACTCTAATATCTCAATGGGTCATTGGGCAATTCTAATATCCTAATGAATTCATCAAGGGACTCTAATATCTTAATGACCAAGAAAAAAAACTGTTAAGCGACTCTCATATCTCAATGGGTCATTGGACAACTCTAATATCTCAATGGATCTATCGAGCAAATCTAATATCTCGATAAAATTACCAAGCAATTCTAATATCTTGGTGAGTGAAAATAGTTATCGAGCTATTCTAATATCCCGATGAAGTCTACTAAGCGACTATAATATCTTGGTAATTCAAAACGGTCATCGAGGGACTCTAATATCCCGATGACAACCACCAAGTGACTCTAATATCTTGGTAGGATATTGAGTGACTCTAATATCTCACTATAAACAAACTTGGATATTTCAACATATCAAGGAAAGCTATTCCGTCAGGATACTTAAATAAATCCAATATAGGCTAGATATTATGCCATCAGGATACTTCAATAAATCTAATATAGGCTAGGTAGTGGATGCTTCAACAAATCCACTTTAAAATGTCTGCCTTGTCATAAATGAATCTTCATCTTAATTCTCTATTCTTAGGGATGAGCCTTTGTCTTGCCTCAACTTCAGCTCTTCTAGCTGAATTGATCTAATCTTTATCTTAGACCTTTGTCTTGATCTTTTATCTTTTGTATCTTTATTCATTTGAGAGTTTTGATTTTCTTCTTATTTTATTCTTAAATGGATTCTTCACTTTGCACTTTTGTAAAAAAAATCATCTATTCAACTATTTTTGATCGTCATACCCTCACTTAGCTCCCTGCATGGCAAAACATTGAAGGTGAGTCTGGAAATATTTTACATATAAATTCAGAAATTGACAAGGATAAATTTTGCCCCCTGTATAGGCTTAAACCAATACAGACTCTAACTAATGTCTATATTTTATCTAGTTCTTTGCATGAGCATGCATCTTCTCTTTCTTTTTGCAATGGCCTTTTCATGCCCCCTGATTCTATATCTACTTCTAATTATTTACTTCACTGCATATGTTGTTTACTTTTATAAACAATAGGCAATATAAGACAAAAATACAGTGTGTTATGCTCATGTATGCATGATATGCATGGATGATACTTACAGTGGTTCTATTTACTCATAGACCAAGGTGGTCAACCAAGGCACTCTCATTAGTTCCTTCCATATGCTTTTTCATAATGATAGAAGACTTCATAGCTATGGTTTTATCTTCCACATGTACAAAGCATGAGTAGTGGAGGCCCCAACAGGGTAGTTATAAGCATAGGAGATACCAATTTCAACATATTTGGTTGGCAACTCCTTTACGACATGACCTTACAAATAATCCTTTCATTAGCCACATTTGCCCAATATGTCTTTCGAGGTTCGATGGTGCAACATACTTCCCTTAACTTGAAGGTTTATGCAACAAGAAAATAGTTTTTTGTTATTTTAAAAATCAAATGTTGACTTTGTCAAATCAGTGTCAATTTACCTTAAGACTCAACTTTCTCAAATCAATATATCTATAACATGATAACTCTAGTTGCCATACAAAACTCAGGAATTATTTTCATTTAAGCAGGAATTGTTGCATTTCAAATAGACACATACATATTACTTGGCCAAAGGTCTCATTGAGTTTAAATATTTTCTACCTCATATGCATGCTTATTCAATCAATCTCCACTAATAGACTTTACCTACCAAGAGAGATCAACAGGTCTTTATTATGCTTGAAATGGGATCTATAAGGGACATGGGTTAAATGAAGGCCATCTTTGAGCTGCAGATGATGTGACACTGCTGATAAATCTTCACATTACAAACTTCTTACATACTGTTGGAAGCATTCTTAAATTTTGGACTCTATTTTCTCCTGCTAGGTGTCTTGTTATCTGGCTTCATGAAAAAGACAAAGCTTGAATGTTCTATCATCTTTTTGGCAGAAATCTATATTTAATTAGTATGATCTTGATCTTTTCCTTTTTGTAAAAACTCAGGACCATTATTCTGTCATTTTTCCTTTCGAATATCAAGTATCAAAACTTTTAAGATTGCGGACTTGGAGCTGTGTTGAATAAAATGAAAGATGGTATTTCTCTTATTTCTCAAATTTTATTTTAGCCTTTGGTAGAGCTAGACCAATTTAAGTCAATATGTCCTCGTAAACTAAGTGGAAGTTTTTTGTTGCTTCAGGTGAAAGAAAATCTATCGGCTTTCTAAATCGCCTTTTTTGGGTTTCATTTTCTTTTTCTCTTTTTTTCTTCTCTTTTTTTTTCTTTTTTTTTGTCTTAGCTCTAAGAAAGTTGTTTTTTCTGCACCATTTTATACTTTTGACTATGGATGAGTAGAGCAGAGTAAGTTTGCTTCAATAATGAAAAACATTTATTGCAATGATGTCATCTTAATAGATCATAAACATTAGATCTAGTATCAAGTAAACTTCAACTATTTTAATGGTCTTGACTATGTATTCCTTTCTTTGATCTTCTTGCCCATTCACCTTAGTGATCATCAGACTTGTCATAAGAGTCACAATAGCATAGGGTAGGTTATCGGGCTTACAAGCCAATAAAGAGCAAGCTAAAATCTCATGAAGGCTCAAAGGGACAACTAGAAATTGATATTTAATTGGGTGGATTCTAGTTGTTGGATTACCAAACAATACCTAGATCATTTCTCCCTCAAAGTATGTTCTAAGATTAACTAGGACCTAGACACTCATAATTATGTAGGAGACCTCTCTAAGTAAGCATGCACAACTCAATGCTATAAAACAACTCCCTCTCCTAGTAAAGTCATTTGGATCATGATGCATAGATACACTAATTTATAAATATAAAGTAGACTCGTTATCGGTTGAGCACCAAAATGAACAAAGACCAATATAAATAAAAATTTAATGAAAGTAATTTATTCAAACAATCTTAATTTGAAAAATATAATTATTTCAGAAAACACCAAAGAAACAAAATGAAACAAAAATCAAACAAGCCAAGGGAAGTTTTATTGAGTTGGAGTAAAAAATGCTTCATCTATTTGGACATATCAAAGGCAAAGATTTTTCCATCATCAATGATAGTCATCGCCTCATTATCCACAGTTGGTCTAAGCTTATTTAATGGCACCTCCTTTTTAGTAGTTCAATCATCTACGCCTTGAAAAGATGAAAAGACAAGGCTTTCCTTCAATCCTCCCTCTATCATGAAGGTTGATGGTGGTGGCACTCTTCTAAATTTAGGTAAAGGATTACTCTTAGTGTTGGGCTTATCAGGCTCAGGCAGCCTGCCATTATCTATCAAATCTTGGATCTCATGCCTTAAGCGAACCTATCTATCTATCTCATGACCTTGCACTTGATAGAATTGACAGAAGGCCTTAACATCAAAGCTTGATGACAGAAGATTTGGCAAAGGTCTGGGAGCCAATGGATGTAATAGCTTCCCCTATCATTTCTTCTTCCAGAAAAATGATTCTTTTCTCTTTTTCATTCTTCTATTTGCAAGCCAGTTTAGAGAAGATCTTTGAAATCCCTGAAAAGGGTGTGGGACATTCTCTCATGAAGGCTAGGCAAAACACCTCTCACTATTATCCTAATATGGTCAAATTTATTTGGCCTCTACTTAAGCAGTGCAACAATGTTTCTCCACCTCTTCATATAGTCAACAAATTTTTCATTCTACTTCTGCGTAATTAACTCAACTTGCATTAAAGTAACTTTCAACTCTGCATTGTCTCCATATTATTGGATGAAGGTTTTGCACAATGAATCCCAATTCTTTTGAGTGTTGTCCTCTAAGGTGTTGAGCCAATTATGCACAATAGGATCCAATAAGAGCATAAAGTACCTTAGAGTTTGAGCTTTAGTAGCTCTGGCAGACTGTATAGCAGTGATGTATTACTTAACATGAAGATGAGAATTTTTAGTTCCATCGAACTTAGCAAATGAAAGCATACTGAATTTGTAAGGGACTTCTTCGTCTCTAATTCAAATAATCTGTCCATGCAACATCCCTATTTTTTATAAAATTAAATAAAATAAATTAAAATTAAATTAGATAAATTAAATAAATACTTTAAATGGATAATGGAAGGATTTTAAGAGAAAAAATGAAATGTATAAGTGAAATATATATTAAATATACATAAAATATATCAAAGTCAACTCAAAGTCAACACTTTAATAAGAAAAGTCAAATGTCAAGTGGCATAATTGTAAATATACTTTAAAAAATTAAACTTATTTAAATAAATTAAAAATAAATTATTATTGAATGGAAGATGTAATTTATAGTTTTTTAAATAAATAAAAAAATAATTAATTAATTAATTAAAAATATCATAAAATATATTTTATATATGGACAAAATTAAAAGTGGAAAGAAAGAGAAACTAAAGTCTTCTTCATCTTCTTCTTCTTCATGTTGGGCCCGAACCACTATATCCAAAGAAGTCAAGGTTTTTCATCTTCCAAGCTTCCAAAATTGAAAGGATTTCAATGTTTCAAGTAAAGTTTTGGTGTTTTCCTCTTTAAATAGTAAGTTTTCTAACTTTTTCTTTGGAATTCCATGGTTATATGAATATGTTGAGTTTGAAATTTTCTATTAGCATGATTTAATTGCTTGATTGAGGTTGTATGAAGTTATTTTGAGTAGGTATTAATAATTTTTAAGTTAGATTGAAGAAATGATTGAGTTTAAGTTGAGTTGGTTGAAGAGAGAGAATTTAGGGTTATGGAACATATGGACTTTTAAGTCCATGTGTTTTAATTATTTAATTTAATTCCAAATGTATTGTTTTGATGTATAAACAAAGATTTTAAAGTTAAATGATGAATTTGGTTAAGTTTGGCTAGAGTTTGGATAGGGTAGTGTTGAATTTAGGGTTTTGGAAAGGGAATTTTCTAAGTGTTGGTTGATTGTTTGATTTTAATGTTAAAATCATGTTCTTTAATGATAAAAGTGATGGAAATAAGCTTGGATTAATAATTGGAATGAGTTGAAATGAAGAACCTTCATTGGTGAAGGTTATGGCATTTTAGGGTTTTGTAAAAGTATGTGTGTTTTATTGAATGTAATTACTTAAAACATGTTATAATATGTTTTTAGTAATATAAATAAACTTAAAACACTAATTTAAATGGATTAACATAGATTTTCTAAGTTTAAGTAACGAAAGCTAAATTTTGGAAATTTATTAGAGTGATGTTTAATTAGGATTTATTACTGAAAATGTCTTAAAATATGATATTAAATGATTGTATTTGATCACATTTGGTATAGGCATTAAGAAGAAGTAGATTGTCCAACCCCAGTGTTGAAGAAAAAATTGTAAGTGAAGGTTAGTAGAAGATTTGTAGCTTGCATTGTAACATCCCCTGACAATTCTCATTAGAACTATCAGACAATGTTACTCGATATACTGTCAGTACTCAAATCAATTCATTTACAAAGTTTTCTTCCAACTAACAAAAATTTTTAAATAATAATACAATTTGTATAATACAACACTTATAAATCCAACATTTAAACCAATCTCCAATATCTCCAATAATCTAAATACTAATTATAAATCATTTCACTATCATAAGTTAGTCAAAACAAATAAATCTATAATACATTGCTTTATTTGATAATCATTCACTAGAATCTCAAACTTCATCCTCTAAATACATATATTCCTTTCATGTTTATAAATTTTTACAATTTCTCAAATAGCCAAACTAAATTGTACATATAAATTTCATAACTTATGAGTACAATATACAAAAAATCTCTACATATACTATAGATAGTTTCCTGAGATCCTTAATTCCACTTCTTAACTTGCTCCGATGACCTGATACCTGCGTGTCAGAAAATAATTCTAACACGCTAAGCAAAGCTTAGTGGTGCTTATATAAACATATTTTGTCACTTAATATTAAAGAAAAATACTTATGGAAATATAGTAATAATACTCAATTTTAGTAATCATTACAATATTTTAAATGTTTTTAATAACAAACCAACATAATATTTTGATTACACAAAATAATAACTTTAACTCTATAAAAGTTATCATGCTACACTACACTTTTGGTATTGTAACTTTTTTCTTTTTGAATCATTTTATTTAAGACTTAATTTTTCATTTGTTAACATTGCTAATATTACACTTATTTATTTTTCAGTAAGTCTGACTTTTCAATTTCATATATAGGATAATTTCATTCAATCTATAATTTGTAGCACTTAAATTTAGTACTATACTTTGGAGCACTTTGTATCTTATATCATTATATACACTTTCAATCATTATAACACTTAGAAAGTTATTGATCAATTCAATAACTTGAGCATAACATTTATATTCCGTGCATTAGAACTTTTACTTATAAACCTTAATATACATTACCAATTACTTTCATATTGTAACACAGTAAGTCGATTTCAAGTAATTGACTTATATTATTATTTTGTATTTCTTCCATTATTCACAATGTCATATTCACATATATTTTCAATTTAGATAACCTTATTAAATATGCCCATGCATACTGAACTCAGATCATAGGTTTGGATAATATGTTAGTGTAGCAATTTTAATGTCAAATCTTAAGAATGTATAATGGCAATTATGCCCACAGTCACTGATGACACAATGTGTCCATTAATGGCATGAGGTTCCCACTATCACTATGACTATCCTTCCTCTAGTTAGCCATTCAATCCAAAGCTAGATCTAAAATCAGTATGATTTGGGTAATTCATTTGTTTTAATTGACATTGAATTTTGTATATCACTTCAATGGAACAACCCTTTGATCAACACTTGGTATGACACATATTTATCATATATTCAAAGTTTATTACACTACTTAATAGGGTTGATTTCAAAAATTCTTTACACTTTAAGGCCTTATAGTTATTTAGACCATAATCACGGATGAAACACGAGAAAAAGATCCATTTTAGGCAAATTTCTTCAAGTGACATGCCCAGTGACAGGGACGTGTCATTGACCGTGTCATAAGCACATTCTCACAAAAGTTGACACGTCCAAGAACATGGGTTCTGGCCGTGCCATTTAAGTTGCATTACAGTAGCTACGACACGCCCATTGACACAGGCATGTCACTGGCCGTGTCATTTAAGTTGTATTACAGTAGCTATGACACGCCCATTGACATGGGCATGTCACTGGCCGTGTCATTTAAGTTGCATTACAGTAGCTACAACATGCCCATTGACACGGGAGTGTCATTGGCCGTGTCATTTAAGTTGCATTACAGTAGCTACGACAAGCCCATTAATAAGGGAGTGTCACTGGATGTGTCATTTATGTTGCATTACAGTAGCTACGACACGCCCAATGACATGGGCATGTTACTGGTTATGTCTTCAATGTTGAAACACAGCATCGTTGACACGCCCAGTGACATAGTCGTGTCACTGGTGGTGTCAAGCAAAACTTTGTATTTCGAACACTTATCAACTTAAATTTCATGTATCCAAATATATAATATCAATGGATCAAAACTAGTTTCTTTAACATAGAAAGAGCATATATCAAATATTTTTTAGTAAAAACTCATTAAGACAACTCAATCAATCATTTTAAACAATAAATTCATAGAAATTCAAATAGTTGTAAATCAAAATATACATAAGCACATACCTCTTCAAACTCTTCTTTTTCTCTAATCACTTGTTGATAATCTCAACTTTTATAGCTTATTATTTTTTAAAACTCATAGCTAGATATGATTTTCTCTTAAATTTTAGCCAAATTCTTGAAAAGAAGGAAGAAAGAAGGAGCTTTGGTGGTGTTGGTGATGATGATCGTGGAAAGAAGAAGGAAGAAGAAGAAAGAAGCTTCTACATACATACATATCTGTCCATATACACATATATGTATTTATGGCTTAATCTAGTGTGGCCAATCTCATTTTAAATATGGTGCACTCTCTTTTCTATCCTTTGATTCTAATTTGATTTTTAATCTCGTAAAATCATAAAAATACATAATTTCTTCAGTAAATTTTTAAGATCCACTATTTATATCACTTATCTATACCACTTATATCACAATTCACTATCAATTATTTATATTAAATTAAAAGTTTAGTATTTAAAGTTTTAAACATTACATGCATTTGAGTGCTTAGTGAGGTATGTGCAAACTTGTGATAAATTGGATATGCTTGCATTACATTTGGCCTAACACATTTTGGATGAAAAATGTGTTAATCTACTTGGTAGCATGAACATTCATAAACATTGTGTTATAATATGTGAATAGTTAGGTATGCATTATATGCATTATGAAAAGCCATTATTAATAGCTAAAATGAATGAAATGTGAATTATGTGCATTATTTGAAAATGTCCCAAAAATATTTGGGTAATATGATATTTATGTAAAATGAGATACATTGTGAAGAAATGATGAAACATGATGAGATATGATGAATCGACATTGATATGAATGAGAAAAATAAAAAAATAAAGCAATGTGATGAGAAAAATGGAAAGTGAGACAATGTGATAAGAAAACGTTATTATTGAAAACATGAATTATTTGTGTGCCTAATATGTTATTCAATTTTCAGAGTTCTGTGTTTGGTGGCATGCCTATGAGGTTATCCTCATTATTTTCCTTCAGGGCTAGACGCTATGCGTCATTGATACATTATTTGCCTTCGAGGCTAGATGCTTGGCGTCACTGATTTATAATTTGCCTTTAGAGTTGACGCTTGGTGTCACTGATATATGATTTGCCTTTGGGGCTAGACACTTGGTGTTAATATGGGCCAAAATAATAACTTTGGGATTTGAATGACATATTAGTTTGTTTGGGACAGGTTTGTGCATGTATTAATGTGAATTATAAAATGAAAAAAGATTATATTTTAAAAGTGAATTTATATGTCACATTGTGATATAACATATAAAGGCATTATGCATTGGTATTGTTTTACAGTTTTATTGTTATCAAGTTTGTATCGCTAGGCTTTTAGCTTAGTGCAATTGTATTTCATCGCGCGGGTGACAAAGGTGATCAGGTAGAGCCAGAGAGTTCTTCTAGATCGGGTCAGATCTAGATTTGAGATTGCTTATTGATTTGATGTTTGTATACATCAAGATCAGAGCCATTTGCCAACATGTATATATTTTATATTATAGTACATTTTGATATTATGTATATTGTGTTTTATTTTTGGAGTATATATATTGTAAATTATAAAGAATATTTTGGATAATTTGTATGAAGTGAAATTTTATATGTGTTTTTGATATATATATATATATATTTATAAATATTTTGAGAAAATATAGAGAAATTGAGAAGTGTTGGGAAAATGTGTGATGTATTATATATTAGGAGTATTTTTGTGCAGGTTGTGTAACTGTTGAATTTTTGAAATTATCTAAATTACAGACAAAACTCTGGTAAATTCTTTTCAGTGATTTTTATATGAAATACTTATTTTGTAATTTATAATTAAGAAAGGATATTTTAGTTACTATTTAAATACATATTTTAAGCAACTGGAATTTTAATTTCGAATTGTGAAATTTTTATTTTATCCGGTTGTGACATTTTTGTACCATATACGTGTATTTTATATAAATTGGATATATGTATAAGGGTGTTACATTTATTTTGATATCAGACCCTAGGTTTGAGATTTTCTACCTAGGTGGGTTTGTAGAGAGAGAAAATAAAAATTTTAAATATGATTTTAAATTGTGGTACATGCATTGGCACTAACATTATATATGATCTCTGATGTGGCAATTTCTATTGTATTTGCAGATATAGGTATTATGGCATCTCGGACGCACTAGTCTGTAGAGGGTAGTGTAGAGAGTGTAGCTCCTGATGAGGGTAGAGTTGGAGCCAGTGTTGAGACTACTGGAGAGGCATCTACTTTTATGCCTGTTAGACCAGCAACTGAGGAGGTTCGTCGGGCTGGATACGACATATGGTGGAGTTATTAAAATAGGCTCTGATTTTGTAGCCACAGCTGCAACCACAGCCACAGCAGTAGTTACCAACTAAAAAATATAACAAGTTGAGGAAGTTTGGAGCCACAGATTTTGTTGGCACTTCAGATCCGGCTATGGCAGAGCAGTGGCTGGATAGGGTCCAGAGAGTATTGATTCAATTGTAGGCTAGTCAGGAGGAGATGTTTAATTATGCTAGATCTCTTCTGCAAGGGGATGCCTTTGAGTGGTGAAACACAATTTCCCATGGTACAACTGATCCACCAATTCTGATTTATGATGATTTCCTATAGGAATTCGAGAAAAAGTATACTCCCAGAGAGAATAAAAACTCTAAGAAGATGGAGTTTGTAAGTTTGAGGCAGGACACAAGGATAGTGACAGAGTATGAGATTGAGTTCATCTTGCTGAGCCAGTATACTAGAGGGATTATTTCATATGAGATTGACATATGCCAGGACTTTGATGAGGGACTGAGACCATCTATTATGTGTCTTGTGGCAGGCTCTTGGTATCAAAATTTTTCTCAGTTGGTTATATCTGCCAAGAGTGTGGAGAAGGTACAGGGTCTTGCAGTAGCTACCAGGGCAGAGGAGAGCAGATTTAGGAGACCCCAGAGTGAGGCCGGGTCTTTATCAGTGAAGAGAGGTCCAGGGGGATATCTACAGAGGTTCAGTAGGAGCCAAGGGCAGTATGGCATGTCAGCACAGCAGTAGAGACAGAGAACTATAGCCTCGGTAGCTAGTGCCTCGACCCAGTGACATAAAGGCTTGCTCCACCTACCTGTGCTCATTGTGGTAGGGCACATGGAGGTGTCTGCCGGAAAACAAGTGCACCACTAGTTTGTTACAGATGTGGATAACCATACCATTTTCTTAGATTGTTTAGAGCCACCAGATGATAGACAGACATATACAACAGCTTCTCAATCCAGTGTTAGAAGGGGTCATGGTGGTAGAGATTTTGGTAGAGGTGGTAGATCCGGGACTGGTCAGAGAGGAGGTTCTACAATTGAGAGTAGTCCAAAGGATGCAGGGCCATCATAGCGGGTTTATGTGATGCAGAGGCAGCTAGATGCTTCATCTGTCATAGCTGGTATTTTTACTTTATTTGGTACTTCAGTTAATGCATTGATAGACCCTGGGTTGAAGCATTCATACATCAATGTATCCATCTTGCCTATGAGTGACATACATTCGGAGTCCTTAGGATTTGATGTATTGGTTACAAATCCTTTAGGACATAGTATTATAGTTAGCAGGGTGTACCAAGATAGTCCAATTATTTTTCAGGATGAGGAGTTTCTCAATGATCTGATTGAGATGCCTTTTAGGGAGTATGAATTGATTCTAGGCATGGATTTGTTATCTAGGCATGGGGCTGTGATAGACTATCAGCAGAAATGTGTTACTTTATGAACACATGATGGTAAAGATGTGGTGGTATCTAGTGAGCAGAGACACCTTTCATCCATATTTATTTTAGTTGTATCAGTTAGGATGATGATTCAGAAGGGATGTGAGGCATATCTTGCTCATGTTATTGATACTAGAGTAGTAGGGTCCTAGCTTGACAGTATACTTATAGTTGCCGAGTTTTTAGATATTTTTCCTGATGAGTTGCTAGGGGTACCTCCTAAGAGAGAGGTGGAGTTTGGTATCGATCTAATATCTGGTACCACTCCTATCTCCATTACCCCTTATTGGATATCACCTGTAGAATTGAAGGAGTTGAAGGTACAGTTGTAGGAGTTGCTTGATAAATGGTTCATCCACCCTAGTGTGTCACCGTGGGGAGCACCTGTCTTGTTTGTGAAGAAGAAGGATGGCACCGTGAGATTATATATTGATTACAGGCATTTGAATAAGGTGACCATCAAGAAAAAGTATCCATTACCTCAAATAGATGATCTCTTTGATCAGTTGAAGGGAACAATAGTATTCTCTAAGACTGATCTGAGATCAGGATACCATCAGTTTAGAGTTAGAGATGTGGATGTACCTAAGACAGTTTTCGGCATAAGGTATGGGCATTATGAGTTCTGGTGATACCCTTTGGATTGACGAATGCACCAGCAGCATTTATGGATTTGATGAATAGGGTGTTTAGACCATACTTAGATCAGTTTTTAGTGGTCTTTATTGATGATATTCTGGTGTATTCGTGTAATGAGGAAGATCATGATAGGCATCTGCGGACTGTACTGCAGACTTTGAGAGAGAAGTAGTTGTATGCTAAGCTGTCTAAGTGTGAGTTTTGGCTCGAATCAGGTGACTTTTTTCGGTCATGTGATTTCAACATAGGATATTAGAGTTGATCCGAGTAAAGCTGAGGCTATCTTGAATTGGAGTCCACCAAAGAATGTGACAAAGGTTAGAAGTTTTTGGGATTGGCAGGATATTATTTTCAGTTTGTGAAGGGTTTCTCTATGATAGCTACACCACTCACCAGATTAGTTAGATTTGTGTGGATAGATCGATGCCAGATGAGTTTTGAGTAGTTAAGGGAGATATTGACTTAGGCTCCTATCCTTACCCTGCTTGTGGAAGGTAAACCTTATGTGATATATAGTGATGCTTCACATAGTAGTTTAAGATGTGTTCTGATATAGTAGGGTAGAGTCATTGCTTATGCCTCTCAACAATTGAAGCCTCATGAGCTGAATTATCCAACTTATGAATTGGAGCTAGCAACCATGATTTTTGCATTGAAGATTTGGCGGTATTACATGTGTGGGAAGAAATGTTTCACTTATATTGATCATAAGAGTTTGAAGTACCTAGGTGTTCAGAGAGAGTTGAATTTGAGACAGAGACGGTGGTCGAAGTTGATTAAAAACTATGACTGCTTAATTGATTATCATCCTGGTAAGCCAAATGTAGTTGCGGATGCCTTGAATCAGAAGTCCATGGCAGGTTTGACTACTTATTCGCTCTCATTGCTTGTTGAGTTGAGAGCATTGCATGCCAGATTTGAGTCCTGTGATGATGGTGCATTGATGGCTTTGTTGCAGTTGAGGCCAATTTTATTGGATTAGATTAGGGAGGCCCAGTTGGCAAATGAGAGAATTCAAAAAATTATGATGGATTGCCAAAAGGAGGAGAGTCGAGACTATCATGTAAGAGATGATGGCAATTTATGGTACAGAGATAGACTGTGCATTCCTGATGATGCAAGATTAAAGAGGAAGATTTTAAGGGAAGCACATCAGTCGTTCTATGCTATGCATCCTAGTAGTACTAAGATGTATCAGGATTTAAAGCAACATTATTGGTGATCAGGTATGAAGAGAGACATAGCAGAGTTTGTATCCAGATGTCTCACTTGCCAGAGAGTGAAAGCTGAGCACTAAGTTCCTTCAGAGTTGCTTCGGCCATTATCAGTGCCTAAGTGGAAATGGGAGCAAGTGAAGATGAATTTTGTGACTGGACTGCCTTTCACCTAGAAGAATCATGATGCAATAAGGGTGATAGTTGATCGAATGATGAAGATAGCTCATTTTCTTCTAGTTCGGATGGACTACTCACTTGAGAGGTTGCCTAAACTGTATATTAGTGAGATAGTAAGGTTGCATAAAGTTCTAGTTTCTTTGGTGTCGGACCTAGATCCTCGGTTTACATCAAGATTTTAGAGGAGTTTACAGGATGCATTAGGTTCTCGGTTGCATTTTAGCACTGTTTTCCATCCTCAGGCAGATGGGCAGTCAGAGAGAGTGATACAGATTATAGAGGATATGTTGAGGAGCTGTATCATTGATTTCATTGGGAGTTGGGATAGGTTTTTTCCACTGATTGAGTTTGCCTTGTATGGCAGAAAGTGCAAGACACCTTTGTGTTGGGATGAGGTTGGAAAGGTAAGCTGGTTGGTCCTAATTTGATTAAGGAAATAGAAGAGAAAGTGAAGGTAATTCAGAGTCATCTGAAAGCAGCTTCAGACCGATAGAAATCCTATACAGATTTGAAAAGGAAAGATATAGAGTTTAGTATAGAAGATAAGGTGTTCTTGAAGGTGTCTCCATGGAAGAAGATTTTGAGATTTGGTTGAAAAGGGAAGTTGAGTCCTCGTTTTATAGGACCATATGAGATACTGGAGAGAGTTGGTCAAGTAGCTTGCAGATTGGCTCTGCCGCCCGAGTTAGACTGAATACATAATGTCTTTCATATCTCTATGCTTCAGAGATATAGATCAGACTCATCTCATATCTTGTTAGTGGAGTCTATTGAGGTGAGTTAGGATATGACTTACGAGGAAAAACTAGTGGCGATCTTGGCATGAGAGGTGAAAAAGTTGAGAAACATGAAGGTGCCACTTGTTAAAGTTCTTTGGAGGAACCATGACACTGAGGAAGCGACATGAGAGAGTGAGCAGATGATGCGAAGCCAGTACCTTCAGTTATTTTAGAGTTGATGTCAAGTAATTTCGCGGACGAAATTTTCTTTAGGGGAGAGAATTATAACATCCCTCATTTTTATAAAATAAAATAAAATAAATTAAAATTAAATTGGATAAAATAAATAAATAATTATATGGGAAATGAAAGATTTTAAGTGAGAAAATAGAATGTATATGTAAAATATATATTAAATATACATAAAATATATAAAAAGCCAACTCAAAGTCAACACTTTAAGAAGAAAAGTCAAAGTTCAAGTGGCATAATTGTAAATATACTTTGAAAAAATAAAATTATTTAAATAAATTAAAAATATATTATTATTGAATGGAAGATGTAGTTTATAGTTTTTTTAAATAAAAAAATAAATAATTAAGAATATAATGAAATATATTATATATATGGACAAAATTGTAAGTAGAAAGAAAGAGAAACTAAAGTCTTCTTCATCTTCTTCTTCTTCATGTTGGGGCCGAACCACCATGTCTAAAGAACTCAACATTTTTCATCTTCCAAGCTTTCAAAATTAAAAGGATTTCAAGGTTTCAAGTAAAGTTTTGGTGTTTTCCTCTTGAAATAGTAAGTTTTTCAATTTTTTCTTTGGAATTCCATGGTTATATGAATATGTTGAGTTTGAAATTTTTCTATTAGCATGATTTAATTACTTGATTGAGGTTGTATGAGGTTATTTTGAGTAGTAGTTAATGATTTTTAAGTTGGATTGAAGAAATGAATGAGTTTAAGTTGAGATGGTTGAAGAGAGAGAATTTAGAGTTATGAAACATATGTATTTTTGAGTTCATATGTTTTAATTGTGCAATTTGATTCCAAATGTATTGTTTTGATGCATAAACAAGGATTTTAAAGTCAAATGATGGATTTGGTTAAGTTTGATGAGATTTTGGATAGGGTAGCGTTGAATTTAGGGTTTTAATGGAAATAAGCTTGGATTAATAATTGGAATGAGTTGGAATGAAGAACCTTCATTGGTGAAGGTTATGGAATTTTAGAGTTTTCTAAAAGTATGTGTGTTTATTGAATGTAATTGCTTAAAACATATTATAATATGTTTTTAGTAATTTAAATAAACTTAAAACACTAATTTAAAAGGATTAACATGGATTTTCTAAGTTTAAGTAAGGAAAGGCTAAATTTTAGGAATTAATTGGAGTGATATTTAATTAGGGTGTATTATAAAAAATGCCTTAAAATGTAATATTAAATGAATGTATTTGATCACATTTGGTATAGGCATTAAGAAGAAGTAGATTGTCCAACCCTAGTGTTGAAGGGCAAATTGGAAATGAAGGTTGGTGAAAGATTTGTAGCTTGCATTTGAGTGCTTAGTGAGATTTGTACAAACTTGTGATAAATTGAATATGTTTGCATTACCCTTGGCCTAACACATTTTGGATGAAAAATGTGTTAAGCTACTTGGTAGCATGAACATTCATGAACATTGTGTTATAACATGTGAATTGTTATGTATGCATTATGCGCATTATGAAAAGTCATTATTAATGGCTAAAATAAATAAAATGTGAATTATGTGTACTATGTGAAAATGTCCCAAAAACATTTGGTAATGTGATATTTATGTAAAATGAGATACATTGTGATGAAATGATGAAACATGATGAGATATGATGAATTGACATTGATATGAATGAGAAAAATGAGAAAATAAAGTAATGTGATGAGAAAAATGACAAGTGAGATAATGTGATGAGAAAAATGATTATGGAAAATATGAATTATTTGTGTGCCTAGTATGTTATTCAATTTTTGAAGTTTTGTGTTTGACGGCATGCCTATGAGGTTATCCTCATTATTTGCCTTCAGGGCTAGACACTATGCGTCATTGATACATTATTTGCTTTTGGGGCTAGAAGCTTGGCGTCATTAATTTATGATTTGCCTTCAGGGCTAAACGCTTGGCGTCATTTGTATATGATTTTCCTTCGAGGCTAGACACTTGGTGTCAATATGGACCAAAATAGTAACTCTAGGATTTGAATGATATATTAGTTTGTTTGGGCCCATGTTTGTGTATGTGTTAATGTGAATTATTAAATGATGAAAGATAATGTTTTAAAACTGAATTTATATGCCACATTGTGATATAGCATATAAAGGCATTATGCATTGGCACTTTTTTATAGTTTTGTTGTTATCAAAGTTTGTACCGAAAGCTTAGCGCGATTGTAATTCATTACCCAGGTGACAAGGGTGGTCCGATAGAGCCGAGAGTTCTTCTAGACTAGGTCGAGTCTAGATTTGAGGTTGCTTATTGAGTTTATTTTTGGGTACATCAATATCAGAGCCATTTGCCAGCGTGTATATATTTTATATTATAGTATATTTTGATATTATGTACATTATATTATGTTTTTGTAGTACATATATTGTAAATTATAAAGAATATTTTGGATAATTTGTATGAAGTGAAATTTTATATAAGTTTTTGATATATATATATATATATGTGTGTATAAATGTTTTGAGAAAATATGGAGAAATTGAGAAGTGTTTGGGAAATATGTTATGTATTGCATATTGGGAGTGTTTTTGTGCAGGTTATGTAACTGTTGAATTTTTGAGATTGTCCATATTACAGACAAAACTCTAGCAAATTTTTCTTAGAGATTTTCATATGAAATGTTTATTTTGTAATTTATAATTAAGAAAGAATATTTTATTTACTATTTAAATACACATTTTAAGTAATTGGAATTTTAAATTTGAATTGTGAAATTTTTATTTTACCAGGTTATGATATTTTTATACCGCATGCGCGTATTTTATATATATTAGATGTATGTATTATACATATATAGGGTATAAAAGTGTTACAGTCCTCCTCCGGCATCTCTTCAATTTTCAACTTCTTTTTAAACTTCTTCTCAAAATCAGCAATCATCTTCTTCATATATGAAGTTTTAGTCTTTTCTACAGTTGATTTTCTCACAGTCTTCGACTCTTTCTTCTTATCTTGAGGATCTTCGAAGTATTGAGCCCAATCATCATAATCATTATCATCAATAATCACCTTGTCATCATCAAAGGCTACCTCACCAACCTTAGCCTTTCGCTTATCCTTCTACTTCTTAGTACTAGCAGATACTTTAACAGTATTCCCCAATAATGCGGCCAGTTGGCTTTTTATGGTCTCAGCTAGGACCTCTTTTAGCTCTTTCATCTTATAGTTGAGTGCATCATCTAACATTTTCTGAATCTGTTTAGGTTCCATTGCTTTTGGTGAGAAGCTTATTGAGTCGTGGTTAGATTCTACATCACTAGTGTAGGTCGGATTGCCACAGGCTCTTGAACTGTTATACTCCAAAACTATGAGCCAGAAAGGGTCAATGACATGCAATATATGTATGTATGGATGCATAAGTAACAAGTATACAAAGATACATAGGATGTTCCTTCCAACCTTATATCTTCCACACACAAATGACAAGTCTCTTTTCTTAGGTATATGGTCAATAAAATATCAACATGAGATATCTTATTTATAAAAAATTTACTCAAGTGGTTTAACCAATAGTTATATTTTCAAACTCAGAAGTCAGTCCATGATAATTTTCATTAATTAAGTCTTTATCCATTAGTCCAATAAAAGGATAGCTTTTATGCTATATTTAGGATTAAAACCAAATTAAAGATTTTATCATAAATAGATTTTTCATTTGAAAAAACAACTAATGATTCATGCCACAAACAAGCTCATGATTAATAATTATTAGTATAAATTAGACCCACAATTGATTTTAATATTCCATAATTGACCTAACTAGTTATAAGCCCATTTAAGAAAAAAGGTTTTAAAGTTCAATAAAATGTTTTAAAGCCCATTGCAAAACGGTTTAAAAATAAATTTTGGGCTTTTAAGCTTGGGTGATGAGGTGAAAAAGAGTTTTGTATCAAAGCCCATTGTAAAAAGGTTTGTTTAAAAATGAATCTTGGACTTTGTAATTGGACCATGAGGTAGGAAAGAATTTTTCACCCATTTTAGAAACGTTTTATGTCCAAAGACCATCTTGAAAGTTTTGAAAATAATTTTAATCTTTTGGGTTTAAAGGAATAAAACTATTTTAAGATTTTAATATAATTAGGTCATATTAGAAAAAAGAACAAACAAAATAGGCCAAGCTTCAAACAAAGATATATCAGTCATAGTCAAACAACAAGCATTTGGGTAAAAATCTAAGGAAAGTAACTAGGCCAATTACATGAGCTTTAACCTTTGGGATGAAAAGTTTAGGCTCCCATAGCAAGTATATACCCAAAGGTACAAGGCTATGAGTAGTTATGTCATGCTCGATCTCCATACCTAGAGTGAAAGTATGGTATCCCTTACATAACATAACACGGGTTACACATGGTATCCTAATTCATGCACACAATGCAATCTAAGTGATGCAATGGATAATATCATAATAAGGGAGAATAAAATAATATAAAGATCAACATAATTAACTTCTCTTATCTCCAGTGGAGTCCCCACTGTAAGTGGGGATTTTCACCCCCACTCTCATGTGGAATGGTTCTTGTGACTTCGACACTATTAGGCTCGGGGTCTTAGAGAATATGTGCCTAAACATAGAGAAAAATGGAGTCACCATTCAGACGGGCAAAAAAAAAAGAAAGTGGTGGATGACTCAATTCCTAAGGAATTTTCAACCCTATATTAGGTTTAAAAAGTTAGGTACATTTGGAGAATGTGAGAATGACCCAACACTCCTATAGCACCTGGTTCATTAGAACCGGTCTCCTTTTTAGGTCTAAATATTATTAAATTCTTAACTTATTAAAATATCATCCATATTATATAAATAATTATTTTATTATAAATAAAAAAAATAAAATGAGCACCCATCTAAAGATGAAAATATGCCCTTACAATATCTAATGTCCAAAATACAATAAAATAGGACACCTACCAATTGATGAAAATATATCCCTTACATTAAACTCCAAATACAAATAAAAAAAAATAAATAAACAAGGCACCCATATACTGAAAACATATCTTTTATAACTTTAAAACTCAAATAAAAAAAAACATAGTTCAATTAAATAAAATGAGCAAATCAAAATGTATCATCCATCATAAAGCATGTAACAATAAATTAAATAATCCAATCTAGGCTTTAATCTTAAATAAAGCATTAGATATACAAAATTAGGGTTTAAATTTATGAATTAGGACTTCTAGGGTTTTAGACATGCAATTAGGCTTTTTGGTTTTAGAAAAATATGATTAGGATTTTGGTTTTAAAATTAGAGTTTTGGTTTTAGAAAAAAAGGATTAGGGTTTTGGATTTTTGAAAAACATAAAGTTTTGGATATTTAAAAAACTAAGGTTTTGTGATTATATTAAAAAACTTGGGCCACTGAATACTTAGTTCAAATCAATAATACATGAGATAAATTGTTACCGGACGTGTTTAAATACAAGATATGGTAGATGTAAATTGATGCTATTATCAAATAAAGCTTACTGGACATAATTAACAAGAACACAGTAAGTATGAACTTCATGATATTTAATAAACGGAACTTGCTGCGATTTTAAAGAGTTTAGAAAATAAAACCTGCGTTGAAGGCTCCACCAAATTAAATATGTTGATCCAAGCTACTGCCTTACTTGCCTGCACCAATTTTAGTTTTCGCTGGAGACTACCTTGTTTTAGTTGTTGTGTGCCTGTGTTATTTTTCTCCCTTTGATAATTGTTGGCTGCTAATCGTTCTTAAGTGCTCCCCCTTCTTGCTGCTTTTTAATCCTATATTTATAAGAAACAAATTAGGTTAAAACCAATGTTTTACCGAGCGTAATCCAAGCTTAATTTTGATTTCCTATTTAAGCACGGCTAGGATTAAAGCATATAGAATTAAAAGCATTTTAAACTCGACATGAAACAGAGACCATATCGAATTAAAATCAATTTAATTCGATACGGTACCCGTCCATATCAAATTAATGAACGTTTAATTCGATATGGACCTACCATATCGAATTGGAATGCATCTAATTCGATATGGATGGCATTCCAATTTGATATGGAGACTTTTATATCAAATTAGATGGCCTCTAATTCGATATGGAGCCTTTTATATAGAATTGGATGGCCTCCAATTCGATATGGAGCCATCCATATCAAATTTGGTGGCTCCAATTCGATATGGATACTGCCCACATTGAATTGGCCTGGCCCAAATCTAATTAAACCCAATTGAATTTTGAATTGAATCATTTTAGGGCTTTAAAGGTCGAACAGACTAATTTCATACCTTATAAAACTGGATCAATCTATGTAAAGGCTTTAAAATAGGTTTAAGCTATTAAGAATGGACCGATCATGACTTAGGCCTTCTTTAATTGGGACTGGATTATCTTAGGGCTAAAATTAAGGGTCAACAATGTTGTAGCAGTACTACTTTGAGTTCATGATGACTGAATGATTTTTCCCCCAAGAAAGTCCATGTGATGGTCATTGTGATCTCTTCCATGTGTTTTAACTTCTAATCTTAGCAAGGTCAGAGGGGTAAGAGCTTGGGCACAGTCGTGATTTTTACTGTGAACAATATTATACTATCAAATCCATTTTTATAGTCATTACACCATTTTTGCAGTAGCTATATCATTGTCACAGTCACTATCTTTGTTTAAAGGTCACCACACTATTTTAGAGGTCTCTACAGATAAGATTTTCAGTACTGCTTAGAACTTTAAGTTTCTAGCAATTTCAGCTTATGCTAAGTTACTTATCTACCATATAAACACTCAATAAAGCTATTAGAACATTTTAATTTGTTTTCTAAAATCAAAATCAAGATTGACCTAAACTTAGATGAATATAAGTGTCAATTAGGCTTATAAAAAAAATCTTCTAGCCAAGTTGTCACTTGAAGGGGCTATTAAGCATAATATAATCTCATAAGGATTAAATATAAATTTTGAATGGACTTATATATAATTGAGCCCTCTAACCTCAATAGCTAGATTTTAAGGTTGACTCTCTCAAATCTATATTCAAAAATTCATCAAGGAGCATTGAATTTAGACAAGAAAGCATTCTTTATTCCGGTGGCTTGATCAAGCCATTATATATATATATTAGTTATTATTCTAGTTATATTTTTATTATTATCAATTGAATTTGATGTTTTTATTGTAAAATCGAGAATAATTATATTTTTGAAGTTTAGCTTTGCAAAATATAAGTTCTAAGTATAATTTGAACAAAATATAACAACACATAAAGAAAATGAAGATGGAAAATAAAAAAGGGGAAAGACAAACTCAAAAAAGAATGAAAAGCAACTTAATAAGTGGGGGAAAGCCCTAGAATTGAAATCACTATTGCCCAAAGAAAGATGGAGAAGAATCAAGACGTCCATAATTAATTTGAAGAACACACCATGTGGGACTTCATCATGGCACTGCCTAAAGGAATACTTTTGCACAATCAAATCTGTTATGGTTATCCATGCCTATAGGACCCAAAGGCATGCACGTAGACTTCTTATAATGACTTGTTGTACAGGATTCTCCAAGATTTTATCTAGACTATATTTCTAATTAGGTTAGGAGTCTTCATATTTGCTTTAAATTTATTCCTAATCAATTTAGAAGGCCCCTAAATTTATTCCTAATCAATTTAGAAGTCTCCTAAATTTATTCCTATTCACTTTAAAAGTCTTCAAAATTTCTTTCCTATTCAAGAAAGAAGACCTAATAGCACCTATAAACTAAAGCCTCCTTCTCCTCAATAGGATACCAATTCTTTTTGGAAATTTTCTGTCAATCTTTCAAGAATTCTTTGAAGAGAGAAGGAGGCTTGGTCTGAAAAGATATTTAAGATTAAGAGTTCCATTCAATCCAAAGACTTCAAAAGTTTGATCTTTCTTATATTTAGTTTAATCATGTCTTATACTATTTTTTTAGTTCTTTAGTTTTTATTTCAACTATGTGTAACAAACCTTCAATTAGAGTCAGGCCCTTATATTGATTTACCTATGGAATAATCCACATTTATATGATTCGATTAAAGTTCATCCTTTTAATTATTTTGTTAATTTTATGCTTAAGGCATTAATTATTTGGCCAATAATTAATTAATCTGAAATATTGTGTGATAGAGCAAAAGTGAAAGCATGACATCTGTTAAGAGGTTGATTAAATGATTCTCCCAAAACTTAATAAATTGGCTTAGTTACTTTTGATTACAAAAGTAGACATAAGGATTAAGTTTAATATTAATTTTAGTACTTGAGAGAGACTAGAATTTAATTTAGGAGAATTCAACCAATAATCAAAAGCAAACTAAAATTAAATCAATTCCTTAATAAATCCATAGTTAATCAATTAACATAGTCTAACCCTAAGTTCAAAAATATTAGATAAACCCAAAATAACTTAGTTTTAGCTTTAATTAAGTTAATTTGGTTTTAAATTCAATTTATTATGTCTAAATAATAAATAGTTTGATTTTTTGCTACTTAGAATATACTTTTCTTGTGGGACAATAAATCATTCATCACATATCACTTGTTCACGACTTGTACACTTGTAGTTAACTAGACGAGGCCCTAACATGGCACTATTGTTGAGGAAGACAACTATTCTAATGTCAATAAGATTAGATTATTATTACTTTGGACTTTTTATTTTTATTTTTTTCTAATTTTTTTCTTTTCTTTTCCTTTCATGTTTTAGGTTTATATGCATAGGAATTCAAACACCAAGCTTGAGCCATATAATCCTAAAATAGAGAAGCTTTGTCAAAAGCAAAACAAGGAAAAAAAGGAAAGACAAAAGGAGGAAAAGGAGGAAAGCACTTCAACTGGATATCTTGAAGAAAAAGAAGAGGAGGAAGTTTACTCGTTTTAAAAAGAAGCAATAATGGGTGATAATTCTCAAAATATGTGTCACGACCCAAATCCAAGGACACATGATCGGCACTGGGGAATGAAAAAGCATATTTTCACGATTTGTACACTTGTAGTTAACTAGGCGAGGCCCTAACAACCTTTTGGCACTATTATCAGGGAAGACAACTATTCTAATGTCAATAAGATTAGATTATTATTACTTTGGACTTTTTATTTTTATTTTTTCTAATTTTTTTCTTTTCTTTTCCTTTAAAGTTTTAGGTTTGTATGTATAGGAATTCAAACACCAAGCTTGAGCCATATAATCCTAAAATAGAGAAGCTTTGTCAAAAGCAAAATAAGGAAAGACAATAGGAGGAAAAGGAGGAAAGCACTTCAACTGAATATCTTGAAGAAAAAGAAGAGGAGGAAGTTTACTCATTTTAAGAAGAAGCAATAATGGGTGATAATCCTCAAAATATGTGTCACAGCCCAGATCCAAAGACACATGATCAACACTAGAAAATGAAAAAGCATATGGCTTTCAGAACTCATAGTTAGCCTGATAACTCATTTCTCGATAAATCTAGATTATGATAGTCATCCTTATCTCAAACTAGACCCACGAGTCCAATAATTATGCATGATTAGTACATCTCATCATTCACTATCAGACCTCATTAACAACCGCATCCAACCAAATAATAGAACTAAACAAATAGATAAATAAGAAAAGAAATACCATGCGGAGTTCTAAGATGCAACAAATATAAAATAATTATACAATGATATATACATAAAGAAAAATAACACTCTTGCCGAGGAAAAAGAAAGGCAGGTAACCTGAACAAGCAGTACTCCTATGCTCAACCTGCAACTTAGAAAAAATTAGTAAACATAAATAAGTGCTCGAGTCAATGAGCTATATAGTAATTAATATAATATAACCATCCCAAGCACAAATATGCTTATGCAGATGCCAATCAATCAACAAATCACATAAGCAGTAAGGATAGGAGTAAGTCAATGAGGCCATATTAAACCTCAAAATGGAGAGCTGATCCCCCTATCTGGCTCTCTTAGTCCATACATTTCTCTTAGAATTCAATATATACGGTCCACCGTCATAGCCGTAGCCAAACAATGCTACCTAATTGACAAGCAGCGCCGAGCATGAGAATGCCTCCGTTGTTATAACAGTCCTAACTTTTTCATCATATAATATTATCATATTATAACTTGTATCATCGATCATGTGTGATCCCATATCATCCTAACTCTATCCAACAACAAATATTATGTGTATAAAAAAAATCAACTTATGCACCGACATACATTATGCTTCTATACTCAAATGCTAATAATGTTTATGCAAATATAGTTATTAGCATAAATTATTGGAGTATGGTATTATATTAATCTATATAACTCATTATAGATAAAATCTAATAACTCTCCATAAAGCACAGACTGAAGGTGTAAGAACATCTGAAAATTATTTTCAAATGATAACAAAAGCTATTAGAATATAGACAAATAAGACTCTAAAGATTCTGTCAAAATTTCTACAAAGTCTCCTCTATAACTAGGATATCTTCCTGAAATAAAATCAAGAATAACACTTCTAAATAGTCACATAATAATCAACATCAATCCAATTATCTCATCTGGGCCTCCAATCCAAACTCAATATTCCCTTAAGATTTTAGGATATACATTAAATCAATTTTTAAACAATTTCAAGAAAAATAATTTTATAATTGCCCTTCAATTATAATTAATTAATATATAATTTATTTACCTTAATTTTCACAAATAATAACTTATTATGATCATGATAATAGTGAATATATATATTGATAATAGTCAATTAAATACAACTTTTACTTAATTAGTTCTAGTTATAAGAATTATTTAAATTTTTAAAACACCTTTTAACTAAATTTGAATAAATTTTAGAGAGTAATTTACCTAATTATCATACAAATAAAAACAATTATTATTGACTTTAATTATGTTGTTTTGCCATATTATTTACTTTAATTCTCTTATTTTATCTAAATAATTTATTTTATAAACTTTCAATATAGTACATTATCTGTTTAATTTAAATCATTCAATAATCAAATAATTAATTAATTAATCCTTAAATGCTAATTCTATATATTATTAATAATTCTAATAATAATAACTAATATAACTAAATTAATCGATTTACTAATTAATTAATTATCAATTTTCTATTTATCAATTTTATTTTATTTTATTTATTTATTGTTATTATTATTATATATTTATATATTTATATTATCATTTATTTAATTTTATTTTTATCCATATTTTTCTTTTAAATATAATTAATTAATTAATTAACTAATAAAAATTATATTTTCAAAATTTATTTTACTTTAAATTTCTAACTAATTACATATATTATTTATTTATTTATTTTCATTTTTTATGATAGAATAATGTGACTGCCGCTGAAACGTTGACCGAATTTCAATCAACCTAAAATATGCTCTACAAATTTCAAAGGATATACCAAAATGAAGTTTAAAAAGAGAGAGTTTTAAAAATACCAGTCTCGCCGAGAAAGGAAGTCAAAATCTGCTAAAATCTTCATTGAAAGCTCTCAGAAGTCATCTCGTTTGTGTCGCACGTGAACAGTGCTGCAGTGGCTGATGGCGGCATTCTTGGTGGCACTGGACTAATCGGACGATGGGCTATATGGTGGTACTGTGCAGTGTCAATTGTTGATGACCAGACGATAATAGATCTAAGAAAATGTTGGATGCTCTCTCTCTCCCTCACTGTCTCTCTTTCCTCTGTCTGCTCTCTTTCTCCTCTTCTTTTTCTTTTTTTTTTCCATTTTCTTTTCTTCCTTTTATTCTTTAACTAGTATATATATTTCTCTTTTTAATTTTTAAATCTTAAATATTTATTTAATTAATAATATTATTATTTAAACGTAATTTTAAAATAATTAAAAATTTTAGTTATTATATTCTTCCCTTATTTATAAAAATTCATCCTCGAATTTTTAAACTAAGGTAAACACTCAAGTGAAAAACCAAACTCCTCACACTTCCCTACGCACTCTGATATATATTATCATAAACACTATAACTAATGTTCTTGGATTGACTATTCTATCACTTCGAGATCTTACTCAACTATTACCATAATTTATCTCTAAATGTTTGAATAGTCATTTTAGACCCAATTCTGATACGTTTAACTCGAAAATCCCAATCTTTGCAACTTTATAGTTCTTATCTCTTCTTGCATACTTCCAAAATACCAATATCATAGTTATTCCTAAATTATAAATCATTATACACACATTTTCTAGCCAATCAATTCAAATATCAAGTCCAATTCCTTATCATCTACTGATCAAAGTCAAAACTCAATGTTTTAATTCATTAATTAATTCAATTAAACCTTAGAATAGTAATCACTCACAACTTCCTGCATGTATTTCTGACATGATACACTCCACTTCAGGCTTGCTTAAACATCTTAAATGCACCCTATCAGGCCATCTTCGATATAACTCTCCATGAAATGTGATGTATTGCAATGACCACCACCTTATGGCTCTTCTTTCTTTCTTTATTGCCCCTGGCGGGTATTCCCTTTCTTCCAAAAATCGCCTTATAGTGTCATACCACGCATCATGGTCTGTATCAGTTTTCATGATTGTTTCATATTCATAGCAAGGAGTTGATGAACTGGTCAAAATCAGAGGCTTAAGAAATAAGCTAGCAGGATTTTTCCATACCGAAGCCAAAGTGGCTAGAGCATCAACCATCTGATTTTCTTCTCTCGATAGGTGTACAAACCTACACTCCTTAAAGTTCTTCTTCATCATGGTCAAGTAATGGTGGTATGGTTTTAATTTTTCTTCTTTCAACTCCCACTCTCTATTTACTTGGGATACTACTAGTTTTGAATCGCCAAAAACTTCCACCTTATCCACCTTCATAATCATTAGGATTTTCAAACCGAAAATACAAGTTTCGTATTCCACCATATTATTGGTTGCCCTAAATTTCAACTTTTTGGCTAAAGGGATAAGTTCCCCTTCGGGCGATTCTAGTATAACTCCTAAACCTGCTCCTTTCCTATTTACTGCTCCATCAAAATACATTTCCCACCCTTGTACTTCAATTGCTTCTAAATGTTCATCCAAATTCTAGTAATGGTTGTTGGGCTAGGAATTCTGCCACCGCTCTACCTTTGATTGTTTTCCTGGTTACATATTCAATCTCAAATTCTTCTAATATTATCAACCATCGACCATATTTCTCAATCAAAGAGGGTGTCTCCCTTAAGTACTTCGTTGGATCCAACCTGAAAATTGCTTGCACACTATACGATTGAAAGTAATGCCGCAACTTCTTAGAAGACCAAACCACGGCTATACAGGTCTTTTCAATGATACTATACTTAATTTCATAAGGTAGGAGCTTTCTACTCAAATAGTAAACTACATGCTCAATCCCTGACTCATCTGCTTGGGCTAGCATGGCTCCTATTGACTCTTCTTCTACTGCTAAGTATAGTAATAGAGGTTTGCCGGGTTTAGGTGGTTTTAAAACAGGTGGATTCAACAAATACTCTTTTATTCGCTTAAAGGTATTTTGACATTCTTTATTCCATATGACCGACTGATTCTTTTTAAGCAATTTGAAGATAGGCTCACAAATTGTTGTGAGTTTTGCTATGAATCTGCTAATGTATTGTAATTTACCAATAAATCCCCTAACTTCTCTCTACGTCTTAGGGGCTGGCATATCCCTGATTGCTTTAACTTTGTCAGGATCAATCTCAATGTCATTCGGACCAATCACATGTCCTAATAATTTACCTGAGGTAACACCGAACACACATTTCTTCGGGTTCAATCTCAGCTTATATTTCAATGCTCTATCGAAGAATAACTCTAAGTTTTGGAAGTGTTGTTCCCTTGTGTCCGATTTCACCATCATATCATCAATATATACTTCCACTTCTTTGTGCATCATGTCATGAAATAATGTGGTGGCCATCCTTTGATAGGTTGCTCCAGTATTCTTTAAGCCGAACGGCATCACCCTATAACAAAATATACCCCATGTAATAATGAAAGCAGTTTTGGTTTTATCCTCTTGGGCCATTAACACTTGATTGTATCTAGAAAATCTATCTACAAACGAGTGTAGCACGCTAGAGGCTGCACTATCAATGAGGACATCTATATGGGGTAAAGGAAAGTCATCCTTAGGGGAAGCCTTGTTCAAATCTCTATAGTCCACATAGACCCTTATTCTTCCATCTTTCTTTGGTACGGGTACTATGTTGGCTAGCTAATCTGGATAATTTATCACTTCAAGGAACTTCACTTGTATTTGTTTAGTAACCTCTTCTTTAACCAATTCAGCCCACTCAGGTCTTAATCGCTTAAGCTTTTGTTTGACAGGTTTCATGTGAGTGTAAGTAGGAATATGATGTTCAGCTATGTCTCGATCTATTCCGGGCATATCCTCATAAGACCAAGCAAACACTTCTTCATACTTTTTGAATATTTTTTCAAATCTCTCTCTCTCCTCAGGAGTAAGGTCGGCTGCTATGCTAATGTTGTTAGGATTTTCGATTGTTCCCAAATTTAATGATTGTGTGTTAACAGAATTAATATTAAAGATGCTCATGTAACTGTTATTTGAATGTATGCAACCATCAGGAGAAACATCACACAAGTAAGTAAAATCAGACTTTATTGCATTCATTTTGGAAAAGAAAACATCATCATCCTCATACAAAGCAGACAAATTAAAATCAAAATCAAGATCATTGTTCTCAAAACCAAAAGGCAGGATGTCTTCAAACTTTTCTTCAACCAGGGCAGGAATCTCCTCCGGAGTCTTCTTAGTTTTCAGGATAGCATCATTCTTCTCTTTTGGATTGGATTCTTTATTGGTTGACAGGGTGAGCTCTTTCTTTACTTGCTCCACTAGCTCGGCCACATCTGTAAAAATTTCAAAATTCGGGATCAACTTTCCCATGAACATGATTGGCTCGGGCTTTCCTTAGAGTGGTCCCATATCTGGAGCTTTGACAAAGATCTCTTCAAGTGGTGGGAAGCTCATCTTCTCACTCTTCTTTGGCTAGACTTCGTTGTTTTCATCATATCCCAACCCTTTCTTGAAAGTTTGAGTTCTAAAGTCTGGCAGCTTTGTCAAACCGGCCTTACCCTTTCCAAGACCAGTTCCGGGAAGGTAGTTTATGTTCTTCATTATATTCAAGACTTTGGAGCCCATTACTTCATCATCAGAAATTGCAGCTACTTGAAAACCATTGAGAGGCCTCTCAATCATTAGAGCATTAATACTCTCATTATCTTCAGCTTCGATGAACACTGTCTCATCTCCGTTGGGGAACTTGATCTTTTGATGAAGGGTGGAAGGAACTCCACTAAGAGGATGAAACCATGGCCACCCTAAGAGTAAGGCGAAGGTAACTGGTATGTCTAAAACAACAAACTCAACAATAGATTCAATTGGACCAACCTTGACAGCAGCTTTGAAAGTCCCTTCGGTGTGTCTCATAGTGTTGTCATAAGCCCGAATTGTTACTTCGGTCGGGTTTAGATCCCTTGTTGACATGGCTAGCTTTGGCAATATCTTAAGTGGGCAAACATTTATGGCGGACCCATCATCGACCATTACACATGGAGTCCTCTTCCCCTTGGCTTCTATTTTGATAAAGAGAGGGCGGATGTGATCTCTCCCCTCATTTGGTAAATCCGCATCTGAAAAAGAAACTGCTCCCATATTAACTTCACTCTTCTCTTGAACCTCTTCACATTTCATTACCCCTCCAATTTTTATGAAGTTGATCAGCTCCTCCGGTGTCGTGGAGGTAGAAATTGGCATGCTAGCCAAGGCTTTGGCCATAGGTTCTCAGTGCTTTTTAAAAGTAGCTAATAATTCCCAGATGCTAACACTTGCTTAGGTTCTTTTCAATTGCTTGAGCATAGCATCATCTTCCTCTTCTTTATTTCCTACTTCAACTTCCTTTCCCTTATTAGTTTCTACCTCCTTAGGTGGTGGCCTTGCATAAGGCTTACCGGATCTAGTGTTCATTACTTCATCTTCTTCGGGCTCGGACCAAGTCCACTCCTCCTTCTTGGATACTATATCATCATCACTATCGCTTGAATCCCAAAACCCATTGACAACACAAATTTCTACTTCTTTACCCCCCCCATAGCTTGTTTAATTTTGCCAAATACCTCTTCTTCTTTGGTAGCTTCTCCACCCACATCTTGGAAAGAAGACATGACAAAATCTTCATGCAAACCCCCTCTAATCATGAAGGTTGCCGGTGGTGGTACCCTATTGAACTTTGGTAATGGGTTGTCTTTGGTGTTTGGCTTATTGGGCTCGGGAAGCTTCCCATTATCAATTAGATTTTGGATCTCATGTCTCAACATTACACATCTATCCGTGTCATGCCTTTGCATTTGGTGAAATTGACAAAATGCTTTAGTGTCGAAATTAGGTGGGAGAGGGTTACGCAAAGGACGAGGATTTAAGGGTTTTAAGGGTTGTAGCAATCCCTTTCTTTGAAGCTTATTGAGAACCCAAGACATCGGCTTCCCTATTCCAGAAAACTGTCTCCTTGTTCCTTGGTTAGTAGAGTTAACACCGACTGCCTTTTGCATGCTTTGGCTACTAGACTGATAGTTTCCTTTCTCGTTCCTTCTTGTTGAAAAATGGTTCTTCTCTCTTTCCCATTCTTCAATTTGCAAACCCACTTGGAGAAGGTCTTTGAAATCACGGATGAGTGTATGAGACATCCTCTCACGAAGACTAGGCAACACACCTCTCACAATCATCCTTATTTGATTGGATTCATCGGGCCTCTTCTTGAGCAAAGAGGCCTTGTTTCTCCATCTCTTCACATAATCTACAAAATTCTCATTCGATCTTTGCCTAATGGACTCTACTTCCATTAAGGTAACTTCCATGTCGGCATTATATCCATATTGTTGGATGAAGGCTTTGTAAAGCAAATCCCAATTCTTTTATGTTCCATCATCTAAGGTATTGAACCAATTTTGGACAACAGGGTCCAATGAGAGCATAAAGTAACTTAGAGTTTGAGCTTTAGTAGCTCGAGCAGACTACATGGTAGTGATATACTGCTTCACATGGAGATGAGGATTTTCGGTTCCATCAAACTTCGCGAAAGATGGCATCTTGAACTTGTATGGGACTTCTTCATCTAGCTCAAATAATTTGTCAACTTCGGACATTTCCTCGATTTTCAGTTTCTTCTCAAATTTCTTTTCTAAATCAGCAATCATCTTTTCAACATCAAAAGTTTTGGTCTTCTCCATAGTTGATCTTTCAACAATCTTCGGTTCTTTTTTCTTCTCTTGAGCATCTTGGTATTATTGAGCCCAATCATCATCATCATCAATGATCACCTTTTCATCATCAAAAACCACTTCACCAACTTTAGTCTTCCCTTTGTCCCTTGGCTTCTTAGTGCTAGCAGATGCTTCAGCATGATTTTCTAAAATTGCAGTCAATTGGTTCTTCATGGTCTCAGCTAGGGCCTCTTTTATTTTTTCCATCTTGGCGTCGAGGGCATCATCCACCATTCTTTGAATTTGTTCGGAATCCATTATTTTTGTGAAAAAGAGATTGAGTTGTTGCTAGATACTTCTTCTTCGGCGTAGGTCGGATTGTCGTAAGCTTTTGAACTGTCGTAATCCAGGGCTGTGAGCCAGAGGGGATCAATGATATGAGATGCAAATGTATGCATGTAATATCTTTTTCCTATATTGTATGCATGATATGAGATGCAAATATCTCCAATATGTCAAGACAACATAGAGTAACAAATGATTTCTCCAATATGTCAAGACAACATCAGAGTAACAAATAATTTATCCCTGTTAAAGAAGATATATGTCACTCCACTCATCCATTATTGGAAGTCCAAGTTAGTACAAACAAGACAACTCTTTTAGAGCTAGAACCAAACAAAAAAAAACAAAAAAAAAGAGAAGAGAAAAAAGAAGAAAAAGAAAAGAAAATGAAAGAAAAAAGAAGAAAAAGAGAAAAAGAGAAAAATAAAAACAATAAGAAAAATAAAGAAGAAAAATAAAACCTAAAAAGGCGTTCAGAAAGCCAACTGAGTTCTCTTTTACTTAAAGCAGCAAAATATTTCCATTTGGTTCATAAGGACATTTTGACTTGAATGGGTCCAACCCAACCAAAGATTCAATCAAAATTGGAGAAAAAAGAAAGAAGACCATCTAGTTCTTGAAAGTTTTGTACTTGACAATCATACAAGGTAGAAGGACAAAATGATAAAATGCTCAAAGAAAGGGAAGAGTAAGAAAAATAAAAGAAAAGAAAAGGGAGAAGAAGAAAAGAAGTGAATTTGGGTATCAAACTTTTTGCAAGGGCAAAAACTGTCCTAATTAAAATCCAGATTAATGCCAAGAAGATAGAAAGAAGTTAGAGTCTAGCAAGATTGCTCCCAGCTGCCTAAAGTTCAAACAAGAAATTTACAGTATGAAGGTTTGTCCATTTGTTTCACATCGGCTCCAACTTATAAATGGCCTTCATTTAACCCATGTCCCTTATAGACCCCATTTCAAGCCTATTAAAAACATGTTGATCTCTCTTGGTAGGTAGAGTATATTAGTGGAGATAGTTAAAAATAGTTTTCCTTTTTAGTATTTCCAGTTACTTAGAACCAATAATCTGCTGTTTTTTCTTTTTACACTTTCTTCAAAAGATTATCTCCTCTCCACTCATCTTCCTCTATGGTTGGGTTAAATAAAACAATTTTTATTGCTTTCTGCACTTATTTATTCCTCCAAAAAATACTGAATAGCTAGTTGAATCATGAGGGATATGCCTTAATTCTTTTTCTTTCATTTATCCTTAAAGATATCATTATTATGAACTAAGGAAGATTGTTAATTATAAGAAAATATTAAAGTCACGGCACACATATATATATATATTGCTATATTGGGTAATATCATGATTAAAATGTCTATCACTAGATATCTAAATGATAGTCTCTTACCATATATTAACTCATATTTTTTATCCTAAATCTATGTGAAATACCATCTTAATACTCATTCTCAAGTAACAATCGGGAATATAACCAGGAAAGAAATTTTCCTTGAAACATTGGGCTAGCTGGGACTAGATATCTAATACAAATTTGCTCTGATATCATATTAAATTTTTATCAATATTACAAATTGAGGGAGATTAACAATTATATGAGAGTAATAAGATCATATATATTAGTATATTGAATATTATTATGATTGAAATGTCTAATACTAGACACTTAATTGATAATCCCTCACTATATATTAATCCATTTGTTTTTCATCTAAAATCCACGTAGAAAATCTTAATAACTTCACCTAAAAATATTAAACTAAAATGTGAAATTTATTATAAATTTTATATTTTCAATGTAGAATACTACAGTACTTTTAAAATTGGGTTTCAATAAAATAAACTAATTGAAAAGGGAAAAAAATATATATTTATTACATGACTAGGAGTATAAAAGAAAAAGTAATAGAAACAATGCGTAAAATAAAAGGTAGTGATTTTTTAAGCCGAGGTGGTATATTCTAACAACAAAATTTTCTTTATAATTTATTATACACTGCTAATATTGGTAAAAATTAATCATATATTTATTAAATGAATTTTTTTTATCTACACATATATATATTAAATGATTTAATTTATTAGAAGTTCATAATTTTTAATAATATATTACAATGTTTAATATAATACTAGAAATTCGATTACTCTAAGTAATATTTAAAATTAAAATCTTTCGATTTTGAAAATCATTCTAATACAACTGAATTAAAAAAAATTTAGTCGTTAATTTAAAAATAGTAAATGCCTAAAAAAATTAAATCAGTAAAAAATTAGTTAAGACAAATTTAAAAATAGACGAACTATATGTTTGAAGTCTGACGATTAAAATTTGTAGTAAAATTAAGGTCGGTGTAATACTAGTATGTGCGTTATTAACGATAATGTTTGACTTTTCATAAAGAAAACAATAACGTTGACAAACAGTAGTTCGCGTTTTAATTATGCTTTGCTTACCTTACCATATAATAAGCACATTTATAAGAGAAAACAGAGAATGTAGACAATAGTTATGCTATGCTTAATTCATTGAAACAGCCAAACCTGGTTTTGTCCACAGTATGAATGGTCGGTGTAGTACCCTAAAAAGGGGTATCATGTTTCCTAGGTCGTCATCAATAGTCAATTTCATACATTTTTAATTACAAAGTTAACAATACACATGGATAGTGGCTCAGTCGATAATGCAAACAGAATTTATGGGAAGAGCTCTCAAATTCAATCTCCCACTAAATATATCTTCGGAAAAAGATGAACAGTTTAAACTGTGACTAAACCCTGAACAGAATTAGTCTTATACCATTAAAATAGTTTAGGATACATGTGACTTCAACAAAAAAAAAAAATGAGAAGTGAACATTTTGGATACTCATTTTTAAATGTTGTAGTTTATTTGTTTTAGTATTTTAATTTATTGGAATAAGAAAAAAAATTGTTCTATTTTCCTTTTCTATAACTTTTATATTCTTCTGATATTTCAACTTGTACCCTTTAAATATTCTTTTATAAATTACTTAGAATTTTGAAATGTTTTTAATGTTTGAATTGCAATTTTTTAAACTGTCATTAGATTAGTATAATTGATGATTATATAATATGACTAAAAATTTATTATTGATGATGGCCATTTTGAAGTGCTTCAATAGGTAATTACAATATTCAATCCTAACAAATTATAGGGTCAACTTTGAACATTCTCACATAATATATATATATACACTCTAAAATAAATAGAGTATAAATATACTAAAATTCAATCGGACCTTGACCGAGTAAACGGTAGGTAAATGGGAATAATAACAGCCATGTGAAAGAAAAAAAGAAAAAAAAAAAGCAAGTTGTAGGGTCGGTTTGTTACTACATATGTATTTTCTTGTTGTACTCGATTTAATCGTTTAAGGAAAAATACATATTATCTCTTTAAATTTTACTTGTTTAATTATAATTTATCTTTTAAATTTTAATTTAAAAGATATCTGGCTTAACTTATAAAAATTACCGTATAAGAATCAAGTATTTATAAACTGATATGAGCTTTTTAAAATTTTAAGCAGTTACGTATTTATTTTAATTATTTATAAGTAATTAATAAGCATCTAACTTGTTTGATAAAAAATATTTTATAAACATATTTACTGTTAAAATAATTAAAAAATATAAAGTTATGTTTTTAAAAGCATTTATTGAAATAAATGAAAATAATATAGTAAATTATTTGGTCAAATTTACTTACAAGTCAAGTGCCTATAAGTTGGTCTCTCAATTTATTATTTTTTTTAGCTTATAAGCTTGATTTATAAACTCATAAAATTATTTAAACAAGCTCTTTAGCTTAAATTTAAAACTTTTTAAGTTGGTCAGTTAAGTTAAACACTCTCTTAATCATATAGTCTCTCTAAACTCATATTTTTTTAACTTATAAATAAAAAGTTACTGAGTCATATTGAATCATGTTGAATCACAATTTTCTTAAATTATAAATACATTCTTTCGTACTGAAAATCTCTTCTCATCTAAATCCCTACCCATCTAAAATATAATCCCTAAATTCAAATACATATAATTAAAAAGAATATTAATCTATGATCTAAACTAATCCCTACATTTTTTTTCTCAAGTTGCAAACACATTTTAAATTATTTTAATAATATATATTTTAAAATTTTAATTAAATTAAAATTACTTAAAGTAGTATATCAAAACTTTTAATTTAAAATTTACATTGAAATTTAATGAGAGATTAAATTTTTAAATATTATTATTTTTTAGGAATTTGATTTTGGATCAAAAGGGATTTAGATTGGAAGGAATTTAGAGAGAAAAACATGTGTGTTGGATTTATTTGGTTGGATATGCCCATGCCCATTTGGTATTTAATTAATTAGAAGATAATTAATTAAATATATTATTAGTTTAAAAAAATTCAAAAAGGATTTGAACTCCTATTAAGATATAGATAATGATTTACCCATTATCTATAGAGATTATTAGTTATCTCATCAATCTAAGAAAAAAGAACATAGTTTTTTTTAATGTTTCTTCTCTCTCAAAAAAACTTCTCTATATGATTAGTGTGAATGCATACTGTATTTTTGTGTGGCTTCTAGTATGTGAATATTGAGGTCTTTTCTACGAGGTAATTACCCTCTGATTGATAGCACAATTTACAATTAAATTTTTCTGAGACTTGATTGAGAAATATCTACCCATATTCTTTGTGAATACTTGAATTTATATAATGTTGGTATCAGAGCTTAAATGGTTGTGCTCTATTTTTTAATCAATTAAATGAGTTTAATTGATTAAAATAATTTTTATGCACTTTTCTATAATTTTTCAGGCATAATAAAGTAGGCATGTTTAGGCAATTAGAATAATATTTTTTAACTATATGTATGATTTGATTATCATGTTAAAGTATAAACTGTGTAGAACTTCAAATCAATATATTATATGCTCAAATCAAAATGAAATGAGAGAGTTATGACTTTTCAAAATTAGCCCTCGAATATAAAATTTTATATTTTTTTGAATTTTTTTTCTTCCTTATTCACTCTCCCAGAGAGATACTTTGTGTATCACCCCCAAGATAAAGTGTCAATTAATTAAAAATAATTATCTTACCTTAATCAAGACCCCCTAAAAAGTCTCTACTATAGAAACTTTGATCGCCAAAATCGGACAAAAAATCAGAGAGTGAATTGTACTCGTTGGCGCCTGGGAGTAGGCTTGTACAAAAGCTAGTCAAGAGTGTGGCACATGACTAGGGCTCTGGTGCTAGCCAAAACGATGCGTTGTTTTTTATTTAAGTGACAGGTTGTTTAAGTGAAATGACATATCATTTTGTGGAGACTATGTGGCCACCTCAGAAGCTGCCATGCGGTGGCCAACACTGTTTGAAAATCTTTCTTCATCTAGAAATTATTTTTGGACTCCATTTTTTGCCATTTGTATATATTGACTCAAAAAAATTTAAATTTAATTGTCATTTTTAAATAACTTTTTTGGGTTGTTTAAAAAATATTTTTAATTAAAATATCATTTTTAATATAAAAATAAATTTTAATTGATAAAAAAAATATTTAATTGGACTAAAAATTTAGAAAAATTATAATTAAATTCAGAAAAATTATTTTGAGTATTTTACTATTATTTAAAAAAATTCCTAATTGGAATTAAGAATGTATTATTAGAGTATTATTATTATACATGTGTGTATAGTATCATATATATTATTATATATATATTTTTCTCTCGTAATATTTTTCCATGATGAATTACAGAAAATGATTAGGAGAGTTCGATCTCTCATCATGACACAAACAGCTGAGCAGAAGGCAAAACATAAAATAAAAATTAGAGTCCATAAGGATCAACTACGAAAAATTAAGTTGCATTAAAGGGATTGCATTTATGATATAGATATTTCTATGCGATATGTTGCACATGTCCATGTTGTATATCAAATAATTATTAGGCATAGTGGTTTAAAGTCTGAAAGGTCCTTTTATTTGGCTTTAAAAGGCTTATTTATAGTCGCGGATCTAAGGGCATGGGAGGTCCATCCCCCCCCCCCCCCCCCCCCCCCCCCCCCCCCTTTTTTTCTTAACCAATATCATATTAAATCTTTGAAATATATATATTAAATTGATAAATCTACTCTATATATATTTATTACCTTCAATTATTTTCAATTTATATCCTAAGATTGATATTAAATTGAGTTTCTTTAAAAAATACTCTAAAAATTAAAAATATTTTCAAAAATACTTATTTTTCTTTTTCTATTTTAAAAATATCCTTTTTTTTAATTTTAATTTTAAAAAAATCTCTTTTTAGAGGTATATTTTTAGTATATATTTAATATACAAATGTGTGCTCTATTTTTAAAGGAATACCATGGGCATATATTTGGTATACCAAAGATATACTAAAAAAAGAAATTTTTAAAAAAAAAAAGTTAAAAAGTGTGCTATACAATGTAATTTCCTCTAATAAATTATTTTGAAATTTAATTTTGAATTGGATTTAGAAATTTTTTTATTAGGTTAATTATTTTGTAAAAAATATATAAATTTATTAAAAATAGTTAATTTAAACATTTTCCTTTAAATATCTCAAAAAAAATATATAAACAATATTTAAAAAATGGCAAATATCATGTAATTTTTGAAAGTAATATTTATTTTATTAAAATAAAATGATAAAAATTCTAAATTCTAAAATTTAAATATTTAATATGAAAATCAAATCAAATATAAATATTAATACTAACTATTTACATTGATTTTTTTAATATGAGAATAAAATTAAATATAAATTTGCATATAATTATTATTATTTTTTTAATAAATTTTATTCCTTCTTCATCATACTTCTAGTTCTGTCACTGCTCACTTACACACCATTAATTTTATAAACTGCTCAATTATTGGTGGGATGCAGGACAATGATTGTATAGTATGGTTGTCATAAATTTTATCAAGACCATATATAAAAGAGGGGTGATTAGGCTTAGACTTAGAAGAGAGTAAGTATGACACTATTAAGTGGGAAAATGTTGATAGTGAATAAGGTCATCACTGGGGACATGCTTTATTAGATGCTAGAAGATTTGCTTGCAGAAATTGAAGAGTCAATTCCTGTAAGATTCCTATTCATGGATGCATGATTTATTTATTTATTTTTAATTTTATCTTTATTTTATTTTTAGATTTAGTATACTTAAAATAATTAGTGGATATTTTTCATTAATTTTGTTAAGTATTTAGTTTATGAACTAATTACTGATAAATATAAATTTATATATTTTTATTTTCATTATATTTATATTTAATTGTTTTGAGTTATTTGAAGCTTAATTTATGCAAATAAAGTGTTTTTAAATAAAATAGATTTTATTTTAAGAGTGTTGTGAATAAATGTTTTAAAATAAAGAAATTTTAGCATTATAATAAATTTGACCGTTGCCTTGATTTTTAAAGGATATTTTAATTTGAAGGTCTCCAATTTGGGTGAAAAATGACTCAACTAAAAGCTAATGAACAGACCTATAAGAAAAAAATACTCCAGATGCTAATAATGAAGGAATGTGGACGAAAAAGAGCTTCAAAGTGGTGACAGTCATGCTGTCCATCTGATCTGCACCACCTTTAGTATTAAAATCATAAGATGAGTTGTGGATGTCCAAATTGGACATAAAAATATGATTTGGAAAGCTAATGGACAGACCTACAAGAAACAAATACTCCAGATGCTAATAATTAAGGAATATGGACGAAAAAGAGCTTCAAAGTGGTGACAGCCATGCTGTCCATCTGATCTGCACTACCTTTAGTATTAAAATCATAAGATGAGTTGTGGATGTCCAAATTGGACATAAAAATATGATTTGGAAAGCTAGTGGATAGACCTAAAAGGAAAAAATTATTCCAGTGGCTGGGAATCAACTAATGTGCACGAAAAAGAGACTGAAGTTGGTGGCAAACATGCTGTCCATTACAGCAATGCAATAATGATGAAATTAGGTGGCATTTTAATTATTAAACCACTTTGTACAGCCAAGCTTGGCTATAAATACCTTCATTTGTATGCCTTGGAGATCCATCTGAAATCATCTCCTCTTCCTTGTTGTTTTATTAATTTTCTTTGTATTTTGCTGTTGTAAGCCACAACATGAGTGGCTAAGTTTTAAATTCAGCTCAAAGACTTCAAGTTCATTTGCGTAATTTGTGAGGCCAGGTTATAATTTCTTTATTTTGATTAAATATCTATTGTTTCTTGATATTATTGTTTTTAATATGATAAATATTCAACTAAGAAGGCATAATAGTTGATCGTTTATTATGATTAATCGCTAATCATTCTTCTTAATCCGTAATTGTTATGAAGAGTGATACTAGTAGCAATTAGGTTTTATTAATTATGATCCAAGTTTTTAATAAAACCTAAAGAAACAATAGGGTGAATTAAATGATTTATGCTTCATAAATTATTATTCAAGCTTAACTACTTCTTGTTGCAATGCAGTTATTAATTTATTGAGGATTGCTTAATACCAATTCAATTAATAACTAGATTCAATAAAAGTGTTGGGCTTTAATTGATGAATATAGGGAAGTGGAAGATTTATTTTGCTTTTTAATAAATCTATGTTAAGTATTTAATCTAAAGTAAAATCATATGTTTTGTCTGTGATCAAATTATGCAGTGAATTATGAACGTTCTTTGAGCTGATCTTTTTATTCATTGAATTTAAGTTATTTATCATAATTGCATTTAAACCCCCCCCCCTTTTTTATTTTCAGCAAAATCAAGTGACACAATTCAGTCTCTGTGGAATCGACCATACTTATTACTATACACAAAAATCATTAAAGTAGGTTAATTAATTTTTGGTGGTTTCGACACCCGTCAAGATTTTGGCGCCGCTGCCGGGGATTGATAGTCTATTTGATTTTGTATTATTTACTTTTTTTATGACACGATCTTCTCAATCTATTGAAATTTTGTTTGATCCAGAAGTAGAGAAAACAGCAAAAAAAAATTGAGGAAAAAGACCAAACAAGCTAAGAAGGAAAAAGTTAGAAAAAGTTCTGATTTTTGTGAATCAAATAAGGAAGATAACTCCTCAACAAAGTCAAATTCTGAACCAGAAATTGAGATCATGGCTGCTAGAACATTAAAAGAGCTAGCTACCCCTGACTTAAATCAGCAGCCTCTATGTATCCAGTTTCCCACTTTAGATGTTGCTTTTGAACTAAAATCTGGACTAATCCATTTGTTGCCAAAGTTTCATGGTCTTGCAGGTGAGGATCCTTACAAACATCTCAAGGAGTTCCATGTTGTATGTTCTAGCATGAAACCTCAAGGCGTTTCTGAAGAACAGATTAAGCTTCGAGGTTTCCCTTTTTCATTGCATAACACTGCAAAGGATTGGTTGTATTACCTACCCTCAGGTTCTATAAACTCATGGAATGAGATGAAAAGGTTATTTTTAGAAAAGTATTTTCCTGCTTCTCGTGCTGCAAACATAAGGAAGGAAATTTGTGGCATTAGGCAATATAGTGGAGAAAGTTTGTATGAATATTGGGAGCGTTTCAAAAAATTATGTGCAAGCTGCCCGCACCATCAGATAAGTGATCAACTCCTCATTCAATATTTTTATGAAGGTTTACTTCCAATGGACAGAAGTATGGTAGATGTTGCGAGTGGAGGAGCTCTAGTTGACAAAACACCCAATGATGCAAGGCAATTGATTGCTAATATGGCAGCAAACTCACAGCAATTTGGAATGAGGATGGATCACACAACTAAGAAAGTTAATGAGGTAAGTACATCCAATCTTGAGAAGCAAATTTTCGATTTAACATCTCTGGTGAAACAGTTGGTTACAGGAAAGTCACAAGCAGTAATGATGTGTGGTATTTGTTCGATTTCGGGTCATACTACTGACATGTGCCCTACATTACAAGAAGAAGAACCAATTCAACAAGCTAATGTAGTTGGCAATTTTCCAAATCAACATCAGCGAAGATATGACCCATACTCCAATTCATTCAATCCAGGATGGAGAGATCATCCAAATTTGAGCTATGGAAATCAACCATTACAGAATCGGTATAATCCACATAAGCAGCAAGCCAATCAGATTCCTAACCAAGGTATGTCACTCGAAGATATTGTTAAAGCTTTGGCTAATAACACACAACAATTTCAGCAGGAAACCAGAAACAACATTCAAAACATAGAGACATAAATTGGTCAGCTAGCAACGTCAGTGAGCAAGTTAGAAGCAAGAGATTCAGGAAAGCTACCATCCCAAACTGTCATAAATCCTAGAGAGAATGCAAGTGCTATACTATTAAGGAGTGGCAAGGAAATTGACAGCCAAGCACAATAAGATGAAGTCAAGAAGAAAAGCCAAAAAGAAAAAGAGATCAAAATATCCAAAGATAAGGTAATTTCTGAACCTAGCATGAGTGATTGTACTGAACGTGTTGTTCCTCCATTTCCTAGCAGATTGGCTAAGACAAAAAAAGAAGAAAGTGAAGCGGAGATTTTGGAGACATTTAGAAAGGTTGAAATCAATATACCACTGCTTGATGCTATTAAACAAACTCCAAGGTATGCTAAAATTCTAAAGGAATTATGCACTACAAAGCGCAAATTGAAAGGTAATGTGAAAATTAGTGTTGGAGAAAATGTGTCATCAATGATTCAACGTAAGTTACCTCCCAAGTGCAAGGATCTAGGCTCATTCTCAATTCCATGTAAAATAGGAGATTCTAAATTTGAGCGTGCCATGGCAAATTTAGGAGCATCTATTAATGTCATGTCTTATTCAATATTTCAAACTTTGAATTTGGGTATGTTACAGGAAACTAATGTGATTATTCAATTAGCTGATAGATCTAATGCATATCCCTTGGGCTTAATTGAGGATGTTCTAGTACAAGTAGGTGAACTAATTTTTCCTGCAGATTTTTACATCTTAGATATGGGAGATAATACTTCTACATCAAATTCAGCATTAATATTGTTAGGAAGACCTTTCCTAAAAACTGCAAAGACAAAAATTGATGTTGATGATGGCACCATGACTATGGAATTTGATGGAGAAATTGTCAAATTTAATATATTTGATGCTATGAGGTATCCAGACAATTATTATTCTGTTTTCTCTATTGATGTTATTGATGTACTTGTGCAGGATGTTTTCAAATTGAACAATAAAGATGATCTAGAAGTGGTAATTTCTCAAGGAAACATGGAAATTGATGGTGCTTTACCACTAAGAGAAGAAATTATAGATACAATGATGGCATTACAGTCACTCCCACAAAATTCAAAAAGGTATGAAATTTTAAAAATAGACTTGCCTGTTTCTTATACAAAATTGTTTCCTTCTATTACACAGGCACCTGTTCTGGAACTCAAGCCTTTACCAGAACATTTGAAGTATGTCTATTTGGGGGATGGAGAATCACTTCCAGTGGTTGTTTCAAGTGATTTAACAAAGCTCCAAGAAGAGAAATTGATTCGAGTTCTTAGAATCTACAAGGAAGCGATTGGATGGACAATAGCTGATATTAAAGGTATAAGCCCTTCTGTTTGTATGCACAGGATTTTATTGGAAGATGATGCAAACCCAAGTAAGGAAGCTCAACGAAGGTTAAACCCACAAATGATGGAAGTGGTAAAAAAGGAGATTTTGAAGTTGCTTGATGCAGGAGTGATTTATCCAATTTCTGACAGTAAATGGGTAAGTCCAATCCAGGTAGTCCCTAAAAAATCAGGAGTAACAGTGGTGAAAAATCAAGACAATGAACTCATTCCGACAAGGATTCAAAATGGATGGAGAGTGTGTATAGATTATCGAAAATTGAATTCAACAACAAGAAAGGATCACTTTCCTTTACCATTCATTGACCAAATGCTTGAGGGATTGGCAGGTAAGTCTTATTTTTGCTTTCTTGATGGATTTTCAGGGTATAATCAAATTGTCATTGCACCAGAGGATCAGGAAAGACTACTTTCACTTGTCCTTTTGAAATTTTGCTTTCAAAAGAATGCCATTTGGACTTTGTAATGCAGCTGCTACATTTCAAAGATGCATGATGAGTATATTTTCAGAATTTATTGATAATTGCATTGAAGTATTCATGGATGATTTTTCGGTATATGATGATTCATTTGAAACATGTCTTAATAATTTAACTTGTGTTCTCGAACGTTGCATTGAGAAAAATCTTGTGTTAAATTATGAGAAATGCCATTTTATGGTAAAACAAGGAATTGTTTTAGGACATGTAATTTCTAATAAGGGAATTGAGGTAGACAAAGCTAAAATTGGTTTAATTTTGAACTTACCATACCCCACGACTGTGAGGGAAGTGCGTTCTTTTCTTGGTCATGCAAGTTTTTACCGCAGGTTCATTAGGGATTTTTCAAAGATAGCTTTGTCATTATCCAAACTGTTACAAAAAGATGTTCCCTTTGAGTTTTGCCAAGAATGTAAAGATGCTTTTGATAAATTAAAATCTGCATTGACATCGCCTCCTATTATTCAACCACCATATTGGACCTTGCCATTTGAGTTAATGTGTGATGCAAGTAATTATGCAGTAGGAGCAATTTTGGGGCAACGTATTGGCAAGCAACTTCATGTGATCTATTATGCATCCAGGACACTAAACTCAGCTCAGCGCAATTATTCCACCACTGAAAAAGAATTTTTAGCTATTGTTTTTGCTTTAGAGAAGTTTCGATCATATTTACTTTGTTCTAAAGTAATTGTATTTTCTGATCATGCAGCTTTGAAGTATCTATTAGCGAAAAAAGAAGCAAACCCAAGATTAATTCGGTGGATCCTTTTATTACAAGAGTTTGATCTTCAAATTAAGGATAAAAAAGGCATTGAAAATGTAGTAGCAGACCATTTAAGCAGAATAATGACACAAGATAATCCAATTCCTTTACAAGAATCTTTTCCTGATGAGCAGTTATTCAATTTACAAGGTATGGTCCCTTGGTATGCTAATTTAGTGAACTTTTTAGTAACTAAGACTTTACCATCTGATTTGGAAAAAAGTAAGAGGAATAAAATAAAAAGTGAGGCTAATTATTATGTGTGGGATGATCCATATTTATGGAAATTTTGTTCTGATTAACTTATTAAAAGATGCATTCCAGATAATGAAATTCAGTCTATCCTCACTTTTTGTCATACATATGCTTGTGGAGGTCATTTTGGACCTAAGAGAACTGCTAGAAAAATATTAGATTGTGGTTTTTATTGGCCTACTTTATTCAAAGATTCTTATTTATTTTGTAAACATTGTGAACAGTGTCAGAGAACAGGAAGCTTATCCCGTAGAAATGAAATGACTCAATCTCCAATACTTGTTTGTGAAATTTTTGATGTCTGGGGAATTGACTTTATGGGACCATTTCCTTCATCTTTTGGTTTTGTTTATATATTAGTTGCTGTTGACTATGTCTCAAAATGGGTGGAGGCCAAAGCCACAAAAACTGATGATTCTAATGTTGTTATAAGTTTCATCAAATCTAATATTTTAAGCAGGTTTGGAATTCCAAGAGCTTTGATTAGTGACCAGGGCACTCATTTTTGTAATCGATCTGTAGAAAATTTATTGAAGAAATATGGTATTTTTCATAAAGTAGCTACAGCTTATCACCCTCAAACAAGTGATCAAGCGGAGGTGTCTAATAGAGAAATCAAGTCTATTTTAGAAAAGACTGTGAATCCCAATAGAAAAGATTGGAGCCTCAAACTTGATGATGCTTTGTGGGCTTATAGGACAGCCTATAAGACCCCTATTGGAATGTCCCCTTACAGGTTGCTTTTTGGTAAATTATGCCACCTTCCAGTTGAGTTAGAACACAGGGCATATTGGGTTGTTAGACATTGCAATTTGGATATGGATAAGGCTAAGGAGCAAAGAAAGCTACAATTGCAAGAGTTGGAAGAAATTCGGCTTGAAGCATATGAAAATTCTAGGATTTATAAAGATAAGACCAAGGCACTTCATGACAAATTTATTCTCAGGAATAATTTTGTAGTTGGACAAAAAGTGTTGCTTTATAATTCTAGATTGAAATTGATGCCAGGTAAGTTGCGTTCTCGTTGGATTGGACCTTTTATTGTTACTAATGTATTTTCTTATGGTGCAGTTGAAATTAAAAGCTTAGTAACTAATAAGGTTTTCAAAGTTAATGGGCATAGACTCAAGCCATTTTACGAAGGATTCCAAGAGCATTCACTTGAAGAAATCAAATTGGTTGATCCAGTTTATCTGGATGAATAAAAAAATAAATAAATAAAGATGTCCAGCCAATGACATTAAACAAAGGCGCTACTTGGGAGGCAACCCATGACGGCTATCTAGCCACAAACAGATTTGTTTTCTTTCTCACTTTGTTTTACTTATTTTTAGTAATATTTTGTTTGCATTTGATTTTACATTAGGGACAATATAAGTTTTAAGTGTGGAGAAGGAGTTTTCACTTGGAAGTATTTTCACTTTTTAAAAAAATATATATTTACTAGTGCTGGAATTTAAAAAAAAAAAACTTGATCTTTTATTAGCATACTTTATTAAAAATGACAAATTATAATTAAAAGAATTAGTATCATTTTAATTTCTTATTAAATATTCTTTTATTTTTTTCTTCAATAGTTCAATTAAATTGATGCTAATTACTTTGGATTTACAAATAAACAAGTAAGTTTTGAGCCCAAACACTTTTTTTTTTTTGAGAGAGTTCACATTTTTGGTAAAAAGTCCTAGAACTTGCTCTTGTAGCTTCTTGAGATTACCATAATTAGCTCCCTAATTAAAAAGTGATTAAGGCAAATTAGATTTAACCATTTAGCTTAAAAAGCCTACCCTTTTACTAAACCCTTAGATAGCCATTTTGAGCCATTCAATATATACATTTTTTTTCTTTCTTCCTATTGTACCTATGAGAATTTTATCTAGTTCTTCTTCTGAAAAAAAAAAGACAAAATTTTTTTTTTAAAGAAAAAAAATTCCTTCTAAATTAAGAAATTTTGAGCTTTACTAGAGTAGCACAAGCATGAGTTGTTATTAGCACAATTGTGCTGACTTCAAATCCCATTATTGCTTTCAATATTTCATGGCAAAATTGTGCCATCTCTTGTGCTTACTTTTGTACTCTTCTCTTTTGGTTGCACAAGTATTTCTTTACAGTACAATTATGCTTGTTCTTGTCTGCTTATTCTAAGCAAATTAATAAACATTTCTGTCTTTCAAAAAAAAATGCCTCTATCATACCTACTACCTAAGCCACATTACAACCAAAATAAAGACCTTTTGATTTTAATTAGTTGGCTATAGTAGTGGAGATTAGATCAAAAGAGCAAGCCTATGGTGATTTTTCTACTAAAAACAGTTGAACGCTGAGAGTATTTATCGCCCTAATTAAACACATGAGAGTTTGGTGAGATGTGAGACTGTTAAATCTTTGTAATTAGCTCATATGTTTAATTTTACTATTTTTGAAAAAAAAAACTTATTAAATATTTTAAGAGAAATAAAAATATAAAAATTCTTTTAAATATAACTTGTTAATTTTAATAGAGCATGCCTTGAGAAGATTAAGAGAAATTTCAAACTATGATTGAGTGCAAACATATAATAAGTATGGGGGAATTTGATAAATATAAATTTATATATTTTTATTTTCATTATATTTAATTGTTTTGAGTTATTTGAAGCTTAATTTATGCAAATAAAGTGTTTTTAAATAAAATAGATTTTATTTTAAGAGTGTTGTGAATAAATGTTTTAAAATAAAGAAATTTTAGCATTATAATAAATTTGACCGTTGCCTTGATTTTTAAAGGATATTTTAATTTGTAGGTCTCCAATTTGGGTGAAAAATGACTCAACTAAAAGCTAATGAACAGACCTATAAGAAAAAAATACTCCAGATGCTAATAATGAAGGAATGTGGACGAAAAAGAGCTTCAAAGTGGTGACAGTCATGCTGTCCATCTGATCTGCACCACCTTTAGTATTAAAATCATAAGATGAGTTGTGGATGTCCAAATTGGACATAAAAATATGATTTGGAAAGCTAATGGACAGACCTACAAGAAAAAAATACTCCAGATGCTAATAATGAAGGAATGTGGACGAAAAAGAGCTTCAAAGTGGTGACAGCCATGCTATCCATCTGATCTGCACCACCTTTAGTATTAAAATCATAAGATGAGTTGTGGATGTCCAAATTGGACATAAAAATATGATTTGGAAAGCTAATGGATAGACCTAAAAGGAAAAAATTATTCCAGTGGCTGGGAATCAACTAATGTGCACGAAAAAGAGACTGAAGGTGGTGGTAAACATGCTGTCCATTACAGCAATGCAATAATGATGAAATTAGGTGGCATTTTAATTATTAAACCACTTTGTACAGCCAAGCTTGGCTATAAATACCTTCATTTGTATGCCTTGGAGATCCATCTGAAATCATATCCTCTCCCTTGTTGTTTTATTAATTTTCTTTGTATTTTGCTGTTTTAAGCCACAACATGAGTGGCTAAGTTTTAAATTCAGCTCAAAGACTTCAAGTTCATTTGCGTAATTTGTGAGGCCAGGTTATAATTTCTTTATTTTGATTAAATATCTATTGTTTCTTGATATTATTGTTTTTAATATGATAAATATTCAACTAAGAAGGCCTAATAGTTGTTCGTTTATAATGATTAATCGCTAATCATTCTTCTTAATCCGTAATTGTTATGAAGAGTGATACTAGTAGCAATTAGGTTTTATTAATTATGATCCAAGTTTTTAATAAAAACCTAAAGAAACAATAGGGTGAATTAAATGATTTATGCTTCATAAATTATTATTCAAGCTTAACTACTTCTTGTTGCAATGCAGTTATTAATTTGTTGAGGATTGCTTAATACCAATTCAATTAATAACTAGATTCAATAAAAGTGCTGGGCTTTAATTGATGAATATAGGGAAGTGGAAGATTTATTTTGCTTTTTAATAAATCTATGTTAAGTATTTAATCTAAAGTAAAATCATATGTTTTGTCTGTGATCAAATTATGCAGTGAATTATGAACGTTCTTTGAGCTGATCTTTTTATTCATTGAATTTAAGTTATTTATCATAATTGCATTTAAAACCCCCCCTTTTATTTTCAGCAAAATCAAGTGACACCATTCAGTCTCTGTGGAATCGATACACAAAAATCATTAAAGTAGGTTAATTAATTTTTGGTGGTTTCGACACCCATCAATTACTTATTTCTTAATTATTATGATATGCATTATGCTTATTAATTAATATTGTGAAATTAATTATAGTATGACTTGGTGCATAATATTAATTTACTAATTATTCGAGTTATAGTTATATGTGACTTGGTTGGAATAATTCATTATTATTTTTGCATATATTTTTATTACATTGACAATATTTTATTACATATAATCAAGATAATGATTGAAAACACGGTAATATTTTGACTCTAAGTTGTATGTATGCTATAATTAGTGTATAATTGATTGCAAAAAAAATTATGGCTTGCAAATTGTGGTATTAATAAAATATGTATATTGTCTCTTATAGATTATGAATCTTCTCAATATGGCTATTGCTATTAAAAATATTATTGTTGAACTTAATAAGGGTGCTTAGTTGAATACTGACAATTATAAAATTTGGAGCATGAAAATTTAATTTGTACTAGAAAAGCAAGAGACTCTAGAACCATTGAATTATATCATGAATAAGCTTGATCAAGAGGGTAATACGACCCAGTATAGGCGGGACCATAAGGCCTACACTTTTGAAAGAGAAAGAACTCTTTGATATGCATCACAATACTTAGTGCAATTGATTATGACATAATAAAAGAGTTTTGTAACTATGAGTATGTGAAGGACATGTAGACAACATTGAAGGAGAAATTTAGTAGAGTTTCTCTAACAAAACATCAATCACTCATTATCAAATTTAATACTTAAAAGAAGCCTTTAATACTTAAAAGAAGCCTAAATATCACTTTATGAGGAGACATCTAAGAGAGATGTCAAATATAATTAATAAGTTACATAATGCTGACCATGTGTTGACTAAAGAACAAAAAATCCAACCGGTAATTCATTCCCTACTTGAAAGTTTGGAGCATATGAAGAAGCACTAACACATGCCTTATTAAGACCTTAGCAAATGTCTATCATCATTTGGAGCTAGAGTTTGATTGATTAGCCTCTATGCAACCATGTCGCAGTGTATATGGTCAAGTCCAGCTCAAATGGAGCTTCTAGCAGAGAACGTAGGAATAATAATTACAAGAGCAAAGGCAAAGGCAAAGGTAAGGAGTATGAGGCTCAAGAGAATAGAAGGCCTAAGGTAAACTAACAAGGGGGAAAGTTTCCTAAGAACAATATAGGAAAATAAATATTTACAGTATAGGAAAGCAAATGTTACAATAAACTATTTCCTAATTTAATAATATCTCATAATACTCCCCTTTAAGTTGGATAGTGAATATCATGAAGACCCAACTTGTCTCATAGAGTCACAAATTGATCCTTTCCTAAGGCCTTCATAAACATATCTCCTAGTTGGAAACATGGAGGTATATATGAAGGTTTAATCACTATAGCTTGTAATTTTTCTCAAACTATGTGACAGTCTATTTCAACATACTTATACACTCATGAAAAACAAGATTTGCTACAATATATAAAGCTATTTGATTGTCACAAAATAATGGCACATGAGCTATTTATGGGACCTCTAAGTCCTGTAAAATGTAGCACAACCAAGTTATCTCTAAATAAGTATTAGCCATGACTCGATATTTAGCTTCTACTGATGATCTAGAAACATTAATTTGTTTCTTGGATTTCCATGAGATGAGGCCATTTTAAAAAAAAAAACACAATATCATATAACGGACTCCTTATTATGCAACTAGCTCCTCAATCTGAATTACAAAAAGCTTTTAAAGCAAGATTGTTAAAGAAAGGAAATAATAAATTGACCAAGACTACCTTTGACATATTTAAGGATTCATAAGGCAGAATTCCAATGAGGCTTCCATGGTTGATGCACAAATTCACTCAAGCTTCGAATTTAATAAGTTATGTCAGGTTTTGTAACAGTGAGATAAATCAATCTAACAACCAATCTTCTATACTTAGTTGGATCATGCAGTAGTGATCCATCTATGGGAATTAGTTTCAAATTTTGTTCCAAATTTTGTTCAAAAATAATTTTTTATGTTATATTATCAATATACATAATAAATAAATAAACATAAATATAATATGTACATAACATATATGCAACATGTACAATATACATATGCAATGGACAATATCTATATAATATTACCAAACATTTATTATATCTACCAAATATTTATCAAACATATCTACATAATATTTTTAACATTTTTTAACTTTATTTTAGTTAATTTTATACTCACACAATATACACACAGAATCTATATAATATCTATATAAAATTCATATAACATACATAGCAAATATGTAATATACATACAATATCTTTCAAACATCTACAATATCTACCAAATTTACAAAAAATATCTACTAAATATTTATATAATATCTACATAATAAAATTAATATTTTATAATTTTTACACAATATGTACATAATATATACACAATATGTATAAAATATATATAAAACAGATAGCATCTAATCTACACCAAACATCTACTTCATTTATCAAACATCTATCAAATATCTTCCAAATATATCTACATAATATTTTTAATATTTTTAACTTTTTTTAGTTAATTTTATACTCACATAAAATACATATATATACATAATATCTATATAAAATATGCATAATATACATAATAAATGCATAACATACATACAATATCTACCAAATATCTATAATATTTACCAAACATATACATAACATTTACTAAACATCTATACAATATCTACATAATGAAATTAATATTTTTAAACTTTTACTTTTTATATCTATAATATGTAAAATTTCTTTGAAAATAAATTTAATGATTTTTATTAATATATTTACTATATTTTGCTTTTTATTTTTTTTAATATTATTTGTAATCAAAATTAGTTTTTTCTTTATAAAAATTAACAAATTTTATATGTTGAAAATATAATTTAAAATATTAATTTTATTATTTTATTGAAATATATTTATTTAATTGTAAAGTTTGAAAAAAAAAAGATAAAATTTGAAGTAAAATATTAATTGTAGTGAGAGATTGGGTGTTTTTGAAAAAAAAAATTATTTTAATGAGGAATGATGTACTTTTGAAAATTTGCTCCAAATTTTTTCTAAAAGTATAAATATTTTTTATAATTTTTTTGTTTAAATTAATGACAAAATTATAGATAAATAAAAAAATAAAAACCAAAAATTAATTATCTTGAGAATTGATTTAGAGGGGAAGAATTCTTATATTTTTTTCACCCTTTTATTATATATTCAAAAACTTTACAACATTCTCTATTTATAGAGTTGAAATGACATATCTTTATTAATAATTCATGAATAAGATAATAATAGAGATAAAATAATTAAAGAGACAATGGGAGAATATGATTAAAGAGATAAAACATAATAATAAGGTAATAAGATAATAAGATTAGGAGAAACAACTACTCATTAATATTTTTATTATTTATAATATTCCCCCTTGAATATGTCTCTATTAAGAATATATCTCATTATTAATACACATATACGATACCACATTAAAAATCTTGCTAGGAAAAATTCAGTAGAAAAAAACTTTGACTAAAGAAAAAAGAGTACATAGTGTATTTTACTCTCCCTCATGAAGAAATCACTTTACATCTTTAAGTTTAAGTATTCCAATACTAAATCTTCACTTCTCAAATGTTTGCAGTGAGTAGTATCTTTGTAAACAAATATACTCGATTATCACTTAAATAAATTTGTTGAACATTTATTTCTACTTTCCTTTGATGATCATGAGTGAATAAAAATTTTGATAAAATATTTTTCGTTCTATTACCTTTGATATATCATTCCTTTAGTTGAGCTATACATGCTGCATTATTTTCATATAATATTATTGAAATTTTTTCTTGAAATAGCAAGTCATACATCTTTTGAATATGACGGTTCAATGACCTTAGCCAAACATATTCGCAACTTGCTTCATGTATTGCTATTATTTCTGCATAATTTAAAAAAGTAGCAACTAAAGTTTATTTTGTGGATCATCATGATATAGCTATGCCTCCACATATGAATAAATACCCTGTTTGAGATCAAGCTTTATACAGATTAGATAAATATTATATATTTGCATAGCTAACTAATTGTAATTTAAATTTATTAGAATAAAATAAATCCATATCAATCATTCCTCGGAGATATCTAAAAATATTCTTAATTCCATTACAATGCCTTAACATTGTACTAGAACTAAATCTTGCTAATAGATTTACAATAAATACTATGTTTGGTCTTATATTATTAGCAAGATATATCAGTGCATCTATAACACTTAAATATAATACTTTAGGACCAAGAAGTTCTTTATTATTTTCTTAAGAATGAAAAGAATCTTCATATACTTCTAGCGATTTTACAACGATGGATATACTTTTATCCATATAAAATCACTCTAAGATATTTATTGTATAAGTTGACTAATGAACAAAAAATTTATCTTTTAGATGCCCGATCTGCAGGCTGAGGTAAAATTTTATTTTTTCAAGATCTTTCATTTTAAATTCTTTCTTTAAACTAGCAACTGCCTTTTGAAGCTTTTCATGAGTTTCAATGATGTTTAAACCATTAACATATACATCAATTAAATTCTTATCTAGATCCTTTTATATAAACACATGGACAAATCGAATCATTTTTATATCTTTCTTTCAATAAATATTTACTTAGATGATTATACTACATTTTTCCTAATTGTTTTTATCCATACAATGATTTCTATTTATTAAACACACTTTTCAAAAATATTTACATGCTTCAAGCATCTTAAATTCTTCATAAATTTTCATATAAATTTCACCATCAACTAAGCTATATAAATAGGATGTAATAATATCCATTAAATGTATGTCAAGCTTTTCGCATACTACTAGATTAATCAAATATCTAAAGATAATTGCATTCACCACAAGCGAATATGTCTTTTCATAGTCAATGTCAAGCCTTTGTGAAATTTTTTGTACAACTAATCGTGTTTTATATCTCACAATTTTATTTTTCTCATTACATTTTCATACAAATACACATTTGTACTCTATTGGCATTACACCTTTAAGTGTTTGAACTGTAAGTCTAAAAACTTTATGCTTTGAAAGTGAATTCAATTCTGCTTGAATTGCATCTTTTTATTTTGGCTAATCATTTCTATTCATATATTCTTCAAGAGGTATAAAATTCAAGATTCTTATTTTGTTTTAAAATATCAACAACAACATCATAACCAAAAAATATTATCGACAACTATATTTTTTCGATTTCATATTTTTTTCGTAGTGATATAACTTATTGTGATCTCATTATTTTCATAATTCTCAGGTACCTGAACCTCTTCCAGAGCTATATGATTAGGTATGTCTTGAGTCTCTTCAAGAGCACCTACCTTCAAAATATGACCATCTTGGTTATTTATTTTTTTCTTTTTTGTTCCAGATTTTTATCTTTGAAATTGACTAGCTACCATACTTTAGGCATGGATTACTAGTATTTGTATTATCATATTGTCTCACAGGGACATCAATTCAAACAATAGCATTTACAGCTGGTATATGAGATTTAGTAATTCTTTTTAAATCAGTAAATGCATTTAGTAACTGATTTGTAATATTTTACAAATATATTATCTTTTGAATTTCTAGTTCAAATTTCTTTGTTCGAGGATCTAAATTAGATAATGATAATATATTCTATACAATTTTCTTTTCCAGTTATTTATTCTCTCCCCTAATGTTGAAAAAATAATTTCATTAAAATGACAATCAGCAAATCTTGTTGTAAATAAATATCCAGTTAATGGTTCAATATATTTAATTATAGAAGGAGATTCATATCCAATATATATTTTCAACCTTATTTGAGGACCCATCTTTTTATATTGTGATGGAGCAATTAGAACATATGCTGCAAAATTAAAAAAACAAATTCTAAGATGAGAAATATTTAGTTCTTGATCAAAAGTTAATTATAATTGAGAGAATTTATGATAACTTGTTGACCAAATATGTAAGTATTATTGTATGTAAAATAGTATGTCCTCATGTAGACATAAGGAGTTTTGTTATCATAAGTAATCGTTTAGTTATTAAATGAAGAAGTTTAATAAATGATTCTACTAGACTATTTTGTATATGCACATGTACAATAGGCTTTTCAACTGTTATTCCAATCGACATACAATAATCATTAAAAGCCTGAGACAAAAATTCACCAACATTATCAAGTCGAATTGACTTAATTGTATAATCAGAAAAATGTGCTCTTGATCTAATTATTTGAGTAAGTAATCTCACAAACGTCAAGTTGCAAAATGATAATAAATATACATACACATATGATCATCTTATCGATGCATCAATTAAAATCATAAAATATTCGAATGGTCTAGGGATTCAATTTTAATTTTAGCTGGTGATAGTCTAATAATCAATTTGCCATAAAAACATGCATCACATGAGTATTTTTAAATTGAAGAATCTTCTGGTTCTTTAATGAGTGGCCATATGAATTCTCAATAAATTTATGCATCATAATTAATCCAAGATGGTCTAACCAATCATGCCATATAATAAAAGTTTTTAAATCATTAAACTTCTAGTTCACCGTAACATGTGTCTTAATTGTACTAATCTTTATATAGTACAAACCATTAGAAAGAAATTGTTAAGTTTCTAAGGCACATTTCTTTCCCAATACATTATTTGTAGTATAAAAATATTTAATATTTTTCTCTTAATTACTCTCGATATGATATTCATTAAAACGGATATTCTTACAACTTAATAGATTTCTTTGAGATTTGGAAAAAAAATAATACATCATTTATGGTAAATATTATTCCACCAGATAATGTAATAGTAGCTCTTCTGGAGCTTTCAATTAATTTTGCATTATCCTATATAGTGTTAATAATATTATCTTTCATTATCAAATGATCAAAATACTTTTTATCTTTAAGTATGGTATATATTATATCACTGTTATTGTGAATTTAATCCAAGAATGAGAAACATTCATTCTTTTTGCAATTTTCATATAACAACCATTTTTATATTACATGTACGTACAAAATTTTTATAAGAACAACAGTAAAAATTAGATTTTATACATCACATTCCTCTAGAATTATGACTAAGAAATTGCAATAATTAAGTTTAACTTTCTTTATGTGATTTTTAGATCTAAGTCTTAGCTTTAATATGAATTTAGAAACATTTAATTTGAATTTATGATTCAGAAGATATGCAAATTAAATCAACAACTGTTCATAAACAAAATTAAACTCATAATAATGCTCAGATTTACTAAACTACTTTGGAGACAAAATCTGGGCATGATATATCTAAAATTTGCAAATATAGTCTTCATGAGATTTGTTCTCCTAGGTCTTAAATTTCTATAGAATTAAGAATCACTTAATTTGGAGTTCTCTAACGTAAATGACATATTTTAATCTAAACTATTCAAGGTCGAATTTTACCATTTTCAGATTTAGTATAAAATTTTCTAGCAAATTTTAAAATCACTTACACATATTTTCTGAAACATATTTAATCACAAAAATTCTAGAGTTATATCTTAACTTTCATTTGACATAAGTTTCATATAATTTGAAGCTCTAGAATACAAGTTATGAACTTAAAAATAACTATTGTTTACAATACTCTGCAAAAATTTTCAGATTTTCAAAATATAATTGATCTAAATATCAAACTCACCGATTAATTATTTCATCATTTACACATATCAATCATTGGAAAATTATAACTTTTTTCAGAAAATATTACTAAATTTTCAGAAATTAAACATATCTTAAAATCCTAAAACTAGCATAATTAAAAATATATCAAATATTTATAATATAGTTAAGCAAATAAAAAAATAAAGAGAACATGAAAAATAACAAAATAAAAACACAAGATCAAATGATAAATATGTAAAATTTAAATTTCCTATTTTTATTTTCTCCAATTTTCTTTCAAAATTCTTGGAAAAAATTTAGAATATCTAAATGTGTAATATCATCAAGACTGCTAAAATCATTATCTAAATTTGACTCAATATTATCATTCTAATAAATAAAATTTACTTCAACATTTTTTTATTTTTTTAATTGAGGCTTGGTAAAGTTTAACAAAACAATCAACCATATAATAAGTACGCGACTAATATCCTTTCATGTCATATCGATAACATGAATTTTCTATACTCTTTGAAGGGTTATTTTGATCACTTTTATCTTTTTTTTCTTTTCTCCACTATTATTCCACTTCTAGTGGTAGGAGAAATTGCTATTTATTTAATTAAATTACTATTAAGCATATTTTTAGATATATATATATATACATATATGAAATTTTCATGATTCATTTGATAAATTAATTCAATATTGGGATTCAAATTTAACTTTCATATACATAAATGAACTTAATAGTCAAATAACTTTTGAAATACTTTAATCCATCTCATAAACTATGATTTTCATAAAGTAGTATTTTTCTTTTTAAATAGCTAAATCAGTCTCACTTTACATTTATATTAGAATTTCATAAAATTTAATATAAATTTTACAAATATAATAAAGTAATAATTTAAAAATAATATCAAAGCAAGTTTATATAAAAAAATAACTTTAATTAAATATTTTCAAACCTTTTATTATTAAGATGAATTTCAATATCAAATACCCATAAAAAATAATTTTTAATTATATCAAATTTAGTGGCAATATTTGACATAAAATAAACTAAAATAAAATAAAATAAATAACTTCGAATTGTAGAGTAAAATTGTGCTGGCAACGTACTATAAAATTAATGATAAAATTATAAAAAAAATAAAGAATAAAAACTAATTATCTTAAGAAGAAATTTAGAGGAAAAAAATCATTTCTTATATTTTTTCACTTTTTTTATTATATATTCAAAAACCTAACAACCTTCTTTATTTATAAAGTTAAAATAATATATGTTTATTAATAATTCATTAATAATATAATAATAAAGATAAAATAATTAAAGAAACAAGATGATAAGATGATTAAAGAGATAAAAAAAAATAATAAGATGAAAAGATAATGAGATAAAGAGATTATGAGAAACATCTATTTATTAATATTTTTGTTATTCATAATATTTTTAAAATAAAATTTATTTTTTAGTTAGTTTTGTAAAGGAGAAAATTATACTATTTAATATTTTTTAACTTCTTTTTTCATTTTTACTACTGTTTATTTTTTTCACTTTTAACATTTTACTTTTTCATTTTTAAAATTTTTTTATCTTTTGCTTTTTAAAAAATTTGGCACTCCCTTTCTCAATTTCTTCTTCCTTTCTTTTTATACAGTTGCCAAATAATTTCCAACCATTACAGTTTGAGAAGTTTCAAGATTCATATCACGAACTAAAAAACGCAGAGAAATGGTTTTGTTTAGATTATCATCCATGTCTGCTATTGATGTCCATTTTTTCAAATGCTTGAGAATTATTATTTGCTGTAAGTCATAGCATGTAGATAAAGCTCTAGGAGTGAAATTATGTTCTCCAAATAATTTTTTCCCAAATGGGTGCCCGACGAGCATAACAGCATCAGGTCTTCATGTAATTTACAGAGAAGAAAGTTGATTGTTGGCCCGGCCTAGCAATTCTTTTCAAATTAAGGGATTTCCACCTTTGAAAGCTCGAGGTAAAAGATTTGTAAAAACTAGTTTGTTTTTCACAGTTCCTTGGAAGAATAATCTACCGCTTCTGCATTATCTTCTTCCATCTTTTTTCTTCTTAATTCAGACTTTTCGCCTCTCTCATCTGGTTTCAAATTAAGGAGCAAATCTACTTTTTGCTTCTTCTTTTTTTTTTCTCATGTTAGATATGTCCTTCAAATCCAATTACAAGCCAACAAGACATTGAATGGTAAGACTGGTCACAAGTGGCAATGCCTTTGCAAATATGGTAAATGGCTAAAATAAATGTCCTCTGAATGGATAATATCTGGGTTTAAATTGTTATCATCAGATATGGTCAGCGGCTGTAATTAGGTAGAGGATGGATTAAGTCGGCTTAGTTATAATTAGTGCACTATAATTGGCAAATTATTGTATTATAAAATAATAATGATATATATAAATTTATATTACATATAACTAGATACATATGAAAGATATATCATATATATTTATTTATATGTAGATATATATTACATATAACTATATATTTATATATATATATATATTAATTATAAAAAAATAATATATATAAATATATGTTAATTATCTAGTTATATATAATTAGATATACATGTTAAATTTGAAAATAATATCAATATCTATGAGTTTATATTATATATAACTAAATATACATGAATATATATTTAATTATATATAAATATATATTATATATAACTAAGTATATATACAACAACAAAGCCTTAATCCCAAGTCAATTGGGGTCGGCTATATGGATTCTTCTTTTCCACTCAATACGATTTAAGGTTATCTCTTCTAATAGATGTAATATCATAAGATCATTTTGGACTACCTTTGACCAAGTCAGTTTAAACCTACCTCTGCCTCTCTTAGTTATATATACTCTAACTTGTTCGGTTTTTCTAACTGGAGCATCGCTAGGTCTTCATTTCACATGGTCAAACCACATCAATCTATGCTCTCTTCTCAATAGGTGTTACCCCCACTTTTTCTCTAATGCACTCATTGCGGATTCTATCCATCCTAGTATGACCACACATCCATCTTATCATTCTCATTTTCGCAACATGCATTTTACTCATGTGTTGTCTTTTTACTGCCCAACACTCACTACCATACATCATAGCAGGCCATATTACAGTGCGGTAAAATTTTCTTTTTAATTTAATTGGCATCTTTCGATCACATAGAACTCCTGTAGCACCCCTCTACTTCATCCAACCAACTTTAATCCTATGATTTACATCTTCTTCACAACCCTCATCTTCTTGAAGAATTGAGTCAAGGTATCTAAAATAAGTACTATGAGGCACTGCTATTCCGTCTAAAATAATTTTGCCTCTTTCTCTATTCTTACTATTAAATCTACAATGCATATACTCAGTCTTAGTCCTACTTAACTTAAAACTCTTAGAGTCCAAAGTGCTTCTCCATAACTCCAACTTTTGATTTACCCCTGCTTGAGTCTCATCTATTAATACAATATCATCTGCAAACATCATACACCAAGGGATGTCGTCCTGTATATGTCTTGTTAGCTCATCTATGACCAATGAGAAAAGATAAGGACTCAAAGCTGAACCTTGGTGTAATCCAATAGAAACAAAAAAATCCTTAGTATCCCCTCCCACGGTGCGGACACTGGTGGTAGCTCCCTCATACATATCCTTCAAGACTTGGATATATCGTATAGATATTCCCCTACGCTCTAGGGCCCACCATAAAACTTCTCTAGGGACTCTATCATACGCCTTTTCCAAGTCGATAAAAACCATATGTAAGTCCTTCTTCATCTCTCTATACTTTTCCATCAAATCTCTTATAAGAAAAATAACTTCCATAGTTTATCGACCAGGCATGAAGCCAAACTGATTTGAGGAGATACAAGTATCTAACCGCAAACGGTATTCCACAACTCTTTCCCACAATTTCATAGTGTGACTCATAAGCTTTATACCTCTATAATTTGAGCAATTCTGAATATCTCCTTTATTCTTAAAAATAGGTATCAAATTACTTTGTCTCCATTCATTAGGCATTTTCTTTGAACTTAAGATCTTATTGAACAAAGATGTCAACCATGTAACTCCTGTATCTCCCAAACATTTTCAAACCTCAATAGGTATCTCATCTGGTCCATAGGCTTTACCAACTTTCATTCTCTTCAAAGCTTCTTTAACTTCCGAAAATCTAATATATCTAGTGTATTCCACATTTTTCTCCGGCCTAATGTCCAAACTCTCAATGTTATCACTATGGTTACCATTAAGAAGTTCCTCAAAATAGCTTATCCATCGTTCCTTAATATCCTTTTCTTGAACCAGAACCTTATTCTCTTTATTTTTAATGCATTTAACTTGGTTTCAATCACGACATTTCTTTTCTCTTATCTTAGCCAATTTATAGATAGTTTTTTCTCCTTCCTTTGTTCCAAGTTTCTCATACAAACTCTCTAAAGATTGCACTCTTGCTTGACTAACTGCCTTTTTAACATCTTTTTTTGCTTGTTTGTACTGTTCAAAAGCATCATTGTTATTACACTTGGGCAAACTCTTATACCATTTCCTTTTACTTCTTACCGCTTTTTGCACTTCCTCATTCCACCACCAAGACTCCTTCGAGGGATGTCCACACCCTTTAGATTCTCCAAGAATCTTTCTAGCTACTCTTCTAATAGTTGTAGAAATGCATATCCACATATCATTTGATGACATACTCACATCTTCCTCCCACACTCCGGCTTTGACCAACTCATCCGTGAACAACAATTATTTTTCACCTTTTAAAGTCCACCACCTAATCTTAGGACTATTGTTCCTCATTGGCCTACTAGTCAACCTTTTAAACTTGATATCCAAAACTACTAACCTATGTTGAGTGGTCAAAGCCTCACCTGGAATAACCTTACAATCTTTGCATCGAGTTTGATTTGCTTTTCTTGTGAGTATGAAATCAATTTGACTTCTATTTTGCTCACTTTTAAAGGTCACTAGATGTGATTCCCTTTTTATAAAATATGTATTTGCCAGAATCAAACCATAGGCTAAAGCAAAATCAAGGATACTCTTACCTTCTTCATTTCTAATTCTAAAACCATACCCTCCATGTACCTCCTCAAAACCTACTCTGTCTTTTCCTACATGTTCATTTAAGTCTCCTCCTATAAAAATGTTTTCATCATTTGGAATCCCTCGCATAAGTTCATCCATGTCATCCCAAAAATTTTGCTTGTTCTCCCCATCCAATCCAACTTGAGGGGCATATGCACTAACTATGTTGATGGTCTCATTTTGGATCACAAGTTTAATTGAAATAATTCTATCGCTTACTCTTTTCACCGATATAACCGTCTCCTTTAGGTTCCGATCCAAAATTTTACCTATTCTGTTTTTACTTCTATCAGTACCTGTATACCACACTTTATACCCAGTATTCTCAACGTCTTTACTTTTCCCTCCAACCCATTTAGTCTCTTGGATACAAGCAACACTAATTTTCCTTCTCTCCATAGTATCAACAAGTTCTCTCAGTTTACCTGTAAGAGATCTAATATTCCACGTTCCTATTCTGATCTCACTCCCTAATTGTTCTTTCTTATGTTTCTTCCTATAAAATCTTTTACCATTATCTAAACCTGTATCTCTCGTACTACTCTTATTATTCGTATTTTGAACTAACTTCTTTATCCACACTCTTCCATGATGTGAAAACCCTTGTTTATTATGCACCACATCCGGGTGAAAACATAAATTGTTTTAAATTATTTTAAAACATATAAAAACATATATACAAAAAATAATTCAAAATTAATTAATATAAATTGTTTTAAATTAATTAATTTTTTAATTATATAAAATTTTTAAAATACTAATAAGAGAAATAAAAAAAATATTTTCAAACAACTATAGAGTTTCAACGAATGTACAATAATAATTAATAAATAAATAAAAATAAAAAAAAAAAAAAGATAACTTATTTCAATTTTTTGGTACGAAAAAAGAAAAAGTTACCCCCGTAATTTTACCGTATTTTGTAAGCAAAAAGTTAAAGCGGCATAAATCTAAAAGTTTTTTTAACGTATCATAAAATTGAAAAAAGGTTTACTTTATTTGTGTAGATATTCCTTTGTAAAAACCCCAACAATTTATATCTATTATAAGCCGATAAATATTACAGCTTAGCCTTCTCAATACAGAGGAGAACCTGCAACAAAACGTGATTGGCTGATTGCCCTCTCCAGCAAAGAAAAGAAAAGATATGCATCTTTCTTTGTTCAAGGAGACACTTCAGCCCTAGTAGTTTAGTTATATATATATATATATATATATATATATATCTTCCACTAATCGCTACTAACACATTTTTAAGCATATTTTCTGAAAAGTTTCAAATTCCACCTGTGAAGAGATCATATTGCTACTAGATGTGATTGGCTCATGAAGAAGGCACTTCTCTTTTGCTGTATCAGGTAATAGCCAGTGTGTGTTTCTTGAGGCATTTCTCTTTTGCTGTATCAGGTAATAGTCAGTGCGTGTGTTTGAGCATAATCTTTGCTCACTTCCCCATGTGAGTTAATATTCTGCGGATCAAAGCTTCCTTCTTCCCACCAACAGGAAGATTGTTTGCTGTCAAGTAAATCTTTAATTCCGCTACTGTTATGTCCTTCAACTGCCAAGCATAGATGAATCAGTACCCCAACATACTGAAACCAAATCATTTTGGAAAACAAAATGCAGTTTTATTTAAGCCCAAGTGTGAAATGTTGCCAAATACATGGGAATAATGCTAAAACTAAAAACTTGCAACTTTAACCTGTTTTAACCGCCTAAATTTGTGTAGATAGATTTTAATCAATTAAATAATAGCTTTAATAATTTCCACTAAAATCATGTCCAAAACCCTGACTTGCTTTCATACAAACAAAATCTTAGAAATTTCAAATGACAAAAACTGCATAATTTCCAATGACGCGAGGCTAACTGAAGGAGCATTTTAAAAGTTCCCAATTACCTTCATTTGATAGCATCATGAAATTTCTTTTTACAATCTCTCACTTGGTTTTCATTGACAAAATTGACTCGAATTTTTAATTACTTATACACAAAAAATTTTAAATCAACAAGTGACTTGCACTAAAAGATTTAGTATCACCTAAGAAACTTCAGGAAATGTTTCAAGTTTGATATTGAAATTCATTTTAACTATTGACTCAAATACCAAAAGTTGTTCTCTAAACAAATTGAACAAATAGATTTCTACTCGATGATAGCTTTTTTCTAAACAACTTATTTCAGTATTTTGTCACGAAATTAATTAGCTATGAATAAAAGGTCAACATTATATTTAATCAGCCTTTTTATAAAAAAAAAATGGAAAGACAAGAAAAAAAAAAAAGGAGATAATTTATCTTGAGACAGCTTATGCAAAAATAATATTTACAAGGATAAATCATACCTTTCCATTGTCAGCAAGGTCAGCCCAATTGTAACTTGCATACTCATTCCAAGCATTTTCGGCTGCTGCTTTCCTTTTCCTTGACGCCTCATTTGCTTTACCATCGGCTGGAAAGTTGCTTTCCTCATCATACTCATCGCCATAAACAGAAAGCTTGAATTCTTCTATCACCTTAACAACTCCTGGTCTGAAGACACATGCACACAAATTGACCAACATAACATCCACATAAAAAGACGTGATAGAACATTGGTAAATATAGCTTAGGATGGTAAAGTTCATACTTACCTAGCCATTCCCTCCTCATCGGGAATTGTTTCATCCTTGGTTTCAGGCATCTCATCTTCTTCTAGAGCAAGTGCCTGCGACACAGCATAGTGTCTCTGCAAAGCTGTAAGAAAATATTTTGTTAAATAGTGGAAAAAAGGCAACTTCCAGTAATAATGCTGTGAACTCTAGGGAAAAAAGGCATGCTATGGAATTAAGCTGAGGGAGTTGAAAACTCCAAAAAAACATAGCCATTAAAATCATCTTCATATCCTGACAGTGTTACTTATTCATAATTCACAGTTGCATAAAACAGCAAATCCAAATAAAGATGTTGAACAAAGTAATTTCTCCAACTTAACATTCTTGGAACATACATCGGTGCCGACATAAAATAGCATCAATTAGATATTAAATTTCTAATTTTGCAAGTCTTACCAACCTTAACAGTACATATTGCTTTTCTTGCCATAATTTAATGGGGGCTATTTCCCAGTTAAAAGCCAAATGCCTGGCTACAACACACTAACACAGAGGTTTCAGTCGTAAGAAAGGGCAGTCCATCTTAGAACCGTGTTTAAGAACATTTTATTATTTAGCTATATTTGTACTTTAATAATTTAGCTGGAGATATTGATAGGTTAACTGTCTGAATGCATTGATGATCATAGAGAGATGTTTACATTCAAATTTTGATATTTAGAAGCATTCACTGAGCTGACTTGATGTGTAGCTTATGGCAACTTACCAGGGTTAGCAAATTGGCATATTGAAAAATCTTTCAAGTGGATACGGTTAATTAAAGCAGTAGCTTTCTTAATTTGCTCATCATTCGCATGGGGTACCCCATTTGGCTCTGAATGAAACTGCAATATGTCATCTGTAATTGTTAATATGATCACATAATGCATTTGAAATCACTTCCATAATTCTTACCTCTTCAATGTGTCTAACATCATCAGAATATGGAAGAAATATCATGTGCATTCCTGGTGGCTCAACCTGACCACCAGCACTAATGATCTCATCCTGTGACGTTTCAAAGAATTAATGAGCATTAACCTAAACATGCTACAAACAACGCATTAACAGGAACTGAATTCGACATGACATTCAAGTTCAAAAAGGCGTCCATCACTTAAAATCAAGTTATTAAGACCTTGAAGTCACATTTGAACATCAAGGATGGAGCACAACTGTTCCTCCCAAGACAACACTTAACAATTTGAAAAATGGCAAATGATGGAAGGACAGTATTATCTACCAGCTGCTTATATAACATTCCGGGCTATCCATGCCCAAACACATGGGAAGAGAGAAAGAAATAATCCAACCAAGTAAAAAAATTATGTATTGCAGAGAGAAAAAAAAGAGTATCTCAAACTTGTTTTTACTACCTTCATAATGCTGCAGCGTCTTCCATAGTGTCCTTTGAACAATAAGTTTGTCAATTTTCATTCACAACTACACCTGAATTTACTTTATTACAGGATCTGAGACATTTAATAGGTATTACTGGTTCCTTCATATGCCGACTAACCTTCATATTAAGTTTGTGATCTTTTGTTTAAAAACACCACCAACCATACAGTGGTTACAGTAAATCAAATTTTAGAGCTACTTTATAATGCCTGTAACAGAAAAGGGGAAGCAGGTAAAGGAGAAATATACCTCAGACTCAGTTCAAGGTAATGGAGTCAGGCACATTATCATTTTTCTCCATTTATACTATTTTTAGGGCTAAATTTTCCACCAGTGGTGGCTCTCTGTAAAACCATTGTAACTTGCATTATTTTTTTGGTCTAGCTTGCATTATTTTTTTGGTCTAGCTTGCATTATTTTTTTGGTCTAGCTCTCCTCTTCTTCACTCCTATTAATGCTATTACCATAGAGCACAGTAGCTATAGACCAGTGGCCGAACTATGGATAAAGTGTCCACCTTTCTTCAGAATACTTATTTCTTACCAAAGATAAATTGATTGGTGCTGATTCCAAAAGAAAGGGAAAACAGAAAAGAAGAATGTTTCAAAGATGTATCATTTAGCATCAGTCTGTGCAAATAACAAATTGGGATCAGCTGCTTGCAGGCAACAGATCAGACTCAACTTATCTAGTCGAACATGCAATACTTTACAATACAAGCTTATTCAAGATCTAAGACAAATCTTACTTGAGCAACAAGGGCAACCAATCGGGGATGAGATGAGCTCCCATAAAATGCAACAGCAAACCTGCCAAAAATTAAATGAATAAATTAAAATACCAGAAACTTTATGCTATGTGCAAAATATTGTAAAAGTCCACCTTCAACATCAATCAAAACAATATGAACAACCACAAGCATATTATTACAAAGTCCATGGAAATTTAAAAACAGAAGAAGCAAGTCAGCATGTAAATTTAGAACAGAAGAAGTAAGCCAATTTATACTTCGAATTTTGGAAGTTCGAACTCAGATGGACTAAATTTGCAGATAATTTAGAATAATTGTTAGGCTACTCACAATATCTGGCTCCACTCCAAGCTCATTGTTATAATTCGTCATCTTGATCATTAGTTTATCAAATATAAAAGAATATGGTGCATAATTGTAAGAGAAAAGGCTTACAACAATAGTAAATACAAATCCCAACAAAAGATTGTTGAATAGGTGATGTAATTCATTGTCAGACAAAAATCATATCTCTATGAGCCACTATTGACCTCCTGTAACATTGACAATCTCTATGACCATTGCACATAAACCTCCCTTCCTCACAAACCCAGCTCCAAACCAAAAAGAAAATGGAAAAACAAAATGAACTTGCTCAACTTTTTTCTTTCTTTGATAGAATAGCAATGATTTATTATATGGTATCTTAACACATAAGAATTGCAAAATTCTTAAAGAGTATCATATTAGTTGGATGTACATTAAAATAACAAGTGAAAAGTAAATTTATTTTTTACTTTGGTGAATATAATTAACTCCGCCTATACATGAGTTTCTTGTGTATAGCCGGTCCCAAGCTCGGGTAAAGAAGGAGGGTTGCGGTAGGTGACAGCCAGCGTAAAATTTTTGTCGCATCTCATGATATTGATTCTAATAATAATATTGTTGTTGTTGTTGTTGTACTTTGGTGAAGATAATTACCTTCATTTCACTCATTTATCAAAAATAAGGATAGAAGGTGCGCACTCTACTTCAGCATTACAAGTTTTGGGAGATAAACTTGCTGGCATTAAATCTATAATCCATCTTTTAGTTCTTAAACTAGAATTGCGTAAGTGTAAATTCCATTGAAGCATCCACGCACATCAAAGATAGAGAGGGAAGGAATGAACTGTCACCTATTTCTATTGTGCTTAGAAGGAAATATAATGATTAAACCATGTAAAAGTTAAAATAGAAGCCTCATGCTCACAATCATATCAGATCCATATATAATTGTTCAAGAATTAATGCTACAATTAAATGTATAGGAAACACAAACCGATTAAGCCGCAACATAGATCTATGCAAAGCAATGAAAATGCAAGTGCTACCAATAACTTCCTGCAATCAGTAATAATCAAAAGCATCAGCTAATATAAACTACAAATATTTTTTTTCCAAAATAAAAGCAAAAACCAAGACTATATGCATATCGCATAAATGAAGCTAAAATGTAGCAATTATTAATGTCAGTTCATGAGCATCTTACTATTCAGCAATAGAATGAAGTAATATACCATAATGCTAATAATTACACAGATTAGTTTGTGAGCAAAATGTATATTAATTGGTATTTTCAAGACAAATTATTAAGCTAAATGCACATTATCTTCCAATGAATGCCTAGCATATTATCTGCAGTGTTATAATTGAACAAATTACAAATATCTTTCCCACATAGGCTGCAGATGATATTTTCATTTCTGATAGAACAGCATAAGGGAGCATTTATTTTAATTTTCAAAGAACCCATCCACACAATCATGTGACACTGGTTATGTAACGAACAATAAAATCAACATGGAGAAAAGGAAGTTAGGTTCTAAACTCCTTTTCTTAGTGGACTAATCATACTATAAACAAAAAGAGTAATGTCATAAAGATAAATTCCAAGTTATGAGTTCACTTTTTCTTCAACTGAAACTCCTCAAAGAGATATTTCATTCCCTGTCAAAGAGAGGTAGAATCCTTACTTGATCTTCATTTTATTGACAAAAAAAACAAACCTTAAGTATTTGTTTAATTCTAGCACCACCATTCATTTTGACAATTACATACTGAACATGGAGTTCTCAAAGCGAATTGTATCACCTTCATTTATAACTCAGTTAGGGAATATGCCAATTTTACGCGGCATGCAGTTTATCAATAATATCCATTTATGACTTTCCATGTAGATTGTTATTTAAAACAGTAAGCAAAAAGTTTAAAGTTATCAAATAAAAACCAGAAAATGATTTGCATCTTTTTAATTTTTGCTTCTTAACTGACAAAAACATAATTGTTTCTTTATGATCTAGTTGTGAGCAAAAGCGAAATAAAAATCATAACAAGTATTGAATACGAACAATCATAGCAAAGAGAGCACAATAGCATCATAAAACATAATCGAGTAGGGAACTAACCAAGGATGGTTGCAATGGTGCTATCACCTCAAAGTTTCAAGTTATAATTGAAAAAATTGAAAATTATGGCTCAAATTGGTGTAAGCAAGCATTAGGAATTTGGATTTTGTGGGCCATTTTCCTTTCATTCAAATTCCTCTTTCCTTGGACTGTTAATAGGATGCTTAGAATAAACCAAAACTATAAAGCATTTTAAGTTAAATAGAATTCTTGAGAGGCGAGGGTGGCAGGGAGGGGAAGACAAGTGCCTTAAACAGAGAAAAAGGCATTGTATTTCATTAAACAGTATCATATGAGGAGAAGAAAAAAGTAAAGCAACAGGCACCACATAAACAATCACAACAATGTAGAATGCCACTGAACCACAAAAAATAGTAGTCTTTTATACTTCATCCAGAAGAAGGCTTAGGAAAGGAAAGGAAAAGGAGGGTCATCTCTTTATACTTCCCGTTAAACCTCACATTGCTTTTCCTTCAAATTTGAGGGAATAAGAGACATACCTTCCTCGAGATTAGTTATATTTTCAATTGAACAATATTACCCTTGTAAATGAATTAAGAAAAGAAATTATGAATTTAAAAGGATGCAATGGTAAATTGAATAGCAAGCCTTTTCCTTTCCTTTAAAACAATCAAACATGAGTCATTTGAAATCCTTTCTTACTCTCTCAAAACATCCATGCATAATTGCTTAACCTTTCCCTTATTTTGTTTTCTCATCTCATGGATTAAATATTATTCCTTCTTTCCTTAATCATCTGAACTCCCAAACATAGTGTTAAAGCAAAAACAAACATAAGCGAATTGATGTATGCAGCACTGTACAAAAGTAAGAACCGAGAGAAAACCTTGTCGCTGGGAAATAAAAATGCTGAAGGCCTCAGGTTGTAATAATCTTTCAAGTAGCTTAATGGCTTGAATCCAAGAAGATGAAGATGCCCAGTTGAAACTCTTTTTATCTCCGATAGCTCCTCCACAGAGAACTTGATATTCTCACTAAATAACAAATTGAATAGCTAGGTTGAAAATACCAATGGACAAACAATTTCAAAGCAATGCTAGATGGGAACACTAACTTTAGGCTCTCAACCACTAAAATACAAAGAAAGAAAAGTGCTTGAAGACAAATAAAAGAGCGAGAAAAAAAAGAAAGAAAGTGAATAAAATGAAAGGGAAAGACAACTTGTTCCTTTAATGCACATGCACACTCGCACAAACATCACAGAGAGGAGGTAAAGAAAGAGTGAATCGCAAATAACATAAAAAGCAAGATAGAAAAGCTTACTTTTTATAAGACTGAGTGAGCTTTGGGGGTTCATGAATCAATGCTCCCGTATCCGCACATATGAAAGATCTTTCTGTCTGCACATTACTAACACATATAAAATGACATGGAAAAAAAAAAAAATATATATATATATATATTGGACAAACAGGGTAACGCCCAAGTCTATCAAATGAACATATTTTTTTCCTTCTTACAATATTTCTGCAATGTGGACTATAGAGCTGAGCAATAATGACAAAAATGTTCAACATATTTCTTTCTCTTTCCCTTAAAAATCAGTAATCAGTGAATTAATAATTTGGTTGAATTGTATAGTTTTATTCATCTACATTGGAATACGCAACTATTCTAAGAAAGACAATTATACAATATTCAACTGCATTAATTCCTATTTAGAATATATTCCTATTTCGGAATATAATAATGTATTCCTATAGTAACATAATAATATAAAGTATATATTCTTCAGCTGTACGTTAACTCTCCTCCTCCAGTTGGCATATAGATATCATATAGGTACAACTTGGATAGTGTTGTACAGAATGCACTACGGGGATACCATGAATCATCACATCAGCTAACTGATCTACCTTTTTAATGTAAGGAACCCTTATCTGTCCAGAGTCTAGATTATCATTGATGTAATTCATGTCTAATTGAACCTGTTTAGACCAATCATCATATACTGGGCTATTTGCAATTTCAACAGCTGCTGTGTTATCACAAAAAAAAATCATTGGCTGTACTGAACCAAACCCAGGTTCACTGAGGAGAATGTTCAACCAAGTGAGCTCTATGGTTGCATGATGAAGGGCGCAGTATTCAGATTCTACAGTAGATAATAACACCACATTCTGCTTCTGGCATCTTTTATAAAATCTATACATTTCTTTTGGCATCTTATCTATCAATGAATTTTTCACTGCAACACAGAGTATCACCAACATACTTTTAGCATGCCTTATATCTCATAATACCTTCAAAAGCTCTATAGGGTGCCTTATAGAAAATGCCAGTGTCACTCAATAACTCTGATATCCTTCTATACAAACACATGCATGGATGCACGAGCAAACAAGATAAATGGAATCATACAAGAAGAAAACACAATATGACAATTTGGCATTACCTTTAAAGGACGATTGGTAACAGAATCAAGCCATGTAATTGCCCCTAAGAAACAAAAGTATATAAACAGAACACTTATCAAGCACTACGAGATGTCATGCAAAATCATTTATAAGACAATAGTAATATGAGAAGGTAAGCAAGTATACCTGGTGTAGTTGGACGTATCAAAGCATATGTATTCAGGTCAACTGACAACCCATTTGCAATAAAGAGAGTGATTTTTCTTACTATGCGCTTTGCGAACATTCGTTTTCTGAGTTGATCTTTCATATCTTCCAATCTGAAATTTGTATATAATTACTTACATGAAAAGGAAATGTCATGAGCATGTAGAACTTATATATTAAGATTCCAGCATCAGCAGTAATTGGTGTCAATACTTAGTTTGATATCAAATCCTTCACCAAAGAATAAGATGAAATTATCCAAGATGAAGAAATCTGAAAATAAAAATTCACTTGAGTTTTTGATAAATCCTATTAAAGATTCATACAAATTAAGGCGGCCTTCTTTAACCATTAGATGGACATACTATGAAGCATAGAATAGATTGTAAGAATAGGCCTAAAGGATTTGGAAATTACAGTATATAGTCTTTATACCAAAGGTCTTTAATGCGTTTATCACATGGAAAGTGAGACCCACAAGGTACAGGATTAATGCAATGCACATAGAGAATCCATTAATTCCACAAACAAGAGCCTTTAAGTTTTCCATGCATGCTCCAGGTATGTACAATTATTGTCTAATTCTGGTATCCATGTTTAGACAAAAGCCATGACTAAGAACTCATGTTTGGCCGACAACCATATCATAACCAATTCTGGAATCCATGTCTAGACAGCCACCATGACCTTAAATTTACAATCTTACATCATGACTGAAAAAACAATGACTATCTATTATGTAGCTGTCTCAGACCTACATGGTCAACAATGGCATTGCCTATTTTACTTCAAAACAACTGAACTTCAACAATGTTTTGGAAATTTTATGTAGTGAACAATTGCATATTAACCCTTGATCTTTGCTACATATTTACAATTTCTCAATATATTATGAACTTTAGTGTAGCATCATAGCTTTCATTTCCCAAGACCATGCCCTTTTCTGCTTAATACATCTGATTTTTTCCTAGCTTTATGATTAACAAATTCCTAGTAATCAATTTTAAAGTCCAAAAATCAAAACGTCTAGAAAATTAAGCAATATTAGATGATATAATGGAGCAGTCCTTGCAATTGAAAATAACAATACAATAACAAAAGAAAATAGAATTGCATACTTTTGTCCTGCCGAGGGCATAAATTGAGCAACATCATCACTTTCCAATCCAAACAATTCCTGTAACATACAAGATTTTGTATTAAATGTCTCCCAACTCCCCCCCCCCCCCCAAATCAAGTCGACTAAGAAATTAAATTTACATATAGAATAGTATACAATCAAATGGTGCAGATATGGGTATACAGCATAGAAAAGCGAAATGTTGAACCCCTCATCAGGCCGGCTTAAGGGGAGAAGTTCAATTGAAATGGCAAGATCTTGTGCATCCTGAAAAAAAGTACCGAGTATTTTCACTGATAATGAAATTGGAAGTGCATGTCCTTACAAAGACCATGAAGCAAAAAGCATTCAAGTCCCAAGTGACTTAAATAACCTACTTTAGCTCGCTGCAAGGTGGTTCTTGTCATATCTGTTTTTGCTGCATCCTTCATACTCCCAAAAGGGTCATCTTCATTTGTAAACAAGAGAATCCGCTTATCAGTAGTTTTTGCAGATCTGAGATAGTTTTTTCACTTGACATAAGCAATCACTTGCATATGCAGATTTCTGGAAGAACGAAAAGAAAATTCCTCTCCAGTTAAGAAAAGAAATTCACAAAGAAGAAATTACCCTTTCCGCAAAATTGCTTGTGCTACCCAAAGAGCATTGTAAAGGGCATTCTCCTGAGGATCAGATACAATGCCATACTGACTACCAATTTCTTTCAAAAATGATTCTGTAAGAAAACTAGTTGCAAATAAGTGAAGACTTTCAACATAACTAGCTTTCAACAAAGATGCAGTTGAAAAAACTTAAAACTCCTCTTGTTGTGACTGAATAGCACAAACATGTTCTTCCTCATTCTGGGAGATGCTATGCATGTTCATACAAATATACAAACATCACAATAAGCAATTCTTCTCAACTTCTACGTATTTGGAATTTACGCGTACTCAAGTTTTTGATAAACTGAACAGTCCAAATCAAACATTAGCACCGCTAAAATGCAGAAATTTATTTATGCATCCTCAAGTTTTTGATAAACTGAATAGTCCAAATCAAACATTAGTACCACTAAAATATAGATATTACCCAAAACAAGCTGTCAATTACAAAGTGTTTGGGAGTATTTCCAGTGGAGTTTTTCATTGGTTAGTGTAGTACGGTTTAGAGGTGAATCATATTTGGCAGCATTTTCACCATATTTTCATGGTTCATTAATGTTTTCTCATGGTGTGAAAATAGAAATTTCTGCCAATTTTAGTGAACCACCAATTTGGAGTGTTGGGGTGGTTCAATTTTTTATGCCAAAAATAATCTCAATTAAATCTCAAAATCTCCCAAAAAAACTCATTGTAACCCTATTCTAATTTCTTCCCTGTCCCGACGTTACACTTGCTGCTATAGGAGTGCATTTGCTAAAAATCTTACTAGTTTTTTTGATGCAATAATTTGCAGCCTAAAAAATTTATTTTAAACTGGAGGAAATTCTGGTAATTTTGTTTGTATAAACCAAACTATACCATGAAACCAAATAAACACCTTAGAGTACCGTACCACCTTCCCAAACATAATATACTACCAATACTGTACCATATAATATTGCACTAGACTGGACATATTATACTATACATTATTGAGCCATACTGGAAATGCTCCCAAGCAGAGTGTTAATTGGAAAAACAGAGCCTAATAAGAAACCTTTTAAAATAAAAGAGGGGAACATAATGGTGATATATTTGCTACATTGTTGGGTTATGAATTCTGATTTTTCGTTCATCTCGTCTTAAACAAAAAAGTAAATAGTATCATTTTAATTTGATAATCATTATCACTCCACCTTAAAAAATTGAAAAAATATAAGAAAATAAACTTATGGTTAGTGTAAAAAAAAATCTAAACATTATGCATTGAAAACATTAAAAATCACTAGTTCTAAATGCGTAGTATGTTATAGACATCATCTATAATATAGTTTAACACTCTCATCCACAGGTGAACTCTAAACTGAAAATTCAATGCAGTCCATGGGGAAGCCATCAGGCGGCAAGTCATAAGGCAGATCCAACAGGAAACTCTGCTGAGATGCTAACAACTGATGCTCTAAAGACTAATGCATTAAAAAGTTCACGCACATCAACTTTTTAACACATAGGAGATCAGAAGTCATCCATACAAAAACCATGGCAAGCTAATATAACAAAAAAAATTGAAAAACAAAGTTCAGAATTTCAATTTCCCTTGGGACAAGAATTCTGCAAAACAGAAACATGTACATTCTTTGAGTGATTAGTACCATCCTTGGTTGAATGACGAGGAGAACAGGAAAAGATTGAACTCAAAATCAAAGAGGTAATAATGATCATTAAATCACGAACTTTGAGGAACTCAATTTATCTAATTTTTTAAATGTTATCAATTATATCATGAAATATTTAATCTGTAACAGTTGTAAGTAGGGATGGAAGTCATGCCACTAGATGTGCATCTATTTTCAGCTGACTAAATTGGCAACTAATATGGTTGGGCAAGCCGATTTGAGATTTAAACTATTTGATAGGAAACTATTCAAAGCTGCCTAGCCTCTAAACTGCTGTAGTTGTGCACATTGAGAAAGAGATAGAAGTGGATTAAGAGAGTTAGAGAACTCCAAATGGATCCCAGTCAATAATTGAAATCTTATACTGCCTGCATAAACATTTTAATATGTTCAATTATAGTACCAGCTAAAATATAAGCACGTACATCTTGGTATGAATTTTCCCCTTGCATACAATTTTTAGTGACTACAAAACCTTTATAAGCTTGGCAAAGCCAAAAAAAAAAAAAAAAGATCAAATCATCAAAGTAAGGAGTTATTGGATTATTGGCCCAAGATCAAACTTATGGCAACTTAGACTCCTCAATTAAAAAAACTAATAAAACAAAACAAATTACAATTCCTCCTACAAAAAGAAAAGTCTAAAAAAAAAAACTGAGAGAAACAGATTCTTACCCTCTATGCAATCAAAATCTTTTATAAACCTAGCAGTTGGTCTGTCTAGATACTCTCTTTCAGCAACATTGAATACGAAAACACCATTTAAGTGCTGCAAATTTCTCTTTTCCCTCTGCAATGATCCGTAAAATAAGTATGAGCTAAATCTGATAACTACTTAACATCAATGCCAGTATAACACATCTAATCAACAACTTGTCAGTACGGAATTATCCAAAGAAAACATGAAATTCAGCCATCAGAATTGCATCGTACAGTGTTAAAGAAGCAGATAGCAACTTCATCATATGATCTATTAATGATTTGAGTCTTCAAAGACTGCAATACAACTGACAGCAATGTGGAAATGAGTTTCATCCTTTTGATCTTCCTGCCAATATTAAAATAAACCGTGAAATGTCAAACAAATCACATCATAAAAGCAAAAAAGCAACAGCATTTCTAATGCCAGCATAATTATGCAGAGAACATGAAAAGTAACCAATTGGATTATGCATCACTAAAAGGGACAGGTCCAGAATTTTCATCTTATCATTTCATAGTACTCTGGACACTTAATCGGATAATGAAGGAGAAAAAAAATTTTAATTTACTTAATAAGCATCACACACGTAGATACTGTATGCTACCAATTCACAAGCTAGAAATGATTTTATAGAGAATCCTACAGCAAGTAATGGCTATTCAAATCACACTTTCAAATAAACGAGTTCGGGGGTTCCATACAAAATCGGTAATCACTCTGATGAACAAATTTTAGTTAATTAGCTATAGATTAGCAACCTAAGTAAACATTTAACCATAACTTTAGCAAATTAGCTAATTCAATAAAAACGAATAATTAAAACAATTACTGCAAAAATCAAATAATATACTAAGAAACTCAAAATTAATATGTATAAATCACGGAAAATAAAAAAATGCAATAAAATTGGAAGAGAAAGAGAGAGAAAACTGACGCCGGAGCAAGTAGTGCTAAACATTTTGGGAGAAGCATCGACGAGATACACCACGAATTCTTTATATGTTTCAGTTTGCTGCGAAGTAGAAAAAGGCTAAGCAATCAGTATTTGTTTACAGAGAAAGTGAAAGCTGATAAGTAGTGAAGAAAACCTGATAGAAGTCGGAATCGGGATCGTCGTCGTCGTCTTTGAAAATGTCGTCAGGGTCCAACTCCATTACTGGAAGTGAAAAAAGGAGGGAGGGAAAGAGCTCAAAGAAGTGACTTTCTGGGTTTCTCAGCGCACCCGCCTCATTCTTAGAGAATGAAATTCGAAAAACTAAAAAAGTCAAAAAGAAAATAAAAATGGAAAATAAAAAAATAAAAAAAAAGTGTGTCGGGTAAGCCACGGACTGGAAGCGGTGAGCCAATGGGCTCATGATCTTATTTATTTTACAAAATTGAGGCATTTACAGAAGCGCTTTTTACAAAACTATATACGGAACCAAAAGCTTTTTTTTAAATATTATACATATAAAAAATTTTAAAAAATATCTAAAATTTTTATAAAATTATAAAAATATTATACATAATTATATTTTTATAATTTATATATATTATAGATATGTTATATATATATTATAAAATTTATTAATAAATATTAAAAAAATAAGTTTATTTCAAATATTACTTCATAAAATAAAACTTTATGAGAAAATAATATAATTTTATAAAATTTTCTCAAAAAAATTTTAAAAAGTGTTATTTTATAATATAATTTTATATTTTTCAGATATATTATATATATTATAGATATATTATATATATTATTTTTTAAATTTTTATATATTGTATAACCTTCATATATTACTTATTTATAGCATATATATTATAATTATGTATTTTTTTAATCTTTATAAATTGATTAATTATAATATATGTATTGTGGATATATTGCATATATGTTATATATATATGTTACTATTTGTTTTATGTATTTTATGTATATATTTTTTATATATTTATTTTTTATATATATAATGAGAATATAAAAATAAAAAATATATATGAATAAAAAATAAAAATAAAATATTGAAAATTTAAAAAAATACAAAAAAAGAAAAAAATTGAAAGTAAAAAGGAAAAGCCAGACCGTAAAACTTTTAAAAAAATTGATTTTTATTTTTAAAAATATAAACAATAAATATGGTATTTGGTGTAATTTTATTTTATAAAATTACCTAAAAATAAATTTTATTTTAAAATTACTATAAAAAAATAAAAATATGTATAATTTTATAAAAAGTTAAATTAAATTTTTAAAAGTATCTCACTCTTCAATAAAATAATTTTTTTAAAAAAATATATCTCTTTTCTCCCTAAAATAAATATTTTATCTCAATTTCTCTCTCTCTTTTTAAATTTCAATATTAAATAAAATATGCTGATAAAGTAATAAAAATTAATATTTTAAATTATATATTCAGCATAAAAAATTATTAAATTTATAAAGAAAAAATTTTAATTTTAATCATAAAAAAATAACACTCAAAAAATAAATATATATAAAAAAATATTAATAAAAATTATTAAATTTATTTTTTAAAAAAAAGTAGGATATTGTACAAATAAAAAATTTTAAAAAAATTATTAATTTCGTTATTTAAATATTGTGTAGATATTTGATAGAGGTTATAAATATTCGATAAATATTAAAGATATTTGGTAGATATTGTGTATATGTTATTTATTTATTTGTATATATTATATATCTTTTATGTAGATATTATGTGAATATTATTTTTATGCTATATAAATATAAATTTTTTAAAAAAATAAGGTTAAAAATATTAAAAACACTTCGTATGTATCTAATGATGTTTGATAAATATTTATAGATATTTGATGGATGTTTGGTAAATATGATATGTGTTTGGTATATATTGTGTATATATTATCAATTATTATATATATATTTATATATATATATATATTTATCTATATATTAAAAAATATGACACTAGAAAATTATTTTTGAATAAAAAATATAAATAAAATTAAATAAAAAATAATATTTAAAAAAGTATAATTGAAAAAAGCGATGTGCGTTTTTTTAATTGAAAAAAAAAATCCTCTATAACTTTGTGAAGGTAAACTGAAAAGTAGGTTGGTGGCTAATTTCCTCTATAAAAGTTTCCATAAAAATAAATTTTTCTTCAAAAATACTATTAAAAATATTTATTTTTAAAAAAAATATTTCTTCTCTCATTATAAATAATATTTTATTTTAATTTTTTTAAATTTTACTATTAAATAAATATATTATAATACAATAATAAAAAATTATATTTTTAATTATATTTTTAACATATAAAATATATTATTTTTTAAAAAAATAATTTTTAATTTAAATTACAAATAAAAAATATCATTGATAAAAATATTAATTATGTTATATATATATTACGTATATATTGTATGTTATATAGATGTCGATAGATATTTATAGATATTATGTATATATTTTGTATATATGTTATGTGTATGTTATGTACATATAAAAAAAATTAATTAAATTATATAGATATGATGTAAATTTTGCATTTATACTTAACGTATATTGTGTATATATTTATATTTATTATGTGTGTATTTTGTATATATTATCTATATGCTTGCGTATTTTATGTATGTTGTAAATATGATTATAATGAAATTAGTTATGAATAAAGAATAAATAAAAAATATGTAAAATGAAAAAATAAATAAAACAAAATAAAATAAAATTACCATCAAAACACATAAGAAAAAAAAAGAGCAAAATTAGAGAAATGAAAAATAAACTTGATCTTCTATTATTTGAAAATGGACACGAAATTGTATATTATGTGTAAATTCCCACATTTGTTTACCGCCGTTGAGCAGGACCCATGATTTGGGCTTCGCATTTTGCAACAGAATTTATTTTTCAAGTTTTAATATATGTTAATTAGGGATAATTATAAAATTAACTTAAAAATAAAAGCAAATTTTAAAAATATGGATCTTCAAAAAAAATTCAAATTTACTTAACAAAACTTTTTCAATTATAAAAATACAATAACCACCAAGACATCGACTAACTTACTACAAAAAAACAGTGGAACAAGTATAAAAAAATACCAACTTTCTACCAATATCATTAATTAATTAATATATTTTGATATAAATAAATTAATATTTCAATCATTTATGCATATATTTTTAGAGTAATTTTATTAGCTTTTAGTTAATTTTTTCTTTAATTTGTGTTTAAAGATTGCTTAAAGTGTTTGATTTAGGTTGAAGTATAAATATGGAGCTTCAATTCACTTTGATGGATCAACATTGGTGGAAAATTACATGACACGCACAAAACACTTAATGGATTGGTCGTGTCCATCCTCAAAGGCAAGATTAACAAAAAACGATCAAATGACACGGCCAATACAAGTTGGCTTGGTAGTGTTCCTGAGAAGTTGTGGGCAGAAGATGACACATTCAAGAGATACGGTCAAGCTACTGACCGTGTCACTTGGCCATGTCTTACCTGAAGAACAAACTAAAGAGAAGAGAAAGAAAAGTGGCAGAAGTGGATACAACACAAGACACGCCCAAGCCACTGGCCGTGTCATATGACACGACCAGTAACTTGGCCGTGTCACACCTGAAAAAAGAAAAGAAGGAAAAAAGCAGCCATCCATGGACACGGCCTAATGACTTGGCCGTGTCCAATGAAAATTTGAGTGACACGGCCAAGTTACTAATGGCTTGGCCATGTCATATGTGAATTCTTTGAATTGTTTGCACAAGTTAAGGGACAAGTGGGAGACAACATGCATTATCTTTTGAAAAGAAATGATAAAAAGGAATAAAAGATGGATGGTTTTATGGGATGAAATATTAAATAATGAAAAAGGAGGGAACAAAGAGGAGCGAGTGAGTTAGCAAGATATTTTTTGTGTCTTTAGAGTTGAAAATAATTGGAGGAGTGGAACATACTCATGCACATGGGGGAACCCATTCAAATACATGGTGAATTCTCTATTCCATCATCTTGTTCTTAGTTTAGGGGTTCTTTGTTTTTGGAAGAACATTCTCATCACCATTCATTCTCCATCTTCCATCCATCTTCAATTTCTTCCATTAACAAGACTTAAAACATTTTTGGGATTAAATTGGGTGAACAAGCTCTTGAGAAGGTTAGGGTTTGAAGAAAACTTGATTGAAGAGGGCTTGGGATTTTTTTCTCATCACATTCAAGTTAAAGCTAGGAGGAAGAACAAGAAGTTCAAGTCTTGGTATCTTCAAGGGGTTTTTCTTATTCTCTCATTTAAATAATTTCTATATTGGCGTTGTTTTGTTATGAACATTAATATTTCAATGGATAGTTTTGATTTGATTTGTATTAAGATAAATGTTTATTTTGAAAAAATGATGAGCTAAATTACCCGTGCCTAGGTTTGTAGTAGTTTTGATTGAATGACTTAATTTGATAATTTCATTAATATACCTTGTTATTGGTTGATTATATTGGATTAAATTTTAGTTTGATAGATTGGCCACCTATTGATCTCTTAATATTGAATGATGGACCAAAAGGTGAAATTTGATACCGAAACTATACAATTAACCACCCTAAGAATGAATTAGAAATATAAGTCCTATGATTCTTTTAATTTGAAAATTTAAAATAATTGGTTGTTATTAATTCATGAATGTGAAAACTAATGAATTGGTAATTGACTAATTAAACTAAATGATCAAATTAAATTACAAGGCTATATTAATGTATTATTTGAGAATCAAACTTTGATTAAATTGATCTACAACCATAGGTACCATTCGAAGAATTAACCAATTATAAGCATACTGATAATTATGCACTTGCTATTTTAATTTTATTACAATTTCAACAACATTGCAAACATCACATACTCATTCTTTTAAATTCATTTGCTTAAATTAAATTATTACGAACAACACCTTCCTTGTGAGACGATATTGGGGCGATCACCGTTGCTACAATAACCTCGTATACTTGCGAGTGTCGCTTTGTAGTAGTCTTAAATTGAGTGCAACAAGTTTTGGCACTGTTACCAGGGAAGGCTATTTTTAGTGATAGTTTGATTTTTTAATTTTAATTGTTTAATTGTTTAAAGTATTTCTTTTTGAATTACTTAGGTGATTTATGCAAGGACGAAGGTCCCAAGAAAATGAACTTGTTCCATATATAGACGATATTCATAGACTTCTTAGAACTGAAGGAGTGGTACCTTTGGGACAAGAAGGAGAAGCAACTGAAGAGCAATTTGAGAAGAACACAGAGGTAGAAATAGGTGACATAGAGGAACCACCTATGAAGGAGTTTGCCCGACCAATTATTGGAGTAACAACATCATGTATTCTGTTGAGCAACGCAATAAGAAAATATGAACTCAAAAATACTCATTACAGTATGCTACCCTCCTTCCACGGATTGCCGAATGAAGATCCTCTCAACTTCATTCAAAATTTGTATACAACATTGTGTACATTCCCTTTGCAAGCTTTGACGGAGGATGAACTTAAAATGAGATATTTTCCATACAGTTTGAAGGATAGGGCGAAGGCTTGGTTGATGACTTTACCGGAGAATTCTTTAACCATATGGACAGAAGTGTATAACAAATTAATAGAAAAATTTTATTTATACCAAAAGACAAAAGAGCTTAGGGAGAGTATTGCAACTTTTACCCAATTTGATAGAGAACCGTTTCTTAAGGCATGGGATCGCTTCAAATCTTTATTATTTCAATGTCCTCATCATTATTATCCATAACAATTGCTCAATCAATTCTTTTATAATGGGCTAACTCAACAATATCAAAACATAGTGGATAATGCAGCAGGAGGAGCAATGGGTGAAAAGACAGCTGCAAAAACAGTTGCATTATTTGAAATATTAGTAGCAAATTCCTAGCAAAAGAGTATTGGGGAAAGGAGAAGAGGAGCACATGAGTTATGTGCAAACTCAGAAGTGGCAAGGCAAATTGTGAAATTGACAAGACAAGTGAAATTGCTAAATACTAGGGAAACTTGCCAATGACAAGCCAAGAATCATGTGCATCATGCGGTATTATAGGCCATCAAGCAAATATGTGCCCTTCAAGCTTTTGGGACATGCAGGATTCTATAGGAGGTTCATAAAAGATTTTTCTAAAATCTCACATCCTTTGTACAATTTACTTGGAAAAGATGTCTCATTTGTTTTTTTTATGAAAAGTGCTTAGAAGCATTTAAAATCTTGAAAGAAAAATTAACTTCTGCCCCATAATTGTTGCCCCTAATTGGGACTTGCCTTTTGAAATTATGTATGATGCATCGAATTATGCCATTGGAGCCGTTTTGGGCCAAAGAGTGAACAAATTGATGTGTATAATTTATTATGCAAGTTTATATTTAAATGATGCATGAGTGAATTACACAACCACTGAAAGAGAGATGTTAGTTATGGTATTTGCACTAGACAAATTTAGACCTTACTTCATATGTTCCAAAGTCATAGTATTTTCGGACCACACAGCCTTGAAATACCCATTGACTAAACCAAAAGCTAAACCTAGGCTCATTAGGTGGGTTTTGATGTTGCAAGAATTTGGTGTTAAAATTAAAGATAGAAAGAGAAGTGAAAATGTGGTAGCTAACCATCTTTCTAGATTGAGTTCACATGAGAATGATGCAGAAATTGCTTTTGATAATGCTTTTGAAAAATTTTCGGATGAATACTTTTTTGCTTTGACTCAAGCACCATGGTATACAAATATTGCTAACTATCTTTCTTGTAGTGTTGTGAGAAAAGATTTGAATTTTCAGGTAAAGAAGAGGTTCTTACATTTCTGTAAGTACTATTTTTTGGATGAGCCATATTTGTTTAGAATTTGCAAGGATGAAATTATCAGAAGATGTGTGCTTGAAGAAGAGCAATTACAAGTGCTATAATTTTGCCACAATATGTATTGTGGAGGGCATTTTGGGGTGAAGAAGACTGATAAAAAAGTTCTTTAAAGTGGTTTGTACTGGCCTACTCTTTTCAAAGATGCCTACAATTTTTGCATAAGATGTGATAAATGCCAACGAGTGGAAAACATTAGCAAAAGAAATGAAATGCCTCTCAATATTTTGTTGTTGTATAACTTTTTGGTGTATGGAGAATAGACTTTATGGGGCCATTTTCCAAGTCCTTTGGCTTTGAATATATCCTTCTTGCAGTGGATTATGTGTCCAAGTGGGTTGAGGCTTTCCTTACTAAGACTAATGATGCTAATGTTATGTTAAAATTCTTGAAAGAAAATATTTTAATCAGGTTTGAGACCCCCAAGACAATCGTGAGTGATAGAGGAAGCCATTTTTGCAATAAATGGTTCAAAAGGTTGATGACCAAAATGGGCATTCGACACAAGGTGGAAATTCCATATCATCCCCAAACATCCAGACAAACTGAGATATCCAACAAGCAAATTAAGGGGATCTTGGAGAAAACGGTGAGCACGACGAGAAAGGACTGGTTGATCCGACTTCCAGAAGCACTGTGGGCTTATAAGAAGACTTTCAAAACACCATTGGGAATGAGTCCATATAGATTGATCTTTGGCAAGGCTTGCCACCTACCGATGGAATTAGAGCATAAAGTTTATTGGGTAATCAATGCCACAAATATGGACTTGGATGGAGCAAAAGAGCAAAGAATGTTGCAAATTTTTGAGCTTGATGAGCTTAGGAATGAGGCTTGTGAGAGTGCAAGGATCTACAAGGAGAAAATGAAAGTTATGCATGATAGAATGATCCTTAGAAGAACCTTTGAACTGGGAATGAAAGTCTTCTTGTTTAATTCAAGGATGCGGTTATTTCTTAGGGAATTAAAGTCACGTTAGAGTGGACCATTTCAAGTAGTTCAAACATTTTCCTATGGAGTCGTTGAATTACTATGAAAACCAATGAGACGTTTAAGCTGAATGGACAAATAGTGAAGCCCTATTTTGAAGAAATTAAAGTTGCAAAAATCGTAGAAAGTACGGTATTCATTAACTAGTGATGCAACAATGTCCAGCTACACGACGTTAAAGCAGTGCTCAATGGGAGGCAACAGTTGATAAGTATTCGAAATATAAAACTTTGCTTGATACAACCAGTGATACGACCATGTCACTGGGTGTGTCAACGTTGTTGTGTTTCACTGTTGATGACATGACCAGTAACATGCCCGTGTCATTGGGCATATCATAGCTACTATGATGAAAATAAATGACATGATTAGGAATACGCCCATGTAAATGGGCGTGTCATAGATACGGTGATGAAAATAAATGACACAGCCAATGACATGCCTGTGTCATTGGATGTATCGTAGCTACTGTAATACAATTTAAATGATACAGCCAGTAACACGCCCATGTCATTGGGCGTGTCACTTGAGGAAATTGTCAAAATAACTTTTTGCTTTGTTTTTCATTTGTAATTCTAGCCGTAACGATTATAAGTCCTCAAAATATAAAGAATTTCTTTTTGAAATCAACCCTAATAAGTAGTGTAACATATTTATTTAAATATATAATAAAATATGTGTGATACCAAGTGTCGATCAAAAAATTGTTCCATTGAAGTGTTGTGCATGATTTAATATTAATTAATAACTATTGAATTGCCCAAATCATACTGATTTTAGATCTAGCTTGGGATTGAATGGCTAGCCAAAAGGGAGGATATCTAAAGTGATAGTGGGCACTTTGTGTCACCATATTCAGTGAGCATTCGTGCCATAGTGGGCCATTGGCCAAAATTTTATACAGTGGGTATTAAATTATCGACAGTAACTCATTATCCAAACCTATAATATGAGTTCAGCGTGTATGGGCATAATTAAAGAAGTTATCTACTTTGCAAATAATGTGTTATATAGTTATTGTTAAATTAATCGATTTTGCATTTAATCGTATTTAGTATTTCAAGGTTCAATGGATTTATTAATTTCTTTATTTAATGTTCTGAAAGTAATAATTTTTATTGTTTCTAAACTATTTAATGTTTAGATCTCTTTCCTTTAATTTTTCTTGCATATTGTGAATACATAAGCACTACTAAGCTTTGCTTAGCGTGTTAGAACTATTTTCTGACGAGCAGATCAAACAAGAAGAGTTATGACTGCGGAGTGAGAGATTTACATTCTTGGTCAACTGCAACATAAAGGTTCAAGAACAATATTGTAAATATTGTATTTTTTATAGTTCACATGGTAATACTGTATAATTTTATATGACAGTTGTACAAGTTTGAGAGTAGTTTGAGAATTATAATAATAATGTAAGTTAACAATAGAAGTTCTTTACAAATTAACAGATATATGTTTGTAATATTGGATTGGTTATAGTAGTTCTTTGGAAGCTTAACAACTGCATTAATACATAGAAGTATTTTGGTTAAATTTTTGTAACACGTATATAGATAAGTGTAATTGTTAGTTGATATCTCCTATGTAGTTAAGCGTGTAGACTACGTAGAGGGTGTTACATTGTTATTCTTTTTAAATTTAGCAAATATATTTAGTTATATGTACATACATATAATTAAACATATAAAATAGTTATATAGTATTGTTATTTTAAAAATTTATTCATATATCTAGTTATATGTAATACATACTCACATATATTATCATTATTTTCAGTATATCTAGTGATATGTAATACATACACTTATATAACTAAACATGTAAAATAGATATTATTATTCTTTTTAAATTTAATACATATATATAGTTATATGTAACATATATAGATATATTCTATTATTTTTTTCGGTATATCTAGTTATGTGTAATATTTACCTATATATAACTAAATATATAAAACAGTTATAGACTGTTATTATTTTTAAAATCGATACATATATTGAGTTATATGTAATATATAAAACATATATTGTTATTATTTTTAAATTTAAACATATATATCTTGTTATATGTAAAATACATATCATGTAATTAAATATTTAATAATTAATAATATACTTTTATAGTATTCATTTAAATTGTATATGTATAAAATATTTTTTTTAATTATTTTGGTGCATTTTATGATTTTTTTTAAAATTTTATTTAAGTTTTTTTAATATTATATGTTTACTTTTATAACATATATGTTACATATAAGCTATATAATCAATTAAATTTGATGAGTAAGTTACAAAAATTAAAAAAATTCTTTCTTTGAAGTATTTTATCAAATATTTAGAGTGTTTTACAATTTAAAGAATAGAAAACTCCAAATCATTACATTTCAATCCAAAAACAGAACAAAAACAAAAACAACAAAAATTAAAAAGATTTATAAAAGAAAACAAATTAAAAAAAAGCACCACTAGTGTTGTGCCTTTTGTGGTATTTGGGTGCAGCTATGAAAATGGAAATTACAGGGACAGTAATTTCATAGGTGTTTTTGGACTTGGCAATGGAGTTACATCTTTTAAAATAGGCTCAAAAATTTCTTAATGCATAGGCAATATTGTTTATCTTTACTATCAATACAAGGTTATGATATGGTTTATTAATTGGCAAAGTTATTTTTTAGTTTTTCTTTTGATAAACGAATGATAAATAACGAAGCATTGAGTTGTCTTATGTGAGAGAAGAACTAATATGATAACATCTAGTCACCATCTTTCATTGCAAGAAGAAGAAAAACAAAAAGAAGAAAGAAATTAATCGGAATACTGAAAAAAATAAGAGCACAAGAAGAAAAGAAAGCGTAAAAAGAAAAAAAATACTGTAAATTTAGAATAAAGATTATAATATAGTTAAAGATAAAAAATTAAAAAAATAATTAATAATGAAAATGAAAATGAAAATGAAAAAGTAATCAATAATGTATTTTCTCCTATTTTTTTCGAGATATTTTTTAGCAAATTCAATTGTAAAAAGCCTTTTAAGTAAAAGCCCAACTCCAAGCCTAGACTATGTAGTCCACAATTCACGTGAAAAACATGTGACTTGTTGCACATAAAATTATCACGCCACGACAAAAACCAATCTGACTGCACCCAAAAGAGCAGAGCGAGAAAGAGAGAGAAAAATATAAAATGGCGGGAAAATGGCGAGTTTAGATTTAGAGGGGGAAAACCTATGAACTATTTTTACTGTTATAATGTTTGTGGTTTCTGATACAAAGTTTCTTTTGATAATTAAAGTAAAATAAAAGAAAAAAGAGTGAAAAATATGGGGGAAATAAAAACCCTAGGCATACTCCAAGAGATCGAAGCTCTTGTCTCTGATAAACTTCAAGTGGTAACTTCTTATTCTCTTGTTTCTCTCTTTTACATACACTTGTTTGAAATTGATTTTTGTCTAATTTTCACCCAATTCATAAATTTCACACTCATAGTATTCTTTTTGGTTAATTTCTTAATTTTAAATGGTTTTTCCACTGTTTAGATTGCTATTCTGCTCTGTATATTATGCTTAATATTGGTCAGAATTTCTGCTAATTATTTCTCTTTCTGCAATTGATTTTAGCGAAAAAAGAGTGCTGATTTGCTTGTTAGGAACTTGTCGAATAGATTATTAATTATAGGGCTAAGTCCACTAATTTAAATGTAAGGTTGTCAGATTAACCAACAACCCCATTGTGCTAAGGAGATTGAGGGTGAAGCTTCTTAGACATGGTTTAGACTCATTCTGGAATTTGATTTAATGCTGTGATTCATTGTGGTGACTTATGAAAATATTACTAAGAAAAAGGAAAAAAAAACTATTTGTCCTTTACTAGCCACACATAGGTAGGATTTTGGTATATACTTCTCAATTCCCATATATCATTTTGACATAAGCATGGCAAGATACACTGCTTTGATGAGTATAAACGTAGCTGGGCAAGCTACAGCTTTGAGGAGTATAAACGTAGCTGGGCAAGCTTCAAGCTTCAGTTGAAGAATCACTGTGTCCCTTGTCAATTTACACAGCTCAATGACTAAGCAAATTGGTTATTGAACATATTGTCTCACATATTCTGTGCTGATCATATATGGTCAAGTTTAACTTTTCTATAGAATGTCTTTGAAATCTTAATATTTTGCTAACAGCTGAAAATATTCTTTTTTTAACGTTGCATCTGAATTACATTATTTTCCAGGTTTCATATAAGTGGTTGAGTCGCAATTTTTTGTTGTCATCAAATGCTGCAACAAGATACTTTTCTTATCATGTTAATGCTTATAGTTCCTTTCTTTCTTTTCCCATTTGTGACCTACAAAATGATGATATTTCTATAGGTTGCTTCAAGAGTTTGTTGAACAACATACAAGTGGTTTGGAAGTTGTATATACTCTGGCTGGCTGGCTGAAGAATGATCCTCCAAGTTATCATATAAGGCTTGTTTCCGGGCCCAGACTCAAAGGTTGGGTCTTTGACTACAATATCATAATATTTTAACCATGCAGTGTAATTTTGGCTACTGTGGTTGAGAGAGACAGGAGTTCTGAGATTGCATAGATTGCTTTAGAATAGATAGCCATTGATATCCTACAGATGGGATACATTTCTGTTATTGAGTGTGTGAATTTTTTTCTCTTTGTTGTGCTTCATGCGCATCTTCATGCTTAGAGCATGGGGTTGGGTTGGGTAAATCATAACATATGGCTCTCATCTAAACACATTAGGTAATTTCCTAATGGTTTCATGCATGCATCTAAATCTCTGTTGTAACTCCCTTTATTCCTCAATCAGGCCGCAAAAGTTTTATTGAAATTATGCCAAGAAGCTGCTATCAAAATAAATAATCATTGAAGCACATAAGTGTACTCAAAGTGATTACCTATGATAAGATTTTCTTTTATCCATGAGAAGATTTTTTTATCTGACTTCCTGTTAGAACTCAAGATTTAACTAATTTGATTTTGGATTGACACTATTGCTATCCTAGTGCTGCAATAGAATACTGATGCAATGCATTTTAAAAAAAATCACGAGTTCTAGGAAGATATTATTTTGTGATGCTGGCTGGTTGTTATTTTGTACTTTTAAATGTGTGATAATTTTAAACCAATACAAGAAAAAAAAAAGGAATTGACATCAAACTCCCTTCTGAATAAAACAGATGCAAAAAAAGAATTCGATGGCAATTGGTCAGTTCATGTCTACAGTGTGCAAGCAGCGATCCCAAAGGAACCAGCTGCACTTTGGAATGATGAATTTGTACAAGCAGAAGAACTTTTCAAGCAGCCTTTTGTTATTAATAATTGCTTGAGAGATAACAGGTGTGATTCTGGAATTTACTCCTCTGGTAGTCTTCCAAGTTCTAAACTTACAATATTGGCTATTGATGCTAAGTTCAAATAATTGTCTTTTGTGATTATTCTTTGTTAAAGTTGTAGCTTTTGTTATGATGACTGTTTGGCTGGCTTCTTTAATTTTTACTTATGAAATGAGAGTATGAATTCGTAATCAACAAAACTTTTTGCGAGCTGAGTTTCCCTGACAAGATAATTCATAAAGGGCATCCTTAGAACATGGGGCACCACACTCTGAGTGTTGGGAAGAGTCATCAAGATAACTCTGAGGGTTGGGAAGAATAATCAAGAGTCATCAAGAACATGGGGAAACTTTGACTCTGGTGCTTTATGCTTCCCAATGGTTGTCTCTCTTCTTCTTTTGGGTCATATAATTATCTTGTTATAGGTATTCTGGTTATCTGTCCATGTGTGTGTCTGTGAGAGAGAGGTTTTGTTAATTGTTCACAAGGTGTACTCCAATTATCCATTATGCTTTTTGACAAAAAAAAAAAGGTTATTCTATCAAAATCCAGTTTTGCATTTTGCATGTGTGGGTTTTTAATTTTGAAGTTTTACACTTAAGAGGAAAGAGGTAAAGGCGAGTAGGGAAAAGAGAAAAGCATACTTCCACACCTTGAAAGACAATTGATAACTTTGTAGGGGCTAAATGGCTGCTTATGTGGTCTTTAAAGTGTAGTACTTCTAATGTGGGATTGCAGCTAGATCTGTCCATTGGTTAGGCATGGGTTTGGAAAATGTTAAATTGACATTTTACATTGGTCTGGCCTGTTAGCTTGCAATTTTCTTCACTAATTGAGTCCCGCGACTTGACCCATGGGCAAGTCTAATTACAGTACAAAGCCATTTGATTTTTGTCTGTCAATGTTATGTGTTTATCAGACAACATGATTAAATAGTCATGCATGCATTGAAAACATGTATTTTGTTGGTAAAAAGAGTGTGGGTTGCTCCTTTAACTATATACTACTTTTTATTTGGATGCCTATACAGTTGAATTGCTAAATTTTGATTTGAACTTCCCTGATTCTATTTTGAATATATGCTGCTAATCATTTAGGGCACAAATATGTCAAGATGACATCAGTTCCTTGGTAATTGGCTAAAATAGACAGTATGAATCTATAAAAACCCTGACTTGCCTACCTATATAACCTCAAAAAATATACTTTTGAATTGATGGTTTAATTTTCCTTTCATCAGATTCAGTGTGATTCTTAATCCCTTTGTTAAGTGCAACGTTGATGAAGCTCCTATGAGCAATGCGGCTACACCCTAAAACTATGGAAGTCCCAGGAGCATCCAAGAAAAGTAATCTTGCTCAAGAAAACATCATGGTTCCATCTCCTCAGCAAATTAAAGTTGAGCATTATGGCCCAAAGGTTGGTCAGCGGTCTTCCAATTTGGTGAAAGATGTAAAAACTGAAAGCCCTGGGATGGGTACTCATAATCAATCCTCCAAGCCTCCTACAAAGAGAAAAAGTCCCTCTTTCTAATGAAAAGAAAGGCCATAGCGATAAAAGTTCCAGTGGAAATGGAGGTTCATTGGTATCTTTATGGGGTCGTGCATCAGCAAAATCAATACTCACTTCTGTACCTGCAGAAAATAATAGTATCATTTCAAATCCTATTGGTACAGTATGATTCATCATTATTGAATATGCATTCTGCGGGTCAGAGTTACATTATACAACTCATAATTCATTGTTAACTGAATTTTTTGTCTAATATTTGGATTTGTTTATTGATGTTATTAGCTAGTGCAGAAGCTCAAGTTTGTGTTCATGAAGCACTAGAGGATCGGAGCAGTGATGATGAAACTAATTTTAAGTTTGTGTTCAAGATGCTAATTTTAAGCAATCATCTAATGGTGAAGGTGGTACAAAAAGGAGGATAGTTTTGGATTACTCAAACGATGGGTATGAAGATGCAGTTAACCTAGCCTCACTAGATCTTCCAAAGGGGAAAATTAGTAAACTCTCTCCTTTGAAGAAACTTAATTTCAATGAGAAAATGGAAGACAAAACAAAGGTCAAGGAAGAAAAATCAATTGATGGAGTATCTAATCAAGGTCCTGGGGAAAAATTTTTAGCTTCCAACAAGAGTAACTCTAGAGATTCCTCTGAAGAGAATATCCATAACCATACTACTGGAGATGCAAAAGCAGATGTAGCTAGAAATGCTGCTCCAAAACGGAGAAAAGTACTGAAAACCTGCATTGATGAGCGCGGTAGAGAAGGTATACCTATTGTCATGGGATTTCTTTTCTCACAAGCTCAATGTTATGGTCCTGGGTTACGGATCTGGTTATGGGTCTGTGGGTTAAGGGTGTGGATGGTGTTTGAGTGGCTGGGTTGAGGGTTTTCTTTTTACGACCTATGGTGACTGTAGTTCAGGCTCTAAAGAGGGAACTTGGAACCTCTTGAGACTAAAGTGCTCAAAGACTTGAATGATTTTGAAGCCCTTTTGTTCTCATTGATGTTCTTGTTTAAATACAGAAGTGAGGCATAACTACCTCTTACATCAAAGGAGCAATACTTCTAAGTGGAGGAACACCCTCCTCAACTAGGAACATGAAAAGAAAGTGGAGGAACTTCCTCCTACAAAACAGGAATCATAAAACAAAAGACATAACTGAATGCATAAAGAAATTGAAATAGTTGAATGAGTCAACTCCATATGGCAGTTTAGGAGTTCAATGCATGGCTGTTTGGTCTTGAGCTCATGAGTGAAACGTGTGTAGACTTGCAGAGGCTTAGTAACTTTACTGCCAGTCCCCAAAGGACGATTGTCCTCAAGCGCAAATTCAGGATACCTAGCTGAAAAATCTTGAGCATTCTCCCATGAAGCATCTGCTGGAGAAGAATTACACTAATGGACTAAAATCTCAAGTTATCCGCCCTTAACACGCTGATCTAAAATAGCCAGAGGTTGAAAAGGAACATCTGGTGGAGTTGGTGGCAGCACTGGAGTACAAGAATCTTGTCCTTCATGATAACGCTTGAGGGTGGAAATATGGAAAACAGGATGCAACTTTGAGTCTGCAGGTAAGTCTAGCTTATAAGCCATGGAACCGATTCACTCAAGTATCACAAAGGGTCCCTTAAACTTGGCTGAAAGTTTCTGAATTCTTCTTTTAGCAACTGAACTCTGTCGATAAGGTTGTAGATGAAGCAAAACCTTATCACCAACCTAAAATTCCAAGTGACGGTGAGATTGGTCATAGCTGTGCTTCATTTTTTGTTGTGCTCGCTGCAGGTTTTGTCGAAGCAGGTGCAACATCTCATCCCTGGTTTTAAGAGCAGTGTCCACAGCCTCAATGGAAGAGCTACCAGGGAGATATGAAAGCAACAGAGGAGGACGGCCATAAACTGTTTCAAAAAGAGTAGACTTGAGAGCTGAATGGTAGCTTGTATTGTAGCAGAATTCAGCCCAAGATAACCAATCAATCCACTTGTTTGGTTGAGCACTTGTGAAGCAACAAAGATACATTTCAATGGTACTGTTAACGACCTCCGTTTGGCCATCCGACTGTGGATGATAAGCTGAATTGAAACATAATTTGGTACCACAAATGGAATAATTCCTTCTAAAACAAACTAGTGAAAGTTACGTCTCGGTCACTAACCATAGTCTTCGACAACCCATGTAATTTTAAAATATTGTCAAAGAAGGATTGAGTAACACTTATAGCTGTATATGGATGAGATAGAGCAACAAAATGGCTATATTTTGAAAATCTGTCAATGACCACCAACAGCACATTCTTCCCTCGGGAAGTAGGAATTCCCTCTATAAAGTCTAGGGAAATATCAGCCCAAACCTGATTTGGAATTGGGAGAGGTTGAAGGAGATCTGCTGGCTGGAGTGTTTCTATTTTGTGCCGTTGATAGGTGTCACAGGCTCAAATAAAATCTCGCACACTCTGCTTTAATCCTTGCCAATAAAAGTCCCGAGTAATTCTGTACAACGTTTTTTGATAACCTTCATGACCCTTGTTGTGGAGAGTACTAACCACAGTTTGAATGGATGGAGAATTTTGGGGAAGATAAACTCCACTTATTTGTTGTTGTGCCATTGTTGATAGCAGAGATTAGTTCTTGGACCTCCTCAGAATCACGTTGTTCTCTCTGGATTTCATCAATCAGGCTCAATTGTGGCATAGAAATTGCCATGAGAACAGAGTGATCGGCATCTTGTTGGGACAGAGCATCAGCATCAGCATTATATTTACCAGCTTTGTATTCAACTGTAAAACAAAAAGCCATAAGTTTACTGACCTAATGTTGTTGAGGAGATGAGAGAGAACGTTGTTCCAACAGAAACTTCAAGGAGTAGTGGTCTGTTCGGACAATGAATTTGCGACCCCAAAGATATGAATGCCAGTGTTTAATAGCTTTAACCAAGCCAGTTAACTCTTTTTCATATGCTGGAAGGCTTTGATGTCATAAGGCCATTGATCGGCTGAAATAAGCCACCGATTTATTTTTGCTGTAACAGAATTGCTCCAATTCTTATATCTGAAGCATTACATTCAATGATAAATGTTAGCTCAAAATCTAGTAGAATCAAGATTGGAGTTGTCGTCATAGTCGTTTTCAATCTTTCAAAAGTAGTAATAGCCTCCTTAGTCCATCAAAAAGAATTCTTTTGTAACATAGCCGTGACAGGAGCGACTATGATACCAAAGTTCTATACAAACTTTCGGTAGTAACCAGTTAGCCCTAAAAATCCCCTTAAGCCACGAATAGTGTTGGGCTTGGGCCACTCCATGATTGCTGAAATCTTGGACTGGTCCACCTGCACTCCATCTTGCGAAATGATGTGACCCAAATAAGAAACTTGAGTCTGAGCAAAAGAACACTTGGAGTGTTTGAGGGATAATTTGTTCTACGTCAACAGCTGGAACACTAGATGCCAATGGTGAAGATGTTCTGCCCATGTTTGACTGAAAACCAAAATATCATCAAAGAAAACTAGGACAAATTTCCTTAAGTAAGCCTGAAATAGCTCATTCATTAAGGCCTGGAAGGTCGAAGGGGCGTTGGAGAGTCCAAACGGCATCACCAAAAACTCAAAGTGACCGTGATGTGTCTGGAATGCAGTTTTCTCAATATCCGAAGAATGCATGGCAATTTGGTAGTATCCGGACAGAAGATCCAGTTTTGTGAAGAATTTGGCTCCTCCTAACTCTTCTAGTAACTCATCGATTACCGGAATAGGGAACTTATCTTTGATGATTTTAGCGTTTAATTCTCTGTAATCAACACATAAATGCCAAGAACTGCCTGCCTTTGGAACTAAGATCACTGGAGAAGAGAAAGGTGAACAACTAGGGCGAATTATGCCTTGTTGTAACATGGCAACACACTGACTCTCAATTTCATCTTTTTGTCCATGGGGATATCTATATGGCCAGACCACAACTGGCCTTGCTCTTGGTTCCAAAGGAATTCGATGATCACATGACCTGCTTGGAGGCAGCCCGGTTGGAGAACAGAATAAGGAAGCAAATTCAGCCAATAATTTCTGCAGTTGAGTGTTTGTGTCAGTGGATTTCTGTATAGCTTTGAGTTCAGGCTGGTCTGTAGAATGTGATGAGTTTATGCCTCGCAATTCTATCAAATATCCCTGTTGAAAAAAAGACATACACATGACAGTAAAATCCCAAAGAATGGGTCCCAATGTGCGAAGCCAATTAACCCCCAAAACTACATCTAAATCAGTTAGCGACAGAGTAAATAAATCCACAAAAAAGGAATTAGATTCCAGCAGAATTGGCATTCCCTTACAGATACCTGGGCTGCTGATTTGTTCCCCATTGGCAACATTAACTTTCAAGCCATTCTTCTCATTCACTTCAGCATCCAATTCAACTACCTTTGATGTAGACACAAAGCTGTGAGTACTGCTAGAGTCAATTAGAACTAAAACCTTACCACCATTCCAGCTGCCCGACAATCGCATGGATTGAGGGTTTCGAATTATTGCATGCAATGAAATCTCAGGTGGTAGTTCTAGATCCTGCTCATCTGAAAGTGTTTCACCTGCATCTTCCATTTCTTCTAAATTGATCCAGAATAATTTTTTACACTGATGACCGCAAACAAACAGCTCATCACAGTTAAAACATAACCCCTTCTTTCACCTTTCATCCATCTCCTCTATAGTCAATCGTTTCACTGAACGGTTCGGACGGAGTTCTGGAATAAAAGTGGAGCATCAATTGTCCTTAGCTGCTGAGGAACGTGAGAACAGTTTACGTTCATATAGCCTGGACATGCTCATTGCATTCACCAAGTCCTTGGGTTGATGAAGTTCCACTTCTACAGCGATAGAATCTTGCAATCTGTTGAGATGAAGCTAAACCTTCTAGTGTTGTGTAAGGACACCAGCACGAGACACCAGAATTTCAAATCTATTCTGATATTCCGCCACCGAGCTTGTTTGCTTCAGTTTCGCTAATTCGCCCAATTTATTGCTGCGGATTGGAGGACTAAAGCAAAGATTGCATTGATGTGTAAATTCTTCCCAAGTCAGATCAGGAATGTCATCTAGCAGTTGCATATACCACACTTGAGCAATTCCCTCTAAGTGATAAGAGGCTAAGCTCACTTTTTCTTCCTCAGGTGTCAATTGATGCCGGAAAAAGTGCTGACAACGGCTAATCCAACCCAAAGGGTCTTCCAGCCCATTGAAGCGAGGGAAGTCAAGTTTTGTGAATTTTTGAATAATCGAGTTTCCTCCAGAATTTTCAGAAGCTTATCTCTTCGTGTTTTTGCTTGACTTTCATCACTTGAAGAAGTCAGCCCCTTCTTTGTGGATTCCAAGTTAAGAGACATGGCATCCAATTTGGCATGAAGTTGCTCAACCTTCTCATTACGGGTCTGTTTGGCCTGCTGCTCGGATAAGAGTAAATTGAAGAGTTTGGTAAGCTGGTTTTGAACAGATTTGCCTATAACTGTTGGCTCTGATACCAATTTGTTATGGTCTCGGGTTACGGATCTGGTTATGGGTCTGTGGGTTAAGGGTGTGGATGGTGTTTGAGTGGCTGGGTTGAGGGTTTTCTTTTTTACGACCTATGGTGACTGTAGTTTAGGCTCTAAAGAGAGAACCTGGAACCTCTTGAGACTAAAGTGCTCAAAGACTTCAATGATTTTGAAAACCTTTTGTTCTCATTGATGTTCTTGTTTAAATACAGAAGTGAGGCATAACTACCTCCTACATCAAAGGAGCAATACTTCTAAGTAGAGGAATACCCTCCTCAACTAGGAACATGAAAAGAAAGTGGAGGAACTTCCTCTTACAAAACAGGAATCACAAAACAAAAGAAATAACTGAATGCATAAAGAAACTGAAATTGTTGAATGAGTCAACTCCATATGGCAGTTAGTTTAGGAGTTCAATGTGTGGTTGTTTGGTCTTGAGTCCATGAGTGAAACGTGTGTAGACTTGCAGAGGCTTAGTAACACTCAAACCCGTGCGACACTAGCAAACTTTGCCCAACACTTGAAAGAATGCTAGTCAACCCTCCCTCAAAATGCTTGCCTAACATAGACAAGTTAAATGTGGAAGCTAAGTAATAAAGAAAGCAACTCAATCACAAGAGAAGAAGAGAGAATTTGGAGAATGCTTGAAAGCTCTTATTACTTAAAGAACTTGGATTTCTTGGATGGTTAGAACAAATGAATCCTACCCCTATTTATACTACTCCACCCCCTCAATGGACGGTGGTTATCAATTTGATCCAATAGCCTATATTAAAGTTCTACACAATTCCTAGCATATTCTTTTGAATATTCCATGGCATCTTCCTAAGACATTATCTATCATATTCTAGAGAAATCTACACATACACAACTCTAGAACTCTATGGAATACTATAGAACATTCTAGAGAACATCTACATACAATATTCTGGAGAATTCCTAGCCAAACCTCCCATTTTGTCTAGTCACATGCAAGTCTTGTGACATTCTCCCCACCTAATTTGGCAACGTCCTCGTTGCCTTTAAGTATTCATAGGCTTCAATTTGATCCTTGAATTGCCAGAAATGTTGGATATGTTTCCAACTGGCTTCACTCTCGGGCAATCCCTTCCACTTGACAAGGAGTTCATGTGTGGGCGGTTGATTAGAATGGCGTTTCACCCTATCTGCCAAAATTTCTTCCACTTGTCATGTTAGATGCGTACACCCATTGATGCCCTTTGTGATATTCCACGGCTTGGATCTTCCACATCTTCCTTGTATGGCTTCAACAAGCTCACATAAAATATGAGATGGAACTTTATTTTAGAAGGAAACTCCACCTTGTAGACTTGCTTCCCCACTTTCTTGATGATGGGGAATGATCCCTTATAACTCCTAATGAGTCCACGATGTAGCCCCGTCAACCTTGCATGATTATGCATTTTGACAAGCATAAGGTCTCCTACTTGGAACTCTCTTGGTTGCCTCTTCTTGTCGGCCCATTTCTTCATCCTCTTGGATACTTTCTCCGAGTAGGTTCTAGCGACATCGACATTATCATTCCAACCTGACAAATTTATAGGCTAAAGGACTAACACCAGTATAGCCTGTGGCAATAGAATTTGGAGTCAAGGGTTGTTGGCCCATGACTATCTCAAACGAACTACGCCCCGTGGATTCACTTCTTTGAAGATTATAGGAGAAGTGGGCAACATCAAGCAACTTAGCCCAATCTCGTTGGTTGGCACTCACATAGTGTCTTAAGTATAACTCCAACAAGGCGTTCACCCTCTCTGTTTGTCCATCCGTTTGAGGGTGGAAACTAGTTGAGAACTTGAGGTCGGTACTTAATAGCTTGAACAACTCGGTCCAAAATCTCCCCGTGAAGCGAGTATCCCTCTCGCTCACAATAGTCTTGGGCACGCCCCAATATTTCACAACATGCTTTAAGAACAAGTGTGCCGCTTGTTTGACGGTGCACTCCTTCGGTGTTGGGATAAAAGTAGCATATTTGGAGAACCGATCCACTACTACTAACACCCAATTGCATCCTTCGGATGTGGGTAACCTCACAATGAAACCATAGAAACACTTTTCCAAGGCCTTTCGGGGATGGGAAGTGGCTCAAGTAAACCTGCGGGTAATTGTTGCTCGACCTTGTCTTGTTGGCATACAAGACAAGTCTTCACATATGTCTCAACATCATCCTTTAAGTGAGGCCAATAATAAGCATCTTTCACCAATGTGAGAGTCCTCGGATGACCAACCCATTTGCTATCATGACACTCTTTCACGGCTTCCCTTCTTAACTTGTCATGTGATGGAATATAAAGCCTTCTTCCTTTGGTGTATACCAAGCCATCTTCTACCCAAAAGCATCTTGTCTTCCCCTTTTTGGCAAAAACAATGATGGTTTGGGCCATGGAATCATGCTCTAACCCCTCTTTGATTCGTGCCTTCAAGTTTCTTTGAGGACTGCTAATGTCGACGAGCTCTCCTTTTCGATGCAAAGCATACGCAACTAAGTTGGTTTTACCGGACTTGTACTTCAATGTGTAGTCGAACTCTGCTAGGAAGTCTTGCGTTCTAGCTTGCTTTGGAGAAAGCTTCTTTTGTGTTTGGAAATAGCTAGTGACAACATTGTCTGTCTTGACCACAAACTTGCTCCCAAGCAAGTAGTGTCGTCATGTGCGCAAACAATGTACTACTCATCTCCTTTTCTTGCACCGTGTACTACCTCTTGGTATCATTGAGCTTCCTACTCTCAAAGGTAATAGGATGTCCATCTTGAATCAACACACCACCTATTGCGAAATCGGAAGCATCGGTGTGTACCTCGAATGGTTGGAGATAGTTGGAGAGCGCTAACAAGGGCTCCTCCACAATTGCCTTCTTCAACTCATCAAAGGCATGTTGACATCGTGAAGTTCACTCCCAACTTCGCCCCTTCTTTAGCAAATTCATCAATGGAGCGGCTATAGAAGAATATCCCTTAATGAATCTTCTATAGTAATTCACCAAGCCAAGGAATGATCTTAACTCGGTGACTTTGGTTGGCAGCTCCCAATCTTGGATGGCTTGCACCTTAGACTTATCCATCCTTAGCTTGCCTCTACCGATAACATGACCCAAGAATGTAACTTCTTCTTGGGCGAAGGAACATTTCTCTTTCTTCACATAGAGCTCATTTTCTTTCAAAGTGTGGAACACTTGCCTCAAATGCTCCACATGCTCTTCCAATATTTTGCTATAAATCACAATATCATTAAGGTATACAACTACAAAATGATCAAGGAAAGGAGCAAGTACCTTGTTCATGAGTGTGCAAAATGTGGCCGGCGCATTAATAAGGCCAAAGGGCGTCACAAGGAATTCGTATGACTCATACTGTGTGACACACGCTGTCTTTGGCTCATCTCCATCGGCTATACGAACTTGATAGTACCCCGATTCCCAAATCCAACTTGGTGAAGTACCTTGCATCGCCAAGTTGATCAAATAAATCTGCAATGAGTGGGATGAGATACTTGTTCTTGATGATGATCTTGTTGAGTGGTCGGTAGTCAATGCAAAGCCGAAGTGACCCATCATGCTTCTTTTGGAATAAAACCGGCGCACCATAAGGAGCTTTGGAGGGACGGATGTAACCAGCATCAAGCAATTCTTTCAATTCCCTCTTTAGTTCTTCTAACTCGGGTGGTGCCATACGATAAGGAGTAAAAGCGGGTGGCTTTGCTCTAACCTCCAACTCAATGGTATGATCCACCTCTCTTCTTGGAGGAAGCTTCTTTGGTAGCTCGGCAAGCATGACGTCCTTAAACTCTTCAAGCACATCTTGAACTGCCTTTGGTGCATTTACCTCTCCATCCATGGGGCCTTCGTCTACCTTGAGGGTGACAAGATAAGTTGGCTCCTTCCTCTTCACCCCTTTAGAGAGTTGGATTGCGGACATCATTCTCTCCTTACTAATCTCCCTCTTGACGGGAACAACACATGATTGTCCCTTCTCCATGACGCACATGGTGTCGGCATAGGGAACTAAGAAAGCCTTCACCATGTTTAGAAAGTCTATACCCAAATAGAACTTATTATCATCGATGAGAGCAATAGTTCGATCTTACCTTTCCATTGGCCAATTTTGATATTGGTGTCTCATGCTACACCATCAATTGGTGTACTCTTAGCATTGACCCCCTTGACAAAGTCATTCTCCTTGGTGTAGGATAAGCCAATCTTGTCCGCTAGCTCCTTGGCCATATAGACTGTGCCGGCACCAGTATCCACCAAGGCTTGGATGGTCTTGCCCCCAATCTCAGTCTCCACATACATTCGACCTTGTAGTTGCTCTTTCACTTTGGCTTGGATTGCACTAAGTAGGTGTATTGAAGCAAGTCTTCGTTCTTCTTGCTTCTCCTCCTCCATGAATGAGGCAGCAATCTTCCCATGCTTAGGGCACTCAAAAGTCCGATGAGGCCCATTGCATAAGAAGCAAGCGATATTGGACTTGGAAGCATCATCCTTGTCCTCCTTCTTTCCCTTGCCTTTGTCCCTGGAGGCTTGACCCTTCTTGGAAAATTTATCCCTATCTCCCCCACCTTTTCCATTGTAGGTGGACTTCTTGTCTTGCTCATTCTTCGAATCCTTCCTCTTGAATTCGATCAAGGACTCGGCAATGGCCATTGCGGTAGCTAGATCTTGGACTCCTCTCCTTTGGAGTTCAAGCTTGGCCCATCCAGTTAGGCCATCCATGAAGCAAAAGAGAGCATCTTTTTGCCCCATGTTCGGAATCTCCAGCAGCAACTCAAAGAATTTATTCACATACTCCCTTATGTGGCCTTTCTTGTGTTGAAGGCGACGAAGCTTAGCCCTTGCTTCATTTTGTGCATCTTCGGGGTAGAATTGCTTCTTGAGTTCCCCCTTGAAGTCTTCTCAAGTATCGATGGTGCAAAGACTCTTCTTCACATCATCACACCTCCTTCGTCTCCACATACATTCGACCTTGTGGTTGCTCTTCCACTTTGGCTTGGATTGCACTAAGTAGGTGTATTGAAGCAAGTCTTCGTTCTTCTTGCTTCTCCTCCTCCATGAATGAGGCAGCAATCTTCCCATGCTTAGGGCACTCAAAAGTCCGATGAGGCCCATTGCATAAGAAGCAAGCGATATTGGACTTGGAAGCATTATCCTTGTCCTCCTTCTTTCCCTTGCCTTTGTCCCTGGAGGCTTGACCCTTCTTGGAAAATTTATCCCTATCTCCCCCATCTTTTTCATTGTAGATGGACTTCTTGTCTTGCTCATTCTTCGAATCCTTCCTCTTGAATTCGATCAAGGACTCGGCAACGGCCATTGCAGTAGTTAGATTTTGGACTCCTCTCCTTTGGAGTTCAAGCTTGGCCCATCCAGTTAGGCCATCCATGAAGCAAAAGAGAGCATCTTCTTGCCCCATGTTCGGAATCTCCAGCAGCAACTCAGAGAATTTCTTCACATGCTCCCTTATGTGGCCTTTCTTGTGTTGAAGGCGATGAAGCTTAGCCCTTGCTTCATTTTGTGCATCTTCGGGGTAGAACTGCTTCTTGAGTTCCCCCTTGAAGTCTTCTCAAGTATCAGTGGTGCAAAGACTCTTCTTCACATCATCACACCTCCTTCGCCACCACACCATGGCGATGTCCCTTAAGTAGGGAGTGATGCTCTTCACCCGTTGAGTATCATCGAAGATTCCTAACGCATCAAAGTAGTTCTCAACGCCCCAAACGAAGTTGTCTATTTTCCTTGCATTCCTCGCCCCATTATAGGCTTGTGGGCGGGGAATATCCACCTTGTGGGTAGGAGTGGCATGCGTAGCTCCACCTCCATTAGCTACGGCAGCCATACACACACTAAGTTGAGTTTGAAGCTTCTCCACAACTTCTTCAAGGTTGGTAATCCTTACCTTGCAAGCATTCACCTCATCATCCTTCGCAGCAACAGTGGCTTCCAAGGATTGCATCTTCTTGGATACTATGTCCAAGGTCGTGTTTAAGGCACCTTGTATCTCCTCGAGGAGCTCGTCCACCCCAATAGACTCTTGCCCCTCGATGCGTTGGTTCATATTCTCGACTTTGTCTCTTATCTCGGACATGGCGGCATTAAATCTTGCCAACCTTTCCTCCATAGCAGCGATAATGTCACTCGACTTATTCTTACGGCCCTTTCCTCCTTGGGTGGTGCTAGTAACAACAGAAGGATTGATAGTTTCTGTCATTCTCTTGTGTTGAAGTTTTCTCAAGTTTAGGCTCTGATACAAACTGTCAAGGGATTTTTTCTCACAATTTCAAACCCGTGCGGCACTAGCAAAATTTTTCCAACATTTGAAAGAATGCTAGTCAGTCTTTCCTCGAAATGCTTGCTTAACTTAGATAAGTTAAATGCGGAAGCAAGTAATAAAGAAAGCAACTCAATTACAAGAGAAGAAGAGAGAATTGGAAGAATGCTTGAAAGCTCTTATTATTCAAAGAACTTGGATTTCTTAGATGGTTACAACAAATGAATCCTACCCCTATTTATACTACTCCACCCTCTCAGTGGACGGTGGTGATCAATTTGATCCAACGGCCTATATTAAAGTTCTACACAATTCCTAGTATATTCTTTTGAATATTCTATAACATTTTCCTAAGACATTATCTATCATATTCTAGAAAAATCTATACATATACAATTCTAGAACTCTATGAAATACTATAGAACATTCTAGAGAATATCTACATACAATATTCTGGAGAATTTTTAGCCAAACCTCCTATTTTGTCTAGTCACATGCAAGTCTTGTGACATTATGCTCAAATGTTTTTTTCAATACCTAGAATGTCTTCAATGTCACATGACCTGGCTTAATTTTTTTTCTTTTTTTTTTCTCTTTTTTGGATAATACTGTTTTTTTCTCATCCTTTTAATCCTTGTACTTTGCTGGCATTTACTTCTGTACCTTTTTTAACTTTTTGTCTTCTGTACTGGTGCTCTAAGTGAATCCTATTAATATCAGAGGGCTTAAGTTATTCTGTGATTTTCCAGAATGAATTGTTGGTGGATGTTACTGATTTTCTCATTCTGAGAATACAAAAATTGCCTGGTTCAACACAAGCTTCTTGTCAGTACACTATGTTCTATTGACCCTAATTCATTGTTTCCCTCAACATTTTACTTTAATATATATCATTTCCTTGTTGCAGTAATTGAGTTAATCTGGGAGGGAGAAGAGACAGAAACAAAGAAAGCTAACAGTTACGCAACAAAGAAAGCTGAAAATAATGCAGCTACCAACACTGTCAACAACAGGTTACAAATATTACAAGCTGCATAACAATGTACTCTTGCTTTAAGTTGCTAAAAGCAGTGATGCTGAAATTAGTTCACTGCGCAGTTTGCATGCGTACTAATCTGTTTAATATGATAAATTAAATGGTGAATTCTAGAGTGCATTTGAAGGATTAGTTTAAAATACAAGAGGATAAGCTTTTTAATTGATAAAAAAAATGAGATTTGTTTTTATTAGAACTTGATCCTGTATGGTAAAAGAAAAATGCTTAATACGGCTGCTTTTCTAGGATGGATGTCCATGATTTTTCTTGTCTTGTGATTAAATTGTTCATACAATTATATTGCTTGTTTCTTTTTTTTTTTCAATCAAAACTCTGATGATAGTCATTCTACTATTGATTTTGTGATTAAACAAAATTGCAGGGCACCAGCAGGTAAGAAGTCTCCAGCTGTAGGAAATACTGCCCCTCCTAATCCAGGAGGCAAATCAGGTAACAAAAAAGGAGGAAATAAGGACCCTAAACAAGGAAATATTCTTTCTTCAAGAGGGTCTGACGGTACTATTTTGAAATATAAATATAACTTTTTTTTTTCTTTTCCTTTTGTATTTTTGGTTCTTGTAGTGGGAGGTTAGGGTAATTTGGTAGTGTAGCATAACTTGCTTATGTTTGATATTAATGTGAATGGAAGCAGAGGAAGCAAAATCTATTCCTGGCCTGAATTTTTTTTTTTAAAATTTTATTACTCTATTGGACCTATTTTATTTGAGAAAATTGAGAATTATTGTCATTTTTTAAATAAAATCAAGTAAAAAAAGTACATACCTACAGCTTTTAATGATCAATGAACATTTAATAAATATTTTATTAGTTTAGCATTTTTTTCTTTTCCCTATCAAAATCATATCTTAACCTCTATTTAAATTAACATCAATTCCATAAGATTTTATTTTATCAGCTCTCGCATTTGGAAAATATAACCAATAAAATTTAATTTATTTAAATTTAAAAGTCATATTTCTAAAAAATAAAATTACGTGAAAAAGAATTTAAATCCATTTAATAAAGTCCGTACTTAAAAATTAAAATTGCTCTCATTAAATTATATTAAATTAAGCATGATTATGCATTTAAAAGAAAGTAATTATTACTTCAAGTATCCAATAAGAAATTTTATTGTTTCATTTCAATTATCATTTTTATAAATTTTAGATGGTATTAATTATAAAGTTTTAAATTTACATTTAAATATTAAATATTTTTAAGGACAATAATTAATAGTAAGAGAATAGTTAAAAGGAGTAATCAAGTAAAATATTAATACATCCGTTCACAAATAATTATCATTTTAAATGATAAATTTTATTCATAAATAATTATTATTTTATAAAAATTAAAATTATGAGTAATAAATTAAGAAAAATAGTAGTTTAGTAAAATAATTATATAAAATAAATTATTAAATAACTTTTTTAATTATTATGTAAAATTTTCAAGTAATAATTATACATAAATAAAATATAAAATTTATAATCAATAATGATTATCTTGATATATATAATAATTTTTAAAACAACTTAAAGTAAAATAGAAAGGGTATGTCTTTTTAATTTTTTGATTATATAAAAAAATTATATTAATTCTATTTCTTCATAATTTATTCTAAATACATGAATTTTTTTCACTAATTAAACTGAATTCTATCTATAGAATTTAATTGAATTATTTTAGTGGAAATGTTGATTCCCCAATGCTTAAAGCTTGATCCCCCACCAATAATCCCAGTAATCAACTTCTGCTTGCGAAATTTAGTAGGAAAACTGGTTTTTTTTTTTAACTGGATCCAAACAATTGACATGCTCTTGTTCAGTTAATAGAATTTTACAGAACGGGAAGAAGTCTTTCGAGTGCAAATACAAAATGGCACATCTTTATAAAAGGTATTGATAGGAAGTAATATACATGATTTACATTCAATGGTGCTAATTGGTTTCCATTTTTCAAGTGTCTCGAATTAAGTTGGTTGGCTCGCTCAAAACATACTTGGGCAGTTCATATTTCGCACCTGCAGCCACATTTTCAAGGCATGAACATCACAAACGAAGAAAACAGGAGATACTTGAAGTGTTTGCTCAAGCCGTGAGATGAAAAAAAAAAAAAAACCTGGACCATCAGTTTAGGTTTTAGAAAATTCTAAATCTAAACCGAAACCTAAATAAACAGTTAACCGATTATCGATTAACCGCATAAAATGGCCAGTTAACCATTATTTTCGATTTTTAACCGTTACACTATATTAAAAAAATAAATTAAAATTTAATAAATTTCATATATATTTAATAAAAAAATCAAATATAACTCATTATAAAAATTAATCTTAATACAATAACAATTAAAATACAAAATTATATTTAAATTTAAATATAATCCATTAAAATAATTTAATATATATAATTTATAATTTATTTATATAATTTATAATTTATTGTCATTTATTCTATAAAATTATGTATACAATTTATAATTTATGTATAATATATATAATTTATAAATAATTTATAATTAATATATATAAATTATAATATAATTATATATTATTTATATATTTAATATATATATAATTTTTTGGCTAACTATTTTGGTTCGATTAACCGAACCGAACGGCTTTTTAATAATAAAAACCAAAAACAGAATTTTAAAAATTAAAATTTTAAACCTAAACCGTCGGTTTGGTTAACCATAATTTTCGAATCGGTTTAATCAGTTTCAGTTTGGTTTTCAATTTAATCAGTTTTTTTGAGCACTCCAGTGTACAAATTACTTCGACACTGAAAAACCCAGCAAGCTATTAGCATAAGTTATCAAAAGCACTAGCTAACATGTAGCACCGTGCCAGTGACGCCTGGATTTTTGTAGGTTACAAGTTACCACCACCAGACATACTGGAATTTTCTCAGGATGGCTAGAATTGAGTAAAAGATTGATACCTAAGAAGTAATAAAGATTAAATACCTCTTTCATCATAGCATATTGTCAAATCAGCATTTTGAGCAATGACACCAGTACTATCCACAATAGCTTGTGCAAGGGTTAGATCAGCTTCCGCAGCAGCTCGAAGAGCATCCCAAATCTCTGGCACACAGCAAAATGGTATTTTATTGAGGAATTAAATATATAAAAAACTTGACATTCAAAACCATATTATACTCGATTTGACATGAAATTTATCTGTAAGAGTATATGTTTGCACTTTGGAACATGTTTAGCATGTAGTTCATTTCACTTCCAAAAATACATTTTACTGCATGAATGAATTCTATTTCTACTAAAATTATTGGACTTTATGCTTGGTTAGTACAATTGAATTCAACTAAATTTCAGCATCACTATAATGAATTACACAAAGTGAATTCTTTTTCCCATTTATGTTCTCTTTTTCAATATGATAACTTCTGCATGTCTAGCGTACGATATTTACATGAAGGAAAAATAATGCTCTTATGCCGGCCTCTGAACTGAAAAAATTGAGTTAATAAAGTAATTAATGATGTTAAAGTGAAAAATAAACATGAGAATTAGGTGAAGGCAATGTATCAATTGGCAACATTTAACTTTAAAGCATTTCTCATTTATATCACACTCTTGGACTTTTGCGTTAGCTATACAATATTTTGTATATTCAGGTCTGATTTGTGGTAAAACTAACCCCAATGTGAAGCAATCCTAAAAACAGCACCAACTACTGGAATAAAAAATCTCCTAATATTGCAGCCATTTGTTATTGTTGGCAACTAAATGAAATCTTATTCATGTTGATTCTCTAATCCAATGTTCCACCTCTGTGGACTACTCTCTGCACATCTTCATTCACACTTTCACATGCAGCTCATTTTCAACTTGAAGACTTGTCTCATTAATAGTTTCCCAGTCAATTCCTTTAATTAATAAGTCTAAACATATCAATTTTAATTCAGTCAACCACAGACCACGAGTACAAGAATGAACTTCTTGCATGTCCAGCAACCCACAGTCACTCACTTGCATGTCCGGCAACCCACATTCACTCACTTGCATGTCTTAAATTTGAACTTTTTTTTGGTTTTTTCTCCATCAATTGTTCAGGGATATTTTGCTCAAATTATAACTAATTTTATCTCAATACAAGATCATTCTAAATTTTCTTTTCCTAATCTAAAACTCAAACATGCTCTAATGCTGCCCCACTGGTTCCATCTCAACAATTACGTAAAAATTAATCCCAAAACCAGTCATTATCAGCCTTAATTATGCCATTTTAGTGGCAAAGTGAGCAACTGAACATCGACAAACAGAGACTAATAGCTGAATCAATTCACAGTATGTCCAACATTGAATCATAACCTTCCTATTATATCGACACCATTTTCTTTTCCATCTCATCTTATTTTGTTCCTCCACTTTGATCCAATCTGCAAATTCTAAGACACATTTTTCTTTTCAGCAGCATGGCTGCCACATTGCCATTGGATTTGCACACCGCAAGCTGGTCTAACAAACATGATCAGCCACCTACAAAGCAGCACAAAACTCTGCAGATTTAAGGCATGTTCTTCGATGTGTATATAAAGGCTCGATGGCTCCATTATCAAGGCAAATTCAATGGTTTTTGAAAATTAGTAATGCAAGTTTCCTAGTATCATGGATTCTAGCACAATAGATTAGGAATTCTATTTTAGTGAATCCATTCTATTAAGAGTTACCATTGACACAATGGTAAGGTTGCTCTATAATGACAGTCACAGGTTACACAGTTGAAACAACATTGTAAGAAATGTAAGAGCAAGGCTGCATAAAATAGACAACCTTCTCCCTGATTCTCGTAAAGTAGGGAGCCTCATGCACTTGGGACTGGAGAGATCCTTTTATACAAATTTTCCTAGAAGTTTAAAAGATCTATAATGGAAGATTTTACAGGATTCAGCCCATAGAGTAAAGAAGAAGAAGTGCAAAGACTCAACAAAGTGGTAAAGGAGGATTTCATGATTTCCCCAACAGTTCCCCATAACCTTCATGGAGGCTGAATATATTAATGTCCTTGTCAATCATCAGTGAGTTACATTTATGACAGTGATGTGGTTGAGACTCTGCATAATTTTTAAACCTATATACATAATATGGAGGCAGTATATGAAGGAAAAACCAAAAAGAAACCTTAGTTTAAATTTGAATTTTTAACATAATCAAAACATTTAAAAATAGTTTGCAAACCTTTTTTTTTATCTTTATCCGATTGTTTGGTGAGGAACACAGTTAAATCAACATAACATGACACAACCTTCTGTGATTATTGCATAATTCTCCATTTAAATAAGTTTTGATTTTTGTCATTCCGCATTTCAGCATCAATAAAATGATGTCGTTTTAGTTACAAGATAGCAGAGGAAATTTTCATATTCAAAAAAGAATTTATCTGTCTCCCTCTTTATAATCCATTATGATGTTCATATTATAGCAATATGATTCTTAAAGCTAGCCCTTGATGCGCATAAAGCATTATAGTAGAAGTCAAAAAGTGATAACACATTCCAAAGGGATGCTACCTTTCCTTCCACCATAGTGAGGAGCAGTATCCCAGAACTCATCACGCATCTGTACAAGCTGAGACTTTGTTATAGGCTGAGGATGCTTCCAAGGTTTTGGCTTCCGGATCTTCTTCACAGCCCCTGCAATAATTCAAATTGTCAATTTGACAGGTTAATTCCAAGCTAACAATTACCTTGTTGGGATCAGTGCAAATGCCAAGACTACTGCCATGTTATGAAGTACATTATATTGATTGATGAAAGAGAGTTTTCCATAGAATTGCTGATCAAGTTTGAGCACCTTGGTTGATTATTTACAGTAAATTCAAAACAACCTAGAGGGTGGTGAGACATTGTCCGCGGAAAAGGAAATGAGAGTCCTATTTGCTTCTTATTTTTCACTAAAACTATGCAATTCCATTAAGTCTTGTATCCCTCAAAGATAGAAAGGGAGATCCACAGTAGTCTATAAAAATTTACGAGGAAGAATACAAATAATTTAGGCAGACTTTCCCATAGAAGAATACGCAGAATAAAACCATCGGTGAACACATGAGATTATGCACACGTGGAAAAACATACAAACAACCACACAGAAAAAGATGGATATCAAATATGTTTCAGAACATTGAAATTTAAACTTAAAAGGTCAATTTAACATATATGCATTATACTCCGAATATACAAAAATGAAGTTCATGAAAGATACTAAATCCTGCACAAGTCCAATGAACAACCAAGCAAGGAGTCTCGGAAGTCACAATAACAACTAAATCCTAGCTGAAATAAATACCAACCGAGAATATCTAGCAAAATGTAGATTCATTAAGAGTAATGAATTATTGACCAAAAAAAAAATTATAAACTATAAGTATACTTATTTGGTAAATTAATTCCCATCAAGTTTGAGCAGGGGCCAGGAAGGGTCCAATCCACCTTCATACTGTGTCAAATTACTCTTGACCAGACTATAACACCTCCGGCGACATCAATTTCTACAATGGCTCTTCTACCAATTAACTTCAAGCTGTTTTTCTTCGCACTAAAAAAATCTTTTGAAGTTAAACCTCTTTTCTTTTCTTTTTATAGACAGAAAATTTATCTTTTCTAAAAATAAAACTTCCAGTTGTTCTTTATTTAAACTTTTACACCTTGTATTTTTCCCAAATCAGAAAGGAGTAGTTTCAGCCTTGCTTCTACTTTGACGTTATAATTTAACAAATTAGCCACTAAAATGCTAAAAAAAACAAAATTAAAATCTCCAGATGAAGCTCCATCAGAACTGCTAACAAGATTAACAAATCAACAAGCACATTGCGATGACCACACAATAAAATTCGAAGAAACAAAAAGAAAAATCCATAAAGTAAAGTAACTAGAGGAATCTTAGACATCATTTTTCCATTATTTTCCAGGGATTTCTTAGAAACCAAACAAAGACTTAAGAATCTTGAACAAAGAAAGAATTTTCTTTCAACAAAAAAAAAAAGAAAAGAAGAAGAAGAAGAAGAAGAAGAATAGTGAACTCACCGTCTCCTTTGGCCTGTGACGATCCAGCACAACCCATTGTTTTCCCTTTCTTGTTTCACTTTTAAACGCCAAATATAAACCGCAAAGCAACTACTTCAATTAACAAGAATAAAGAGAAAGAAAAAGAGAGAAAGAGAGTTTTAGAGAGAGAAAATCTCCATCGAAATTGAAATTGAAATTGAAAAGCCAAGTCAAAATGAAGTTCTCTGTAGTTTCTGTTTCTGCTTTCTACTTTCTAGAGAGAAAATCAAAGAAGAGGACCTTTTTTTCCCCTTTCACCTTTTTCCATTCGCTTAATTATTAATTTGCAATTTTTTAGATTGTTTTCATTTGCAATTTTTTGAGTTCCGGCGAGGGAGTTGTGTGCGGTTAATCCGGTGAGGTTTTTACAAAGAGAGTAATTAAATATATTGAATTACTTAATTAACTGTTTTTTAAAGGAATAATACGTAGAAATACTCAGATAACAAGGATTGAATAAATGGCACAATAAAATTACGATATTTTAATTAATTTAATTATAATAAAAATGAAGTAAAGGAAAAATTATATATATATATATAAAGGAAGAATAGTGTAGATATTGCTAGATAATATAATAAAAATAATAATAATGATTGAAGATGATTGCTCAATTATAAGATAAATTTTTATGGAGGGAGAAAAGTAGTTGGCTGTCATGTTGCTTTTGCTTGTGATTTAAGGTATTTTTTTATTTAAAAATTTTATTTTTAATTTATTGGTGAGGAGTTCTCATTCAATTTTTGGACATATAACTCACAGTTAGTTATAAGATATTACTTTTTGAAAATAAGATATTCTAAAAAAAATAAAAAAATAAAATAAAACATAGCAGCAGTAGGTCTAAATTTGGATTTTCCTCTCATCGCCAGTGCCAAATGGCATGCATTTCTCAATTTTTTAACTGCCTAACTCTTTTGATACGGAAAATGAGAAAAAATAGAAAAAAAAAATTGATAAGCATATAAATGGTTTGATGTGATATGGGGTTCGAATAGGAGCCATCATGCCAATACAAATAAGATAACTAATAATTTGAAGAATATTCCACAATATTTTAGAGATTTCAAGTCTATTGTTCAATGTCTATATAAGACCATTTGGATGGGACCATGATACATGGAATGGTGCAAGCTACAAATTGAAGACTGTATAGAGAAAGGTTCCAACCACAATCATAGGGGTTCCTTTAGCTAAGTTAATTCGCTTCAATCCTAAAACGGATCCCAACTATAAGAAGAGAAGACCATGAGGACTAAGTTGTCAATGGCCCATTTGGGGTTGCCATGTCTTTAGCCATTTCATGTTTGGAATGTATCTTGGATCAACTTTATTTGGTTATATGCTGGAAAGTATATTTGTATTTGGACTTTTGTTTTATGCTTATAATTGGGCTAAAGGTTGAATATGGCCCAAAAATAATTTGGGGTTGGTTTAAATAGGTTTTGGGACAATTTTTTTATGAATAAGAAGATTGTAAGCTTGCTTCTAAACAAGCCAACTAGGGCATCCAACAATTTGACGTATTTAAATACTCTTATGAACATTGTGAGAGAGATTTTTGATGAATTAAATAGAATTACAAAACTTTTTATTCTTGAGAGGAATATTTCTTGTCTTGGTTCTTGTTGAATCAGCCTTTCACAAAAGAGTTAATAATTTAAATGAAAATTATGCCAAAGTTCTCTTCCACAGTAGTTGAAATTGGATTGAGATTTCTGGTAACTTAATTTGGCTTTCCAAGGCAATTAAACCATAAGAACAAGTGCCTTGGAACCCAACACTTTTAGGCTTGAATCGACTCCCTTAGAAAGCTAAATCAATTTACCAAGAACCTCAACCCAAATTCCAACTAATGTGGAAGAAAGTTTTAGTATGTAAATTACTGAAGTTATAAACTCTTTGTGATGCTTTTAATTCAACAAGAATCAAGACAAGAGATATTCCTCTTAAGAACAAAAAGTTCTGTAATTTCATTCAAAGATTCAAAATCTCTCTTATAATTGTTGGATGTCTTAGTTGGCTTGTTTGGGAACAAGCTTATAATCTTCTTATTCCTATAAAAACAATCCCAAAACCTGCTTAAACCAACCTCTAACTATCTTTGGGCCATACAAAACCTTTAGCCCCATTACAAGTGTAAAATAAAGTTCAAATACAAATATAATTCCAGCATATAACCAAATAAAGTAGATACAAGATACATTCCAAACATAAAAATGGCTAAGGACTTGGCAAACCCAAATGGGTTATTGACAACTTAGTCCACATGGTCTTCACTTCTTGTAGTTAGTAACTACTTTGGGCTTAAAGCAAATTAACTTGGTTAAAAGAAACCCATATGATTGTGGTCGGAACCTATCTCCACTCACTCTTCAATTTGTGGCTTGCTCCATTCCATATATCTTGGTCCATCCAAATGATCTTATATAGATATTAGACAATATGCTTGAAATCTCCAAGATATTGTGGAATATTCCTCAAATTATTAGTTCTCTTATTTGTATTGGAATTGTAGACCCTTAATTTTTTACTCAGTCCGGTCCGATATATTTTAATTAGTCCAAAATAATTCTTGTGTTATCTTAATTAAATAATATCTATTTTAGTATTTAGTTTTTATAAAAAAAAATAAATAAATAAAAAAAAATAAATAAAAATAAAAATTGGTGATAGAAAAATCGGTGACGAAAAAATTCATCGCCGAAAAACAATATTGGAACGAAATGGCCTTGGGCCATTTCGCCTGCAGGAAAGTCCTGCGGGTGAAATGCCCAGCACGCCAATGCTCGCAAATTTCCACTGCAATCTTCGCAGCAATTTTTTCGCCAGTGAAATTTTTTCGCAGTAGTTTTTTTCGCCAGCGAAATTTTTCTGACGTAATTTTTTCCAAAACCAAATTCTATTTGGCTTCAGTTTCCTTTTCTTAATTAATGTTAGTTTCTATAAACAAGTTAAATTAATCATCTAAATTTCTTATAAATAAGACTAAAAAAATAACACAGAAAGGAGGAGAATCGGGGGGATTAGCAACAAAGGACTTTGGAGGGAGAAGGAGAGAGGAATCGGACTTTAGACTGGAATTTTGAATTGGAACTTCAGAAATCGATCGAACTTTTAAAAGAGAAAGCAAGCAAGCAATCAAATCCATCAAAGGCAGCTATCTTGCCTTTGTCCCTGTTCATCCAAGAAGTAATTTTTGGCAGAACCAACAAACGAAGGTATGAATATCTAACCTCGTTTTTTCTTTACAGTAACTTGAATCATTAAATTGTTTCTTTTGATTCTAAAAACCTTAGAACCCTAATTTACTTTTTCTAAACCTTAGAACCTTAAATCATCTCCTCTATTTTCAAAAACCCTAAGATTACTTTTTCTGTTTCTTCAAAATATTAAAACCCTAATCTACTTTCCAACTTTTCAAAACCTTAAATCGTTTTATTAATTCCCCAAAACCCTAATCTATTTTTCAATTTTCAAAATCTTAAAACCCTAAATTTAACTTACAGCTTCTAAAAATCACATAAAGCTTTATAAAACTATAAATTGTTTTTTCAAATTCTAAAATCAAATACATTCTCCGAAACACTAAAAACTCTAATTCAACTTCAAAACCAAGACAGTAACCCCAAACTAGCTAACCTTAAACCTAGTTTTCTTAAACCTTAATTCCCTTAAAACCTTAAACCCTAGTTTTTCTAAACCCTAATCCTTAAAATCTTATAAACCTAAATATTAAAATCCAACACAGTAAGCCTAAAAACAACAATCCAGTAGCTAATAATCATAAACCTAATATTTTAAAGTATCCAAACCCTAATTTTATGATTTTACCACTCAAACCCTAATTTGGTTATTCAAAGAACCTTATCAATCTCTTAAATTATATAACCTTAATCCATTTCAATTCTCTTAAAACTTACAGTAGCCTAAACCAATAAATTTCAAAACCCTAAATATTAATTAAAGAACTTTAAATGAGAAACAGTAACCCTAATTTGTATCTAGACTTACTTTATTTTTAGATTTAATTATGCAGTTTATTATATGCTTTGATTTATTTAAGTTCAATGATTGATTTATTTAATTTATTATGGATGGATATTTATTTTATATTTTGATTGATATCTTTGATGAATGATTTATTTATTATGAATGGATTATTTACTTTTATCGATTTATTTTTTATTTTCAAATGTTATAAGAGGTATGTTTCCACTTTGTGGGTACCTCATTAGTTAAATATTATGTAATTTAAATTGCTTTTAAATTTTAGACCAATGTAAAGGACATGTTTCTACCTTTTGGTGGGTGTCCTATTAGTTTAGACATGGATGATGTAAGGACATGTTTCCATTCTCGAATGGGTGTCCATTTATTTATTTTGCTTGAACATTGCTTTGATTTTAATATAATGATGCTTTATTTTAATTGTTGCATGTAATATGGATAATATTGTTATATTTAAGAATTTTATAATATTAAGACCTGTAAAGGAAGCCGGTTCCAATGAACCGGGCGTTGTGGAGGTGCTGAGTCATTTCTTACCTTTCCCACATGTACCCAACTTTCCGAACCTATTAGGGGGTTGGGGATTCCTTAGAAATTGAGTCATCCACCCCTTTCTTTTTTCCCGGCCTGTCCGGGTGGCAACTCTATTTTCTCCGGACTTAGGTCGGTGTTCTCTAAGGCCCCGATCCTAAATAGTGCCGAAGTCGCAAGAACCATTCCACCGGAAGTGGGGGCGAAAATCTCCGCTCACAGTGGTGACTCCACTGGGGATAAGAGAAGTTGATTCCGTTGGTCTTTTTATTATTTTATTCTTTCTTATAATGATATTATCCATTGCATCATATTAGATTGCATCGTGTGTGTGAGTTAGGATGCTCGTGATACCCGTGTTATATTATGTAAGGGATACCATACTTTCACTCAAGGTATCGAGATCGAGCATGGCATAACCACTCATAGCTCGTACCATTTGGTATATATTTGCTATGGGAACCTAAGCCTTTTTACCCAAAGACTAAAGCTCATGTAATTGGCCTAGTTACTTTCCTTAGGTTTTACCCCAAATGCATGTTGTTTGACTATGGTTAATTTATCTTGGCTTAAATTATGGCTTATTTGGTTTGCTCTTTTTCTAATATGACCCAAGTATATTTGCAAGCTCAAATAAATTTTTCTTTAAAGTCCAAAAGACCAAAGCTATTTTCAAAAAACTTTTCAAGATGGTCTTTGGACATAAGAATTTTCTAAAAATAAATAAAAAATTCTTTTGTTCATGACCCAAATACTAAGCCCAAAATCTATTTTTTCTAAAATCTTTTTTACAATGGGCTTAGAAACAAAATTATTTTTATCCAACCTTTTCTTAACAAAGAGCTTGCAAATTATTTAGGTCAATTACGAAATACCAAAAATCAATTGTGAGCCTAGTTTATACTAAGAATAATTAATCATGGGCTTATTTTTGGCATGAACCATTAGTTATTTTTTTTCGAGTGAGAAATCTATCTATAATAAACCTCTTAATTTAGTTTTAATCCAATGTAGCATAAAAGCTACATTAGTTGGTTAGATGGATTAAAACCTAATTAATGGGAATTATCATAAGTTGATTTCCATTTTTAAAAATATAACTATTGGTTGAAATGTCCGAGGGAAATATTCGAAAACAAGATACCCCATGTTGATATTTTGTTAACCATATACCTAGGAAAAGAGACTCTCCATTCGTGTATGGATATTATAAGGTTGGAAGGAACGTCCTAATTATCTTTCTTTGTTAATTATTTTTGCATTCATACATGCATACATGCATACATTTGCATCTCATATCATTAATCCTTTTTGGCTCACATCCCTGGATTACGATAGTTCAAAAGCTTACGATAATCCGACCTATGCCGGAAGCGAAGAATCTAGCAACAACTCAATCACTTGCTCATAAAAAATAATGGATCCCGAATAAATTCAAAGAATGGTGGATGAGGCCCTCAATACCAAAATGGAAGAAATAAAAGAGGCCCTAGCTGAGACCATGAAGAACCAATTGACTGCAATTTTAAAAAATCATGCCGAAGCATCTGCTAGCACTAAGAAGCCAAAGGACAAAGGGAAGACTAAAGTTGGTGAAGTAGTTTTTGATGATGAAAAGGTGATCATTAATGATGATGATGATTGGGCTCAATACTATCAAGATCCTTAAGACAAAAAGGAGCCGAAGGTTATTGAGAAGACAACTTTTGAAAAGACTGAAAATTCCAATGTTGAGAAGATGATTACTGACCTAGAAAAGAAATTTGAGAAGAAGTTAAAAACCGAAGAGATGTCTGAGATTGACAAACTATTTGAGCTAGATGAAGAAGTTCCATACAAGTTCAAGATGCCATCTTTTGCGAAGTTTGATGGAACCGAAAATCCTCACCTCCATGTAAAGCAGTATATCACTGCTATGCAGTCTGCCCGAGCTACTAAGGCTCAAACTCTAATGTACTTTATGCTCTCATTGGACCCTGTTGTCCAAAATTAGTACAATACCTTAGATGACGGAACACAAAAGAGTTAGGATTTGCTATACAAGGCCTTCATCCAACAATATGGATACAATATTAAAATGGAAGTTACCTTGATGGAAATTGAGTTCATTAGGCAATGGCCAAATGAGAATTTTGTGGACTATGTGAAAAGATGGAGAAATAAGGGCGCTTTGCTCAAGAAAAGCCCTGATAAATCTGATCAAATAAGGATGATTGTGAGAGGGGTGCTACATAGCCTTTGTGAAAAGATGTCTCATACACTCATCCATGATTTCAAGGATCTTCTACAAGCTGGTATACAAATTGAAGAGTGGAAAAGGGTGAAAAATCATTTTTCAATAAGAATGAATGAGAAAGGGAATTATCAACCTAGCAATCAAAGCACGTAAAAAGAAGTTAATGTTAATGCGACTGGTCAAGAAAATAAAAGACAATTCTCAGAATTAGGAAAACCTCTATCTTGGGTTTTTAGCAAGCTACAAAAGAAAGGGTTGTTACAACCCTTGACATCTCGACCTTTGCCGAATCCTTTACCCCCAAAATTTAATACTAAAGCCTTTTGTGAGTTTCATCAAACACAAGGACATGAGACAGACAAATGCTTGCGATTAAAACATGAGATCCAAAATTTAATTGACAGTGGTAAGCTGCCTAAGCCTGATAAGACCAGCACAAAAGACAATCCTTTGCCTAAGTTTGGAAGAGTACCTCCACCGACAACCTTCATGGTGGGAAAAGGATTGGAAGAAGATTTTGTTTTATCATCCTTTCAAGATGAAAATATTGAAGATGTGAAGGGAAAAAAAAAGCTTAAACTCAACGAACTTTCCTTAGCTTGAATGTTGCTTTTCAATTTAACTTTCTTTAATATTTTGAAACTATTGTATTTTTCAAATTTAAAGTTGCTAGAAATAAATTATTTTCATTAAAATTTTTATTGGTCTTTGTTCATTTTGATGCTCAACTGATGAGGAATCTAGCTTGATGTTCATAAATTAATGTATCTAGGCATCATAATTTGAATGACTTTACTACATAAGGGAATTGCTCTATAGCATTGAGTTGTGTATGCTTACTTAGAGAGGGCTCCTGCATAATTACCTTTGTCTAGGTTATAGTCAGTCTTAAAACATGCTTTGACAAACTTTTGAAGCGAAATTGAACTCTGCTTATTTAAGGGAGAGATGATCTATGCATTGTTTGGTTAGCCAATAACTAGTATCCACCCTATTAAATATCAATCCCTAGTTGTCCCTTTGAGCCTTCATAAGGTTTTAGCTTTCTTTTCATTGGCATATAACCCCAACAACCTACCCTGAGTTGTTGTGATACTTTTGACAAGCCTTATGATCACTAAGATGAAGAGGCAAGAAGATAAAAGAAAGTAATTATTAGTCAAGATCATGAAGATAGTTGAAGTTCTCAAGACCATAAGGGTAGTTGATGTTTTCAAGACCATAAGGGTAGTTGATGTTTTCAAGACCATAAGGGTAGTTGAAGTTTTCAAGACCATAAGGGTAGTTGAAGTTCACTTAATATCTCCAATATATCAAGACAACATTAGAGTAACAAATGATTTATCCCTATTAAAGAAGATTTATGTTACTCCACTCATCCATTATTGGAAGCCCAAGTCGGTACAAACAAGATAACTCTTTTAGAGCTAGAACCCAAAAAAAAAGAGAAAGAAGAAAAAAAAAGAAAAAAGGGACAAAAGCAAAGCAAAAAAAAAAAGATAAAACCTAAAAAGGCGGTTCAAAAAGCTAACTGAGTTCTCTTTTACCTAAGACAATAAAAGGCTTCCATTTGATTTACAAGGACGGATTGACTTGAATTGGTCCAACCCAACCAAAGATTCAATCAAAATTGGAGAAAAAAGGAGGAAGATCATCCAGTTCTTGAAAGTTCTGTACTTGACAATCCTACAAGGAAGAAGGACAAAATGATAAAATACTCAAAGAAAGGGAAGAGTAAGAAAAATAAAAAGAAAGAAAAGGGAGAAGAAGAAAAAAAATGAATTTGGGTACCAAACTTTATGTAAGAGCAAAGACTGTTCCAATTGAGATGTAGATTAATGCCAAGAAGATAGAAAGAATTTAGAGTATAGCAAGATTACTCACAGCTGCCTAAAGTTCAAACAAGAAAATTTGTAGTGTGAAGGTTTGTCCATTGTGTCACACCAGCTCCAATCTCAAAATGGCCTTCATTTAAACCTGTATCCCTTATAGACCTCATTTCAAGCCTATTAAAAACTTGTTGATCTCTCTTGGTAGGTAGAGTTTATTAGTGGAGATAGTTTGGATGAGCATGCATATGAGATAGACAATATTTAAACTCAAATGAGACCTTTGGCCAAGTAATGTGTATGTGCCTATCTGAAGTACAACAGTTCTTGCTTAAATAGAAATAATTTCCAAGTTTAGTACGGTAATTAGGGTTGTCATGTTATAGATATGTTAATTTAGAAAAATCAAGTCCTGAGGTATATTGACATTGATTTGGCAAAGCCAACATTTGATTTCAAAATCAAAATTCAAAAAATAAAAAAAATAATTTTGTCACACAAAGCCTTCAAGTTAAGGGGAGTATGTTGAACTGTCGAATTCCAAAGGACACATTGGGCAAAGAAAATGATTATTGGCAAGGTCATGAAGGAGCTACCAACTGACATGCTAAAACATAGTTTGAAATGGATATATCCCTGACTCTGCAACTTAGGGTCTCCGCCACCCATATTTTCAACATCTCGAAGATAAAAGCCATAAATGTGAAGCATCATGTAATTCTAGTGCAAGAACTGAACAGGCATCTGAAAGAAATCCGTGAGAGCACTTCTACTTAACACCTCGGTCTGTGGGTCAATGGAACGACTGTAAGTATCATTCATGCATATCATGCATACATGAGCATATCACATCGCACTTTCTTGTCTTGTATTGTCTATTCTTCTTTAAGGTGAACAGCAAACACCTTGTGAAGTAAACAATCAAAAGAAGATATCAAATCAGGGGGGCATAGAAGGCTCATTGCTTGAGAAAGCTCCAGTAATTTTGCAAAGAGAAGAAATGCGTGCTTGTGAGAAGAACTAGACAACAAAATACAAACGCCAATCAAAGCTTGCATATTTTGGTTTGAGCCTACACAGGGGGTAAAGTTTCTCCTTTTCAATTTTTAAATTTATATATGAACAAAACATTTTGACTCACTTCTAATGTTTTACCACGCAGGGGGGCAAGGAGAAGATATGAGGGCCAACTAAAAATAGCTGAATTTTTGCTAAAAGGAAGAATAAAAGAATGGAACAACAAGTTAAGCCAGATTCCTCAACTGATACAAGGTCAATCAAATCGAATTCAATCTCGAGTCAAAGTATCCCAATCCATTTAGGATCGAGTATCTCAATCCAAATCCAGTTTAGGATCGAGTATCCCAATCCAATTTAGGATCGAGTATCCAAATCCAGTTAGGATCGAGTATCCCAATCCAATTTAGGATCAAGTATCCAAATCCAGTTAGGATCAAGTATCCAAATCCAGTTTAGGATCGAGTATCCCAATCCAATTTAGGATCGAGTATCTCAATCCAATTTAGGATCGAGTATCCAAATCCAATTAGGATCGAATATCCAAATCCAGTTAGGATCGAGTATCCAAATCCAGTTTAGGATCGAGTATCCGAATCCAGTTTAGGGTCGAGTATCCCAATCCAGTTAGGATCGAGAATCCGAATCCAGTTTAGGATCGAGTATCCGAATTCAGTTTATGATCGAGTATCCAAACCCAGTTTCAGATCGAGTATCCAAACCCAGTTTCAGATCGAGTATCCAAATCCAGTTAGGATTGAGTATCCCAATCCAAATTAGGATCGAGTATCAAAATCCAGTTAAGATCGAGTATCCAAATCCAGTTTAGGATCGAGTATCCGAATCCAGTTAGGATCGAGTATCCAAGTCTAGTTTAGGATCGAGTATCTAAATCTCTCGGGTCCAGAATCCAAATTTTCCTTAGGTCCAAAACCTAAAATCTCTTCTAAGTCCAGAACTTAGCTCGGGTCCAGAACCCAAATTATCCTTAGGTCCAGAACCTAAAATCTCTTTTAAGTCCAGAACTTAGCTCGAGTCCAGAATCCAAAATTATATTTAGGTCCAGAACCTAAAATTATCCTTGAGTCCAGAACTCGAACCGGGTCCAAAACCCAAAACCTCAATCATCTCAAAAATTAAGTCTTATTATTTTTCACTCTCTTTTACTAAAGTCTCAGTTCGTTCAAGCAGGAGGCAAACTGTAGACCCTTAATTTTTGACCCAGTCCGGTCTAATATATTTTAATTAGTCCAAAATAATTTTTGTGTTATCTTAATTAAATAATATTTATTTTAGTATTTAATTTTTATAATTAATAAATAATAATAATAAATAAATAAATAAATAAAAATCGGTGATGGAAAAATCGGCGATGAAAAAATTCGTCGACGAAAAACAGTGTTGGAACAAAATGATCTTGGGCCATTTCGCCCGCAGAATTTTTCTGAGGACGAAATGCCCAGCACGCCAACGCTCACAAATTTTCACTGCAATCCTCACAACAGTTTTTTCGCCAGCGAAATTTTTCTGCAACAGTTTTTTTTTTCCAGCAAAATTTTTTCGACGCAATTTTTTTCGAAATCAAATTCTATTTGGTTTCGGTTTCCTTTTCTTAATTAATGTTAGTTTCTGTAAATAAGTTGAATTAATCATCTAAATTTCCTATAAATAAGACTAAAAAAATAATACAGAAAGGAGGAGAATCGGGGGGATTAACAACAGAGGACTTTGGGAGGGAGAAGGAGAGAGGAATCGGACTTTAGACTGAAATTTTGAATTGGAACTTCAGAAATCGATCGAACTTTTAAAAGAGAAAGCAAGCAAGCAATCAAATCCATCAAAGGCAGCCATCTTGTCTTTGTCCCTGTTCATCCAAAAAGTAATTTTTGGTGGAACCAACAAATGAAGGTATGAATATCTAACCTCATTTTTTCTTTATAGTAGCTTGAATCATTAAATTATTTCTTTTGATTCTAAAAATCTTAGAACCCTAATTTACTTTTTCTAAACCTTAGAACCTTAAATCGTCTCCTCTATTTTCAAAAACCCTAAAATTACTTTTTTTTGTTTCTTCAAAATATTAAAACCATAATCTACTTTCCAACTTTCCAAAACCTTAAATCGTTTTATTAATTCCCGAAAACCCTAATCTATTTTTCAATTTTTCAAGACCTTAAAACCCTAAATTTAACTTACAGCTTCTAAAAATCACATAAAGCTTTATAAAACTATAAATTGTTTTTCCAAATTCTAAAATCAAATACATTCTCTGAAACAATAAAAATCCTAATTCAACTTCAAAACCAAGACAGTAACCCCAAACTAGCTAACCTTAAACCCTAGTTTTCTTAAACCCTAATTCCCTTAAAACCTTAAACCCTAATTTTCCTAAACCCTAATCCTTAAAATCTTATAAACCTAAATATTAAAATTCAACACAGTAAGCCTAAAAACAACAATCTAGTAGCTAATAATCATAAACCTAATGTTTTAAAGTATCCAAACCCTAATTTTATGATTTTACCACTCAAACCCTAATTTGGTTAATCAAAGAATCTTATCAATCTCTTAAATTATAAAATCTTAATCCATTTCAATTCCCTTAAAACTTACAGTAGCCTAAACCAATAAATTTCAAAACCCTAAATATTAATTAAAGAACTTTAAATGAGAAACAGTAACCCTAATTTATATCTAGACTTACTTTATTTTTAGATTTAATTATGTAGTTTATTATATGCTTTGATTTATTTAAGTTTAATGATTGATTTATTTAATTTATCATTGATGGATGTTTATTTTATATTTTGATTGATATCTTTGATGAATGATTTATTTATTATGAATGGATTATTTACTTTTATTGATTTATTTTTTATTTCCAAATGTTGTAAGAGGTATGTTTCCACTTTGTGGGTACCTCATTAGTTAAATATCATGTAATTTAAAATGCTTTTATATTTTAGACCAATGTAAAGGATATGTTTCTACCTTTTGGTGGGTGTCCTATTAGTTTAGACATGGATGATGTAAGGACATGTTTCCATCCTCGGATGGGTGTCCATTTATTTGTTTTGCTTGAACATTGCTTTGATTTTAATATAATGATGTTTTATTTTAATTGTTGCATGTATTATGGATAATATAATTATATTTAAGAATTTTATAATATTAAGACTTGTAAAGGAGGCCGGTTCTAATGAATCAGGCGTTGTGGGGGTGCTGGGCCATTTCTCACCTTCCCCACACGTACCCAACTTTTCCAACCCATTAGGGGATTGGGGATTCCTTAGGAATCGAGTCATCCACCTCTTTCTTTTTTTTCTGGCCCATCCGGGTGGCAACTCCATTTTCTCTAGACTTAGGTCCGTGTTCTCTAAGGACCCGAGCCTAAACAGTGCCGAAGTATCAAGAACCATTCCACCGGGAGTGGGGGCGAAAATCTCCGCTCACAGGAATGATGGCTCACATTTGGACCACCCCATATCATATCATTCACCCCTTCTTCAAGATAATTCATCACCAAATTATAAGACTCGATAGCGAAGAAGTATAGGTAGTTTAATGATAGGAAAATTACTCCCTTGTTGATGTGAATACGTCCTCAAACTCTAAAGTGTTGAAGAAACAAGATCAACTTTATAAATGGCTACATTCTTTCTCCATAGCTAGTTTTAAGACTTTGAAATTCACTAAGAATCTGAATCTTTGTTGTTACACCATAAAAGTAATCATAGAGCAATACAAATTTTACAAGAGAAGATGTTAGTAGAATATGCTTATTATTATTACTATAGATAACAAAATCAAACTCATGTGCATCTTCAACTTGGTGCACTTAGAGTTGAATCAAATCTTTAGCTTCTTCCACCTCCACTTATGGCACATCTTTTTCTTCCCCAAATTCTTCATCTCTTTCATCTATGGAAGATAGCATGGGATCATCTTTTGAAAATTCAAATGTGATTAAGTCTTCTTTAGTTAATTATTCAGCATAGATGATCTCCTCCTTACCCTCAACTTTGACTTTTGATTCCACCAAAAAAGCCTATATGCATTTTCTTCTTTGAGTAGAGCTTTAAGTTTTTCACAATATTTCTCAAAAGATTTCTCCTTTGGACGTTCTTTGGAAACCTTGTGGGGCTTACTCCTTTTTTGTGAATAAGCCAATGGTTCATCATATTCATCACTTACTTGCATTATCCTTAGGAATTGCTTAGCACGCTGAATAGGAGCATTGATTAACTACTTCCTTGTAAGTAAATGCTCAACCCATCCATCATTTTAGCCATTCTATCATGCTTCTTTTCTAGGGATTGCACCTCATTTAATATAGCTTGGAAAGGATCGACATTATCTTAAACATTTCGAGGTTGGTCTTCTATCTTAGAACATTTATCAAGCAACAAACAAGGGTTAATGAAATAAAAATTAAGAATTTCTTTCTTTACTCCCTTACGTGTTTCACTCAAGTGTAATATTCACTCAAGGACTCTCGTATTTACACTCAATTTCTCTGTACTCTCTCTTTTTTTTTCTTTATGATCACATTATCAATATCTCATCACCTTCTAATAGCTTACGGCCAAGGGTATGACCAAAATAGAGTTGGTACACCTGTACTAAGATTGGTACAATTGGACTACTGACTAAGATAAGAAAGGGTCGACCAAAATAAGGTTGGTCTGATTAGGAAGGGATTAGAAAATTTTAAATTTTTAGGCGGTAATGATCAAGGTGGAAAATACAATGGAAAAGTAAACGGACTAAGAATGGTATGGATGGACTATGTGTGGTTCGACAGGGACATGACCCTGAAAAATTTTTCAAATTTAGACAACAAAAATCGCAGTGGATGGTACAGTAAGAATTTAAATAGGACAAGATGCTTCGATCGGAATGGTAGTTAGTCTGATCGGGATGTAACTGAAGCAAATTTTGAAAATTTTGACAGTAGATTTCACAATTGGTGGTACGACCAGAATGTGGGCGAGACAGATATGGTCCAACTGGGATAATAGTGGTCCTACCAAGAAGTACTCAAGAAGTTCAAAGGTCAAATATTTTCACTTCGAATTTTTTGGAATTCCTTGCAACCTTTCAAATTCTATTTGTAGAAACATTAGTTCTAAAGTATGATTTGAAGATAATAAACACAATTGATCACTTATTTATTTTTTAATTTTCTCTCTTTTTTTTTTAAAATTCAACCAACACACTTGCAATAAAGGGAAACTTTCATAATTTTGATTAGCCTTTGAACTAAGTTTTGGGGCTAACAAAGATAATAGAAAAAGACAATTGATTTGAAATTCAATTGAAATTTGACAAACCCGCACACAAGATGTTAAATGGAAAGAACAAGGTAAGAATTTTTTTTTAGGGATTTTTGTTTTAGAATAGGAGCAACAAAGGATACAAAAAGAGGTAATAACAAGAACACAATATAAAATAGGCAAACAAAAAAGACAAGAACACAAGAAAATAAGAAAGGAATTGAAATTCAATAAACAATAGACAAAAGGAAGGATAAAACATTATTTAGAGCCTTACTCTGATACCAAACTGATGTGAACCCACAAGAACAATGCTTTGGATGCCTTTAGGCTTGGTTCAATTCCATTAGAAAGCTAAATTAAGTTACCAAGAAACCTCAATCCAATTCCAACTAATGTGGAAGAGAACTCTGGTATATAAATCACTCAAGTTATTAACTTTTTTGATACTTTTGATTCAACAAGAATCAAGACAAGAGATATTCCTTTCCAGAACCAAAAGTTCTATAATTTCATTCAAAAGATTCAAAATCTCTCTTACAATGTTCATAAGAGTGTTTAAATATGCCAAATTGTTGGATGCCCTAGTTGGCTTATTTAGGAACAAGCTTATCATCTTCTTGTTCTTATAAAAACTATCATAAAACCTACTTAAACCAACCCCAAACTTTCTTTGGGCCATACACAACCTTTAGCCCAATTGCAAGCATAAAACAAAAGTCCAAACATAAATATAATTTCAAACATATAACCAAATAAAGTAGATGCAAGATGGCTAAGGACATGGCAACCCCAAATGGCCCATTGATAACTTAGTCTAGATGGTCTTCACTTTTTATAGTTGGGATCCACTTTGGGCTTGAAGTGAACTAACTTGGCTAAAAGAACCCGTGAGATTGTGGCCGGAACCTTTCTTCACACACTCTTCAATTTGTAGCTTGATCCATCCTACGTATCTTGATCCATCCAAATGGTCTTATGTAGATATTAGATTATAGGCTTGAAATTTCCAAGATATTGTGGAATATTCTTTAAATTTTTGGTTCTCTTATTTGTTTTAGCATGATTTCTCGCATCCGGACCCATATCACATCAGTTTTCTTTTGCCTTTTTTTTTTTGATGAAAAAGGAAAATAAAAGAAAAAAAATAATGTTAAAAAATAATCCTTAAATTATTGTATAAATTTATTTTTTCTTATATCAAAAATTAAAATTAAAAAATAAAGATTACAGTGGTGTTTGATGACACTATTTAATATTTAAAATTAAAAATTTTTTACCATTTAATTGTTTTAAATTATTTAACACTACATTTAAATTATAGTATTCTCATGGCTTAAATAACATGTCATGACATATCATGCCATGTCAAATGATTGAGATAATATGTTGTATAATATTATGATTCTAATAATTTTTTTACGCAGATGGCCCCATTTTAAATTTTATCGAACACTTCATCCATTATAAAATTGCAGTCCCATATTTTTTTAGCATTTTAAAATAAGAGTCAACTTTCTATTTTGAGTTTTAGATATTATATACGTTTTCAATTGTACCCTAAATTAATTAGCATGTGATTTAATGTTGAGAAGCATTTTCTATAAAATTATTAATTCTAATTTTATCATTATTAATTATGAAAGATAAATAATATAAATAAAGTTTGAATATTGATTTATTTTTCTTTGAAAATTCTTTTTTCTATATTCTCTATAAATATGTGTCTATTAAATTGGTTGTTATTTCTGTGATAATATTTTCATTATAATTTTATTTTACTAAATCAAGTTTATAAATTATTTAGGAGTACATGTGGAAGAATATGAGAAAAACTATAATTAAATTAATTAAATTACTTTTTTAAACTGTGTGCAATAAAAATAAAAATATAATTTTAAGATAGAGTGAGTATTATTTATCCCAAAATCCTCACTCCAATAAAGCATAATATTCTTTTTTTTTTGAAGAGGAAAGCATAATATTCTTTCTAGTTCAAAATATTATTAATTATAAAATTTTAAATTTATTCTTATTTATTATATCCTTTTAATTTTAATATTTAATAATAATAAAATTTTTTAAAAGAACAATTACATAAATTATTATAATTTTTTTTATAAAATTTATAATTATTAATTATTACCTTGATATATTGCTTATTATTCAATCGCATTTTATCCCTGATTAACTTATCTTTGGTTAAAAGGTTTTCTCCTCCCTTGCGCCATTGGTTTTTCTCAACCAAAGATCTGATTCTATGGCTGCCAGTGGCCTCCTGGTCGCCGACCGCCCTAGATCTTTATCATCTCTTTATATATACATTATTAAGGATTTTATTTTGGTGTTTTTGGCAGCAGATCATTTTGATCTTGCCTTTTTCCCTTGTGGATTTGGGCTCTCTTTTTTATTTGCTCTACAAATCTCTCTCTGATCGATGCTAAATGATAGAAGGATGCTTTACTGTTCTAGGATAGTTTTTTGTTTAGGTCTTTTTTATTCTTCTAGGATCCTTTATGGATCTTGTTCCCTTGGATCTCACTAAGCTTTTTCAATCATCTTTATGGCCTGAGATCGGCTGTTTTATTAGTCCAGATTAGGATAGTTTATCTGATGAATTTACATTGTTCTTCTTCTTTTTCCTGTTTATGTGTTGATCTTCCATCATGTTTTTCCTCACCATGATGATGATGTTACTGTTTTTGTTATTTGTTTCTGGTTTGTATTTTCTCTAGTTGTTATTGTATCCAGGGGCGGAGGCAGGTGGGGTCGTGTGTGGGCTGACGACCCCATGCCGGCCGCCGGAGATGTTAACCGGGGATCGAGCTGTGTCCCTCAGTTCCTCAGTCTCTTAGTCCCAGCCCCCCTCAGCCCCCCCTTCAGCCAGAACCCCCTGCCATGCACCTTAGTTTTTTTTTCAGCCCCTCTTAGCCTCCTTCAGCCAGGTTCTGGCTCCGCCACTGATTGTATCTGTGTTTTCTTTATTTTTTTGGATTTTGTTATACTGTTGTTATAATTAAGGAAATCTTAACTATTCCGATAAAAAAAATTATTACCTTGATATGTAAATTTTATTCTTTTCAGTAAAAAAATATCCTCTAAAATTATAACATTTACCGACCTCACATGACAAAAGTGACAAGCTGTGAATGTTAGCCACGCCATTTGATGTGGCACATTATATCATACAAATTATAATGTCAATGATTGAGGTGATATGTCATACCAATTTGCTATTTTTGATAGATTTTTGGTCAGATTATCATAAGTGACATCTAATTAAAAAAAAATTATAATTAGCCATTGGATCAGAAAAATTTTCAAATTTAGTAATGTGGTCATTTATCCCAATTTTATTGATAATATTAATTTAATAATACTATCATTGTTATATTGTTATATATTACATATTATTAATTATTATTTCTTAATAGTAAATCTTAAATGGTATTAAATTAATTTTATTATAACTTAATATTTATTAAAATGAAATCAATTATCAGTTTATAATTATCTTAATATAAAATACTACATTTTTTTTTGGTCTTCTCTTAAAGATCTAATTGTACGCATTGAGATTTGCATATTAAGTTAGGTAGGTATATTGTATTATATAGATTGCCAAAGAAATGAAGCTTATGATTCTATTTTGCATGTAGAGTTAGCATTAGATTAATAAATATAAATATTGTTGAAAATTCATGTTGAAGATGAATTAACCTTTTTATGGACTTTTCTTAACAATAAAATTATTTAATTTTTCAGCTATCAATTTTAAATATCTCTGAAATTAAGGTAAGTCATAAAAAGAGGTTTTAATAATTTGGTGTTATTATTGCATATATGATTATATTTATTGATAATTATTATTTTAATATAGTGGTAAGATGAAGCATTATTAGTTATAGCTTCACTCATATCAATTATATTCCCAATGCTAAAAAATATAATAATTGACTAAAATTTGCAAAAATATTTAAACTTTATGGATAATGTGGATAAATTTATAAAAACAATGCATCTATCAAAATCTAATTCGATAACTATTTGCAAAAATTTTAAATATTAATTTTTCTTTCCTAAATTAACTTTAGTCAAATAATCAAATTATAAAATCCTGAATTTCTTATTAAAATGCCATCAACCTATAACAATAAAGTTGTAATAATCTGAATTTTCAATAAAGTACCAAATGGTATACCAAAAAAAAGTTTTAATAATCTGAATTTTTAATTATTATAAAAACATCTTTTTATAAAAAAATATTAATATGTATTTTAATTTTATTTGATTTATTATATATTAAGTCATAACCTAGTGAAATTTAAATTCTCTGTCACCAAGTGGTTTCCATTTTCTTATTATAATTTTTATATATATAGACACATATATTACTAGGTTATGAGTATAGCGTAGATTTAATTTTTTTTAAATATCTTTATTTTAATATATTATATTAATTTTTATATTTTTATTTTAAAAATATTATTTTTGATTATTATTTTTACCAAAGTGTAAATATTAAATATAAAAACAAAGAATAAACACACACTTTAAAATTGTGACACCACGCGTATGTCGGACGATTTTTGCCATTTCAAGCTTGTTTGATATTTGATTCGTGCGATTCAAGTTGCGTTGGATTTGTTATCATGTAGCCTTTCATTTAGAGGAAAAATTGAGGATTTTTTTATCAAGTCCAAAAATGAAGATTCTTGGGTCGTTTTAGGCCCTCAACGCCCATTGGGGCCTTTCCGAACTCCGATTTGTAAGATTCTAATTTTGTTGAAACCATAATCATATGAAATTTAATTTAGGTGAAAAATCAAGAGTTTACAATTCCCTAGGTAAAATGATCCTCTCACTCTCTTTTCATTCTTCATTACCCTTACATTAGACAGTCAAACTAACTGAAGCATCATAGTCTCTCCAAAGGAATTCGATATCTCTCTGTCTTACATGTACGAAAGCCCAAACCAGAGCTCTAGGGAGCAATCGAGGCTCATTCTGGTATCATTGATGCAGTGAGCGTAGATAGGCTATCTACTAAAATAATGGACAAAACCTTGGATTTGTTCCCAGATCTACACACAAACACTAGGACATCCCCCTACCTAGTAAGCATCTTACTACATTCATGTACTTTCGGACCCTCTCATGGCCTCATACCAAAACCTCCACTAGACCCAAAATATCTTGCCTAACATTACCTCAGCCTCTGGCTTCGCAGGAAGAGCCTTGACCATTAACCTAGCAACCATTCCAGCCTCGCTCCCAGAAAACTTTGCCCTTAGAACCCCAGCTAACATCGTTTCGATGGCTTAGGTAGCTTTTGCTGTACTGCAATCCCCAGGGCTGATCGAGCAAATAGCTTGAGAGTTAACTACCACCCTCCAAAACTTTATTGCCATTATAACACAACAGAATAATCCACCACCACCTCGACTAACCCAAGAGCTACCACTACAACCAACTTAGGAGTATGACCCATCCCAACCTGACATACCTAACCTAACTTGACATCTCCAGGAGTGGACAAGGTCTCAAGAGCAAGAGCCATTAGCTTGCAAGCAACTTTTCCCTCCTGAGCTTGCAGCCCATAGGGCCCTTCCCTGTCCGACCACAATTGACCTTGGGAAGACCAAACTCACCCCATTGAAATAGAGGCCCTCATCGACAAGCGCATGAAGAAGGTGCAAAGACGAAATGCGCTCCAATATGACACCACCCTTAGGTCTTTACTTTAAAGTTATTCTACCCTTCGAAGTCCTAAAATTCAAGGAGTACAATGGGTATGTCAACACCTTCTATAGCATGGCCTTAGTTCACACCACATCTGATGCCGCCCTTTGTAAAATCTTACCTAAGACGCTGGCGACAATGCACAACTATGGTACAAGAACCTAAACTTGGCTATATCTATGATTTTTTGCAGCTCTCTGAGCTATTCATTAATAAGTTCATAGCCTTAATAGATCTAGGCTACACCTCGGCGGATCTATTGAAAAATATGCAAAAAAGCGATGAGAAGCTTAGAGACTATATCCAAAGGTTCAACAAGGCCATAGCAAATATCCCGAACATCAACTTGGAGCAGGCAATAGAAGTTTTGGTAAGAAATACAAGATGCTCTAAGTTCACAGACTCATTGATAAAGAGCAAACCTGAAAGCTTCGTGAACCTGATGTTAAGGGCTTATAAGTACATTCACTTAAATGAAGGTCGCCGCCTCTGCAAAGACTTAAAAGACTTGCATAGAAGTCGAGCTTCCGACACTAGTAAGGAATCCTCGAAAGATGAACCCCCCAAGAGTTTGAAGAGTATACCTTAAGGGAGGGATAATCACTAGAGCTCGAGCAATAACTCCACTTGCGAAAGCTCGCAGAGAGTCTACCATGTTGACGATGCTCTACTAAAATAGTTCATCCCCCTCAACTGCTCTTCCATTGACACCCTAGGATGGCTAAAGAAAAATGATTGAGTAAATTAGCCTAAGCGCCTAAGGAAGGGGGGTAGAGAGAGACAGTTCCTACTACTATTGTTTCCATTATGACCACAGCCACAACACAGATGAATGCTTTGCACTGAAAAGGGAAATCAAGAATCTAGTTAGAACATGAGAACTCAAGCAGTTCATGGAAAAGGCGAACCTCACCCAATCCATAAAGTCTCACACAGCTATAGGAAAACTCCAATAGGAGTCATGTCTTGAAAAGAGGTCATCTAGCTGAGTCACTCAGTCTACACCTCACATAGTATGCTTAGGCAGGTAATTATTTTTGTAACTCTCCCCTTTTATTTAATAGTTTTTGAAATGCATATGTAAACTCCATATGTAAACAAGATGAAAGAAAGACCGAGCTAATGAACCCATTGCATCACTAGCTGAGAAATAGAGTGCCCAGTGTATAAATGCCTCGAGCATGCTAAATAAAGTCATGCCCTGAATATCCTAACACTAACAGAGTGCGTAGCACACTAAACAAAGCCATTCCCTAAGTACACCAATAATAACAGAGCGCCCAGCACACATTATGTTCCAAGCAAGCTAAACAAAGCCATGCCCCAATCACACTAATAATAACAGAGTACCTGGCACACGTCGTGCCCCGAGCATACTAAACAAAGTCATGCCTCGAACATGCTAATAATAACAAAGTGCTTAGCATGTAAGTGCCTAATGCATGTTGTACCCCGATCATGCTAAACAAAAGCCGTGCCCTGAGCACACCAATAGAAACACGAAGCAAAAAATATATAAAAAATTAAATTAAGTGGTCACCCTACCACCATCATGCACCAAAGATCGATAAAAAATCAAGCCACCACAAACAACATATCACCAAAAGGAAAAGAGCAAAAAACAAAATACAAGTAACAAAGCTAAGTTCAGAACAAGAACTTAATTTCATTAAAAGAAGGAGAATTCCCACAATGTAAGAAGGGCTCAGTCTTTACAAGCATGTTACTAGACCATCACCCATAAATAAACTTCCTACAACAGAGATGTACAAAAAATTTCAAAAAACCTTGGACCTCGTCCTACTGGTCCCCTTCTTTTTTGTCCTCCTAATCTTCATCATTGATGCGTGCCGTTAGCTATATGCAATTACCGCAAGTGCACGGGTTGCTCAAGTAATATAGTAGTGAGTGAGTGTCGTTCCTTGGGGACAAGGCCAAGTACTAGTGCAAATCTTAATCGTTGTTTAGTGAATTAATAGTTGTGTGATGCGTTGTAACTAAAATCAACTAATTAATGAATGAAAGGAAATTAAATGCTGTGCACAAAAGATTTATAATGATATTAATAGAACTATCCAGATATTGAATCCCCCTAGCCTCAATAATATTTATAAACAATCCATTCAACTAAATCGTTTAATCAAATTGAATTGGCATTCCTCTAACTTAGATTAAAGCCTCTCTCGAGTGGATTAATCCCTAATTACTAAGTAGAGTGCCGGAATCTCTTCTCAAAACACAATTAAATAGGTCATGCATTAAGGACAAGGAACTATAAACCAAAGGATCTTGTAGGTCTATCTCTAGCACCCCAATCAATCATCAATCCTTATGAGTATTCAATTCACATCAAGCTTTCTCAAGTCAATAATATGAAAATAATAACCAATCAACAAGCATGCTATTATCAATTGGAAATAACAACAAGTATCATAAGAATAAAACAACTCAATTAATTGATTCAACTTAATACAATTGTTTTAATTCATACAAATTGGCTAGGGTTCATCAATATCTAGATAGAGAAAGGTTTAGTTCATATTAACAGCTACAAAAACAGAGTAAGATAAATGAGTAAGAGAAACCAAACAATTCATGGCAGTGAATCTGTATTTCTTCACTTGAGCTCTTGATTCTTGGTTTAGGACTTGAGTATGGTGTTGTTCTTCCTTTAATCTCAGCTCAAGACCATTCTCCTTGCTCCAGCAGATGGCTCTTCCTTCTCTTCTTTCTTATCTGTTTCCAGCAATGCTCCAGCAAAAACTGCTGTTCTTCTCTTCCTCTTCTCTTTTTATTTTCCTCCAAATCTCTAGCCCATGCTTCCAGCTCACTAATCCCATCCATTGTCTACCACTTTCCCTTGGTTCATCACTCTTTTCCCTGATTTAGGCAAGCTCTCCTTTTCTTGTTCTTTCTTTTTGACAAAGGCCAGCTATTGTCCCCCACTTATTCCCCAATCAGTGCAAAGAATCTCACTTTTCGACAGGTGACACGACCACTGACACGCCCGTGTTCCTGGGCGTGTTATAGGCACTGTGATCTTGAACCAAAGGCACGTCCAATGACACGCCCGTGTTCCAGGGCGTGTCATAGCTACTGTAAGTCTGAATAAAAGGCACGTTTCTTGGCACGCCCGTGGTCCCGGGCGTGTGACAGCTACTGTGAGTCTGGATGAATTACACGCTCATTGACACGCCCGTGGTCCTGGGCGTGTCGCAGCTACTGTGACTTTGGGTAAATAGCACGATCATGAGCACGCCCGTGGTCCTGGGCGTGTTGAAGCTACTGTGACTCTGGACAAATGGCACGTTTGGTGACACGCCTATGCAACTGGGCGTGTCATATCCACTGAATGTAGTAACAGGGGCACGCCTAACGACACGCCCGTGTTCGTGGGCGTGTCCATTGGCTGATTTTGCTTTTCTTTCTTCTACTTTCATCCGTAATTGCTCTGAAATGACCAAAAGCCTCAATTTATCGAGAATTCCTGAAATTATTCTTAAATTGCACTTTAAACAAACAAATTAAACTCAATTTGATAATAATCATATTAAGAAATGGGAATAAAATATCATTAATTGTGTACTTATCAAATTCCCCTACACTTGAGTTTTTGCTTGTCCTCAAGCAAACTAAATTACTGTAATAAGCATAAATGACAGACTCCCTCTATATTCAAAAAGAAAAATAAAGTTTTGACAATACTCGAATCGGATAACCTCACTTTTTCAATCAACATAATTCACAATCATAACAGCTGAATCAAGAAGTTTCAAAATAAAAATTTCACATACCTAAAACCTAAAAATCCAGAGTTAAAAATTTGAGCATAAAATTCCAGCAAATTCAAATGCCATGAACAAAGTGTGAAAAACGTGAGTTTTCTCTTAAGCATTCTAACCCTCAAATTTATTAGTATTATTATATTTTTATTTTTATTTTATTTTTATTTTTATTTTTATTATATTATATTTTATTTTATTTTTTTATATGTTTTAAGGAGCCCGACTTGTTTGAACTGATACCAGCCTTTTGACGCGAAGGTAAACATTTGTGATGCCGACCCCCGGTTACTCAGCCAGAATCACCGTTCAAATGGCTACTAGCACTATTCATGATTCTAACTCATTTGTAGTCAAAATCAGCGGAACAGGGAAAAATTTTCAAAGCTCCTTAGAATTATTTATTTTTATTCGAGGGTTATAAACTTAAGGGTCGTACCAAGTCCGACTCAAGAATCTACAGAATTGTATTATGCTAAAAAATGTAACTAAGGTTTCAAATTTTAGTAATGTTCCAATTTCCATCGATCCACAACTTAACTATACCCATTACAATCGATCCTCAACAATTGATCGAAATTACTAAGTTAACCTCAACAAGAAATTGTCATTTAGGAAATTTCAAATTAGTTTAACATGTAAAGGGAAATCACATCAAATTATACTTATCATAACAATTTAGCTTACTTAGCAGGCATTGATTGAGACGAATGAATAAAAAAAAATGAAGTAGAAATTTATTCAATAAAGTATTTCAATAAAGTATACCTCTCCCCCTTACTTAAGATGAACATTGTCCTCAATGTGTGCGCAAAACATGAAACAATGAAGATAGATAATTACTGCCCTTTTCCAAGTCCATGAGTGGATGAAAATGAGTACGGTGCCAAGAGTGCGGTGAAGGAGATTTGGCATCAAAATAGTATTCTACAATGCACTCAAAACAAGGTTAATATATATAAATAAATAAAGAAACGAAATAATGCTAAAGAAAATAATAATAATACTACTCCAAAAGCACGTAAAAGAAGAAAAACTAAAAAGCATATTAAATAAGTAAAGAAATAAAGGACGACATAAACATAAAACAAAAATGTGCTAATCACTGCTGGTCTCATCATCATCGGAGACATCAACTGGTGGAGAGGGTTCCGGTGCAGGTGTAGGTGCAGCTGCTGGTGCACGGGCAGGTGGCTGATAGGGTGGAGGTGGTGGCTGCGAAGGGTGAAATCCCTGATATCGCCAGAACTCCAACATGGATTGCTCTAGCCACTGTCGCCTCAAGATCTCGTGATCTAACTGGGCTTGGAAGTCTTCCTGCTGGATTAGAATCATATTCTGGTTTAGAGCGATATTGTTTATCATACCTTCCATCCGACACATCTGACGCTCAAACTCGGTGGGTTTCCTGTCATCATCCCACTCCTCATTGATTGACTGGCGCCAATCTTGGAATGCAGGAGGCTGGACAAAGGAAGGCCCGGCAGAAGAAGAAGGTGCAGCAGCATCAGATGGTCCAGCAGCAGAAGGTCCAGCAGGATAATCCGACGGTGGAGGTGGTGGTATATCGGAGGGAGGAGCGGAAGGAGCTGCCTCTGGTAAATCTGAATCCATAGGAGCAGCCCGCAGCCCAGCTACCTGTTCCCTGTTCAACCTCTTTAGTGTGTCCATACCCAATATCTTGGGCATACCGTCCACCGTCATCGGGAGGCAACCATCTAACACTCCCAGCCGTTGAGCAAGTCTCGTGACATACATGCCACCATGTAAAGCACCTGAAGCTCCCTTCCTAGACTGCTCATGGAAGAAATGGGTGATGGCATGGGCCACATTGCACCGGGTCTTATGTTGCATGCAGTGCAGAAAGAACAGATCCCTCAAGGTCACCACCCCTGTACTGCTCAATCTGGCTGTAAGTGTGTAAACCAACAAGTTATGCACCACCCGGCATGGGAAAGAACTGAAGTTGGATGCTTTGGAGACCTTAGGCTGATATCTATCTGCAGTGGGTGCAAAGTCATGCCAAATCCGAGGCGGAACAACATCATACTCAGCAAAATCCACCTCGGAACTGAGATGATCGGTGGTTTGGACCTCCTCTGCAGTATACAACCCGAGATGTACCCCAAGGTCGTTTATGCTCATGTGGAACCTCTGTCCTCCCAGTCGGAATTTAATTGTCGGCTCAGTGATGGAGATTTTGGTCTTCTGGAACTGAAAGGTGCAGTAAAACTCAAGTGTAAGCTCTCGGTATGAAGGCTCGTGGATAGAGAAGAGCTGTCCCCACCCCGGTTGATCAATCATCTCTTTCACTTCTGCAGCAATATTAACCATTTCCATAGCCTCCCAGTCTAGGTACCGAGGTGCCGACCATTCTTTGTTGCCAAACAACTCGAACCGTCGTCGTTCCTCGCTGTTGGAGAATTTGAGGCACTTATGTCCCGCCATGAATTTAGAAGTTGGGCGGGTAGCAGGCTGGCTGGAACTGCCCTCCCCTCGGGCCCGTTTGGCTGGAAGCTGTGACGATGATTGCTTGCGAGGGCCCATTTTCGATAAATCTGCAAGAATAAATTTAATGGTTCGTCAATAACGAAAGCATACCAACATGCAGGCTAAACAACGCAATCCGCTAGAACCAAATACCTCAATTAATTGCAAGCAATAAACCAACCCGAACGATAAACACACATTAAAGCCAATCACCAAATCAACATATTATCCATAAACCACAAGTAACTGGTTTTAATCAAACAATTTCAAAACCAACATTTTATTCAATTTCAAATAACACAACAAAATGACACAAATGATTATTTGATCAACATATTATTCATAAATCATAAGTAATGAGAATCGAAACAATCATTTGATTAATCAACACAATAATAACACAACGGAATAACACAAATGAATAATTAACAAAACAATTCAAAATTAAAACAACATATTATTTGATGAAACAACAATTCAAAACAAAACTAAAATCAAACAAATCCCAAATCAAATGGTAGTTCAAAACGACAATGAAAATCAAACGCCACAGAAATTGAAAAACACCATAATAAAGCAAACAATTCACGAAATTTCAAATTTCATGATAAACACAAGTAATTACAAGAAATGTATATGAAAAACGAAAGAAAAAAAAACTAAACAAAACAAAGAAAAATCGAAAAAAATTAGATTTCGTACCTGAAATCGCAAATCCGATGGAAAAACGAGAGAGCACACACAAATAATGCAAGCCCGGGAGTAAAAATCGGTCAAAACTGAATGGGTGTATGAATTAGCCGAGAAAAATGCAGAAAATTTGAGAGAAAACGAGAGAGAATGAGAGAAAATTTTTGGTTTTTCGGAAAAATGGGCGTGGGGCTATATATAGAAAACGTCAACACGCCCAGAGACACGCCCGTGTTGATGGGCGTGTCCCTTGATTTAAAAACCAGTTTACGTGACACGCTCTTGGACACGGGCGTGTCTTTGGGCGTGTCATAGCTACTGGATGAAATTTCAATTTACACGCCCATAAACACGGGCGTGTTCATGGGTGTGTCATTCATTCTGTGACACTCATTCAAACTACACGCCCACTAACCTGGGCGTGTTCCTGGGGGCGTGCCCAGTTCAAATTTCAAATTTCAAAATTTTTTTTTTAATAAATGCGACACGTCCATGGACACGGTTGTGTCCATGGGCGTGTAATGGCTACTGTTTAAAAACATGAAACGACACGCTCATTGACACGGGCATGTCCATGGGCGTGTAGTAGCTACTGTCTGAAAAGATAATTTACACGCCCACTGGCACGGGAGTGTTCATGGGCGTGTAATAGCTACTGCCTGAGAAACCTAATCACACGCCCACAGACACGGGCGTGTCCATGGGCGTGTTATCAATTTATTCACCAAAAATCAAATTCTCTCTGCAACTTCAAATTAGGTAAAACAACACCCTCCCCTTCAAGAAAAGAAAGTGAAAACAAAATGACAAAACAAACCAAAAACATAAAGACGGTGGGTTGTCTCCCACCCAGCACTTCTTTAACGTCGTATTAGTTGGACGGTTGGACGAATGTCCCTAATCTTGGAGGTGCAAAACCTCCTTGAAGGCCTGTATTTCTCCTCCAAAATAAGATTTGAGCCTATGCCCATTGACTTTGAAAACTCCTTTTTCCGGGTGGCTTATTTCAACCACTCCGTAAGGGAAAACTTCCTTGACAGTAAAAGGACCGGACCAACGAGATTTCAACTTACCTGGAAAGAGTCGGAGCCTTGAATTATACAGCAATACCTGATCTCCTACTTGAAACTCTTTCTGTTTCTTTATGTGAGCATCATGCCATCTCTTGGTACGTTCCTTGTACATCCTTGCATTGTCATACGCTTGCAACCTCCACTCGTCTAGTTCATTCACCTGTAATTTTCGCTTTTCACCTGCACAAGCTAGATCAAGGTTAATCTGTTTTATTGCCCAATATGCATGATGTTCTACCTCAACAGGTAAATGGCAAGCTTTTCCATATACTAATCTGAATGGTGTAGTGCCTAAGGGAGTTTTAAAAGCAGTTCTGAAAGCCCATAGGGCATTGTCCAATTGCTTGGACCAATCCTTTCGGGATCGCTCAACAGATTTTTCCAGAATTCTTTTGATCTCCCTATTTGTGTTCTCGACTTGGCCACTAGTTTGGGGGTGATAGGGAGTAGCAAACCTGTGTGTAACTCCTAATCTATTTAAAACCTTTTCAAGCTGAGTATTACAAAAATGAGTACCCCTATCACTGATAATTGCTTTTGGCGTGCCAAATCGAGAAAATAATTTCTTCAAAAATTGCACTACAACCCTAGCATCATTGGTTGCCAAGGCTTGGGCTTCAGGCCATTTAGACACATAATCAATAGCTACCAGAATATATTTATTGCCAAAAGAGTTTGGAAATGGTCCCATAAAGTCAATTCCCCAAACATCAAAAATTTCACAAACTAGGATCCCATTTTGGGGCATCTCATCACGAGAGGAAATGTTTCCAGCCCTTTGGCATTGATCACAGCGAACTACAAATTCGTAGCTATCTTTAAACAAAGTGGGCCAATAGAATCCTGATTCTAGCACCTTTTGAGCAGTTCTATTGGCCCCCATATGACCACCAGCTGGTCCGGCATGGCATTCACTAAGGATGTTCATTGATTCGGGCCATGCCGCACATCTTTGGATCATGTGATCCTTACATAACTTAAACAAAAAGGGATCCTCCCAAAAATAATACTTTAGATCAGAAAAGAATTTCTTCTTTGCTTGATAAGTTAGGTTCTTAGGGAGTTCCCTAACAGCTAAGTAATTTGCAAAGTCTGCAAACCATGGTGTTTCAAAATTTAAACCACTTACCTCACTTACCATAGCATATAGCTGTTCATCGGGAAAGTGATCATCAATGTCCCCTTCTTCAAGTCTCTCTAGGGTTGGATTCTCCAGGCGAGAGAGATGATCTGCTGCAAGATTTTCGGCTCCCTTCTTATCTTGAATTGTTAAGTCGAATTCCTGCAACAACAAAACCCATCTGATTAGTCTAGGTTTAGCATCAACTTTTGCGAATAGATACCGTAAAGCTGAATGGTCTGTATACACAATCACCCTTGACAAGATTAGATATGATCTAAACTTGTCAAAAGCAAAAACCACAGCTAGCAGCTCTTTCTCTATAGTTGTGTAGTTGGCTTGGGCTGCGTTCAAGGTCTTGCTCGCATAGTAGATTGGCTGGAAGTGTTTCTCTTTGCGTTGGCCCAAGACTGCTCCAACTGCAAAGTCACTTGCATCACACATCAGTTCAAATGGTAGATTCCAATTAGGAGCTACCATGATTGGAGCATGGGTCAATTTCTCCTTCAGGGTCGTGAATGCTCTCAGACATTCCTCATCAAAAGTAAAATTGACATCCTTCTCAAGGAGTCTTGTCAATGGACGGGCTATCTTAGAGAAATCTCGAATAAACCTTCGATAAAAACCCGCGTGCCCTAGGAAGCTTCTGATGGCTTTCACAGATGTGGGTGGTGGTAGCTTCTCAATAATGTCTATCTTTGCCCGATCCACCTCAATGCCTTTGCTTGAAATCTTGTGTCCCAACACGATTCCTTCTTGAACCATGAAATGACACTTTTCCCAATTCAGCACCAAATTTGTTTCCTCACATCTCATCAAAACCCTCTCAAGGTTTTCCAAACACTTTTCAAATGAGCTGCCATAGACTGAGAAATCATCCATAAACACCTCCATAATATCCTCTATTAGCTCATCAAAAATTGCTATCATGCACCTTTGAAAAGTTGCTGGTGCATTACACAACCCGAATGGCATTCTTCGATATGCAAATGTCCCATATGGGCAGGTGAATGTAGTCTTCTCTTGGTCTTTCGGTGCAATGGGAATTTGAAAATAGCCTGAAAGGCCATCCAAAAAGCAGTAGTATTCATGGCCGGATAACCTCTCCAACATCTGATCAATGAAGGGTAAAGGAAAGTGATCCTTTCTAGTTGCATCATTTAATTTTCTGTAGTCAATGCAAACCCTCCAACCAGTAACTGTTCTTGTTGGAATCAGCTCATCATTTTCATTAGGGATCACAGTCATCCCTCCTTTCTTCAGCACTACTTGAACTGGGCTCACCCAAGAACTATCCGAGATCGGATATATAATCCCTGCATCAAGTAGTTTTATCACTTCAGCCTTAACAACATCCTTCATCTTTGGGTTCAGTCTCCTCTGTGGTTGTACTACTGGCTTGAATTCATCCTCCATCAGTATCTTGTGAGTGCAATAGGATGGACTAATCCCCTTGATATCTGCTATCTTCCAAGCTATCACTTGCTTGTGTTTCTGCAACAACTGGATGAGTTGTTCTTTCTGCTCAGAAGATAGGTGGGAACTCAAAATTATGGGCAATCTCTTTTTCTCTACCAAAAACCCATACTCAAGGTGATCCGGAAGAGGCTTCAGTTCCAAGTTTGGTGGATCAATCACCGACGGTTTTGGCTTTTCTTCCTTGGGCATTTCAATGGTTTCATATGCCCTGCATTTGAATGATTTGCTTGCTTCAAGAAAAGCAAGCTGCTCCATTGCTTCTTCACCCTCAATATTTTCCTGCAATAAACACAACTCAAGGGGATCCTTGGAAACAATGTTAGTTAAACAGTTTACGGTCTCATGCTCAACAACATCATTGCATGATTCCGCCTCATCAATTGAAAGTGAATGTTTCATGGCGTCATGTATCCTAAAAATTACTTTCTCCTCACCCACTCTCAAAGTCAATGTGCCGTCATGAACATCAATGAGAGCACGGGCTGTATTCAAAAATGGCCTACCAAGAATAAGCGAAACATCCACATCCTCATCAATATCAATGACAACAAAATCATTGGGGAAAATGAAATCCCCGACTTTTACCAACACATCTTCTATTATGCCACGAGGGTGGACTACCGATTTATCGGCAAGTTGGATGGTCATGAGTGTTGGTTTAGGTTGACCAATGCCTAGCTCTTTAAACATTTTATAGGGCATAACACTTATGCTAGCCCCCAAATCAGCTAAAGCACTTTTAACCTCAAGATTACCTATAAAACATGGAATGGTAAAACTACCTGGATCTTTTAATTTCTTAGGTAATCTTCTTTGCAGAATTGCTGAACTTTTTTCAGATAAATGCACTAAAGATACTTCCTCAAGTTTCCTTTTGTTAGAAAGGATATCTTTCAAAAATTTAGCATACTTAGGCATTTGTGACAAAGCTTCAGCAAATGGAATGTTAATATGCAATTGTTTAAAGAGTTCAAGGAACTTACCGAACTGAGCATCAATCTTGTCCTTGTTCAGTCTTGCCGGATAGGGTACTCTAGGTCGGTATTCCTTCACATTGGGGCTGCTTGCTTGTGGCTGTTTCTCTCTTTCTCCTTCAAGTGCAGCTTTCTCTCCCGAAGTGGTAGGAGGATCATCTTCTTTTTCTTTTTCTTGTTCTCCAGCCCTCTTCTTTTCCACATTTTCATTGATCTCTTTACCACTCCTTAGCGTAATTGCCTTCAGTTGCTCCTTAGGGTTGGCCTCAGTGTTGCTAGGTAAACTTCCCTGTGGTCTCTCACTGAGCAATTTGGCAATTTGCCCCACTTGATTCTCCAAATTGTGAATGGAGGCTTGTTGATTTCTAAGGGAGGTTTCAGTTGATTGAAACCTTGTTTCAGAAGCTGCTACAAATTTCTCCATCATGTCCTCCAAACTACTCTTTCTTGGAGGGGCAGCTTGTTGATGTTGGGGTTGCTGGAATCCAGGGGGAGGTCTTGGATTATTTTGATTGGTCCATGAGAAATTTGGATGATTCCTCCACCCCGGATTGTATGTGTTGTTGTATGGATTATTCTGTTGTTGCCTTGGCATATTCCCAACATAATCTACCTGCTCTTGCTTGGCAAACATGTTGCCACTTTGGCAATCTTGACTTTGGTGTCCACCTCCACACCATTCACAAGACATCACCTGCATAACTTTTCCAGATGAAGAAGAAGCCAAAGAATCAAATTTCTTATTCAATGCTTCTAATTGGGCTGTCAATGCCACCACCGGATCTAATTGGTGTGATCCCACGGCCTTCAGTTTTCCTTGCTCTCTTGGGGCTTGCCCTTGATAATTGGTGATGGCCATATCTTCAATTAAGTCCCTTGCTTGTTCAGGTGTCTTGTTGTTGATGGTACCACCAGCTGCTGCATTAATGGATTGTTTACTTACATAATTCAATCCATTGTAAAATGTTTGAATTTGGAGCCAAAGTGGAAGTCCATGATGCGGACACCTTCTCAGCAAGTCTTTGAATCTCTCCCAGGCATCATAAAGAGTCTCACCATCTTGTTGCAAAAAGGATGAGATGTCATTCCTCAACTTGGCAGTTTTTGATGGTGGAAAATATTTCTCTAAAAACTTCTCTGCCAATTGGGCCCAGGTGGTAAAAGTTCCTGGAGGAAAGGATTTCAGCCACTTCTTTGGTCTGTCTCTAAGAGAAAATGGGAACAACCTCAGCCTAATTGCATCTTTTGAGACATTGTTTATCTTAAATGTGTCACAAATCTCCAGAAAATTCTCAAGATGTGCATTAGGATCTTCATCAGGGAACCCATCGAATTGACAAGTATTCTGCACCATTTGAATGACATTCGCCTTTATTTCGAAGTTGTTTGCAGCAACTGTCGGCCTCCGGATACTCGATTCAGCCCCATTTAAATTGGGCTTAGCAAACTCCTGCATTGTTCTCGGTCCAGCTCCTTCCATCACTTCGAATACTTCTTCTTGTTCAATTTCCAGATTGATTCTTGAACTTACGTCTTCCAGATCTGCCTCCTCTTCTTCCTTTTGCTTTCTCCTCAATGTTCTTTCTAGTTCTGGGTCTAACTCCAGTAGTTGGGATGAGCTAGATCTGGTCATAAACAATAAGAAACACCTAAAATGATAGTAAACCAGCAAGAACTAAAATTAAAAACGATTAAAAAGAAAACTAAATCAACAATCTTAATTATATTACTAATATTGAAACCGTTGTCCCCGGCAGCGGCGCCAAAAACTTGATGCGTGCCGTTAGCTATATGCAATTACCGCAAGTGCACGGGTTGCTCAAGTAATATAGTAGTGAGTGAGTGTCGTTCCTTGGGGACAAGGCCAAGTACTAGTGCAAATCTTAATCGTTGTTTAGTGAATTAATAGTTGTGTGATGCGTTGTAACTAAAATCAACTAATTAATGAATGAAAGGAAATTAAATGCTGTGCACAAAAGATTTATAATGATATTAATAGAACTATCCAGATATTGAATCCCCCTAGCCTCAATAATATTTATAAACAATCCATTCAACTAAATCGTTTAATCAAATTGAATTGGCATTCCTCTAACTTAGATTAAAGCCTCTCTCGAGTGGATTAATCCCTAATTACTAAGTAGAGTGCCGGAATCTCTTCTCAAAACACAATTAAATAGGTCATGCATTAAGGACAAGGAACTATAAACCAAAGGATCTTGTAGGTCTATCTCTAGCACCCCAATCAATCCTCAATCCTTATGAGTATTCAATTCACATCAAGCTTTCTCAAGTCAATAATATGAAAATAATAACCAATCAACAAGCATGCTATTATCAATTGGAAATAACAACAAGTATCATAAGAATAAAACAACTCAATTAATTGATTCAACTGAATACAATTGTTTTAATTCATACAAATTGGCTAGGGTTCATCAATATCTAGATAGAGAAAGGTTTAGTTCATATTAACAGCTACAAAAACAGAGTAAGATAAATGAGTAAGAGAAACCAAACAATTCATGGCAGTGAATCTGTATTTCTTCACTTGAGCTCTTGATTCTTGGTTTAGGACTTGAGTATGGTGTTGTTCTTCCTTTAATCTCAGCTCAAGACCCTTCTCCTTGCTCCAGCAGATGGCTCTTCCTTCTCTTCTTTCTTATCTGTTTCCAGCAATGCTCCAGCAAAAACTGCTGTTCTTCTCCCCCTCTTCTCTTTTTATTTTCCTCCAAATCTCTAGCCCATGCTTCCAGCTCACTAATCCCATCCATTGTCTACCACTTTCCCTTGGTTCATCACTCTTTTCCCTGATTTAGGCAAGCTCTCCTTTTCTTGTTCTTTCTTTTTGACAAAGGCCAGCTATTGTCCCCCACTTATTCCCCAATCAGTGTAAAGAATCTCACTTTTCGACAGGTGACACGACCACTGACACGCCCGTGTTCCTGGGCGTGTTATAGGCACTGTGATCTTGAACCAAAGGCACGTCCAATGACACGCCCGTGTTCCAGGGCGTGTCATAGCTACTGTAAGTCTGAATAAAAGGCACGTTCCTTGGCACGCCCGTGGTCCCGGGCGTGTGACAGCTACTGTGAGTCTGGATGAATTACACGCTCATTGACACGCCCGTGGTCCTGGGCGTGTCGCAGCTACTGTGACTTTGGGTAAATAGCACGATCATGAGCACGCCCGTGGTCCTGGGCGTGTTGAAGCTACTGTGACTCTGGACAAATGGCACGTTTGGTGACACGCCTATGCAACTGGGCGTGTCATATCCACTGAATGTAGTAACAGGGGCACGCCTAAAGACACGCCCGTGTTCGTGGGCGTGTCCATTGGCTGATTTTGCTTTTCTTTCTTCTACTTTCATCCGTAATTGCTCCGAAATGACCAAAAGCCTCAATTTATCGAGAATTCCTGAAATTATTCTTAAATTGCACTTTAAACAAACAAATTAAACTCAATTTGATAATAATCATATTAAGAAATGGGAATAAAATATCATTAATTGTGTACTTATCAATCATCTTCTTCTGCCTCTGCCTATTTGGCCAGCTGGTCGATGTCTATCTTGGTCATCCAGGACATTTCCATGCCCTAATTCTCCTCTTTTAGTAGCTTTGACATAGCTTGCCGATAGACAAAGACACCTTAAGTATAATGCTCATTGCTCCTCTTACATTTGGCACCCAATCCCTAGCGAAGATACTCAAGAGCCTCATTTTCCAGGCACAACTCCTCAATTTTGGCTTTCAAGGCTTCTTGAGCTATGCGTAGCTCCTTAAATTTGGTGTTTAAAGTTTTCTCCTCCTTTAGCCTTTGGGCCCCCTCTTCTTTGCGACTTTTGGTGACCCTGTGAAAGTTCTCCATCATATCAGTCAGTACATCTCCCATAGTATGAGAAATTTGAGCAACATACAAAGACACTTCACTTAGTTCAAGAGTACAACAATGCATAAATGATAAACACTAAAGTTTCAGACTATTACTTGCAGAGTGAAAGACCATTATCAGTTTTTAGGAAAGCTCCACCGAGCTCATCCGCTCATACTCGTGTCTCTCATAAGGGATTGCTCAATATATCTCCCTAAACACCTTTTGGGTGATGGGGTCTTCTATCGAGTAATTTGCACTATAGGGAACCTCGAGCTTATCATTAATCCTTGCCACCAGTTGCACTAAGCTGTGGTGGTAGGCCAGTGACTCTTCAGCTTCCTCGAGGGCAGAAGCATCATACATCGTCTTGAGGATAACCTTTCAAGGGGATGAGACATGCCTCCCATATTAAGGCCTTCTCTAGTGTAGAACCATTAGCCCCATCAGCTCATCCACCAGAGGGCTTGCCACTTATTTTAGCCTTCTTCTTAGCCTCTCTCTCTTGGAAGCTTTCTCTGCCATACTTTTCAACTCCTTTAAAGTGAACCCTAAACCCATCATTACACAAGAAAATGAAGAGTTGAATAAATAAATATTAAACAAAAAACTCAAGCGCTAAGAAGAAAACTGTACCAGCCCGATTCTCTGAGCAAATCATTTTGAAGCTTTACCAATGGGGAAGTACTCCTTTATCAATCACAAGACATTCCTCTTCTCCTTTAAAATGTCTCGTTATACAAATTCAAAGATGCCTAGCTCGCCTTGATTGAGCTTTCCCTTAACCACCATATCTCCTTTAGGCTCACCCTTCCATACATTCTGGCAACCAAACCTCCCAAGATTCTCTGGGATGAAGAATCGATCCTTTTAGGCCTTCATTGTGTAATAACCTAAATTTAAAAAAAATTTAAAAATAAAAAGAAAATTAAAATTAAAATTTAAAATATATATGTATTTATAAGAAAGAAAATAAAAAAAAGAAGAAAAGAGGAAGAGAGAGAATGTGCAGAAAAGAGGAGAGAGAAAGTGAGGGAGAGAGAGACGGATCGGTTTTTCTCAAATCTATTGCCGTTCGGTGAATATTTTTTTTGACACCTCCCATACCATTAGAAAGCTCATCGTCCGACGAGTCCAACTCCACTAAGATCGTCGTCGTCCGACACTGGAGTAGGCTGCACTCGCCGGATGAAGTTGGCACCTCCCGAGAGCTTGCGACGAAGATTTCAGCCGATTCTGACATCTTTTTCTGACAAGGTGTCTTCTATTTCCAATCAAATATTCCAAGGAGAATCGTTGAATTTTCATAAATCTGTGAATTATACAGAATAATATAATACCTCGCTCCCTTAATATATGTTTATAATTTTATTTGCATAATACATCAACTGTTTGTGCAGTATATATAATTATCATTGTTATAAGCATAATTTGTGTTGAGTATGAGTTTAGCTGTGCTTAATGCATATAATATGTGATGTCGGATAGAGTTAGAATAATGTGGGACCATACATGATCGGAGATACGGGTTATGATATGAGGATATTATGTGATGAGATTAGGACTGACGTGACGGCGGGGGCATTTTTATGCTTAGCGCTGCTTGTCAGTCAGGTAGCTCTGCTTGACTACGGCTGTGATGGCAAACCCTATGTGTTAGATTCTAAGAAAAATTTATAGACTAAGAGAGCCAGATAGGGGGATAGGCTCTCCAATTTGAGGTTTAGTGTGGCCCCATTTGACATACTCTTATCCTTATTTGCTTATGTGATTTGTTGGTTGATTGGCATTTGTATGTGCACGTTATGCATTGGATAGTTCTATTACATTAATTACTATATAGCTCATTGAGTCGAACTCTCATTCTTGTTCACCATTTTTTTTAGATTGCAGGTTGAGCATAGGAGTACTGCTTATTCAGGTCATCCTGCCTTTTTATTTATTGGTAGGAGTGTTAATTGAATTTTTTTTATTGTATAATTATTTTCTAGAACTTTGCATTGCATTTCTTTTTTTGTTTATTTTCTTATTTATTTAGTTCCGCGATTTAGTTATATATATTTGTTAATAAATATCTGATGATGATTATGTGATATTATATTAAAGTATAATATTAGTAGTCTAATGGGTCTGATTCAAGATAGTGACTATTATCATTATTTATATTTATCGAAAAATAAGCTGTCAAGTTTACTACGGGTTTTGGGAGCCACGTACTTTTCCCGTTTTCTAGTGCTAGTCACATGCCCTCGGGTTGGGTCGTGATACATTGAATCAAGTTTCTCTTTAAAGAGCCCGAGCCCAAGCTGCCCTTGCAACTAGAAAAACTCTTCATCAACTCTGAAAATGTTGCTTAAGGATGCGAAAAGCACTCAACACCCAAGAAGAAGGAGCTATCCCGATGAACCCACATAAGATCTCAAACCCTGTGATAGTTCTCCAGGCATTTGGGCTGAGCTGAGCAGGAGCAATTTTATGATAACTAAGAAATTCCTAGTGAAAGGGACGCAAAGCAAGTCACACCCCATACCTCAAATCTTCTTCATAAATCATTACCTGATTATTAGGAAGATCATCATAGGCTTGAGCCTCCTCTCCAGGCATGAACATCCTATACCCAACTGGTATAAGATATTTTCAATGAATCCCCTCTAAATCTTTAACAGATAGAGAAGACTAAATGTCTCTCACCCGAACCTTTTCAGCACTAGCATGAGCCTCACCCCCATTTGACATTTCTTCTTCCTCCTCATCAACCAAATGGGGTGAGCCACTGTAACTTGGTCCGGTGACTCAGTCATCACTAAACCACCACTACACCGAGCCTCCTCCCTACTAGGGAGAACCACCTTTAGCACGTCCAAATGAAAAACCTCTAGGGACCCCTCCTCAAAAAAAGTAGGAAAGCCCACCTCTCCCGAACCTCCTGACAAGATTGAGCTAATAATTGCCTGAACCATTTCGATTTACTCAGGAGAAATAACTTAAGCTCTCCTTGACTACTCAAAAATCTTCCACTTAGAGAAGCACGCTAATCCATACGTGGGATCATCTAGAAATTGTTGGAAAAAACAACTAATCAGAGTAACTGAGCTTTCTTTATTAAGTAAAGTGTAGAATAAATGTTGCCCCACCCTTATATATAGAAGAGAGCAGCGAGCAGGTAAACTCATGTCATAAATGCAAGAAGCGGGAACTAAGGTTCCAAACTCTCACCTAAAACCTCTTCACTATTCGAAGTGTTGGCTCACGCATAAGTGACACATACCATATGCAAATAGCTTGTCTGACATCACTTAGTATAAATACTAAGACACCAGGGGTGGGACTAGTGATACTATCCCTAGAAATCCAGACTCTATACTCGAGCATTATGGGTCACCCTACTTTCCTGTATGGTGGATCAACGGTCACAACCGAGCTCTACAGAGCCCCTCAGAAGCCAAACTAAGTTGCTGAGCTCCCCACCCTGAGGCACTGAGTCTCTGACGCAGTCGTTGTACAACACTGTCATCCCTTCATCTCCGCTGATACAATAAAAGTTGTCCCCCGACTCTTTTCTATAAATATGAGTTGATCCCCACATGTAAAGGGATCCTTTCACTCTCTTTTTACTTTTCATTACCCTTACATCAGACAACTTGAACTAAATTAAGTATCAGAGTCTCCCCAGAGAAATCTAATTTCTCTCTGTCTTACAGGTATCGAAGCTCAAACCTGAGCTCCAAGGAATACCCGAGACTCATCTAGATATCAATAACAATTTTATCTAGTCAGATTGACACCATATTCTAAAATTTATATATTTTTTATTTTCTAATATCAATCTCATATTCTCAAATTCAGATAGTGACAAATCAAATATTTTGGTGAATACAATACAATATCAATGTTCTAATATATTACAACAATTCATCTACTTTGACATGCGGCATGATTATTAAAGTCACTGGAAGATTAAAAAAATAAATAAAAGGTTTTCAACCTTGAAGTTTTTATGATATGAGAATCATGCATTAATTTATAAATTATTCCAAAATTATTTAAATTTTAGAATTTTTATTGGGGTAAGTAAAGTTTAATTTTTGCCATATTATATTTTAGCCTAAATTTCTAAAATAATATCTCATTAATGATAAAATTGAAAAAATGATAAAATTTATGAATTCTTTTATAATCCCTTTTTATTCCTCAATATAATTTTAAGAATTTCAAATGGAATGGATGTGATTCACAAGAAAGAAATATCTCAGCCTTTCCTAGACGAAATGAACCCATTATAATAAACTTGACAAAATGCTCATTTTCTAATAAAAGAGGATTGGTTTCCCTCGGTAAAATAGCAGCAACTCAACCCAGGAACCAGTAATCCTTAAATGTGTTGCAGCATGTAGCCCAAGAATTATCCTGAGCTATGTTTCATTCCTATATCTGACATATAAATCATCGCTACAAGTCTCGATTTGAATTAAATGACAACTGATTGAAAGATGCAAGGATATAAAAAGAAAAAAGGCAAATGAACAATGGGCCAAAAGCTAAGAGTTGCAAGTTGATCAAAATTGGTAGGGATTATTGTCAGACCCATATTTGCTTCTCATATTGCAATGATCAAATTTTGGATTATCATTATCCATAGGCTTCATTTCAGCAGGTTTTGGCTCTGCACCAACTGCTCCGAAAACTACCTCTCCACTCTTATCTCGTTGGCGATGCCTTGTTTTCTCTTTGTGGCTCTTGGACCTGCCAGAAAAAGGTACCTCACCTGATCCATAGAATTCTGCATATTCTTGCCGTTTCAAGGACCGATGCTTGCTTGATAAAGAAGAATCCTTAAAAATGGCTGCCTTGATCTTCGGTCGCTTCATTTCTGAATATTTATCACTTATATTGGGAGCATGGACCTGACGGGTTTCATATAAAGAAACCAGAGCACTCCGCCTCTGGACCAATGGGGGCTCAACTTCATCTTCTGGCATCCTTAGGTGATCTTTCAATGGTGTAAGATGCTTCTTTGATCCATTTGACCTGAATGCTGAAGGAATAAAGTAGAGGAATATACCACCCAGCGCCTCGAGTGCAAGTTTAGACAGATCAACTATGAGTTGTCGAAAAGATGGCCACCTAGGTTCCTCTTTCATGCTCTCTGTGATAGGAGTTGGTTTCTCCATATTTTGTTGCTCTTTAAATTCACTCTCAGAATACCGTTGCTGCATTAATATAGGCAACAAATTAAGCCACACGCATGAAAGGAAGTCCATGAAGTAACAATAAAATGCAGTAAGCCATATGCATGAAAGAAAGCCCATGAAGTAACAATAAAATGCATATCTTAGTTGAGGCAGAAATTAAATAGATGCTTTAACCTTCCCAGATCAACTTTTAAGACCACTAAAACTACAGCAAAAACAATGAAACCCATTTGATAACCAATCCAATCTTCTCAAAAGAAAGAATTTGAAAGCCACTACCAAAAAACAAATAAGTAAATCAACGTCCATCCATTGGTCTAACTGCCTATTTTGAGTCAATTTGGAGCTTTTAAAAGCAAATTTGCACTTGAAAATGCTGCCTTTTCGGGACCCTATTGTTAAATCACTGGAAATGGCTGCCAGATATTTGGCTAGTTAGAAGATATTATACTTGACAGAGCTACAATAGGTACTAAGCATCTAAATTTTCCAGTTTCTTCATTAATTCAGATGATAAAAATAACAAATAAAACTCTGAAGTGAGCATTGTACCGCTCTTGAGAAGAATGAAGGCCCAAATCCTTGGTGAAGCATGCATGTAACATATCCAGCCAAGACAGCACCGACAACCATGAGGAGATCTGCCAAAAGACCCATGAAGTATCACAGTCAGTAAGAACAATCCCAAGAAATTACAACATTTTTTTTCCATTTTTAATTTGTTTAAATGAGGAAAAAAACATAGGAATTCATCTCAACAAAAACATAAAATGCAAAATGCTGGACAAGGTCACAAAATGCTATTGGTGAATACATTGGTAGGATGATGGTAAAAAGTCACAACTCAAATTGCATGAAACAAATTATTACAGCTAATTAAGAAGGCGTGGAACACTCAATAATTGATCCTTTTGATATTTTGGTCCGATAACTTGGTATCTACACCGCATCAATTTTCCTTCTCCAATTAGTGTTGTAACTGGAAATGGAAAATTAGGTCCAAATTTCTTTATATATATACAAGGGCTTATCAGGAAGGTAAAACATTCAGATGGCATTTTCATTAGAAAATTTGACATGCAGCAATTTGAAATTGAGCTAATAGTCCAAACTGTGTGCATAAAAGCTCGAAAAAACTCTCATAATGCTAAGAAAAATATTTCAGACCAAATTTTAAGGGATGTACTTGAAATGAAACCTTTTCAGTAAATATTTCAAATTCATTCCGCAAAAGTATCATCAAGGAATCATGAATTCTCCACAAATGAACCTAATAAACTAGAGAAAATTTATAGCCATATAAAGCTTACCCTTTCAAACCATTTATTTCAAATCCCCCATAACTATTGATATAAGCTCAATGTAAGGTTTTCTAACAATTAAGAGTCCTCAATTTTCCATAATAATATATATATGATGGCTGCCTTTTTATTCCATAGCCTTGTGCATCACCTTGAATGATGACAAGTTCTATGGGACAGAACGTCCGCTACATTCAGTAGGCAGTTCTCAATCTCATCATAACCGTAAAATTAGCTAGAAAATATTTTAAATAATTGATGCCTTATTTTACATGCATCATTTGTCTCAACATCAAACAGAGATTTTCTATGGGACCTTCCCAAAATGTTTGTACTTTTTTTTTGTATGGATTATTATATTGTAGAACAAATACAACATATATTTGGTTGGAGCATCTTACCTACAAGCATTTCCATAATGAAGCATGCTTAATCAACATAGTGCGGGTTATTTAATTACGTTAAGCTGTCCATATGTGCAGAACCAAATTTTAATCACAGTGTAAATAATTTGTCCTAAAAATCATATTAAGCAAATGCTATGAGACCAAACCTGTGACAGTAATTGAGCTGGACTCATAATCACAATCTTCATGGTTAAGAGAAATTTGCCGAAGAGCAGCATTTCCTCTATCAACAACTAGCAGGGAGCACGTAGAATGAACATATACTACATCAAAATCAGTTGACAATTTTGCATCCTCACCGGGTCCATCCCTATAGCCTGCATGATTTGATTTGCCACCAGCAATGGTTGTGACACCTGCAAACAATTCCATACTCAACATCATTATTTTATTTAAATAATCAGGATTTTAACTTCGAAGAATTTCCATGATTCAGACATAACAAGTAGATAAATATTTTCAAACTTGCTTAGATGTCTGTATAGAGGTACACTTTCAATGTGCAGTTCAACAGAATTATCTTTTTGGGGAAAAAGGGTTGATTAACAAAACAAACACTCACAACCTAGTGTCAGAAAAAATCTATGCTTACCAGCATCTCCAATCTTTCTGATGGCAAGGTTCAAGGTATCTGCAACATACACATTCCCCTTATCATCCATGGTTACACCTTTCGGATGATTAAAACGAGCTTCATTTGATTTTCCATCCACATGCCCTGTGTAACCCTGAAATGACCCAGCCACCAATCTAGCCCTACTGTCTGCAAGAATAAAAAAATAAGACTATAAAGCATGACTGCTAAAAAGAACCATTAACTTCACAAATTATGTCCAACATTTATTTAGTTCACAATGTATAGAGTTTCCCTTTTCCCGTCAATCCAGGAATGGGCATCATACATATGGAGAATGTTGCATTTTTAGGAGATTATAGAAACAGTTATCAGGTCTGGAATAAAACTTCATATTGATACTCTGAATCTAAGGGAACAAATTAAGATGTACAGTCAATATGGCTTGTTATAAATAAATTCCATTGCTTTCATCTCATAAGAAAAAAGGGGCAGCATCTGGCTACTAGACTTAAATGTAAACAGGATTGGTCATGCAGGGGTACAGAAGATAAATATAACTCCGCATCTCTTTTGCTTATAATGAATGCTGACGGCAATAGGAGAATAAATCAGCCTGGAAATACATTCATACCAATAGTTGAATTGTGCTTATGTCAACCTGGCATGCACTGTGTGCAAGTTATTTAGTTGAACGGGCTAACTACAGCATTCTGGACCCGAAAGACTACTAATTAAGAAACAATAATTACAAGTTTTGCCAATTTTCTTACCATTCAAGCACGGCACAAAAATCAGTACATAAAATTAACAAAAAAGTAAAGGAGCAAGCATACATTGGGACAATGGTGGAGTAATTTTAACAATATTGCTATTAACTTCATCAACAGCATATAGTTCACCGTCCTCAGCAACACGGATTTTGGAAGGAACCACTCCAATATCATTTCCTTCAACAACAGTCTCAACTAAATAACCATCTTCAAATTGAAGAACATTCCCATCTGCTTTAAAAAAATAATAATAAACCACATGATAAATTAACAAGGAGCTTAATCATTAACTAACAAAATATTATTTCATTTTTCAAAATCAAGCAAAAAAATAATAAATAACAGTAACCAAATTACCTGATTGAGGTGCTTTGGAAGATGATCTAGCAGTCCATTTGAGAATAGAAGACAAGTGCTTGATCAACAACCCTGATAAAACAAAATTTAAAAAATAAAAATAAAAATTGAGACTACACACAAGAAAAAAATAGTGAAAAAAAGGCATACCCATTAAGTGAATAGAGTATAATAATAATTTAAAAATAATTTTACCAACAATTAATAGACCAAACGAAAAGGGGTTTGGGAATGGCAGAAAATTCTAAAAGAACTATTATAAATAACAAGAAATGAAGCAAAACAAGTGAAAGAAAGTAAGTAAATAAGCATAGCATTTAATAAATAGTTCAACAAAGAAAGAAAGAGACCTGCAGGAGCAGCAGCGTGAGCTTGAAATTGAAAAGTATACGCAACAAAAAGAGTTAGTAAAGAAGCAAAATAGAGATGGGATCTTCTCATAGCTCTTCACAAACAAAGCTAAACTGAGAAAGAGAACAGTTGATAGTGATTAGATTTTCGAGAGAGTAGACAGTGGTTTCGGTAACAGCCGTGCGTTTTAGCTTGGTACAGTACCGCACTTGGTGGTCTGGAAGCAGCAAAGAGAAGTTGCCGAAGGCAGCTTTTCTATCTGCGTCTCTATTTACAAGAACCTCTTTTATTTATTTATTTATTTCAAATCAATTAAAATAAAAGTGGGATCGATTTTGGCCCTTGACAAAAGGATAAAAGTGAGACTTTCAAGGAGAGCAAAAATAAAAAATAAAAATAAAAATAATGAATATATCAACTTTTATATAAAGTTTTAAATCTCTCTATATATACATTGATGAAACTAAAAATTAAATGGTGGGGATAATTTTTTTAAAATTAAAATAATTATATTTAAATTAATGATAAAATTAAATATTTAATATTATAAAAATTTTAAATTTTTATTATTTATTATTTATTATTAAATTCTAAAAATTTATTGAATTTTTTATATATTTTTTTATATGATAAAATTTTATTAAATTAAATTTTATAAAAATACTGTATTAAATGAGAAAATAGTTTTACCCAATTTATAATTAAATTATAAAATTTTAGCATTAATCTAAGTATCTAATAATAAAAGTTTAAATATCCATTAATTTAAAATAAAAAATATATATAATAGTGTAAAAAAGTTAATAATTTATATATAAATATATAATTATAATTATATAATAATTTTTATATAAAATATATATAATTTATATAATTTTAAATATATAAATATATAATTTATTTAAAAAAATTATATATATATACATATATATATATATGGTGGGAAGATGGAGGGAGTCCATTGTCCCTCCGGATTTTCTATCTCTGTCATTATATATATTATTTTAAATTATTTTTATATTTTTTAAAATTTCATTATGTATATAATTTGTAAAAAAAAAGGCAAAACAAATAGGATAAACAAATTTAAGTGTAAAAAATTAATATAAATTGAGTAAGATTATGTTATGCTTGGTGGCTAAATGAACATTAATTTATAATAGAACTATACAAATTTATATTCAAGGATATTTATTTGGTACTCCCTTTTATTCCATAATAATCTTTTAAAAATTTTATATTTTTTAATATATCATAATAAGTTTAATTAAACGTTTATCATTTTTATTTAATTTCTCCTGTTTTATTTCTCTATTAAATTTATATCATTCCTATTAATTGATTTTATTTCTTCATATTAGAATTAAAATTATTTAATTTTTTAACTAGCATTTTCGTTAATCTCAAAAAAATAAAACGAATAATAATTTAATGAATGTGATTTAATATGCTAAAAAGAAAGCTTGATTCCTCTCTTTTACTTTAAATCACATTAAATTATTAATTCACATTCATTAAATTTTTATTCAAACTTCATGTTTTCATGTCTGAAATTAACTCAATCATTTAGAAACTATATAACAAAAGTTTTTTTTTTTTGCCAAATACATATGTAGCCTTGAACTTATAGTATTTAGTCATTTTGTCTCATAAATTTTCATTTTAATCACTTTACCCCCTATACCTGGTTATTTTTTTTTTTTATCGATAGACACTTATATTAATTAATATTGATCACTTTACCCTTTATTTTTTCATATTTTATACTAAATAGATGCCTCATTGGCTTAGCATGACTTAGTGTAACTCGGTGAGTTTATGTTTATAAATTAAAAAAAAAATACAAGTTCTGAGGGTCATATGATCAAATTAAAAGTTTAGGGGGGTAAAGTTATTAATCGGTACAAGTTCAGGGGGCTATATAAATATTTAACCTTTTTTTATCAACATATAATAAATGGTATTTCATTAATATCATTTCCTGTAGACCATATCGAATAGTGATGTAGGTGGAACAATGCTTCATCAAGAGAATAACCAAAGTGTGAATTGGTACAACTCAATAAAATCAATATAATGGATAGTTTTAAGAACAATATTGGGATTGGGAGATCACAAACCATGAGAGGGAACCATAATTACCTTGTCACTAAGATCACCATATAAAAAAGAATTGTTAACATCTACTTGCTTCAAAAACCAATTATATAGGAATATATATAATGTTTGTATGTAGGGGATAAATGTGCACAAGAAAGTACAAGTGATAAAGGATAAGGATAAGCATGGCCATGGTCAAAAACCATCTGTTCAAGTTTAAGAACCTATAAATCCAATAGGCATGTTTTGCCTTTGTATAACTAAATGATCATCCTTTTTTTCCGATTATTTTGAGCTTCACTAGATTGAAATTGGCTAAATATTTGGTTACCATGAGGAATACAAAATTTAGTATATAAATTTACTATTATTTTTTGAACTTCGACAATTACTTTAGAAATATCAACCTTATCATTATGACCAAGATTTAAACATGAATAATAAAAAGACAAATAGTCATTTAAACCATCTAATTTATATTTAGAATAAAAAATAAATAATTAGCAATAAGATAAATTGGTAGAAAATATTCAAAAATATTTAACCATTTTTTCTCTATATTAAAAATGCAATCCCTTAAAACAATACTATTTTCATGTTTGCTTAATTTACCAACAATATTAAGACATTCAATAAAAAAATAAATGGATAATAAATATAGTGAGAAAATCCTAGTTGCTTCCTTTCTTTCTAAGTTCTCATGGCTTTTCTTCTTCTTTAATTTAAGAGCGGGGCTACCATTCGTTTATTAATAAGTGATAGCCTCATCCATTTTTTTTCATCTTTCTTTCTAATATGTTAATCTTTATGTTGATCTTTTTCAGTTTTTGTATTTTTGTTTGTGACTTATCTTCAAAATAATATTTAGATCAATATAAATCTGAAATTCATTATTTATTTTTATTTTCGTATTCTGTATCTTCTAAAATAAAACTGAATGCAAGTTAAGTTTTTGTTATAAAATTTCATCCTTTTTTATTTGAAAGTTATGTGTATTCTTTAATTGATGTTTTCTCTTCTTTAATGGAGATTATTTATCTTTCTCAAATAGGAGTTTTCTTCTCATATGGAAGGTGACTCAATATGTTTCCACATATGAGAGATGAAATAAGTATTCCGATACGGTAAATTACATTGTTTGTCCCTCAGAAATACATAATGTAACGAAGTGGTCCCTTAACTTTAAAATACTTATATTTCGTCCCTTGACTATTCCATCTATTTGCCATCTAGCCCCCTAATGGAGATCCGACGTGGCTCCACTGATCATCATGCCACCTCAGCAAATAACATTATGTATGCTTCATCAGCATTCCACTGTGCACGAAAACCAAGTGACTCATCTTCTCTTACTTCTGTCGTCGATTTTTTTGCCGTTCATCCCCATAAATGGTTTAACTCGTCTCTCTCTCTCTCTTGTTTCTTTCTCACTTTCTCTGTGTTTCTAAGAAGCTTTTCTCTAAATAAAAAAAGGCTTAGTCCTATATTCTCTAAACTTCAATAACTGTAGTCTAGAAAAGTGAAGAAGTAGTTGTGTGCTTTAGTCGAGAAAAGTGAAGAAGTACTTGTGTTCTGCAAAGTTTTGGAATATAATTAATAAACTATTCTTAAAAGCAGTGATAGAAGTGTAGTGATGGACCAGAGCAAAGAAATAAAAAAAATAATTGGTGGACCAACATTTAGGGATACAGACAGGAATCACAGGTAATTTTTAAATAAAAATAAAATCTTTATTGATTTTATATGTCAGGTTTGCTTTTGATAATGAAAAAGGCTAGGTTTTTTAAATTGGAAGCAGTGAAAAAGGGAGTTTTGGGTTTGATGCAGGATGGGATTTTATTTTTTTAAATGTTAGTGTATGTGCCCTAGGCCATTTATTTGGATCTTTATGTTATACATTCATTATTAATAAATGAGGTTTTATTATCATTATTGTTTGTTTGCATGTTACACAATTTTGATATTTGTCCCTGGTTTATTATTGTTATAGAGATAAAAATAATAATTCTTAACCAGTATGAACATTGATTTGATAATCATCAGATGGTTATGTGTGTAGTGATACAAATCAATTTCATAGATACTTGTTAGAGAACAATGTATTGGATAGACCCATCATGAGATTACTACATGGGTTAGTATCATAAGTAAATCTCATGATAGTTATGTATTAATTCTTTGACTTGAGATTGTCATAATTTCCAATATAAGGACTATTATATTTTGACATGATCAAACATTATCCGTAACTGGATAGTAATAAAGGTTATGATCATATATGATAGAAATTATGTAGAGGATAATGAACAATCAAGATAGAATTTGTCCCTCTCTTTGAGAGAGATATCTTTTGGGCCCCTCGATAAGTGAGACTGTGAAATGCATGGCCGTGCTCAAATGAATTGATAGTGTGATCAATTTCATTTGTTTTTATCAGTCTACTTAGAGATCGAGTAATCATAACTTTGGACAATATAAGTATGACGTTGACCATGACTTATGTTCAAGCTAGATATCGTGTGACAAAGGGATTAATGCATGTACTATTATTAGGCAAATTGGACATTCCTTATATTAATTGGGTAGTTGTAACGCCTTACTAGAGGCCAATTATGACTTGTTGATTTAATAGAGATTAAATTGACTGCCAATTAATATGGGCCTATCGGGTCACACACAAGAATGCGCTTTGGGCTGGATATAATATTAATAATATTAATATTAGATATTAATATTTATTATTATTATTTTCGTTTATATATATATATTATTAGATAATATATTCAGAATCCTAATTAGATTTGGATTCTGAATTTGACTTACCTTATCCAATTATATATATTATTAGATAATATATTCAGAATCCTAATTAGATTTGGATTCTGAATTTAACTTACCTTATCCAATTTTGAATTGGATTCTGGAGTGATTATATTCACTCCAGACGTTAAGTCTTCTTATAGGTAACTTTAGAAAATAAAAGGAGAACGGAAAAAAAAAAAAAGAAGGAACCCTAATACATTTTAGAGAAAACGTTTTTCAGCCTTTGCCGTTGTAGAGAGCTAGCACTCCAGATGGTAGCATTCGTGTGGATACGTGATAGAGGGTGTTTCGCGATCGAGGCATCTCTTCCAAACTGTGATTTCTAATCATCAACTGGTTAGTTCTTTGAACACTTTTGTCGAATTAAACGAACAGCATGGATCCTGATGGGAAATCAAAGATCAAATTTTTCCGCTGCGTGTTTTTGGTTTGCTGTGATCTCCTTGATTTCCTAATAAGTTTTGGGTTTGATGCAGGATGGGATTTTATTTTTTTTAAATGTTCGATCAATTTGCATGGGATGGCAATTTACTATAGCAGTATATACATATTCTAAAATGCAAAATGACAAAATCACATTTGGAAAATTTTGAAGCATACTGACTACACATTAAGAAAAATGACAAAAGACACATTATCATTTTTGTATCATACTGAAATGCACCTTAAGAAACTAGCATGAAACTTGTATTTTTTTTTTGTTTATTTTTGTCAAGATTAAAATAATTCAACATCAGACTGCATTATAATGGGGATAAAGCTGAATTAGGATACTATAATGAAGAGGTGTATAACATACGGGGTTGTTATGCTGATAAGATTATTGTGGTATGTATTGATCATGTCATGCAACAACTTGATGCAAAGGAGGGGTTTATCAGATATTGGTGGATGGAATCCTCCAAGGAGTACAAAGATGGTTTAAGGCCATTAGAGAATGATCGTCATGCCTTGGAGATGGCAGAGCAGGCTGAAAAGTATGGTGAAGTGGATATTTATGCAGAGCACTTGACTAATAAGATGTTATTTGTTGAATTTAAGAAAATTCTAAGATGAATGAGAGGGAATGTTGTGATTGAAGAGATTGAGGAGCCTAAACAAAAGCACATAGCACCAAAACCAAGAAGAAAAAGAAGAAGATAAATGGAAATAAAACATAGAGAATGAGACTGGTATGGGGGAAAAGCATATCACAATCTCCTTCAAACATCAAATATATTGAATATAAAAATCAAATTGAAGTTGATGTTGTTGCTGAAGTACCTGACACTAAAAGAGTGGATGCTGAAATTGGAGGAGCAGATGTCGAAGGAGTTGAAACTAGAAGAGCAGATGTTAGAGGAGATTTAAATAGAGGAACAGTGGCAGAAGGAGTTAGAACTAAAGTTGTTGAAATAGAAGGACATATTGAAGGAGTAGAGGAACATATGGAACAACTAGTACATGAAACTATGGAACAACCAATACATGAACATGTTGAAGGCCATGAATTCAATTTAGAAATGTTTGGTGATGAAACTATGAATATTGACTTTGAAGAAGAGTTACTAAGGTCAACTGAAGCAGTTAAAAGGTATATTTCAACCACTAATAACACATCATCTAGACATGTAGCCACTACCAACACATCATATGGACCGACAACTACCACCAATACATCATTTAAACCTGCAACCGCCACCAACACATCATCTGAACCATCGGCCACCACTAATACATCATATGATCTTGTAGCCACCACATACGTGTCATCTGAATATGCAGACTCTCATGAACAAGCAAGAGAACATGATGAATCAAGTGCAGAAGAACGCCTTGATGAAAACATTGAAGATGATGACTATGATATGGTTGAAATGGATGATGATCTTTAAGAGAGACTGGACGAGAACCTTAATAATAAAGAAAGTTGTATTCCAACTGTGTCGTCAAAAAGATCAAATAGAGAGCATGATGCACATATCAATGTACAGGGACATGAATACTATAATCAAGATTCTAATTATGCATCTAGTGATGAGTTGTATAGTGAGACAAAATCTAGGGATGAAAGGTCTAAAAAATTTATAGAATTTTATGCAGAAAGAGACATAGATAATCCCACATGGTCAAAAGGTTTGATATTCAGAGATAGGAATAATCCTACATGGTCAAAAGGTTTGATATTCAGAGATAGGAATGAATTTAAAAATGCGATAAGGAATTGGCATGGTTTTAAAAAATTATAAATTAAGGGTAGTTGTATAATGTTTAGTAGAGTCATGTAAATGGATGTTGAGAGCTTACAAGGCTAATATGAAAGATGCAGAAGATGAAATATTCCAACTTAGGGGAGCTAATTTGACTCATACATGTGCTAGAGTGCATAGTAATACACATGTCACTTCAAAATGGCTAGCTACTCATTACATGGATGACATAAGGGAGAACCCAAATTGGACTCTTACTACCTTCATATCTAAAGTAAGAAGGGATTATAAAGTTACTATTAGGAGAATAAAGGCATGGAGGGTAAAGAATTTTGTATTAAAAAAAATAAATAAGGGTGATTCTAAGCAGTATGAGATGTTGCATGACTACAAGTTAGAACTATTAAGATCTGACCTTGACTTTGCTATTAAGATGAAAGAAGACAAAGGATCATTTAAAGGGATTTACTTTTGCCTGAAAGTCTTAAAAAATGGATTTAAATATAGCTGTAGACTTGTAATTTGCTTGGATGGATGTTTTCTTAAAGGTATTTATGAATGCCAACTCTTATCCGCAGTTGGAATTAATCCCAATGATTGTATATGCCCATGCCCCATTGTTTATGTTGTTGTTAGGGTAAAAAATACTGAAAATTGGGATTGGTTTCTAAGCAAATTAAAGGAAGACTTATCCATGCATAACTCACATCACTGGACCTTCATGTCAGATAGACAAAAGGTATATAACCTTAACTCAGTAAGGTGTATCATTAACTTATATATGCATCTAATTTGGTTATTTCTTCTTATAGGGCCTGATTAATGTGATTAGATAGATGTTTCCACATTCTGAATATAGGATGCATGTAAGACATCTATGGACCAACATGAGATTTTTTTTTAGAGGTAAAGAGTATAAAGATCTATTATGAGCATGCGAAAGGGCAACTTATACAAAAAAAAAATTGAATGATTGTTTAGAAGAAGTTGAGAAGAACAGGCCATGTGAAATTGGAGTTGCGCATGTTTCAAATCAGATTGCAAGTGTGACATACTATTGAATAACATGCGTGAGTGCTTTAATAGATATATCTTAGAAGCAAGGAGAAGACCCATCATCACAATGTTGGAAATGATAAGGGTACTGCTGATGATGAGAGTAGCAAAGAAGAAGCTTCAAATGGGAAAGATCCAAAATCTACTATGTCCTAAGGTACAAAAGAAGCTAGAGAATAATAAGAATTTGTCTGGAGACCATTTTCTAACTTTTAGTGGTTCAAATAGAGTACAAGTTGATGGTAAAGGCCAATATTATGTTGTTGATTTGGACCGGAGGACATGTGATTATAGGAGATGGGATTTAAATGGTATCCCATGTTCACATGCTATTGCATGTATTGTTAGACAAAATGAAAATCTTGAGCTTTATATTGATGCTTGCTACCTTGTGTCTACTGCTATTAGAGTTTATAGTTATACTATTGAACCAATAAATGGGCAGGAGTTATGGTCTAAAGTAAATAGAAATAATACTATCACTTCTCCACCAATGATTGTGAAAAAAAGAGGAAGGAGGCCTAAGGCAAGAAGAAACGAGGCAAGTGAAAAGAAGAAGATCAAAGAAAAAGGAAGCAAGCAAACATATCTGAATCTGCAGTTGCAAATCAACCAATTCAATCACAAGACACTTCATTGGAAAGCAGCTTCAAAATGAAAAGGTCCAGTTAAAATTACATGCAGTGTATGTGGACAAATAGGCCACAACAAAAGATCTCATAAGAAAGATGCAAGCCAGCAAGCAATTTATTGTAGTTAGATGTATAATTTATTGATTGTTTTGTGTTTTTAGCTGCTGGATGTAAATTGGATGATAAAGTTTCATTTATTAAAGCTATAGGACGATCATGTTACATTAGTTTAAGTTATGGGATGGCATTATTGCATTTCATAAAGTTTTGGGATGACATTATTACACTATTTAAAGTTTAAGTATCACAGTGTTTAATGTTAATTCTTTTATGTTATTTGTTGCAGTAAATAAATCCAACTGCAAGTGAAACCCAACCATGCACAATGGATAGCAGTCAATAAATAACACAACATAGCAGTATTATTGACAATCTATAGAGGACTCAAAAGGCTAAAGATTTTAGGCAAAGCATGGATATTTTTTGTTACATTGTTTAACATGATATGTATTTTTTTTGTTTTCTTGTTACTTGATGTAACTAGAAATGTATTTTGTAAAGTAAAAACAACATAAAACTCAACCTAAATAGATGGTTTTATAATTTTTAATGGATCATCAAACTACAATTTGATTTTGGTTACAATGAAACAAAAATGCTACTCTAACACTGAAATTGGATATGTATTATAAACAAACAGGTACTATAACTTTTGAAGTATCATGCTTCAATGAAGTTATGATTTGGCTTTTCATTTTGCTCACTGTTCTTTATGTTCTTGTTCTTAATTTGGATTTATATTTGTATTTGTAATGAACAACAGATGTAGTCAACGAATTTTTGATTTTTCATTTAACATTAAAACATTACAAAAGATAACCCTTACATAAATTTAAAGGAAATGAATTCCAATCCTAACTACCTACAAACATTTATTTCGTTATTTCCCTGTGGCCATCGATGAACAAAATAGCATTAAACATACAGTTGTAACAACTACCCCATAAATAAAAGCCTTGCCCAACCCCATCACTCTATTCCTGCTCTGTAGCTCTTTTTCCTCCTTCTCCTATCTCTCAATCTTCCTCAACAAAGAGTTAATGAAAACTTTGGCATGTTCAGGGTAGTATTCATCAACCCATACAAAAAACCTACAAGGCCCATAAGGGGTCTACATGTAGAAATTTAAAAGCAAATAAGCATACACCCACATTTGACAAATATACAAACTTGATTTATACATACACCATAGTTCCTGCAGCCATAAAAATGTATCCTAAGATTATCTATGGTCCACGAGATGCAAAGAGCCGCTAACTTACCACAATCATATATAGGGCCAAAAAAATTGACAGTGACTTTCTAACATTGGAGAAAGAAACTGAAAGCTCTTTGCTTGGCGTAGTAAAAGATACAACAATGTAAGCAATATAAGAGCAAGTGAGTTACTTGGTTTTCGTGCACAGTGAAATGCTGACAAAGTATACACAGTGTTATTTGTTGAGGTGGCATGATCATCAGCGGAGCCATGTCAGATCGCCATTAGGGGGTTGGGTAGCAAATAGACATAAGGACCGTTTTGTTATGAAATTGGATAGCCAAGGGATGAAATCGAAGCATTTTAAATTTAAGGGACTACTTCGTTACATTATATATTTCTGAGGGACTAACAATGTAATTTACTCATTCTATTGAAAGTCAGATTGCCTACAATATGTTACCATTATCTAGTGATTGCATAAAAGAAATTCAAAAAGATCTAGTAACTTCATTGTGTATATACACCTTGTGTACTTTAAAATTATATAATTTTATTTGTACATTATAGATGTACTTTTTGATTTATTAATAAAAATTTATTTTGCATTAAAAAAATACCACTTAAAGTATATGTAGCATCATTAAAAACTTTTAGAACATCTAAAATTTTGTATAACTATCCAATGTATATGAATATAATATCACTTGTGACACATTATTGCTAATAAATATGCAAAATAAATATTTGTATCCATAGGATTCACTATAAAAAAATTTTAGATTCGAAATAGACAAATTCATTGCAAAAATGAGAAAAATCCATTGCAAAATACTATTTGCAAGGGATTTGCAACAGAAAGAGTCCATGACCAAAAGTGGTGTCGCAAAATAGATTGCAATGAAACATGTTCTGTTGTGAAGTTTTTGCAATGGATTTTGCAATGAAACATTTCTGTTGTAAAATCCATTGTATATTTCATAACAAATTTAATATAAATTATAATAGTTTTGCAATGGATAATTCCATTACAAAGTTTGCAATGGAAAAAGCCTGTTGCAAAACCATTTCAAAATGCTAATTTTGTTAAAATATTTGCAGCAGAACATCCATTGCAAATCCATTACAAAATTTAATTATTTTATTTTATTAAATTATTAAATTTATTTGATTCAATTGAGCTCTATAAATATAAATATTTAAAAATTGCATATAAAATCAATTTATATGATTAATGCAAATAAAATATAAAATTAAAAATGTCTGCATATACAAACAAATCCATAATACAAATAAAATGCATAATAGAAAATATCAATATGCTCAAACATATCCTCACTATAAATAAAATATAAAAATGAAAATGATAATAATATAAATAAAAAAATGAATCCCACATATCAGACGGATCATTTTAGGGAGGCACACCAGCTGTAGAAGGTCCAGAAGGTGAATCATGTGGGTGGCTCCCAAATTCATCAAAATGATGCTTAAATAATTCCTTGAGCTCCCGCCTCACCTCATGCATTATCTCTTTGCTCATTTGCTCCATTTGCCTCTTCATGGCCTCGTTAAAATCATCCTTTCTCTGTTGTGGTACAAATTGTGAATGTAGTGAAGTGACCAAAGTAAAGGCAGAAATATCCCTGGTAATAAGAAGTAATAGAACCAAGACTATACACACACTGCTTTTTGACATCACTAGCCATAAATAGATAAATTTTAGTAATGTCTAAAAATTAAGGACTATCATTTCTATCTGTAAGCATAGATTGAGTTTGAAACCTAACAAAGATACATCCTGGGACATAAAATTTATAGTTTAACATATAACTTAATAGATATCACTAAAATACAAATAAATAAAAGTTAATAATGATTTATATAAATTACATATGTTACAATAAAATTAATTTTAATTACTATATTAAAAAAAATTCGACAATATTCTGACTTAGTCGGAGCCTGGCATATCTCATTATGAAACCTACATAAAATCTCTACAAATCAAACAAGTTATATTCCATACATTCAAATCTAGAAAACTTAATAATGCAAGCTATTGATAATTAAACATCACAATCAAGCATTATATACATTTTTTAAGTCTACAACACTCAACAACACAAACACATGAGAATTACATTGAATAAAATTTAATGACTTACACATATTATTTTGGATCTTTGGTCCACAAATTGTTTATCTAACCTATGCACATGAGTTTGCTCTAGAATTTTATGTAGAAGAGGTGGATATTATAATTTTTCCTCCTAAAATTTTAAATAAAGTGTTAAATTAAACATAAAACTTATTGTAAAAATATAAATTATTGACATATTAAAAAATTGAAATAAGTATACTAGTCACCATGCATGCTCCATATGAGAAATGGATCCACCAGTATGTTGTGACGGGCCTGGACCCTCATCTCCAGTCTCACTCATCCTGTTTTAAGATGCTTACTATGATTTTGTTAAAAATTTTGGAGTACTAAAATGAGGAAGCAAAGCCTCTCAAAATTTTTAGGGTACTCCCTTAGGCACTCGATCAATTTCAGCCACTAAACTCCTCTGTTGAGACAAATGAATTAAATATTTTTTTTCTTATCAAACTCTCCCACTCCTCCTTCACTTGAGACTCTATTTCTGAGTCCCAGCAGCAATGTTTCTAGACTTATATGTTAAAAATATTGTGAAGTAAATTTTTTTGCAAACAAATAAATAAATAAAAGTCTTTGATGCTCATCTTAATAGAATAAATAAATAAATAATAGATAAAATTTTTTAGTGTTCTTACCTTAAACTTCTTATAATAGAAGTCTTTAGTGCTCTAAGGCACTGATACCTAATCATAGCCTTCTATCTCAAGTCTCTTTTTAAAAATTAATTTCATGTAACGTGAATGCTTAGAAGCTATAGAAGCCTAAAGTAACGTAAAAATGCTCAATTAAACCAAAATTGAAAGTGAGAAATAAAAGACAAAAAAATATTTTTTTACTTACTTTCCCCAACACATAGTAATCTACATCCTCCCGTCATCAGCACGTGTAGGTTTTGAAAGAGGTGTAGTAGATAAACCAGTAGTTGGAATTGATATGAAGATGCACCATCAATAAAATGCTCTTCTGAAGGGGTAAAGGTTGTGGATGACGAAGGTAGACCCCTATCACCTGATGCTTCTTTGCCCCATCTACTACTAGGATGAGATCCTGAACTAGGTCCCCGAGCCATATATGCATACATAATACTAAAAAATATTATTAAAGAAGTTATTTAGAAAGTGAATAATTTGTAAAGTAATTTTAACCTTCAACATTTATCATCATCATTGTCATTGTCATCACTTTCATCATTGCCTTCAACATGGATTCATATTCTTCTTCTGCTTCTGACTCAATATCATTATCCTGAATCTTTATTAATTCACCACTTGGATCAAAAACGTTAATGGTTTCATTTTTGGATATGATATCAAATGTTTTAGGCTCTATTTCTTCCTCCATATTTGTCTCTGTCCACTTAGTAGGCATTTTGATAATCCCCCTAGCTTTTATTTTGCAAATAGCTTACCATGCTCAACTGTCACACTTTAAGTTGGATAATCCACAAAATATACCTAAGATGCTTTACATTTTCAAAACAAATGATTCTTCATCACTTTTATATATCTCCTTATGCGGTTAACATTACAAATTTTATATTGTTTCTGAATTCTAATTCTTATATTTTCTCTAATGTCAAACCATTCACACTTAAACAACACCATTCTTAATTGGCCAACCAGGATAATCTAACTCAATCACCTCTATTAAGTGATCGTAATAGTCTGTCTTATCAATTTTGTTATTGCTACTTTTAATGCAAACACCACTATTACATTTTGCACGGGATGAACTATATATTTCTTTATGAAACCTAAACCCATTGACATAATATCCTTCATAATAATATATAGTTCTAAATGAGCATTTTTTTAAAGCTTTGATGAATACATTTTCAATATTGTCATGTGCCTATTTGGTATAACTTTGTTAGCCATAATGAATTGTAATGAAATTAAATCATTGAATAAAAAGCATATTATAATGTATTGGAACCCCTAAATATATCATGAACTAAGATGAAAAGTCATGTTTGAGCCTTCTATCCACTTTTACATCATTCAAGTGTGGTTTCACTCTTGAAATTGATTGAGAAATATTCTATGTTTTACAACACACATATCATGATATTAATTATATAAATAGTAAAAAAATAGAAAAATAAACATTTAAAAATAGCTTGAAGGTGATGAATATACTCAATATAAGGATTCACTTCAACACAGTTTAATAATGCATATTATTGAGCAACCTTTAACTCTCTAAGGTAAGCATTCGAGTGCTTTGTCATCCAATTGATCTACTAGAATATTTAAATATTAAAATGTATCCTTCAATTTCAGCACCTTTTGATGCTCGAAATTTAACATTCTGAAGCACGCTTTTGTGTCTTGTATTTATATGAGGATCAAACTAATATAAGCAAAACAATGAACTTTCCTCAAATAGGTAAGCATTGCATATGAATCCTTTAACTTAACCTCTGTAGGTACTGATCACAAATAAGTGTGATACTCTAAAAGACATTTGGTCATTGCATGATACTCTATAAGACATTTGTTCATACTCTTCAATAGTAATAAAATATTAAATGTGTACCTTTCAAATGGATATATCCATCGATATTGGATGTGACTAGCAATTTTAACTTCATGGGCCAAGTGGATTGGAAGATGCCTCATGGAGTAAAAAAAGCTTGGGGAAAATGTGTTCCAACTTATACAATATTAGAGGGATATCTTTATTGAGCCTTGTCATATCATTTGGATGAAGCACATTAGATGTAAGTCTTTGAAAAATAGACTTAATTCCATAAGTGCTTGCCAAACAATAGTTGGAAGCAATTCACAGAAGTCAATTGGTATATTAGTCTTTGCATGAAGACATGGATGTTGTGGCTTTTCATCCTAAACAACTTATATTTTTTCATATAAATGAACCTCCCCATATTAAAAGCATATCAATTTAGGAATCTTAAATTTTTCACCCATTCACATAAAACATTTGTGTTTTCGGGGATGGTTGTGCTATTTCTTTGATGCTTATGATGTTGGCAATGGCGTTTCTGGTGAGTTATTGGTGATGGCATTTCTACTAGGCTGATGACTTATGACTATGAAAGAGAGTGTGAGAGTGAGTGTGAATGTCCAAAATTAGTAGATTAAGAAAATATATTTTCAGTTGATGGTGTTGTTTTTGCTTTCAAAATATATAGAAAAATATAAAAATTTTTATTTTGAAAATTATATCTAATTTATTATTTAGTTTATTAAAATAACTAATTGTAGTTTATTATTTATTTATTTTAAATTAAATTACAAAATTACTCTAATTAGATGATAGATTAAAAAATTATATGTTTTAATAATAAAATCCACCAATAAACTATAGTTTATTCTTAGGCAGGAGTGCCATCTTTATCAATTGAGACTAGAAATGATCTTGGTGCGATGAAATTAAACTTAGATTCTAGTCTAGAATCGGATATGGGCTAATAATTGGAAGGGTATTTTACAAATCTACCAAAAAATGTTCTCAATACTACAGTTTTAATAGGTTGAAAAAACTATATTAAAAATATTAGATTTTTTTATCAGGTAACATTAATTACTAAAGAGTATACATTGAGTTTATACTTAATATATATTGAGTTATTACATGCAAACTACATAATTTATTATTTCTTTTTCTTTTTTTATTTCTATAATACTTCAATTATACAAGTTTAAAATTATATTATTAGACAAAATATTATTGAATAATAACTCAAATATAATTTTGTTCCCTTTTGTGGACTTTCTCTCTGTCTAAGCTAGGGTTTTAAGGTTAGGTCTTTGTCATCTTCCTTTTTGGATATGTGTCGATGTTTGAATTAGATTGGAAGATATACATGTTAGAACTAGTATATGGCTCAAGAGTTGGAATGTTTGTGGATAAAATTTTCTCTTACAGAAGTAGAGGAACCGGCTATCGATTTAACTGATGGTGATGGAGGTAGGGCAATATGAGAATTGATTGCCTGGTAGGAAGAATATTTTCTAATAAAACTTTAAATTTGAAAGTAATATATAGAGCCTTTATGAGTGCATGGAGATTGTACAATTTAAATTGCAAGAGGTAGGGAACATGCTATTTGTGTGTGATTTTTCTATGTTGAGAGATAAAAAGAAGATATTATGTGATGGGCTTGGCAATTTGATAGACACAGTGCCCTTATCCAATCTACAAAGGCATGAACAACTAGTAGATATCCGTTTGAATACATGTGCCTTTTAGGTAAGGATTTGCAATCTCCCATTGTATAGGAGGGATATACAGACTATTAAATTGATTGGAGGTAATATTGGCCAGGTGATTGTTGTTAATGAATATGATGTTAACTCATAAAGCAAGTTTGTCAAAGTTGGGGTTTGTTTTGATATGGGTGTTCCATTAAAGCGAGGAACCATGTTATGCAATAGTAATGGAAAGGATGTATGAGTCTACTTTCATTACAAAAAAGCTCCCTATATTTTGCTATTGGTGTGGAAATTTGGGCCATAATCATGAAGATTATGAGGACCGACCTGATGTATGGCCATACAGCCTTACTTTACATACAACTCATGTTTGTGGTAAGAACTCTGTCTATTCAAACTTGGACACCACTATTAATAAAAAAAAAGGTGCAAATATCATGAGTGGAAAATCTTGTAGCTCACCTATCAAAAATGCCAGATGTCATTTAGTGATGGAGGAAATGACTAGATCTAGAAAAAAAAATCTAGTAGATGTTTCTAATGGAACTCATGATAGGGCACTAAGAGAGGCAGTCAATTCCCTAACTGAGGATGAACATCATGTTGATAGAGAAGAGGGTTGGATTAGGGATGATGGAGTAGAAAAAGAAGTAGCATAATCTGGCTCTACGGATATAGTGGAAGAAAAAGATGGTCTGTCAATAGAACGTGTTCAAGAAACTCCAATGGGTATGCATACAATGAATGCAGGGGTGGAACATAATACGACTGAAGGTTTAAGGTTTGGCTCTATGTACAGTACTATAAGGAAAATTAGGGTTTAGGGGAAAAATAAATAGCAAGAATAGGAGAAAAATTATAGTGAAAGAAAATGGAATGGTAGATGCTCTTATAGCACAACTCAGAACTTGATTTATAAGGAGGCTGAAGGAATAAGTAGGAAGAGGAAGGTAGGAGATATTCCAGTGATGGAGATGAAAGTTGGACATGATAATGGAGGTGGGAAACATATTTGCTACCCAAGCATTAATGTATATGTTTCTTAAGTAAAGGCGGGAAACATATTTGGACATGATAATAGAGCTGGGAAACATATTTGCTACCCAAGCATTAATGTCTTTGTTTCTCAAGTAAAGGTGGAGGTTGTTAGATAGCCCTACCTATCACCATAAGGATCATTAGTTAGAATGTCCAGGGTCTAAATAATCCCTAGACATTAAGAGCTTTTGAGAGAGTGGTGAAATTTAATTGCCTAGATATCTTTTTTCTCATAGGAACAAGGCTCAATCAGAAGGAGATAGAAGGTATCAAATTTTCTTTTAGTTAGTTTAATTCTTTTTATTATTAATGTTGTTGGGAAATTTGGTGGTTTAATATTGGTTAATGTCGAAGGAACTACAAGTTGAGGTAACGAGTTTCTCTCTCCATTGTATGGACTTCATAGTAAAGAAGGAAGATGGATAGGAGCATTGTATGTTTTGTTGTATGCCGTAAACACAACATAGAGGTTTAACATGGGAACTTATCTTTCTACAAGAATCTAGAAATAAGTTGAAGTGGCCATGTTTTAGAGATTTCAATGAGATTCTATTCAACTATGAGATTGGGTGGATGTTCTAGGGCTTATAGTCAGATGGAGAAATTTCGGGACAACTTAGATAATTATGGCTTATTATAATATCCTAGATAAAATAAAAATCTAGTAGCTTAAATATTATATAAATTAAATAAATAAAGTGAGAAAAAATCTTGATTGAAATAAAATTTTAATGTATTATAGTAATGTGAACAAAAACTCTAAAGTACTCTAATTGAAAACTCTACAACTCATAAGATTGAATCAAACCAACTAACTGTAAGTTATAAAATAAATAATTATATTTGTATATAAACTATTAAAAAATAAATTGTATAAACTATTAAAAAAATAAATTGACCTGCTGGAGTGATGAAAGAACCATTCATATGCAATGAAGTGAAATTTATAAGTTACTAAAGTAATGAAAATGAAAATTTTAAAACACTTTAACTACGACAATATGTATGTATAAAAACCTTAGTATATTATACTCGAAATGTACCATAATTTAATTAATAATATCTTAACATAATAATATACATCAAAACCATATAAAATAAAATAAATTTTAAAAATTTGAGGAGAAATAATTTTTAAAAAATTAATTACAAGTATAGGTAGCAATTTAGAGTGTGAAATGACTTAAAGGGTATTCAATTAACAAAGAAGTATATAAGACTTGAAGGGCAAAATGAAAATTCACCCACTTAATTCTCAGCCATTATGCTGCCAAATTGAGTGGATGACTCACCTTCTTTGAATAGGAAGAGGGCTTAGACATTATGATTAAAAAGATGAAAAAAAATAGTTCTTATCTTCCTTTATTTCTCCTTTTTCCTTTCTATCAAAACCCCTCTCTTTCTACTACGAACTTTTCTTTTTTCAGCAGCCAAAAACTATTTTGAAGCTAATTTCTTATGTTTAAAAGTGATACAAAGTATAAAATTAAATCAACAAAGTGATACAAAATCAAAAAAGGCAAAAAGGAATTCCTTAAAGTAAGAATCTGAAAATTCTAAACCTTAGTTTTTAATTTTATTTTCTAGCTTTAAATCTATTATTCATTGAACATGAGCTAGAAATTATTTTTTATATATGTTAACTAAGTATTTATGATGTTGGAAATTGATTTGGATTGAAAGAAATTAAAAAGTGTGAAGTTAGGAACCCTAATATCCAAATTGAATAGCTTGAATTTTTAGTAGTTTAGCTATTGTATTTTATTTATTTTAATATGAAAACGAGTTTTAAAATTCATAAAAATTTACATAAAGGTGTATTTGGATGTTGAAAAGGCTATGGTAAAAGGGTAAGTCAAAATGATGAGGGAAAATGAGTGAGTAGATAAGTGAATACAAGCTGTTCATTTTAATAGTCTGGATGAATACCACTGAAATTTTGCTATTGTGTTTGAATTATTTACCTATATAAATGAACTTCATAATTTGTGAAAATTTATAGAGAGGTCATTTATGATGTTAGGAACATGCTGAAAAAATTTCAGAGCAAATAAAAAGAAATTAATATACAATTAAATGAATATAAACTACTCAAATGCTGAAATTTAGGTATTTTGTTGACTTGAGGCTAAATTGATCATAACAAAATATATTTTATCTAATTATAAATATAAGCATATAATAGATGAACATAAATTTTAATATCTGTATTTAATGTATCCAAAAGTCCAAATGCTAATTTAGTGAATAAGTAAATCAAATGACTTGAGGAAGCCAATACATATGCATAGGTATATGACACATATTTAGAACTTACTTAATTACATAGCCCTATTATAATATAATTTTGTGATATTTGAATCAATAATTATAAAATAAATCTTAGGGCATATTAAGATGCTAAATAGGACATATGTGCCTAATAAACAATTAAAATAAGAATGACAAATAATAAATTAAAAAAAAAGCCTAAATGTGTGATTTATGTGTGGATGTGAATGTAAGTCGAGTATTGTCATCAAAAAAACCAATTATTTTCAATGACTTAGAGGAATCAAATTTACATGTTCAAAATGAGTTATAGTGTTATCCCTTCCTTTGTCACCTTACAATTCTTTGATGAAATTTGAGCCATTATTAATATTTGAACCATTTGATATCATTTGTTGTTTGTGATTCTGCATTTGTGAATTGTAAAATCCAATGTAGCCTCTTGGCCTATGTGATCCATACTAAGCCATTTGATTAGCCAATATAATAGAATCTCAACTTAATGAGAGTTGTATACCATCAGGCTATATGCAGATAGAGATTTGTGATAAAAATGGTAGTAGCTAATGTCCTATATGTGTATGATATGTGGTAGTACTGAAATACACATTGTGATATGTTTTCTTCAATGGTATTGATGTGTATTATTTGTCATATTATGTAATTTGCTTTTGTGATATTGGTCTAGTTATTGTGGGCTTTTCTTGTGGATTGAACTTTATTGTTATACCTTATTTGAGCAACCACCTTTTTTATTTATTATTCTTGAATCTTAAAATATTTTATTGTACACCCTACCCTAGTAACACTATAATCTCACTGAGTTGACAATTCACCCCATTATCTGTGGTTTCAGATAGAGGTGACAAAGGGCTATCATCTTCTTGATTTCTTCTTTCAGCAAGAAGCTTGATAATAATATAATTAGAAAAAACTATCATATGTAACTAAATAATCATGTTTGTGCTATACTCTAGTTGCTCTGTAGTACTATTATAAATAGTTTAGTAAAGTGTGAAAGCAATCTATAATGTATAAAAAATAAATGTATAATAATATATCATAAAATTATGAGTAAATAATAAAAGTTATGATATGAAATTTTAATTCACTAATGCAATTAATCAATATGTATGAATATATAATTAGTTTGGTTTTATATGGTGCTTGGTGGCCTTAAGCCTACCTTGACCCTAGGACCATCACACTTTTAAAAATGGGATGTGACACTTATGGGTATAATATATAGAGGAGATAACTTCACATGGGATAATTGACATGTAGGGAGTAATTGTATTAAGAAATTTTAGACCCTTAATTTTAGCCCAGTATGAATTCGGTTTCAATTAAAAGGGGTAAATTAAATCTGATTTCAATTTAAAGTCCCCAATCAAACTCAAAGTCCCTAATTAAAGTTAAATCAAATTAAAAGGACCGAATCAACTCGGGATCGACCTAAAAAGTAAAAACGGTGGGATGAAATTAATTTCATGTTGAATTGGCTTGTGCCAATTAGACATGATGTAAGGCCTCAAGTCGAATTTGGCTTGTTCCAATTCGACATGAGGGCATCCTAATGTCAAATATGTTCTCATGTCTAATTGGTGCTAATTCGACATAAGGTAAGGCCTCATTTGAGCCAATTCGACATGAGGCCATCTCATGTCGACTTGGTGCCAATTCGATATAAGTTAAGGCCTCTTGTTGAATTGGCTACCAATTCGACATGAATCTTTATTCATGTTGAATTAGGTGAGGTCGGTCGGCCCTATTTAGAGGATTTAAGTCTTAATAGAACTAAAAAGCTCAAACTGCTAAGCAGCGGATTGCCCTAAACAAGTCTATAAATATTAAACCAACAAACAGAAAGGGGTAGCGACAATCATGAGCCACAACAATTAAAAGTTTAGCCACCACAATAATAAGGAAAGTTTTAGCAAAGAAAAAAGGCAGATATATAACTAGAGCAATTAGAACACAGTGGCCATAATTGAGAGAGTCGAGTAGTAGCAATTAAAACAGCAATTCAAAAAAACCAAAAGAAAGAGAGATAAAAAACAATTGACCAAAAGCAATTAACACAGCAGCCAAGACTCCATATTGATCTAGGTTTTTCAATAAATTAAACATTGAGGGTGGTTCAATAAATTTACTTGGCGGAGCCAACAATGCAGGTATATCTTTATTAACTCATTCTAATTAAATTTCATGGATCACCTTTATTATTCTATTAATTGTACTTTCAATTGCAAGTTTGATTTTGGAATTCCATAATAAAATTCTAATCTTGCATATTGGATCTTAAATTTAGGATTAAACCCTAGCTTTACATATTAAAAATTATCGTATTATAAAATCCTAATTTTATAAATAAAATCCTAATTTTATAAATAAAATTTTAATTCCACAACAAAACCTATTTTGTAAATTATTTACCTTTCAGAGGCACTGCCCCCGATCTCTTGCAAGGGGTGCTGCCCCCTTGACCCCCTGCCCACTGACAGACTAACAGGATCGCCGTGTGCATCGTGCCCTATAATTTGTTAATAGATTAATATTAAGATGTGTTTATTTGTCTTTCCTTTTCATTATTCAATTATTTCCATATATGTTTGTATTATTTTCACGCTATGTGGGTGCCTTATTTGTTTAATTTATTTGGTTTTTATAATTTAATTTAATTTATGAATTTTGGATCATTGTAAAAAATAAGTTTCCACCAATTAGTGGGTATCCTATTTTATTTACTTGTATTTTAGATGTTGGATATTATAAGGGCATGTTTTCATCTTGTATGGGGTGCCCATTTTATTTGGTTGTTTTGATTTATGATATGATGGTTATTTATTTTTTAATAATTGCATGTAATATGGATAATGTCATAATAACATAAGAATTTAATAATATTTAGACCTAAAAATAAAGTCGGTTCCAATGAACCAAGCGCTATAAGGGTGCTGGGTCATTCTTACTTTCCCATGTATAACCAACTTTTTAAACCCAATAAGGGGGTTGAATATTCCTTAGAAATTGAGTCATCCATCCCTTTTCATATTTCTGGCCCATTTAGGTGGCGACTCCCATTCTCGAGGTTTAGGCCTATGTTCTCTAAGGCACTGAGCCTAATAGTGCCGAAGTCATAATAATCATTCCATATAGTAGTGGGAAAGCAAATCCCTGCTCACATGAATGTTTGGAAAGACTCCTTAGTAATCTAGAGTGGGATGTTGTTTTCCTAATGCCAAGGTTTTGCACCTATCAAAATTCTCATCTAATCACCTCCCCATCATGGTTGATTGTAATGGAAAATTGTTAGGTGATCAGAGAGTGAAGAAAAATTTTCATTTTAAGGCTATGTGGGCCAAAGAGGTCACTTGTTCTGATATTGTAAAAGGTGTGTGGGAAACCCATATATAAGGCAATAATGTCCATAGCAAAATCAACCATTATGCAAAGGAGTTGGAGGTATGGAATCAAAGTATAGTGGGTCACATTAAAAGCAAATTAAGCAGAAATATTAGCTCCTTGATGATCTTAATAATTGACCCTTGGATGAGATTAATAGGGTGAATATTGGTGAAGTTTCCAAAGAGATTCATGAGCTCCTATATAAAGAAGAAATAACATGGAAACAGAGGTCACACGCAACCTGGCTCTAGGAAGATGATAAAAATACTAAGTTCTTCCATGCTAAAGTTTTAGCTACAAAAAGAACAATTACTATTTACAAGTTGATAGATGATTCAGGAGAGTGGAAGGAGGGGAAGAAAGAGGTGAAAAAGGTTATAGTGTACTACTAGTTCGAGTTTTTTTTTACCAATTTAAACCCATATATTTCTTTTAAGATTATTTAGGCTATTGATAGTACTATGTTAGTTGATTCTTTGGATTCTTTGTTGGTTTCCTTTCATATGAATGAACTAATGGTTGCTCTAAAACAAATGCATACACATAAGTTGCCTAGTCCTGACAGTATGCTACTTTATGTTTCCAGTCCTTTTAGGATGTAGTTGGTAATGATATTTGTGATTTTCTTTAAGCTTTCTTGAGTTTGGTTTTATGCCCTCTTTCTTAAATCACACTTAGATTATATTGATCCCTAAAGTTAAGTCTTCCAATACTATGAAGGATTTATGTCCTATTAGTTTATGTAATGTTTTATTCAAAACAATCTCTAAGGTCCTTAATAATTGCCTTAAATGTGTTCTTCCCAGTCTCACCTATAGTACACAAAGTGCTTTTATCCATGGTCATCTTATTACAGATAATGCTCTTATTGTTTTTAAAGTCTTGCACACTATGAAATCTATAAGAAAAAGGAAGAAAGGGTCTTTAGCACTAAAACTAGATAAAGTAGGGCTTATGACAGAGTTGAATGGCCTTTTCTAAAGTTAATAATACTTAGGATATGGTTTCCATCACACTTCATAAAGCTTATTATGACTTGTGTGAATTTTGTTTCCTTTTCTTTTCTAAATAACGGGTAAGTTAAAGGTTTTCTCAAACCAAGTAGCCTCTGTCAAGGAGACTCGTTATCAACTTATTTGTTTCTTATGCGTGTAGGAGGGCTATCAACATTGATTAAGAAAGTAGAAAGTCAGCAAGCCATCCATGGAGTGAAGTTGAGCAAATATAGTCCCTTTATTTCACATCTATTTTTTCTATATGATAACATGCTTTTTACAAGAGCCACTTCTAAGGAATGTGGTCGACTAAGAGACATTATTCAAACTTATAAAGGGGCCTCAGGTCAAAGGTTTAACTTTGACAAATCTGAGATCCATTCGGTGCGAATGTGCCTTTTGAAACTAGGGAGCAAATCAAATCATTGCTAGCAATTAAAGAGGTGGGTCACCATCCACAGTGATGTGGTATAAGGTTTGATCTCGAGCTACTATGCTATTTTGCTAATATCTTGAAGAATAAAGCTTTGCAATATTTTATATGTTTGAAGATTTGTTCTATTCAAGCAAATTATCTATGTTTATACAAGGCCTAAGGATTAGCCAAGCTACACTTAAAGAATGCTTGTAATACTCTAATTAAATGTTTGGATTCCTATAATAAAATCAATCCTCTACAAGTCCAAGAAGACCATTTGGGCTAGTTATGTTTGTAACCCATTTCTAAATTAGTTTGTTTTAAGCCCATATTATATTTATTCCATTTATACTTAGCTTTTGCTAATTGGTTATTTGCTGGAATATTTGTAAGATATTTGAGTTTGTGTTTATAAATTGGGCCAAATGTGTCTTAAACTTGATATGTATAAGGTGATTTTGGGATAGCTTGTTATGTATAAGGTGATCTTAAACTTGTTGCCAAACAAGGCAACTAGGGCAATTAGCTTTTAGGTCATATATTAACTATCTTGTTGTCATTTTATAATAGTAAGTTATGGATAATCAAATTTTGATGAAAATTATAGAACTTTTGTTCTTAAAAGAGGATATCTCTAGCTTTGATTCTTGTTGAATCAAATCATTCACAAAGAATTAATAACTTAAGTGAATCTATATCAAAATTCTTTTCCACATTATTGGAATTTGGTTGAGGTTTATTTTGGTAGAACTTAATTTAGCTTTCCAAGGAGTTGAGCCAAGCACAAAGGTGTTAGATCTCAAGGCAAGGTTCCTGCAGATTCACATCATAAAGTATCTTAGCCTTCCTACCATGATAGGTCGCTCAAAGAAGGAAATACTCGCTTTCTTATAAGGGAGGTTGTGGAAGAAACTGGATGGTTGGAAAGAGAAGATTCTATCGTCAGCGGGTAAAGAAGTGTTAATCAAGTAAATAGCATAAGCTATACCGCAATATATTATAAGCTGCTTCGCTATTTGTAGCTCGGTGTGTGCAGACATGGAAAGGATGACTTGACAATTTTGGTACGGAAGCAATTCAAATAAAAGAAGAATCATTTGGGTTAATTAGAACTCAATTTGCCAATCGAAATGAGATTGAAACAAGATGGAGGATTGGGTATTCACTACTTTTAATCTTTCCATTAAGTTTTTTTTTTTGAAAAAAAAATCTTGAAGATTAATTTGTGATAAGGATTCTTTGTATTCTTAGGTTCTAAAAGCAAAACATTATCCCCCATCACAATTTCTTAGATGCATATTTTGATTTCTAGCTGAGCTACATATAGAGAAGCATCTATAGGTGAGAAGTCTTCTTCAAGCAGTTTTCGACTGGCAAAATGGTAATGGACATTCTGTGCAAATATGGAAAGATAATTGGTTGTTTGGCTAGGCTTATATAAGACCATTGGTTCCTAACTCTATCCCTCATACACCAATGGTAAGTTGTTTAATTGATTTTGATCTAAAATGCTGAAATTGTGAGCTAGTTCACCAAACCTTCTTGCCAACAGAAGCTAAGACAATTCCAAAACTACCAATCAGCTTTAGGCTGCCTGATGATCATCTATTTTGGGTGTACTCAAATTCAAGGATTATGATATTAAATCGTTTTCCATTTGGCGAAGCAAATGAGGGTGGTTGCAATGGGTCAAGCATCATCTTCAAGCCAAAGCTATGATAGATGGAATATGGCCTGGAAACTTTAAATTCCCCTAAAATTGTCATTTTATGTGGAGATTAATCAAGAATATGATCTGTCCTGTGGTAACAATTTGATGAGAAAATGTATTAAGGCTTAATTTAGTTGTAGCCACTGTGGTTTCTCAAATGAATCTCTGATGCATTTATTCAAAGAGTGTGTTTGGGTTAGAAAGGTTTGGAAGAGACTTGCCTTACAATGTCGATAGATAAGATTTGTTGTGGTAATATTGAAGACTAGTGTGCTATATCTTTCAAAGCTTTAACGAAGGATGATTTTTGTTTCTTTTTTATCACCTTGTGGTATATTGGGTTTGTTCAAAATTAGATTGTGCATAGAAAAAGAGTATTTAATTAGGATAAGGTTATTGACATGGCTTATAATTTACACAACTTTCCCAAGTCATTCAACCCTACTATTCTTCATTCAAACTCTCAGAAAATAAGTTGGCATCTACCTCCAAGGCAAACCTTTAAACTAAACATAGACACTGCTATAGGTCTTAATGGTGTTGGTTTGGGGAATGTTATTCGAGACTGTGAAGGGCAAATATCGGTCTCAACAGGTAAAGCTACTTCTGCTTGCACTTCAGTTGAGCATGCCAAAGCAAGGGCTATTTTCTTTGGGTTGCAAATTGTACTTGACTGTGGGTTTAATAATATGACTCTAGAATATAATTCCCAGATCATAATTCACAAGCTGCTAAGTTTAGAAGTGGGTAGAAAGCTATTTAATTTGCTTGTTGATGATATTAGATAGTTAACTAATAAGTTTGGATCCATTTCTTTTAATTTTGTGCGCAAGGAAGCTAATATGTTGACACTTCATTTAGCTAAATGGGCTATAGGCTTATAGGAACCTATTATTTTGATGGAGGAGTTGCCTCCTCATCTCTTTTATATTTTGTTAGCATATCCTCTTTCTGCTTCTTAATAAGACAAACTTCTTAAAAAAAGAATTAATAATAACTTAAATATAACATAAATTACATTTTGTATTAATAGTTTCATATAGTATGTACAAAATTTATTATAAAATTATCATACACCAAATAAAAATATTATTAAGTATAATAAATCTGATTTAGTAAATTTGCCAGTCAACTTATGTCTTTTATTTTTTTTTATCAAATAATATTAAATACCAAAAATTTCAATAAATTAAACTTAGTATATATTGGATATATATTGGATTTATCATATAATACTTAGTACATATTGGATATATATTGAGTTTATTATGCAAAAAATATGGCAAAAAATATTTCAACTCATACTTTTTAAGTAAAAAAGAATATAATTAAATAGTATAAATCAAATAACATCAAAATACCAAAAAATTTATAACAAATTTATTCTTAATATATATTGAGTTTATTATATATAAACTGCAAAATCAATATTTTTTATTTTTGTAATAATTCATTGATTCAGAGCTTCGGATTTTATTACAGAATAACATATTGTTGAACAATAGTTCAAATATAACTTAAATTATATTTTGTATTAATAGTTAGTATATACAAAGTTTATTCTTAATTTATATTGGAGTTATTATACGCCATATAATATGATTAAATATAACATATATGATTAAACATAAAAAATCTTATTCAATAAATTTATAGAACGACTTGTATTTTTTATTTGCATAAGACACAAATAATCATTCAAAAAATTCTTATAAATACAAAATAAGAGATGCAAAAAAACCACTAATAAAATTATATTAAAAAATATACTAATAAAAAACCCATAATATACTAATAGTATGAATTATAAAAATCATTATGATAGAAGTGTTGTTTTGCATTTCTATTGAACACTATATATTATTGTGCTTTAATTTCTTTCCGAATCTGAACTAAATAAACAAAAATCAATAACATAAGAAATTAAATTCTTATTTACATAGCCAAAAACAAGTTATGGATGATAATTTACAATTTCTTTAAGAACCACTAATTGCAGATATCAAAGAAACCGCCGTAAATCTAAATAAAAGCCTAAAAATAGAGATTATGAGAGGTAAATGAAACAAGAGAGAGAGAGAGAAGAGAAAGAAAGAATAGGAGAATAGAAACTGTCTGCCATAATGTGCGGGAAGAGATCTTTTGTCGAAGAATTAATAATAATAAGCGCTCCCATTTCCAGAAGAATCTATTGTTCTTCTTCTCATGTTTCATTATTTCCCTCCTTCAAGGTGTAATAACTTTGTTTTTGCAATAAATGCCGCTGCTGCTCCCTAGACCCTAAAAAGAAGGGATGAAAAGGAAGAGAGTAATTTTAAAAGAAATTGTAAAAATATGATAAAAGAGTAAAAATAATATCATTTATATAAAAAAAAATATCTCTAGTAAAAAAATAAAAGATTTGACAAAAGTTGGTGAAGGATGTAGAGTAATTTTTCCAAATTCTAATTTTGGTTTTAGGATTATTCTAAATTAAGATCAGAAATTTTAAAATCTCAAATTCATCTTATGAAATTTTAGATAAAATTTTTAAATTATAAAAACATATAAAAATCTAATCATTTAGTGTATTAAGTGCAGAACGAAAATTTTAAATGTTAATTTATCATTTCAAATAAAAATTCTAATGGAAACTTTTAAATGTATACTAACAATCAATTTAAAATTAACAATTGTTAAAAATTTCAATTTAAGTATTAAATGGTATTGTCAAGCGCCAACTCAATTTATTCAAATAGATTTCATTGAAATAGAAAAATAAATTGCTCAAACTAGTGCTCCTTTGTGCAAAACCTCCTCTCGCGGAGAAAATGTGCTTAGAGGGAGCTGAAAACGCAATTTTTTCACTAACTATTGCTAATGGATCTCTTAATTATTATGGAAGATCTTTCTAAAATTGGAAATTAAGAAAGCTTATGATAAGCTGAGTTGCAATGTACCGGCAGATTATGCGTAAAAAAAATGTTTTGATCTTGCTGTCGAAACCTAGAGAAGTACATTGTTTGAGAATCTTTGATAAGACTAAGAGTAATTGGTCATGGCAATTATGAGAGCTCTGCACCTTAAATATCAATCTTCAATGTTCATCCTCAATCTCAGCCTCTATTGTACTTGAATTTCATAATAAAAAAATGCTCATCTAAACAACTATTAATTCCTTAGTAAAAACAATTAAAAAGGATAACAGCAAACACGCCCTAATTATTCAAACAAAATTCTACATTGCCAAACAAAATAATATTTTCAGCCAATCCATGGTGTCTAGTTGCTTTGGTCTGGTGTAGCTTGCATATTGTTAAGCTCTCCAAACCTGAGGCCTACACGCATTGAATGCTTCAAGAACTTCTCAGCGCATCTCATGATGCAGGTCTCTTCCTGCTTCTGAAGTGATTTGCGTGTAAAGTTGTCCACGCAGTCGTTGAAGCATCTCTCTACTACTGAATTATACATCCTCATACTGCAGATAACACATTTAAGCAATAAGAAGGCCATAATATAAGATTCAAACTCATAATACATGTCTTCTTTATAAAATCCTAGGCTTCGTCCAAAGCTAGGGAATCATGTAACCACTATGAACTTTACATGCTTTCCATATTTAAACCAATAACATGTCAACTATATTTCATATGAATAAGATTTCTAAAAGATTTTGACTATAATGCCTTCTGGCCCTCAGAAATACGACCAACAAAAGCCTAAAAATATCTGTATGTTGCTAACAACTTTCAAGGGAGCTTATCGAGCAACTTTGCCCATATACCAGCCAGGCACAGGGGATATTCGACATATATATATATATATATATATATATATATATATAATGAGATTGAAAATGAGCTAAAGAGTAACGACCAACAAGAACTGAATAAAAAGCTGTGCATACAAGCTGCGCTGGTTTTAAGGAGAACATTTTTTGGCTTTACAGGAACTAGGTGACCTGTACAGAATTATCATGTGGCCAGTAGAATAAAAAGGCTATACATGAAGCCATATTATAAAAAAAATGAATATTCATTGGTCAATTAAAGCCTCAACTTTTAGAGACATACTTCTCTTACAACTTCACAAAAAACACACACTAGATAAACCAAAAACAACAACGAGACAACAGAATAGGGAAAGAAAATTAATGAAAAACCAATTTATTCCTAAAAGAGTAATATATTTTATTACAATCATACTGATGCACACTTATTAGTCATAGTTATTGCTCAGAAGGCAAAAGCACATATCACGCTAAAACCACCTAGGAGGCACAAGACCTCTAAAAAGCTTACGTTCCCATCTTGGATCTTGGATGTATTTCGAACATTGAAACCTCCTGATAACCATACATATCATCAACGTTTTTACATTGCTTATGTGTATGCATAAGTTTGGACTCGCATCTAGACTAGCTAAATAAATGAAGCAAAATCTTATAGAAATTAACAGTCACACATCAGTGGAGAAGAATCAACAATTTTAAGTTTTTCTCTGAAACAGCTACATATTCATACTCCAGTTGACAATTTGTTATGCACAATTAAAGCAGCATGGATATTCTTATTAGAGTCAGAAAAATCAACATAAGAATGTTGTTCCCAAAACGTCCAGATACAACATATAAGCATTATCGGTTGTATTGGTTTCAAGGAGAACATCATTTTAGCTCCACATCAACAAAGTCACAAACCAAAGTTGCAACCTAACTTGCATAAAAATGTCATGTGAAGCCATAAATGAGGAGAGAGAAAAAAAAAAGCTTAAAAAAAAGAGCTCAGCATCGCAGTGATGTGTATAAAAACAAGAAAAAGAAAGAAGAATGTCCCAGTAATCATCATACTCAGACTTGTGCTCACTCTTCACCACCTTCAAATTATCCAAGAAACATAACTAAACCATTTAAAATCCTTTAAAAACCAAGCAAATTGATCAATTTGGAAGAAGTAAACCCATAGCAATTAGAATTCTTTTTACAACTACCAAGGATATAAGAGATATCACAGATTAATCAACCCATTCAGTTCTATCAATTAAGAGAAAATACACAGAAGATAGAAAAGAGTAGTGAATAGAATGGGAACTTCAAAAGGGTTTAGGGAAAAAAGAAAAGACAATTAAAGGAAAGATTACAAACCTATCTCGCACCTGCAGTTGATCAATTGTAGCAGCCATTCGGATTTTGTCCTCTTCAGGTAAACCTTCAAGTCCCTGTAGCACGTTCTTGTCCATACCTGAATATAAAAAAAAAACATTTTATTTAAACAAGGTATTTTTAGATTTTCAAGTTTTATACAAAAGAGTTCCAATTGTATTCATGAACAACAGTAGCTATCTTCTCAAATTCTACACTATCAACTCAGAGGAAGGTGAGCTCAATACCCTAAGGTGATGAGAGAAATAAAGTAGTGCTCTTGCATATGTATGTGTAGAAAGAGCGAGAGGGGAGAGACCTTGAAGTTTGGATAATCAACAGTATGGTAAGGTTAATATTGAGTTTAGGAAGACACATTTGGAGATTTCATAAAGTATGGAAAGGTAAATTGAGGTTTCTGAAGGGTTATAAATAAATGTTTTTTTCCTTCATATTGAACCTCCAAAATGGAGGTTTTTTGGAGGTTTTCATTCTTTATTCCCAAACATGATACAATCTAATGCTCTACTTTATTCTACTGTAGCTTATTCTACTTTAATAAACCTCAGAATACCTCCATCCAAACAGACCCTAGAGCTATAACCACCAAGAAAACTCGACCCCAACCCCAACCCCAACCCACCAAAGAAAAACCCTATATTATCATTAGCAAAATAAAACTCCCCACTAAAAAGAAAATCACAGTTACATGGAAATCAATATATAACAAAAAGGACGAAAAGGCTACACGGTTCTAGATCGAAAAAAATAAAGAAATCAACAAAATCAGAGTAAGGATAACAAATACAAAAGAGAGATCGAAAGTCAAATATAAAAGAGAGAGCTCTTTGAAGCATAGTTTTGAATGATTAAACAAAAAAATTGAAAAAATAGATTATGCAAAGAAACCATACCCGTTGAGACTTGAAGAAGCACCAAGCTCAGACTTCAGCGGTGAGACTGAATGAAAGAGGACTGAGGGCTTTTGAGTGATAAAATGGGGTCATTCTATAGTGCTCCATCCGTATGGGTACCCCAGAATTTTGACCGTTGGATGACATATTAATCCTAGCCGTTGCTTTAGGTAACCAGTTACTTGCTTAGCTTGTAATATATGGCTATTAAAAAGCAATAAAAAGGACATGCGGCAAAAGATGCTTATTTTTGTATGTACATAGTAAAAGACACGTGGCAACAGTGCTTGTTTGCTTATTATTACTCTCTCCGTATTATTTAGATAGGAAAAATTTTCTTTTTTGGTGTACCTTTTATATAGAAAATATGTCATTTTAGGTAAATTTTAAGGAGTGAAATGAGACAAAATATCATTTATATCCTTGCCTTAAAAGTTTAATTTGAGGGATATTTTTTTAGAGGTATTTAAGTAAATAGAGATGAAAAAGGTAAAATTTTCTTAATTTTCGTATCCATCTTACTTTTTCTATGTAAATAATACGGAGGGAGTATTTTTTTTTTATAAACTAATATTAAAACATGCATGATGTGCAAAATAATATTAAAATAAAGTAATAAAATTTTATTTCTCCGATATACAAAAATTACAAAATAAATGCCATAACACAATAAATCATAATGATACAAGTAATTAATAAAAATTATGTCAAAGCTCACTTATGACCTTCAAATTTCATATTCATAAAAATGCTCATCTTATTATCTATTTTGCACTCTTGAATATTACTAAAATTTACAATCTCTCATATAATACTTATATCAATTTTTATATAATTAAGAAGAAATACATAAACATAATAAAATATTTTTAAAATTAAAAAATTAAAAAATATTATTAAATAGTTCATTCTCAACAAAATCAATTTGATTAAGCAACTGTATATAAGGACATAAATAAAAAAATTCATATTACTTGTTTCGATCACACTTGCCTTTTTAAGTGAATGTTAACTTGAATTTGTATTTAGTGATTTTGATATTCAAATTATTCAACCTCACTATAAAGTTGTTCATGAAATACAATACAAGACAGCAGATTTTTTGTTTGAATAAATGAATCATAAATTTGTAATCATTTTAAAAATACGAACATTTTGAAAAATAATTATGAATGCATATTTCTGGTTGTTTATTCTATGAGTTGGGTTTGCTAAATATGAAAATTTTGAAATGTTGTGATAAGATGGAAAAATATAATACTATTGACTTGAAAATATTATAATATTTGTTGTTTCACTATGATGAATTAAGTTATATATCAAATTAATTTCTATTTAGAAAATAAGATTAAGATTTCAATTTTAAAAATAATTATAAAAATTAAAAATAATTATAATTCGAGTTTATATTTTTTTTTCAAAATTTGTAAGCTATAATTCATTAAATGAATTGTTTTCATTAATCAAAAAATAAATATATTAAGCTATTATTAATTTATCACCAATAATAAAAATAAAAGAATAACAACTATTTTAATAAATATTTTTAAAAATGTAAATCTAACTCAAAATGGAAATATATTATTTTGAACTAAAAATCAAATTTATTTACCACATACGATTTCAAGTTTTGCTGACTAAATGAAAAATAATTATTTTGGTTGTAATAAAAGTAATTTATAGTTAGAAAATAAGATCAAGATTTTAATTTTAAAAATAATTAGAATTCGAGTTTATATTTTTTTAAAAAAAAAACTTATAAGCTTTGATCCATTGAATGAATTGTTTCCATCGATCAAAAAATAAATATATTAAGCTATTATTAATTTATCACCACCAATAAAAATAAAAAAACTACAACTATTTTAATAAATATCTTTAAAAATGCAAATATAACTCAAAATGTAAATATAATATTTTGAACTAAAATCAAGTTTATTTACCACATACAGTTTCAAGTTTTGCGGACTAAATAAGAAATAATTATTTTGGTTGTATTAAAAGCAATTTCTATTTAGAAAATAATATCAAGATTTTAATTTTAAAAATAATTGTAAACATTAAAAATAATTAGAATTCGAGTTTATATTTTTTTTAAAAAAAAATTGTAAGCTTTGATCCATTGAATGAATAATTTTCATCAATCAAAAAATAAATATATTAAGCTATTATTAATTTATCACCACCAATAAAAATAAAAGAACTACAACTATTTTAATAAATGTCTTCAAAAATGCATATCTAATTCAAAATGCAAATATAATATTTTGAACTAAAAGTCAAATTTGTTTACTACTTACAGCTTCAAGTTTTGCATATTAAATAATAAATAATTATTTTGGTTGTAGCAAAAGCAATTTCTATTTAGAAAATAATATCAAGATTTTAATTTTAGAAACAATTGTAAAAATTAAAAATAATTAGAATTTGAGTTTACATTTTTTAAAAAAAAATCTGTAAGCTTTGATCCATTGAATGAATTATTTTCATCAATCAAAAAATAAATATATTAAGCTATTATTAATTTATCACCACCAATAAAAATAAAAGAACCACAACTATTTTAATACATGTCTTCAAAAATATAAATCTAATTCAAAATGTAAATATAATATTTTGAACTATAAATCAAATTTGTTTACCACTTACAGCTTCAAGTTTTGCAAACTAAGTGAGAAATAATTATTTTGGTTGTAGCAAAAGCAATTTGAGATATTAGATTGGCCTAATACATCAACTGCCCCCTGAATTTGACAATTTTGGTCATTTTACCTCATGTACTTATGCATTTTTCATATTGGCCCATGTACTTATCTATTTTATTTCAATAGATACTTATATAATCATATATTAGTCACTATGCCACTTATACTTGTTTATTTCATACTCAATAGACATCTAGACTAAAATATTACTACAGCTGCATGTAAGTGTTTATTTAATATAAAATATAAAAGTATAATGGGCAAAGTGATCAATATGTGATTATATAAGTATTTATTGGAATAAAATATATAAGTACAAAAGACAATCTAGCAAATACATAAGTACAGAGAGCAAAATGACCAAAGCTATCAAGTTCAGGGGGCAATTGATGTATTAAACCTAATAAATTTAAATTAGTTTTATAATGAATGTCTTATGAATTTCTGCATGTTCAACAATATCATTATTTTTATTATTGGCATGACTGTTTTTGTATTTGTGACTGTTGGTGTGCTTCTAGTGATGGAAATACTAAATGCATTCCTACATACATTGAGGCTTCACTAGATAGAATTCCAGAATAAGTCTGTGGATAAATTAATATTATAAATATTTGAAATCTTAAAAAGTTGCTACTTGTATTACTTATATACTTTATTCTAGTTCACTATATTAAATCATTTAGCAATTAAATAAAACAACCTAATTAACTTTCAAAAATCAATACAAAGTACGTAAACATTTTTCATGCAGATTTTTACCCTTTTATAGATAAAAACATCAAAAAATATATTTTAATCTTATAGTACCATCTCAAGAGAGAATGTATTATTTTGATTATTACGTTATGGAACTTATCACAATCACACTATATACACTTTTAAATTCTACTGCATCTTAATTTCGTTGACTTGGTTGATAAAATCAATATGTGAAGCAATCAATTTTTATGGTTGGGTAGGGGTTTTTTTTTTTTGGCAATTTAAACTAAAGTGATGACAAATGAAACAACAATAGTTATCTAAATTATTTTTTATGCCTTAATTTTTATCTTTGATTCTTTAATAATACTTTTATTTTGAAAGATAATAATGATATGATTAGATTCTTATTTAAATTCTTTTAAATTTTAAATTTAAATTATGATTAGATAAAAAATAATCAATTAATAGAAATTAATTATGTTTTAAGTGTCATACTAAATTTATTAAAAGGATAATAATTAGATAAAAAAGAATTTTTTATTCTTATTTAAATTCTCTTAAATTTTTCAATTTAAAATTATGATTAGATAAAAAATCTTTCATGAGAAATTTTTTAAAGTTCTAAACATAAAATTATCCTTAATCTTTCATAAGATTTTAAATTCTTATTAATATTTAAGTTTTGTCTTAAAATCTCTCATAAGATTTTAAATTTTAAATTTTAAGTTTTATTTTAAATCTCTCAAAAGATTTTAAATTTTTATTAATATTTAAGTTTTATCTTAAATTAATATAAATGACAATTCAATATTGTGATATTTAGCTTAATTTTATACAATACTAGTATCCTTTTATATGTAGATATGTATATATATACATGTACTAGTATTAAAACTCATGCAAAATATTAAAAAATTAATGATACCAAAATAAAAATTATGTATTAATTTTTTTTATAAAATATTATTTAAAATAATTTGAAATTAATTAACACATAACATGATTTGAAACAACTAATATACATAATAATTTAAAGAAAAATATATCTAATATTATCTCAAATTAAATTATGAAAAACTTTTTTATATACTACATTTATAGCTTCAACTGTAAGTTGTCCATCATTATTATAAATTAAAATCTTTAACTCATTTTTATTTGTCACCTTTGAAAGAGCAACATAAAGTTGTCTATGTGTGAACACTATCTTTTTAGAAATAACTTCATATGAGATATTAATTGACCTTAACTTTTATTAACAACCATGGCAAAAGATAATGTAATTAGAAAGATAGAGTTAACATTGTTTTTGGCATGAATACTTTTTCTCTAGCCATAGTTCCTAAAAAAAACTTAGCCTTAGTAACCCGATTCTCAAGTATTGTGATGATCAACCAAGTGCCATTATGCAATCTTGATAACCGATCTATATTTTTTAGTAACATTATATGAACATCAACCTTCAAAGTGATAAATTCGGAACTCCAAGCATATAATACTATTTAAGAATTATGGTGTATGCACAATTTTCAGAGATCCAAAAGCATGATCAGATATACAAATTATATGAGAACTCAAATATGATTTTTCAGAACTATGATTGCTTATATTTATTAATTGATTCCACCATGTCAAGAGTGGGAGTAAAAATTGCTCTATTTTTGAGGTAATTTATATCATTGGAATGACTAAAGAAATTAGATATGTATTTTTGACATTTGTAGATATGGGATCATCATAGTGATTTATGAGAAGATCGTTAAGATTCAAACATTTTCAATGTGATTAACTAAATTTCTAATCCTTCTATCACTAATTGTCAAAATCCAATTAAAAAAATTTCTCAAATCATCTAAATATATGCCCAACTAACCTCCTTGCAACCTCATATTCTTTGTCAGCTTTGAAACTTGATAGTAAGGCAACATATATGAAGAATTTTGAGTAGCATGGACAATATCTAGCCTTACTGTTTGCAATGATAAGTGAATTTTATCTGAAATCATATCTAAAAATCACTGTTTTACTTCTAAATTGTTTAATCAAATTGGATGCATTTTTAAATATGAGCATATCTCTAATAATTTGATCAAGGGATTCAAAATAATATATATACATCATTGGTACCTCATCCCAAATCATCAATTTTGTCTTAAAAATTAAATTGGCTAGAGGACTACCTTGCTTTATATTACATGTTGAATCTTCATTTGGTTAAAGAGGAATTACAAATCTTGAATAACCTATTTGACCTTCTGGTAACAAAAGTGATGCAGTACCATTTGATGCAATAGTTAACATAATATCTCCTCTAGATCTTATTCCAGAAGAAGGAGTCCTCCCAATAAAAGTCTTTTTAGTACCTCCATAATCATTAAAAAGGACAATCCACCTTTGTCTTCATGTATTATTGTCATTATTTTATCTTGAACAATATTCAGTTCAACTATCAAATTCATTAATAATGGTTGATTTACTTTAGCGAAGTGCACCTATTATAACGCAATTCATCAAGTATTAATCTAACACTAAAATCAACTTCTTCCTTATGTAAACTGGTTTTGGCATTATTGGAAAATTCCAAAAAGTTTTGGCATAACCTTTCAAAAATCTTTCCAGTTTTTGCAAATGATAATTTTTCACCTCATCTATTAGCTCTACCTCTAAAAGAACTAAAATGTTATAGAATTAGAAAAAAAATTATCTAAAGAAACAAATCATTTCATCACAAAAATAATAAAAGTTTGTTTGCATAAGTGAATACATGTTATGATCTTTGATGGTGCAGACATAGAAATAATTATTGTTAAAAGTTTTTGAAAAAAAAATAAATTTATGACTTAAATTTGAAAAATGATTCAATTGAGTTCTCTATAAATAATTGAAATGAACTCAAAAGGAAAAAATAAAACTTGCAACTCTTACTGCTATTGTTGGTGATATTTGGATTTTTTTTTTGTTGCTAAAATTGGATTAGTTTACATATCTACTTTTGATAATTAGTTTTTTTAACTTGCTGAAGTCTTAGCTTCCATCTTTCATTTTCTAAAATAATGTTTGATTTTCTAGAAAGTTTAATTGAGGTTAGAATTGCATTTAGAATTGCACATTGATTTAAAACTTATGATCAAACTATAAAAAATTTTCAAATTAGTGATGAAATTTTTTCGACACTAAAACATTGGTCATTTAATTTTGTTAAGATATATTTGTGATGGATTCTATTCCATCATAAAAAAAGAGAAATCCATCACAATTTTTTATCAAAAATTTCAGTCAACTTATTTTTTTGATGGATTTGTGATGGGAAATTTTTGTTATTAATCCATCACTAAAAGACTTGAATGAGCCGAAAAAGAAAAAATTGAGGGAAATAAAATTTAAAATTAGTGACAAATTTTTCTATCACTAATCTAGTGATGGATTGTAATTTTTGTCATAAATCCATTAATAAAAACACTTAAACAAGTGAAAAAAGAAAAAAATGAGGGGAAAATAAATTTTAAAATTAGTGACGGATTTTTTCGTTACTAATATGTTGCTAATCTTGTGATGGATTGCAATTTTCATACAAATTTGTCACTAAAATACTTAAACAAGTAGGAAAAGAAAACAATTGGGGGAAAATAATTTTTAAAATAAGTGATAGAAATATTGCAATTTTCCGTAACTAATCAAGTACCAAATTGTAATTCACTAATCCATCACAAAATTTGAGACGTGTTTGTTATATGTCACAACTTTGTGATGGATTCTAAAATTTCCATTAAATTAGTGACGAATAATTAAATTCATTATAAATTCATTACAAAATTAGTGATAAATTCATCATATGACACTGATCCATTATAAATTAGTGACAAAAATAAGAATATGTCACTACGGATGTGAATTCTATCGCAAATCCATCACTAAAATTAGTAAAAGACTTGTTTCCATCATTAATTTTCTTATACACAACAAAAATTCTCCATTTTTACCTTTTTTTTTAGTGACGAAAAAAATTCACCACTGATGTTAGTGATAGAAAATCCATCACTAATCCATCACAAATTTTTGGCAAGCAGTTGACTTCAGTAACAAATCCATCTCAAATTCCACACAAATTGGACACAATTTTTGGAGCCAAATTTTGTGAAAAAATTTTTCTTTCACTAATTTCCTTCACCAAAATTATTTTTCATCACTAATTCATCACAAAATAATTAAGTTTTATAAGTAAAATAATTAATTTTATGGCTGAAGCTTATTTATATTTTGAATTTTTTCATGCGACATGCATCATTTAGGACATACTGCCTCATTGAATTTTGAGTTGAAAAGCTTCCTCATGACCTCTACATACGCTGCTCTGTTATTTGTAAGAATGCGCTCCAAAATCATAAAGTCATTTCAATTAATAAACAATATTTTTTCTCATTTGTTTATCATTTGCTGATATTTATGCATTTGTGTTTGTTGTTAAATGGATCAAAGTTTTGTATTATGCAGGTGCTACTGGTCCATTGAGATGATATGTACGTTGATATGAGTGAAGCATGGGTTTTTCTGACAATTGAGTTTTTTGGTGTAAACATCAAGGCTTTCTGCTTTTTTTTATTACTTTAGAAGGTTGCATTAGCTTGGTGCTGGGCCTTTTTTGTACAAGCCTTAGTTAGCTTAGTGTAGCTAGGCTTTTATCATGGCACTGTTTTTTTTTGTTCTATAGTTGAGCTGAGATTGGGTTGGTAATTAATCGTCTATTATCTTTGGGTAATTTTGGTAATAAGATCATATACCTTTTTATTGACAAAAAAAAAATAGTAAAAAATTTTGCACTAGAAGTTACTGTTTTGCAATATAAGTGGTACATTGTTACCCATTGATTCTTTATTTTCTTGCTACAATGTCATGTCAACAATCAATCACAATATGCAGGCATTTGACTAAATATAATAGGTCATTAACATTGCAAGCAATACTAATAAGATAGATATAATTTGAAATAGATCCTTTTTAAAACTACCAAGTACTGTTAAGTGTTGACAATATATACTTAGATATTTGGTTCCTACTATACTAAAAACAATTAATCCATACCAAAAACTACTTGCTAAAAATATAATTATGCATTTGATTTAAAAATATCACATTCAAAGTTTCATTGCTACGGCAATTCATGCATCATTCTCTTTCTTAACCATCAATCTCCTGACCTTGTTGCTTGAAAGCTATACATTAGGAGCATCATCAACTTCCATTATTGATGTTATATTCCCTAAAATATTCCTCTCAACAGGGCTCTTTGCAGGAGATATAACCCTATTATAGGACATGGAATCCTATAGAAGTGAAAAAAGAAAAAAAAAGGAAAAAAATTGAGAACAACATCATTGTGGATATCAAAATTTCAAAAGACAAAAATTTTATTCATTCAAGTGATATTTTCAATGGAAATAGAAAATGATTATGACAATAACCTAGAAATCCTTGTTTCCATATGTGACTTGTTTATTATTGAAATTTGAACCCTATTAAACAAAGATAACATTATAAGTGAAACTTATACTCATAATAATATAATTTAACTTCATAATAATATTTTAATGTTCTAATATATCTAAGATAAGATCACCTACAATGAATGCATCTCGATTAGGGGAATGACCATATTGTTTAGAAGATTCTCATTAGTGTTAATTTTAAAAATAATAAAAACTTCATCATGCACCTCGATGTTAGAACTCCTAATAACTACTTTGAACATCACCTTTCTATTAAGAACAATATTCGGTCCCAATGGATAGTTTTCAGTAGCAATGGAAGTCTAAACTTGTATCAGTAACAAAAGTATTAAAGAACACTAAAAAACTATGATAAAAATGAAATACCTCATCTAAACCTTCCTTCAAGTCATTAACAGACTTTCCTATAAGTTGCACAGATTCACAATCCCAAAGCAATTATAATATAAAGCCAACTCCATCCATGGCGTGCACTTGAAGCTTGCATGTCTATTTAGATAGAGGTACTCTGATTTTTAATAAAGTAGAGTAATGTAGAGTAAAATATAGCATTGGTTTTTATAATAATAGAGGGTTTCCATTTTGAAAGTGCAATATAAAGAAAGAAAACACTCTATTTTTAACTCTTCAAAAACCTCCATTTACCTGCCCATACTTTATGAAATCTTCAAATAGCTCCTTCCAAACACAATATTAACTTTCTCACACTTTATGAAACTTTTCCATATCTCTATCCAAACATACCCTAACAAGCAGCATATTGAGAATAAAATTATAAAGGTCTATTTTAATATTTTAAGCAAATAGAGAGTATGGTCAATACATATTAGCAATAGAATAATTCAATCGATCACATTTTTTGCAATAGAATTTGTTTCCAACTTTATCCACCTATTTTGGATAGTTCTTGCACCCTAGATATGACCATTCTCTGTTGAGTTCTAAATTAACTATAGTTACAAAAATTCAAAAGCTTTCTTTATATGAAAAAGATTCCACATTTATACTACCTAGACAATGTGACAAAACAATATGCATAAATAAGGAGAAAAATTTAATCACCTGCAGATATTGAACTAATTCCCCAATAATTTTAACTTCCATAGTTCCAGAGGCCATCTCATTAGAAACAAAATATTTATGTATATACGAAACATGACTAGTCCTCTCAGAGTTAGCTTCAAGGACACAAAGCTAGTGCATTTATACATCTAAACAGCTAATGGATTTTTTTATACATATAAATCATAATAGCATAGAGAAAAACTAGATTTAAAATCAAAAGCTAGGGGAAAATTAGGATTAATCCAAAGCTTTAAAGCATGTCAAGTATTACAAACAATAAACTTATTTGTAATGATTAAATTTTAATCATTAGTCAAGGACTAAAATTATATGTGCAAAACATTATAGAATTTAGTTAATTTTTTTTATAAAATTTAGTTAATATCTTTCTACCTAAAATTCCATTTAAATTTATAGAATTTAGTCAATAACTATATGCCTAAAATTCTCATTTTATAATAGCAATACCTACTCATTTTATAGCAGACAAATGAGAATACCCTGTTAATTCTTTTAAATTAATTCAAACTAATACAATAAATTGTATTCTATTTATAAATGCATATTTAAAACACAAATCAAATGCAAATTATATTTGTTGTCCAATTGAATATATAATTCTAAATTGAATACCTTAGAATTTGCAAACTCGTATTAGCTGCATAACAACTATAACAGGCTATTCAATAGCTCCATCCAAATGAGCCAACATTTGGTATGCAAATTCCCCCAAAAAAGTATTAAGAACCTTGTTCCTCCTATATGCAAAAATCACAAAATAAGTGTCATAGCAAAATAAATCATGATGTCATAAGTAGTTACTTTAAATCATGGTCAAAGATCCCTCATGATTTTCCAGCTCCATATTCACAATTATGGTAGTCTTATTATCCAACTTCTGCTTTTAATATCACTGCGACTTACAACCTCTCTTGTGACATCTACACCAATTTATATACTATTAATAAGAAATATTGATAAACATCATAAAACATTATGCAAATTAAAATAAGAAATTTATACTTTTGAAAGCTAATCTTATAGCTGAATTTTGAAAGGACATAGTGGTCTACAGATTTTTTGTTTTGTACTATTTGCCTTCTTGGTAATTGTAGTTTTTTTACTCTTACAATAGGCAGATCAATAAGCAATTGCTTTGCTTAAATAGCTACTACTGACTGATTTGATCTATCGAGTTCACCTACTAGCAAATTTGTGAGCTTTTGATTGAATGTGACACAATCAATGTTGATGATCCATGCCTTATTGTTGGTATGCACTGTAACACTATTGTTACGATTTCAAGCACAGATTTCAGAACCAAAGAAAGAAAGAAAATACAAAACACAACACAGCAGATTTACTTGGTTCAGCTTTCACAAAGAAAGCCTACATCCAAGGAGGAGGAGATCCTCAGTCGATCAATCCACTAATCAGAATCAAAGATTACAGATTACAGCCTCTCAAACAACCCTCCTCTCACAGATCAACCTTCCTTCACTCTTAATCACTCACAGAACAAGATGGTAACTCTCTTGTTACAGGTAATTTACAAGAAACAGCAAGGATCAATCAAACCCTAGCAGAGCAGAAAATAATCGCGCCGCTGGAGAGAGAAAAAGTTAATGCAGAAAAGAAAAAATCTGAATACCCTAACCCTTAACATCAGAATATATATCAAGCTCCTTTTCCAATTTTAACCCTAGCATAAAACGGTGCGTTTTGCTTTACTCAGCAAAAGACCAAGTCAAAATTTACAGAGTCAAACATCCACATATCTCCACTTGACTCTGAAATACCGGTTGATCAACATTCAGCTCTCCTCCTCAGGTAATAACCATCTTTATGTTTAAACTTTCTGAACTCCAAGCATGCTTAATGCATCCTGAAATTTAGAAACAGAAACAGCCTTAGTTAGAATATCAGCAGGATTATTAAGAGTAGAGATCTTCTCAACAACAACTTTACCCTTTGAAATCACATTTCTGATGAAATGTAATCTCACATCAATGTGTTTTGTTCTCTCATGAAACACACTATTCTTACTTAAATGAATAGCACTTTGAGAGTCACAATACACACAAGTTTTACTTTGAGAAAACCCCAACTCAGATACAATACCTTTGATCCACAAAGCTTCTTTGACAGCGTCTGTCAAAGCTATATATTCGGCCTCTGTGGTTGACAGGGCCACTATATGCTGTAAGCTTGATTTCCAACTCACAATATTATTGCCAAATATGAAACAATAACCAGTAATAGACCTTCTTTTATCCAAATCAGCAGCAAAATCAGAGTCACAGAAACCAATCACATCAAAATCATGCAAATCAGACTGTTTAAACATTAAACCTAATGTTTTTGAACCATGAAGGTATCTACACAACCATTTAACAGCATCCCAGTGAGTTTTATTTGGATTACTCATGAATCTACTCACTAAACTAACCCCATATGCTATGTCAGGTCTTGTACAAATCATGGCATACATAATGCTTCCAACCACATTTTGATATGGTACATTTTTCATATAGTCAGCTTCAGCAGCAGTTAGTGGTTTAGTACTTGAATACAGCTAGAATTGTGAACCTATTGGAGTAGAAACAACTCTGATTTTATCTAGACCAAACATTTCAAGAAATTTTAAAACATAGTCAGTTTGATTTAACAACAAAATGCCTTTATCTCTATTCCTAACTATGTTCATACCAAGAATTTTCCTAGCTGGACCTAAGTCCTTCATTTCAAATTCTTTAGACAGTTTGGATTTCAACTTGTTAATTTCAGACATACACTTACAAGCAATTAGCATATCATCTATATATAACAACAAATATATGCTCATTCCATTTGGCAAAACAGAATAGTAAACACATGGATCATAACAGCTTCTTTTAAATCTGTTACTTATCATAAATTCATCAAATCTTCTATACCATTGCCTTGGTGCTTGCCTAAGCCCATACAAAGATTTCTGCAGTAAACATACATAATTCTCCTTACCAGTTACCACAAAACCTTCTGGTTGAGTCATGTACAGCTCTTCTTCAAGATTACCATGCAGAAAAGCTGTCTTGACATCCATCTGTTCTAATTCCAAGTTCAACAAAACTGTTATAGACATTATTAATCTTATTGAAACATGTTTAACAACTGGACTAAAGATTTCATGAAAATCAATGCCTTCTCTTTGAGAAAAACCTTTAGCAACTACCCTAGCTTTATATCTTGCTTTATCTAGGCCAGGAACAGGAGGTTTTACCTTGTAAATCCACTTGCAGCCAATTATTTTCTTACCTTGAGGCTTAGGAACCAATTTCCAGGTCTGATTTTTTATCAAAGATGCCATTTCCTCTTCCATGGCAGCTTTCCAGAACTTCCAGCTTGAGCTGGCCTTAGCTTGCTCATAGCTGATTGGTTCACCTGTTTCAATGACTGCTGCAGACATAAAAGCAAATGCAGTTAGTTCAGCATTAACAGTATTGAAGGAATAATCATTTAACCTTGCTGGTCTTCTGGTTTCCCTTCTCTGTCTGTCTCTGGTTAACATGTAACCAGCCAGATCATGATCTTCATGCTCTGAATCTTGGTCAGAACCATCAGCTTGCACATGTTCTTCATTTTCTGCAACATTATTTAAATCCTGAGGAGGAGCTGTCTGATCAGTTGGCTTGAACCTGTCTAACTCCACCTCAAAGATGTCAAGGTCTGAGTTTAACTCATATTGCTTCACCTGCAAATTAGTCTTATAAAATTCACTCTCATTAAAGGTTACATCCCTACTAATCACCATTTTATTTTCTGCAGGGATCCAAAGTTTGTACCCCTTAATCCCAGCTGGGTAACCAACAAAGACACACTTTTTTGCTCTAGGATCTAGCTTACTTTGTTGATTATGCATGTATGCTGTACACCCAAAAGTTCTCAGATGCAAATAAGAGACTGATCTTCCATTCCATATTTCATTTGGACATTTAAAGTTTATAGCAGAGGCTGGTGACCTATTAATTAGGTAACAAGCTGTGAAAGCAGCTTCTGTCCAAAATTTCCTACCTAATCCAGACTCAAACAACAGGTATCTAACTTTATTTAGAATAGTTCTATTAAACCTTTCAGCCACACCATTCTGTTGAGGTGTATATGTGTAAGTCCTATGCCTTCCAATACCATTTCTGGTACATAATTCATTAAACTGATTGTTTATGAATTCAAGTCCATTGTCTGTCCTTAGAGTTTTAATTTTACAGTCCTTTTGATTTTCAACTAACATTTTCCATTCACAGAATTTATTAAAAACATCATTTTTGTTTTTCAGAAAATATATCCAAACTTTCCTAGAAAAATCATCAATGAATGTAACAAAGTACTGTGATCCAGACAATGACATAGGTATGTTAGGTGATCCCCAAAGATCACTGTGAATGTATTCTAAGCATTCCTTAGCTCTATACTTTGCAAAACCAAAACTGTGTCTATGTGACTTTCCCATCACACAACTCTCACAGGTATTTGGTTTATCAAACTCATTTATATCTAATGCCCCTTGTTTGTAGAGTTTTTCCAATCCATTAAAGCCAATGTGGCCTAACCTCCTATGCCACAGAATGGTGGAGTTGCAACTGGACTCAGTGTTGGCTGCAACATCAGTTACTGATGATGCTTCTAGATGATACAACCTGTTTATTCTTTTACCCTTCATAATACACCTATTCCCTTTAAAGACATTTAGAAATCCATCTCTGCCTATATGATATAAGCCTAATTCTTCTAAATATCCTAAGGAAATAAGATTTCTCTTCAAATCAGGTATATGTCTAACCTGTGTTAGCTCAACCAGTTTACCATCCCACATTGACAGTCTAACAGAGCCTATACCTAACACTTTACATGAAGTATCATTTCCCATTAATACATTAGTACCAGCCAAATCATGATAGTGTGTGAACCAATGCCTATGTGGAGTCATATGAAAAGAACAAGCTGAGTCTAGGATCCAAACATCAGTATTCCTATTGTCAGTAACAGTTAGAGCTTCAATATCATCAACCTGTGTTGATGAATTTGCTGCTCCAGACTCATTATTGTTATTCTGTTCTATCTTTTTTAATCTCTCTCTACAAAACCTTCTAATATGACCCTTTTTCTTACAATAGTAGCATGTTCTATCAAATTTGCTAGTGTTATTTGTGTTTTGACTACTAAACTTGTCAGACTGTGTAGAATTGTTATTAGAGTGATGTGATTGACTATTATCTTGAGATTTAAATTTAATTCTTTTCTTTTTTCCTTTAGATTTTTCTTTAACATACAAACCCTCAGTACTAATTTTCTGTTTATTAACAGTTTTAATCTCCAATTCTCTTAGTTTAAGGGCATTCATCACATCATCCACAGTGAGCTTATCCCTACCATATTTAAGAGCATCTTTCACATTTTAGTAGTTCTCAGAGATAGAATTAAGGAGGATAATCGTCTGATTTTCCCCACTTAATTCTTCCCCTGCATCAGCAAGTTCCAGAATTAATTTTTGAAAGTTATCAAGGTTATCATCTATAGTTTTTTGAGAATCCATTTTAAAACTGAATATCTGTTCTTTTAAAAAGGCTATCCTGGACATAGATCTTACAGTATAGAGTTCATTCAGTTTAGCCCAAAGATCAGGAGCAGTAGACTTACCCCTTACCTTTCTGAGTACCGAATCTGCAAGATTCAAAATAATCGTACTGTAAGCAAGATCCATCAGATCTTGCTTTGCAGTATCATCAAGGATTGCAGGAAGTGCTTCCAGACCATCCAGTGCCCTTTTACACTTCTGTTGAATGAGTATGGCTAACATCTTTTCTTTCCAGATGGCGAAATCCCCCTTTCCGTCGAATTTTTCGACGTTGATCTTAGTGATTGACATCACTCTTCTGTTTTTAGGGTTTCAGAGCGATTTAGTTTATTCTTTTCTTCCTTCGACTAGACCTGAAACAACAAAACAGTAGTCAACAGATCTAACGCAGTAAATAACAAGAAAAGAAAAAAAAAACAGAAATCAAAATCAAAATAATTTCTCGGTTGAACCAGAGAAGAACAGAAAACCCTAGAAGTCAGAGAAAGTAAAAAAAAAAACTTGTCAAAACAGAAAAGTGCTCAAACAGAAACAAGGAGAGATACAACCTGAGTCACCGAAATCGCGATCGCTCTGATACCACTGTTACGATTTCAAGCACAGATTTCAGAACCAAAGAAAGAAAGAAAATACAAAACACAACACAGCAGATTTACTTGGTTCAGCTTTCACAAAGAAAGCCTACATCCAAGGAGGAGGAGATCCTCAGTCGATCAATCCACTAATCAGAATCAAAGATTACAGATTACAGCCTCTCAAACAACCCTCCTCTCACAGATCAACCTTCCTTCACTCTTAATCACTCACAGAACAAGATGGTAACTCTCTTGTTACAGGTAATTTACAAGAAACAGCAAGGATCAATCAAATCCTAGCAGAGCAGAAAATAATCGCGCCGCTGGAGAGAGAAAAAGTTAATGCAGAAAAGAAAAAATCTGAATACCCTAACCCTTAACATCAGAATATATATCAAGCTCCTTTTCCAATTTTAACCCTAGCATAAAACGGTGCGTTTTGCTTTACTCAGCAAAAGACCAAGTCAAAATTTACAGAGTCAAACATCCACAACTATGATGTAAGTAAAGCATTTGTGATGGAAGTTCCGTGTGAATCATACCATATTGATTGATGGATTGCCATTAGAACTTCTATGGGATGTTCATAATTGGCTATTTGTCATATCTATGGGAAATGTTGTTTTTATGTTTAAGACATACCGCTCAGCTAAGAAGTTATGGTCAAGCTAAATACTTTCAAATGCAAGTCTATTGCCATGGTCCTTTTCACATAGATTTTTGGATTTCAAATCATAAAATCTTGGTTTTTCGATAATTTTCATATGCTTGGAATAATGAATAGTGGGACTCAGATTTTTTATTTCGTATGCTAACAAAACAGTTAAGAGTTGTGATTTTTATTAATTATGTGATTGATTACATTTAGTTTGATTTACTTTAAATTTAGCTTTTGATTCCCATTTAGTTATTGCTTGATCTATTTTCATCAAGAAGTATTTTGCATTTTACGTTGTGTGCAAATAAAAGTCCATCAAGAAGCCATTTCAAAAGTGATATGAATTTGTTGATTAAAATACCTCCATATTCACATAATATATAAAAATTTATTAAAAACAAATAACTAATTGTCTAAAAGATATTTAAATACATATTTTAATGTTAAGATTTAATTAAATAGATAAGTTGTTATAAAACATTATTTTAATGGATAATTTTTTAATTTTAATAATAAAAAAGTCCTGTGTTTTAGATTTTTTTAATTTTTATTTTTTTTATTCTTCCCCACTTGAAATTTATATCTCTTAATTACTGCACCATTGAAAAGATCGTGAATTTGCCAGCAGGCATCACATGAACACTATGGCATCACATCAGCTCAACTGACTTCACATCTCTAAATTCCCATACCACACTTCCCATTTTCGCTTAGCAAATACGATCGTATTTGCTTTTGTTTCTCAATTATTTTATTTTATTTTCCTTCCATTTACATATATATAATTTTCTCTTATATGTCTTCACACCCCCAAAAAATAAAGAATAAAAATAAAAAATAATTTTAGATTTGATCTCTTTCCCTCAATTCTCTACAAATTTTATGGATGCAAAAGTGAGCAACTGGTTTATAGAGAGAACAAAGGAAGAAAATCTATATTCACCTCAGTCAAAGTCTAACAATAAAAACAAACTCATAAATCCAAGGTCACTTTTTTCTTTCTTCTCTTTTTCATTTTAACTTATCAGGCACGATATGTTTTTCTGATATTTTCAAAACCCAAATTCTTCAATATTTATATTTATATTTTTTATTTTTTAATTAATCAGATATGATTGATTTAATTGGAGAGAATTATGATGTTGATTTCGATGATTTTGAGATTTACTGTGGATTTTATAGTTTTATTATAAAGGGATTACGACTCTAAATTAGATCCTTTATGATACCTTTTTCTGATGCAAAATCATATGTGATCGAATTTTCTATTTGCTTATAAGGGTAGAGGGATGAAATTGATTCAAATAGTTGGAGTAATTAAAAGAAAAATAAAAATAAAAAGGAAGAGAAAATACTATTTTATTTTGTAGCACCGTTCCAAGAGAAAATGTGTTGTCTGGATTATCACGTTCTAGGATTTACTGTAATCACACTCAGAGCCGTCTCGAACATTTTATGGGCCTTGAGCAAAAATTTAAATATAGACTCTTAAATAAAAAAATAGATAAATAAAGAAAACATCAAGCTATAAGGAGAAAAAATAATTGAATTAATTCTGATATAAAGTGAATGACAAAAAAAAATAAAAATAATTGAATTATTTTTTTCAGTGAATAATTATAAAGAAATGAAATTTTCTTTATAAAGAAATGAAAATATATTTTTTTTCAGTGAATTATAAAGTGAATAATTCAATTAATTCTGTATATAAGTTTTAAAATATATATTTATATTTAAAAAAAAATAGGAGGCCCACTTAAAATTGAAGGCCCTGAGCAATTGCTCACGTTGCTCCCCATAAAAGCCAGCCCTGATCACACTACATATACTTTCAAATTACTGCATCTTGTTTTCCTTAACCTTACTAATGAAATCAATATGTGAAGCCATGAATTTTTATGCTTGATTGAGTAAAAAAGTTTTGCTTTCTATAGGTTAAATTTAAGTAAACAAGATTTTTGCAGAGAATATTTCAGTCCAAAAATATTCTTTTGCTACACTAAAATTACAACTAATACGAGTCTTGAGGAATGCATAGCTACATCATAGTAATTTTGAAAATATAAGTCTTGAAGAATTAATAGTCACATTATTAAAATTTGAAAATATAAGCATAGAGAAATAAACAAACACATTATTTTGTTAAATGTTATTTAAATTGAAGAAATTATATAATAATAGAATTAATTAAATATAATAAATTAATTAAACATTTAAATCATTGTCTTGTATGAACAGTAAAAGCAAAAATTTGGAAAACCATTAACTAATAACATACATAATCATCAAATTAACTCATGATAAAACACTCTTTATTTGCTTTAGATTAATTATGACTAAATCAATTCAGATAGAGAAATGAGTGAATTCAAGTATAATATCTACTTAATTTTATTTATTATATCTATATTAAATAAGGTATTTATAATATTTTTTATAGATTTTGTTTTACAAAACTTATGTTAAAAACTGAATATAACTAAAATTAAATTCACCTTTTTATATAAATTTATATAAAATAGATAATAATTTTCACTATATTTCTTTAAAATAATTAATAATTTCAAAATAATAAATTATTATAAAATATAAATTACTACTGAAATTATTTTGGAATTAATTAAGTTTCAACACTAAAGAATTTAGGGATGCATAGTTTGCATGGAATTTTATAAATTCTTATTTCCACAACACTGTGCGTCTCTTTTTTAGAGCACACCAATTGACAAATCTTTTTTCTCACACTTGATTCTAAGATGACTACACTATATATATATATATATATATATATATATACAACACAACCTATCTATGGTTAATAATAATATTCAATATTTTCACCTATTCCTTGTAGGAAATGTCAAAATGAGTTCATTCCATTTTTTTGTATACAGATATAAAAAATATTTTATAAATTATAAAATTTTTATTTATAATTTTAACAAAATTTAAAATTTTAAACTTAAGTTTATTCAATCCAATTCTTTTGATAAAAATAAAATTAAAATAGTAATATATTATTTTCAGGGGCGGAGACATGGGGTCCTGAGGGACAATGGACCCCCTGGCGGCGGCCAAAAGCCCCCATAGAGGGAGCTTATGCTCGTCGGAGTAGCAGAGGTGGGGTCGTAGCCCCCCTCCTGCCTCCACTATGTGTTGTGTATCGAGGAAGATGACATTCCTCTGTTCTTTTTTTTTTTTTTGCTTTGGCTGAAACTGCAAGGCAAATTATTATTATTTTTTAAAAAAATCATGGCTGAAACGACGCCGTTTCAGTTAGAATTTTTTAAAAAATAATTTGTCTTGGCTAAAACGATGTCGTTTCAGCCAAGGCAAAATAAAAAAAATGAGAGTTGAATGAGGGCAGAAGTTAGAGTTGCAAGCGAGAGACAACGACAAAGAAAGGAGAGGGAGAGTGAGGCGCGAGCGACGACTGGATGAGGTAGGAGGGAAAGCAGTGATCGCTGGCAAAAATTCGACCACCGAACCGCCACTGGCAATCATCGACGGCGAGAGATAGGCCAAAAAAGATTTATATCTTAATTTTTAAAATTTTTTGAATTATTGAATTTTTTTTGTGTTTTTTCCAATTTAATTAGGTTTAGAGTTTCTTGATTTCTTTATTTGTTGTTTTGATGTTGTATTATTTAATTTATTGATTTTAATTTTATTAGGTTAATGATGATGAATTTGAATATTTATGAAAAATTGGGGTTTAGGGACTTGAGTTGTATTTTTAAAAAAATTAGCTTTTATTTAATTTTTTAAGATGTATTATTTAATTTGTTGATTTTAATTTATTATTTTGATTTTATTAGGTGAATGAATAATATGAATTTGAATATTTATGAAAAATTGGCGTTTAGAAATTTGAAATGTATTTTTTTAAAATTAGTTTTTATTTAATTTTTTAAGATGTATTGTTTAATTTGTTGATTTTAATTTGTTATTTTGATTTTATTAAGTGAATGAATAATATGAATTTGAATATTTATGAAAAATTAACTCCTCAAACCTCCGACACCGATCAATCACATTAGAAATGATCCCACCAGCATACTGACTCAGCCTAGTAAACTCTATCTCATACTCCGACACTGTCCTAGTATCCTGCCTCGAACTCAAAAACTCTATCTTCTTTGCATCCTTATACTCCCTCGGAGTATACTTCTACTCGAACTCCCACAGAAAATCATCATAAGGCAGGACTAGTGGATCATCCAGAGCATGTGAAATCGTCTTTCACCAATCATATGCATCCCTCTGCAAAAGAGATCTGGCATAATCAATCTTCTCCTTTGGAGTAGCTTGCAGCTGGATGAACACTCTCTGGACTCTGTCTAGCCACTGCTCTGCTACAGCAGGGTCAGTAGTACTAATAAAGTCCTCAGCTCCAAATTTTATAAGCTTATCATATTTTCTCATCAGCAACTGCGGCTGCGGTGGTAGCAGCTGCTGTACTGGAACCTGTCTTAGCAGCTCTATCATATACCGTACCCAGCCCGGCGGAATCTTTTCAACTGCTGGTCTCTCTGGCATAGGAGTAGGTGCCTCTCCAACAATCTCAGTTCTAGCTCCATCTCTACCCTCAACAGAAGCCACACTCTCTACACTATCCTCTGTAGACTGGTGCGTTCGAGACATTATAACTACCTATATCTGTAAACATAGTAGAAATAGCCACATCAGAGATCAGAAACTGTCAGAGCCAATGCATGTATCATAAATAAAAACCATATTTAAAAATCCTTATTTCTTTTCTCTCATAACCCACCTAGGTCGAGAACATCAAATCTAGGCTTTGATACCAAAATAAATGTAACACCCTTATACCTTATAAACGTATAATACACACTCTTTCAGTATGTAAAATACACATATACAGTATAAAAATATCATAATCCGGTTTGATAAAACCTTCCATAGTCCCTTATTATTTAAAACATTTGTATTTATATAATTATATATATATATATGTATCAGAATACATGATATCTCACATTACTCCATTTTTTAAAACACTCGTTATAATTTACAGCATATATATACATTTACTCTCAAAACATAATATAATATACATAATGTCAAAATATATTATAAAATAAAATATGTATTTGCTGGTAAAGTGGCACTGATCTTGCTGTAGCACAAATACTTCAAGCTTAATCAACAAATGCCTAGAACCGATCTGGCCTAGTAGAACTCTCCGGCTCTACCGGATCACCCCTGTCACTTGCACAATGAATTACAATCGCGCTAAGCCGAAGCCTAGTGGTACAAACTTTGATAATAACAATATTTAAATAAAATGCCAATGCAGAATGTTCATCTGCTATGTCATCACATGATATTCAAGACCACTTTTAGATATATGCCTTCATCACTTGATAATTCACACAACATACACAAACATGGGCCCAAACAACTAATACATCATTCAATTCTCAGAGTTACCTTTTTGGTCCATAATGATACCGTGTGTCTAGCCCAGAAGGCAAAATATCAATACATCAGTCCAACTAGGCATAGGCTTACGACCCGGTCTTTTCACCCAGCCCAGCTTTAAGGACTTGTTTCTGAGGCTTAAGACCCAGTCTTTTCACCTCAAAAATATTTTCACAATGACGTCAAGCGTCTAGCCCCATAGGCAAATATAGGCATGCCACCAAACACAGAACTCTGAAAATTGAATAACCTACTAGGCACATAATTATTTCATATTTCCATTATCAATCTCTTTTTCATTTTCTCATGATCAAGCTAGGTACATTGCCTTATTTATCTCATTTACATCAATATCATCATATAATCATAATGCATCTCATTTTATACAATCTAGTCATCAACAATGGCTTTACATTTCATTCAATTGAGCCATTAACAATGGCTTTTCACAATACATAATAATTCATATATATATCAATTCACATGTCCTAGCACCATACACATGAATACTTAATGTATCAAGTAGCTTAACACATTTTCCATTCAAAACGTGTTAGGCCAAATGTAATGCAATCACATATTCCATTTATTAAGAGTTTGTACATATCTTAGGAAACACTCCAAAATAAGCTTTAAAACTCCCTCTAACCTTCTCTTCCAAGTTGCCCTTCAATACTAGGGTTAGGCAAACTAATCTCTCTCAATATCTATACCAAATGTGATCATAAACAACTATTTAGTATCACATTCTAAGGCATTCTCAATATCAAATCATTTAAATAGGAATTACAAATAAAAAAACAAAGAAAAGAGTTATTCTCAAGTGACACGTCTAACAATACGGGCGTGTTACTGACCGTGTCATTAACTCACTCTCACAAAAGCATTGGCACGTCCAATGACATGGGCGTGTCACTGCCCGTGTCATTCATGCTGCCTCATAGAACATTTGACATGCCTAACAACATAGGCATGTTCATGGCCGTATCAATTATTTTGCTTTATAGAAGCTACGATACGCTCAGGGACATGGCCGTGTTAATAGTCGTGTCATCAATGTGAAACTCAACACCATCGACACACCCAACGACATGATCGTATCACTGACCGTGTCAGGCAAAATATGCATTTTAAACTCTCAACCAAATGAATACAATCATTTCAAACTCCACAATACAACACCATAAATCATCATCTTAGCTTATATCCATGATTCTCCCACAAATTTAACATTTATATAACCCCAACATATCATAACTATCATCTTATTCAATCAATCATCACTTTCTCTCACAACACATTCAAAGAAGAAGAAAGAAAAGAAATCTCTTCTCTTTCAATCCAACCTTAAAAATCATCATTAGCTACTTACAATATCTTCATACATATTTAAATAAGCCATCAAAATATACTAATACAAAATCTCCAAAATTCAAATATCATGTTCTTCCATAGAATTTCAAAGAAACTTGCAAAATGATAAAGAAACTTACCAATTGATAAAGAATTCTCAAAATCTTCACTTGAATCCTTGAAATTCCTTGTAAAATTGGTGTATGGGAGAAGATCAAACTCTCCCTTACTCTCTCTCTCTAACTCACCGCAAAAAGCAGCAAAAGAAGAAGAAGAAAATATCTTCTCTTTCCATCCTTATATATATATATATATTAATTATTCTTTTATATGTGTTGCATATGTTTGGTATATGTATATGTTATATTTACTTTAAATATATTTCAAATATACATTTTACTTAAAATTCTTTTATTTCATTTAAATTATTTATTTAATGTATCCAATTTAATTTATTTAATATTCAAAAATTAGGGGTATTACAATATTTTTGTGAAAAAGTTCAAAGATTTATGGAGCCTTAAGGAACTTGAGCTTCGGCTTAATTCATGTGCACTAAAAAATTTATACACTATACCCCTCTTTTAAATTCTCCTTTCAAATCTACTACTTTATATTTTTATTTTCAAGAATAACTCTTTTTTTTCAATTTTAATTTTCTTATTCTTTTCACCTTAATTGTTAACAGAGTTAATAGGTCCTCATATTGCTCATCGTCCATCTTTGACATTGACTTTGCTAGAGGCATTGGGTGTAATCTTTGATGGCCCATTAAAAAAGTGAAAATAAAAAAAATAGAGGAATTTGCACCATATACCACTTCTATATTTTTCATTTTCAAATATACTGAACAAACTTTCTTTTTTCAAATATACTATTTTTCTTTTCATTTTTATATTTTGTTTAATTTTTTTTTTATTTTTACCTCTTTAGTTATAACACTATTAATAAACACCTCTTCTCCTCCTTTTTTTGGGAATTGATTTTTCTTTTTTTTTCTTTTTTCTTTTTTATTTTTTTACATTTAGAATTTTTTGATGTTGATTTATCAATAAATATTTTTTTTATTTCATATTCTTATAAATATACAATATATACAATACATCTATAATATATTAAAACATCTACCATACATCAACACTGCATCAATATTTTTATTTTGTATTATTCTAATACATACAATATATAATATATCAATAATATATTTACATTTTTATTCAATATTTTTGTTACATACGCAGCACATCTACAATACATCAATAATATATCTACATTTTTATTTAGTATTCTTCTTACATACTCAATACATCTACAATACATCAATAATATATCTATATTTTTATTTTATTTTCTTCTTACATTTGCAAAATATGTACAATACATCTGCAATATATCAACAATACATTTACATTTTTATTATGCATTTTTTTATTTTGACGATTTAAATATATATTTTTTTGAAGAATATGGAGATTTATTAAAGAAAAAAATGAAGATGAAGATTATGTTGAAGATGAATATGAAGATTTGGATTAAACTTATTATAGAGATGAAAACTTTACCTTTTCAATCTTTTTCTTTTCTGTTTTTATTCTTTTGATTTTTTTCTATTTGAATCAAAGCTTTTATATCTGATTACATAGATGATAAAGATTAATATGTTGCATTCAAAACTTTTTATTTGATGATGATGAAGAATGAACAACAAAGAAGAAGAAGAAGACGAAGATGATGATGATAATGATAATGATGATATAGAACACAAATCTATTTGATTTTTTTTTATTTGATGATGATGAAGAATGAAGAAGAAGAAGATGAAGAAGAAGAAGAAAAAAGATGAAAAAAATGATATAAATATGTTTTTTTTTTCGTTTTTGATTGATGATGAAGAACGAAGAAGATGATGAAGAACGAAGAAGATGATGAAGAAGATGGAGGTAACGGTGTTAAGAGATAAAGCGTGTTTTTGTAATTTTGGGGCTAGGATTTATCGATATATAATTATTTCTTAAAACTAACATATTTTTGTAAATATTTTTAATTTTTATGTAGTTTTGTAGAAAGCTCAAAAAATTATAAAAACATAAATAAAATAGGGCTTTTCATAAAATATAAAAAAAACTGAATTTTTTTTTTAAATTTATCGCATTTATAAATTATTTAATAAAATACTAAAATTTATAAAATATTTATCAAAATATTTTACAATGAATTTATGATGACTTTATTATGAGTTTATAAATTTTATATAATTTATAATAAATTTATAATAAAATAATTAAAATATTTCTGATAAAAAAATAAAAATTTTAAAAAAAATGATGAAGGGTGTAAATTTTGAATTATTAAAATAATGTCTAAAAAATATATTTGAAAAAAAGGCGTGTTTTACATATATAAAAAAATATGTGGCCCATGAAGCTAAAAATTAAAAAGAAAATGACACCCTCCATCATATTTTTAAAAATTTTTTATTTTTTTATCAGAGATATTTTAGTCATTTTATTATAAACTCATTATAAATTATATAAAATTTATAAACTCATTGTAAACTAATTATAAACTCATTGTAAACTAATTATAAACTCATTGTAAACTCTCTATAAATTAATAAAAATTTAATATTTTGATAAATATTTTATAAATTTTAGTATTTTAATAAATATTTTATAAATATGATAAATTTAAAATTATTTTTATATTTTTGTCAAAGTTCAAAATTAAAAGGTGAGACGATGCATTGGGTGAAATTTTCTCTACATTATAAAACAGGTTGGGCTGGAGCCAGTAGAGCCCAAACACAACCAATTCAAAGTCACCTCAATTCCTTTTTAACTTTGCCAGAGAAGACAACTGAAAGAAGGAAGTTCAAACATAGAAGATGGGAAGCGCACCAGCGCAAATTCCGACAAGCTTTGGCCATGAACTTAGGGCTTGTCTTCGTTGTCGCCTTGTTAAAACTTATGATCAGGTCTATTCCCTCTCTTCCCATTTTGTTTTCGTCTTCTCCTTCTTTTGTATTCTTCAATCTCCTTTCTCTCTCTCTCTCTCTCTCTCTCTCTCTCTAGCTAAAATTTGGTTTTGGCATGAAACCAATTTTTATGTTATTTATTAATTTTTCTTAATGTTAAACAAGGGGATCCATTGTCACTGCAGTTTAGAGAGTCAGGATGCGAGAATTGTCCTTTCTTTAAAATGGATGAAGATCATGAGCGTGTCGTTGATTGCACTACTCCTAACTTTAATGGGTATTTCTTTGTTTCTTTCTTTTTATTATTTTGTTATGCAAGCTTTTATCTTTTACTCTGCTACTACTTCTATTTCCCAAGCATTGTTTTCTTATATGTTTCTAGTTGCGTGAATACAATCTCTTCTTTAAAAACTGTAAACATTCCAAGTTAATATGATTGTTCAATTTGGTTTTTGTGCTCTCTCTATAATTTTCTTCTTGTGTGGTTGGGCATCTTCTTAGGATTATTTCTGTCATGGATCCAAGTAGAAGCTGGGCTGCTCGCTGGTTGAGAATCGGTATGTGTTGCTTGCTTTTTTTTTGAGATGCATCAAGCTTGTTATGGTTCATTTTTCTACCTTTTTTCTTTCACTCCTGCGTGAGTATGCTTGGATCATTACTGTTTCTACCGTATTTTTTGCCTGTTTTCTCAAGCTTATTACTAAGGCAAATATGCCTTATACTTTAGGCTTAATATTGGAGATGGAATAAGAAAGGAAAGTATGAGTTATTCATTGTTTGGGAGTTTAATGAGATTGGATAATAAAGGATATGTATTTCTTTTTACTTCAAAATTGGGGGAATAAGAGATAATGATCTTTAGCTATGTAGCATTCTGCATATTGTTGCTAATGCAAATTGAAAATTTTTAATTTTAAGATCGGTCTCTGACAACATATATCATCTTTCATTGTATTTTATTCTCTCCTCATTTCTAATAGTCGAGAGACCCATATTATCCATCCCCATCTGTTGCTTGCTACAATTGTGAAGAATCGTAAATCTGGGTCCTAGATGGACCATATAGTAAGAGACTCGCCCAAGAGCGAGCATACGCCGTGATTAAAACTTTCAAGGGCATATTTCAACACCTGAATCAAGAGTTGGTACTTTGCACTTGAATGTTGTTTCCCTCTCGGGATATTGATATGCTTTGTCATTTTGATGTGCTGGGCCTATGATGATTTTGTTAATCAGATTATCGACCCTCTTGCTCAGATCTTTTTGTTTTCTTAAAAATCCTTTGCAGGTAGGTTTGTTCCTGGTTGTTATACTCTTGCGGTCTCTGAGGCGCTACCAGAGGACTTGCAGGTTTGTGTCTTTGTACTAATGGCAATTTATACAATTTATAAGGGTTTTCCACAACATTTTATCATGTAATTAATTTATGATAACCATTCCACTGAATGGTTAAGAGGCTTAGTTCAGCACTGACTTTTGCATGTTAAGCATATGATCAAGTCAACCATCCGCAGTATAAGCATATTGAGCTGGATATGCTATTTTATAGTAAGCCAAAAGTATAAAAGTACTTTTTTTTAATACCAGGACTGGTGTTTGAAAATAGTCAGAATGATGCTCATTGATTTTACTAGTATTTCTGTTTTTCTTGCTGCTTATTACTGTTGAAACTTGAGCATTCAAAGGATCTGGAGAATTCTGTGATACATTTACTATGCAAAGGTTATTACTAAATACAGAATACACTTGTTTGTACCATTTAGTCTTATTTTACTGGTCATGCTATTTACTGCATATTTTGATGGTGTTATCCATTCAGCAGCTGAACTTCCCTTATATAAGCACCCAAACTCCCCTTCCTTCTTCTTTCCTACTCTCCTCTTTTATGTTCCTCGGGAAGAAAGTAGAATATGATTAATGAGGATTCTTTTTTTTTTTTTTGACATGAAAACTGAAGGTAGAAATCCATCTCCTGAATGGGAACCTATGGATCAGTCTTTAGTTACATGATACACAAGATGTTCTTTAGGCTGCTAATTATTTTTCCATGGCTGCATTCATGATGGCTGATGGGCGGAGAATGTTATAAATAGACATAATTGGGCAATTAAATTGATTTTGGCTGTTTATTTTGTGATTAATCTCTATGTGGATACTTTCATTTGTTGAACGTTTTATGTTCCTTCTCTGATTTATATGTTGTGTATCATCAAGTTGACAATTTTGTTGGGCTTCTTACAGAATTTATGTGAAGATGAACGAGTACAATATATTCCGCCAAAACGTATATGAGTTCATCAGTTGATTCAGTGTAAGAATTTAAGTTGAACTATCTCCAACTTTGTGAGACTAATGGGCTGGCTTATGTGAATGTCCATGAGCTAACTTGTATAACCTTAATTGTTACAGGTTCAGTTGTCATTTTTAGTGTTTAAAAATTGTATGAAGATTGTGAAATGTCTACCTAAAGTTTAGAGTTTTGTTTGTGACTAGACAATGAATTATTGGGGAACTCTTGTTCATGCATCTTTATCATTCCTAATGTTTCCTAATTCACTCAGAAGGGCAAATTGAATTTCCATCGTTTCCTCTTCTTCATGCGTTGCAATAATATTGGCCGTCACTCCTGCAAACGACACCTTAAGCTTACATATCCGTTAGGAAAGCTTATAACCTGGCTTCATACATCAGATCTATTTTCTCTTCATGCATTCTCACCAAAAATGTTGTGTTTTGAAAATAAGTCTTTAACATTGTTAATTTCTATAAATTTAAATTTAAAATTTAAAAATTACATTCTTAATATTAATCTCAAATTGAACTCTGGACAGTATGTATATGTACATGTGTGTGCGTGTATATGTATATATATATATGTGTGTGTGTGTGTGTGTAGGGGGCAATAGGTAGGGTACTCGTTAAAATTATCTACTCGGCTCCAAATCCGTTTAATTTTTAAATTATATATATATATATATATATATATATGTGTGTGTGTATAGGTGTGTGTATGTAAATGTATATATGAGTGTGTATAATAAAATAATAAACCCAAAAACAGGATTAGTGATTGTTTAAAAATTGATTGTGCTTTGCATGTTGGCATGGGGCTGGTATCCTGAAAATCTCAAAGCTGACAAAAGACATTGTTAAAATTTTTTGTATCATTTACATTTTGATTAACTCGTATTGGAAGAATATTCTAGTCTATCCAAGACAATTTTCTCACTTCATGTAAATTTCTAAAAGATAAATTATCGAGGTTCCGAGTTCAAACATTTTAAATTATAACAAGTTGTAAGATTTTTCCAATGACTTGTGCATATTGGTTAAAAAAAATAATAATTAGATAAACTAAATAAATTAAAATAAAATCATGTAAAACTAAATAAACTAAGATTTTTTTTAAATAAGTGTCCTTGAAATTTGTTACTATTGTATGTTTAGCCTGAAATAAACTATATGATTTGACATATTGTTCATTTTATATATATGAAAAGTGTTTTATTATATTGAATAATCATCGACTATAACATTCATTTCTAATTAAAAATAAGGGATATGTTTAGTACTAAATATGACTCAATTATCTATAGTGCGAAGTTGGAATTTTCCAATTAGTAGGAAAAAAAAAATGTTTTCTCAATCTCATTGCTAATTAGAAATTGCTATATAGTATTTGCCAATTATGCTAAAATGATTATTCATAATAAATTAATTATTTAATCAATTTTTTGCAATCTAATTCTAAGGGCATGAAAAAATTTAAGATTTCCTGAGCTCCTACTTAGCCTAAACCATCAAATCCGACTAGAAAAATTGAAATATTGTATAAATATCAATCAAACAGTAAAGTAAAATATTTAATGACAGAATCTTATCAATTGAAATTTGTGGAAATGCTAAAATTAACAAAAATTATAGTGCAACATATAATTAATTACATATATAATAATTAAACAAATTTCCACTGCTAAGAAAGAGAGATAGGAATACTCTTACAAAAATTTTACTTTGCGGACTCATTTTGCAACCTGAAAAAAAAAAAATAGAGAGACATGAATGAATATTTTAATTCATGTATGATACTAATTCATAGAGAAATTTGGTGTCCTGCAATAAATAGTATAATCATCCTATTTATTAGTCCATAGAAACTACACTGAACCTCAATTAGGAATAAGAACAAAATATTATTTTATATATTTTTTTCTACTTTTATGCTTTGATTTCGATTTTTTTTTCTTTTTATAAGTTGTTACATAATTAATTAGTGATAATAGGACTAAAATTATAATTAAATATATGATGCACCCACCATGTCTTGAGGTTTGGTCCATAATGGTTTTATATCAATTAAATCTTAACTCGTTTGAGGTACAATGGAAACGACTAAATTAAAAAGAAGGCAAAGTTGGCCTTACATTTGATTTGGACTTAATTCACATTTGATTTAGAGGATCATGTTTGGTTTTAATGGATTAACCAGACACAAGAGTTAACTTAATGTATACACATTTGAAACGTTCATCTTTTGACACTCTTAATTTGGACTTTCCTCTTGATTTTTGTCTCAGACTAGGGATCTTTTACCCTTACCTCTTCGCGGGCTTCGTCTGTTAATCTGTTACTAGCCCGCCTTTGTTCATGGAAGTCCGCTAACGGAACTCTTTATTGATTGTGTTTACAGAGTAGCTTCGCCTTACAACTCTTCCTTACAGAGTAGCTGACTGACAATCATTGGCTTACAAATTTTACTTCTCTAACTTTTGGGGTGAACTATGAGGCTTTAAAGCTGTTACCACTTTTTTATATTCTAGCATTTCCTTTATATATAACGTATTGTATTAAATTAATTGGAAGACAGTGACAATGAATACAAAAGCATCAATGCCTTTTTTTCATCATCTCATTTTACGTCTACACACAATAAATTATTAACCTTTTGATTGCACTAGTTATATGATCTCCAGTTCTTCATCTTTTTCTATTGTATATTAGAATAAATCGTGCTTCATGAATAATTTATTGATGACGTTCTTAGACATGAACAAACTTTTCAACTTTGTCCATAAATATTTGATTGTCTTCTCGTTGATTACATCATACACTGCTAAATTCATCAAGCACATTTAGATTATACTATATGCAATTGATTCTATATTTTGTCAATCCTCTCTATCCATATTTTTCGGCTTCACTTCCTTGAATGCATTTTGAATTTTCATGTGAATTAACAAATCATTCACTCTTATTTATATAGAAAAAATTTTCTTTTCCATCGAACTTGTCAAATTTACTATGTGTTTTAAATTCACTCATTTTAAATAAAGGCTCTAATACCGATTTGTTAAAAAAAAAAACCTTATGTTTTAGAATATACAAAATAAAGGATCAATATATGAATAGAAAAATTAAAAGAAGAATAAGAAAAGCAATTACATAAAAAATAAAGATTTATGTGGTTCGATAATGTGTCTGTGTCTACAAGATGCTTCTCACTTTATTTTTTAGAAAGAGAATACAACTAAGATTTTTTTTTTCTTATATTGTATTCTATTTACGATCTAAGGTGATATATATATTATTTATGATCTAATTCTTTTTTTTCACTCAAACTTTATTATAAAGCTGATAATCCTCTTTTTTGTTAAAATTTTTAATATAAAAAGAACTTTTAGTATAAAATTGATTTTGGTTATATGTTAACATTTAACAATACAGGGTTTCTTTGTGTGTGTGTGTAATACACGAAGAAAAGGTAAGCAGAAAATAGATATGCTAAAAGTTAATTAACTCCACTTTTAGCTTTGATATGCAAGAGTATACACTAAGTACAATAAACTAGTAAAACCCTTTTATTAAGTACATATATTTTTTTAATATATTAAGGCACTAAAAAATATAGTGAAACATTAATAGGATAGGGTTAATGACTTAGAGAATTAAGACCATAATCATAAAGAATAAAGGCTACTGTATGCTAGTTATTATTTTTATTAACTAATGCATTTATTTATTTTTTGTTTTGTTTTATTAGATAATGTTTTAAATTCTAATTAATACTGAAAATTTTTAGAGGAGATCGAAAAATTTGCATTAAAATTATTATAATATGGTTCTTTAATATTTGTATTTAAAGTAAACTTCTTCTCTTTTTTTTTTTAATTTGAGCAATCAATAAGTAATCAATATTAATTAATTTAATATAAAATTAGTACTATTATATGTTTATTTATAAAAATTTATGGCATTCCAATAAAATATTATTCATATAATTAATATTTTTAAATTTTAATTTATTCCAATAAAAATTTTCAACTTTAATTTTTTTTACATTAAACTCTTATTCTGTTTTTGATTGAAAAAATGATTATGTGGACCTTACGTAATGGCATATCAAGTTACATAATAATAAAATAAAAAAAAATTATACTGTGTAATACATTTTTTTTAATTTTTTTAAATATTTTATTTTTTAGTATATCTTTAAATATTAAATATATACCCAATGTATATTTTTAAAAATAGAATATACCTATAAAATACTAAATATATATTAAAAATATATTTTTAAAAAGAAATATTTTTGATATTGAAATTTTAAAAAAGGTATTTTTAAAATTAAAAAAGAAAAGTGAGTATTTTTTAAATATTTTTATTTTTTAGTGTATTTTTGAAAAATTTACTAAAATAAAAGTGAAATTTCACGTCATTTTCTCAAATTTAATCAAAGGTAAAAGTACTCTTTTCATGCCGTTTGAGTAAACATTTCACGAATAGTTTATGAACTTTCTATTTATACCTCTAATATTTTTAAATTTTAATATATCTCAATAAAAATATTTAAATTTTAATTTATTTTCATTAAAATTTCTGATTCCACGGATCAAGAGATTATTATTTGTACTTTACATAGCGCTTGTGGGATTACTTGGCAAAAATAAAATAATTTTACAAAGGTAAAGGTATTTCTTCCATAAGGTGAGAAAAAATTTCACTAATTATTTTTTCATCTTTCTTTTTGCGTATTCAACTTTTTAAACACAATAGAGGTTTGAAGATTCCTTAAAAATCGAGTCATCCATCCCTTTCTTTTCTTTTCTAGTCTGTTCGGATGGCGACATTATTTCTCTTGATTTTAGCTCATGTTCTCTAAGGCCCAGGCCTAACAGCGCCGTAGTCATAAGAATCATTCTACCGGAAGTAGGGGCAAAAATCTTTATTTGCAGTGGTGACTCCACTGGGGATAAGAGAAGTTGATTTTGTTGGTCTTTATATTATTTTAATCTTTTTTATTATGATATTATTTATTGCATCACTTAGATTGCATTGTGTGCGTGAGTTAGTATGTCCTGTGTAACCCGTGTTATGTTATATAAGGGATATCATACTTTCACTCAAGGTATGAAGATCGAGTATAATATAACCACTCATAGCCTTGTACCTTTTCATATATATTCGCTAAGTAGACCTATTGTAATATCCCGATTTTTAATGTACTTTAGAATAGAAAATATGAGAGAGTATATTGGTGTAATAGGCAGAGAGAAATATAAGATGCATATGTAGCAGATAAAAGATATATATACATAGAGTATATATGATATATATCACATATATAAGACATATACATATATATAAAATATACATAAGATATATATAAGGTATAAAAGCACTAAATGATAAAGTTGGATAAAAAGATAAAAGTTAAAAATGAAAATAATTAAAAACAAAAAAGAGGGGATGATTATGGAAAAGTCTAGAGATTTTAGCGGATGGCTACTTAAATTAATTAAGTGATTAATAATAATAATAATTTATTTAAATATATAATAGGAAGAAAGAGGAGAAAAGAAAGTTTAAGTTTCTTCTTTCTTCTTGAGGGTCTAGCTGAGAGAGAGAAAGAAAGAGAGAGAGATAGAGAATTTCTCAAAAATACATCAAATTTCTTAGGAAAAATCAAAGATTTGAAGGTGATCTTGAATGATCAACAAGATATCAAGTAAGTATCTCTCATCTTAAGCTTATTTTTATAGTTTTATGATTATGTATAATTGGAGTTAGTGCGAGAAAGTATTGATAATGTTAAAAGTAATGGAAATTGGGTTAATATGATGATTTGATAGTAAATTGGTTGAGAAAGAATAAGATGATAAATTTAAGGTTTGGAATTGGATATAAGATTAGTTATTTTTTAAATTCATAATTGATTGAGGAAAATAGGAAAAATATGTTGGAAATTTATGCATGAGCAATAACATGGTCATTCATATGCCCATGCACCCTTCTATACTTTAAAACTCTGCACTGCACATTTTGGCAGTAACATGCATAACCAACGACATTCCCATGCGCATCTGGCAGCAATACGCATGATCAACTGCATGCTCATGCTTCTGCCCATGCATATCTCTTGCCCTTTTTGTGATTTCACAGGATTTTATTGCATTTTCTAAAATTCACCAATAAAATTATAAAATAAGACTAAATAACTAAATCAAATGACAAATAAGAAAAAACCAACGATAATATAGATTGGAAAATGAGAAATAATATTTTTTTATTATTAACACTTTATTGTGGAATATATGTGTATGAAATGTTGTGTTGAATGAATGAGCCATAGAATTATTACAAGTAACAAAGTTATATATAAATTGTAAAATGTGTAATGTATATTGTGAAATTGTATGAGAATCGAATAAACAGTGTGAAAAAAGAGAGTAATTGAATGAATGATGATATGATGGCATAATACATTCTAAGTGAATTATGCATTATTTTATTTATTAGTTATGTATACCACTAAGCTTTCGAGCTTAGCGCGATTGTGTGAATCACGTATGTTAGTAGATTGTTGCTCAGAAGATGAGTTGATTATTGCTACAAGGAGAATTGAGGTGTTATGAGACCAACTTAGAAGATGTTGTATTTATGTATTAATTTAATGATCAATATTTTAAGAATATGTATATTTGTAATTCAAGATATGTATAAAGTATACTAATTTTTGTTAATATTATATTTCATTAAAAATCTTATTTTAATGTATGGATATTATTTTTTACTATTTAACTATTTGATAATTGAATTAAAGTATTATTAATTGAATTGTAACATGATATTCTTGTAGACTATATACGTACTGCACGCACTTGTGATATGTGCATGGTATATATATAGGATGTAAGGGTGTTACAATTTTGGTATCAGAGTTTAGGTTTGATATTCGGGAGCTAAGTGGGTTTTTAAAAAGAAAATGAAAATTTTGAAATGTGAAATGAGTTGTAATACATGCATATGCATTGATACCTAGGTTGGTCTCGAATGTGGTATTATGTGGTTATGACGTGATATGTTTGAATTATATGAGCTAGAAGATAGTGTAGAAAATAAAGTTCCACATAAGAGTAATGTTAGAGAAAGAAATGAAATTGGAAATTTATAAGTTTGTTTTATTGTTTAAAGAAGTGGAACAGTGGATAAGAAATTACATTTGTGAATGTTGTTAGAATTGCATTGTGAGGTTATAAAAGAAAGTGAAATCCTTCCACAATGATAGAAAATATAAATGAAATGATATTGAATTAAATGAGCTATGTTGGTTATAACATATTGTAATATATATGTGTATAAGCAAGAGGTTGTAAGGAAAAGGGAAGTGTAATGGAAAGATTGTGGAAATAGGAAATTGATGAATGTATTGAAAAAGTGCAAAAAGAATAATGTTTGATTTAATGAAATTTTATGTAAGTATATTGAGTGATATTTGGTAAAATTATTCTGAGAAAGGAATGAATGAGAATTTTATAAAGTACGGATTGGAAGTGAGGTAACAAAAGAAAAATTGTGCAAAATTAGCATGTGAACAAATATACATATATATGAGTTATTGATGATAAGGTGGTTGGATTATGTGTTTAGGCTAATGAAAAACAAGTGAACAAGAGCAAATGCATGATTTTGGAATGCCATGGGTGTGTGACCAGTAGGACACAAGCATGGCATTGAAATTTTAATTGCTTGAGAAAGAGTTATAGTGAGGGCAGTGTTAGTTTATAAGCCACGGGAGTGGCTATTAATATGCCACCACAGTGGGACTTGTTTAGTACATTGGTAGACTAGTTTTGTAACCCACGGGCATGGGCCTGAGGTGCCATGGCTATGGGATCATTTTGATGAGATTAATAATTTTGTTTTATGAGATATAGACAAGTTATGTGATTTACATGGGCGTATCTCATAGTCCTAAGTTGAGAATTTGTTTATAACTTCAGAAAAATATGGAATGAGTAAATAATTGTGAAAATGTGACGAGTTGTGGATAAATAAGAAGAATTGTGAATGTTTATGGAAAAGAAGAGAATGAGAGGAATAATGTGAAAGAAAATCAATTGTGTACAGTGTAGTAATAAGATGAAACTGTGAGAAAGAGTGTGGAGACTGAAAGAAAAGTGATTATTAATAACGTGTTAAGCAATTATGTTCCAAATAGAAAATAGAGTACCGAATCATCTGTTTATAATAGAAAGTGTATGTGAAGTTAAATGGTTATTACATTAGAGAACAACTTTGAATTAAGTAAGTTATATGTAAAAGTATTTATAGTGTTATATGATTAAATTACGTAAAATAAGATGATAAAAAAGAAAGAGAGAATGAAAATATTATTGATTGATAATTGAAGCTTGAATTTAGTTGTGTATTGGAGAGAGTTTAATATTATTTATTTGGTTTTGCAAGTGAAATTTATATGAGAAAATTAATATATGTTCTTTGATAATAAAAGAAAGTGTATAGTTAGAGAATGAATAAAAGATAAAGATATGAGATTAATGGTTTTTGTAGTTTGAGAAATAAGGTAAGGAGAATGAAAATGAGAAATGAGTAAAGAATGTGAAATGCATGACAAGAATGTGATGTGAGAAATGAGATCGAATAAATAATGAATTTTATTGATTTAAAATAGATTGGAAAGCAAGTTAAGAGAAGTTAAAAAGAGATTGACCTAATTAATTTAGCAATGAAAATAAGTATGGTGCGGTATCATTTGAAAATTTGAGACAACTCAATGATCGTATATAGAAATGTTTAAAAAGTTGAATTTATACATATTGGTGATAATAGAACGAAAGGAAAAATATAACAAGAACTAAAATTAGTATATTATTTCAGTATTAAAGTTGAGTGCAATGACTCTTTGAGGATCAAGTTATGTGTATATGTTATACATAGTCAACATACCATATACTCGTATATATATTTTTAAAGTGAAATAATAATTTGTGGTTTTATAATATTTTAAGAAAAGAACTAAATAAATAAGTGTAGAAATCTATCTAGTTTTCTTTATTACAGCGAAAATATGGAAGTGATTTGTAAGATAGAAATTGAGAAATAAATATGCTAAAGAAATACATATGTTCTTATAATAAATGTATTTGAAATAATTACTTGTATCATATAAATTCACAGTAATAAATAAAAAATTCTAAGAGAAAGTGTTATATTCCAAAAGATATTATGATTAAAAATACTTTGCAACAGTGAAATAAATGTATTTTCTGATTATACTGATGTTAAATATAGTTTTCAGATTAGTTTTCAAATTATACTGATTAAAAATACAATAGGCATTTTATGTCATAGTAACAGTGGGCACTTTATGCCATAGAGGACACATTTTATGTTCCAATAATATTGGCTTTTATGTTAATAGTGGACGCTTTACGTCATAGAGGATCTTTGATCCCATTCTTTACAGTGAGTATTCATGTCATAGTGGGTTTTTGGCCATATAATTGCAATAGGCATTCGTGCTATAGTGGGCCTTTGGCCATAATATTACAGTAGATATTTATGCCATAGTGGTCCTTTGCTATATTTATATAGTGGACATTTATTTGCCATCAGTGACCCGCTAATCGGAACTAGGATTTAAAGTTCAGTATATGAGAAAAAAAAAGAGATATATATATATATATATAACAGTGAAATGTAATGATATAAATTGTATTGAGAAAAAGAATCATTAAAAAGTTACTTTAATTGATTATATAAATATTGAAAGATTATTAAATAAAGTAATTGGTAATCAATTGAAATTATATTTTCAGTACTTCAACATAGGACTAATCAAGAATGTTACATCGAATTAAGACATCAAAGTGATAAATTAAAACTCCTTAAAATTTTCTAAAGAGAAATAAAGGTAATTACTGAATTAAGCTTGAATAGTATAGGTGTGTAGAACTGCATCTTCTGTAGTTCTATAATAAGATTATTCTGAAAGTATTACATTGAGTGATATCAGACATAAAAAGAAAAGTAAATGTTATGTAATTTGATGAAATAATTGATTTTATATAAGATTTAAGATTATTTATGAATTAAATAGTTTATTACCATAATAGATAATTTCGAAAATAAAATTATTTAAGGGGAAAAGAATTATAATATTCTAATTTTTAATGTACTTTAGAATAGAAAATATGGGAGAGTATGCTAGTGTAATAGGCGGAGAGAAATATAAGATGCACATGTAGTAGATAAAAGATATATATACATATAGTATATATGATATATATATATCACATATATAAGATATATACATATATATATAATATACATAAGATATATATAAGGTATAAAAGTACTAAATGATAAAGTTAGGTAAAAATAAAAGTTAAAAATGAAAATAATTAAAAAAACAAAAAAAGAGGGGATGATTATGGAAAACTCTAGAGACTTTGGTGGATGGCTATTTAAATTAATTAAGTGATTAATAATAGTAATATATATATATATAAATATATAATAGGAAGAAAGAGAAGAAAAGAAAGTTTAAGTTTCTTCTTCCTTCTTGAGGGTCTAGCTAAGAGAGAGAGAGAGAGAGAGAGAGAGAGAATTTCTAAAAAATGCATCAAATTTCTTAGGAAAAATCAAAGATTTGAAGGTGATCTTGAATGATCAACAACATATCAAGTAAGTATCTCTTATCTTAAGCTTATTTTTTATAGTTTTATGATTATGTATAATTGGAGGTAGTGAGAGAAAGTATTGTTAATGGTTAAAAGTAATGGAAATTGGGTTAATATGATGATTTGATAGTAAATTGGTTGAGAAAGAATAAGATGATAAATTTAAGGCTTGAAATTGGATATAAGATTAGTTATTTTTTAAATTCATAATTGATTAAGGAAAATAGGAAAAATATGTTGGAAATTCATGCATGAGCAACTACATGGTCATGCATATGCCCATGCACCCTTCTATACTTTAAAACTCTGCACTGAACATTTTGACAGTAACATGCATAACCAACGACATTCCCATGCGTATACCCATGCGTATTTGGCAGCAATACGCATGATCAACTGCATGCCCATGCATATCTCTTGCCTTTTTTGTGCTTTCACTAAATTTTATTGCATTTTCTAAAATTCACCTATAAAATTATAAAATAAGACTAAATAACTAAATCAAATGACAAATAAGAAAAAATTAACGATAATATAGATTGGAAAATAAGAAATAATATTTTTTTATTATTAACACTTTGTTGTGAAATAAATGTGTATGAAATGTTGTGTTGACTGAATGAGCCATAAAATTATGACAAGTAACAAAGTTATATATAAATTGTGAAAACGTGTAATGTATATTGTGAAATTGTATGAGAATCGAATAAACAATGTGAAAAATGAGAGTAATTGAATGAATGAATATATGATGGCATAATGCATTCTATGTGAATCATGCATTGTTTCATTTATTAGTTATGTATACTGTAACACCCTTATACCCTATACACGTACAATACATACAGTCAACATATGTAATATACGAATATATGATACAAGAATGCCACAACCGGGTTTATTTTTTGAATCTATATAAACTTAAATCATTTAACTGATATAGTGTAAATAATAGATAAAATATTACTTGCTAAAACACATACATAACTTCATTACCAAATATTTATCCAAAATATTTTTGATAGTTTGCGATATATATATATATATACACATCAAAATATAACATAATATACATAAAGTCAAAATATACAAAAATATAAAATATGTATATGCTGGCAGTTTGTCTCTAATCTTGATGTCCAACAATCAACTCTGCACTCAAGATCTCAAGCCTAGACTCGACTCAGTCTAGACGAACTCTCCGGCTCAACCGGATCTACCCTGCCACTTGCGAGATGAATCAGAATCGCGTTAAGCTAAAAGCCTAGTAATGTAAACTTTGATAATAATAAAGTTCAAATGCAATGCCAATGCACAATGCATAAAGATATTATATCTCATAACATTATATCTTAATATATTGCTCAATTGTTCCACAATTCATAATTCACATAAAAACAAACATAAGCATGGGCCCAAAAGGATCTAATATGCTATTCAAATCCTAGAGTTACTGCTTTGGTCCAAGATGACACCATGTGTCTAGCCCCGAAGGCAAATCATAATTACAATTAGGATAACCTCATATGTAATATCCCAACTAGGCTTCAAGGACTAGGCCCAACCCAGGTTTAAGGGACTGCTACATCATGTAACATTCCAACTAGGCTTTAAGGACCAAGTCCAGCCCAGCTTCAAGGGAATGTTAGGTCTTAGGCATGCCGCCAAACACAAAACTATGAAAATTTAATAACATACTAGGCACACATTTCTTTCATAATTCCATTATCAATATCTTTCTCATTTTCTCAAGATCAAGCTAGGCACAATGCCTCAATTATCTCATTTATATCAATATAGCCATCACCAATGGCTTTACATACCATCTTTAATGTATGCATAACAAATTGCATTACCCATACATTTTGGGTCATTATCATATTTTGCACATAGTTCACATTACATATAATGCATTTGTGACATTATACAAATCATAGCATATTACTCATGCACCAATAATGTAGTAAGTAACTTAACACGTTTTCCAACCAAATGTGTTAAGCCCAAATGTCATGTAAATATAAGCAAATATTCAAAGTTTGTACTTACCTCTAAAAGCAACAAAACAAGATCAAACACCACTTTCAACCTCCTCTTCCAAGATATTCCTCAACACTTGGATTGGGTAACTCAAGTCTCTTCAAAGCCTAAACCAAATGTGATTATAAATAATCACTTAGTAACACACTTATAGGCATATATAAAACCTCTCAACACAAGGATAAGAAAAATAAAGGAAAATAAGGAAAAGAACTATCTAGGGAAAAATCTACACATGACACGCTCAACAACACGGACGTGTCAATGACCGTGCCCTAAACCCACAACACAGAAGCTTTGACATGCTCAGTGACATGGGCGTGTCAATGACCATGTCTTAAGCTCTGTATTACAGCAAATAAGACATGGGCATGTCCCTGCCCGTGCCAAAACTCCTACAACACAGTAGATGTGACTCGCTCAGTGACATGGGTGTGTCATTGTACGTGTTAATACTATAATAACACAGAAGCTGTGACACACTCAGTGACATGGGCTTGTCACTTCACGTGTTACAAACACTGAAAATAGAACCATCGACACACCCAAAGACATGGCCGTGTCACCGGGCGTGTCAAGCCAAAATTCTAATATCAACACATAATTATCACATCCAAAATTATCTTTCTTTACCCTTTTCAACTCTATTCAAACTCAATCAAAACCATCATTTTACCATAAAATACTTATATATACATCAAAACAACTCAATTAAAAGCAAAATACACAATTTAATAGTTTGAATGACTTTAATAGGTGAGAGAGTTGTTCTATAGCATTGAGCCGTGTATGCTTACTTAGAGAGGGCTCCTGCATAATTATGAGTGTGTAGGTCCTAGTTGATCTTAGAACATGCTTTGATGAACTTTCAAGGTGAAATTGAAGTCTACTTATTTAAGGGAGAAATGATCTAGGCATTGTCTGGTAAGCCAACAATTGAAATCCACCTTGTTAACATGAATCACTAGTTTATCCCTTTAAGCTTTCACAAGATTTTAGCTTAATTTTTATTTACTTGTGAACCTTGATAACCTATCCTGAGCTATTGTGACATTCATGATAAGTCTGATGATTACTGAAATACTAAGGGTTAAAGAAGATCAAGGAAAAGGATGCATAGTCAAGACTATAGGGATAGTTAAAGGTCGCCTGAATTAGATCTAATATCATAGACTTATTAAAATGGCATCAGGACAACAAAGGATGAATTAAAGCAAACTCACTCTACTATACTCATCCATAGTAAAAAATATAAGATGATACAAATAAGATAACTCTCTTAGAGCTAAAAAAAGAAGAAAAAAGGAAGAAAAAAACATAAAAACAAAAAAAAGAAGGAAAAAAGGAAGAAAGAAAAGGAAAGAAAAGAAAAAAGAAAGAAGAAAAAGAAAATAAAACCCGAAAATTAAAAGGGAAGAGGGCGAAATAATGGTCCTAAGATTTACAAAAGAAAAAAGATTAAGATCGTTCTGATTGGATCTAGATTTTTGGAAAAAATATGAAAGAACATTCAAGCTCCGTCTTTTCATGAAGCCAAATAACAAGATACCTAAAAGGAGGAAATGATGCCTATAGGTTAAGAATACCCCTAACAGCAATAAAACATTTAGAGTGCGAAGGTTTATTCATAGTGTTACATAAGTTCCAATTTAAAAATAGCCTTTATTTCATACATATCCCTTATAAAACTCCATTTTAAGCCTGTTAAAGATTTGTTGATCTCTTTTGGTAGGTAGAGTCTATTAGTGGAGATTATTTGGATAAACATGCATATGAGATGGATATTATTTAAACTCGATGAGACCTTTGGCCAAGTAATGTGTATGTACCTATCTAAACTGTAACAGTTCTTGCTCAAATAGAAATGGTTTTCGAGTTCAATATGGCAACTAAAGTTGTCATGTTATTGTGAGCGGGGATTTTCGCCCCCACTCCCGGTGGAATGGTTCTTGAGATTTCGGCACTGTTTAGGCTTGGGGCCTTAGAGAACACGGACCTAAGCCTGGAGAAAATGGAGTCGCCACCCGGACGGGCCAAAAAAAAGAAAGGGGTGTATGACTCGATTCCTAAGAAATTCTCAACCCCTAATGGGTTCGGAAAGTTGGGTACGTGTGGGGAAGGTGAGAAATGGCCCAGCACCCCCACAACGCCTGGTTCATTGGAACCGGCCTCCTTTGCAGGTCTTAATATTATAAAATTCTTAAGTATAACAATATTATCCATATTATATGCAACAATTAAAATAAAACATCATTATATTAAAATCAAAGCAATATCCAAACAAAGTAAATAAATGGACACCCATCCGAAGATGGAAACATGTCCTTACATCATTCATGTCTAAACTAAATAGGACACTCACCGAAAGGTGGAAACATGTCCTTTACATTGGTCCAAAATATAAAAGAAATTTAAATTACATAAAATTTAACTAATGAGGTACCTACAGAGTGGAAACATACCTCTTACAACATTTGAAAATTAAAATAAATCGATAAAAGTAAATAACCGTTCATCATAAATAAATCATTCATCAAAGATATTAAACATCAATCAAAATATATAATAAATTTTCATCTAATGTAAATAAAATAATAAATATATTAACTTTAGGGATCCATACATTAATTAGGATTTCTAGAGTTTTATGCTCAATAACTTGGGTTTTGAGTAATATTTTAAAGCAATAGCATAACTAATAGATGTTTAAAAGATTTAAGGTTTTGGATGTTTTATGAAAATAATTTTATTGTAACTTAAAAAAGGTAGGTTTAGTTAGGGATTTAAGCAAACTTCATGAATTAGGGTTTTATGGTTTGAAACCTTGATTTTGCAGATTATGATTTAGGATTTGATGTTTTACCGTGATCAAAGTTAAGTATGGTTATAGTATTGACTATAATAACTACTTAAGTATTTTTAGATGAAACAAACATAGAAAGTCTTTAATGGAGTTATTGAAAGATTAAAATATCCCAGTGAATAAAATTATAAAAAGCTACTTTGAAGATTTGAAAACATAATTAAGATTTATGGTTTGAATAAATTAGGGTTTAGGTTTGTATTTTGAATAAAGCTACTGTATTTTGAATAATTCATAATAAAGGAAGTTAAACATAAAGATTTATAATACATAAATAAATATTGACCCGAACCCACACGGCGGTCCCGCTAGCCGGTTAGCGGGCGGGGGTCGAATAGGGTTTTGGTGTTGAAAATTAAGATTTTAGGGTTTAAGATTTATAAAATAGGATTTCAAAATTGGAAGAAACTAATGTTATTTTTAAAAGAATAATGCTTACTGTGTGATTTTGGAAAGAAGAATTAATTAAGGTTAAAGCTTTTGATGCTTGAAAAAAAAAATAAGGCTACTGGATTTTTTGAAATAGAGATTAGGTTAGGGTTTTAAAGTTTTTGGAAACAGAAGAAATAATTTAGGGTTTTTGAACTTTTAGAAACAGAAGGATGATTTATGGTTTTAAAAGTTTTTGTTCAAATTGTATGATGAAACAATTAATCCAATTTGAATGATGAAGCTACTATAAAGAAATAAATAAAGAAAATAGAGATTCAAACCTCTGTTCGTTAGTTCCACCAAATATTGCTTTCTAGATGAACAATAACAAAGGAAGTGTTGCTACCTTTGATGAATTGTAGATTGCTTGCTTGTTGCTAATGTCTCTTGCTAGGGTTTTCTGTCTTTTTTCCTCAGTCAGAAGTCCAATTTTTGATCGATCAAAGTTCCAAAGTTTAGCTCAGTAAAACAAATTTTTGATCCCCTTAATTTTGAGTTTTAATGTGGTATTTATAGGAAAAATCATAAACCTACTTCTAATTGTTTAAGGAAATTAAAACCAATTAGAAAAATAATCCAAAATCAAATAGAATTTGGTTTCGAAAAAAACTACGTTGAAAAATTTCGCTAGCGAAAAACTTGCTGCGGGCCAAAAATTGAGAGCTGCGAGGAAATTCTTGCGGGCGAGCGCCAATTCGCCGCTTTACTAATATTACCCCTTTTTATTTTTATTAAAAATTATAAATATATTTGTAGATATGTAAATTTGAAAAAATTGAGCCCCGAGGTAAATTGACATCCAATTGACAAAGCCAACATTTTAAAATAAAAAAGGTACTTTTCTTATTACATAAATCTTCAAGTTGGGGGAATTATATTGCATTCTTGAACCTCATAGGATATATTGGGCAAAAAAAGGGTTAATGAAAGGATCATTCGCAAGGTCATGGAGCCTAAAATGAGCGCCTCCTATGCCTTTGAATACCTTGCTTGGGCCTCCACTACTCATGCTTTGTACATATGGAAGATAAAGCCAAAAGTGTGAAGTCTTCTGTTATGTTGAACAAGCACCTGGAAGGAACCAATGGGGGTGCTTTGGCTTATCACTTCAGTCTGTGAGTCAATAGAATCACTATAAGTATCACTCATGCATATCATGCATACACGCATACATGAGCATATCACATTGCATTTTTGTTATATTGTGTTGTCTACTTTTTGTGAAAGTAAACAACAGCTATCATGTGAAATAAACAATCAAAAGCAAATATGGAATCAGGGGGCATAAAAGGTCTATCAGGGCTTACATAAAAGATCTTGAGAAAGATCTAATCACTTTGCAGAAATATAGATGCATACTTGTACAAGGAACCAAATAAAACACAAACATGAATCACGGCTTACATGAGAGAAAAATTATTGGATTGAGCCTACACAGGGGGCAAAACCTCTCCTTTTTAATTTTTAAATTTATGCATGTATAAAATATTTTCAGACTCACTTTCAATATTTTGTCACGTAGGAGGGAAAGAGAAGATGTGAGGGCTAGCTAAAAAATACTTGATTTTTTTTAAGAATGGAACAACTAGCTAGAAGAAAGCCAAATCTTTAAGTTTTTTTGATAAAAGATCAGTCCAGCTAGAAGAGCTAAAGTTGATCAACTGAAGAATGGAATGGGTGGATAGAAGAAAGCTACAGCCTCAAATGATAGAAGGTCAATCCAGCTAAAGGAACTGAAGGTCCATCCCCAAGAATAGAAAATCAAAATAAAGATCCATTTCTATAAGAGCAGACATTTTCAAACGGATTTATTGAAGCATCCACTACATAACCTATATCGGATTTAGTGAAGTATCCTGATGGCATAATCCTCAGCCTATATTGAATTTAGTGAAGTATCTTGATGGCACAATCTCTAGCCTATATTGGATTTAATGAAGTATCTTGATGGCACAATCTCCAACCTATATCGGATTTGATGAAGTATCATGACGGCACAATCTCTAGCATATATTGGATTTGTTGAAGTATCCTGGTGGCACAATCTCTAGCCTATATTGGATTTGTTGAAGTATCCTGATGGCAAAATTTTATGGATTTGTTGAAGTACCCAAATCAAAATCCAATCTCGGGTCCAGAACTCAAAATCCAATCTCAGGACCAAAATCTAAATCCAGTCCCGGGTCTAGAACCAAAAATCTAATCTCTGGTATAGAACTCAAATCCAGTCCTAAGTCCAAAAATCAAAATTTAATCTCAGTTTAAAACCCAAGTCAAATCTTGAGTCTAGAATCTAAATTTAGTCTCGGGTCTAAAGCCCAAAAATTCAATCTTGGGTCTGGAACCTAAACCCAATCTCAGGTTTAGAACCCAAAATTTAATCTCGAGTCCAAAACCTAAATCTAGCCTCAGGTCCATAATTCAAACTGCTTTCCGGGTCCAGAGCCCATCTTTATCCTAGATCAACTCAAAGTTATATTGCTTTTCACTCTCTGAATAAATTTAAGATTGTTCAAGCAGGGGGCAAAATTGTAGAACCTTAATTTTGGCTTGATATGAACTTTATTCTAATTAAAAAGGTTGAATCAAGTTTGGTTTCAATCTTAAACGCCCAAGTTAATTCTAATTCAATTTCAAAAGCTCAAGTCAAGTCTGGACCTAATTAGAAAGCCAAAACCAATTCTGGTTTGATTCAAAAGTTAAACCAACCTAAAATGAAAGATGATTGGCCATTTTTCATGGCCAATTCGTTATGAGCATGGCTCATAACTAATTGGACTTGAATAAATTCAATATGAGCCACGTCATAAAGAATTTAACATGAATAAATTCAATATGAGGCTTGGACATATCGAATGGGACATCTAATTCGACCTGGCCCTTAATTTTGGCTTAATTTAGTGTCCTAAATGGTTTTTAAGACACTCTCATAGTAGGTTTAGGATTAGTGAACATCATTAAGCCCTAATTTTCCTATAAATGCAAAGAAACAAAGAGGGAAAAGGCCAGTCACAATTAGTAAATCATAAATAGATAAGGGCTACCTTTTAAGATTTAGAGAGAGACAAGTAGTAAACAGCTTTTGAGCGATCTGGAACCATAATCAAACTTTAAATCAACCTTTAAACATAGCAATAACAAAAGAGATAGAAAGAAAATAAAACAAAAGAGGCAGTATTTGATCCTCGGATCATAACCCTCCAGCAAATAAACTTATTGATCCAGACTATAGCAACTTAAAGCTTAGTTCAACGTATTAAATTGGTGGAGCTAACAAAAGCATGTTTGATTTTCTTTAGTTAATTCAATTCAAAAGTTTACTCTTACTAATTAATTCGTTGCATTGGCCCATTAATAAAAAATAATATATATTATTCACAGTGACGCCAATAACATGTTTTGCCTGTAGCTTTATAAATCTAAAAACCCTAATAACATCACAGATTCATTTTTAGTTTCTCTATTTCTCATTTGATTTCATAAGGAAAACCCTAATTTGTATTTTTCAAAACCCTAATTCTATATTAAAACCTAATTTATATTTTCAAAATCCTAATTCCATATTTAACCCTAGTTTTGTTTAAAACCCTAATTTTCAAAGATTAAAACCCTAATCTCATGGTTGAACCTTAATTTGATGACGAAACCCTAATTGTAATTGTTGGTTCATTGTTATCTACTTATAATGGATGATTTACTTTTATTTTATGAATGGTTGAATGATTTAATTATACTTGGTTGATTACTTTGATTTTAAGGAAGTAAAAAGCATGTTTCCACCTTGTGGGTGCCTTGCTTTATTTGATTTGTTATTTTATCTAATTTGAGTTTTGGATAATTGTAAAGGACATGTCTTCACCAATTGGTGGGTGTCCTATTTTATTTAATTTTGGACATTGAACGTTATTGTAAGAACATATTTTCATCTTATATTGGTGCCCATTTTTATTTGTTTGTTTGAACCTTCTTTAATTTTAATACAATAAATTTTTATTTTACTTTAATTGTATGTAATATAGATGATGTCATAATATTTAATAATTTTATAATATTCAGACCTAAAAAGGATGCTAGTTCTAATAAACCAGGCGCTATGGGGGTTCTGTGTCATTCTCACCTTCCCCATGCGTACTCAACTTTTCAAATTCAATAGGGGGTTGGAAATTCTTTAAGAATAAAGTCATCCATCCCTTTCTTTCCTTTCCCAGTTTTCCCAGGTTGGGATTCCATTTTTCTAGATTTTGGTCATATTCTCTAAGACCTAAAGCCTAACAGTGCCGTAATCACAAGAACCATTTCACTGGGAGTGGGGGCAAAAATCTCCACTCACAGGGAGATTCTATCGAAATCTAAATATAGAGGAAGATTAGGCTTCAAGGATTTTGAATTGTTTAATATTGCTTTATTGTCTAAGTAATGTTGAAAATTGCTGAATGAAACAGATTGTTTATTATACATTTTCATTAAAGCTATCTATTTTCCTAAAAATAAGTTTCAGGAGGCTAAATTGGGTGGAGGACCCTCGTGGAGTTGGAGGGGCCTCTAATAGTTAGAGATAAAATCCAAGGGGGCTTTAGATGGGTGATAAAGTTTGGTAATCGGATATACATATGGGATGACCAATGGATCCCAGATTTACCAAAATTTAAGGTTTCTTCCCCAAAACCAGCTAATACTGGGTTATCTCATGTAGTGACGGAACCAAAAACTAGATGAAGGGGGGTAATTTTCTAAGAAAAAAATTTGCAAAGGAATTGAAGATAAAGTTGAATATTAATATTATGTAAAATTTATGTTTTTGTTATAATAAAAAATTCATTATCAAAATTTTATATTATTTATTAAATTCTAAAAAATTATTAAATTTTTTACATGTATTTTTATTTAATTGTTTGATTTAATAATCTATTTATAAGATTTTATTAAAAATAAAAAATTAATATCTAAAAGATTATTAATATATATAGTTGTACATATTTATAATTGAAAAGGATATATTAAAAGTATATAGTTTTGTAAAAAAGGGTATAATTATATATATATAATTTTAATTTAAAAGTATATAATTATATTTACATTATTTTATAAAAGTATATAATATATATATTAAAAATTATATATATTTAGAATTATATATATAACTATATGGGGTCAGGGGGGTTGGTCGACCCCACATGACCCCATGTAGTTCTGCCGCTGATATCAAGTATATGATCTTATTGATAATTATAGGAATTGGAATCTGAACTTGCTTGAAGCTAATTTTTCAAATAGAGAGATTTAGGCCATAATAAGAATTCCAGTGGCTGCTACTAATATGAATGATAAACTTATATAACACTTTGATACTTTTGGGAAATTATATGTTGAAGTTGTATACCAATTTTTATACAACCAAAGATATATCTATGCTAATAATTATGGTGGCAGTTCAGTAATTGATTACATTTGTTGGCACAAAATCCTGAGACTTAAAGTCCTTCCCAAAATACAAAATTTCTTGTGGAGAGCTTGTATAAATGCCATATTTGTATGATGTAATTTTTTCATGAGAAATTTATGCACTTCTATGATATGTCATGTATGCAATATAGCAGATGAAATAGATACTCACTTATTGTTTTTCTATGATCATTCTCATGCCACTTGGCTTATTTTAAATATTGGTATGAATCCTCTGGTTCATAATACTTCATCTTTTCTTTTGTGGCTGTCTGATCTTATTTCTAACTGAAGTATGAATACAAAATAATATTTTAGCTAGAGTTGCTTGATTGTTTTGGCTTATATGGAAAGCAAGGTGTTTCCTCAAAAAATTATGAGAAAAACTTTGTTTAGACTTTCATTAATTGGGGTGAAGGTGTGCTAGAGGAAATAAGGTCATCGATCAAAATGTGCCTAATCTAACTTCTATCAAATAATTGTGTAGATTTCTCAAAAGACCAGTAAGAAATTAAAGTCCTTAAACTCTCATTAATAAGTTTGTTTAGGTTCTATAGCAAAAAAAAATGAACTAATTAAAGTTGTAGAAAAAACTGGACTGTGAAATGACAACTATAGCAAAATTATTATTTGGCTGAAGAATGAGTTATAATTACAATAAATTCACTAATTTCAAACTAAAAGTAGTTTATTACAATATTAAACTTGAAACATACTAAATTAAAATACTAAAACTAAGTGAAATGAAAATGAAGAATTGGACAAGCTAAATTAACTAAAAAAGTTGAAATTTTGCTAATGTAGAATTGGAGATAGTTACTGTGGAATCTGAATTCTGCCCCTTTAATTTCTAAGATTGAGAGTTTTATTTGATTGTTTGATATATTCTAGGACTGATAATTAGTTGTTTGTGATGGTTGGACCATTTTTCTCTTCTTTCTTTTTTCCTTTTAAACATTTTTTTCTTGGAAGTGGCTCCTTATGTTTAAAATTTCATAACTCCTCACCTCCACTTTTTCTATACAACTTCCATGTCTCCACTAACTTTTTTTTCAAATAACTACTCCATGCCACACTTTAATGCCCATGATTTTTTCAACTACCCATTTTCTTTAACCACCAAAAATAGTTAGTTTTGGATGTAAACAAATATCCCCTGCATATATTTGGCTTGTAGAGCTAAATTGTATTATAAAAAAATTTATTATTTTCTTCAGTTGCCACAAGTCCTATAATTTTTCATAGACTATTTGTTTTCTTCATATTCCACAGAAAAGAGCTTTCCATAGCTTTTGCAATTTTTCACAGACTCTGCAGAAATAAATTTTCCATAGGTTGTTTACAAATCCATTGTAATTTTAATTTTTTTTAGGCTTGAAAATATCTAGTAGGCCTTTTAATTTTTTTATTATTAATATTTATAAAAGTGGTCTAAAGGCTAACTTTCTATTAGAAAATAAACAAACCAAATATCATAAAAATAAATAAAGTTTATTGGTGCATATGACATAATTTGCTAAGTAAGTGCCCTCCGAGTGTTTTGAACTTCAAATAAATATTTTTTTGTCACATCATTTGGGTTTTCCACAGGCTCAAGATCCTCCTTATTCTCAATAATTTTCTTTTGAATTTTATTTTCTCATTAGGCTGAATCCACATTTTTTCTGCTTTTATTTTATAACTTTTTATTTTAGGAGCCTTCTTTTTTGAGTTTTTGTTAACGGCTATGAAAATTCATTTTGTTGAAGCTTATGCCTTTGGTTGCTTGGAGAAACCTGATGAGGTACCACAATTCCAGTTTTTTGTTGTTGTGAATATTTTTTTGATAGTTGAAATGAGGTTTCCTGAGAGCATGTCTCTTCCACAGTGCACTTTCTTTCGGAAAATAGTCTTTTAGTACCTAAAGTTGGCGAACTTTATTTTTGGCCTTTATCACTTTATTCTTTAATTATTTTTTAGGCACCCAAATCTAATAAAAAAAATTCAAATTTGACATTCAATGTGTTATGCCTTTTTCCCCTTTTTGTTTTGAATTTCAATGGAGCTAACTTATAGATTTTAGGGCAGCCAATATACTTCAAGTTAGACCTATATTCCATAGTTTTTCTCTTTCTAGTATCAGCTTCCACAAGTCCTGCAATTTTTCATAGACTCTGCATAAAAAAAAATTTCATAGATTCTGTAAAATTTTTCATAGGTATTAGAGAATTTTTCTCTAATTGAGGGGGTTGTGAAATTCTATTGCTTGCTGGTGCAATGCCACCTGAGACGTTGATATGCACAAAACCTTCATCATTATAATAATTAGATTAATTTTAATGGTTAATTGAGCTAAAAATCTTAGAAGGCAAAGCTGGCTCCCTATTTTGGTGTTCATTGTTGCATATATTCCAGTGGAGGTCATTTATTTTCTCTCTTTTATATAGAAGAATATCTTTTTCTTCAGCTTGCACTTATGCATCTCACCAGGCTCTCGGGCTGTGAAATGCCCCCTGAACTCATTAAGATTCTGCTCGACAGGCCTAGTGCTAACATTCTGCACTGATGGGCTGGCTTCTAGAGAAAATTTCCATTTCTCTAAGGCTTGGATCAAGGTTTCATGTTGCTTTTGCATCAGCATCCGAGTCTCTTAGAACTTCTTTTGAGTTTCTTGAATTTGTTTATGGGATAGTTTTTGAGTCTCTTAGGATTGCTTTTGAAATTTTACCATATTTCTCTATATTTCTGCAAGAATTTTCTCACATCATTAGTAATAATAGTGTTATGAAAATTTTCACCTTTTGAAATTCATTGTATTTTTTGTGGAAATTGGTGTTGTACTTGTGAAAACATATCAATGTTCTTTTTTTGTCTTACTATTGCAAAGACAATTTCCAAATCTTGAAACACGATTATTTTTTCGTATAAAAGTATCATGTTGTAACTTGATGCATCATTGTATAACAATCCCACTGGGTGTGCCTAAATTATTTTCTCAAAAAATTGTGAGAAAAACATTGTTTGGCCTTTCATTAATTGGGGGTGTAGGCGTACCAAAGGATGTAGGGTCATCGACCGAAATGTGCCTAATCTGACTTCTATTAAATAATTGTATAGATTTCTCAAAGGACCAGCAAAAAATTAAAGTCCACTAACTCTCTTTAATAAGTTTGTTTAAATTCTACAGCAAAAAAAAAAAAAGAACTAATGAAAGTTGTGGAAAAAACTAGATTATGGAATGACAATTATAGCAAAAATACTGGTTCGCTGAAGAATGAGCTCTAATTGCGGTAAATTCACTAATTTCAAGATAACAATAATTTATTACAATACTAAGCTTGAAACATACTGAATTGAAATACTAAAACTAAGTGAAATAAAATTAAAGAATTGGACAAACTAAATTAACTAAAAGGCTAAAATTTTACTACTGTGAAACTGAAGACTATTATTGTGGAATCCAAATTCTGCCCCTTTAATTTCTAAGATTGAGAGTTTTATTTGATTGTTTGATCTATTCTAGCATTGATAATTAGTTGCTTGTGATAATTGGTTGGACCCCTTTTCTCTTCTTTCTTTTTTCTTTTTAAATCTTTTTTCTTGAAAGTTGTTCCTTATTTTTAGGATTTTATAACTCCGGACCTCCACTTTTTCCATACAACTTCTATGTCTATAGTAACTTCTTTTCCAAATAACTACTTCACTCCACACTTTAATGCCCATAAGTCTTTCAACTACCCATTTTCTTTAACAACCAAAAGTAGTTAATTTTGGGTGTAAATACATGGAATGAATTCTGCTTTAAAGGAATCAAACCAGATCCTTTATTTACAATGTTTAGAGCTCAGATGTTGTTTTCAGAATATTCTAATGTTAATCTAGACAGAAACATTTATGAGGCTGTCACACATGCAGGTCACCCAGTTCATATGCTTACACAAGCCAGAAGATGGGTTCCTCCTCCCCAGTATTTAATTAAAGTCAATTCAGATGCAACTTTCCATTCTCAATCTTCTTTTGATAGTGTAGCTTTTTTTTATTAGTAACAAATATGGTGATTTAATTGATGGAGTTGCATGCCTAATTCAATCACATTTCCCTCTGAGAAATGAAGCTCAAATCTTTCTTATGGCAGCACAAAAGGGTTGTTTCGTTCAAGTGGAGTTTTGTGATTTTTAAAATCAGACAATTGGTAACTCATCCAGGCAATTAATTCTCAAGATTGGTGCCCAGTTGAGATAAATGCTTTTGTCATACAGATAAAATATTTTGCTAGCAACATTAATAGTTGCTATTTTATTTTTGTCAATAGATCGGGAAATAGAGCGGCCAACTGATTAGCTGCAAATGTATTTAAATTTCAGCTTAGATTAGATTGAATATGTAATATTCCTTCACAGTTACAGCAATTGTTATCAGCTGATGTACTTAATTCTAATTAATTATATATAAAGCAAACATTTCAGTTCAAAAAAAATTATTATTTTATTTTTAGAAATGTGGCATCACGAGAAGTCCGCATAATTATTTTTTTAGCCAAAAAAAATCAGATTTTGTAATAAAAAGAAATTAAATTTGAAAATTTTTATTTGAATAAATTAAAATTTAAAAATGTTATATAAACAAAAAAATATTGAGGACTGTTTCTAGAATTAATCCAAATTTAGAAACAGTAAGATTTAAGATTTTTATATATATAAGAAAATTAATAAAATCTGAAACCAGCAAAGCGTTTTTATGCAACAAATAGAAACACAAGTGTGCATGTTGTGATCAAAAATTGAAATCTCGAATATGCTATTATTAATAAATGCTTCAACTGTCCCATTTTCTGTATCTAATAATTGCATTTGCATGCATCAGTCGTACACCTTACAATATTTCTCCGAGTAACAAGATTTTTGTCACGTGTTTTTTGGGTCCCACTGCTACCGTTTTGCAATGGATTTGGGCTCCACTTACTTTTTATTTTTTGTTTTTATTTTATTTTATTTTTGTTTTTTTTTTTGCCATTTTTTTTTTGTGTTTTGGTTAATACATGATATGTTACCCGTGATAGAAAAAATTATATCCTATAACTGTTGTAGCATTAAATGCTTTACAATAAATCAATAGAATTCTTATACATAGATTAAATATGATACGTGAATTAAATGAAATGTTTCATTTAATCTACGTATAAGAATCACATTAGCCTATTATAAATATTTAATACTACAACAATTATAGCATATAATTTTTTTTATGACCGACCGCAAATATTTAATGGAATGGAACCCACACTAATACATTTTGTCTCATTCTGTTATTTTCTAAAAAAAACCAAAAATGTCCTGTCTTTGATACAAAGTCTGATTAAATTTGTGAACTTCTATAAACGTTTTTGTTGTTTTTTCATGATAAAAATAAAATAATATAGTTTTTCTTTTAGATGTTTATTCGAGTATAATGTTTTTTTTTTGGCCAACTGATAACAAAATAAATTAAAATTTAAAATATTAATGATATAAATGAAAATTTTTAAAATGATTTGTAAAATTCGCTATAACTATTTATTTGATCTATCTTTATGTTTAATAAACTTCAGAATACTCTTTTAGATAAAATAACATTTTCTATCAATTCAAAATAACCTTTTTAGGTTAATAACCTATAATATCAATTTAATCTAAAATTTCATTTTAATATCATATTTCAATTTTATTTTCATATTCATTATACCTTCAATTTAAAGTAAATATTTCAAATCAAATTAATCCAATTTGCTATTGGTTTTGTGAGTATGTTATATGTATATGTATCAAAATAGATTGTTGAGTTGTATTTGTATTATATAGATTTATTTTGATAATATATTTAGGATCAATATAAATATGACTCATTTATTAATTATTTTAAAATATTTTAATCTTAATATAATATAAAATTTAAATGAATTATACAAACACAATACATATAATATGTATATTTAAATTAATCATATGTAGATTATAAAAATTTGACACGACTAAAATCTTACATGACTCATTTAACATATATAACAATTATTACTTAAGATAATATCGCATTCTTACATGATCAATTAAAATATTGTTCATAAAATAAAATTATGATGAAAATAATATTAAATTATAAATATAATAAAGAAACCGGTTTTGAGTAGCCTAGGGTTTTGTTAAGAGAGTGTGCATATATATCTAACCCGATGATTTTTCAATAAGCCGATGATTTTTTTAATAAACTTGTTACTTGATTTTTTTTTAAAAATATACCTAAAATCCAGCCTTATTCTAAGTTGGGATAACCCAACTGAATGAAAATTGCTCAGGTTGAATCAAGTTTGGTCGAGTTACATGTTGTTGAGAAACTTACTATAAATTACTTAATTCATGTATAAAATGAGTACTTCTATTAGACATCGTGACTATCCGGTTTGAAACTAAAAGCAAACCAAAATTGAACCGATCAAAATTGGATTGAAACCAATCAAAACTAAAATTATGGTTTAATGTCCTTATACCATATATACGTACCATACACATATAAAATACAAAAATGTCATATTACTTTCAATTTAACGCTTTCCTTGGCATTAAAATAATTATATATTTTATTAAAGAACATTCCACATTATCAAATTATATTCTCTTAAAAGTAACATTTCCAAAATCATTATATTATTACATTATTCATTTTATAAAAAAAATATAAATATACATATTGTTCTTTCCAATATCCACTTCTTGTACATATATATAAATAACCACAATACAAAATATTAAACTTATACATGTTTGCACCATCTTCTAAGTTGATCTCGTAGCACCTTTAATCTTCTTGTGGCACAATAGTCTGATTCTCTGATTAACAATCTACTTACCTGTACGATTCACACAACCGCGCTAAGCTCGAAAGCTTAGTAGTATATATATATATACTACTCAATATATACACATTAAAATCACAAACACATACTTATACTCATATAGCATTCACATAAACACTTATTTATTGGGCCTAATACCTCTATACAATCATTATGTTCGGTTATCACAATATTAATTTCACGATCCAGCTCTTCTCAGATTCATCTCTAATCTCATTTCATGATCTAACATTGCTCAGGTCTATTAATGTATGCAATACAAGATCTAGCTCTGCTCAAATCCTTCCATACATACATAATCTGTTTCAACATAACAGGACAGGTTATTGTATAGGTTACAACAAACATCATCACTTTACATTTCATCATCATATTCTCTTTGTTTTATACTTTCCAAGTTATCATCACTTGTAATGATCACTCCAACTATGTCATCAATACATCACATATACATGAGATACATTCACAATGTGACTCATTCCACACACACTTTATCATTAAATATATTTAACACTTTACTATAGTTCTTTACTCTTTCCACACTTTCTATAGTCATATATATTTCCTAACACAGGGTGAGAAGGCACGGTCGTGCAAGCCATAAATCTTGTAATATTCATTAATGGTCCAATCGGTCAAAACTTTCATTAATGGTCCAACTGTTGTAACAGTTGCGGGGGTTCGGGGGGACTGATGGTATAGAGATGAGCCTTTGTACTATTTGTTTAGAGTTCCTCCCTTCAAGAGCTCCACTAGTATACTAACTTGGTTACCTAGCCCAAAATAAAGAACCCATAAAGAAAGATAGTCAAAATTTCTTAGAAAAAGCATGTAAGCAAATCGCAGTAGTTAGACGATGGTTGTTCTGCAAATAGAAGATGTTAGGTAAGAGCGATTGGGTCTTCCTCTTGCAATCAAGAATAAGGACTTCAAAGTGCAAATAGGCAATCAAAAGAGGCAAATAGGTGAAAATCGATACACTTTTAGTATGGTGGTATGCGAGGATAAAGACAATATGCAATCAATAAGTACGAGCAAGCTCACTCATAGTACGATAAATAAGCACACAAAACAGCAGTAAATTGCAAGTTCTTTCAATATTCGAGGTAAGCAAGATAAGGTAGGTCTTTAAATAGATAATATAAGAAAGTAAAGTAGTAACTTCTGCCCGTGGGTTACAAAATGCTTCTGCCCACTTAAATAAAAATTATGCCATGACCATGGCAACCTTATGCCATGCTTGTGGGTTACAATTTACCTCTTCCTTCGGAACAACTCTTCCTCAAGTAGTCCCATACTCAATTCCACACCCGTACTCTCATGATACCACGCCCTTGGCATTCCAAATTTCACATTTTACACATTTAACTTAATACAACACATATCACGTAAAAAGGTTGATATGTACTAACCTTGGCCAACTTCCAAGCTTTACTTTAAATGAGATTCTACTCTTCTCCACTTGATCTATCTTGGCCTAAACATACAATAGAACAACAATTATCATATTATTCATTTATACATATTTACATATAAGTTCTATACCAATTATTCACCAATTACTCAATTTCCAAACAATTCCCAAGAATACTATCATTTCTTTTCGTTACTACTTTCCTCCAATTTCAACTATCCATAATCATTTCTAACATCTAACCATAGATTCATCATCTATACATTAATTTAATAACAAAACAACTCATTTATACCATTATATTAATCTCAATGACAAACACTAACTATACATATTCAACATCAAAACCCTAGTTCAACATTTAGGTTCATTTCCATAAATTATTCATCAAATCAACTCATATACATCTAATTCATATCATAACTATCATCTTTCCCAATTGATCACCATTTTCTCTCTCTAGCCAATTCAACCATACTTTTAAAATTAATTAAAAATAAGCTTAAGAAAGAGTACTTAAGTAAATTCCTCAATAAACCTTCAAAATCTCCTTAAATCCTTGATTCTCTTATATAACTTGAAGTATTTGATAACAAAATACATACACTCTCTCTCTATAAATGAAGGTCAGCCATGGCAAGAAGCAAAGAACAAGATGAAGTCCTTTCTTCAATTTTCCATTTTCATCCTTTATTTTATAATTAAATATCCTGGATATCTTGTTTCCTTCTTTGACTTTCTCTTATTTATTATTATTATTATTATTATTATTATTATTATTATTATTATTATTATCTTTCCCAACACAAATTTATACTTTGAATATATGTACTGTATATTTTATGTATATGTATATATACTATATATGTAACTTATATTTCATATATACTTCAAATATATCATAGGTATATATATCTCATATCTACTATTTATACATCTTATATTTCTCTCTTCCTATCATACCTACTTAATCTTCCATACTAGTTACCCTAATGTATACAAAAATAAGGATGTTACACATGGCCAAATCGAAACCTAAACCTTGATTTTTTTTTTATTTGGTTCAGGTTTCATATTTTTAAAAGGGGTCTTTAAAAAAATGCTAGAAAAAATAAAACAAAAAATCAAAATTACCATATTTTTAAAAATATTTTCAAATTTACAAGAATTTATATTTTTTACAAAATATCATATTTCTATAGTTCATTGTGAATTTATTATGTGCTTATTGTGGGTTTACAAATTTACATAGTTTATTATGAGTTTATTATAAAATAACTAAAATACCCTTGATAAAAATAATTTTTTTTTTTACAAAAATGGTGAATGGTGTAAATTTTTCTTTTTAAAATTCGTCAAACCAACAATTTTTGTGAGTGGACTCGATATTTAATCACCAAAACAGCGGCTCAAGTAAGGGTGGCTGCTAGCTGGCCCAAGCAAAAGCCAGCCAATAGTCTTATGGGCTGCTCATCCCAACAGTTTGTGTTATTGGCATGGGCTAGCACAGCTAGCCTGTGCTATAGCACATATTACACTAAGCCTATCCTATGCTAGTGCAAGTATGCAATGGCCAATTTTAATTTTTGTTTATTTTAAATTTCCTCTTTTCTCTCTATAAATACCATAAATCTATCTCAAATTTTTTTCACATTTTCTAAATCTCTTATTTTGTTATTCTCTCTTTATAAACTCTTCAATCTCAAATCCTCGTATAGTCAATTTACATTACAATCATCAATTTAAATTTTATTACAATATTTAATATTTTCTAAAAAATCTAATTTTTTAAATTTGTTCTCTAATGTTTTCTACAATCTACATTATTTATTTTTTTCAATATTCTCTATATTATAATAATCACATTATTTTTATTTTATAATTAAATTTTATTTCTATTATTTTTACTTTTTTTAATTATCTCATATAATATTATTTTTTATTTTACATTTTATTACATTATATTTTGTAACACCCAATAATAATAATAAGAAGAAGAATAAGAATAATAATAAGAATAAGAATAAGAATAATAAGAATGAAAAAAGAGGCAGTCGGAGAAGAGAGCCGATCTACCACTGTCTGACCATTTTTTGATGATACGCGTTGGCTGGGAGGAACTGTTATCCGACGACGAGGCCAACCCCACTTGACTCGCAGCCAACGGCCACCGGAAGTCCGAAGCTCCCTGTGTAGTACCGTCGTTGATGACTTTGACCAAGTTTTTTGACCTTCTTTCACGATGATTTAGGTACCATTCGACTCTTCTCCTCTTGAGCTTCATTTTGATATATCATTTGCTAATTTTTGAACCAACTTTATTTTTGGCCAAAATCTAGCGACGATGGGGACTTTCGACTGAATTTTCGATGAAATTCAAGTGAGTGAGGAAGAGTAGTGTATATTTTTGAAATTTTCTCGTCGAGACGAATGCGTGAGTATCAAATTTGCTACCAGATTCTTTCTTCAGAAATTTTTCGGCGAGACGCCGTTGAGAGTTCAATGAGCATCAATTTTTTGATAGTAAATTATCGCGCGTTAATTAATTTATTTATCGAGCATTGAAATATAAAGATTTACAAGAATGATAAATAAAATTTTCAAAAATTAAATTTAAATTATTAAATTAATTAATAGTCATTAATCATGTTAAATACCAAAATTTCAGAGACTAAACTTAAATTAAATTATATTATTGTCAAGTCAATTTTAAATTATAAAATGCTTAATTCTATAGTCTTAAATTGTATCATCGTAATGATTTTTAATATTTTATTCTGTAGACCATTCAGTTCCAGATTCCAATACTCTCGAACCGAGCAGTTGATCGAGTCTTTTCTTTTGAACTATGAGTGTTACTTTCTAATATATTTTTCTGAATTTCATGCATTAACATTTATTGTATGTAAATATATATATGATTAACATTATGCATTAATTAGGTTTAAAACTAGGACATTTGTTTGTGGCTGTGCATTTTTGTGTTGCTGTTGATATGTGATTGCCGGGTGAAATTGGAATAATATGGAAACCACATAGGATATGATCAGATTGTGATAATAATTGATTTATAATTTTTGGATGATTTTAGGACTGGCTTTAAAGCGAAGGCATTTTTATGCTCAGCGCTGCTTGTTAGTTCGGTAATACTGCTTGGCTTAGGCCATGATAGTAGACCCCATATAAGTGGGAGTTAAGAGACTATGTTAGAATAAAGAGAGCCAAATAGGGGGATCAGCTACCCAAATTTGAGGTTTAGGGTGGTTTCCGTGGACTATATTCTATCCTTAGATGATTATATGATTTACACTATGATTGGCACAATGCATTGGTATATTAATTATAAGATTAGTTTAGAACCAAAGCAGGATACTATGTAGGTATATTGGATGGTATCATTCACTGAGTTGATACGCTCAACCCTATCTTACGATTTTTTCAGGTTTTCTAGGGTGAGTGCTTGTGATCTTTATCCAGTGACACTGTTTTCCTTCCCTGGCAGTGGATTTTATATATGAACTAATTTAAATATTCTATTTATTTTTATTTTGATCTGTATTTCTATTTTTAGAGACTTTATAAATTCTAAATGTTGAGATATTATATTTGGTGTGTAATAATATATGATGTGATGTTTTGGATATTTCTACTGATTATATTAAGTCAGACTGACTGTGGGATCTGGTACCTTGGGTTTCCCACCCCTCAGTATAGGTCACATACCCTTGGGATCAGGTCATGACAAATTTGGTATTAGAGCATAGGTTTTTTTTTCCTTGGAAATTGAGATTTATAGAGTATAGGGTCCTCACATGTCATTTTGCATTATCTTTGCTTCTCATTTTTGCGGTACCATTTTATTTGGTGTCGAGTTAGTTGTTTGCCATTTCCTTCATATAATTGTACATTTTTATATATTGATTGATTTTCCCCATTTGATTAAAGTTCTTTATTTCTTTTAAGAAGATAAGTGAGCGTACAACTAGAGCTAGAGCTCAGGCAGCTACTAGAGAGCAAGCTGCTTTAGATGAGGAGGGTTCTACTGTTCCGATCGAAGCTAGTCCAGTAGTCGGGGAAGGCATAGACAGACTAGGGAGGAGGCCCCTACAGGTGTAGAGGCTACGTTAGCCAGGTTTCAGAGGATTGTGGCTGATACGACCCAGGCTGTTCCTCAAATAGCTCCAGTTGCATCACCGGCATATGTATCTTTAGAGCGCTTCATTAAACAACATCCACCGATTTTTGGTGATGAGGAGCATGCATATAATTTTTTGGACAATTCAAGAGATTTGTGATGAGTTTGATTGTTCGGATACTAGATCCATATATTTGACTAGTTGGAGACTAAAGGATCCTACACAAGCATGGTATAAGGACTATATATGACCCCGATATCAGAAGATGACTTGGGAGGATTTTAAAAAGGAGTTTCTTGCTTGGTTTGTTCCCTTAGAATTTGTGCATCAGAAAATGGTAGAGCTTGAGAGTTTGAGGAATGATGAGCACACTTCAGTGACAGAGTTTACCACTAAGTTTCTTAGGTTGTGCATGTTTATCCCCAAGATGGTAGCCGATGATGAGCTTAAGAAAATCAAATATTTTAGGGCTTTGGGTAATGATTATAACTTCTTACTTAGTGGATGCCAGGATCAACCTTTTAGTGAGTTGGTTGATACTGCCGGGGATATAGAGTTTACATTAGAGGAAATGAAGAAGAGATCTAGAGGTTCTGGACGACAGGAAGAATAAGGCACTCACAGTTTTTTCTGCCTTAGCGATAATTTTTACATGGGCACTTATAGTTTAGAGTCACAGGGTTCTTTCAGGCATAAGGGCAAGAATAAAGGTGGCTCCAGACATAGTCGATGTTATAGTGGTAGCAGTGGGGCTACAGTTATAGTGGATTAGGTTTTAGTTTTAGTACATTCACTTATGCTAGATGAGGTAAAGCTCATCAGGGTCAGTACATGCAGGGATCAAATGTTTGCTTTGAATATGGCCAGCCAGGTCATTTTGCTAGGGATTGCCCCTTATATGGAGGACATAAGGTTTATAGTCAGGGGTACATTTAGAGTTCCTTGCCTAGTGTGGGCCAGCCTTTGCAGACATCTTTTTCATCTCAGTCTAGGGGACAAATGAGTGGCCAGTAGGGTCGTGATTTTAGGGGGTAAGGGCAGAAGGTAGAGTCAAAGTCAAAGCTTAGGGTATTTAGGCAGAGGTCAAAATCAAGGACAGGCTTAAGCTTTTACCCTTATCAGTCAGAATGCTCAGGCTTCTAATGCAGTGATGACAGGTAATCTTCTATATTTTTTTTGTGGCACATGTGTTGATAGACCTGGGTGCTACACACTCCTTTGTGTCCCTCCGATTTGTAGTAAAACTTGACTTGATGCCAATCAGTTTAGATTGCCCCTTGTCGGTTGCAACTTCTATAAGTGATTCCTTACTAGTGGATACATTCCTTATTATGAGTTCCTCGTGATGTCTTTTAGACTCATTAATGCACCAGTCGTGTTTATGGATTTAATGAACAAAATAGTCATTCTTGGACCATTTTGTTATCATGTGTATTGATGACATCCTGGTATATTCAAGATCACTAGCAGAGCATGCACAACATTTGAGGATGGTTTTATAGACTTTAAGAAATCATCAGTTTATGCTAAGTTTTTTAAGTGTGTTTGATTGGGTAGCGTGAGCTTTTTGGGGCATATTGTTACTAAAGATGGCATTAAGGTAGACCTTAAAAAGATTGAAGCTATTATAAATTGGCCGCAGCCTACAACTGTTATTGAGATCCATAGTTTTCTAGAGTTGGCTTGGTATTATTGTCACTTTGTCCAAGATTTTGCAAGGATAGCAGCTCCTTTGACTCGGTTACCTCACAGGAATGCCAAGTTTGTCTGGACTGATGTATATAAGGATAGTTTTCAGAAGTTGAAGGATTGTCTTACTTTTGCTCCAGTATTAGCCTTACCATCTGGGATGGGTGACTATACCATTTATTGCTATACTTTTAGAGTTGGACTTGGGTGTGTTATGATGTAGCTTGGTAAAGTAATTTCTTATGCCTCCCGTCAATTGAAGAAGCATGAGCAGATTTATCCTACTCACAATTTAGAGATGGCAGCGGTAATTTTTACATTAAAAATTTGGAGACACTACCTGTATAGTGAAACTTACGAGATATACATGAATCATAAAAAGCATGAAGTATATCTTTGATCAGAAGGACTTAAATATGAGGCAAATAAGGTGGATAGAACTTATGAAGGGTTATGATTGCACCATCCTTTATCATCCCAGTAAGGCAAATGTGATGGCTGATGCTTTGAGTAGGAAATCTTTTGGTAGTCTAGCTCGCATTATAATGGAAAAGACGGTCCATTATTAAGGAGTTGATGGAGTTATTTAATAAGGGATTGCAGCTTGAAGTGACCAATTTAGGTGTGTTATTGGCACATTTTTAGGTTAGTTTAATACTTATAGAGCATATCAAGGTGGCTCAAGTAAGAGACCTACAACTATGTAGAATTATAGAAGAAGTACATGATGGTAACTTTAAAGACTTTGTGATTGATAACAAGGGTGTACTTTGACATAGTTCCTGATTGTGTGTCCCAGATGTAGATAGTTTGAGAAAAAAATCATGGAAGAGGCACACCTTGCAGCTTATAACGTGCATCCAGATTCTACCAAAATGTATCGAGATCTAAAAGATACATATTGGTGGAATGGCATGAAGAAAGATATTGCTGAATTTATTTCTAAATGTCTCACTTGTCAGCAGGTTAAGTTGAAATATCAGAAGCCTTCTATATTGTTACAACCACTCCCTATCCCTGAGTGGAAGTGGAAATGGATTACCATGGATTTTATGACTGGATTGCCTAAAACCACTTTAGGGTATGATTCCATATGGTTATCGTGGATTGATTGACCAAGTCAGCACACTTTATTCCAGTGAAGATAAACTATTTTGTGGCTAAGTATGCTATGTTATATGTAGAGAAGATATTTTATCTTCAAAGAGTTTGATTTTCTATTGTGTCATATAGAGGGCTCCAGTTTACTTCTAGATTCTGAAAGCCATTGCAGGAGCTTGGGGTATAGGATTGGATTTCAGCACAACTTTCCATCCTCAAACTGATTGCCAATCGGAGAGGACGATTCAAACACTCGAGGATATGCTTTGGATGTGTGTGCTTGATTTTAGGAGCCATTGGGATTGACATATGCCATTAGTCAAGTTTGCTTATAATAATAGTTATCATGCTAGCATCGGGATAGCACTTTATGAGGCTCTTTTATGACAGAAAATGTAGATCCCTAATTTTCTAGGAAGAAGTTGGTGAGAGATAACTAGCAGGACTTAACTTAATCTAGATCACCTTTGAGAAAGTTCATGTTATTAGAGAGTGACATTAGACCACACATGATTATCGAGAGAGTTGGAGAAATTGCATATCGATTGGACTTGCCATCAGATCTTTCCCATGTTCATTTCATCTAGTATTCCATATCTCGATATTGAGGAAGTACATTCCAGATCTTTCACATGTGCTGCAATCATAAGAAGTTCATATCTGTGAAGATCTTTCTGATGAGGATGTCTCTTTAGCCATCATGATTCTTATATTTGAAGGCTCCACTCCAAGGAAATCCCTATGGTGAAAGTATTATAGCGCAATCATATCCCCACGGAGTGTACGTAGGAAATGAAAGCTAGGATGAGAGAGAAATATCCTTATTTATTTTGTAATTAAAACTGTTAGTGACACATTTATTGGTGTTTGTATGTTTAAACTTGGAATGAATTGACAATTATTCTATTAAATTAAATTCGATAACAAATTTATTTAACGGGGGATTGTAACATCCAATAATTTTAAAATAATAATAATAACGAAAAAGAGGGAAAGGGAAGAGAGAGAAGAAGAAGAAAAATTAAAGAAGAGATAGAAAGAGGGCAAAAAATAAGATGAGAGAGAGAAAGACAGAGACATTAGAAGAAGAGAGCCAATCTACCATCGTTCAACCATTTTTTGATGACACGCGTTGGCTGGGAGGAACTATCATTCGACGATGAGTCCAATGCCACTTGACTCACCATTAATGACCACCGGACAATGGTACATGCATCATCCGAAGCTCCCTGTGCAATACCAATGCTAACAGCTTTGATCTAGTTTTTTGACCTTTTTTGACCTCCTTTCATGGCGATTTAGGTACCATTCGACTCATCTCCTCCTGAGCTTTATTTTGGCATATCATTTGCTAATTTTGGACCAACATTATTTTTTGCCTGAATCCTACGATGGCAGCGACTTTTAATGCAATTTTTGATGAAATCTGAAGGAGAGTGGTGTATATTTTTGGAATCCTTTCATCGAGACAAATATGTGGGTACCAAATTTACTACCAGATTCTTCCGTAAAAATTTTTTTGCCAAGACATCGGTGAGTGTTAATTTTTTGATAAAAAATTATCGCGTATTAATTAATTTATTTATCAAGCATTAAAATATAAATATTTACAAGAATGATAAATAAAAATTCTGAAAATAAATTTAAATTGTTAAATTAATTAATAATCATTAATTATATTAAATACCAAAATTTCAGGGACCAAACTTAAATTAAATTATATTATTATCCAATCAATTTTAAATTATAAAAGATTTAATTCTAGAGTTTTAAATTGTATCATCGTAATGATTTTCGATATTTTATTCTATTGATTGTTCGTTCCAGATTTTGACACTCCCGAGCCGAGCAGTTGATCGGGTCTTTTCTTTTGAACTATGAGTGATATTTTCTAATATATTTTTCTGAATTTTATGCATTAATATTTATTGTATGTGAATATATATATTATTACCATTATACACTATTTAGGGTTTAGAATTGTGACATTTATTTGTGGTTGTGCATTTTTATGTTGCTATTGATAAGTGATTGCCGGATAGAATTAGGATGATATGAAAATCACGTAGGACATGATCGGATTATGATAATGATTGAATTATAATTTTTGGATGAGTTTAGAACTGGCGTGACAGCGGGGACATTTTTATGCGCAGCGCTGCTTGTCAGTCCAGTAGCGCTGCTTAGCTTAGGCCATGACGGTGGACCCCATATAAGTTGAAATTAAGAGACCATATTGAAATAAAGAGAGCCAAATAGGGATTGACCCACCAAATTTGAGGTTTAGGGTGGTTTCTACGTACTATATTCTATCCTTAGATGATTATATGATTTGTTGTATGATTGACACGATACATTGATATATTAATTATAAGATTAGTTTAGAACTAGAGCAGGACACCAAGTAGGTAAATTGGATGGTATCAATCACTAAGTCGAGAGACGCTCACCCCTGTCTCATTATTTTTTTTTTCAGGTTTCCAGGATGAGTGCTTATGATCTTTATCCAATGACACCGCTTTCCTTCCCCAGTAGTGGGTTTTATGTATGAAATAATTTAAATATTTTTTTATTTTATTTTGGTTTGTATTTCTATTTTTAGAGATTCTATAAGTTCTAAATGTTGAGATATTAAGTTTAGTGTATAATTTAATGTATGATGTGATATTTTGGATGTTTCTACTGATTATATTACGTTAAGTTGACTGTGGGGTCTGGTGTCTAAGGTTTTTTACCCCTCAATGTCAGTCACGTGCCGTTGGGATCGGGTTGTGACATATTTAGTAAAAAAAGGGCAAGTGTATAAGACTCAAATTTTGAATCAAACAAGGAGAAAAATATTATTGATGAATATTCTATGCCAATTGTCCTAGAAAATTTAATGGGAGAAATTGAAAATGATAATGATATTCAACAATTGCATTAATTTTTCAACCAAGAAAGTCAACAAGTTGATTAAAAAGAAAAAAAATTATAAACTTCTAATATATTTAAAATTCATTTTACAAAAAAATAAAGAACTAAAAATTTATTTGATGTAATTTGCAATTATTGTGGAAAAATATACGAATTTAAAGTTAGATGTGAATATGGCACATTTAGTAATTATTTGAAGCACAAATATCCTATCAAAATCGGACTCGATAAGGCTCAAACTTAAATTTCTGGATTTACATTTCCTAAACTTCTATCTCATTCATTATTTAGTTATTCTGATAATAAAATTAAATAAAAAAAATGGCAAAACTGGTTTCAATTGAGCATTTATTTATTAGATTTTGCCAAAATACATTGGATTCTTGTGTAAAACATGTCCTTAAAAATATTTTAAAATGTTGATTTTTTTCTTTGTATAGAAAAGGAAAAAGTATTTTTAAATTCTATTTTTAAATATGAATACACGTATTTCTATTTGTAGTGATATTTGGAGTGATTATTGACAAGTACATTCTTATATAAATATAATATATCATTGGATTGATGATGAATGAAAATTTTAAAAAAGATTAATCGCATTTTATATTTTTGATGATAGATATATTGCTGATAATATTTATAGAATGATTAAAAATATTTTAGAAGAATATCAATATATTAATAATTTTTTCAATTTCATTTGCTAATGCATCAACAAATATTGCATCAATTAGTGAGCTTTAAAAAATTTATCAATCCAATATTGAAGGTAAATTTTTCATATTAGATATGTGTGTTACATTTCAAATTTATGTATACAAGATGATTACAAAACTCTTAATATTTTTGTTTTTCCTATTAAAAAATAATTGCATTTTTATAGAGACATTCTCAAATAATGAAAGAATGGATTAAATTTTACTCTTTAGAATTTAATATATGAATTATTAAAAGAGTTTAATATATATAAAGATTTATTGTATGCATTTATTAACAATAATATATTATAAGTAGGATTATATCCATATATATGAGATATTTATACTAAAGTTTTAGATGTTTTAAAAGTTTTTAGTGATGCTATAAATACTTTGAGTGATATTTATTATCTTATAAGTCATTTATTTTTTATTAAATGTCTTAGTATTATTGGTGAATTAAGTGAGCATGAAAATAGTATTATTTTAAAGGATTGCATTTTTGGTATGAAGAAAAATTGGTTAAATTATTTTAAACATATTCTACCAATTTATCATGTTGCAATTGTTTTGATCCTAAATGTAAATTAGATTGGTCACATAATTATTCATCTCTTTATTACCCTTGTTTAAATCTCGATGTTAATGATAAAGTCGATTTGAATTTCTAAAATAATTCTTGAAGTTCAAAAAATAGCAATAGATTTATATAGCAAATTTTGTTTTCTTAATGATCACCAAATAGTTAGTCAATCTTTTCAAAGTGAATTATAAAATAATCAATAAAAATTAAAAATGGGTGATCATCTCATAGAACCAAGGAAAAAAGGCCTAGAGGATCACTTTGTGATAGTTTTGAATTTGATGTGTATCTAACATTTGTTTTTAAATTTGGTGATAGTAATGAATGTGTAAAATTTTCTATTCTTAATTTGTGGCATCGACATATAAATACATTTTCAACACTCACACTAATTGTTAGACATTTCAGCAACGCCAAATTTAATAGTTGTTGTAGAATAAACTTTTAGTTAAGTATATAATATATTAGATGAAAGTCAATCTAAAATGACTATATAATTTTTAAAAGCCCAAGTATGCTTAGCATATTGGACTAATGCAAACAAAAGATTATAAGACATTCGTGTAGAAAGTAAAGATGATTTATATGGCATGACTAGAGGAACATATATTGTCTAGTAGTAGAAGCCACTAAGAAAAAGTGATTTTATAATATAAAGTAAAAGAACTATGTAAACTTTGATTCATCTTTAAACTCCAATAGAATATGTAGATAATTTAATTTTTTTAAATTGAACTTTAAAAAAATTAAGTTTAAATCCTCTTTTTATTTGCTTTAATAATTTAATCTCAATATTTTTATTTTTTTTATTAATCTTAATTTTAAATAATTTTTTTCAATTAAAATTACTTATATACCAAACTGCCCAAACAGCTCATTTGAGCCGCTTTTCGAGCCGCCTTCAAACTGTGATTTGAATCAAAATCGATGATTTTTAAATAATTTTTAAATCATCCTATAAAAATTTGGTTCAGATTTAAAAATTGGGCTTTTGATAAAAATATAAAAAAAAATTAAAAATAATTTCAAATATATTATATTTATAAAATATTTACTAAAATACCAAAATTTATAAAATATTTATCAAAATATCAAATTTTTATTAGTTTATGTAGAGTTTATAATGAGTTTATAATTAGTTTATAATAAATTTATAAATTTTATATAATTTATAATGAGTTTATAATAATGCGACTAAAATATTTCTTATAAAAAAATAAAAATTATTAAAAATATGATAAAAATTGTCAATTTTTTCTTAAAAATTTTGACACTGAAACCTATAGCCCTTTCAACAGTTGGCATGTCTATGTCTATATTCTATCAACGAAGAAAAAAAATTGCAGTCTTACTTCTACCTTATTAGCTTTGTCAAAAACATTGAAATGAAAACAAGAAGTCCACTTGGACTAAAAATCTATCCACAAAAAGACAAAGAAAAGAAGTGAGAGTGATTTCATTTTTGGCATCCAAACCAAAGTTAAAACCAAATTCTCGAAAGCTGCGAAATCTTGGAAATTTTGCCAATGGCGCGTTATTGAATTTTGTGAAACAAACAAAGGAAAGAGGGAGAAGAGAGAGAGACAAGATGGTTTCCTGGTTTTAGGACTATTAAAACTCAGTACTATAGAAGGGAGTGTTGTCGTTTTTGATCTATAGAAAGAAGGCTCAAAATAAATTATGATCTCCATTTTCCTTATTATTATGCAAATTATTAGCAAGGAAAAATTTTACAAAGAAAATTTTATTTTATTCGAGGCCAAAGTTTAAATCAAACACTAAACTCATAAATTACCTCATTATAATCAAATTACAGAACTAAATATATTCTTTCTGTCCGAAAATAATAAAAATATTTTTTATCTCATATATTAAGAAAAATTATAGTATTTAATTAATAAATAAAATTTTTTCTCTAATCTATTCATTTTACCATCTATTTATACTAAATAGCTATTTATTATTATAAAAATTACAAATAAAAATAGTTATTGATTGGATTAAAATAATTATAATTTAAAAAAAATAATTAGTTAAATGAGTAGACAAAAATAATTCGAGTGAAAGATCCTATTAAAAAAAGAAGAAAAAAAAATTAAAAAAGACAGGGTGGGAGGAAACCACCAAATACACATCCAAAGCTGTTAACAAATTGCAATTTTCGAATATAAAAATTCTCCCACTCTATCGTTTATGTACATAATAATATATTAAAAAAAAACTTTTAAATAAAATATAGGAAACTAAGCAACATCCACCAAAAAAAAATCCTTGCGATATTCTCCCTGATGGGAAGGCAAAGATCACAACACACTAATCACAATCCTTCCACACTTGAATGAATCTATTAGGGGATAAATGAACAAAATTTCCAGCAACAATATAAATCAATATGCTGCCACAATGCACAAATCAAATCATTCAACACAATAACACCGAATTTCTTTAACGTGGCAAAAACTCCTTCGGTGTGAAGGATAAAAACCACGGGACCTCTCCGCTGGTCCAAGTAAATAAATCCACTATCATAAATTACTGTCTTACAAAATCCAGCAGCTCACAAACAACATAAAATAAGAGCTCAACCTCATACATCCACAAACAAGTTGAGATTATACAAAATGAAGTAATTTGTTTTAGTGCTACTGAAATGAGCCAAAATGAAAATGTTCCCACCTTCCAAATACAATCTCCACCGTTCAGAATCAAGAACAAGGAGTCATGAACATGTCTACCAAATTTCAGATCAATTGGACAAAGGATGACTGTCCATCCGTTGAAAATGATAAAACACAACACTGCTGGAAAGTAAAACAGAACAGCTCAAAACAACTCAAAGTTGGGCAGTAGAACCTAACCTTTCAGACCTCCAAAATGCATCTCCACCGTTGAGAATGAAGAATCATGAGTCAGGAACTTGCTCACCAAAAATCAGTTCAATTGGACAAAGGATGACTGACCATCAGTGCAGAATGGTGAAACACGACTCTGCTGGAATCAAAACAGGGCAGCAAAGAGTTTGAGGAAGAACCTCCACTTCCAGACCTTCAAACCAAATCTTCACCGTCCAGAAGCAAGAACAAGATGTCTTCTAACTATCCTCCAAAAATCAGCCTGATCGGACACAAAATCACCGTCGGATTTGCAAAACAAGCAGACTGGCGGAAGACCTAAAAAAAACTGAGCTCTTCTCTCCTCTCTCTCTCTTTTCTTTTCTTTCAAAATGAAAAATGAAGAATGCATTAACCCATACACGGCCAGCCCTCTCTTTTAGGTGCTGAAGAGTTTTTGAAAAAGACAAAAATAACCCTAATGGGCTCTTTAAAGTGGACTACAAAAATGTGTGGGTTTTACCACATAGGAGGGAACCCAAACCCAACAATTCTCCCCCTTCCCGACTATGTGGAGGAGGATGCCAAACCGACATTCAAGCAACATGCTTCAAGTTTCATTCTTGGTAGAGCTTTTGTACACATATCAGCACCGTTATCATCTGTATGTACCTTTTCAAGCTCAACTAACTTAGAATCCACAACATCACGAATCCAATGGTACCTTACATCAATATGTTTGGATCTACCATGAAATGTAGGATTCTTACCAAGATGAATCGCACTTTGATTGTCACAAAATAGAACATACCTCTTCTGAGTAAATCCAAGCTCACTGACAAACTTTTTCATCCATAGCAATTCTTTGCATGCTTCAGTGGCTGCAATGAATTCAGCCTCTGTAGTAGACAAAGCAATGCACTTTTGCAATCTGGATTGCCATGCAACAGCTCCCCCTGAATAAGTTATCAAGTAACCCGAAGTAGACTTTCTTGAATCAATATCTCCAGCCATATCAGAATCTGTATAACCACACAACATAGATTTTTCAGACCCAAAACACAACTTCATACTTGAAGTGCCACGGAGATATCTCAAAATCCACTTTACTGCATTCCAATGCTCTTTTCCTGGATTTGAGAGAAATCTACTTACTGTACCAACTGCATGAGCTATATCTGGTCTAGTGCAAACCATAGCATACATCAAACTTCCTACTGCAGAAGCATAAGGAACTTTTTGCATGTATTCTTTATCTTGCTCATTAGAAGGAGACTGTTTAATACTCAATCTAAGAGATGTGGGAAGAGGTGTTCTTACAGGTTTTGCGTTAGCCATATTAAACCGGAGTAGCACCTTCTCAATGTACTTCTCCTATGAAAGCCATAACTTCTTGCATTTTCTGTCACGAGTGATTCTTATGCCAAGAATTTGCTTCGCTGGTCCCAAATCCTTCATGGCAAAGGACTTGCTCAACTCTTTCTTCAAATCCACAATCCTGGAAGAGTTGGGACCTACAATGAGCATGTCATCAACATACAGTAACAAGATGATGAAGTCATTGTCAGAAAATATTTGGACAAAAACACAATGATCAGAAGTAGTCTTCTTGTAGCCTTGCTGAACCATGACAGACTCAAACTTCTTATACCACTGTCTCGGTGCCTGTTTCAAACCATACAAGCTTTTCTTCAACTTGCAAACATAGTTTTCTTTGCCCTTAACAGCAAAGCCTTCAGGTTGCTCCATATAGATCTCCTCTTCTAAATCACCATGGAGAAAAGCAGTTTTTACATCCATCTGCTCAATCTCTAAATCAAGAGTAGCAGCCAAACCCAAAATAACTCGGATCGAAGACATCTTGACCACTGGTGAGAATATCTCCTCAAAATCAATTCCCTTCTTCTGACTGAATCCTTTGACAACTAATCGAGCTTTATACCTGGGAGATGATGAATTCTCTTCTTGCTTCACCTTGTAAATCCACCTGTTCTTTAAGGTTTTTCTGTCTTTAGGAAGCTTAACCAGTTTAAAAGTCTCATTGTCATACAAGGATTGCATTTCATCTTTCATAGCTGCAACCCATTTTTCCTTCTCTTCACTCTCAATAGCTTCTTCATAGCATTCTGGCTCCTCTGCATCTGTCAATAGCACATAATCATTAGGTGAATACCTAGTAGATGGAACACGATCTCTGGTAGACCTTCTAAGTGGAACTTCTTGTTGCTCCCCAAGATCCTCATACTGATCATCAACTACCTCATCTTCAGGAATATCCACCTCATCTGTATCTTGAGTATTTTCTTAAAGTTCAACCTGATTTTCAACATCAACTGTATCAGGTGTAAGAGTTGAAGGAACTGGATCTAGATCAATCAAGCTGTCAATCTGAGGCTTCTGCTTCTCCACCTTGCCAATATCTTCAATAGTTTGATCTTCTATAAAGACCACATCACGACTTCTGACAACTTTCTTTTCAATGAGATCATAACACCGATAGCCAAACTCATCTTGACCATAGCCAATAAAAATACATTGTCTTGTCTTGGCATCCAGCTTGGACCTCTCATCTTTAGGAACATGAACAAAACACTTACAGCCAAACACCCGTAGATGGTTATAGGAAGGCTTTCTCCCATACCAAAAACTATCAGGAACATCATTCTGCAAAGGAATAGTAGGAGTAAGATTGATAACATGTGTAACAGCATATAATGCCTCACCCCAAAAGGAATTAGGTAGTTTAGCATCAGAAAGCACACATCTAACTCTCTCCATTAAAGTTCTGTTCATCCTTTCTGCCAAGCCATTCAACTGAGGAGTCTTAGGAGGTGTCTTCTGGTGTATAATACCCTGCTCTCTACAATATGCATCAAATGGCCCACAATATTCACCTCCATTATCAGAGCGAACACATTTCAGCTTCTTACTTGTTTCTCTCTCAGCATAAGCATGAAATTCTTTGAATGCACCAAGGACTTGATCCTTTGACTTCAAGACACGAACCCAAAGCTTTCTTGAGTGATCATCAATGAAAGTCACAAAATATTGTGCACCACCGAGTGATTTATCTTTTAAAGGACCACATACATCTGAGTGTACCAACTCAAGCAATTCTTTCTTTCTAGAAGGAGGATGGTGCTTGAAGGAGACTCTTTTCTGTTTTCCAGCCATACAACGAGAACAAGTATCCAGCTCTCCACCTTTCAACCCAGAAAGAGAATTCTTTTTAGCTAGAATATTAAGACCCTTCTCACTAATATGACTCAACCTCTTGTGCCATAATTCTGAAGAGTTCTCATTCTCAACTGCATTCATAAGATCTGAAGGAAGTGCAGTTTGTAGCCAATATAAGCCTGAAGCTCTGAACCCTCTAGCCACTACTAATGATCCTTTGTAAACAGTGCCGTACTCAAACAAATTGGTGCCATATCCAGCTTCATACAATTTTTCACAAGACATCAAATTCAATCTTATATCTGGTGCATGTTTGACATTTTTAAGCATTATCTTCATTCCAAGGTTGGTCTCGACTATCACATTGCCAATGCCCATGACTTTGGATACAGTTTCATTACCCATCCGCACAATTCCAAAATCACCTGGAGTGTAGGATGAGAAGAATTCCCTTCTTGAAACAACATGGTGTGCAGCACCACTATCCAGTACCCAAAGTATCTCATTACCAACAACATTAATCATATCTTCATCAGTAACAATTACCAAATCAATTGAGGTAACAATAGCAACCCGATCATTATCATCATCATTGCCCTTCTTTTCTTGCTTGCCTTTGTCGCCTTTGTTAGCTTTATTCTCCCTTTTCCACTTGTAACAGTACTTCTTAATATGCCCCGGTTTACCACAATGGTGGCATTCGAGGTTTTTGTACTTTGACTTTGATTTACTCCTGCTCTTGCCTCTCTTACTGTGATCTTCATTTTTGTTTTTACTTCTCCCCCTGCTTTGTACAACAAATGCATCTGACTGTGATGTGGAAGCCACTTGAGTTTTTCTTCTCACTTCTTCATTCAAGATACCACTCTTCACATACTGCATGTTTACAACACCATCAGGAGTAGAATTAGTTAGAGATACCCTAAAGTTCTCCCAAGAGTCAGGAAGTGTATTCAACAACCAAAGTCCCATAATTTCTTCATCAAATTTGACACCCATACTGAATAATCGATCAAAGATGCCCTGAAATTCATTTACATGATCAAGTATTGGAGTGCCTTCTTTGTACTGTAGACGTGTAGCTTGTTTAAGCAAGACTAACTTGTTGTTACCACTCTTAGAAGCATATAAAGATTCAAGCTTCTCCCACAAAGTTTTGGCATGAGTCTCATTTGTAATATGATTCAACACATTGTCTTCAACCCACTGTCGAATAAAACCACAAACTTGTAAATGCTCAAATTCCCATTCTTCATCTGTTTTAGACTCAGGCTTACTAGTAGCAAATACGGGCAGGTGTAACTTTTTAAGATTAAGGATATCTCTCATCTTTCCTTTCCAACTATGATAATTTGTGCCATCTAAACAAATCATTTTATTCAAATTTACCTCCATTATTCAAGCAAGTAAAGCAACCCAATCAACAAATAAACCGGAAGCTCTGATACCACTGTGATGGGAAGGCAAAGATCACAACACACTAATCACAATCCTTCCCCACTTGAATGAATCTATTAGGGGATAAATGAACAAAATTTCCAGCAACAATATAAATCAATATGCTGCCACAATGCACAAATCAAATCATTCAACACAATAACACCGAATTTCTTTAACGTGGCAAAAACTCCTTCGGTGTGAAGGATAAAAACCACGGGACCTCTCCGCTGGTCCAAGTAAATAAATCCACTATCACAAATTACTGTCTTACAAAATCCAGCAGCTCACAAACAACATAAATAAGAGCTCAACCTCATACATCCACAAACAAGTTGAGATTATACAAAATGAAGTAATTTGTTTTAGTGCTACTGAAATGAGCCAAAATGAAAATGTTCCCACCTTCCAAATACAATCTCCACCGTTCAGAATCAAGAACAAGGAGTCATGAACATGTCTACCAAATTTTAGATCAATTGGACAAAGGATGACTGTCCATCCGTTGAAAATGATAAAACACAACACTGCTGGAAAGTAAAACAGAACAGCTCAAAACAACTCAAAGTTGGGCAGTAGAACCTAACCTTTCAGACCTCCAAAATGCATCTCCACCGTTGAGAATGAAGAATCATGAGTTAGGAACTTGCTCACCAAAAATCAGTTCAATTGGACAAAGGATGACTGACCATCAGTGCAGAATGGTGAAACACGACTCTGCTGGAATCAAAACAGGGCAGCAAAGAGTTTGAGGAAGAACCTCCACTTCCAGACCTTCAAACCAGATCTCCACCGTCCAGAAGCAAGAACAAGATGTCTTCTAACTATCCTCCAAAAATCAGCCTGATCGGACACAAAATCACCGTCGGATTTGCAAAACAAGCAGACTGGCGGAAGACCTAAAAAAAACTGAGCTTTTCTCTCTTCTCTCTTTTTTCTTTTCTTTCAAAATGAAAAATGAAGAATGCATTAACCCATACACGGCCAGCCCTCTCTTTTAGGTGCTGAAGAGTTTTTGAAAAAGACAAAAATAATCCTAATGTGCTCTTTAAAGTGGACTACAAAAATATGTAGGTTTTACCACATAGGAGGGAACCCAAACCCAACACTCCCACTATTTGACAAAATTGCAAGCGTTGCTTCCATAACTGAAATATACCTATTCTAAAGCTGCTCTCCCTCCAATTCGGATAAACAATGGATTTGACTAAGAAAATAACAGCTGAACGTTAAAAAGATACTAATATCTGATTAAATTGAAAAAAAAAAACATATGGTTTATTATTTATAATTGTTAAATTTCTCTTATATTCATATTTAACGTTACAGAAAAAATATTTTTAACATCTCATATTTATCATATTATAGTAAAATAAAAATAAAATGGAATATAATAGATTAGTGATTTCTTTGATAAGAGATTTTTATATTTTTCCTATATATTATTTAATACAACTATCCAAGCGCTTTTCATTTTCAAAATGACTACAAAATACAAACCCCACAACACACTCACCAGTTAGACAGCCAATTTTTCATCATCACTATCTAATTTTCTGGCTCAAACAAAATGGAAAACCAAAAATATAAAAAAAATTAAAATTAAAATTGATCATCACTATCAACGCCTCTAATTATTTCTTTAATGTTATCTGTCCAATTTACATGCCTAAGCATCCTTACCGTCGGATCAAAATGTCAACCTTTTATCTTACAATCATAGCCCCACAAGAAACACTACTCATAACTAATAAAGATCAACGATTTACTTTGCTTTGAAAGTGCGAGAGATAGACCTGGCACTGTATAATAGTTTTACCAATCCTGAAGCCAGGAACAACCGTGAATGCAGCTCGTGGGTCAGATTCTGGAACGTTATCGGGTAAAAACAGGGCATCTTCAGCTACACATTCCATATAAACTTCAGAAAATCGACATCCTTGGTGAACTTGAAAGATCGAGGCTTCTGGCTCGAAAGAAAACGCCAAGCAATGTAGAAGCCAAACCCGCTTTGCCATTTCAGCAAATGAGTTAAAGAAAGTAGTGTCAGGAAATTGGCCAGATTTCACAAGGTTTCTTTGGTTCAAATTGCCAAAGAATGACGTTTCCATTTGAGGATGGATAAGTTGCAAGTACTTGTTTCTGCAAAATTTCGAGAATGTCGATTTAGGCCTCTCAGCAAGATAGTCCTTTGCTTTCACTGATTTTAGTTCGGTGAATCTCTTGAAAAATACCAGCCGCTGATTCTTCTTATCTGATAAAGACTCATTTGGATGGGAGAAGTTTGGCAAATGAAAAGCATCAAATATTTCTCTGCAAACAAAGAATTCAAATGCAAAGCATTTATCATCAGCTCGCCAATAGATCACATCTGGTATAATTGAATTGGCTGCAGCATCAAGATCCCAATCAGCAGCTTTCATCTCATCAATCAACAACTTGACAAAGTTTCGGATTGACTTTACTGTAAACCGAACAACGGCAAGGAAATGGCTAGGACTCAAACCTGACTGATGAAGATTGTCTGGCATAGACAATTGTCCGCTCTGATTTAATCTCTTCTCAAGTGATCGGTTTTGTCTATTTGATTCCTCTAATTTCTCTCTAAGATACATGATCTCTGAATCCTTGAGCCTCAATTGAGATTCCAATTTCTTCCCCATTATTCCATAGGTCCTAAAAACACTCTTCTGCTCCTGAATTTCAGCTAACAGCATAGCATTCTCAGGGGAAGGATCAAACTGTTTTTTCACAAAACACTGCTTCAACTCAGACAAAATCTTTAACTCTGAAACCACTAAACGATCAGCTAATTGAATCCCATCAACATCATAAGGAGACTGAGAGCACTGCAACTGGGCGTACGCTGCTTTAACAGATGAAACACTAGCAAACAGTTTTGCAAGAAGCGCGTCCGTAGCCAATATCTTTTCTTGTTCTTCATCATCTTTAATGTTGAAGGATCGGGGCCGACTAACTGTACCCTTACTGCCAATCTTAGTATCATTGTTGACCTTTTCTTGGGACGTTACCTTTTGCACGCCATTGACTGGAGCAATCCCAGTTGCCGCTCGAAGATGATGAACTTTTGCTACTGTGCGTGCAAGTTTACTCTTCTTTGGAGTCATGGAAGACCGCTTCACAGAATCCATCTGCATAAAATATCATAAATGATGGCAACGATGATAAGAAAACCAACAAATGAAAATTTAAAAGATTATAAATTAATATGGGAAAAAAAAAGTTGGGACAAAAAGATTAAAGTGGATGGTGATAATGAGTGAATCAAAGGAAAATAGAAAAGCAAATGCTTTAGCACTTATATCGAGACCATTAACGGAGGATGGAATTTCCTTTCGTTTGTTCTTTTACCTTTGAGAGTTTCCAATTTACTTTCCTCTAGACGAGTAAATGAGTCTGACTTTAACCCGGGAAAAAGAAAAAGGGGGGAAGGAAGAGAAGGAAGATACCTAAAAACACACTTAAAAAAGACTTGTTAAAAAGTTCAGAATGCCTGTGCAATTTGAACAGAAACTCTATGCACACCAAAAAAAGTTCAAGAATAAGTGGGGAATGTAACAACTCAATGTGTTTCTAGTGAAACCTAATATTCTTGTGTTTATTTCCAACAGTAATACAAATAAGCATTGTCTGGATGGCAACTTTAGTTCTTTCAATACTGTTTTATATAATCAGCACGAATTGGAATGAGAAACATGCAGTTAATTGTTTTAAGGCATAGTTTAATCATCTCCTCCAATAGCCATAGAAATCAAAAGCAAAGTCTACATATCATAATTTAATTAATAGGCAATCATATCTTCATGTGAAACCAAAAGAAAGTCAGCTATAGGCAATCATATCTTCATGTCCTACCCAGCCGGCAAATAAAATAGAGTGAATGAAAAGCAGAGCAAGAGAATAACAAGCAGTAGAGTAGCCTTTTTCCAAATTTAAAATTCTGCTCAAGAAAATATGACATTCTTGGGTCCATCATCAGCTATAGTTTTTTTTTCCCAATAGAAAAGATGACTATTATATGAAATGACCAACAACGAAAAACACAAGAGTCAAGTTGATATTTTTATAAGAAAGCCAAAAGAAAATATGTGCATATTTCTTTTTTTTTTTTCATGGTGAAGACAAAAAATTAAAAAAAGTTACAATATGACTACATTGCTTCTTGCCATATACGTACATGAAGTGGTCCATTAAACACTTCATTTCCAACGAAGCTAATTTAATTTTGTTGTCAATGATTGACCCACAAAATAATCTACAGACATTTCTCCCTCTAAATGCATGTAATCATATAATTTACTTGGTAAAATTCAAATTATATTATCATATATTATTATTATATATTGTCTTCACCATGAAAAAAAAAAGAAATATGACTACATTGCTTCTTGCCATATACGTACATGAAGTGGTCCATTAAACACTTCATTTCCAACGAAGCTAATTTAATTTTGTTGTCAATGATTGACCCACAAAATAATCTACAGACATTTCTCCCTCTAAATGCATGTAATCATATAATTTACTTGGTAAAATTCAAATTATATTATCATATATTATTATTATATATAAAAACAGTTATGGTACAGTCTATATATAAATCTAAAAAATACATACAGTTAGTCTCATGAAGATCTAACAAACAAAGTTTGCAGCTCTGTTTGGAGACAGACAGACATATTCATTCATACAAAATCTGAGCCATGCATTGAGCATGAATTACAAAGTTAAAATCCAACAGACAACAATAAAGAAAATCAAAACCAAATAGACAACAGGATGTCCCATTGGCATTGTCATGCTCCCCAAGAATAACAAATATCTCCATTATTCCAATCTCACTCTACCTAACCACAGCCTGAGCCCAAATGCTAAGTAAGAAAAATAAATATCACCAAAAAAATAACATTTATTTGTTACTTGAAAATTTATTGCTATGTATAAATTCATAACAACTTTGTATGTACAAAATAAAAAAATAAGAGCAATTTTCTAATTCTACACATGGAAATTGGAATAAGCAATTCATAGAGTTGACTACTGCAAAAGATAACATCAATAATAACACAAAGTTCTGATGATTAACCCTTTTTAACAAAATCTACAATTATTTTACAAATGCAAACAACGGATTTGGATCAAGTCTAAAAACATTATTTTATCACTAGACCCTTCACTTTACATAATTTTGAGTAAATTTGTAAATATTGAATACATTTTTTTTTTAATTTTTCATGAGTACCAATTTTTATAAAAACATGAAATTATTAGTCAATATGTTATTGGGCTCCACCAAATAATTACTCATAATCATAAATTACTAGCTGCAATAATCAGAGTTTAAATTAAAGCAATATAACCTAACGGATTTATTTTATGTTATATATATATATAGTAATTATAAAAAGCATCCGCTAACCATAGCAACTAATCACATAAAAGTGGAAAAGAAAATGTTGCGATAAATGCTGCAGCACGGATATCAAAGCACAAAACTCACAAGCATGTGAACCAAGTGCCTACCATGAAACGTGTGGTAGTGTACACACGTGTGACAGCCCAATATAGTAAAAAAATCTATGCTGATATGGAATCCACACGGCAATCACTGTTTTAACATACCACGACAAATTAAATGCTGCCCCACACCATACTAATTATTAATCAAATATATAATAATAACACTCATAGACTTGAACCTCATTATTCAACATACATGAGTTTTTTAAACAGCAATAAAATATATAAAATTTCCTGAGATTCTATTTGTATTTCATTTATTCAATATAAATATTATTTTATAAATTTAATTCCAAGTATTAAACCAAAGTATTTTGGCTAAATTCAAAATAAATACAAAAATATAGTAATAACATCAATGAATATAAATAAAAAATAGTACTTCACTACACTTGCAGTTTCATATACTCAACAAATGATCGTGAATGATAAATAAATAAATATATATATATATATATCTATTCAAATTTATCCATTACATTTTAAGCAATAATCTCTTGATTTTTGCAAACAAAAATTGCATCATTTTAGACCTAGGTTTTGGATTTTATAATTAATCAAAATACTCAGTTGAAATGAATCAAAACTATTGATTTTCAGCATACTAAAATTTATAAGTGGTCAAAGTTGAAAAAAATTCAGGAGGAAAAAGAATATTAGAACAAAATTTCCAGTTGAAAATTTTATAAGACGAGAAATAGGACTATACCGTACCTGAAAAATAAAGTGAAATGTCGTTAATTTCTCTTCATAGAAACGTAAATCTCAAGAAACAGAGAGACCGACGACGCCGACCTTCTACTGCCGACCTTTACAAAGTCTTAAGGCACCAAAACCCTGCAATTACACCATAAACAAACTCACATATCATCCAATAAACCAAAATCATCTCCAAAAAGAAGAATTTAAAAAAAATTAAAAAAATTAAATTTTAAAACTCAAAAATATTAAAAAACAAAGAGTTCGTTCTTAGAGATAATATATATATATATAAAGAACTCCAAAATGAAAAATAAACAAACTAAAAACGACACAACAAAAACGAAAACCTTTTTCTATACCTTCACAATACAAATATACTTTTATTTGTTTATGTCTTTATATAGAGAAAGAGAATGAGAAACAGAGAGAGAGATAGAGAGTATAGTAATGGATAGTAATCCATAACAAAATTTTCGATTTTACATAGGAAAAAAAAAACAATCAAACAATGGAAACATTCTTGAAAGTGAAATTAACAACTAAAAATAAAAAAAAAATTAAACCAAGAAAGAAAGTTTGTTGAGGAGTCACCAGTTACAAATCAGTAATAACTTACCTTACAAAAATGACAAGAAGCTTCAAAGAAAAATCTTTTTTACTTTTGACCACAAACTTACCACTAATAATCTTGCCAAAGATTTAATTAATATAATCAGAATAGATTAAATAGCTAATTGCCAATATCAGAAACAGAGGAAAAATAAATAAATAAAAAAAAAAGAAAGAGAAAAACCAGAGCTCGAAGCTGAAGACGAAACGTTGAAAAGACAAAAGACAACAACTAAATGTTGTTGCTGGGAATTAAAAGAGGACTTGGGTTGGGTCGCTTTCTGTAGTTCTCCATTTACTTACTATTTTACCCTTACTATTGTTAGATTTTTCGTAGCCGTTTCGAGTAATCATGAAGTGAACTTTGTCTGTATAGTGAAGGGTATTTTAGGTATTTAAAACTAAAGATCTGACATGCAATAGATCTGACGTAGGTTCGCAGGTGGCACTTAATGACAAGTGAAAGGTTAGTATTTGGGTTCAGGAAAAGTATTGTGTGTAAACACTTGGACTTTGGGGAAATGGTATGAGTGGCCTTTTATTGTTTTATATTTTAAACACGTGGCTGGAAATCAGAGTTACTGGACCCTACATGACAGTGGCTGACTTGTAGACAGTTGGCTTATTGTGATTGACAGTTGTTAGCCTCATATCTGAATGTGCTTGGAAATTGCAGCCTTGGCAATTTGGTTGTGATAAAACGACATAGTTTGACGAAAATTATTTTTGATTTAATAATTTAATAAAATTATTATCTTTTTATGGCTTGTTGAAGTATTTCTTGTGACTAATTAGATCTCTTTCCCTTTACAATTGTTACCATTAGCAGTGTTTGCTTGCATAATGTTTTTTCTTATTAAAACTATTTATATTAATAAAATGCTTAATTATAAAAAAATTAATTATTTCTAATTAAAAAATTCTATAATAATCGATTTAAATCTTTCAACAGTCATCTCGTATGTTTCATTATTATCCCAAAATTAATAATTAAATAATTATTTTTTTATTTTATGTATAAATCTACTATTAGTCCAATTCAACAATAATTTAATAAATATCTATAATTTTTTAAAAAATTTAAATTTCTGAATTTTCATTTAAAATTTGAATTTCTAATCCATTTTTTGGCCAATAATTTCTAATGGGTCAGGGACATAAAATGCTAATGTTAAAGAATTATTTATTTAACTAGTCGTAGACACGTGCAATTATAGTTATATTTTAATAGTTGTATTATTTATTACATTTTACATTTTAATTATTTATTATAGCTATTATACATAATGTCATTTTTAATTTTTTTTATAAAAATGTTTTTGAAGCCTTATAAAATTTAATAGTGTCATATTATTTTTTAGTTATAATATTTCATTTATTTAGTTTTATTTTTTTTTATAAAAATTAATCTTATGCAAAGTGATTGTTGTAACTAAAATATTGTATACATAATATTGAATTTTGATGTTGAATTTAATTTTTGAATATATGGGTTTATTTTTTCATTTGAAGACGTAGATTAATTGTATGATGTTAGCATCAATTTTTTAGTAGATGGCTTTTAGGATTGTAATTTTTTTTAAAATGTTAAAATTTTATTGTATGAATAAATTTATGCAAAATATGTCAACTAATTTTCCGTAATTGTAATTACTTTTATATATTGAACATGAATTAAAAGATAAAATTACGGAAAGCTAAAAAAATGTTGAAATATAATTTCTTATAACATAGCGGAATTGAAAATATCATGACAGAAAATTTATATTAAAAGAAACGAAATTGTTCAACAATTATAGTAAACTACATATTAAATATCTTGCATTGTAAAATATAAAAGAATTGTATTGTCACTCATCACTTTCTCCATCATATATCAACTTTTGCTTTCTTGAGTTGGTAGTAATGTCAATATTACTAATTTCACCATCATTGACTCTTTCTTTATGCTTGAGCAGATATTTTTGTGTTTCCTTCTGGATAATAATTGTATTAGATGTTTTATGTTGTCACTAAATAAAAGAATATTGTAATTTTTTTGTTACCTTTGTATTTTCCAAAATTTGTTGAATACTTTGAGCTGTATGCTTTTTATTGACATCATTTTCTATGCTCTACAAATAAAAAGGCATAAATTTGGAGCGTATACTGTAGATTTTATTTTTAAAAATTATTAACTTGACTATGAAAATAATAGTATGTTGTTGCCTCTCCATTCTTGATCGTATTTTTCAGAGCATCGACTTCATGAAGTTCAAATATCCTTGTAATTGAATAATTTTGAGATCCTTTTGTAAGATTATAATTTAGGCTAACTGTTGTAGCATATTAATGTGTTCGACTGAATTGACAATAGAATTAAAGGTTTACTTTGCTTTGTCACGAACAGCTTAAAAACCAACACAATTTACAATAGAAATAAATAAATAAACAAATAAGAACTCACTCAGTCACAGCTCAAAGTCTTACTACTACTAATCTGTATGTAGAAATTTTATCTCAACATTCATTATCTTAAACTTTGACTTCTCTTGACCAATGTTGTAAACTTGCTGATACAATTACTAAAGTTTCTAATATCTTAAGGAAACTTTGTAAAATTGCATTATTATATATTTTTTTTCCTTTTCAAAAATCCTGCATAGAGTCTCCTTGTGTGTGTAGAATTACTATCAAAAACTTCTCTTCTATAAACGTCACTATTTAATACCAGTACCACCAGTGCTGCCAAGCCAACAGAAGAAACAACCTCAACACTGTTCAAATTATCATAATCATCATAATCCCGGTCTTTCTCCTTAAATTAAATGGTGCTCCATATTGCGCACCATTTCTCAGGCTAGGTCCATCCTTCTTGAATAATGAACAAAGTACATAACCTTCCTGAGCAACTCTTTTAACATCCAACTCTTTATCTTTAAGTCTATATTCATACATGACTGAACCTGTTCCGTCCCCTTTACGTGCTTTACCCCTGTAAAACATATCATTCTTGGTGAAGTTTCACCCACGAAGTGTGAAAAATAGTTAGATCATCGTAGCCTACTCAATCCTCATAAAGTTTCATCTATTAAATGAATTAGAAACAGGAAGTAAAAATCTAATATTGTACTCTATACTGCAATGCAGAATAGAAGTGATACGAATTACAAACTACCTTGTCAATGATATTTAATATTTAATACATGATCAAGAACTGTTGGTCTGTTTGAATGTCCAACAATATTCAGACGTTGAATGGGTGTCAAATGTGTGTATAAATCTTTCAGGGACTAAAACAGAAATAGAAGATAACAACACTAATTCAAAGTATTTTTTTCATGTTATTGTTTTCATCTTGAATGAAAATTACTGTACACAACTTAATAATATAGGAGAGAAATAAATCATAAACTTTGCATGTTGATACTTGCTTTTTAAAGCTTTAATTTGATCACTAAAATCTAGGCCAAATTCAACAGCAATTCTACGCACCTGCAAGAAAGACATTAAACAAACAACTAAATATCAAACTTTAAATTTCAATTCTACGCACCTGTAAGAAAGACATTATTTTTATGACGAAATGTCTTGATTCTCCCCTCGTTATGCATGCACTACAATCAAATTTGCTTTTGGTATAAAATGCCTGCATAAATCTCAAACATGCTCACTTCTTAACTTTGAATCTAAGTATGTCTTCTCAGTTTTTATGCAAAATTTCTTAACTAAGTTCCACAAAGATTTTGAGTTTTAGCTTGCTTTTTTTTTTTTTTCTTTTCTTCCCCATATTTTGTTCACTCTACATTTTCTCTTAATTGCTATCCAATAACCTGCTTTCTTTCCCTCCTAATTTTTCCACTTTGTTCCTGTAATAAATAATTAACACACTCACAAAATGAATTTTTTGACTGCCATTGTTTGATGTAAATTATTTTACGGTTGATTGAAAATGGAATAAGCTAAGAGAGTAGGCTCTTAGCCTCAAATAGATCATTTAAAACATTCTCTGCTTGTAATAAATAAATTAAAAGAAAACTCAATAGAACACCCAATTCACATTGAAATGACAAAAAAATTACAGAAAATACCAATCATTTTGCAGCTTTCCCAAGTGTCACAGTAAAGAATTCCATGCTAGTTTCAACATTCAAGTTTAGCCAACAATCAATACATCCTTTCTTCCTCCAAAATACATTGACAGCTACACCTGCAGTGGCCACTTTCTCCTTCAATCTCACTCCTCTTTTATTGCAATTACTACAATTAAGTAGGCTAGCCTCAATGGTAACTCTAACTTATTCGCCACAAAAGCCACAATGTTATAATAATCTTTAGCTTTAAGCCACTCCAATTCCTTCCAATCAAAACCTAATTTTCTCTCTTCTCCTCTTCAAAATCCTCCATCCAATATATCATCCATTATCTCAACAAACGTTTCCACATTTTCAACCAAGTCTAATCAAAAGAGTTGAACTTTACTTTCTTGTATTTATTAAACTCTATTCCCCTTATCATAGCTACACAGTAAAAACTAAATTAAAGAAATAATCAATTGAAACCTTAGAACAAAATCATAGAACAAATTGAAATTAAAAAAAAAAAAAGAATATGAGGGTTTTTTTTAATTGTAAAAAGAACCTGACTTGTTGTGTCTTTCTTCGGTTATTCTTTTTGTTACAACGGAGCTAAGGGGAGCAAATATCACCATCTTCGGTCACTCGGTGAGAAGGAGAGAAAACATCACCATAGCGACTATCTCTGCTCTAGTGTCTTTTGCTTCAGTCAATCTACTTGTTATGGTGGTCGTTAAGGGAAGAAGAATAAAGAAGCCACTAGGTGTTTTTCAAAACTGGAGCTTTTCATCTTATTGTGAATAAGTGATTTTTAGATTATAATCAGATTAAAAATAAGCAGTTAAGCGTTTTTGTAAACTAGTTAATAATTAGCTGATAATCAGTTTATGATCAGTTAAGTGTTTCTGTAAAATCAGCTTATAATCAGTTTTTAATTGCAGAAACTGTCAAAATGACCAAACTGTCCCTGAATTTATTTATCGTATAAAAATAATTTTTTAAATTTCAATTCAAAATTTATTTTGCAATAATAATAATAATAATAATAATAATAATAATAATAAAATTTATTTAAGAAGAAACGTAAAAGAATTTTGCTAGGAACTAAAGTGTATAGGGTGAGCAAATTTGGAATATTGAAGATTAGGTAGGGATAGTATGGTCTTTTACTTGGTCAAAACTGCTTAAAAAATAAGTGCTTAAAAAAAAGTAGCAAAATCCAACTTTTAAAAAACTGATTAAAATCATATTATAATCTACTATTTAAGTTTTCAGAAACACTTAAATAAACAACTTATAATCTAAAAACTGCTTATAATCAGTTTTGACCAGCTTTTAAGTTTTGAGAAACACCCTCTAAATCATATATAAAGAAACGGATATCTCAAAAATATAATGTTTTATTTCAGAATATAGATAGGCACTAAAGCCTCCTTTACCGTGAAAAAAGGAGAATCTTCAATTTACCATAATTGCTGACATGGTGACATAAAAATCAATTTGAAATCCTCAACTTTTAGATATTAGATATAGATAAAATATATTCACAAAAACACATAAATAATTTAAATTAGTCCTTTTCATGAGTTATTTTTTTAGCCTAATAAAATTTAGAAAAATTACAAACAAAAACTATTATATGGTTTAATTTGTTTGTTAAAGAGAGACCAGTGATTTTTTTAGTTAAAAACTTAAATGTTAATTCACTAAATTTCATAAAATGGAAACTACAATTAGGTTTTTTTTTCATTTAATAAAAACAAAAGAAAAGAAACACTCTTATTAATGCGTAGACTATTAGCAAATATTATTGACATTTTTTTTGCTCATCAAATGTGAAATTCTTTTATCAGTTTGTAAGGTAAGAAATATCTTTCAAACAAATCCCTCATTAAATATTAAATACTAGTGGTATTAAAATTTGCACGATGCGCGAAATAATATTAAAAAATTAATATATAATAAAATAAAATTATATTATTATTATTTTTGTATAAAATTTTATTTAAATAAATTAGAGATTAATTGAAATATAATATAAGATTAATTAAAATATAATATGATTAAAACAAATAATATTATATACCAAAACTACATCTAATAACATCTCAAATTAAACTATAAAAAACTTTTTTATACATTAAATTTATAGCTTCATTTGTAATTTGTCCATCATTATCATAAATCAGGTCTTCAACTCCTTTTTACTTGTCACCTTGAAAGGGTAAAATAAAATTATTTATGCGTAAACACATGTCTCTTTAAAAATAATCATACATGAGATAATGTATTGGCCTTAACTTTTATTAATCGGTACACAAAAGATAATGTGATTGGAAATTGTATTTGTTGAAGTTTAAAAGATATTCTTACATCAGATGGAGTTCATGTTCAGAAAATATAGAAGAGCAACATAAAGTATAGGCTTGAATCACATTGGATGGCACTTTCCTAAAAGTGATATTTGCTCCATCTCCTTATTGAAATTGCAATAGGATTAACTGTGAATAACTTTAGTAGATAAGACAAGCCTTAACAATTTCTACACTAAGCAAATAGTGAAAAACTTCAACTAGAAAAGCAAAAAAATTAAATTGATCTTTTATCAATAAGTTTTTGCAACGAAAGATAACTTTATAACGTGAAAATTTAATACATTTTGCTGTTGAAATTTCACATATTTATAAAGAAAAATTCACTTGGTAGTTACATAAAAGTAGTTATAGAATGAAAGGACACATCTCTTCATTAAGATATACCCTTTCATAAAGACACAATTATTCATTAAGACACAACCCTTTAAAATAAATAACTTCTTTTTTATTTTATATTTAAACAATTTCTAACAATCCCTCACTTGTTTAAATTAAAATAAAAGATCAAATAATATTTATCCATAAAGTAATGTATTTTTCGATTTGAACATTACCTTATTATAAATATCACAAAATGAAATCAAAATCCCTTCTAGCTTGAAAGCTTTGAACATGTTATTTTTTGTGATAACATCGGTAATATTTATACACATAAAAATTGTATCCTTGCTTTCCACACAAATACTCTGTTAGCACTTTTTATGGCCATATGCTATCTAAATTTATGAACATTTATGAGAGCAACACCAAACTCCCAATCGAAGTGGCACCACTTCTATGTTTGTATAAGTAAAGTTCTTTTAGCATCCTTATCACATTTGATACACTTGTTCCCACAACTGAATCTCATTAAGAGTAATAAAAGCTCAACCCTCTTAACTATGACAACCAGTACCTACTCCACGACCTCATCATGCTCCTTTTTAAGAACTAAAATATCCACTTATCAATGACTTGTTGTTACCCTTTGAACCCAGAACTGCTCATTTCATAGTGTTGGATAGGGTTGCCATTATTGGTGGATCTAATTAAGGAGTTTTAACCCAATTAAACTTGAGTTTGTTTTCGCCATATCTCTTGAAAGAGGTTTAGTAAATGGATCAACCAACTTTCTATTCTACTTTACAAATGTGAGAGAGATAATTCCATCTTTAATTAACTTTCTCATGTAATCATGTTGAAGACTTATATGTTTTGACTTTCTATTATAGAAATTACTATATGCTCGAGCTAAAATAGCTTGACTATCCTAATGAATTGAAATTGAACTCATACTTTGTTGAAATCAATGGAATTTCTAAAATAAAATCCCTCAACCACTCAGCTTCTTTACCTGTTTTTGCTAATGCAACAAATTCTGACTCCATAGTTGAGTGTGCTATATAAGTTTATTTCTTGGATTTTCAAGAAACATCACCTCCTCCTAAGATAAACACCTGGCCTGAGCCTGTAGTAAATTAGTTGTCTCCCAAACTCGATATCCAACTTGCATTTATATATCCTTCTAAAATAGTAGGAAACTTTGAGTACTAAAGACCTAGATTCTAGTGTCTTCTTAAGAAAACTAAGAACTCTACCAACAGCCTTCCAATGATCAGTACTCAGATTGCTAGTAAATATACTCAATTTACTAACTGCAAATATTATGTCTGGTCTTATGCATTATGTAGCATACATAAGACTCCCAATAACAGTTGCATATTTAAGTTGAGCCACTGCTCTTTCGTCATTTTTATTTAACATGATACTTAGATCATAAATGTCTTAAAGCCCATTTCAACACCTTTAGTTGGCTTAACCAGATACGGTGCCCCAGTAATCAGATCGATCACGTTGGATGTATAATTAAGTGATGGCTTGATTATGAGGAATTATGAAGCTTGTTTGATACTGGTAGATATGAACTTTGTCTGTAATGCAATATTTAGGTGTTCATTATTGGTGTGAGTGAAATCTAACATTTTTCATGAAGAGCCTGATTATCAAAGTTTCAACCTATCATGGAGTGGAAATTTTTAGAGAAAATCAATAGATAGCACATGGCTCTTATGTTGTGCTTCTCAAAGACACAAATATAATGCTCCCTTTTAGTTCACTGAACCCCTTAACAATTTAGAATCTAGAGCTGAGCCAGCATATTTGCTAATATACAAGTTGGAACTATTAGAATTTTGAAAATTATGAGCTCCAGCGAACCTATGAAGGAGCTCGCCCTCACTTAAGTGTTGCAATAATATCAAGACATCTTCATCTACGACTTGATCGATGTTAAGGGTATCTCACCTAAGCTCATGGTGTATAAGCTCTATGTAAACCCCAGTGCCACACTAGTAAAGCAAAAGGAAAAAAAAAGCCTGAAGCTAGAGAAACAATTTGCCACTAAGCAAGAAGTGGAAAAGCTTTTGAAGGCAGGGTTCATTAGAGAAATTTTATTCCCGGACTGGCTAGTCAATGTGGTTGTAGTGAAGAAGATGAATAGAAAGTGGAGGATGTGTGTAGATTTTACTAATATAAACAAAGTATGCCCAAAAGACTTATACCTAGTTCTCAAAATTTTGACCATCTTGTTGACTCTATGATAAGCTATGAAGAGTACAGTTTCATAGATGCTTCAACTGGGTATCATCAAATGCTATTAAAGGTTGAGGATCAAAGCAAAACCTCCTTTATTACAGGGAAGGGAACCTATTATGATAAGGTCATATCGTTTGGCCTAAAAAATTATAGGAGTCATTACCAAAGGTTTGTCAATGAACTTTTCCAACAATAAATAGGTTGAACTATAAAAGCTTATGTAAATGATATGGTCATCAAGTCTAGGACCTCGGTTGAACATTTTAGGGACTTTTAGATGTTTTTGAGATCCCCAAGTGGGTAAACATTAAGCTCAACCAAAGAAAAATATGCTTTTGGGGTCCAGTATAGGAAGTTCATGGGGTTTATAATATCAAAGAGGGACATAGAAAATGAAACCACTACTGGTGAGGCTATTATTGAAATGGAACCACCTAAAAACCCCAAGGAGGTATATAAGTTAAATGGTAGAATTATAGCCTTAGAAGATTCATTTCATTTTCAACTAAAAGGTGTTTACCATTCTATAAGCTCTTAAAGAGCCTGAAGTAATTCCAATGGACAGAGGAGTGCCAGCAAGCTTTCACCAAGCTAAAATAGTTCTTAAGTTCGCCTCCTCTCCTCAGTTGACATATCCAAGGTGAGATACTATATCTATACCTTTTAGCCTCACCAGTAGTAGTATGCTTAGTATTGCTTAAAAAGGAAGATAGGTAGCAATATCCAATCTACTACATCAGTCATGCTCTAAAAGGGCCCGAGCTCAGATACTGCCCTTCAAAGAAGTTAGCACTAGCCCTTGAACAGCTTCAAAGAGGCTCCTACCATATTTTGATGCGCACACCATCATAATATCGACTAATTCATGTTTGAAAAAGATTATGCAGCAACCATAAACTTTAAGGCGCCTTGCAGAATGGGATGCAAGGTTGGGAAGGTTTGTTGTTCGGTATGAACCAACAAGAGCCATGAAGGCTCAAATTTTGGAATATTTTATCACAAAACTATATGAACAGCTAACAAAGCTACTCCCAAAAAGGCCTAGTTTCTTAATATCAATGGAGCATCATCCAACGAAGGCACTGGCCTCGATGCCATACTCAAAGGCCCAAAGAAAATGCTTATATGATACTTGGCAATGTTTAACTTCTCAGCTTTTGATAATATAGCAGAGTACGAAGCTATATGCTTAAGTCTGAGACTTGCTCTAGAAGTTCTACTTAAGTATCTTCAAATTTTCTCGAATTCTCAATTAGTAATCAGTCAGCTAACTAGGAAATAAGAGGCCAGGGAGTCAAACATGATCTGCTACAAAGAGTACATAGTCAAAATCCTATCAACCCTTAAGAAGAAAGGATGTCATTGTGAGATCCATCAAATTGTACAGGCAGAGAATGAACAAGCAAATAATCTAGCTAAAACTGCTACCACTAAAGAAAGGGCCACCAAGTATGGAGTTCTTGTACTCCATTCAGAGACCCAGTTATAAGACTTCATGTGTAATGGTAGTAGAACTTACAGAAGGTTGGAGGCTTCCAATTTTCAAGTTCTTTAATTTTGGCAAGCTCTCTAAAGATCCAGTGGAAGCTAAAAAGATTGTCAAGAAGTCCAGCCTATACTCCATCCACGATGGACTCTTATATAAAAGATCTTTTTCCCATCCTCGAAACAAGTACATATCTGAAGATGAGGGCAACTATCTACTTAGAGAAATACATGAAGGCATTTGCGGGACACATGAAGGAGCCCGAACAATAGCCTGGAAGGCATTTCTTTAGGGATATTTCTATCATACCATGGATGATGATGCCAAGGACCTAGTTAAAAAATGTGAAAAGCATGCCAAACTGTAACATTAGCCCTCCACTAATTAGAAACCCATTAAGAGTCCATGACTGTTTGCCTAGTGGGGAATTGACATCTTAGGACCTTTCTCACAAGCCATAAGTCAGAGTAAATGTTTGGGAGTGGCAGTAGATTATTTCATCAAATGGGTAGAAGCTGAGCCTTTGTCATCTATCACCTCTACTGCTATCATCAAGTTCCAAAAATTAGCGATTACTAGATTCGGCATTCCCTATACACTAATCACATATAATGGCAAGCTATTTAACTATAGACCTTTTAGATAATACTGAAAGGGGGAGAAAACTTAATTCTCCTAAAACCTAAATCATGCATAGATCACTAGATTATTCAAATTAAATTGCAAAGGGCATAATTTGTGTACCTGGCATCATTGTTTGTTGATTTTGGAGACAATTATGGGGTTTGTCGCCTTCCAGGGGATACACACTTTAGGTTATACGGAAGCACTACTGAAGGAACGTAACATTCTCTAAAAGTTGTTGTGTTCCCCCGGAGACCACGACCCCTTATTTATAACTGAATAAATTGATTAATTTCTATTTTAGTCCTTCAACAAAATAGAAATTACTTAATGGTCTCTACACTTATAATCCTATTACGAGTAGTACACCTCAATAGTCAACAATCCTAATTTGATCAAAACTTTAATTTGACTGCAATACACATTTAATATTTAAATATATTTAGCCCACACTTAGGATTAATTTTAACAATATAAAATTAATTCTAACAATCTCCCACTTGGGCTAACATATATTAAATGTAAATGTATATACCTTAATGAGCTCATAAAAGCAGTCATACTGAAGGTGCCTCAAACAATCTTGTCCATTGATTATATCGATAAAGGACTGAAGGGTCAGTCGCCACATTCATCGTGACTCAAACCACTATCAATCACATTACCAATACTCTCAAATGACATAGATCAATAATAGGAGTGTAGCATGGAAACTACATGTAATGTGATCTAATCATGCCTGTTTCCAACTGGTCAATCTTAAGTGAGATCAAACATAAATATAAAACAGAGTGTAAAACACATAATAAAATGAAAGAAAAACTCATTTTTCTGCAGAAACTGAATGTACTTTATAAAATATATCCAATGTCAAAGAGAGCATACATAAAACTTAATGCAAACTTAATGAACAAACTCCCACTGAAACTAAATAGTCTCAAATAATGTGACATCCATATGAGCAGTGTGCTCATGAAAAACTTTCGGTATCACAGCCTTAGTGAGCGGATCCACAATCATGGAGTTCGTTCCAATATGCTCTATGGATATCTGTCCACTCTGTACTCTCTCCCTCACAGCCAGAAACTTTATCCCAATGTGTCTCGATCGAGAAGAGCTTCTGTTGTTGTTGGAGAATAAAACTGCTGAGTTATTATCATAGTATAACTTTAATGGCCTTTCAATGTCATTCACAATGCGCAGCCTTGTGACAAAGTTCCTCAGCCAGATTGCCTGATTGGATGCCTCATAACTTGCTACAAATTCTGCTTCCATGGTGGAGGTAGCTATTAGAGTTTGTTTCACACTCTTCCAAGAAATAGCACCACCAACCAAGAGATATATGTAGCCTGATGTGGATTTTCTACTGTCTTGGCATCCCGCGAAATCAGAATCAGTATACCCAATGATCTCAAGCTGATCTGATCTCCTGTATGTGAGCATATGTCCCTTCGTTCTCTGAAGATATCTCAAGACTTTTTTGGTTGCTTTCCAATGATCCATTCCTGGATTGCTGAGATATCGCCTTAACATGTCAACTATGAATGAAATATATGGATGAGTGCAAACTTGAGCACACATCAAACTCCCAACTGCTGACGCATAAGGAATCTTCTGCATCTCTTAAATCTCAAGTTCACCCTTTGGACACTGATCAAGACTGAATTTATCTTCTTTAGCAACTGGGGTATCAATTGGTCTACTGTTATGCATACTAAATCTCTTGAGTACTTTCTCAATATAGCCCTTTTGTGATAATCCAAGAATACCTCGAGTACGATCTCGATGTATTTGAATCTCTAATACAAAAGAAGCTTCACCTAAATCTTTCATCTCAAAGTGTTTTGAGAGAAAGACTCTGGTCTCGTGCAGCAAGTCCTTACAGTTAGTAGCAAGCAATATGTCATCCACATATAAGACCAAAAAGATAAACCTACTCCCACTGAACTTGTGATACACACAATCTTCCACAGCATTTGTCTCAAAACTGAAAGAGACAACTACTTCATGGAACTTGAAGTACCACTGACGAGAAGCCTGCTTGAGTCCATAAATGGATTTCTTTAATCTGCATACCAGTCGCTTTGGGTCTCCAGATACAAATTTTTCTGGCTGCACCATATAGATGGTTTCATCAATATCTCCATTGAGAAACGCAGTCTTCACATACATTTGATGTAACTAAAGATCAAAATGTGCAAACAGAGCCATGATTGTCCTAAAAGAGTCCTTCGATGATACTGGAGAGAAGGTCTTTTTATAGTCAATCCCTTCTTTCTGAGTGAAGCCTTTAGCTACAAGACGAGCCTTATATCTTTCCACATTACCATTAGAATCCCTCTTGGTCTTAAATATCCATTTGCAACTAATAGGTTTCTTTCCTTCAGGTAATGGGATAAGATCCCAAACTTGATTGTCTTGCATAGATTTATATTCTTCACCCATTGCCTCAATCCACTTGTGAGAGTTAGGATCCTGCATGACATGATGAAAGCTGATTGGATCATCTTTCACCATGTCTACAGTGTCATCATGTTCCTGAAGATATACTACATAATCATCTGGAATAGCATTTCTTCTCTCTCTAGTGGACCTCCTTAAAGGCACAGGTTCTGGCTCAAATTCTTGAGGTTGTTGAGCTTGTACTTGAGGAAGAATTACTTCTTCATCCTGATGAGGAAGTTGTTCAACATTGTCTTGTATTGGAACTTGATGTGCTTCTGGAACAGTGATAGGGGAAGGAACCAGAACACTGCTGGGAGCAATTATGGGAATGGACACTGAGTGTTCCTGACTCGATCCCTCCTTAAAGACAATGTTTCTAACCTTACTTCTCCCCCCAAACTCAGCATCCTCAAAGAATTTTGCAATTTCCTTCTCAAAAATAGATCTGAAAGTAGGATTATAAAATTTAAAACCCCGAGATCGCTCAGAATAACCAACAAAGTAGCTACTAACAGTTTTGGAGTCCAATTTTGTCTCATTAGGCCTATAAGGCCTAGCCTCAGCAGGACATCCCCAAACATGAAGGTGCTTTAGACTGGGCTTGCGTCCAGTCCAAAGCTCATAAGGTGTTTTTGTAGCTGCTTTAGTTGGTACTCTGCTAAGAAGATAGACTGCTGTCTTTAATGCTTCTCCCCATAGAGACTCAGGTAAAGAAGAATGACTAATCATACTTCTAACCATATCCATAAGAGTCCTGTAACGTCTCTCAGATACACCATTCATGCTGGGTGTACCAGGCATGGTGTATTGAGGGACTATACCATAGTCCTGTAGGAAAATAGCAAATGGTCCTGGACGTTGTTCACCTGAACCGTCATATCTACCGTAGTACTCACCACCACGGTCAGATCTAATGCATTTAATCTTATTTCCGAGTTGGTTTTCAACTTCGGCCTTATAAGATTTGAAAATGTCCAGAGACTCAGATTTCTCATGAATGAGATATAGGTACCCGTAACGTGAGTAATCGTCTATGAATGATATAAAGTATCTTTGGCCATTCCTTGTTGCTATAGGGAATGGACCACAGATATCGGTATATATCAATTCTAAGACGTTTGATGATCTGTTGGCACCTAGTCTCTTTTGTTTAGTCTGTTTACCTTTAATACACTCAACACAGGAGTCCAAATTTGTGTAATCAAGTGTGTTTAGGATACCATCTAACACAAGACGTTCTATTCTAGATAAGGATATGTGACCCAAACGTCTATGCCAAAGTTCAGCTGAATTATCTATATTTAGCTTCCTTTTGGTACCTATAGTACTAACCTGTAGGGTTTCATTATAAGAATCATTAATATCCAACATATATAGATTATCACATGCATTCAAGAAGCCAGTACCAAAAATTTTTGAATCCATAGATAAAGTAAATAAACTGTCCCCAAATGAACAAGTAAAACCAGATTTGTCCAAATAAGAAACAGAAATTAAATTCCGTCTAAACGTCGGAATAACAAAAGTATCTACAAGATCCAAAAAATATCCAGTTCTTAAACACAATCTAATATGCCTAATTGCCTCCACTTCCATCGGATCGCCATTTCCTATATAGACGTATCTTTCACCTCAGTTGGCTTTCGGTAGCTCAGGCAACCCTGCAATGAAACACTTATGTGAGCGGTAGCACCAGAATCCATCCAATAAGTGTTTCTTGGAGCTGAAGTTAAATTAACCTCAGAACAGACTAAAACAAGGTACTTACCCTTCTTGACACGCCATGTGGTGTATTTAGGATAGTCCTTTTTTAAGTGTCCAGACTTGCTGCAGAAGAAGCATTTTAATTCCTTAGACTTCTTTTGCACAGGACCTTTATTAGCAGTCTTATTCTCAGCAATCTTCTTTCTTTTCTTGTTCTTGCCCTTATCTGCTAAAGAGACCAGATGAGCACTCTCCCTCTTAGTAGCAAACAACTTTTCCTCCTCATCCACACAATGAGCAATGAGCTCGTTAAAAGTCCATTTGCTCAGCTGGCAGTTATATGAAGTCCTGATCTGCCCATACCGTGGTGGAAGAGAATTCAAAGCTAGATGGACTAACAGGTTATCTGGTAAAACCAAATCCAGAACCTTTAGCCTCTTGGCTATTTGGGACATGCTCAGTATATGCTCCCGAATACTACCATTGACAGTATACCTTATGGAGGTGAGTTTTGCTAAAAGCATCCCCACTTTGGCCTTGTCATTTTTGACATAGACCTTCTCCAGCTCAGCAAGATAGTTTTTAGCATTACTTTCTTCAGCAGAAATGGCTCCTCGAACATGTTCTAGGATTTCCTGCTGCATGATCATAAGACCTAAGCGGTTAGAATGCTCCCACTTCTTATATTGAACCCTCTGAGCATCTGTGCTCACTTCAGTAAGAGGAGCAGGTTCGTCCATCCTGAACGCAAGGTCTAAGTCCATACAACCCAGATAAATCATGATGCTTGATTTCCATAAACCAAAGTTTGACCCCTCAAGCATAGGGACAATGTTAGGATTATACGGCATACTAGCTGACATCATAGAAAGTGACAAAAATTAACATAAGCTCACTATCCATAAAATAATTAAAACAAACAATAATAGAGTTCAAATAATGGAAACAAGATACCGGCACAATATTAATATTTTCATCTTTGGATATAAAATATTAACTGTAATTGGCATCTCAATGCAGCAATCAAATATTGAAAATTCAATCCTATCAAATATTAAATCTTCCTGTGGGCCGATTTATTATCCACATGGATGAAAACATAATAATTATCACATATTTATCACTACACATGTATTCTCAATTCAGCCAGATAGCAACCTTCCTTTGGGCCGGTTTACTACCCGCAATGAATTTTAATACATCTGTCTAATATCCCAAATAAATCAATTTACACAATAGAGGTCACTTTGGTGACTTTTTGCTTCAATTAATTTATTATTAAAAATATTATACACAATCAGGACTAAAATACCAAAATTTAAACTCAATAAAATTCTCAAATTATAATAAATTGATTGCAATATTTATATTAATTAAATTTAAACTCAATCAAATATTGCAATAAAAATAAACTTTAATTAATTAATAAAAATAAAATAAAAAAATTGGGCCAAAAATAAAAGTTTTGTGGGTAAAAACAGGAATTACAAAACTTTCTGGGTCAAAATCGGATTATCAGAAGTTGGAGGCCCTGTTTGCAATATTAAAAATATATTTTTATTTTCACTTTAGCCCAGTCCAGAGACGCGTGGTTCGTTTCTTCAAAACGCACCGTTCTGGATCAAAATGGTGCCGTTTTGAGCTAGAGCTGCACACTGCTCCAAACGCAGCGCTTTGGCTCAAAACGGTGCCGTTTTCGAGCAAGGTCATCGTCTCCAAACCGAAGCAAAACGCTTCGTCGCTGCCCGCTCCAGTTTTTGATCCAGCGCCATCCACCGCCAGGGACAACCTTCAGACGATTGCTCGAGCACCGAACAACCTCCGGCCATCCTTTATCGGCGATGAACGGCGAAGAATCGCTTGAAAATTGCAATAATCGAACAGCGATTTTTCTGGAAATCGCTATGATTTTGAAGACGAAACTCGGCTTTTCTCCGCCGTTCTCCACGGCCGGTGACCACCGCATGAGGTTGTTAAACCTCCCTTACACCACCGCCGGTCCAAATCCGTTCAAAAACCTATCAAAATCGTTTAGCCCAAAAATTTTCGAAACTGTTCTTCAAGAACATGAAGAACAGCTTCTTTTTTTTTAAATTATTTTGAAAAATTAATTAAAAATAAAAAAAATTGATTTCAAAAAAATACAGAAAATCCAAAGTCTGATTAATTCCAAAATCATCCAAATCCAAAAAAATCCCAAATCGAAACTGTTCTTCGTGAAGAACAGTTTCCAAAAAAAAATTTTAAATTAATTAAACCAAAAATAAATCAAACCAAAATTGATTTTAGATTACTAAATTCGATTCCAAATTAATTCTAGAAAATTACAATCACCGAATTAATTTTCTAAAATCAAAACAATAATCAATACCGCAATTTAATCGGAAAATCTAGCAACATAGCACAGGGCTCTGATACCAATTGAAAGGGGGGAGAAAACTTAATTCTCCTAAAACCTAAATCATGCATAGATCACTAGATTATTCAAATTAAATTGCAAAGGGCAGAATTTGTGTACCTGACATCATTGTTTGTTGATTTTGGAGACAATTCTGGGGTTTGTCGCCTTCCAGGGGATACACACTTTAGGTTATGCGAAAGCACTACTGAAGGAACGTAACGTTCTCTAAAAGTTGTTGTGTTCCCCCAGAGACCATGACCCCTTATTTATAACTGAATAAATTGATTAATTTCTATTTTGGTCCTTCAACAAAATAGAAATTACTTAATGGTCTCTACACTTATAATCCTATTACGAGTACGACACCTCAATAGTCAACAATCCTAATTTGATCAAAACTTTAATTTGACTATCTTAATTTGACTGCAATACACATTTAATATTTAAATATATTTAGCCCACACTTAGGATTAATTTTAACAATATAAAGTTAATTCTAACAAATACTATTCTAAACTCAAAATAGATCTTCGGTTCACCTCGGTTTATCATCCTTAATCTAATAGTCAGATCAAGATCATCAATGGAAGAGCTTGATCATGTTTTGTGGGCATACCATACCTCCCCAAGAACAGCTGCTGGAGAGACTTCCTTTGCATTAGCTTATGGCACCAAAGTAGTCATTCCTATGGAGATCGGGTTCCCATTAGCCAGACCCTTAACTTTTCAAAAGATCAAGAGTCAGACTCTATATACAACCTTAACATGCTCAAATTCAAGAGGAAGCAATCAAGCATTAGAGTAGAAGCTTACAAAGCTCAGATTATCACTTTTCATAACAGACAAGTCCGCAATAAGCAATTCAATAAGGTCTATCTAGTATTGAGAAGGACAATCTCTAGCCATGGATCCATTGGACCTAAAAAGCTCGGTTCCAACTAGAAGGACCTTATATAATATTAAAGGTATTCAAAGCTGGTGCATACAAGCTTCAGACCACAGATGGAAAGGAGATCCCAAGAGTTGGAATGTTGACAACCTGAAGTAATATTTCCAGTAGTTCGTCCATTGAGTAGCAACTATTTGATGTATTTTTTCTCTTTCTTTTTCTCTTAAACTTTCCTTTGCAAAATCTTGTACTTGTACATATACAAAGTGAAAGAGAGAAAAAAGGGCATTGCCAAGATGCCCACATAGATTGCTCATAAATGTTTTTAGCAGGTATATAATAAGGCCTAAAATAAAATAAGACATGCTTGGAGCACACAAACACCTACCTCAGCTCCAAAATATCATTCTCTCATCATGCAACAATTAAAGTACTTTAATAATGTACCGAGCTTACAACACTTTAATCATGCATCCATTTCAGCACTATAACCATGCAATTAACCTAAGCACTTTAATCGTGCACAGCACTTATAGTGCTTTAATTGTGTGTCCATTTCAGCACTATAACTGTGCAATTAACCTAAGTGCTTTAATTGTGCACTGAGCTTACAACATTTTAATCATGCTCCATTTCAGTACTACAATTGTGCAATTATCCTAAGCACTTTAATCGTGCATTGACCTTATAATATGTTAATTGTGGAATAAATCTCAATATATCATGCATCAAGCTCATAAATCGAGCTCCTTCCAAACCAACAGGTTATTACAAGATCATATATGAAGCTCGATATTTAAAATGGTAAACAAGGTACCATTAACTAAAAATAAACCCAATAAATGTATAAAAAGAACTTTGCTTTCATTAATGTTAATCAAAAGATGCACCATATGAGAGGCTAGCATTTACAATAATTCTAGGCCTGACCTTAGTATGAGCTATCCTGCCTACCAGAAGTTAAACAAAATTAAAAAGCTCTATGATCGAGCTATGCAAGCTCTATATTGAGCTGTACAAAAAATTGTAAAAACAAATAACAATACTCTATCGAGTTGTAGAAAATTGTACAAAACAAAAATAAAATAAGTATAGGAACTTTGTACTATGAACCCCTATCCTTCTAGACCTCCCCCTCTTCAAAGTTGATTGTCTAGACCTCAGGAGCCTGGTCAGGATCCAGATCAAAGACCCAATCATAATTCCCCTTAGGAGATCTCTTCTGCAGTTCGACATAGACTAATTCCTAGAATTTCACAATCCCATGAGCAATTTGGTCGTCCATCTTGTCCTTAAGATCAACTAGGTTTTATTGCTCCTTGCGATATGGAGAGGTTGGTTTTTTCTTGATTAAGCTGCTTCTCCATATCTGCAACTCAATGTTCAGCTTCAATTGCTTTCTTCTTAGCCTGGGAAAGTCAGCATTCTGCCTCTGCCCATTTCTCCCTCAAATAGGTCAGCTCTTAAGCTGCCTCTTGATAGAAGGCCATCACACTAGCATACCAATCTCTCATGTATTGGCTAAGGAGATCATACTGCAATAATAATAATAATAATGTTAGTATGACAAGCAAAAACAACCCTAAAACAAATATGGCATTCTTTACGAGCTCTACTTACCTCGGTGGAGATGTCTTCAGAAAGGTCTTCAGACCATGTTTGCGAATTGCTTATTTTAGTGAGGCACATTCCTCAAATACTCCTTATAGAAATAACCAAGCTCGTCATCCTTGATGGAAAATTTGGCATTGTATTGGGACTTAAACCCCTTAACCAGTGCTTCAATCACTTATCTAGGGTCAACCTCTTGCACTTGACCCTCAGACTAGTCTCCCTCATCCCTACTCCCTATAGGAACATGGGAACCAATTTCAGCATCATGCTCCTTTAGAACACGATCTTCAGTAGCCCCTGTGCCCTCAATTTCCACCTCGGCCACTTTATCCATCTTTTTCTTCTTCAGCAAAGAAGTCTCCCTGCCTTTTTTAACAAATGAAGGCTTGGGAACCTTCCTTTTTTGAGCCTCATGGCATAAGCTCGTGCTATCTTCTCTGCTTGCTCAGCCTTCTCCTTTCAGATCGCCTTTACTCAATCCTTCATTGTTTTTCCTTTCTCTATTTTTGCATAAAGAAAAAAAATATAAGAATATTATTATCGAATTAACTTGCTTTTAAAAATAAAAAGAGAATTACCGGCCTGATGCTCGAGGCAAGGCTCAATTAGATCCTGTCTAATTAGAAAAAAACATTTTTATTAGTTTTAGGACATTCAACATCTCACTTTGAATGTCATATTTTATCTTATAAAAAATGGCCTGTTCACCAGTCTCTAGTTTCCCCCTCTTAAAAGTTGGCCATTGAGCCACTCGACTCCACTTAGTTATCTTCTCCATAACAAAAAATTAATCTTTCCAAGCTTTCATGAAGTCTGGCTTCCCAATAAAAAGCCTAAGCCATGGCTTAGCTTGAAGAAACAAAAAATTTTCATCGGCTTTAGGCTGCACTTTTATCAGACACACAGTGGCTAGGAACCTTGGAAAAGGATCCATGCGTAGCAATTTACCAAGTAGCACGAATCCCATAACCGTTCGCTAAGCATTAGGGCTAAGCTATCTCAAAGAGATTTCGTTCAATGATAAAAGTGCTTTTAAGAATGGATTGAGGGGAAATTGTATCCCTGACCTTAAATCTTCTTCGTAAATAATTATTTGAACTACCCTCGACGTGCCATAACCTCAAGTATTCTCTTCAGACAGCAGCATCCTATGATAGATAGGTATCTTATATTTCTCCCGGATGCATTTTAGATCCTTCTCAGTTAAGAAGGATGATATATCTTTGACCCGAGCTTAATTAGTAGAAAGCCGAGCACCACAACCTTCCCATCATTTCCTCGTCCTCCTCATCTCTTAAAGTAGGATGAGCCGATATAACTCTCCATACCACCATCTTGCCCTCAGCTACATCAATATTCACTGAGCTTCCTTCCTCTGACAAGCTCTCACCTCCATTGCCAGACCTACCTAAATGTGTCATTGTATTGCAAATATTGCTCACTCACCCTCTCTTCATCAATAGATACATGATTGCTCTTTTAACTCATCTTATTTGAACTAGACAAAAAACCTAAAATTTAAAAACTTATAACATAACTCACCAATTGTAGCTAACAGTAGACAGAGGTCTTGGTCGGTAGAAAAACTCCGAGCCACTCTTTAAAGCTACATCCACTTGAAAATTGAACAAAGAATACTCAAATTGGCAAAATAAGTGGACTCTCATAAATTTTAAATGTAGTAAATGATTGGTAATCACCCCTCTATTTATAAGGTTAGGGGCATTAAATTTCCTTGGTGGAAAAATTGAATTTTTATTTTCTACATGTTTCAATCTGCAGCAGATGGAACGTCACCTCCCTCGATAGGCAACACGTGCTCAACTGAACTCTTATGTTGACATTTGTCCTCACCTGAAATAATTTTTAGAGAGCTAGGGGGACTAGTGATAATACTCTCCATTTACCGAGCTCATAGACTGAGCCCGTACCCTCCAATTCCTTAACTGAGCTTTTGAACAATAATAAACCTCCATACCGAGCACCTTTGATCTAATTGAGCTCATAATACCCATGAGGTAAATTTTTGATACAGCTGTTATATGGCATTGATACTCCTTAAAATTCGCTGACACATTCAGACATTATTTCTTACCTCTTAACTATGAATAGGGGTAGATCCCCACAAGTAGATGATCTTTTTTTCAATTTCTTTAGCTCGCTTACTTGCAGATAAATCGATTACTGACTTAGTCATTGAAGTCTACCTACTGGAGTCCGATCCATTTTTTTATCTTGCAGGTAGGAGAGTCAACCGAAGCAAAACTCAGCCCGAGCTAGGAGTCCTTGAAGTCCATCTCGTCACCAAGCACATATATAATATATGTATATATATAACTAATAAAAATTATAATTTTTTAACATCTTATCAAATTAGAGAAATTAAATTTAATTAGATTAATAAAATATGTAATTGATAAAAAAATAATTTATTATGAAATTATATACATGTGTACGTGTACGTGCACGCACACATCATGAAAATATCTGTGAAAGATTATCCTATCATTATTAAATACAAAGTCATTATACCATCTACCATTCATGTCTCTAATCACTCCATCTGTCGTTGCATGTCCCGCGGGTGCCGTAAGAGAGCCATCTAATCATCTAATTGCTCCATCTGTCGCTGCATGTCCCGCAAGAGAGCCATCTATGGGGTTGCCATCGAAAAAACACCAGCCTCTTCCTTCCTTTTAACTGTTGCAGAGGATGACACATTCACTTCTCAAGCTTCAGCAATTTCTTAGGATCTGCTGCGAATTTCAGCAAATCTGCTTCCTTTTAACTCAGACTAATTGAAGGATTTCAGATTAGGGAGATAATACCAAAAATGATCCCAAGCCAACTGGTCGGAGGAATTAACAAACTTATCTGATTCATTTAAATATGTAAAAATAAGGATAAATTTTAACACATTAACATAAAAGTATTTTTTAACATATTTAATTAATGTACATGTAGAGAGATTAAACAAGTCAGACAAATTTTAATTGTGAAACACACAATATCAGTAAAAGTAAAAAAAAAAAAAAACCATTGTGAATTCTTTGCTTATCTTGAAGTTACACATGTGCACCGTGAAGCTAATTTTATGGTGGACTATATTTATTTTCTTCAAGATCCTCCCCATGGAGTTGGAGGCTGGCTTTCCCATGATCTTGTGGGAGTTGTTTATCTTTGCTAGTGCCAAGTCTCGTCTTTTGCACTAAAAAAAAGACTCATTGAATGGGAAAATTAAACTAATTAAACGTAACTTTAGTATAAGATTTTTCAATTCAATTGCACTTATGTATTTGAATATAATTATAAGTAAACATTTTAAGATAAAATGAATTTTATAACCTTGTTTGACCGGATTTGGGCGGCAATTTGTTTTATATAATTAACACATTAATTATAGGCTTAAAAGGCTGACATGGTACCATCTTCTTATATTAAAATAGGAAAAAAAATTTAAAAGGTATTATGCACTTCCTACACTTCTAGCACATTCTTCGTAATTTAGCTACAATAATATTAATGCTATTAATTTTTCTATTAATATAATTCATAATCATTTATTAATAAAATAGTTTGTAATATATATTATAATATAATTTAATAATTTATATATCAAATATATATTATTAAATATATTATAAATTATTAATGAATATATAAAAATTATTATTATTTATATTATTATTAACAATAATAATTTTTATATATTTATTAATAATTTATATATAAATATATATAAACATATTTAAATTATATATTTATTAATAATTTATAATATATTTAATAAAATAAGTTGTAATTTATAAATTATTAAATTATATTAATAATATATTTTAAATTATTTTATTAACAAATATTATAAATTATATAAATAATTATAATTAAAAAAAATTAATAGTATTAATGTTAGTGTAGCTCAATAATAAAAAATATGCTTGAGAAATAAAAGATGAAGAGTTTAATTTTTTTTCTCGTTAGTTAATATAAAATAAGATACTAACGTAGCGCATGTATTAGCATGAAAATGGTGAGAGTTGATATAGTATTTTAAAGAATAAATGGATAATTGATAAAAATAACGTTATAAGTTAAAAAATTTTAAAGTGAAAAATTAAAATTTAAATACAGTAATTTTATAATGGTATAAGTTTAGGGAAAGTGCATAAAAATTATAGTGGAATTAATTCTTTTACTTTAATTTTTGAATTTGGTGAATGCTTTTATGTTGTCTGTAAAATTAATTTTTTTATTTAATTAAGTTTAAAAAGAAGGTTGCTTTCTGTAGTTACAATGTTCAATTTGAGGTCTATTTGTATGGAACCCACCATGAGATAATGGTAACACACACAACAAAGAAAGAAAACAAATTTGGTATAATAATAGAAGTGGGAATTGGTTTATGAGATTGCCAAGAACGCATACACATTGCAAGCCATTGGTTAATGTCTTGTTCAGCAAATGGGGCAAGTTTTAAATACAAATTAGATTGAATTCTATCCATTAAATCATTAATCAATCAATTGATTGACTCGTGGTTGGTTGTGGTTTAAGAAAACGGCCTTTTCTATTATCAATCTTTCACATCAATTTTGGGCCCTATAACATAAATCTTCATCATCCTCTTAACGTAAGGGCTATTTTATTTTACTTTTTTCAGATTTTTCCTAATTAGGGTTTAGATTTTTTAAAACAATTTAAATCATTGTTAAAGATTCCATGAAAATTACTCACAATCCTGTTAAGAGTTTGTTCACTTTGTATAAAAATTAAATAAAATATAGGCCAATTATATAAATAGACTTTTAAATTTTACACATTTAATTAATTTTTTTAAAATTTTTAATTTAATCATATAGTTTATTGAGCTTATTTTTTCTTAACATATAAATATAAATTTATTGAGTCACACTTAATCATATTTTTCTTAACTTATGAATATATTTTTCTCTTTTTAAATCATTTTCTATCTAAATCTATTCTCATCTAAAATAAAATATTTTAAACTTCTTTTCGGATATTCTCTTTTTTTCAATACTTCTATATCATTTTAAAACTTTTATTGATAATTTAATATTTTTTGAATTCTCTTTCTCGAAATGCAATTGATTTTATTTTTTTTATAATGTAAGTTATTCAAAAATATATATTTTGAAAATTAAATTTTAGGGATTAGATTTTAGACGATAAGAGATTTAGATGAAAAGTGATTTAAAGATAATATATATATATTTATAAATTAAAAAAAAATATGACACAACATGGCTGGGTGAGTTTTTATTTATAAGTTAAGAAAAATATGAGTTCATGATATTATATAATTAAACTAAAAATTTAGCTGATAAACTAACTAAATAAGTAAATTATATAGGACTATATATATATTTGGCCTAAAATATAATATTATTCCATAATATTAATATTAGTGAAATATGAAAATTTTAAATATCCTCTTCGTGCTGAATTAATACACAATTTTTTTTCTTGATTATACAAATTATAGCTCATTTATTACTTTAATAAAGAGGAATTTGCACAAATTACCCAAATTCGATATTCCATTTCCAGGTATACTGCCAATGAGCTTTTTTTATCCATCATGCCACACTTAAAAAAAAAAATTTACATTGAAAAAGGGTTTTTTTTTTATTTTTTTCTTTTTCCTTTTTTATATTTTTATTTATGTTTTTTTAGTCATAAATAATTTTTTATTTTCAACATACACATAAAATATATACAATATATATATAATATATATAAGAATATTGATTGTACACAATATACACTAAAAATACTTATAACATATGTATAATTTATTTAATATTTTTTAATTTTATTTTTTAATTTTATATATACACAATATACATATAATATATACACAATGCACACAATAAATACATAATATACACATAATATTTATACAATATTTACATAAAATCTACACAATAAAATTAATTTTTTAATTTTATTTTATATATAATATGTAAAATTTATTTAATAAATTTAATAATTTGTATTAATATATTTTTATATTTTATATTTTTTAATTTTTTTTATAAAAAATTAATACATTTTATATGTTGAAAAAATAATTTAAAATATTAAATATTATTATTTTATTAAAATATATTTATTTATTAGTATAAAAATAAAATAATACTTGTAGTAAGAAAGGAGGTGTTTTTTTTAAAAAAAATTATTTTAGTGAAGGGTGAGATAATTTTAAAAATTTGATTCAATTTTTTCTAAAAATATAAATATATTTATTTTTTGTAGTTTTTTTTTAAAAAATATTATTTTTATAGGTGTTTTTATCAATGTTCCTTTAATAAATTAGTTAATATATTAAATCTCTATCATACTCATATTTAATATTATTTATTAAAAGAGCATAGTAAAAAAATACATTTAAATTTATATTTTTAATAAAAATAAATATTTTTTCTTAATTAAGTAAAATAGAAAAAGTACTTATGATAGAAAGAGTATGATATAAAACTGTATTTGATATACGTTTGAAAATGCATTTTATTTTTTTTTTAAAAAGCTCGACTCTCGGAAATACGTTTTTGAGGATCGAACTCCTGTCCTCCCGTAAGAGTAACAACAGGTGGTCCGCTGGGCTAACTCCAGCGGATTTTGAAAATGCCGTTTATATATTACAATAAATTACATTATATTACAATACATTTTTTAAAAAGATAAATAATTATTTAATTGAACTTAAATACAAAAGAGTGCAAATTATAAACAAAATAATATAAGGAGTTAGCAATTTACTCAGCTTTTTAAAATAAAAAGGGCAGCTCGGTGCACGAATGCTCCCGCAATGAGCGGGGTCCGAGAAAGGGTCGGACCTAATAAGTCTTTGTACGCGGTCTTCCCTTATAATTAATTGCAAAAGGCCGTTTCCACGACTCGAACCTATGACCTCAGGTCACACGGCGACAACACTTACCGTTACTCCAAGACTCTCCTTCTACTCAGCTTTTTAAAATAAATAATTTTATTTTATTTTACTTGTTTTGTGCGTGTAGAACATTTGTTCAAAATAAGTAAATTGTTTAGAGCATCTTTATAAAATAAAGAAAATATGCATTAATATTTTAGATTAGAAAATAGAGGAAATAACTATGTTTAAATAATTAATAGTAATTGGTAAATTAAATTGATATAAAATTTAACATTCCATGATATTAAGACAGTAGAAATTCTTCTGATAAAAAAAAACAGTAGAAACACTTTGTTTATTAAATACACGTTAAATATTATAAACAAAACGTTGAAATTTTAATCATTTGTATTAAAAAAATTGAACATAATTTTTTAAAAAATTTTAATTTTATCCCTAAATTAAATCGAAATTTTAATAATAGGGAAGATGTTCTTGTCATGGGTCGGACATGAAATTATTGCTTATTTGTAGAGTAATTATATTATGAAACCGTTGTATTACAACAAGTCAATGTGTTATCAACCGTTATATTGCCACATGTTGATAACACATTAGCTTGTTGTAATACAACGGTTTCATAATGTAATTACTCTTATTTGTGGGGCATTATTTCACATGGGACCCTAATTTAAGGCTAGAATTGAGGAAAATTGCGTTCCTGAATCCTTATCACATTTTATAATTTTTTCATCTTTTTTTAAAGATATTTTCATCATATAATAAATTTATTATAAATTTATAAAAATTATTATGTATATAATAAAATTATAATAAATTATATAAATTTAATAAATTTATAAGTTAATTATCTGATAAATTTTATATTTATTTTTTTATAATTTTTTTAAAAAAATATAGAATTAATTGTGGTAAATGATCATCTCTGCATTACAAAAATTCTTCTTCTTCTTCTTCTTCTTTTTTGTCTTCATGCTCTCGTCATTAATTAGGAAAAACATTAAAATTAATTTTTTGGAAACAAATATGAGTTTAAAATTATTATTTCTTTAAATATTTAATGAGAATCAAGTTAAAATTTATATTTTTGTCTTTATTTCAAAGTTTGAAATTTTTAATTAGATTGTACAAAAATTTTAACAATATTTTATCTTTTTAACAATCATATGAAAAATGCATGAACATTAAAGATTATGTTATGGGCATATGTCACAATATTAAAAAAAATGTAACATATTGAAAAAAAAATGTAAAATATAAATTTATTTTCCATTAAGTTCTTGAAATGATAATATTTATTATAAAAAAAACTATTAATTTTTTTAGAAAATTATTTATTAAAATTTCCAAAATGATCTAGTTTCATCTATGAAACTAGTTCGAAAATCAAACTGAAATTCAGCTTATTTAATTTATTGAATAAATTTTTAGTGGGTTGATCTCTGAAAAAACTGTCTGATGGCTCAACTAATTGACAGTCTTCTTTTAGGAGCTAAGCATTTGATAAATTATAAAAAAAATAATTTTAATTCATAGTCGTAAGATAAGTAATATTTTATTATTATTATTATTATTATTATTATTATTATTATTATTATTATTTCAAGCGTTATATCAAAATTAAATTAATTTTATCTGAATTTATAATTTTATCTGAATAATCAGCAACCTAAGGATATGTATAAAAAAATTATAATGACATATTGAAAATCATTATAAGAACAATTTAAAATTTCTTCTCCTCTGTTGAATACATATCTATATACTAATATTACAACTAAAGCTAAATTAGGATAATGCAATTTCAGACAAGTGTTTAGGTTCATTGACTTGAAAAATATTTAATTGATAAATTTAAAAATATTTTTAATAAGTTTTAAAACTTTTAATTGAAAATGGGAGAAATTTTTTAAACAATTCAAAATTTTAACTTAGCTTAAAATTTGCAAATTGAAGAAGAAAATAATAAAAGGAAGAAAAAGTAAAAATTTTTAACTTTTCAGTATTTACTATAAAACAAATTGGAGTAGCGACAAAATTTTAAAATTTATTTTAGTTACAGGCTTCTACTAGATTGGACTAATTAATAGTGAGCAATTTTTAACTTTAAGAATTATTTTATTTTATTTGAAAGAAAGATATAAAATTATTAAAATTATTAATTAGCACAAAATTGAATAAATTATTTTGTATGAAATAAATTGAATGATAGAAAAATGAGAATTTTAATTTATATTATAACTAAATATGAGAAATTATGAATTTAAACGATTTTTATTTCATATTTTATTAACTAATTAAATTTGAAAAAACTCAGATAGGATTCTATGTAAATCAATGATTCAATTAACTAAATTCTAAATTAAAATGATAATGTGGTATAAGTTTCAACCACTAATTGATAGCAAAAAAAAGTCTATTTTATTTTATTTTTAGTGCAGTGAAATTAAAAGGTAAATTTTTAAAAATCAAAATAAAATTGATAGAATTGAAAATTTAAGATAAAATTACAAAAAGTAAAAAATATATTTTAAATTGTGAAAAATTTAAAAAAAAATGGACAAAATTAAGATTATTTTTCTTAAAAGATTGAAAAATGCTTATTATTTCATCTATATAGTGGACCTTACTTTATTTTTCAACACAAAAAAAAAAAAAATCATGTTTTCACCATGAAAAGCTTCACTGTGTGTGAAAGGCTTTGTTGGGTAAATGGCCAACGCCAGATCAGAAATAATTATTATTAGAATGCTGGAATTATGAAATAAACAAAGAATATGCTAAAAAGCTGAGAATTTCAAAAGCAAATTCAGAAACTACAAAAGTTTGTTCAGTGATAAGACATTTCTAAATTTATTTTTTTTATAAATTTATAATTTCTAAGTATTATTTAGCATGCTTATAATAATTATTGTATTATATATTAATATATTTAGTACGTAAAGTACTCTTCTTTTAAAAGGCTCCGACGAAGGGTTAACTTTTACTCTGAACAATTACTAGCTGTTGGTCCAATCATATTAAAGCACATTAGGTATCCTAAGGTTATTAGAATTTTTTTTTAGGTAAAAGGATATTGGAAATTTATTATCTGATTTCAGAGGAAATGAATTATATAAATTTATAAAAAATATTAAAAAATTTGTACATTTTTTGAACAAACAAATTTTAAATTAAAATTAAAGAGATCATTTTTTATATTAGTGGCTTAAATATTTTATATTTATTTAATATAGGACTTTATTTCTATATATATTCTTATTAGTCATTGTTAGACAAATTATCTCAATTTTGATCCTTGACAACTCAAATGGATGATCTATTTAACTTGTGTTTGAGAAATCTTGTTGCAGGATTAGGTTGCTTCAATTAAAGGTGAACAGAACAAGTATAGCGGTCGCACCTCACCTAAATACGACCGCTCCATGCAATTACAGAATGAAACCTTGTCACAGTAGGTTTCGCGGTCAGAAGTTCGACCATAGTCGCGACCGCGCCTACAGAAAGGTGACCGTCCAAAATACTTGCCCGACCGCTACTGAAGGAACTTAAATCATTACAATCACAGTAAGGTTCGCGGTGACAAGAATGGTGAATGATTCGACCTCGCTTACCACAGTAGCGACCGCCCCAGTCAGAGTCGCGACCGCCCAACAATTCAAGAAGAAATTGCTCAAAGAGACAGTAGTGTTCGCGTTCTCAGGTGCGTCCAGAAGTTCGACGCGAGAATGTGAGTTCGACCGCGAAAACCTACCAAGGGCGACCGCGAAGATTCAAATTATGGCGGACATCTCTTTTGCTCTGTCAGAAAGTGACACGTGACATGACCGTTATAAACCCACTTCAATATTCAAAAAGGGCGACCGCACCTCTGCTTGGCGCGACCGTCCCGACAAACACAGCATGGGCAAGAAACGGTCCGACAAACACATCATGGGCAAGATTCCAGCTGCAGAGCACTAAAATTCGACCGTTGAAGTTTTTCAAAAGTAGCGACCGTCCCTTGTTAAAAGGACGACCGCGTGAAGCATGAGCGCGACCATCCTTGTATGAAGGGCGACCGCGAAGTGCTTCGGATAGTTTAAGTAAAGAAGGTCTAATCTGCCAAGACTTTATTCTCAACATCAATAACGACTAGTAAGACCACATTGGCTATAAATACAAAGTTTCTATGAGAAAACAAAAAAGAGACAACATTGAGAAAAGATTTTCATAGCCAAGCAACAAATTTTCTTTTACTTAAACTTGTATTTGAATTGTTATGAATGTTAGGTGTTAGCATTGAAAACACCATTGTATAAGTTTGAGTGTAAGCTAGGGAAACACTTGGGTTGTGAGAGTAAGCCTTGTAAAACTCTTGTTAGGTTGTGAGAGTGAGCCTTGTAAAACTCTTGTTTGGGTTGTAAGTGTGAGCCTAAGAAAAACGCTTGTAAAGTTGGAAGTGAGCTTGTGAAAACTTCAAAGACTAGTGGAACCTTAACAAGTTGTTAAGGAAGTGGATGTAGGATTGAAGTAAATCCGAACCACTATAAATCTTGTGTGTTCTTTCTTTCTTTCATTACTCAACCAACTCTCTATTCCGCATTTCTTGTTTGTTGAGTTTTTTTAAAATTGTCATTATTTCTTGAGGAAACCAATTCACCCCCCCTCTTGGTTGCCATCTTGGGACAACAATTGGTATCAGAGCCTTGAGATTTCTTGAACTTAATTGTGAAATCTGATCCACAATGGCAACTTCTTCTTCATCAAGCTCTCATGGAAATCTTAACTCTATTCTTAGACCCTACTTTGATGGAACGGATTACTCATACTGGAAACACAAAATGTATTTGTTTCTATATAGTGAAGGGATTGAACTATGGGATTTCGTGGAAAATGAGTGGAAATCTCCCACTCATGAAGTTGACGGTATTCAAGTTCCACTTCCCAAAGCTCAATGGTCAACTAGCAATATCAGAGATCGATTCAAGAACAATAGAGCTGCTTCCATCTTGATGAACTCCATTTCAAGAGAAGAAGGTGGAAGAGTTCAACATTTAACTTGTGCACATTGCATTTGGAAAACACTTGAAAACTACCATGAAGGTACAACTCAGGTAAGATTTACCAAGAAACAAATGCATGTTCGTGAGTATGAGCTATTCAAGATGAAACCAAATGAAAATGTCACCGACATGACCAATCACTTACTTGCAATTGTCAATGAACTAAAAAAGTATGGCAAGGTATATGATCAAGGTGATGTAAACAGTAAAATCTTGAGAGCCCTAAGAGCTAGAAAGAACTTTGAATCCAAAGTATCATCCATAGAAGAAGCTCATGATCTCAGCACATTGAGAACCGACGAGCTAGTTGGTAAATTACTCACTTTTGAGCTGCACAGTGAAAAAGAAGAAGATCAAGGTGAGAAAGAAAAGAGAAAACCAATTGCACTCAAAGCAATCAAAGAAGCTGAGAGCTCAAGCAATGAAGATATTGATGATGAAGATGAAATGGCTATGTTCTCAAAAAGAATGATTGAATGGAAAAGGAAGAAAAGATTACAAGCAAACAAAGGTACACCTCCTAAATTCTCCTTCAAAGATAAAGAAAAGAAAAATGAGGTGAAGTGCTATGAATGTGGAAAAACTGGTCACATCAAATCGGATTGCTACAAATTGAAGAACAAAAGGAAATGGGATAAAGAAAAGAAAAAGTCTCTCAAAGCCACATGGGATGACTCTTCCTCAAGTGAAGAAGAAGAAGAGGAAGGAATTGCAAATCTTTGTCTCATGGCTATTGAAGATGACTCCAATGAGGTAAGTACTCAATCCTTTGATCTTGTAGCACATGATGACATAAATGATATAGATGATAGTGACTTGATTGAGCACATGAATTCTAAAATAGAAAAATATTTCTCTAAAATGATGCTCTATAAAGAGAAAAACTCTAAGTTAGAAAAGGATTTTATATGCTTAAAGAACTCTACCTTAGAATTGAAAACCTCAAATGAACACTTAATGAATACAATAGGAGAATTAAATAAAAGCTCACATGACTTAAAAAGGGGATTAAAGAGAATGAGGCATTGAAGCATGAACTAAAAGAACTAAAAGAATCAATTTCCAGATTTCATAAAGGAAAGGAAGCATTGAACACATTAATTAATAATCAAAGATCACCTTCCTTGAAATATGGATTAGGATTCAATGGCTCAACCAACATTGCACCTAGCAAACCAACATTTGTGAAAGCATCTACAACTAAAATTTCTGATGTTCATATCAAAGATGCTTGCACCAAGTCTAAAAGAACTTCTTATGGTTCACTAGGAGATAAAGCCAAAAATAATTATGCATTGTTGTTCACTAAACTTGTACAAAAGAAATCACATACTTGTAGTTGTATGTATAATGCAAAAAGAAAAATGCAGAAGCATAGGATACCATGGCAATGCACATATTGCATGAAATTTGGTCACAAAAATTTCTATTGTTATATAAGAAAAGCTCATCTCAATTTAGAAGGGACTCTTTCTACTAACCATCAAGGACCCAACTATATGTGGGTACCTAAAAGAAGATGATCACAATTGTCTTGCAGGTATGCCTAAAATCTACTACCAATGAAAGCACATGGCTTGTGGATAGTGGATGCTCAAGGCATATGACTGGAAATGCAAAGCTCTTTACAAGTATTACCTATAAACATGGAGGTAACGTAACTTTTGGAAACAATGCTAAAGGTAAAATTCTTGGTGTTGGCTCCATTGGTTCTATTGGTAAGGATTTAATTGAAGATGTATGGCTTGTTGATGGTTTGAAACATAACTTGCTAAGTGTTAGTCAACTTTGTGATAAAGCATACTTTGTCAAGTTTGATTCCAAGGAATGCAAAATCATAAATTCAAATGATGTTATCATATTTAAGGGCACTAGAACAAACAACACTTACAATGTTAGCATACATTCAAATCATACATGTTTAATGTCCACTAATAATGATGCATGGTTATGGCATAGAAGACTAGGACATGCTGGTATGGATCAATTGAAATATATTTGTAATGAGAACTTAGTTGATGGCTTACCTAAGATAAAATATGATAAAGATAGAATTTGTGAACCTTGTCAACATGGTAAGCAACATAAAAGCTCATTTAAATCAAAGAGTGTTATAAGTACCTCTAGACCTTTAGAGCTCATTCATTTAGACTTGTTTGGACCAAATAGAGTTACAAGCTTAGGAGGCAAATCATATGCATTTGTTCTTGTTGATGACTACTCTAGATTCACATGGGTTAATTTCTTAGCTCAAAAGAATGAAGCCTTTAATTACTTCAAAACCTTTGCAAAAAGAGTTCAAAATGAAAAAGGATATGTGATCACATCTATTAGAAGTGATCATGGCAAAGAATTTGAAAATGAAAACTTTGAAAACTTTTGCAATGAACTTGGCATTTCACACAATTTTTCTGCTCCTAAAACTCCACAGCAAAATGGTGTAGTTGAAAGGAAAAATAGAACTTTAATCGAAATGGCTAGAACAATGCTCAATGAATATGATTTACCATCTTATTTTTGGGCGGAAGCCGTTAATACAGCTTGTTACATTGCAAATCGTGTTTATAAAAGGCATTTAACTAATAAAACTTCTTATGAGCTATGGAATGGAAGAATGCCCAGAATTGGATATTTTAGAGTATTTGGATGCAAATGCTTCATATTGAATACCAAGGATAATCTTGGAAAATTCTCATCCAAATCAGATGAAGGCATATTCTTAGGATATTCATCATATAGCAAAGCATATAGAGTATTTAACATGAAAACTCTAGTTATAGAAGAATCAATGCATGTTGTATTTGATGAATCATCTAAACTTGATCAAAAGAAAGGTATTACTTTCAATGACCCTGCAGGTACTCTTGAACCTCTTGAATCTATTGATGCTCCAAAGATCAATCAACTTGAAGATAAGACTCAAGATCTACCTAAGGATTGGCAATACAAGAAATATCATCCAAAGGAACTCATCATTGGAGAAACATCAAAGGGAGTAACTACTAGATCTAAAATTAATCATGTTGATGTTAATGTTGCTTTTGTTTCTCAAATTGAACCAAAAACTATTGAGGAAGCTTTAAATGATGAAAATTGGATAACTGCAATGCAAGATGAACTTAATCAATTTGAAAGAAATAATGTTTGGCAACTTACTCCTAGACCTTAGATCATTCTATAATAGGATGCAAATGGGTTTATAGGAATAAGCTTGATGAAAATGGTCACATTATTAGAAATAAAGCAAGATTGGTAGCCAAAGGTTATAATCAAGAAGAAGGTATTGACTATGATGAAACCTTTGCCCCCGTAGCCAGATTAGAAGCTATTAGAATATTACTTGCTTTTGCATGTCATATGAATTTTAAGCTTTATCAAATGGATGTTAAAAGTGCATTTCTAAACGGACTCATAAATGAAGAAGTTTATGTTGAACAACCTCCTGGTTTTGAAAACTACAAATTTCCTGATCATGTTTTCAAACTTACCAAAGCTTTATATGGATTGAAACAAGCACCTAGAGCCTGGTATGATAAACTTAGTGCATATTTGCTTGAAAATGGTTTTTCAAAAGGAAAAGTAGACACAACTCTTTTTGTTAAAAAGGATAAGCACAACATTTTGATTGTACAAATTTATGTGGATGACATAATATTTGGAGCTACTAATGAAGCCTTGTGCAAAGAATTTGCTTCTTGTGTGACTAGGGAATTTGAAATGAGCATGATGGGTGAACTCAAGTTTTTTCTTGGACTGCAAGTCAAGCAATGTAAAGATGGGATCTTCATCAACCAATCCAAATATACAAAAGAACTCATCAAGAAATTTGGAATGGATGGCTGCAAAACTAGCAAAACTCCTATGAGCACATCATTGAAATTAGGTAAAGATGATAATGGTAAAGCAGTAGATGAGAAGAAATATCGAGGTATCATCGGATCACTACTTTACTTAACTGCTTCTAGGCCTGATATAATGTATAGTGTATGTCTTTGTGCTAGATTTCAAACTAGTCCTAAAGAATCACACTTGAATGCCACTAAGAGAATCTTGAAATATTTGAGTGGTACAATACATTTAGGACTTTGGTATCCTAAAAACACATCATTTCATATTATAGGATTTTCAGATGCAGATTATGCTGGTAGTATATTAGATAGGAAGAGCACAACAGGAGCATGTCACTTTCTTGGTAATTGTCTAGTTTCTTGGAATAGTAAGAAACAAGCATCGGTTGCTTTATCCACAACGGAAGCTGAATATGTTGCAGCATGTTTTTGTTGCACACAAGTATTATGGATGAAACAACAATTGCTTGACTATGGTAAAGTGTTTAACAATATCTCCATTAAATGTGACAACACTAGTGCTATCAATTTGTCTAAAAATCCTATCCAACATTCTAGATCCAAGCATATAGATATTAGACATCATTTCTTGAGGGAAAATGTACAAAATCAGAATATAATCTTAGAATTTATAGATACAGAAAATCAACTTGCTGATGTCTTTACAAAACCCTTGAATGAAGATAGACTTAACTTCATCAAACTCAATTTAGGAATGATTGATGGAATCACATTGAGCTAATTAAAATTTTTTGCCTTACAATAAAGTTTCTATGTGCATGAAATTAATTTTTCTTAACATACTTGGAATATCTTTCATCTTTCCTTGAATCTTTCATTTTTAAGTCTGTTGCGGTCGCTCCAGTATCCCTTCGCAATCGCTACTTCGTCTGCTAGTTTCATTCAATAAAAATCTCTGTGCGCGGTCGAGAACATTTGTGCGCGACCGCACCAATTTGAATAGTTTCGACCGTTACAGACAGTTTCTTCCCTCGCGAGCGTACCTATCTTACTAATGGTCGCTAGACCCCATTTCGCGATCGCACCTTATTAAATCTGCGACCGCACCCTGTACACTCTGCTCGAAAATTTATAACCGTTGGCTGTGTGACAGGTCGCAACTCTTCATTTTCAACAGTCATAAATGGCTATTTTCTTAATTCCATCTATTTAAGAGTGTGTTACAACAGTTTATTTGATATTTTGACTATCAAAGCACACAAACCTCCCTCTGAAACCCTAAAAACCTCTCAATCTCATCTGTTTCTCAATCACTCTCTGTTTTTCAGATTACTCCTACTCCTTCTGTTTTCAATGGCTCCCAAAAGAAAAACCACCTCCAAAATTAAAGGTCAAGCCAAGAGAGTTCCAGGAATCACCATTAGAGAACCTATTGTTGAACCTCCATCTCCACCACAGTCAAAAAGGGGTGAGAAAATTCACAAACCTCATCACCAAACCTCTGAAGAAGACATTAGGTATGCCATGCTTAAGAAAAAGAAAGTTGAAGGCACCAAATCTCCTTTTGGTGGGATGCTTTCTGCACTGGGCATCAAGGACGAAATTGAGAGATTGTTGGATGTCCTTGGATGGGAAAAATTTGTCTTTCCAGAAGAGGTAGGCTACTCCAGTCTTAGCAAAGAATTTCTGATGTCTCTTCAAATAAAAAAGAGTGCAAACTCTGCTCTAGGTTGGTACGGGGTAAGGTTTAAGCTTTTTGATCATTATCAATCCTTAACCCTAGAAGATTTTGGCAGCATTTGGAACTTCCCTTCTGAAGGTATAACCTCTTACAATGACCAAATCTTCTCAAACCAAACCCTTTCTGATTTCTGGCGAGAAATTTCCATTGAAACTTCTTTTGAAAAGGAATCCAAAGCCAGACATATCAAATCTCTCACCCACTGGATGCTCCATAGGATCATTACCTACACCATCCACCAAAGAGCTGATGGGAATGAGAAAGTCACCAAAAGAGACCTCATCTTTCTGTATGCTTTCACCCACAACATCAAAATAAACACCACCAAGTTCTTGATTGATACCTTTTATCATCATGTTGTTACAAGAACTGGTACCTTCTTCCTATCCTCTCAAGTTACTCAAATAGCTAGGCACCTAAACCTTCTGAATAATTTAAACTTAGCTACTTTGAGAAACCCTTTCACTCTAGCCTCTAGTGCTATAACAATAGATTACTTAGAGCATGCTGGATGTGTAAGGAAGATTGAAGGATCTTATGTATACTCCTTTGGCAAGAAAGGTGTTATGGACAAACAAAAGAAAAGGCCAAGGTATACAATTGAGGGAGAGGGAGATTCTATAGAAGTTGCTGTGGAATTACCCCCAAAAGCAACTTCATCAAAAGCTGCTCAAGAAACTGCTTCATCCTCCACACAACTCATCCTCCAAGCTATCAAGACTCTCTCCAGGAACCTTTCTAAGTTCAAGAAAAGTGTCTCCAAGAGATTCCAGCACTTGAACAAGAGAATAGACCTTATATCCCACATGCACCATGATCTTTATGACATGCAAGGCAAATTGGACTTGCCTTAATGCAACCTTGAAGATTGGGATATAAGTAATTACACCCAAAGCATTGCTGAAGAAGAAGAGTCCATTAACACTAGCTCTGCCTCTGTTGCACCTCAAGATAAAGGGAAAGCTCCTTTAGTTGAAGAAGAGTTAGATGTAGATGATGACTCAGAATAGCTTAGCTTTAGTTTGTTTTTTGCATTTTCATATGTTTGCTGCTTTGCTTTCTGTCTTGTACTTTCCTCCACTTTAATATATATAATGTTTATATTCCCTTTCATTGTTTTGTTACATGATTTTGCTTAACATTTGTTTCATTTTGCCTATGACAATGGGGGAGAAAATACCAAAATGGAATGAAAATACAATAATGGGAAAACAAGAACAATAATGAAAATTTGTTGAACATTTGCAAATAAGGGAAAAATGTTTATGGGGGAGAAATGTTTGCATCAAACAATAACATTTGCACCAAGATAAACTACTAAATCACAAATGCTCTTAACCATGATTGTTGCATATGTTAAGGGGGAGCATTTTAGACTTATTATTTCTCTCATCATTCCATTTGAATTGTCAAAGTCAAAATGGGGGAGATTGCTAGACAAATGATCTCAATTTTGATCCTTGACAACTCAAATGGATGATCTATTTAACTTGTGTTTGAGAAATCTTGTTGCAGGATTAGGTTGCTTCAATTAAAGGTGAACAGAACAAGTATAGCGGTCGCACCTCACCTAAATACGACTGCTCCATGCAATTACAGAATGAAACCTTGTCACAGTAGGTTTCGCGGTCAGAAGTTCGACCATAGTCGCGACCGCGCCTACAGAAAGGTGACCGTCCAAAATACTTGCCCGACCGCTACTGAAGGAACTTAAATCATTACAATCACAGTAAGGTTCGCGGTGACAAGAACGGTGAATGATTCGACCTCGCTTACCACAGTAGCGACCGCCCCAGTCAGAGTCGCGACCGCCCAACAATTCAAGAAGAAATTGCTCAAAGAGACAGTAGTGTTCGCGTTCTCAGGTGCGTCCAGAAGTTCGACGCGAGAATGTGAGTTCGACCGCGAAAACCTACCAAGGGCGACCGCGAAGATTCAAATTATGGCGGACATCTCTTTTGCTCTGTCAGAAAGTGACACGTGACATGACCGTTGTAAACCCACTTCAATATTCAAAAAGGGCGACCGCACCTCTGCTTGGCGCGACCGTCCCGACAAACACAGCATGGGCAAGAAACGGTCCGACAAACACATCATGGGCAAGATTCCAGCTGCAGAGCACTAAAATTCGACCGTTGAAGTTTTTCAAAAGTAGCGACCGTCCCTTGTTAAAAGGACGACCGCGTGAAGCATGAGCGCGACCATCCTTGTATGAAGGGCGACCGCGAAGTGCTTCGGATAGTTTAAGTAAAGAAGGTCTAATCTGCCAAGACTTTATTCTCAACATCAATAACGACTAGTAAGACCACATTGGCTATAAATACAAAGTTTCTATGAGAAAACAAAAAAGAGACAACATTGAGAAAAGATTTTCATAGCCAAGCAACAAATTTTCTTTTACTTAAACTTGTATTTGAATTGTTATGAATGTTAGGTGTTAGCATTGAAAACACCATTGTATAAGTTTGAGTGTAAGCTAGGGAAACACTTGGGTTGTGAGAGTAAGCCTTGTAAAACTCTTGTTAGGTTGTGAGAGTGAGCCTTGTAAAACTCTTGTTTGGGTTGTAAGTGTGAGCCTAAGAAAAACGCTTGTAAAGTTGGAAGTGAGCTTGTGAAAACTTCAAAGACTAGTGGAACCTTAACAAGTTGTTAAGGAAGTGGATGTAGGATTGAAGTAAATCCGAACCACTATAAATCTTGTGTGTTCTTTCTTTCTTCCATTACTCAACCAACTCTCTATTCCGCATTTCTTGTTTGTTGAGTTTTTTTAAAATTGTCATTATTTCTTGAGGAAACCAATTCACCCCCCCTCTTGGTTGCCATCTTGGGACAACAGTCATCTCAAATGGGAATTAGATTAAGATATTTTTTAATAAGTCTAATTGACATTTGCAATCTTATAATATGGATTAGGTTAATAGAATTTTTAAAATTAGGGGTTGATGAACAAAATTGGATAATAAAATTATTGATTTAAATTAAATCTTATCTTTAAAACATAAGGTACAAAATAGAAAAAAAATAATTTATAAATTTTTAATAAATTTATTTATAATATAAATCAAATCACTTCTATATTTATTTTTTCCAAATAAAGTGTTAAAATATTTAAAATATAGCTTTAAAGGTTCACATTTCATTTTATTTGATAAAAAAGTTACGATCTTGTTAATATGGTATATAATTTTTTCTTCCTGAATCCATTAGTTTCAATGTTAGTGATTTAGTTTTAATTTGAATAAAGAAATATACTTAAAGGTGAAATATCATTTTATCATTAAATAAATAATAAAATAAAATAAAATATTTTTAATAATATCAACTTTATTAAGTCTTACTTTTAAATTAATTAAAATCAGTTATATAAATTTTATTTTTTCACTTTAAGCATTGTGTATTCCATTTTCAAAAAGAGAGATGATAATAAAATTATTAACTATTTTTATATTTCATCACCTTTAATTTATATTAACTTGTGAATTTAATTGATATTTTACAATCATATAAAATTCTTGTCGCACTTAATTTCTTCATCCAATATGTTTTAATCATATGGCTTAAATTCTTTTTACAATTACATCTAAATTAAAATTAAAATATAATAAATTAATGTACTTAAACTAAAAATTAAAAATGTAACAATATAAAATTGAAATTAACTGCGATTCATCCTATGATTATATATAACAATTTAAAAAGTAAAAAATATTAAACTAATAATTTCGAAATTAAGTTTCATGAAGTTATTTATATATATAAAGTAACAAAATAATAAATTCTGAAAAAAAATGAAACCACAAGGTGCGAAGGAATAAAAAAGATCTGTGTTGCATCCAAATTTTATAGTAATTATGTTAGAAGCTTTCACTAGCATTAAGCAAGTACACAAATTCCAATAATATTACAGGTTAATACGACCTAGAATGTCGCGTCTAACTGTCTTCGACAACTCAACTGGGAAAACTTTGACGAGAAACTTAACAAAAATGATAGAAAGTGGTCTCCAATTAACGATAGGTACATTTAGCGATGGTATTTAGCGATGGTACGTTCCTCATTAACATCGCATCTAACAGTCGTCAAAGTTAGGTAAATTTAGCGATGGTACGTTCCTCATTAAAGGAAGAAAAATTTTGAGAGTTCGACAATGAAATCTTCGACAAAGTAATGATAGAAAGTGGTCAACAGTCATGTTTTCGGTTGCTAATTATTAATATACAATTTATTAATTGACAAATTAAAGGTTTTAAGTTGTAATATATTATATGTGAATATAATTAACAAAAATATCAAATTCATGCAAATTTAATATTATATAAATTCATAAATAATATTTAAATATCAAATATTTAAATAAAATTCAAATAATGTTAATGCTCCAAAAAATTTAAATATGAAAAACTGCAAACTAATTCAATAAATCCAAGAATATTCACTGATCAAGAGGTGGGAGAAACAAAAGATGAGTCATCAATAGGCTGGATCTGGGTCGGTTGCTATGGGCCCTGCTGGAGTAGTGGTAATTGGTGGTTGAAGTAATCTTACATGTGTTGTATTTGCTGCATCATCTCACCCTGCATCTATGTCCGTATTTGCCCCATTTCTTGATCGAACTGGAATTGTAACTCATGTCTAATTTCATGCATCGATTGCATATGTTGGCTAGAAGATGAAGTCTTAGTGAAGGAGGTGGTGCTAGATCCATAGTAGACAAAAATTTGTGATCCCAATTTGCACACTTGGCTCCTTAAAGATCCACCAACATAATAAAAAAATAGACTTGACTCATTGTGAGCGGAGATTTTTGCTCACTCCTGTTGAAATGATTCTTGAGACTTCGGCACTGTTAGACTCAGAATCTTAGAAAACACGGCTTAAACCCGAAAAAAATAGAGTTTCTACCCGGACAGACCGAAAAAAAAGAAAGAGGTGAATGACTCAATTTCTAAGGAATTTTCAACCCCATATTGAGTTTGAAAAGTTGAGTATGCATGGGGAAGGTGAAAAGTGACCCAACACCCCCATAATGCCCAGTTTATTGAAACCGACCTCCTTTTTAAGTCTATATATTATAAAATTCTTAAATATTATGATATTATCCATACTACATGTGAACATTAAAATAAATAATCATTGCATTAAAACTAAACTAAGTTCAAACAAAATAACAAATAGGTGTCTATCCATGGATGAAAATATACATTTATAAGTGTCTAATGTCTAAAAGAAAATAAAATAGGACACCCACCAAAAGATAAAAATGTGTCCCTTACAATCGTCCCAATAGTCTTAAAATAAATTAAATTATAAAAATAAATAAATTAAACTAATAAGGTACCCATGAGTGAAAACATGTAACACTCATTCCCGGCCTACATGTGTAAGCCGAGTAGAGGCGCCACAATATCCTAATGTTGCTACCAATTTTATTTAGTCAAATTTTAGTTCCGATTTTACAGAAATTTTGCCAGAGTTTTCCCTATAAATGGTGATCCCAAGTGTCGACAAAACTGATTTTTCTTATTTTTGAAAAATATTTTATTTCACAATTCAACTCAAGCACACTCCCAATAATCCACCCTTATAACCTCAACTACAATCCTGCAAGAAAAGTTCACACTTCTATATCATTTCTCAAGATTACATATCATTTGCTAAGTTTCATTACCATACCACTGTTTATTCTCTTGTTACATACACCATAATACTTAATATGTTAACAAACCTTTACAATAGATATAACGCACATGCCATACTACTATTTTATGTCAAAAGTTCTATCCTAATCACCGTCGAGCTGATGCGAGCCGCTGCAGAAATGCTGATCTTCTATACACTACCTGCGAGTTAGACATATAACTCGCTGAGCAACTTATTGCCCAGTGGGTACTTTAACCATTGCCATACAATGTCTACTTAATATCACATATAAAAGTAGAATACTGCATAATTAAACTATTTTCATACAATCATCATATTTATATTTTCTAATTAAGTTAAGATTCACATTCTGTATGTAAACAACATGTAATATAACTTCATTATAATTACGAGTTAATCTGCTCCACTCGATAATTATGAATACACCGATCTCGAAATGAGGCCTCATATAGAGTTACGTGTGGTCTTGACCTCACACGAATAATTGTCATGGTCTTGGTCTCACACGATATAGAATAATTGTCGTGGTCTTTGTCTCACACGACTAGTTGCCATGATCTTGACCTCACACGATATAACCTCGTGGTCTTGGTCTCACACGACTAGTCGCCATGATCTTGACCTCACACGATATAACCGCGCGCGCGTAAGTGATATCCCGACCGAAGCCGTTAAGACAGTACTGCCGGTAGGATGGCATGCCAAACCCCCATTCCAGACCGGTTTTACCCATTTACCGAGTAGAGCATAAATAACATTTCATATATACCTATTCACTTCGTATATATACCACATATTCTCCATGTATATACAATATATATTTACACAAATATCACATATACTCACATATGTATCATATGTATTCACATATTTTCCATCTTAATTTATTCTTCATATCATAATTAAACTCAATAGTAAAAATAAAATGATAAAACACCCACACCAAGTTTTTGACCAAGTTAATAATGAAAAATTTCCATATGAACAATAAACTCTAGTTCTTAACCCAACTTGATCCTTGTTTTAGAAAATTTGTATAAAATAATCCACTTGGCTAAAAACTCTAAAATTTTTACAGAATTTAGTTTTGCATCTTAAAATCATTCATTTAAAATTTCAGATCAAACTGGACACAAAATCTTGGTCAAGTAGTTCACCCAACCAGACTGCTCCAGTTGCCCTGCATCCTGGTAGCAGTTCTGAATTTTATAAATTCAGTAAATTAAATTCAATCAATGTGGTTCCAAATTATTTTTCTCAAATACTAGACTTATTAAACAACAACATATTCAAAATTCAACTCAAGATAATTTTTCTATATTTAATTAAAAATCATACAAGTCACAGCATTTTACTAATTGTAAAACAGAAAAATTTCAAAAGGAGTTCAATGGTTAAAGTGCCAAACCTTGCTCTTTAATTCCCTTTTGCTTTTCCTATTGTGGCCGAAATTTGTAAGTGGAAAAGAGAGATTTTGTTCTTCATATCATGATATATATATATATATAAGGGAAATGATGGTCACTTTTGGATGAATGAATGGTTTAAAGCCAAATGTTCACACTTTTCTCTTTCTTCTTTATTATAACTTTTAAATGTCCACTTTTCATTAGCCCAAATGTCTCCTACTTTTATTTATTTAAAAACCCAAGTCCTTCAACTTTCTTTTAATTATATTTTTGCCCCTCCACTATCTTGTGTTGAAATATCTATGGTCTAAGGTGTGAAAAGACCAAAATACCCTCTGGCGATTGTTTGTTCGTAACTTTTAACCCGTACAATTGCACGAGGCAAACTACGTATAGTTTTGATCTTCTCAACCTATACTTTCTATTTTTAAGGTCTATTTTAGGTTTCCAAGTTGTTTTAAAAAAATTACCAATAATCCCTCGACTTTTTACAAAATTTCCTTTAGGTCCTTTCTTTGCTCGGGTGTTGCCCGGGCCCCGTTTCTACTGACAATCGTTTCATATTCAACCCCATTAACTTCCTCTACTCACTCTTGTGTTTATTTTCTACTTCAGATTCATGTATAATGACCAAAATGTCCCTAGTCAAAATCTCCTATATCTCCTAAACCGTGCGTTTTCTGGAAAAACCGTTACGCGTAGTTGCGACCCAATTTTTCTCTACTTTCCATTTTTGGAATATGTTATGTGCACTATTAAGAACATCCAGTACAACTTTTGGAAATTACAGTCACCTCCCCAAAACTTTTGGAAATTACAGTCACCTCCCCAAAACTTTTGGAAATTACTCTTAGGTCCTTAGCCTTTTGAAAAATTACCTTTATGTCCCGTCAACTTCACGGGCCTCCTTTGCACACCGAATTTATTTTTGACTATCTCGAGCCTCTATTTGACCACTTATTTATGTCGTTCTTGCCTAATACTCAACTACCTAAACTTTGGGATGTGACAGTTCTACCTCCCTTAATTTAAGTTTCGCCCCGAAACTTGCTTGTTCATACATGTAAATACATTACTAGCCCTAGTCCTGGTCCATGGGCTTCCTCAACACCTATTGGTGCGGAGGCTTGGGATTCTGTCTCCTGTTCCATAGCTTGTTGCGTGTCTAGAGACATCCTACAATATAAAAATAATCAGCAGTCTGCACAGCTCGACATATAGCCTTTTTCCTATATGGCATGTACATTAGACTCAATAACTCATGCTTAATTATTCTCGACTCTTTCTTATTTCACAAACATAATTTCATATATAACTGTTTTACAAATACCATAAATACTACAGGGTATCCCGTTTTACGTTGGTAATGGCCACTCCCAACATAAAACGTATATCCTTCTATATTTTCCTCTTCCTATCTAAAGTCTTTCTAACTCACTTCATTTACTATCTCTCGATATCTAATTATCATACACTTTCCTATGTCTAACCGCCCAGGAACGGCTAAACCAATGCTTTGATACCACAAATTGTAACATCCCTTCCCGGCCTACATGTGTAAGCCGAGTAGAGGCGCCACACTATCCTAATGTTGCTACCAATTTTACTTAGTCAAATTTTAGTTCCGATTTTACAGAAATTTTGCCAGAGTTTCCCCTATAAATGGTGGTCCCAAGTGTCGACAAAACTGATTTTTCTTATTTTTGAAAAATATTTTATTTCACAATTCAACTCAAGCACACTCCCAATAATCCACCCTTATAACCTCAACTACAATCCTGCAAGAAAAGTTCACACTTCTATATCATTTCTTAAGATTACATATCATTTGCTAAGTTTCATTACCATACCACTGTTTATTCTCTTGTTACATACACCATAATACTTAATATGTTAACAAACCTTTACAATAGATATAACGTACATGCCATACTACTATTTTATGTCAAAAGTTCTATCCTAATCACCGTCGAGCTGATGCGAGCCGCTGCAGAAATGCCGATCTTCTATACACTACCTGCGAGTTAGACATATAACTCGCTGAGCAACTTATTGCCCAGTGGGTACTTTAACCATTGCCATACAATGTCTACTTAATATCACATATAAAAGTAGAATACTGCATAATTAAACTATTTTCATACAATCATCATATTTATATTTTCTAATTAAGTTAAGATTCACATTCTGTATGTAAACAACATGTAATATAACTTCATTATAATTACGAGTTAATCTGCTCCACTCGATAATTATGAATACACCGATCTCGAAATGAGGCCTCATATAGAGTTACGCGTGGTCTTGACCTCACACGAATAATTATCATGGTCTTGGTCTCACACGATATAGAATAACTGCGTGGTCTTGGTCTCACACGACTAGTTGTCATGATCTTGACCTCACACGATATAACCTCGTGGTCTTGGTCTCACACGACTAGTCGCCATGATCTTGACCTCACACGATATAACCGCGCGCGCGTAAGTGATATCCCGACCGAAGCCGTTAAGACAGTACTGCCGGTAGGATGGCATGCCAAACCCCCATTCCAGACCGGTTTTACCCATTTACCGAGTAGAGCATAAATAACATTTCATATATACCTATTCACTTCGTATATATACCACATATTCTCCATGTATATACAATATATATTTACACAAATATCACATATACTCACATATGTATCATATGTATTCACATATTTTCCATCTTAATTTATTCTTCATATCATAATTAAACTCAATAGTAAAAATAAAATGATAAAACACCCACACCAAGTTTTTGACCAAGTTAATAATGAAAAATTTCCATATGAACAATAAACTCTGGTTCTTAACCCAACTTGATCCTTGTTTTAGAAAATTTGTATAAAATAATCCACTTGGCTAAAAACTCTAAAATTTTTACAGAATTTAGTTTTGCATCTTAAAATCATTCATTTAAAATTTCAGATCAAACTGGACACAAAATCTTGGTCAAGTAGTTCACCCAACCAGACTGCTCCAGTTGCCCTGCATCCTGGTAGCAGTTCTGAATTTTATAAATTCCGTAAATTAAATTCAATCAATGTGGTTCCAAATTATTTTTCTCAAATACTAGACTTATTAAACAACAACATATCCAAAATTCAACTCAAGAGAATTTTTTTATATTTAATTAAAAATCATACAAGTCACAGCATTTTACTAATTGTAAAACAGAAAAATTTCAAAAGGAGTTCAATGGTTAAAGTGTCAAACCTTGCTCTTTAATTCCCTTTTGCTATTCCTATTGTGGCCGAAATTTGTAAGTGGAAAAGAAAGATTTTGTTCTTCATATCATGATATATATATATATATATAAGGGAAATGATGGTCACTTTTGGATGAATGAATGGTTTAAAGCCAAATGTTCACACTTTTCTCTTTCTTCTTTATTATAACTTTTAAATGTCCACTTTTCATTAGCCCAAATGTCTCCTACTTTTATTTATTTAAAAACCCAAGTCCTTCAACTTTCTTTTAATTATATTTTTGCCCCTCCACCATCTTGTGTTGAAATATCTATGGTCTAAGGTGTGAAAAGACCAAAATGCCCTCTGGCGATTGTTTGTTCGTAACTTTTAACCCGTACAATTGCACGAGGCAAACTACGTATAGTTTTGATCTTCTCAACCTATACTTTCTATTTTTAAGGTCTATTTTAGGTTTCCAAGTTGTTTTAAAAAAATTACCAATAATCCCTCGACTTTTTACAAAATTTCCTTTAGGTCCTTTCTTTGCTCGGGTGTTGCCCGGGCCCCGTTTCTACTGACAATCGTTTCATATTCAACCCCCTTAACTTCCTCTACTCACTCTTGTGTTTATTTTCTACTTCAGATTCATGTATAATGACCAAAATGTCCCTAGTCAAAATCTCCTATATCTCCTAAACCGTGCGTTTTCTGGAAAAACCGTTACGCGTAGTTGCGACCCAATTTTTCTCTACTTTCCATTTTTGGAATATGTTATGTGCACTATTAAGAACATCCAGTACAACTTTTGAAAATTACAGTCACCTCCCCAAAACTTTTGGAAATTACAGTCACCTCCCCAAAACTTTTGGAAATTACTCTTAGGTCCTTAGCCTTTTGAAAAATTACCTTTATGTCCCGTCAACTTCACGGGCCTCCTTTGCACACCGAATTTATTTTTGACTATCTCGAGCCTCTATTTGACCACTTATTTATGTCGTTCTTGCCTAATACTCAACTACCTAAACTTTGAGATGTGACAAAACATATCTTTTACAACATCAAAATCCAAATAAACGAATATAGTTTAATTAAATTAAATGAGCAATAAAATAATCAAAATATATCATCTATCATAAAGCATGTAATAAAAAATCAAATAATCCAATCTGGGTTTTAATATGAAATAAAGCATTAGATATACCAAATTAGAGTTTAATAAAAGAAAATTAGGGTTAATCACGAATACTTATAATCCATAAATAAATATTTACACCATTGACGTGGAGTCACGTATGGCTATCCCGCTAGCCGGTTAGCAGGCTGGGGTCAAGGGGGTAAAATTTATAAATTTTTATATTATTAAATTTCTTATTTTTTTTGTTATGTTTATATCTCTATATTTGTGAATAGAAAATATATAGTTATACCCAATAATTCATTTGTAAAATTATAATTACATTAATTGTGTTTTAGATATAAATTTTCGAAATCTCAACTTGTTTTTTTTTCCTTATCAATTTATATTATTGAATGGTGAACTAAAACATATTATAAATCTTAAATTTATTATTTTAAAATTAAAAAATATATTTTATAAAATTTATGATAAATAAAAATTTTAAAATATAGATTCAATAAAAAAATAGGCCCTGATCATAAATTTTGTGCCTGCCCCATGATAGAGGGGCAGGTATTGTTCTATGTTGTTCTGTGTCCCTGCCGCCTGTAACTCTCTTGTTAGTGTCGTTGGTATTTGATGGTGTCTCAAACTTAATTAATTAATTATTTTTTAATTTTATTTTAATTTTAAACTATTTTTCTCTATTTAGATCATTTGCGTGTTGCATGCTATTAATTTTTGGGCTCTATTATTTATTAATCTATTCATCTAAATGAAATTCTTAATCTAGTTAATTTAATGTAGGCATTACTCGAAATGAAATTAAGGGTTTAAAATATATTTTAAATTTATATGATCAAAGCTAACCCAATTAAAAATTCAGTATCATCAATTAACTTGAGTTTAAGACCTTTTTTTTTGAATTCGTTGGCTAACTAACAACGTAGGTATTAACAATTGCAATTGGTATGATACTTTTTGCTCTCTGTGGGCTATCTTTTTTGCTCTCTATGACAAATTTTAGGTTTTTTTTTTCATTCACCATCATTCGTATGGCCTTCACATCAATGGCTATGAATCCCCTAGAAGAGGAAGAAGAAAACATAGAGATTGAAGTTGTGGAAAAAGGGAAATGATAAATGGAGGAAGAGGTTGTCAATGATTTTTCTCTGCTAGGAAGAGTTTTGACAGTCAAAATTGTTAATGTAAATGCATTAAAAACTACCATGTCAGAGTATGGGATCCAGGGACGAGTGTTTTCATTGAGGAGTTAGGATCCCATTTGTTTCTATTTTAGGAACCCATTTGTTTCTGTTTTAGTTTTTTCGTTAATTTGATGTACAAAAACTTCTCAATGGATGACCCTGGACTTTCAGAAATCAACTTATCATTCTACATCATTTAAAAGAAAGAGAGGATCCTTATCAAGTTGAGTTTAACTTTTTTGATATTTGGATACATGTTATTGATCTATTGGCAAGTTACTATTCAAAAACCGTTGCAATGAGATTGGGGGATTACTTGGGCAAGTATTTAGATTATTCCATTAGAGATAGTGTGGTGAGAGGGAATCAATTAATGAGAATACGAGTTCAATTAGATGTCAAAATTTCTTCAAGGAGATAAAAAATTTGTCAAGGAGAGGTGAAGTAGCGGCCACATTTTATTTTCAGGTATGAGAAAGTTCCAATGTTTTGTTTTGTGTATGGATTGATTGGCATTCGATTCTTCTACTATTTATCAAAGAAACTTTGAACAAAGTCCATCGGTGGTGAATCTCCAGGGAGGCTGGCTACTAGTCATGAACGAGCAGCCAACTATGGCAATGAGTGATATGTGGCGAAGAAATAGGGATGGATTTATGTTTCCTAATTTAGTATTGGGAATGGAAAATTTAAGATTTGGAAAATGCTAAATTAGGGGGGTTTATTATGAAACCTATTTCTTTTAAAATTGTATTAGTGGGGAATGGGTCAAATGTGGATTGGTTACGAGAGGTATGGATTTAGAGAATAATACGATGTCCTATCAAAATAATTCTAATGAAGAGCTGGCGGGTGGGTCTAATGTTGAAGGACTAGAAGCTGCAACTATAGAATTAGATGAAAATAAAAAATGCTAGCATTTAGGAACAGTAAACTTGGATATAGGAGAAGAGAATCTTGATGGCAGAAGCCCTTCTTTTGTGTAGTTTGTTTCAACCATGGAAATTATATCTAATGCCATGCAATTTAGGAGCTACTGGAATGGTGATAGTCGAGCAAATAGAACCTCAAAATATATATTCACATACAAATATTAGGGATGAAATTCTAATAATATTAAGCTCATATTAGAAACCCAAACCTTATATTTAAAGTGGGCTAAGTAGAGAATTAAGCCCAATTATTGTGCTATTCTTTGTCTAATTGCAAGTGTGCATTGTCATTAACAAGTAATATAATGACGAGTATAGTATCGTTCTTACAAGGAAGAGTTTATCCTAAGTACCAAATAATTAAATTATTTATTATTTGAAAAACTCAATTGATTTTAATTTAAACTAAGCTAAATTGATTAAATTATTTAAACTAGCGTATCGTTCTCGCAAGAGAGTGTTGTCCTAAATACCAAATAACCAAATTATTCATTATTTGGAAAACTCAATTGATTTTAATTTAAACTAAGCTAAATTGATTAAAGTAAAAAATAATTAAAATTAACTCTTATATTTTTGAACTTAGGGTTAGATTTCTTTAATTATTTATTTATGATTTTTCTAAAGTATTAATTCAATTTTAATTTTCTTTGATTATTGGTTGAATTCTCTTAATTTAAATTTTAGTCTCTCTCAAGATCTAAAACTAATATTAAGATTAATTCTTATGTTCTCTCGTGATCACAATAATCAATTCAATTCATTAAGATTTGCGAGAATCTTTAAATAATCTCATAAGTATTTTCCTTATCTCTAAGTAAAAACTACTTAAGATTATATTCTCCTTGAACTAATATTATACTTTCACTATTGCTCCATCATATAATATCTTAGATCTAATAATTATTGGCCAAATAAGTGTAGCTTTAGGTACAATGATGATAAAATAATCAAAAGAGAATAATTATTATGTTAAATAAATATGAAGTTCTCCATAAAATAACGAATTGAATTGTTCAACCCTAAATTAAGATTTAGTTGAACATAATTAAAAGTGCAAAACTAAAAGAAATGAAGATGATTATTGAAGACATTAAATCTAAAAGAAAAATAAATTAAAGTCAAAAACTCCTTTGTAACTCTTTCTTGAATATTGAATCTCTCCAAAGACTAAGTCTCCTTCTTCTTCTCACTAAAGAAAATCTTCAAAGAATTGAACAACTTGAGTAGAATTAATGATTAAAGGATGATTGAGCATAAGGATGGAGGCTTCTTTATGTAGGAGCTTGAAAATTCCTAAACTGTTAGAAATATAATTAGGAGACTTCTAAATTGATTAGGAATAAATCTAGAGAACTTGAAGACTCCTAATCTGTTTAAGAATATAATTAGGAAAAACTTAGGAACTCCTTTGGATTGGAAATTAATTTTAGGATGAACTTCTCCAGAAAATAGGAGTTAAGCCACCATAGGAAGTCCACAGGCATACTTTTTAAGTCCCATGGGCATGTATAACCTTATATGATCTCATGAAAATCTCCTTTCGGCAGAAGGAAAATAGACTATATGGGTGTGGTAATGAGGCATCATGACCATTTACTTGAATCGGCTACTGTAACCCTTATGCAAAATATGGACTTATCACTAATTCATAATTAATAAACTTAAGCCTAACTAGTACACTTAAAAAACTAAACATAAGCAATAATAATATAATTAAACATATCAATTTGAGGTGGGCCATGAAATTCAAGACCAAAACACTATTCTAAGCATTTACTAATTGAAATAAAAGAAAAAGCCTAAAACATCTACTTTAGACAATTTAATACATACATACATACATATATATATGGGCTTAATATAACTATAGCCCTCTGTATTTGAGCTTTTTTTTTTTTTATCACTTTGTGCTCTAAACTTTTCGTGTAACCATTTTGTCTTCTGAACTTATTTTTTCCTTATATAATCGCCTTTTCATTTAACAAAATTACATATGATATAGCGTGTGTTTGTCAGAAGCACTGACAATGCAAATACCTAAATGCCATATAAGTAAAGTTAAAACATGTCAGAAACAACAAAATCACTTTCTCTAATCATTTATACATTATTTGAATTCTTTTAAAATCTTTTTTTTCTCAATCAATTTCCCCCAAATCTAACTTGTTATCTTAAACTGATCTATTTGTTCTCAATACGATTGCAGATTGCATACGAAATCAAAGTTAGTTTTCTTCTTCGAAATCAAACCACAGTCAAACAATCAGTCATTGAAGAAGGAAGTCGTAACAGTCATAATACCAGGTGATTTGTCTACTTTTTTTTTTTTGTGATTTTAGGGTTTATCTAAATGTTTGATATTATTGTTATTGTTAAGTGGAACTATGATAGAGAATTTAGTTTAGATATAAGGGGTAGAAAGAAAATATGTTGGAGGTAAGTTTAAATGTGTTGATTATGACCTAGACCTAATGTTGATCCTTGAATTGATGGATAACATAAAGCAACTAGGTTTTTGCTTCAGTTGACATGATTTATTATAAGTCCTTTTATAGTTCCGTATTTCACCATATTACTACTGACATTAAGTTGTATAACTTTACCTTGGGTAAATGGTGAAGTTATGGACTTATGCTTACACAATAGTGTTAGTAGAGCTGAGGTTATAGAGACAAGTGAGCTATATCTAGGAAATAGGAATCTTAATTCTAATGAGAAAATATTTAATAGTTAAAAAATAGTCCCACCATGTGCTGTAGAGAGGCATGAGGATATAAATCCAAGGTTATTTGAGGGTGATAATACAGTTAACCTAAAAGGTTAAAATAAACTTCACAGCTATAATCACCAATACCAAGCATGGAATCATAAATTGCAGATGTTTTACAGTAACCATTACTGCATCCCTTTGACTTTCAACTTTTTAAATATTCTTCATTAGCTTCATCACACACCTAACAATATTATTTATAAATGGAGGTTCGTATCACACAAAATACCAATATGCATCTTAACCATCAACATGCAATTTGAGTTTCAGAAATCAAAATTAGACACAAACAAATCAAAACCCTTAATTATAAATTTAACAAAACACACCTACATCATATCTCTTGCACCCATAGAATCTTCTACCAAGAAAGCTGCTGCTTGTCCATAAAAGTGATTAGGAACGACCTCAAGAGATTAAGCAGAGTTAGCATGCATGATTGATATAAATTTGTTACGACCATTTAAAGCCATTGTTTCAAACAAAAGGAGGTTTTAAAAATTGGGGATTAGAGATTTAGTTTGAGAGAATTTGAAATAAAGAATAAAGGAGAAGAGTGGAGAATTTCAATTAGCGGTTCGAAGCTTGTTTCAAAAGATGCAGAAGGAAAATAAAATAATTCACATAATAGTGTGCGCGCGCATTCACATGACCGGCCACTTCAGCACAAAAAAGATGGTTATATAAGGAAAAAATGAGTTTAGGGACAAAGTTGTTACCTAAAGAGTTTAAGGGGCAAAATGACAAAAATACACAAGTACCGAAATCTATGAATGTATTAAGCCAATACAATATTAGCCTTATTTCATATGAATAGTAACAATATAATTAATTTTGATTTCTATAAAATGTCGGTCTTATCCTTAGATTTATTTATTGTTAAGACAAAGTGATTGCTTTCTAAAGGGCATTTTAGTTTTTATGTTACTAAGTGGAGTCCACCGACAATGGGTGAAACTAAAATTACTAGAATAAGTTTTTCTTTTTCAAGTATATATACACACACACACACACACACCAATATGATTTCGGTGGGCCAAGACTTAAATGGGCCAATTTTTGTATAGTTAAACAAGTTTAGCATTATAGAGACAATATGTACACACAAGAGAAGTTACGGGCCGAGTAAAAATCAACCCAAAACATAGCAGCCAAAAATGCAACTGGAAAATTGACAAGTATAGAGTTCAGTAACTTGACACCTCAAATGGCCACTATTGACCATTAAAGCATAAGCCAGCGGGTCATTTGGTTAATTGAATTTCCTTCTTCCTTTTTGCACTATAGCTATATACTAAAACAAGGGAATAAATAGAACAAAATAAAAATAAAAGATAGGAGAGGAAAAAAGAGAAATGCTTCGGCCCAATAAGAAATTGAGGGAAAAACTTCCAGGAATTAAGGTAAACAAAATTTATCTATAGCCATTTATACTTATCTCAGTTAAATACCAAAATGGATGAATTAAGTAAAACAAATCCTACATTAGTTAAATCGAATTACATAATATAGTTGTAACTTATATAACTATGAATTTATCAATTCTTGCTTAGTAATGTAATTTCGGGCCAAACTATGTGGGCTTGAGTGTTGGTTGTAAATGGATTATGCAAAATAACTACCAAGTCAATAAATTGGATGACATAGTTTAAATTTGTAGCAATGCTATATATAGATGAATAATTAACAATTCTATTTCCTTAGAAGAATTAATTTTAGGAACACTTGACTTTCGGATTAAAGAGAGTAATTGTTAGAATTAAGAGGTTTAATAAATTTCCAACATTAACAGTAGTTTACAAATGGGCCTTCATTGTTAAAGTGAAGAGAAAACTCGAAAAAAAGTTAAAAACTTTTCATACGTATTCTGAGTAGCTTAGGAAGCTTAGGAGCCCATGACCCTTGTACCCCGTGCAATTCTCATGAAAAATAAGAAAAAAACCATGCGAAAGAAAATAACAAAAATATTTTCAAAAATACCCACTTTTCTTTTTAATTTTAAAAATACCAATTTTTTTAATTTGCAATTTTAAAAATACCCCTTTTTAGAGGTATATCTTTGATATATATTTAGTATATTAAAGGTATATTTAATTTTTAAAGGTATATATTAAGTATACATTTAATATATTAAAAATATAAAATATTTAAAAAAAGTTAAAAAAATATAATTTTCTCAATTATTAATAACCCTATAAATTAAATAAAATGAAGCAAAAGCCCAACAGAATGAATGTAGGAAATATTTGCACTGTACAAAGTTTCAATTTTCAACAATAGAGACCCGCCTTTTTTGTTTACAAATTTACGTTTATAACGTTCCTTTTTTTTGTAATTTTTTTATTTTATCTTATTTATATTTTTTATTTAAATTTTTTTTAATATCATATTATATATATATAATACATACTTAATAATATAAACTACATCTACAACATATTTAAAACACATCTATAATATATTTATATAGTATTTTAAATATTAATTTAATTTAATTTAATTTATTTTTTTATTCTTACAAAGTTCACATAATGTTCATATAATATTCACATAATATTAAATAATTTTTACATAAAATACACACAACTTAAACAATAAAAATATAACATACACACAATATCTACAATATATCTACAACATCTACAATATATTTACTACTAATCTACATAACAAAATTTTGTGTATTTTTTTTATTTTTTATGTGTATAATGTGTAAAATTTATTTAAAAATAAATTTAATAATTTTTATTATATATTTTATTATATATTTTATTATTTTTTGTGAGTGTTATTTACTTTTTATAATTAAAATTAATTTTTTTAAGAAAACTAAGATTTTTTATGCTGAAAAATAATTTAAAATATTAATTTTTGTTATTTTATTAGAATATTTTTATTAAATAGTGAATTTAAAAAAATTGAATTAAAATATTGATTGTAATAAAAAAAAAAGGTATTTTAAAAAGAAACTCTTATTTTAATGAAGAATAAGATATTTTTATAATTTTACTTCAATTTTTTTAAAAGTGTAAATATTTTTAACTTTTATAGTATTTTAAAATAAAAGTTATTTTTTAGAGTATTCATGTAAATGTCCAATGAATATATTAAGCACAGTTGGCTCCATTGTGCATATTAAGTTGATAATAATTTTCATAACATGCATATAATATTCTAAAAAAAATAGTATTGTTTTCTGAATTTTGCCACTAAAAACAATATTCTATCCTACAAAATCATTTAACTTGTGAAGTTAATTTATTGTTGTAAATGTTATCAAATTCGTTGTTAAAGCTATCATACAAATAAATTGTATGGCTTCAATGCAATTTTGTTAACTATTTCATATTATCATTAGTCTTCTAAATTCAAATACTTATGTTTTATTTGATGGATATTAATTATCAACTAATGGACAATTAAACAAGTAAAAAAAATAATATTAAAAAACCACTAATTAATTGTGTAATTAGCATTTACTATTTGATTAATTAGTAATAACCTTCAAATCTTTATAGATAACCTTACAAAAACTACTAAAGTCTATTTAATAACTAAATTTAAGAACTATAAATTATTTTTAGCCATATTTTAATTGTAGTTTCATAGATACTGTCTCAAGGATTTCCAAAAAGGCAAAGCTTGAAACCAAAAGTTTTAGATTAAAATGAAAAAATAACCAAAATATAATAAATAAAATAGAATATGTAAAAGAAAGAAATAAATAAAAATACGTCACCATAGTCAACATAGATTAAGGCATAGTGCCAACAAATTTCCTTTCTTGAAGAAACTCAGTTGTTTTGACAGTATCAATATGATTATCAATATACTCTTTCAACATTTTTAGTAACTTAAATTATAAATATGTTGAGAGAGAAATTCTTAATTTTACTTATTTATTCTTGTCTTCATCTATCTTATTCTTTTTAAAATTTTAAATATTTTGGGATGTTGTTTTAGATATTCTATCTAGGTTTTTTTAATCCATTGAAACAAAAAAAAGTATCTTCATACTTTGATAATTTTAGTTAATGATATTAGCAAATAATACTTATTGTACTAGGAAGGCGGATGTTATTGGCTTTTCTGTTGGGTCTAATGTGAGTAGTAAGAGTTAATGAAGGGGCATTGTAGAAGGAAAGGTGATCGAAAAAGGATTAAAGATAAGAAAGTAGATTTTGATATGATTGATGTCCCTGTAGCTCAACTTCAACAACTGCTTGTTGATCATAATTTTGACACTAATATGCCGAAAAGAAAAAGGGATCAAGTTGGTGATGTTGTCATGCAGTAAGCGAGGGCGATGGACGTGGGTGGTTGAAAGCGAGTGTGTGTCACTATTACTAAAGGTGCAGATTTTGTTAAAGAGGCTAAGACTGCTAGGCAGTCCTGCCTAGGGCCATAAAGCTCCTTAGCTGGAATATTCAGGGATTGGGCAATCCCTAGACATTATAAGTGTAACACCGCTATACCCCGTATACGCACACTACATACTACTACACCTGTAATATATGTATACCGAATACAGGAGTGCCACGGTTTATATTAGATAACCCAATTTTTTCTTCTGCAATAATATAAGAAAACTTAAAACACTTCATAATATATTATAAACTATACTAAATAAAACATTTATTCATTATGCAGCGGAAAATGTAGTGGTATTTCCATATATAAATACATCAAAATTCATGTTTAGAAAACATAAAGTTTATACATGTTTGGGAGTTTGTCTTTGATCTTTAAGGCCGCAATCAACACTTCAAAGTCTAGACTCGACTCGGTCTAGCTAAACTCTCCGGTTCTACGCTGTCACCTGCGCGATGAACCACAATCGCGCTAAGCCATAGGCTTAGTGGTACAAACCACAATAACAATATGCTTTAATGCAATGTCAATGTCATACTTTCAAGTAATAGAGATCATATTCAAAATTCTATATCTCATAACATTACATTTTATTATCTTATTCAATTGTTTTACCATTTATGATTCACATTAAAATAAAGACAAGCATGGGCCCAAAAAGAATCTAATATGTTATTCAAAATTCAGAGTTACTACTTTGGTCCATAATCACATTCATCAAGCCCGTAGGCGATATATATATCTATCCATGGATAATGTAACAGACCCAATCTCTTGGACCTCAACCCGGCTAGACCCCAGGGCCCCAGTATCTTGGTCCTCAACCCGGCTTGACAATTACTATTTTTGAGGCTTACAACCCGGTCTTTTCACCTCAAAAATATCATATTTCACATTTTCAGCTAGACTCGGCTTACGACCCGGTCTTTTCACCTGTCCAGCAATTCATAGGCATGCCGCCAAACCCAGAACTCTGAAAATTGAATAACATACTAGGCACACAATTAATTCATTTATCTCATTATCAATCTCTTTCACAATTCATTTCTCATTTCATTTCTTATAATCAAACTAGGCAACCATGCCCCAATTATTTCATTTGCATCATTATAGCCAACAACAATGGCTGCACATCTCATCATTAAAGTATACATAGCCAATTGCATTGGACATACATTTTGAATGATCATCATATCTTTCACATTATGCAAATCATAACATTAATCAAATGTATTAACAATGTAATAAATTACTTAACACATTTACAACCAAATGTGTTAAGTCTCAAAGTCATGTAAATGTATGCAACCATTTAATACTTACCTCAAGAGCAACTCACACCAATCTAAACACTTCCTCTTCCAAGAATCCTCCAACGCTTGGATTAGGGCAACTCAATCTCTTTAAAACCTAATCCAAAAGTGATAATATGCACTCACTTAAAGATACACATGAGATAATAAGGCTAAGAATCAACTAGGGAAAACTCTACACATGACGAGCTCAACAACACGGGCATGTCCCTGACCGTGCCTTAAACTCACAACACAGAAGCTTTAACACGCTTAGTGACATGGGCGTGTCACTGGCCGTGTCAATCCTCCTTCAACACAGTAGCTATGACACGCTCAGTGACATGGGCGTGTCACTGGACGTGTCAATGCTACCACAACACAGAAGCTGTGACACGCTCAGTGATATGGGCGTGTCACTGGTCGTGTCACCCATCCAGAAAATAGAATCATTGACATGCCTAAAGACTTGGCCGTGCTCATGGGCGTGTCAGTCAAAAATTCTGATTCCGGCAACAACAACAACATCACATCCAACAAACATCTTACTTCCACCATCTTCCACTCCAAACAAACTTAACTAAACACACCCATAAACCATACTAACTTGCAAAAACATCAAAACAACTCAATACATACATCAAACACCAATTCACAACCATCACATACACACAACTCAAACACAACACTTGTTTTCTTCCAACACCAAACTTAACTCTATCTCAAAATCAACACCAATAAGATCAAACACCCTTAAATACACCATAATCAATATACACATACCATCAACAATCAAACACCAAACTCAAAACACAAACTTAGAAGAAAACCAAAGAATCAAGTGGAGAACTTACCAAAAGTGATGAAAACTTTTAGATTTTCAACTTGATCACTTGAAACATCCTTCAATCTTGAGTTTGGAAAGACAAAATCTCACTTCCTCTCTTGCTATGGAGCTAGCCGGCCAAGGAGAAAAGAAAAGAAGAAGAAGATGAATAGAGAAAACCAAAGTCAACACTCAACTCTTCTTTCAACCACTAAAACTCCCTTTAATTCTCAACCAAGCAATTTATTAATATAATATTCATAAAAATCTTCATCCACTTACTAATTTCCATTTCAATTAATTTAATAAAAATAAATAAATCTTCTTTTGACCTTCTATTTCTTTGACTTGTATATGTTGTATATGTCTCATATATACAACATACACACTCTTCTCTTTACCTCTTTTCTCTTTCCACTTAAACATATATATTTAATCCAAATACAACAATAAATATTCCAAAACTTTTAGGGTATACTTTGGGATATTAAAATTCTCCCCCTCTAAAAAGAAATTTCGTCCTCGAAATTACCTGATCTCAATTCTGAAACAGTTGGGGATACTGATCTCGCATCGCTTGCTCACTCTCCCAAGTTGCCTCTCCCTTCGCATGATTCTTCCAAAGAACCTTTACAAGTGGCACTTTCTTATTTCTCAACTCTTTCATTTTATGTGCCAAAATAACCACTAGTTCTTCTTTAAAAATTTAGATCCGGACTCACCTCAATAGATTCAACGGACAGAACATGAGATGGGTCTGATCTGTACCTCTGCAGCATAGAAACATGGAAGACATTGCAAATTCTATCCAACTCAGGCGGCAAAACAATTCGATAAGCAACTGGTCCCACTCTCTCCAAGACCTCATAAGGTCCAATAAAACGAGGACTTAGCTTCCCTTTGTGGCCAAATCTCAAAATCTTTTTCCAAGGAGTCACTTTCAGAAATATTTTATCTCCAACATTGAACTCTATGTCTCTCCTCTTCAAATCTGAATAAAATTTCTGCCGATCTGAAGCTGCTTTCAACCGATCCCGAATTATTTTCACTTTCTCTTTCATTTCTTTAATCAAATCAGGACCAACCAATTTGCCTTCTCCAACTTCATTCTAACATAGAGGCATTCTGCATCTTCTACCATACAATGCCTCATAAGGTGCCATTTTAATACTAGACTGATAACTATTGTTATAAGCAAATTCCATTAATGGCAAAAATCTGTCCCAACTTCCAGAGAATTCAATGACACAGCTTCTCAACATGTCCTCCAAAATCTGTATCACTCTCTCTGACTGCCCATCTGTCTGCGGATGAAAAGCAGTACTAAAGTGCAATAGAGAACCCAAAGCACCATGTAAACTTTTCCAAAATCTCGAAGTAAACTAGGGATCTCGATTAGACACTAAAGAAATTGGGACTCCATGCAACTTCACTATCCCACTGATATACAGCTCAGCCAACTTCTCAAGAGAATAGTCCATCCGAACTGGAAAAAAATGAGCTGCCTTTGTCAACCGATCACAATCACCCAGATAGCATCATGCTTCTTCTAAGTCAATGGCAAACCAGACACAAAATCCATTGTCACACGTTCCCATTTCCATTCAGGCATTGATAAAGGTTGGAGCAACCCTGTTGGAACTTGATGCTCAGCTTTCACCCTCTGACAAGTGAGACATTTAGATACAAACTCCGCTATGTCCCTCTTCATACCTGACCACCAGTAATGTTGCTTCAAATCATGATACATCTTGGTACTCCCTGGGTGCATAGCAAAAACCGACTAATGTGCTTCCTCCAAAATAATCTTTCTCAATCTTGCATCATTAGGAACACACAATCTATCCTTGAACCAAAGGCTACCATCTTTTCTCATATAAAAATCTCGGTTCTCTCCTTTCTGGCAACCGAAATAATCTTCTGAATTTTCTCATCAACCAATTGAGCCTCTTTAATCTGATCCAACAACACCGGTCTCAAATGCAACTGAGCTAACAAGGCTCCATCATCACATGATTCAAAACTAGCATGCAACGCTCTCAACTCAACAAGCAACGAGAGTGAATAAACAGTCAAACCTGCCAAAGACTTCCGACTCAAGGCATCCGCAACAACATTTGCCTTACCAGGATGATAATCAATCAAACAGTCGTAATCTTTGATCAGCTCCAACCATCGTCTTTGTCGAAGATTAAGCTCTCTCTGAACCCCCAAATATTTCAAACTCTTATGATCCGTGTAAATGAAACACTTCTCCCCATACAAGTAGTGTCACCAAATCTTCAAAGCAAAAACTATGGATGCTAACTCCAAATCATGCATCGGATAATTAAGCTCATACGGCTTCAACTGCCGAGAAGCATAAGCTATTACTTTATCCTCTTGCATCAAAACACAACCTAAACCATTATGTGAAGCATCATTGTAAATCACATATGGTTTATCTTCCATAGGCAAAGTAAGAACAGGAGCTTGACTTAACATTTCTTTCAACTGCTCAAAGCTTGCTTGACACTGATTTGTCCACACAAATCTAACTCCCTTCCGAAGTAATCTGGTGAGTGGAGTAGCTATCAAAGAAAAACCCTTCACAAACCATCGATAATAGCCTGCCAAACCTAGAAAACTTCTAACTTCAGTCGCTAACTTCGGTGGACTCCAATTCAAAATGGCCTCCACTTTATTCGGATCAACTCTTATACCATCTGCTGAAACTATATGACCGAGAAAAGTCATTTGATCAAGCCAAAACTCACACTTCGACAGCTTAGCATATAATTGCTTCTCTCTCAAGGTCTGCAATACGACGCAGATGCTTGTCATGATCCTCTTCATTATGCGAATACACCAAAATATCATCAATGAAGACCACCACAAACTGATCTAGATAGGGCCTAAACACCCTATTCATCAAATCCATGAAAGCTGCAGGTGCATTCGTCAATCCAAAAGGCATCACTAAAAACTCATAATGCCCATATCTTGTGCGGAAAGCTGTCTTAGGAACATCTTCAGCTCTGAATCTCAACTGACGGTACCCTGATCTCAAATCAATCTTGGAAAACACTGTTGCTCCCTTCAACTGATCGAAGAGATCATCTATCCTAGGCAAATGGTACTTATTCTTGATAGTCACTTTGTTCAATTACCTATAATCGATGCACAACCTCAAAGTACCATCCTTCTTCTTCACAAACAAAACAGGTGCTCCCCTAGGGCGAACAAACCCTTTATCCAACAACTCCTGCAACTGCACCTTCAACTCTCTCAACTCAGCAGGTGCCATTCGATAAGGAGTAATAGAGATGGGAGTGGTACCAGGCAACAAATCAATACCAAACTCAATCTCTCTCTCAGGGGGTAACCCTGGCAACTCCTCCGGAAAAACATCTGGAAATTCCGCAACTGTGGGTATACTATCAAGTTGAGAACCCACTACTCTGGTATCCACAACATGAGCAAGATAAGCATCACACCCTTTTCTAATCAACTTTCTAGCTGCAACTGCTGACACAAACAATGATGCAAGTTGTCTCTGCTCACTAGATATCATCACACTTCTACCATCACTGGTTCTCAGGGTAACACACTTCTTTTGACAGTCTACCACAACTCCATGCTTAGACAACCAATCCATACCTAAAATCAAATCATACTCCTTAAAAGGCATTTCAATCAAATCACCAAGAAACTCCTCACCTTGCACCACAACTAAACTATCACGATGCACCTTGCTAACTACCACACTATGCCTTAAAGGATTTGTCACCAAGACACCAAATCCTAGGGACTCAGAATGCAATTTAGACACAGGCAAGATAGATGCACTTATGTATGAATGAGTAGATCCTGGATCAATCAAAACAAGAACTAAAATGCCAAATAAAGAAAATGTACCCACAATGACTACTGAAACATCCGGTTGCCTCTGCATCACATACACTCGCTGAGAAGACCCAGACTCATCTGGCCTACTGCCTCCGGATGTAGAGCCTCCTATCTGACTAATCCCAGGTTGACCACCTCTACTAACACCTCTGCCACTTCGACCTCCTCTCACACTAGGTCGAGAAACTACAGAATCTGCCTGCCTATGCTCCTGCATCTCAGGACAATCTCTAATGAAATGGTCAGGCGATTCACATCTGAAACACACAGCTAATCCACTAATCTTCCAACAAACACCCCCATGTATCCTACCACAATGGACATATGTAGGTGGAGTAGACCTCTGAACCACTGGAGTTGGAGCACTAGCTATAGAAACTGTAGGTCTCGGTTTCTTCCTCTGACACTGAACTAACCTACCCGACTGCCTCTGGTTCCTACTGACTCTCGGAACAAAACATCCTCGGCCTCTATTCATAGACGAAGACCCTGCCTCAAACTGGGATCTCCTAACTCTGGTCTCCTCTTTCAGTAGCAGCTGCTGCAATAACCTGTGTCTCTCAACACTTCTAGCTGCTGCAACAAGCTGGGAAAGATCCTGATACCGGGAACCAGCAACAATACACATAATAGAGGGCCTCAACCCTTCCTCAAATCTCCTACATCGGTAAATCTTATCTAAAATAATCCCCCCGGCATAATGACTCAACCGGATGAACTCTACCTCATACTCTGTCACAGTCCGGTTATCTTGTCTCAGATTCAGAAATTCCATCTTCTTGACATCCTTATACTCCCTCGGAGTATATTTCTGCTCAAATTTCCGCAGAAAATCACTATAAAACAAAGTCGGTGGATCATCCATAGCATGAGGAACCGTCTTCCACCAATCATAAGCATCTTTCTGCAGAAGGGATCTAGCATAATCAAATTTCTCTTCAGGAGTGGCTTGCAACTGGATAAATACCCTCTGAACTCTATCTAACCACTGCTCAGCTACAGCAGGATCTGTAGTACCAAAGAAATCTTTAGCTCCAAATTTCCTCAATTTATCATAATGCCTCACCGGTACTTGTGGCTGTGGTGGCGGTGGCTGCACTGGAGCTTGCCTCAACAATTCTACCACATGCCGTAACCAAACCGGCGGAACCTCATTAGCAGCTGATCTCTCTTGCACAGGAGCAGGTGCCTCTCCAGCTCTCTCAATCCTAGCTCCATCTCTACCCTCTTCAGGAGCAACACTCTCAGCACTACCTTCTATGGACTGACGTGACTAAGACGCCATCACTATATATATCTGCAAACACAGCAGAATATACCTCATCAAAGATCAGAGACTGCCAATACCAAAATATGTATCTTATTTAAAAACCAACTTTTAGAATCAAAATGTTCTTTTTCTTACAATTTACCTAGGTTGAGAATCTCAAACCTAGGCTCTGATACCAAAACATATGTAACACCCCTATACCCCGTATACGCACACTACATACTACTACACTTGTAATATACATATACCGAATACAGGAGTGCCACAGTTTATATTAGATAACCCAATTTTTTTCTTCTGCAATAATATAAGAAAACTTAAAACACTTCATAATATATTATAAACAATACTAAATAAAACATTTATTCATTATGCAGCGGAAAATGTAGTGGTATTTACATATATAAATACATCAAAATTCATGTTTACAAAACATAAAATTTATACATGTTTGGCAGTTTGTCTCTGATCATTAAGCCCACAATCAACACTTCAAAGTCTAGACTCGACTCGGTCTAGCTGAACTCTCCGGTTCTACCCTGTCACCTGCGCGATGAATCACAATCGCGCTAAGCCATAGGCTTAGTGGTACAAACTACAATAACAATATGCTTTAATGCAACGTCAATGTCATACTTTCAAGAAATAGAGATCATATTCAAAATGCTATATCTCATAACATTACATTTCATTATCTTATTCAATTATTTTACCATTTATGATTCACATTAAAACAAAGACAAGCATGGGCCCAAAAAGGATCTAATATGTTATTCAAAAATTCAGAGTTACTGCTTTGGTCCATAATCACATTCATTAAGCCCATAGGCGATATATATATCTATGCATGGATAATGTAACAGACCCAGTCTCTTGGACCTCAACCCGGCTAGACCCTAGGGCCCAATATCTTGGTCCTCAACCGGGCTAGACTGTTACTATTTTTGAGGCTTACGACCCAGGTCTTTTCACCTCAAAAATATCATATTTCACATTTTTCAGCTGGATTAGGCTTACGACCCGGTCTTTTAACCTGTCCAGCAATTCATAGGCATGCCGCCAAACCCAGAACTCTGAAAATTGAATAACATACTATGCACATAATTAATTCATTTATCTCATTATTAATCTCTTTCACAATTCATTTCTCATTTTATTTCTTATAATCAAACTAGGCAACCATGCCCCAATTATTTCATTTGCATCATTATAGCCAACAATGGCTGCACATCTCATCATTAAAGTATACATAGCCAATTACATTGGACATACATTTTGAATGATCATCATATCTTTCACATTATGCAAATCATAACATTAATCAAATGTATTAACAATGTAATAAATTACTTAACACATTTATAACCAAATGTGTTAAGTCTCAAAGTTATGTAAATGTATGCAACCATGTAAGTTTGTACTTACCTCAAGAGCAACTCACACCAATCTAAACACTTCCTCTTCTAACAATCCTCCAACGCTTGGATTAGGGCAACTCAATCTCTTCAAAACCTAATCCAAAAGTGATAATACACACTCACTTAAAGATACACATGAGATAATAAGGCTAAGAATCAACTAGGGCAAACTCTACACATGACACGCTCAACAACACGGGCGTGTCCCTGACTGTGCCCTAAAATCACAACACAGAAGCTTTGACACTCTCAGTGACATGGGCGTGTCACTGGCCGTGTCGATCCTCCCTCAACAAAGTAGCTATGACAAGCTCAGTGATATGGGCGTGTCACTGGACGTGTCAATGCTACCACAACACAGAAGCTGTGACACGCTCAGTGACATGGGTGTCACTGGTCGTGTCACCCATCCAGAAAACAGAATCATTGACACGCCTAAAGACTTGGCCGTGCTCATGGGCGTGTCAGGCCAAAAATCCTGATTCCGGTAACAACAACAACATCACATCCAACAAACCTCTTACTTCCACCATCTTCCACTCCAAACAAACTTAACTAAACACACCCATAAATCATACTAACTTGCAAAAACATGAAAACAACTCAATACATACATCAAACATCAATTCAAATCCATCACATACACACAACTCAAACACAACACTTGTTTTCTTCCAACACCAAACTTAACTCTATCTCAAAATCAACACCAATATGATCAAACACCCTCAAATACACCATAATCAATATACACATACCATCAACCTTTGTATACCCCACATATAATAGTGTTTAGAAATCAATATGGAAGTTAAATATACAACCCAAAATTAGGAGCTTCTTATAGAGACTTTATGTTAATGCTTTAGCAGTAAAAGAAAATCAATGCAAGAGAAGACTTAGCAATGACTCTCTATGTCCTATTTGTAGAAATAATGAGGAAACAGTAGTTCATATTCTATTTTATTGTGACCATGCCAAAGAAAAATGGTTCAGATTCAATTTGGTTTTTTTCCCCTAGCTATGAACACTAGCTCTTTCAAGGAATGGTGGTATTGCTTACTGCATATCTCTAGATTAGTGGTTAGGGAGGATTTGCACAAATAAGTTGCCTATCTTTGTTGCTTTATTTAGAAGGCTAGAAACAAACTTTATTTTCAAAGCATCCAAATTGATCCTTATTATATGGTTTCTAAAGCAGATAACCTACGCTACTCCTTCTCCTAAGCTTTACTGAGTTCAATGTAGGTTATAAATCCCAATTACTCGAGTTACCCTTCAAGTGGTACTTGGAACTTCCCTCCAAAGGTCGGATCAAAGAAAATGACAATGCCAATTTCCATAGGGGTTCTCCATATGCTGTTGCTTTGGCGGTTTTTCAAAATTCCCAAGGTATCATCATCCATGAAGCAGCTTATATCACTAACTCGGTCTCTCCTCTCTTAAATGAAGTACATGCCCTTCTATATGCTACCTCTCTTTCCAAGGAAAAGGGGTACACTTATTGTGTCTTTGAATTAGATAATCAAATCCTAATTAACTCTATCAATGGGACTATTGATCAACCATGGGAGATAGAACCTTTAGTACGTAGCATTTTAGCTTTTAGACCTTTCTCCTTTATTCCTAGATCATAATAAGGCTGCTGACTGGCTAGCCTCAACTATTATAAAAGAAAATTTTAAGGATGATTGTGTTTCTTCTCACCCACATATGTTGTGTTTTTTTTTGTTAAGGAAAGAATTATCATTGTAATAATACTTCGTCTTATTGAAAAAAAAAACTAGAGGATGGTAATGGTTTTTTTTTTTTTGTGTTTTACTTCCAACAAAGAAATGTACTATTTATTTATTCATTTTTTATAGCCTATTATAAGGAGTTGCCCGGACCTATATACAATCTCTATAAGCTATTAATAAACAAATTAAACCGATATAGATATGCTTAAAAAAAACTCTATAGAAACAATATTAACAAAATGAGAAAGAATTGTGTCCCCAGCCATACCGGACAAGTCCTCCCTAACAATAACAACCCACACTAAGGCACCCTAACCAAACAATATTATCAGCATGCTAATAGGGATGTTCTGAGATGCGGATCTATGATTGGTGGCAGTGTTGGTTTCTATTTTTGCAACTACCACATTAATTAAAATCTGATAAAAAGGGATAAACCTATTATATATATAATATGATATTGTATTATTCTTTACTATTATTTTGAATGAAACTCATTTTACAAATGAATACTTTTACTAGAAATCATATTGTATTATTCTTTTTAGTTTTTCTATATAATATGATGATTGTATAATTAAAAGCATATTATATTCAAAAGCTAAAAGTAAAAATAAAATAAAATAAGACAATTACTTTTTGTTCTTTCTATGGAATTTCTGGTCATATGGTTGATAAGTGCTATAAAAAGCATGGATTTCTTCTTGGTTATGTTAGTAGGTATAAATAGAACAATAGTTTTGCTAATCAAGTCAATTATTTCAAGAAGAAACAGAATTGTCTAATAACTTGGAATATCAATCTAAGATGAATTCAAGAATGGTGAATACTAGTTCGAATGATAGTAGTGCCATGAATTGTTTTCCTTATACATAAGATCAATATGCTATTAGCTTTGATTTAGACACTTGCTATGAATTCTACTACTATTGTGCAAGCTAATACTATTTCTGTGAATTTTATACCAAAAGTTCCAACTAAAGGTAGCCATTTCTATTTTCTTTCTTCAATTATTAATCATAAAATATAGATTATTGACCCATGAGTTACTGACCATATAGGTGTTCATTAGATTTATTCTATTCTTATAAGAAAACTACAAATATTTTAGTTAATTTGCCAAATGGTAGTAAAGTTTATGTTTCACATCGTGGTACTATTAAATTGATGCAATCTTTATTTTTGAATCATGTATTATATGTTCCTCAATTTCATTTAAACCTAATTAACTTCTGCGATAAATTGTTGTTTGATTTTCTTTAATGATAAATGTATCATACAAGAACTCCCAACTTAGAAGATGATTGGTTTAGCTAAGAGAAAGGAAGGGCTTTATCATTTTGTGCAAAATAGCAATTGCAATTCTATTACTAGTAATATTTCTATAATTTGGCATTATAGATAAGTACATCCAGTAGTTTCTAGACTTAAAGTTTTGAATAGTATTGATTCTTTCATAGATTTTTCTTTTCAAAAGACTTGTGATGTTTGTCATTATGCAAAGAAAATAAAGTTACCCCTTTTCCTGTAAGTAATTTTGTTTCTAATGTTGTGTTTGATTCGGTGCATATGGATACAAGGGGACCAATTAATGTTTACACTTTATATGGTCACAAATATTTTCTTTCTGTGATTGATGATTTTAGTAGATATACATGGGCCTTTTGCATGAAATATAAACATGAAACTAGATAGCATGTGTAGGATTTCTATAATTATGTGGTGATTAAAATAGATAATGGTATTTGATTTGATATGAAAAGTTTTTATAATTCAAAAGGTATTGTACATCAAATATCTTATATACACACACCTCAACAAAATTCTATAGTTGACCGTAAGCATCAACATATTCTTAATGTAGCCAGAGCATTAAAATTTCAAGCATGTTTACATGCAAGGTTTTAGGCATATTGTGTGATGCATTTAGTTTATTAATTAACAGGGTACCTTCTCTTGTTATTATTGAACAAACTCTTTTATCTTATTGTTTAACAAAATTGCTTCTGATACTGATCTAAAAGTTTTTGGCAGCCCGTGTTTGCATCTACTTCTAATGTGAATAGGTCCAATCCTGATGCTAGAGCAGTGAAATGTATTTTCACTGGGTTTCCTGCTGCTACTGAAGGATATAGACTATAAAATCTTCAAATAAAGCAGGTTTTATTTCTAGAATGTTTTTTTTATAAAACATAATTTTCCTTCAAACAATTATAACAAATAAATAAGAGAAATGCAAATCTTGTGTTTCCTGCTTCATTTCCATCTATGGATATTGATGATTGTTTCAGAACTTTGTCTCATACTTCTCATCAATTTGATTCACATGTTTATGTTCATGATGAGCTTATGTATGCAAATGATTCACATAGTTCTTGTCAACATGATGCAAATGTTCATGATTTTAATATATATGATAGCAATAATATTGATAATGATGTGGTTCAACAACCGGATTCAAGAAGAACCACAAGACAGATTAATAAACCAGTTTATTTGAATGATTATAGGTTTAATAATATTTTAAGAATGCCTATTAAAACTAGTTCATCATATGCTATTAAGTATGTTATGTCATATAATAATGTGCCATCCTCTCATAAGTCTTTTACTCTCAAGATTACAACCATAAAAGAGCCCAAAATTTACAATGTAGTAGTCAAATGTGACCACTAGAGAGAGGTCACGCAAGCTGAAATTAAAGCCTTGGATAATAATAACACAAGGTGGATTGTTGACCTACCTGCAAATAAAGTTCCTATAGGATGCAAGTGTGTTTATATAGTTAAAAATAAAGCTAATGGTTTAATAGAAAGGTGCAAGGCTTGGCTTATGGAAAAAGGCTTTATGCAACAATCTGGTAATGATTACTTTGACACTTTCTTTCTAGTAGCCAAAATGACCTATTTTAGAACTCTTTTAGCAATTGTTGCCATTGAAAATTGGCACTTAAAGTAACTAGATGTAAATAAAGCTTTTCTTCATGGTGATCTCCATGAAGAAGTATGCATGACTCTAACACCATGATATGAATCTAATGGACTAAATAAAGTGTGTAAATTGATTAAAACAATATATGGTTTAAAATAAGCGAGTCGATAATGAAATGTGAAATTAATTAATGCTTTGACATTAAAAGGATTTAAGGTTTCTGCCTCGGATCCTTCCTTACTAAAGTAACAAATACTTCGTTTGTTGCATTACTTGTTTATGTGGATGATGTTATATTGGCTAGTGATTCTATAGCAGAAATAGATGACATAAAACAACTTTTGCATGACACTTTTAAGATCACAGATCTAGGAAATCTCAAATACTTCTTAGGATTAGAAGTAGCGACAAGTAATAAAGGTATAAACCTATGCTAAAGAAACTACACACTTGATTTATTAGAGGATTCAGGTTTCAATTTGTCAAAGCCTATTGTACACCAATGGTTATTAATAAAAAATTTGCACCTAATAATAGTATACCATTAGAAGATAACACTATATATAGAAAGCTGGTTAAAAAACTTTTGTATTTATGCACTGCCAGACCTGATATAGCCAATTCTATAATACCTTTATACTCTATATATATACAGTATATATACTCTATATATGTAAAGTACGTATATAAAATACAAAAGTGTCACAAAAACTACCATAATAAAAATACTCATTTTTAATTGAGATACATAAATATGAATAATATATATATATATATATTTAGGTAGAAAATATTTAAAATACAAATTTATAAAGAAAATCTCAAAAAATTTTTTGCTAGGGTTTTGTTTGTAATTTTCACATTTTCAAAGTTCAACAAAGACAACCTTTAAATTAAACACTCCCAAAATCATACTATATATCAATATCACTTCTTCCATAATTAATAACAATTTCCATCATATACGCATAAACTCAAGTTTATCTATGATATACATACCCAAAACTATACAAAATGTCCTCCATTTCTAATACAATCATATCATAGTAAATATATTATGCAAAACTAATTTGCCTTCAAAACTATTTTATACATAAAATGCAGCATTATTGGTCTGGTCTTGTGGCAAACCATACCTTCAAGCTCAGTCCCAAAACTTAGACCTACCTAGGTCTAACTATATTTCCTTGCTCTGCATTTCTATCCATATGCGCAATACACACTATCGCGTTAAACTCAAGAGCTTAGTCGTATATATATATATATATAAGCAACATACACATATACATACATGTATCAAATCCAACATACATATATATATATGCCCAAATTCACATCTTATACTGCAATTTGTAGTATTTACTTAAAATACACATTCACACACACATTATATATATACACATTGATATATCCAAGTCCATAATCACACACAGTCATACATACATTGGACCCAAAAATTTCTTATATAATAGTCTAGTTCTAGAAATATTGTTTTGGGCTATCTCATTCATTTGTGACATCAGTGTATCTCAGCCAAAAGTGTAATAACTCTGTGATACCAGCGTGTTTTACCCAAAGGCATAATAAATATATGACACCAATGTGTCTCACCTGAAGGCATAAAAGATTTTCAACAACAATATTCTAAAATTAAACTCTATATAAGATAAACATGCAATCACATTTATCATATTTCTCTTTTCTCATATTTTTCCACATTTCACATTCTTTTTCCACTTTTCAACACATAATCAACATCACAAACACTTTTCAACACTTTTTGACAATTTCACTACTAACTTATATTCACATTACTTATTCTTGAGTCACATTCACAATGTGACTCACTCCAAACATTCTATCACATTTTTTTTATTTTCCATAATCATTAAAAAATCTCATTTTTCCAATAGTTTATAGAAATCATCATCTTGTTAATCTCAACATATTAATTCATAATAATGTCACTTTAAAGAATATTGTTTATTCTTTAAAGTGAGCTAAGTGGTGTTCTTTTCTCACCACATTCCTCATATTTTATCAATTCCCATCATTTTCATTCTTTCTCCACAATTTAACATATTTTCCACATTTTTAAATTGATTACCCACATTTTTTTATCACATTAGTAAACCACATATATTATATCAAAACACATTTAGTAACACCTCAAATCATTTAAATATGTACTAACCTTAATTATGCTACGTTCTAAGCTTTAATCACCTTTCAACTCTAACTTCACCATTTCCCTTCAATATTTTGATTTCACAATCTACCATATTCAAAATCAAATCAAATCATAAGTAGAAAAATAACATTAGTATCTCATTCTAAGCCATTTAAATTAATCAAACACCAATTATTCTCATTCTTGCCATATTCCACCAATTACTACTTCTTTCAAACTACCACTCAACCTATCTATTTTCATCATTAAACCATAAATTCATTGTATTTACATTAAAACAACATTAAAATAATTCATATTGGCAATTATGAATACTTCCTTCAAAAATCCAAAACTTACATATTCTACCTCAAAACCCTAACTTCATCCAAATTCACCCATATCAAATTTTCAATCATAAAATAACCATATATATATATATATATATTAAAACAAAATTTACATATTCTACCTCAAAAACCCAAAATTTACATATTCTACCTCAAAATTCTAACTTCATCCAAACTCACCCATATCAAATTTTCAACCATAAAATCACCATATATATATAAAAACAATATTAAATAATCTCATTTCAATAATTAAAACCATCCCTATAAAAATTCTAATTTACACATAATCTCTACAAAACTCTAATTCCATCATTTATATCTATCTCAACTAATCAACTAATAAATCATCACTTGTTCATCACTTTAACTTCATTTACATCAATTTTAACAATTAACCACAATTTTCTCTCATTAGATTAATTTTACATAACCTTAAAACCAAGAAAATGAAGCTTGAGAGAGAGAATACTTACTTGATTTTCTTGATAAACATTTAAAACCTCCTTAAACCTCTTTAAATCTCTTGTAAAAGTTGATGTATAGAAGATATTAACACACTTCTCACCCTCTCTCCAATGGCATACTTAAAGAAGAAGAAGAAGAAGAAAATGGCCCTTTTTAATTTTACTTCTTCCTAGCCATATGTATATATATTTATTAATTATTAATTAGTTAAAATATAAATAATTCTTCCTGCTATTGCTATTGCTACTGCTGCTGCTACTGCTACTGTCAAACTTTCTAATACAATTTTATACTTTATATATAAGTATTGTATATTCTAGGTATACATAAATGTCTTATATATTATTAAATTCTATAAAATCTTAAATTTTAATTAAAACAATTAATTTTCAAAAGTTATTTACAATTTTGATAAAAAAAATTAACCAAATGTAAGATTGTGATAAGGTTGAAATGTTGGTCAATATATGCATCCTTTGTCCAAAGTAGCTCCCTTGAAGTGAAGTCTTAGTCTTACTTTGAAGTTTTTGAGGCTAATAACACATGTTGAAATTAATGCCTTCATAAAAATTAATAAAAATAATAACTTTTTCAACATTTAGTCAAATATAAATTTCATAATCAAACATTTTTATAAGAATGTTTTAATATTTAAATTGAATAATTCCTCAAAGGAAAGTGATAAATATTTTATTTTATTTTTTGAATGCAAAGTGATATTATGTTCACTTTTACTTACATGAATGATAATAATAATTACCTTTGTTCAATTTAATTGAAGAATTGCTAATTAATAAAATAATAGTAAAAATATTAACTATCCTAATTGAAGGATTAGTATTTTATTAATTCAAAATTCATACAAGAACAATCTTATAAATATTTATGTTGATAAAAATTTAGACAACATGCATAAATATTTTTTAAAAAATCGTATTGTTTTATGAATATTGCCACTAAAAACTATATTCTAACCTACAAAATCATTCAACTTGTGAAGTTAATTTATAGTTATAATGTTATCAAATTAGTTGTTAAAGCTATCATAAATATAAATTGTATAATTCCAATACAACTTTGTTCACTATTTCATATTATCATTAGTTTCCTAAATTCAAATACTCATATTTTATTTGACGGATATTAATTATCAACTAATAGACAAATAATCAAATAAAAGGAAATAATGTTGCAAAACTGTAATACCCCAACCCGAAGTGGGTTGCAACTATAAGGTATGTGGCAAATATTAACTTGGAATTAATTTGCAAGATGTATACACATATTCAAGTTAGAAAGAGGATTATGATAGGATTAACTAGCTAATTGTTAAAAAAAAAAGAATAAATCAAATAAGACTAGTTTAATTAAATTTTTATGATATGTTATCATATAAATATAAATTTTATTTGAATAATTAATAATTGCCGTTATTTAAATTAATAGATTATAGATGTGGTTTTGAGTAAATAATTAATGGAAGTTATACTTATATTATAGGCTAGATTATAAAGAACCTGAACCATATAGGTAGTATTTGAACAACAATAATTATAAGTTATAATTAAACCACCTTCTTGAATACTAAAATTAACTAGACAATTAGAAGTAAAACTAAAAATTACCCTCTCAACTTAACGAGTATATACATGGATAGAGTAAGAAAATTGTTAAGCAAAAGGTTATCTTAAAATATACATGTTAAGTAAAGGATATATACATATATATATTAACAAGTGAATATTTGTTCCATATTTATCTCATTACTAACATGTAAAGATGATGATGTTTAGCTGGAAATGATGAGGCTGCTAGTAGGTGATGATTATAGGTATGAGCATCCAACCTGTCTATCCGCCAAGCAGTTTAGGTGGTTGAACTGCTTAAAAATGATTTGGGTTAGATTAAAATTCTCCAAACCACTTTTTTGGGCAGTTTGGCTTGGGTTTAGGAATTTTTTAGTCCCAATCCGCCCAAACCGCCCACTATATATTTACATATATATTATTTTATTATATATAAATATATGTATAATCCAGTCTCTAATCTATTTGTTAGTTTTCAAGACATCAAGTTGTGTTTGAATAGTTTATTTACTATTTTTTATAACATGTTGTGACCTTGTGTTATATTTTTAGATTGTCTTTTAGTTATTGCTTGTGACATTTAGTGAATTATTGTTGTTCTAACTTATAACATTCGATTGTTGTGACAATTTTGAACCTGGTCAAATCGTCCAAACCACCCCGCTCAGAATAGTTTGATTTAGTTTGGTTTATTCTTATTTGGTAGCCTGACTTGGGTTAATACTCTTCTAAACCACTCAAATTGGTTTGGTTTGAAAATATGTCAAGAACTACCCAATCAGCCCAATGCTCATCCTTAGATGATTGTGGCACAATAAATAAATATATAATAAAATTAACTAACATTTGTCTTTCAAAAGGAAGCCCATTTGGCCCATTTTGTAACGTGTAAAGCAAATGAAGATTAATAAATTTAGCTTTACAAATGGTACCAAAACAGGATAAAGATAATAATAATGTACATATAAACAAATGCTTATTCAAAAGCAACCTCTTGTAACATGTATAAATGGGAAGAAATGTTGATAAATAATATGACAAATGACAAAAAAACATAAACCAAGTTGATAAGTATTAAATTGTTAAGTTGATGAGTGACATGTGTAGGAACACTTGTACTCAATTCTTGTTTCCTAAAAGCAAACCTTGAAAGACTATTTAAGGAAGAATTTTACAATTGTTTCTCTTCTTAAAGCCAAACATTAAACATAAAAGAAAAAAAGTAATAATAACCATTTATATTTTGAAATTAGTGGAATCAAAGAGAATAAAAAGCTAGGAAATTAATCAAAAAAATACCTATGCTCAGCACATTAATAAATTTTAAACCTTAGTAATCTTAATTAGACCTTTTCGAAAAAAAAAATGCCCCTTAACCCCAAAAAACATAATCTGATACACACTTTCTCTTTCTCCCCACCTGATATGCTCTTCTCTTTCTCTTCTTTTTCAATCTTTTCTTCTTTCTCTTTTTTGATCTCTTCTCTCTTTGCTGATCTCTTCTCTATCTTTCTCTTTACCTATATTCTCTATATTTTATGACTCAATTTGTTAGCAGCTGATTTGCTTCATCTTAATCAAGTAAAGGTAAGTCAATTTAGTTTTTTTTTTTCCTTGAAAAAATCTAACTTAAGTTAATATAAGAAGAAATGGACAATGCATGTCTATTTTGGGTTTTGAAAATGACACTGTCTTATACTTGAAAAGTACTTGATTGATTTTTTGTATATTTTACAATATTATTATAAATATTTCTCCTCATCTTCCTTCATTCCTCCTCTTTTTCTTTATGTGTATATTTTATGTACATAAGTTTTTTTGAGTTTGATATCAGTATATATGAGTTGGTACTAATTTGATATAATTTTAATATGAGTTAGCATTAGTGATATGCATTTTGTATGAGTTGATATGAGTTTCATATGTTTGATATGAGTTTAATATGAGTTGGTATTAGTGATATGAGTTTGATATGATGAGTTATTTTTATTTATCTATAGTTTATATGAGTTATTTTGATGTTTATATATAGTTGATATGAGTTGTTTTGATGTTGATGTAAGTTGATATAAGTAGTTATAAGTTAGTATTAGAGATATGAGTTGGATATGAGTTAATATAAGTTGGATATAAGTTTGATATGAGTTTGGTATAAGTTAATATTAGCGATATGAGTTTCTTATGAGTCATTTTTATTCATATGTAGTTAATATGAGTTGTTTTGATATTGATATGAGTAGATATGAGTTACTTTGATGTTGATAGGAGTTGTTTTGTTGTTGATAGGAGTTGATATGAGTTATTTTGATATTGATATGAGTTTGCTATGAGATTCATATGAGTTTGATATGAGTTAGTAATTTTAATATGAGTTACTATGAGTTTGATATTAGTAGTTATATGCTTAATATGAGTTTAATATGAGTTATTTTAAAGTTGATATGAATAGTTTTGATGTTGATATGAGTAATTTTAATGTTGATATGAGTTGATATTAGTTGATATGAGCTTGCTTTGAGATTGATAAGAGTTTATATGAGTTTGATATGAGTTTATTATTAGTAGATATCGGTTTAATATGAGTTTGATATTGATAATTTTGATTGTTGGGTATTAATGGAGGATTTGAAACTTATCAGAGGATGAATTCATTTGATGGAAATAATAATAATTCTCATATATTATGGTAGAAAATTTGATGTGAACATTGGCATGTTGGCAATGGTGTTGAATATATATTTTTTGAATAGAATGATTGATTTCAATGAACTTAAGAAACCAGTATCAAAGGCGCTTCATATTGACAAAACATAAAAAATTGAATTCAAATTTGTTACTAGTAATGACCCATATCCTCTTTTATAATGTAGTAAATGATAGGTCACTTAGGATATTCATAGGCATTGATATGGATAATAGACTTAAACATTCATTGATTATTAGCATTGAAGAATGGGCATATAAAATCTGACATCACAATGATTATAGTGATGATCCTCATAGTGTGAAAAAATTATCTAAGTAGATGTACCGGGTCTTGATTCAATACTAGAAGATGCAGATATAAGGGTTGCACCGATTACTAAATCTACCAATGTAGCCTCGAAATATTATGAAAATGAACATGATATGACTATTTAACTAGTAGAGGAACAGACAGAATATAGTATTGACATTCCTGTAAATTGTAATGTTGGGGCAAAATATACTAATAACTATCACGTAGAATTTTAGCATATAGGGAAAGAACACAGTGATGACATTCATTTTAGTTGTAATAATGAGGCAGAATATGCACTATTGACAATACATAAATTGTGATAAACTTTTTTACATGTAGGAGCAATCCAGAATTATTAGGCGAAAGTTCTATATATAAAACCATTAAGGAGGGAAAAATATTAAGACAACTGTATCCCTCATTACAATTAGGAAGAAATTGTAGTTTAAGGTCTTTAAGTCCAATACTTCTTTCCTTGTCATATAGTTTATTGATAAAACCTGTACGTAGAGATTGAGAGTGAAAAGTCTTAAAGACCTGAAGGGTTGTAGGATGGTAACAAAATATGTGACCCACCATACATGTTCAATTGATTTTGATCAGAGTAGACACAGACAAGCAACTAGTTAGTTGTTGCTGATTGTGTTAAGAAGTGATTCATAAATCCTGGGAGTATTTTCAAATCCAAGGATGTAATTAAAGACATACATAATAAATTTAGTGTTAAAATTAATTATTCTGTGGCATGGAGGGGATGGAAGTATGCATATGAGCAGAACAATCTTTTTAATTATACCTGCATATTTGCATATGCAAGGCAAAACAAATTCGGGTACGGTCATATATCTACAATACAGTGATGATAATAGATTTTTGTGTCATTTTTTCTTTTGATGCTTAAATAAAAGGTTTCCAACATTACAGATCTATAATTACTTCTGATAACAGTCGTTTGAAAGGAAAGTCTCAAGGTAGCTTTGTATTGGCGTTTGTCATATTGCAAACCAACAGATATTCTCGTTAGCATTTGGGATTGATGATTTAGAAAATTACACATCATAGATACATTTTCTTATGAAGTTGAAGGAAGCTTTTGGTGAAAGATTGGATCATGTTATTATTTTTGACAGACACCTCATCATTCAAAAGGTTGTAGCACATGTTTTTCCTAATGCATTCCATGGGATTTGTATGTATCATTTGTTAAACAATTGAAAGTATAAATTTAAACATATAACCAAGGAACTTGATAAGCACTACTACAAAATAGCTAAATCCTATAAAATAAACAATTTCACTAAATTTTCTGGTAGTTTTTGCATTATTATTTGCCATGCCAAACAATATCTAGAAGGTGCATAGAAGGAGGTATAACATCATAACGATGAACATTTTCAAATCAATCAATGCCACGCTTGTAAAGGCCAAAAATCATCTAATTACTGGATTTGTCGACAAAGTTAAAAAGATGTGTCCAAGATGATTTTATGAACGTCGAACTAAAGCAGAGCAGTCCATGAATAAAATGGCAACAGATGTCCAAAAAAAATTGAGAAAGAAAATGATTAAAGGACAAAAAATGAATGTAAGTTTTTTATTTTTCAATGTCAAAGTTCTTTATAGGGGTGTCAAAACAGGTTGAGGAGTCGTGTTTGTACCGGGTTGACCCACTCTGATGACATGATTAAGGTCAACACGAACACAATCTTTTATTAATCTTGTTGACATGAACACAATATGAGAATTAAATGGGTTACACTAATATGACACGTATAACACGTTTACTTAAATGGGTTATATATTGGTCACATAACTCGACATAACCCATATAATATTTTCAACTTAAAATAATTTTATATTCTTAAATAATCAATTAAAACATTATTCATAAATTAAAATTATAATTAAAATAATTTTAAAATGTAAATGTCTTAAATATTTCTTAAAAATACAAAAAATAAAATATATAACAATAAATGATGAATGTATATTATATTTGATAAAAAAATATATAATATTAGATTATTTAAATAATAAAAATTGTTTAATTTTTAACATTTGATTTAGAAAAATAATTTCTAACCACTAAAGTATAGTTTATGGCTAGGAGAGTGTGTTGTTGCCTAAGTCATGAGTTTGAATCTCCTAGGTGTTCCCCCTACCCATATGTAATTAATAGAAAAAAGAAAATTAATTTCTAAAATTCATAAATAATTAAATTTAAATTAATTAATAATTAAACTAATAAAATAATTATAAAAGAATTTAGTAATTAGATGAAATTAATAAATTTTGTAATAAGAATAATTAAAAATTAAATAAATTATAATAATATAACAAATATATAACACTTATTTTTATTTTCTTAGAGCAAATAATAATAAAATAATATAGTTTCAAATTGTATAAAAACTACATCGTTTTAGTTAAACGACTTGCAGTGCGTTTATGTGTTACCCACTACATGACCCGTTTAAAGTTTATCATAAATGGGTTGACCCGTTTATAATACTAACCTATTTAAGGTCAACACTAACTCGCTAATTTTGTATATTTTACGTGTCGTGTTTGTATGTTACGACATATTTTGACACCCCTAATTCTTTATTTATTCTTCCTCATTTGTCATTAATTATGATATTGTCATATCATATTGTTAATGTTATTTTGCAGATGGAGCCTACTAGTAATAATAAATATGACTTTATGGACATAGATAAAAATTATATTGTCGATATGTCTTTGAGAACTTATTGTTGCGGGAAGTTCCAATTAGATTAACCCCGTGTGTGCATGCTCTTATGATTGTTAGAAATAACAACTATGATGCTTATGAGTTGTGTTTTTCCTATTATTTGCTTGAGTCTTGATATGAAATATACAAAGAAATTGGTCTATTCTAGAGCACATTTGTAAAGTCATGTTTTTACCGCTAGATGTGCGCACATCAACTCGGAGGCAAAAAACCATAGGATTCATTCACTAGGTGAGGAAAAAACTCATGCGAAGTGTAACTGATGTCGTGAGTACTATCACAATAGATCTATTTGCTAAAATCTCATTTGTTCGCCCAATTATTTAGTAGCATTGAGTGTTCAAAAATAAAACAAATTTTCATTTATATGTTTTATTCATTAGTTACTGTTATGTATAATAATGGTTAGTTATATTATAAATGTTTCTAAAATTTAATACAAGATGTTTAATTATTATGGATTGTATTTATTATGAAATAATTATGTTGAATATTTTATTTATAGAAGATATTTAATCGACTATAACGGGTGTTATTGTATTGTTTGATAAGGATTACTGCATCTGAAGTTGATATGAGTTGATATGATTTTGTTATAAGTTGATATGAGTTACTATTGATTGATATGAGTTTGATATGAGTTTAATATTAGTTGATATGAGTGTTGCGCTCTAATAAACACTACTAGAACTACACTCGCAAGTATACGAGGCTGCTGTAGTATTTTGGTAAAAACCTCAAGGTCGTCTTATAAGGAAGCTAGAATAGCTAATTATTTATCAAATCGTAAATAACAAATTATCAATAAAATTAAATTGCTAAACAACTAATGAAAACAGAATGAGTTGAATTTAGAACAATGAAAATAAACTGAGCAGATATGTTGATTCACTTAATAGAAAGGTCTAGGGTTTATACTTCTCTACTAACTTATATATATGAACGGCTATTCCTCTTAACCAATTTAATTTCAAAGATCAGATTTCAAGCAACTTAGTTAATTGAATCAAGGAAATAAGCTCTCGCATTCAAACCTCTTTCAAATAATCTTGTTACAATTGAAATGATCTTTTTCTTATGTTTATATTTCTAATTCACCTAATTCCCTAATTGAATTGTTCCAGCATTAGACTTCATTTCTCAATCCTTCATCTAATACCTCAAACACATAATTGGTGGCCAATCAATTATATATTAACATTTATCCATTCAATTAAGGTTAAAAGAAATAATTCAGTTAAAAGCAATAACCATTTCATATAATCATAATAGATCCATACAAACCCCAGACTAGATCAAAATTAGTTCATAATGATGCTATCCAACAAATTCATCTCATTAAAATTCAAAGAAATTAATTTAGACATAAAAGAATTCATAAATTCAATTCCAGTGAAACTTAAGAGATAGAGTTTGAGAACAAAACCAAATTACAAACTTCCTTTGGCTTCTGAAGAATCTCTTGCTCAGATTTTTGCTAAAAAATAATGCAATGGCTAAAACTAATTTGATCTAGAGTGTTTGCATGAAAGTGAAATCAAAATTCAAAAGAAAAGTGAAGAATAGCTGGAAAGTTTGTGTTGGACGGCTGGAAGTGTGTATCCCTTTCAAAAACCCTAATCTTCTTATTTATATGAAACCCTCGCTCAACATCTGCATTTCCTTTCTTTCCTTAGCCCCATGGAGTGACACGGCCAAGCTTGTGGCAGTGTGGTTTGCCGTGTCACCTGGGTGTGTCAGCTTCTGTGTAATCTTGCTTCTTTGCTTCTGTGGAATTGAGCGTGACACGGCCAAGCTCCTGGCCGCGTCATGTGACACAGCCAGTGACTTGGTCGTGTCACCTGGGTGTGTCACCTACTGATTCTCTTCGTTCTTTGCTCTTCTTTCTTGGCTAAATATGGGACACGGCCAAGCTTGTGGCCATGTCATGTGACACGGCCAGTGGCTTGGCTGTGTCACCTGCCAGTGTCAGCTTCTGCCAAATTTTCCTTCCTTTTCTGGTTTCCTTGGTTTTGCCCTTAAGGTGAGACACGGCCAGTGGCTTGGCCGTGTCTTGCTGCTTCATGCTATTCTTTCTTTGTTTTGGTCTTCCAAGGGAGTTCTTTGCATATTAACCTAAAACAAACACTTGAAACAAACTTTAAACAAAAATCAAATGAAACATTAACCAAAAACACATAAACACCACACTAAAAACTAGTACAAAAATGACAAACACTGGAATAAATTAAAACTACCAAAATTGATGAAATCACTAAATAAACAGATTAAAACTACCAAAATGCATGAAGAAAACAATAATCATCATAATAAATAAGATACAATTCTATGACAAAAACTAATAAAACAACTACCTCACACTTAAAAAACTTTGCTTGTCCTCAAGCAAATTCACATGGCATAAATTAAAAACTTAAATAACCTTAACTATAATTTAAGTATATAAGATGAAATCCTTTAAGACTCAGCCATAAATAAATGCAATTTACTTCAATCAAGATTTTCTTAACTCATTCATTAATCCAGACATAACAAATCTCATCTCTCATCTATATGTTTCACTCAATTTCAAAGATTAATTCTCTCAAACCACTCATGACTGCATACTTCTATAAACTTTCTTAATTATCCAATCTCTCTCACTGATTATCTCAAGAAATAATCCGAAGGTCTTTTATTTGGATGTAATGAGGCTAAGGTGAAGGTGTGAGAAAAGACATTTAAGTTGGAACATCAAGAAATGGAGTATCTAAATAGACAATACTCTTGCTTAGAAACTTGTAACTCACTCAAATGGCATATTCACCAACCCTTGATAATCTCACATACTTGCATACTGAAAGAAAAGTACATGAGTCAAAATTCCTCTTTGATGACAAATGCTAGAAAAAATATGAATTTTGTATATATATATCTTCTCTTTTATTATTATTATTATTATATATATATATATACAAAATATAGAATTGCATAGAACATCTAGCTCAAAATGTAAAGGAAAAGAATAATCGACTCTTAGTCAAATACAATGTGCAAAGTATGTATTTCAGTCCCAAATATTACTAAAGCAATACTATTTTTTTTATTGCTTACCCCACACTTATGAATTAAACCACCTTATTGTCATATCATAAGAAACTCCATTCCTTAATGCAGGTATGATGATAATAGGAAAATATTGAGTTATGAATTATGTTGATCTATCAAGAAAAATTCAAAGGCTCAACTTGGCTCACTAAGGAATTCATAATTAAGGGAGGTCTTTTTAAGCTAAAGGGGTAATCCTAATTTGCCTTCATCATTTTAAAACTTGAGATGAAATCATAATGTGAGTTCAATTAGTATGCAAAAGCAAGCTCTAGAGATGCAAAATCATGAAGGTGCACACTTAAGAAAAGAAAATCAATTGACAATAATATTCAATCTATGAGGCTCAAAACTCACAAAGGGTGGGTTCTCAAAGATTTATATGTCATGAATTGTAGAATGTGAAAATTGATCCTGAATGAATTCAAATGCTAATCTCTATGCTGATACTAAAGGCTCAAATATAATGCTAGAATTACAGAAAAGTCAATAAGTTTTCAGCAATTATGCCATGAACAACGCACAATATAACACACAAAGACAAACAAAACAAAAATTAAAGGAAAGCTTAAAGATTACCCCACACTTATAAATTACATTGTCCTCAATGGAAACAAGGATAATAAAGAAAAAGAGTTAAGGTACAACTTGTTTTCCATCATTCCCTTGTGAGGCAAACACTACCTTTTCACTCACAAACATCAATTGTTCAGAAACAAAATGCAATATATATAAAATAACCAAAATATAAAAGGTTAACATTAAAAACAAAAATGAAAAATAACAACGAAAATATGCTATAACTAAATACAAGAAAGTAAGGAATTTTCTCAAAAGACTAGAGCCAATTTGATCTACGGTGAAGGAGGATTTGATGATGATGCAGCTGAAGGATGGAGACTCAAGATCTTAGCAAGGTTGCTATTGATTTGGTCCAACTGTTGCAAGACCGTAGCATGGTTACGATCGAACTTGCTTTCCAGTGCCTCTATCCTATTAAGTATCTCCTGATTATCCAGGACCGGAGCATCTTCATCCAAATCAAGAGAATTCGAGTCAGACTTCTCATGGACTCGTGTTCTCTTTTGTCGGCCCCCCCGGTGCTTCTGGCTCAGCTGAAGCCATCACATAGGCCCCTCCCCTGTTCACAACCATATGCATCTTCTCAAGTGTGGCCAAATCTAATGAATCATTACCCGAAATTTTAGTCATACGGTAGTTACTCGGGTCAAAATCATCAAGAAGGGCTGTCGCCAATGTGGTAACCAATCCTCCAATACAAATAGCACCCTTCTTTTTGTTTGCCACATTATCAAAAACATCGGTCAACTAATAGCCGGCACTAATGGGTATGGCATTACAAGCACAATCTAAGAAAAAGAGCTCACTAATTTCCACTACACCCAGGCTTTCCTTCCGTGCAAAGAACCCACAAGACATAAAGCGATGCAAATATCTTAGAGCGGGATTACTCAATTTAGTTGCCTTGGCCAATTTGGCCACATAAGTTCCCGAGCCCAATGCTCCCCATGCAAATTGTTGTCTAAAACCCTTAGGTACAAAATTTTCACCTTGCTGATGGAAACCAAAGATAACATTCAATTGCTCAATACTTACTACACATGGTCTCCCAAGCAATTAAAAATTCAACCTAGTGCAAATTTTTTGGTCATCTCTTTCAACCTTAAGAGAGGTTAAAAATTTCAAAGTAAGCTCTTGAAATTGCAAAGGTCGAAGGGAGGCTAATTTCTCCCACCCAAGGTTTTGAACATAGCTATAAAAATTATCCCTAATATGAAGAGCATTAAGGGATTCATCGCTTACATACCTCGTCGGAAAGAAACCCCTAGCCAAAAGAGTCGCTCTCTTTGAAGATGAAGAAGATGAAGATGGAGCTGCAGTTGGAGGTTGCCTCCTCTTCTGGTGGGACACCATCTTTGTTCTTGGCATATTGAAAGATTTGGAAAAATTTGAAGCTTTAACAGATTAAATTGATTTTTTATGAGAGAAGAAGAAAATTGAACGGATTAATTTCAGTTTTGGAGAAGAAAAATTGAGAATTAATGGGATTTTTGAAGCTTTGAAAGAACAACAATGGAGGTTTTTGAGAGAAAGAGTCGAGAGAGAGAAAAAGGAAAAAGGAAAAACTAGGGATTTAAATGAAAGAAAAAGGGCTAAAACCGTATTTTTAAACTTGGAAATTGAGGTGACACGGCCAAGCTTGGTTTAGCTTGGCCGTGTTTGATGGGTTTAGAGGGACACGGCCAGTGACTTGGCCGTGTCCCCTGATCGTGTTTGACACTGTAAAATAAAAGGTTGCAAGACAAAGAAAGGGACATGGGTAGAAGCTTGGCCATGTCTATGTGACACAGCCAAGGACATGACCAAGCATTTTGGCCGTGTCAGGGACTGTGTGTTTTTGGGTTTGCTTGACATGGCTAGTGGCTTGGCCGTGTCAAGTGGGAGTATCCTTCACTGCCATTTTGACTCTTTTTTTTATATGTCACCAAATCTAAAAGAAATGCAATCCTCTTCCTTGATTAACCCTGAAACACATTAAAAAAATAAAAACCGATCAAAACACCTGTTCCATTTATTTGAACCAAACATGAAATTAAAATTGCTAAATATAAAATTGTAACTATGAAAAGAAATGCAAACTGATGGGTTGCCTTCCATTTAGCGCTTCTTTAATTTCGTGTAGCTGGACATACCGCAAGACTTAAGGATCATAGATCAAAGTGCTATCGATTATCCTTACTTCTTGGAACCCTTTATTATATTGTTTAACTCTCTGTCCATTTACTTTAAAAGTTTCATTCGTTCGAGAGTTAAGCAATTCTATAGCATCGAAGCGATATACCTGAGTTATCTCTAAAGGACCACTCCATCGAGACTTGAGTTTTCCTGGAAACAGTCGGAGACGATAATTAAAAAGCAAAACTTTCATGCCTGGGCTCAATGTCTTTTGCACTAAAATTTTGTCATGAAGTGCTTTAGTGCGGTCCTTATAAATCCTCGAACTCTCATATGCCTCATTCCTTAGTTTATCTAACTCTGAAATTTGCAGAAAATGTTCTCTCTTTGCCTTGTCCAAGTCTAAATTCAGAGTCTTGATTGCCCAATACGCCTTGTGCTCCAACTCCACTGGTAAATGACAAGCCTTACCAAAAACCAATCGATATGGACTCATACCCAAAGCAATCTTGAAAGCAGTTCGATATGCCCACAATGCATCATGCAATCTACTTGCCCATCCTTCCTTGATAAGTTGACTGTTTTTTCCAGAATTCCTTTGATTTGCTTGTTGGATGTCTCAACTTGTCCTGAAGTCTGTGGATGGTATGGGGTCGCCACCTTGTGTTTCACACCCGATTTGTGCATTAATTTCTCAAAAAGTTTGTTGCAGAAATGACTTCCCCCATCACTGACTATCACTCTTGGCGTGCCAAATCTGCTAAGAATATATTCCTTCACAAATTTAATAACCACATTAGCATCATTAGTACGGGTGGGGATTGCCTCCACCCATTTTGAAACATAATCAACAGCAACTAAAATGTACTTATAACCAAAAGACTTGGGAAAAGGACCTATGAAGTCTATTCCCCAAACATTAAACAGTTCAACAACAATATAAGATTGAAGGGGCATTTCATTCCTCCTCCCAATGTTACCTACTCTTTGACAGCGATCACAATACTTACAATATTCTTGAGCATCTTTGAATAGAGTAGGCCAGTAAAATCCACTTTGAAGCACCTTTTCTGCAGTCTTTCTCCCTCCAAAATGACCACCACAGTGAAAGTCATGACAAAATTGAAGAACACTCAGTTGTTCTTCCTCAGATACACACCTGTGAACTATCTCATTTTTGCATATCCGGAATAGGTAAGATTCATCCCAAAAATAGAATTTACTTATGTACAAAAACCTTTTCTTTTCCTGAAATGACATGTCAGAACGCAAAATACCACAAGCAAGATAGTTAGCAATATCTGCAAACCAAGGTGCATTCATTACCACAAACAACTGCTCATCAGGAAATGCTTCTAGATTTTTATGAATGCTATCAGATGCAAGATTTTCACCAAAGAAAGGTAACCTAGATAAATGATCAACTACAACATTCTCACTTCCCTTAGTATCCTTGATTTAAAATTAAATTCTTGCAATAATAACACCCATCTAATTAAACAAGGTTTAACATGTTGTTTTGTCAAAAGATACTTTAGAGCTGCATGATCTGAATGCACAATAATTTTAGACCCAATTAAATATGCTCTAAACTTATCTAAGACAAAAACAACAGCTAGCATTTCTTTTTCAGTTGTTGTGTAATTCACTTGTGCACTATTTAGGGTCAAGCTAGCATAATAAATCACTCTAAAAAATTTCTCAACCCTTTGCCCAAGGACAGCTCCTACTGCATGATTAGATGTATCACACATAATTTCAAAAGGTAAAGACCAAACAGGAGCTACAATTACCGGTGCGCTAGTCAATTTTTCCTTAAGGGAATTAAAGGCTTGCATGCATTATGCAGTAAACTCAAATGGAACATCTTTCCCAAGAAAATGACACAATGGTTGGCTTATTTTAGAAAAATCTTTAATAAACCTCCGGTAAAAATCTGCATGCCCTAGAAAGCTTCTTATTCCCTTAACAAAGGTAGGTGGGGGTAACTTAGCAATCAAATCTACCTTAGCCTTATCCACCTCAATCCCTTTACTAGACACAACATGGCCTAATACAATGCCCTGAGTAACCATGAAATGACTCTTTTTCCAACTCAAAGTGAGGTTACATTCAATGCATCTCTCAAGCACAAGAATAAGTGTATTGAGGCAATTATCAAAAGAGTCACCGAAAACAGAAAAGTCATCCATAAATACCTCAATAAAATCATCTATCATGTATGTGAAAACAGACATCATACATCTCTAAAAAGTTACAGGCGCATTGCACAAGCCAAAGGACATACGCCGAAATGCATAAGTCCCAAAAGGGCAAGTAAAAGTAGTCTTGGGTTGATCCTCTGGTGATATCGGCACCTGATAATAACCTGAAAGTCCATCCAAATAATAATAATGTGAGTGTCCAGAAAGTTTATCCAGCATCTGATCAATAAAAGAAAGAGGGAAATGATCTTTCTTTGTGGCATTGTTCAACTTCCTATAATCGATACACATTCTTCACCCAGTAGTAGTCCTAGTAGGAACCAATTCATTCTTTTCATTTTTCACCACAGTGATTTCTGATTTCTTAGGCACTACATGTACTGGGCTAACCCACTCACTATTAGCTATTGGATATATCACTCATTCATCAAGCAATTTAAGCACTTCCTTCTTAACCACTTCACTCATGTTTGGGTTAAGGCGCCTTTGGGCCTCCCTCACAGGTTTAGCTCCCTCTTCTAAGATGATTCTATGCATGCACATTGAAGGGCTAATACCTTTGATGTCACTCAATCCCCATCCTATTGCTCTTTTCAATCTTTTTAGTTCACTCACCAACCTCATCTCTTCCTTTTCACTAAGTTCGCTAGAAATTATCACAGGTAAGGTGTTGTGATCTCCTAAAAACACATATTTCGGATTTTTAGGCAACTCTTTCAGCTCTAACTCAAGTGAAGGATTATTCTCTTCCTTTTGGATGGAGGGAAGTTCAAATGTTGGGTCCTCTTTAAGTTCCTCTATTTCAGCACTCTCTAATGTCTCAAGGAAAAAATGCAATCCATGATCTAAGGTCAGTGCCAGCTCCAATTTATTCAAGGAACCTGTTTGTAAGAAAACATCTGAAACAACTGCGTCAATACAATCAATTAAAGAGCAATCCTCATATAATGCAGTTGTAGGAATGGGAGAAGTGTTAAAAATAGAAAATTCAACCGTTTGTCCTAAGACAGTCATTGACAATTTACCATTTTTAACATCTATCAAGGTGTTGGTCGTAGCCATAAAAGGCATACCCAGCAGAATAGTGTGTGCAGATGGTGTAGGGTTACTTCCTTCCATGTCTAGAACTATAAAATCCACAGGCACTATCAACCCACCAACCTTAACTAACACATCTTCTATAACTCCTTTCGGGAATCTAAGAGATCTATCAGCTAATTGCAAAACTATTTTGGTAGGTTTAAGTTCCCCAAGTTCTAATTCAAGATACACAGAATAAGGCATCAAATTAATACTGGCTCCTAAATCACACATGCCATCAGTCCCCTTTCCATTACCCATAGTAATTTGAATTATGAAACTACCAGGATCCTTTAGCTTCGGAGGTAGTTTATGCTGCAGAACAACACTAGCTACCTCTGACACTATCACCTTTTCATTTGGCTCATACCTCTTTTTCTTGGTATTCAATTCCTTTAAGAATTTGGCACAAGCCGGCATGTTCTTTATTGCTTCAAGTAAAGGTAAGTTAATACTTACCTTAGACAGCATGTTGAAGATGTCTGAAAATTGCTTATCTTGTTTATCATTCTTCAACCTACTGAGTAATGGTATAGGTGGCCGGTAATGATTACTTGCCTTGTGTAAATCTGCTGAAGGGGATTTCTCCATTGATTTTTGTCCAGCACCTTTGTCCTTTGGTTCTCCTTCCTTTTTGTTCTTTTGATCACTTGCATTCACAGAATTATTTGCAATATTATTATTTATTACCTTGCCACTTCTAAGAACAGTCACTGCTTGTGCTTGCTCAGGTTGACTCGAAAATTTTTCTTTTTGTTGCATCTGCATCTGTTGTGCAAGTTGTCCTACTCGGGTCTCCACTTTCTTAAAAGATGCTTCTAATGAATCCAGCCTTTTGTTATTCATCTCTTGATTCTTGGCACTGACTTGGATAAAAGCATGTAAACTATCCTCTAAACTCTCTCTCTTAGGCTGCCCTTGATTTGAAGATTGCCCCGGCGGTTGATTTTGTCTCTGGAGCAAATGGAAAGGTTGTTGAGAATTATTTATTACCCAGGAAAAGTTTGGATGATTTCGCCAACTAGGATTGTAAGTGTTTGAATAAGGATCATTCCGAGTCCTTGGTTGATATCCCCCCATAGCATTAACTTGCTCAGCCTCATTTCCATAAGACTCATATGTAGAGGGGCATATATTTGCTCCATGCCCAAAAGTTCCACAAATTCCACACACTTCTTGAGTGGGTGAAGAGGTATTGTTCTTCATGTTCAGCATCTGCACTTGCCTTGTCAATTCAGCTATCTGATTGACCATCTCACTGTTGGCTTCCAATTGATTCACCCCTTTACTTCTTCCTCTTACACTTTTATGTTGAGAATTAGCTCCCAACATTTCAAAGATTTCATAAGTTTCATTTGCTGTCTTTTCTTCCATAGCTCCCCCAGCTGCGTTATCAACAGTATTCTGAAATTGCTGGGTTAAACCATCTTAGAAAAACTTATTCAGAAGTTGAAGTGGGTAGTGATGGTGTGGACAATGGATTAATAACATCTTAAACCTATCCCAAGCCTCATGAAATGGCTCTCCTTTAAATTGAGAAAATGTAGCTATTTTTCCTCTCAATTCAGCTGTCTTCTGATGATAGTAAAATTTGCCTATAAACTTGTTATAGACTTGCTCCCAAGTTGTCAAAGAATTTTCAGGCAATATCATAAGTCAACTCTTCGCCCTATCCTTTAATGTGTACGGAAAACACCTCATCCTCAACTAGTCTTCTGTTAGTCCTCCCAATAGAAATGTGTTGAGGGTGGAGTAGAAATCCCGAATAAAATTCAAAGGATCTTTATTTGGGACTCCATAGAATGATGGCAGCATGTTGTAATAGATATTCTTTAACTCATAATTTCTTGCTACATCTGTCAATCTTATACAAGATGTGGAAGTTCCAATGACAGGTCTGGCAAAATCCCTCATAGTTCTTTGCCTTTCGTCTCCCATATTGGTAGATTGTGCAGTATCCGACTCAAAATTAGAAGTTTCCTCCTCTGTATCAAATTCGGTATATAGTTCAAACTCTTCTCTGCTCCTTTTCACTCTCTGAATTTCTGGAATAACTGGGTAAAGCTCTCCTTCGAGTGATCTCCTGCCTTGCATAAACAAAATTTCTGAAAAAAAGGAATTATTAAAAGCAAAAGACAAATAAAATCAAATGTAAAAAATGAAAAATAATTTAAAATATTTATGCCTAATAAACAATTACGCCAATTAGCTTCCCCGGCAGCGGCACCAAAAACTTGTTGCGCTCTAATAAACACTACTAGAACTACACTCGTAAGTATACAAGGCTGTTGTAGTATTTTGGTGAACACCTCAAGGTCATCTCACAAGGAAGCTACAATAGCTAATTATTTATCAAATCGTAAATAACAAATTATCAATAAAATTAAATTGCTAAACAACTAATGAAAACAGAACGAGTTGAATTTAGAACAATGAAAATAAACTGAGCAGATATGTTGATTCACTTAATAGAAAGGTCTAGGGTTTGCACTTCTCTACTAACTTATATATATGAACGGCTATTCCTCTTAACCAATTTAATTTTAAAGATCAGATTTCAAGCAACTTAATTAATCGAATCAAGAAAATAAGCTCTCGCATTCAAACCTCTTTCAAATAATCTTGTTACAATTGAAATGATCTTTTTCTTAGGTTTATATTTCTAATTCACCTAATTCCCTAATTGAATTGTTACAGCATTAGACTTCATTTCTCAATCCTTCATCTAATACCTCAAACACACAATTGGTGGCCAATCAATTATATATAAATATTTATCCATTCAATTAAGGTTAAAAGAAATAATTCAGTTAAGAGCAATAACCATTTCATACAATCATAGTAGATCCATACAAACCCCAGACTAGATCAAAATTAGTTCATAATGATGCTATCCAACAAATACATCTCATTAAAATTCAAAGAAATTAATTTAGACATAAGAGAATTCATAAATTCAATTCCAATGAAACTTAAGAGATAGAGTTTGAGAACAAAACCAAATTACAAACTTCCTTTGGCTTCTGAAGAATCTCTTGCTCAGATTTTTGCTAAAAAAAATAATGCAATGGCTAAAACTAATTTGATCTAGAGTGTTTGTATGAAAGTGAAATCAAAATTCAAAAGAAAAGTGAAGAATAGCTGAAAAGTTTGTGTTGGACGGCTGGAAGTGTGTATCCCTTTCAAAAACCCTAATCTTCTTATTTATATGAAACCCTCGCTCAACATCTGTGTTTCCTTTCTTTCCTTAGCCCCATGGAGTGACACAGCCAAGCTTGTGGTCGTGTCATGTGACACGGCCAGTGGCTTGGCCGCGTCACCTGGATGTGTCAACTTCTGTGTAATATTGCTTCTTTGCTTCAGTGGAATTGAGCGTGACACGACCAAGCTCCTGGCCGCGTCATGTGACACGTCCAGTGGCTTGGCCGTGTCACTTGGGTGTGTCACCTACTGATTCTCTTCGTTCTTTGCTCTTTTTTCTTGGCTAAATATGGGACACGGCCAAGCTTGTGGCCGTGTTTGGCCGTGTCACCTGCCAGTGTCAGCTTCTGCCAAATTTTCCTTCCTTTCCTAGTTTCCTTGGTTTTGCCCTTAAGGTGAGACACGTCTTGCTGCTTCATGCTATTCTTTCTTTGTTTTGGTCTTCCAAGGGAGTTCTTTGCATATTAATCTAAAACAAACACTTGAAACAAACTTTAAACAAAAATCAAATAAAACATTAACCAAAAACACATAAACACCACACTAAAAACTAGTACAAAAATGACATAAACACTGGAATAAATTAAAACTACCAAAATTGATGAAATCACTAAATAAATATATTAAAACTACCAAAATGCATGAAGAAAATAATAATCATCATAATAAATAAGATACAATTCTATGACAAAAACTAATAAAACAATGAGCCAGTATGAGTTTGATACAAGTTAGTATGAGTTGATATGAGTTTGATATAAGGTTGATATGATTTGATACGTGTTAATATGAGTTGATATGAGTTAGTATTTATTGATATGAGTTGATATGAGTTAGTATTTGTTGATATGAGTTGATATGAGTTAGTATTTGTTGATATGAGTTAGTATTATTGATATGAGTTAGTATTTATTTATATAAGTTGATATAAGTTAGTATTTGTTGATATAAGTTAGTATTATTGATATGAGTTAATATGCGTTAGTATGAGTTGATATGAGTTAGTATAAGTTAGTATGAGTTTGATATGAGATAGTATGAGTTGATATGGCATAGTTTGAGTTGATATGAGTAAGTATGGGTTTTTTATGAGTATGAGTTGATATAAGTTTGATATGAGTTTATATAAGTTAGTATGAGTTGATATGAGTTAGTGTGAATTTGATATGAGTTAGTGTGAGTTGATATGAATTTAATATGAGTTGATATGAGTTATTATGAGCTTATATAAGTTAGTATGAGTTTAATATAAGTTTATTTGAGTTTGATATGAGTTAGTATGAGTTGATTTGAGTTAGTATGAGTTGACATGAGTTTGATATGAGTTGGTATGAATTAGTTTGAGTTAATATGTGTTAGTATGAGTTTGATATGCCTTAGTATGAGTTGATATGAGTTAGTATGAGTTTGATATGAGTTAGTATGAGTTGATATAAGTTATATATGAGTTAGAGGGTTTGAAAGTTTCTTTTCTTAGTGGAGAAAGGCTGGAGCACATTTTTCTTCAATTTTCCCTTAAAATATAGAGAGCCTTTACTTAAAGTTATGATGCCAGCCTTTTATGTTCCCACGGCTGTGGCTTTCTATGCCATGATCATGGCCTGAGTGGGTAAAAGCTGACTCATCAATTTCTTCTTTTTAAGCAGTGTCTTTTTTATTCCCACAATCGTGGTTTTTGATTGCCATGACTGTGGGTTTTGTTTTGCTTCTGAAATTGTGGCTCTCTTTTCTTTCTCTTTGGGATAGTAGAAAAATCGATCCAAATCGTCTCTGGATCTTCTCTTCTTCTTCTTTTATCTTTTTTGCAGTTTCAATTGAAGTCCAGGGTCGTAATATTTGAGGTCGTGGGCATGGAAATTGACTTTCTCTACATTTTTTCATATTTTCCTTTAATTGTGCACCACTTTTAATTAAAATCTTATATTTTGACTTTCCATGCTAAATAAGAGAAATTCTTAACTTCAGCAAAGAAAATCCTTCAAATTCAATTGGAAATAATTTAAAAACAGGGTTAGAAGAGAATCTTCTAAAATATTAGTCAAAATATGACTCTATCAACTCTTCCAAATTTAAACCGTTGCTTATCCTCAAGCAATTAAGAATAAAATTCCTCACAAAATACTTCATCATATGTCAGATTTATATAAATAATTTTAAACAGTTAAAAAGAATCCCACAACAATTGATATGAGTTAGTGTGAGTTAATAAGACTTGATATGGGTTTGATATGAGTTAGTATGAGTTGATATGAGTTAGTGCTAAATTTTAGAGTTGCACAAACAATCAACCTGTTAACAATTGGGATAGCCGGGAATGGGTCCAGTAGTACTGGAAATTGGGGTGTACATAAAAAAACTACAACTGATAAAGAAAACCCTTGGTCTAGGTAGGGAAGGAATACTTCTGAAACAAAAAATCCAGATTGGAAAATCAAGATCTGCCCTGCTAAATCACCTAGAATTGTTAATAATGATACTAGTATGTGTGGGATGTATGCAATAACCAGGCAGAGGTTGGACATGTTTACTTTTCAAGAGCAGAATATTCTCTCTAAAATCGAGACATTAATGCAGTCTATCAGAACAATAATGCATTAATCTAGGTATGTTTTCTAAACTATACTCATAAATTCTAATAAAAACATGGTCCAGTTACCATATATACTATACTCATAAATTCCTATAAAAATCTAATTGTAGACACTCATGTCAAACTCATATCAACAATACTAACTCATATCAAAATCATATAAACTCATTTCACTAATACTAATTCATGTCAATTCATATCAAACTCATACCAAATAATAAAATCTCATAAAACAACTCATATCAAATTTATATCAATAATACTAACTCATATCAAACTTATATCAACATACATTCGACATCAAAAAAGCATCTAACATCAACATCAACAACTATACATCTTTGACAATGCATATATTCATAATATTCATATATAACTTAAGATATAACTGAAAATAATAAATAATTTAAAACAATATTATTTATCAATACAACTTAAGATATTCACAATATTCATACATAATATTCAATCTTATTCGCTATCACAAGTGTTATTATTCTTGTTGCTAGCATGCACCCATTAATGAATTATCGTGTAGTATCTAAATGTTTTCATATTTCACTGATTGTACTCCCATAAATCGGGCTCAATCGTCATTAAAAACTCTACAAATTTCTCTACAAACATTCCACAATCTTCACTGTAACAATATAATAATATCAACAACTTTAAAAAGTAAATAACTATCATAAATAATGACCGAGAATGTATATTTTGTAGTAGCTCGCTCATCTTGGCATAGACAAATATCCTTCTCATACTTGATTTTCATCTTCGTCCCCTTTTTATTTTCCAATTTGGGCCTTTGGTCTTTGAAACAAATTTCATTTAAAGCATGGGGCAACATCTCAACAATTGGCTTCACATATTTTGTTCTATCACTTCTAAGGGCAACTACATACAATGAATCATATATCCTTATTGACCAATTGGGTAGATTTATCTCTATTAGAAACCAATGTTGTTGGTCTTAGTTCACTAGAAGATAAACAATGTCAATATCTTTGACATGTTTACCATATTTGTGCTTGCTCTCTAAGGAAATCTATGATATAACTAAAGGTCTTCCAAATTTTCTTCTTGAAATCTTCATGAGTTAATATAAAAATTGGATTGACATAGCAAGATCCTTCCTTTGGTCAAAATAGTTTGTACATTATTTCTACTTTTGGTGCACATAATATAGTATAACATCAATTTCCTACGATTCAATAAAAACACATTAATATACATAATATAATACAATGAGTTGTAATATAGAATCCTTTAAGACGCAACCATGTTGAAAATCTTATTTCATTGGACATCTAAGTATTATTTACTCGCAATCAATACCAAAAGTCCTTGTCATTGGTCATATGCACTGTGAAGTCATAAATCTCATCCTCTGGCAATGGTTAGTCCATTTTTGGATCACTATAACAAATTAAAAAACTTATATTAACTATTAAAAAAAAAGAAAAATTTGTTACTCACTAGATTGAATTCCTATAAAAGCCAAATTATGAATTTAAAGAGCAGCTTACTACTTATATGTATCAAAATCATCTGTCACCAAGTATTAAAACTTCAACACTGATCTACAGATGGGGGAGGCAAATGATCCAAAGGTAGAATAGGTGCATATGTAACTTTATCCGCTATCTTTTGACAAAGAACTTGTGGACATTTGCTCCTTTTTCTTTGTTCACCTCTGCCCTTCGGAGTCCACTCATCACCAATATATTTAGTATTTGGTACAAGTAAATGCTTCTTCTTTTATTCCTCAAAGGTGGTTTCAGTTACTTCAACTAACCACAGGCCGAGCTGCAGTACGTCCTCAACTGCCATTGATATCTCTTTTCTATAATTAGTCTTTTTTTTTTCAGTAAATCAGCTATAAGTGAATTTGTAATATTTTACAATAAATAAGTTTGATTCAGTGAAATCAACATACTTAATAGGAGGTGTAAAAAATGTAGTATCGAAGTCCAGTGCTTCTTCATTTTCTTTTTCTTCCTCAACCTTTTCCTTTTCTTTATTATTCTTTTCTTCCAATGCAACTGCCTTCATCTTTTATTCATTTGACGTTGCTTCTTCCTTTTCCTTCATAATGTTGCCTCTTCCTTTTCCTTCATACTTCCATCATTGTCCTTTGCCTTCATTTCTTCAATTTCCTTCACCTCCTCCTTTTCTTTACTTTCCATTGCCCCCCTTATCATAACATTCCTTTGCTTCCTTTTCTTTTACATCCTTTGCTTCTTTATCTCTCCTCTTTGCTGCCTTTTTTTTTCCCTTTTTTCCTTTTATATTTGTCTCCTTTTCTTTCTTTTCCTTTTTTCTTTTTTGCCCTTCTGCGTTCCTTTACTTTCGTTACCTTTGTTTTTCCCTCAAGTGCAATTATTCTACTAGTCAGAAGAGATATGGTAGCATTTAGCTTTTTATTCAATTTAGTATGCAGTGCATACTGACTTTCTAATTTACTGCACCTACGCTCGAGTTGCTCTATGCGCAACTTCATTTTATTCTTTTCCACATATGCATCCTCCATTTGAATTTGCCTTTACTTCATTACACTCGAACCTTCCTTCTTTTTACTCATGCGAGTAAATGTTTTGCCCTTTTTTCTTTAGTAACATCACCCACTAGTTTGCTCAATAATCCACTTTTCTGAACATTAAAATACTAATTAGAATTTTTTTATAAACATATAAAATTTTTATGCATACTAGCAATGAAAGGAAATTCAATTAATATCTCAAAGTTAGGGATTTTCCTATTTTCTAAGTGTTTGTCCTGTTCCTTTGGCTTGAGAAATGAGAGGTAAAATGGAGAGAAAACAAAGGTTCATTTAACGCTAAAATAGAGAGAAAACAGAGAGTTCGGTCAGAACACAGTGATGACGACGGAGAGGGTTTGCTTCGATAGAGAATAGGAAGGAGAAGGAATTCAAAAATGAAAAGAAGAAATTGATTTCTTATTATGAGTGGGATTTTAAATTTTAGATAGTAATATTGTCCAAAAGAGTCTAATTAAAATTAATAGGATCTAAAATTTATTAATGTCTTGGACATGGATATTTTTTTTTTGCTAAATCCCAATAAATAAAAGTAATTACACTCACAAAAATTATGTTAAAAAGTCAAGATTTATAATCTACAATAAATACATTAATTGCACATAGAAGGAAAATAAATTCAAATTCTCAAAACTTATTTAAATATAATTAGAAATATTAAAAATACAATAAAAACTAAATATAACTTAACAATAAATTAAATATATATAATTTAATTAAAATAATATACCACTTACATTGTATATATGTCTTCCCTCCTCCAACCATGCCGATTCAATATAAATCTGGAATTGCATACTCAAATATCTTTTTGACTTTGCACATCAACAAAGTTTTTCCATATTTTCCTTAAGATGAAAATAGAGTACAAATTAGTGCAAATTCCAACTAAAAGTACTAATTATTGTTCAAAATATATAATAAAAAATAAGTTAATAAATAAAATAAATATTATTATTTTAACAACTAATTCATGTATCATATACAATAAAAAAAAATCCAATTCTCACCAGCAAAGTTAAAGGCATCAAATGAATTGAAGACCAAGATATAATGCTATGAAGACTGAAACTTCTATGCAACACTCAAATGGTGTAAAGAAAAAATAAATTAATAACAATGATTAAACCAATATTTATGGATAACTTTCTTTATTACGAATTCACAAATAAATGAAAAAAATATAGTTTCCTTTTCTTTGCAAAATATTTCCTAAAGAATTGGTACCTCTTTCTCTTGAATTTGGTAATGCCAGAGCAGCAACAATACCAGTAAGAAATTCTTTATCTGAAAAAAAAATCTTTACGAGTTTTACCCATATCAGAATAATGCAAGCACTGCAAAAAAAAATCAAATAGACAATTTTTGATTTTCAAAAGGGAAGACAAGAATGATAAATTAGGTAGAATGATAAAACAAGAATGATAAATTAGGTAGATTAGTATTTTTATTATTAATTATTGTTATTATTAATTATGATTATGTTATGATTATTTTTATTATCAATTATGTAATTACTAATTATATTTATTATTAATTGTATATTTATAAATATAATTATATTATTATTAATTATTTTTGGGCCCAAATATAGTTCTTAATTATTTGGGCCAACATGCTTTTTAATTATAGTTATTAGTAATTATTAGTAATTATATAATTATAATTATATTATTATTATTATCAATTATATATAATTTATTATATTTATTATTAATTATAATTATATAGTTAATATTAATTTTAATTAGTGTTATTAAATTTAGTTATTATTATTATTATCATTATTATTATTATGGTGACCAAACCGAAACTTATAGTTTTATAATAATATTGTTATTATTATTATAGTTTTGGATTGGCCATCAATGCATTTAGAAAAACGGATTTTGGCCAAATTGGTTTGGTCAAATTGTATTAAAAAAAATAAGAAAATTAAAAAATGAAACTCAAAGTTTCAGTTTATAATTTTAACTATCACATTTAAGTAAATATGAAAGAAAGTTCTATATTTTAATAAAAAATGGGACTTCCTCTTATATTTTAGTAAAAGTCTTAAGTTATTATTAAAAATAATTATTTTAATTTGTCTTCTTTTCTGAAAAACATTGAACGAGTTCTCTTTTTTTTCTTCTTAACATGTGGGTTGGCTAATTAGGGGTGAGTATGGACCGGTTCGGTCAAAAAATTTAAAAATCTCTAGAACTAAATTAAAATTTGAATATTTCAAAATTATTATAATCGAAATCGAACCAAATATATAAAATATTTGTACCAATCCAGACCAAAAAATTTAGTTCGGTTTGATTCGGATATTTGTTCCTAACGAAGCGGTTCTAATTTCAAACGAAGACGGAAATTCAAAAATTTAGAATTATTTTTTAAAATTTAAATAACAAAATAATAATTAATAATATTTTGCAAGCTATTCATATTTTATTGAATTAACATAGTTAAACAACTTCACAATTATAAATAAATAAATAAATTCACAATAATATAAAATTAAAAATTTAATTATATTTATCCTCAAAGTTAATAAATTTATAATAAGATTAATAATTTATTTTAACAATAATAATAACTTGTTCAATTAGATGCTAATTATTTTATTTTAATAAATCAACCAATTGCAATTAATCAATTTATTTACTTATTAATTTACTCATTAATTTATTTATACATTAAATAATTAAATATAATAAAATATGAGACAATAAAATAAAATAACTTCAATTTTAAATATCTTAATAATTTAAATTAATCAATTATAGATATATTTTAACACACAATTTGCGAATAATTATTATTAATTAAATAATTTTTAATTTATATTAATTGTAATGTAAATTTTTATTTACTACTAATATATAATTATGGTATTATATACATGCATAAACATATTATTGTAATTTTATCTTCATATTCTTGTCAAATTCATTCACAGTTATTTATTTATTAATTATTTTTACTCATATTCATAAAAAATTATATCATATTTTTTGTATTCACTAACAATACTAATAAGTATTAATTATTTTTAATATTTATATTTATTATTATTATTTAAAAATTACTAATATATTATATTAAATTACTTTATTAAATACAGATTAATATAATTAGTATAAATTACTATTATTGAGACTAGAAAAGTGATAGCAATTATTTATGTAAATATATTAACAAATTATTTTTAGTATAAAATTAACTTGATTAGTGCCAAAACATAAAAGTTTTTAAGGTATATATAGAGCATAGTATATAAAATTAGAAATTTCATAATAAATATATAAAATATAAATTAATAAAATAATTTTAATATATTTTAAAAATATCAAATATTAAATAATATATTAATAAAATATAATATAATTTTATATTATTAATAATAAATTAGATATTATTTTAGTTATTTAGTTCAGTTCTCGGTTCGGTTATATATTAATATCCATAATTGTTCCATATTAAAAAAAATTGGTTCGGTTAGATTCGGGTAAAGTCAAAAAGTCAACGGATCTTTTCGATTCTGAATATTCGGATCGGTTTAGATATCTCTATGATCCGTATTCAGCCCTATGGCTAACTGCTCATGTGTTTGTTTTTATGAATTCTCTTTGTAGAGAAAATGGGTTAATTATACTAATGATCCCTCTTTTTTTTATCTTATTAAAATTTCTAAATTTTATATCGTATAAAAAAATCCTAAATTTTTTATTTTTATCACAATAAAATTCTTAAAATTATTTTTTGACAAGTAAAATATGATGTGGCTAAGGGAAAAATTCAACTCAATCTCGATTTTTATCTATATGTTTTTAGCAAGTCTAAAGTTACATATTACGTAGATCTAAAATTATCTATTTTACTCGTAATTTCCCACAAAGGGACATGAAATAAGGTGAAATTACATTTATTTTTTTATTTTTTTTCTGTAGCGATATTTTATTATTATTTCATATTTTGATTGACATAAAATGATATCAAAGATTTTATTAGTACGAAATTAAAAGTTTAGAGATTTTATATTTACAAAATAGAGTTTAGAGATTTTGATGGGTTAAAGATAAAATCGTAGGCTATTAGTATAACTAGCCCAGAAAAAATAAGAAAAAATTTAATAAGCTCTTGAAGAATGATTATTTGGCACTAATAAAATTTGATAATATTATTAATTTTTAAATTTATTTTATTAAATAAAACTCTTTTTATAATATAAGACTTGTTATACCAATAAAACTCTTTGTCTATAGCAAAAGTCAGTCTTTGATTTTATTTTTTTAAAATTTTTATTTTTAATAATTAAAATTTTAATAATTATGATATATAGTTTTTAAAAATATAAAACAATTTTTTTAAAAAATATATAAAAGAATTAAAACAGGTCTTTGCTTTAAAAAAATAAAAATAAAAAGTTTGCAACCTAAATGAATACACCCTAAATTTTCAAGTAAATTAATTTGTATAATTTATACAGCCGAACAATCACGAAATAAAAAAAAAACCAAAGAAAGAAAATTAAAAAAAAATCAATAAATATATGAAACTTTTTATTTGTTCCTAATTAAAAGTCTAATAAATATTAATTACATATATTTAAATCACAAGTAAAAAAGTTTCAGAGTGAAAATTAATGGATGTATAATTTGTAAGCTTATAGAGTAATGGAAAATAATCCAGTGGAGCTAGCATGTGGAAATTAACTAATAAAATTAAAAAAATATATATAGAAAATTAAATTGATTCTTATTAGTGAGAAATTATACGACACAATTATTATCTCAACTAGACATTATAGTTGAAATGATAAATTAATTAGTTGTATTATATAATTTTTCCTTATTAGGTGAGTCGTCTGGGTGTCGTGGGGGCATTGTTCAAATATTTTAATTTGGAGTGATTCAGCTAATTGTCAACGCACCTTATATTCTTTCCATAATGTAGTAATATATTTAAATAAAATAATTTAAGATATATTAACATGTCTGCAATATAACAAATTATTTATTAATATAACAAATTATTTTGTTACATTATAATACAACAGATTATTTTTATTCTATTTCATTATATAATGGAAATTTATTAATATGCCTAAATTTTTTTTTCATTTGCTAATTGCCAATTCCAGGGGCTTGGAACTGACTGCAAAACACAATAATTGCTTATTCCAAAGCTATGAAATTGATTTTAGAGTATGAATGACCTTTGATAATTTCAGAACTTAGAGGTAGCCAACTGGGAAGCATGACTATTATCAAATGTAGGGCTTGGATTTGGTTGTGAAACTGGATAATAAGCACTTGGAACTGAATGCGAAACTCGATCATTGTTATCAATTACTCTAGGGCTAGAAGTTGGTTGTAAAACTTGATAAAAATGGCCAGCTCCAGGGCTTAGAACTGAATGCGAAACTCGATCATTGTTATCAATTACTTTAGGGTTAGAAGTTGGTTGTAGAACTTGATAAAAATTACCAACTCCAGGGCTTGGAACTGAATGTATTAAAGAACGACCATTGCCAATTCCAAGATTGGGAACTGATTGCAAAACTCCATCATTAATTGGTTGTAAAACTTGATAAAAATGACCAGCTCCAGGGCTTAGAACTGAATGCAAAACTCGATCATTGTTATCAATTACTTTAGGGCTAGAAGTTGGTTGTAGAACTTGATAAAAATTACCAACTCCAGGGCTTGGAACTGAATGTATTAAAGAACGACCATTGCCAATTCCAAGATTGGGAACTGATTGCGAAACTCCATCATTAATCTCTTTAGGAAAGAAAATCAAAGCTTTCTCCATGCGTGAGAGCTTTCTTGCATCCGAAGATATTGAAGAAAGGCATAGTAATGATATAACAAAGAACCCAAAAATTCTGCTTAAAAGGGCCATATGATCAAATCTTGAAAGAAATTAAGAAATTAAAATAAAGCTTATAATGATTTATTGTCTACTTACTTGGTAACTAGTAAGCTCTCTCTACCTCTATATATACAATGATCCATGCATAAACGGAGAAGGAAAAACAAGTCGTGAGGGACAAGTTAATTTTTGCATGTAACTATGAGTTTGAAATTGTGAGTTGTAGAGCAAAACTATTGGGCTAATTTGTAGCAAATGTTGCAAGTGCGAGTACTATTGAGATTTCACTTTGCAAAAGATTTATTATTGGAATGGTGGATTTACTTCTAATAATGTTAGTGGAACTTACTGTTTAACAATGCTTTAATTTTTTTTTTCAAAGAAATCAAAAGTAAATGATGCATGTATATTGTATGCATATAGATAAGCGTTTGCAGTAGTTCATGCATTACTATTTATGGTGATGATGATTATCTCTAATTTCACGGGTGGCGCGTGCTATATATATATATATATATATATATTCAAATTTTTTGCATATTATTGATTCAATTATCATGCATTTTATAAAGAAAATCATAACCAAGGAGATTGTCTAGTTAACTATGTTTTTTTTTTTTACTTTTTTACTTTTAGTTTTTGAATTAATTTCTTTTAATTTTTTATTCATTTGCATTAAATGAAAATTCAATTGAAAGTATACTATCGAACAAATAACCTAATTTTCAAGTACTTATTATCTCCTAATATATATTTGAGATTATGAGGTTTATTGAGATTAGCTATAAATAATGATTTTTCTTCATTTACAAATTTCTTAATTTCTTTAGGAAATGGTTAACTTCTGACTTGATCATTAGGTAAATTTAGTATAATAAATAAAAATTTATCAAGAAATATGAGATTAGGAGTGTATTTTGCTTCCGCTTATATTTTAAGTTTGAGTTTTAAGTGTCTCCTTCTCCGAATATAATTAATAAAAAAAAAGTAAGTCGTTGACTATATTAATGGCTTAGGCTTCAAATATTTTCGATATATATGTAAAAGAATTTTTTGAAAAAAAGAAAGAAAGAAAGAAGCTAATTAGACAAGCGAGGCTATAGGGCCTTAGTATAATACTTGGCCTATGGGATAAGCATTGAGTAAAATGACTAGGAGTAACATCATAACTAGTTTAAGCAACTACTCAAATAACATATTATATATATAAAGTTATGGCTTTTCAATTCCTCATTCATTGGCTAATTTGGGAAAAACCTAACTTCTAAGGCATTATAACAGAGGAAGAGAAAGACCAAAATATTATAAATTGTAGCTCCATGGATCTTGAATTAATTTTAAACAACTTATTTGGGCTTATCAATTGTTGCTTCATCATTATAAACTTTGAATAAAATTGCAAATCCACTAATATTTTATATTCAAAACCACTGGTATGCACTGCATAAAGTACTTTATCCAGCCAATTACATAACTTCTTACCTTCAAATAGTATGTATATGAACTATAACGTTCTACAGAATGTTGGGCCTAATATGGAACTTAATATTAATAACAAAAAAAATTAATTATTGATATTTTAATTATAATTTTAAACGTTGCTCAAAATATTGAATTATCAAAGTATTTCACCATTCACTTCCGAATAATTCCTCCCAAACTAGCAGTGGGTAAGTCAAAAGATTGAATATTAATTCTCAAGTATTAAAGAGCAGTTACATAAAGTTTAAAAAGAAAAACAAAAAGAATATTATGTGTCAGCGACAAATTTTAGTTTAGATCATATCCATGACCCTATTCATGCATATAATCAATGACAATTTGCAAAGTAGATTATAGTATAAAAAAATAATTTTAATTAGTTTTTATTTTTAAATCGTAGATTGTAATTAATTAGGTTTATGAGTGAGATCATAAATACTATTTAAAAAAGAATTTTTTGTAAGGTACAGATCCACTAGTTGGAGGTTACGAAGCGAATATGTATTTGCAATGTATCTCCGAGGATATAGGAAGTAGTTCGTGTCGAAGGATTGGCGGCTGCCTATATTAGGACTCTTCCTTCTCCCCTAACCCAACAAAGATAGTGGAGACACTTCATCTTATGTCACGTTTTAAGAATTTCAATTTCACACCATGACCTCAAAATTTTATATGAATAATTTCCTTAGTGAGATGTTTAAAAAAATAATAATAATTTCTTACCCTTTTTTTAACATAAGATATTTTATCAATAATAATTGTTTCAGAAATTTTATTCGATAAAATTGTTATTAGATTAAAATTTTCTTTTATACAAATAATTTTTATACATTACAAATTATGCTTACACTACAACATAACTATGGATATTTGCTATGATGCTTTTAATAATAATTAATGCATATATAATTTATATGTAAGAGATCTTGACAATAACCAACAAACAGATCAAACAGAAAGCAAAGAAAAACCAACACAGCAAATTACTTGGTTCGGCTTTCACAAAGAAAGCCTACATCCAAAGAGGAAGAGAACCTCAGTTGATCAATCCACTAAGAACCGAACAAGAACAAAAGTCACAGATACAACTTCTCAATCAACTAATCACACAGTACAATTTTCACCTCACTACAACTCTCCCCACACAGATCTACCCTTCCCTCACATTTATCACTCACCAAACAAGAAGAAATACACGCTTGTTACAGAGAATTCTCAAGAGATGAAGAAGATCTAATAAAACCTAGCAGAGAAAGAAAACCGCTGAGTGAGAGAGAAAACAAACAGATTAGCCAAAAACTATGCAACCCTAGCCTTAACATTTAGTATTTATATCATGCTACATGACCAACTTATAACCCTATTACAAAACGCTGCGTTTTGCTTAGTAAACCAGCAACTTCAGCCAAGCCAAGGATTGCAGAGTCAAAGCCCACATATCTCCACCTGACTCTGGAATCCTGCTTGATCAACATTCAGCTCTCCTCCTCAGGTAATCACCATCTTCATATTTAAGCTTTCTGAACTCCAAGTATGCTCAAAGCATCCTGGAATTTAGAAACAGAAACAGGTTTAGTAAGAATGTCAGCAGGATTATTATGTGTTGTGATTTTCTCAACAGTTATTTCACCTTTAGATATAACATTTCTAATGAAATGTAACCTCACATCTATATGTTTTGTTCTCTTATGAAAGACACTATTCCTACTCAAGTGAATAGCACTCTGAGAATCACAAAACACACAGACTTTACTGTGAGAAAAACCCAATTCATTAACAATACCCTTTAACCAGATTGCTTCCTTTATTGCCTCAGTTAAGGCAATGTATTCTGCCTCTGTGGTGGACAGAGCTATAATATGCTGCAGGTTAGATTTCCAACTAACAATGTTATTTCCAAACATAAAGCAATAACCAGTCAATGATCTTATTTTATCTAAGTCAACTGCAAAGTCAGAGTCACAGAAGCCATTTATATCAAAATTATTCATGGCTGACTGTTTAAACAATACCTACACAACCATTCAAGTACCTACACAACCATTTAACAGCATCCCAGTGTGTTTTATTTGGATTACTCATGAATCTGCTTACCAAACTTATGCCATAAGCTATGTCAGGTCTTGTGCAAATCATAGCATACATTATACTACCTACCACATTTTGATAAGGTACTCTACTCATATAATCAGATTCAACAGCAGTCAATGGTTTAGTACTTGAACACAATTTAAACTGTGATCTTATAGGTGTTGCTACAGCTTTAGTCTTGTCTAAACCAAACACATAAAGAAATTTAGATACATAATCAGTTTGATTAAGCCACAACAGTCCCTTATCTCTGTCCCTAACAATGTTCATGCCAAGTATTTTCTTTGCTGGACCAAGGTCCTTCATTTCAAATTTCTTTCCTAGTTTAGACTTCAACTTATTTATTTCAGACAGACTTTTACAAGCAATGATCATGTCATCCACATAGAGTAACAAGTAAATGTACAAACCATTTGACAACTCAGAATAGTAAACACATGAATCAAAACAACTTCTTTTAAAACTGTGACTAGTCATAAAGTCATCAAATTTCTTGTACCATTGCCTAGGAGCCTGTCTCAGGCCATAAAGTGATTTATGTAACAAGCATACATGATCCTCTTTTCCATATTCAACATAGCCATCAGGTTGAGACATATACAGCTCTTCTTCAAGGTTTCCATGAAGAAAAGTTGTTTTAACATCTAACTATTCTAGTTCCAGATTTAACAGAGCAGTTATAGACAGAATTAACCTAATTGAAACATGCTTGACTACAGGACTGAAAATTTCATGGAAATCTATCCCTTCTCTTTGAGAGAAGCCTTTTGCTACAACCCTAGCTTTATATCTCAACCTCTCAAGACCAGGTATGGCAGGTTTAACTTTATAAATCCATTTACAACCTATTATTTTCTTACCTAGTGGTTTTGGGACCAATTTCCAAGTCTGGTTTTTGTGCAAAGATGACATTTCATCATCCATTGCAGCCTTCCAGAACTTCCAATATGAGCTATTTCTTGTTTGTTCATAGCTCATTGGTTCACCTGTCTCAATAACAGTAGCAGATACAAAAGCAAATGCAGTCAATTCAGCATTAACAGAATAAAAAGAGTAGTCATTAAACGTGGATGGTCTTCTGATCTCCCTTCTCTGCCTGTCTCTAGTTAACATGTAACCAGTTAGATTATGTTCTTTTGGTTCTTGATCAACATCATCTAACTGTTCCTGTCCTGCATTTTCTGTATCATCATCAAACACTTGAGGAGGAGCATTCTGATCAGTTTTCTTGAAACTGTCTAGCTCCACCTCAAAAATATCAAGTTCTGAGATTAACTCAGATTGTTTCACTTGCAAGTTAGTCCTATAAAATTCATTTTCATTAAACACAACATCTCTACTCACAACAATCTTGTTATCAGTAGAAGACTAAAGCTTATAGCCTTTAACCCCATTAGGGTAACCAATGAAAACACATTTCTTAGCTCTAGGATCTAACTTACTCTGTTGGGAATGTATATATGCTACACATCCAAAGGTTCTAAGATGAGAATAGCTTGCTAATCTATTGTTCCACACTTCATTTGGACACTTAAAGTTGATGGCAGAGGCAGGTAACCTGTTAATCAAGTAACAAGCAGTAGAGGCAGCCTCTGCCCAAAACCTTTTACCTAGAGCAGAGTCATACAACATGCATCTCACCTTATTCAGTATGGTTCTATTGTACCTTTCAGCTACACCATTCTGCTGAGGTGTGTAGGTACATGTCTTATGTCTCAAGATACCATTTTTAGCACAAAATTCATTAAACTGTTTATTTATGAATTCCAAGCCATTATCAGTTCTCAATGTTTTAACTTTACAATCCTTTTGATTTTCAACTAAAGTTTTCCATTCACAGAATTTATCAAACACATCATTTTTATTTTTGATGAAATATATACAAATTTTTCTAGAGAAATCATCTATGAAGGTTACAAAATATTGAGAACCAGACAGAGACATAGGGACATTTGAGGATCCCCAGAGATCACTATGGATATACTCAAGACACTCTTTAGCTCTATAGCTAGCAGAATTGAAACTGTGTCTATGGGACTTACCCATTACACAACCTTCACATGAACTGGGTTTATTAAATTCAGTCATGTCTAGTGATCCCTGTTTAAACAATCTTTCTAAGCCCTTAAAACTAATGTGGCCTAACCTTCTATGCCACAATACAGTGGAGTTACAGCTGGACTCAATGTTTGTTGCTTGACCAGTCAATGTTGACCCATCCAGGTAGTACAACCTGTTTACTCTTTTACCTCTCAGTATATTCCTATTCCCCTTAAAGACATCTAGAAACCCATCTCTAGCTATGTGATATAGCCCCATTTCTTCTAGGTATCTTAAAGAAATAAGATTCCTCTTTAAGTCAAGTATATGCCTAACTTGAGTAAGCTCTACATGCTTGCCATCCCATATAGACAACCTAACAGTGCCTATACCCAACACCCTACATGAGGTGTCATTACCCATCAGAACATTTGTACCACTTAAGTCATGATATTTTGCAAACCAATGCTTGTGAGGAGTCATATGAAAAGAGCATGCAGTATCTAGAATCCAAACATCAGTGTCCCTAGTCACACTAACAGTTAGAGCTTCAATATCATCAACTTGTGTTGATGAATTTGCAGCTCCAGACTCTATATTATCATTTTGTGCAATCTTTTTAAGTCTTTCCCTACAAAATCTCCTAATATGACCCTTTTTCTTGCAATAATAACAAATTCTATCAGATTTATTAGTACTATTAGTGTTCTGATTGTTAGACTTATCAGACTGTGAAGAATTATTGTTAGACTGATGTGACTAAGTATTATCCTGGGATTTGTATTTACTCTTCTTCTTTTTATTCTTTGACTTTTCTTTTACATACAGACCCTCAGCACTAGTTTTTTGTTTACTTGCAGTTTTCAATTCCATTTCCCTAAGCTTTAGGGCATTCATTACATCATCTACAGTTAGCTTATCTCTACCATATTTTAAAGCATCCTTCACATTTTGATAATTTTCAGAGATTGAATTAAGGAGAATAACAGTTTGATTATCCTCACTTAATTCCTCTCCAACATCAGCTATTTCGAGGACAAGTTTTTGAAAACTATCAAGATTATCATCCACAGATTTTTGTGAATCCATTTTAAAACTGAACATTTGTTCTTTCAAGAATGCTAACCTAGACACTGACTTAATGGTATACAACTCATTCAATTTAGCCCAGAGTTCAGGTGCAGTATTCTTACCTCTCACTTTTCGAAGTGCAGAATCAGACAGATTCAGAATGATCATGCTATATGCAAGATCCATCAAGTCTTGCTTCTCATCGTCTTTCAGACTCTCTGGAAGCGCCTGAAGACCATCAAGTGCCCGTCGGCACTTCTGCTGGACAAGTATCGCCTTCATCTTTTCCTTCCAGATAGTAAAGTCTCCCTTGCCGTCAAACTTCTCAACATTGATCTTTGTAACTGACATTTTCTCGTCGTTTTAGGGTTTCAGAATGATCATTAGAGTTCCTTTCTTTCTTCAACCAGATCTACCAAGATACACTCTCAGCAGTTACTAGTACTCAAAGAAGGTAACAAGAAAAAAGAAGAAACTTAAATGATTCAGACAAACTAAAAACTGAAACCCTAGATAATTAAGTCAACCAAACAACAAAGAAAAAATGAAAGATCAAGGAGAGAGACCACCTGATTTTGTCGAGATCCCGATCGCTCTGATACCACTGTAAGAGATCTTGACAATAACCAACAAACAGATCAAACAGAAAGCAAGGAAAAACCAACACAGCAAATTACTTGGTTTGGCTTTCACAAAGAAAACCTACATCCAAGGAGGAGGAGAACCTCAATTGATCAATCCACTAAGAACCGAACAAGAACAGAAGTCACAGATACAACCTCTCAATCAACTAATCACACAGTACAATTTTCACCTCACTGCAACTCTCCCCACACAGATCTACCCTTCCCTCACATTTATCACTCACCAAACAAGAAGAAACACACCCTTGTTACAGAGAATTCTCAAGAGATGAAGAAGATCTAATAAAACCTAGCAGAGAAAGAAAACCGCCGAATGAGAGAGAAAACAAACAGATTAGCCAAAAACTGTGCAACCCTAGCCTTAACATTTAGTATTTATATCATTCTACATGACCAACTTATAACCCTATTACAAAACGCTGCGTTTTGCTTAGTAAACCAGCAACTTCAGCCGAGCCAATGATTGCAGAGTCAAAGCCCACATTATAATTAATTACAATTTCATTAGTGATGAAAAATAATCTCTCAAAATAAATTCTCAACTTTTATTTCAAATTTTATTTATTATAGTAATAATTAGCTTTTAACTATAATTTTTTAAATCTTGATAGCACATCAAATTTTTTATATGGATATAAAAGTTTTCATAGCAATAATTCTCATTATTGCTATAAAAATTAACTTGTGGCTAAACATATCTAGTCTATAATTTAAAAGAGAAGGAAAAATCATTGTAAATGAATAATAAAATTTCCCTTCTCTTTTCCATTTTACCCTTAATTTTTTAGTTTTATCATTTTTTTTAGTGTTTTAGTATAATTTAATATTATCTACTGAATTCAATATAATATATTTAATGAATAACTTATATTTTAATAATTTTATTATAAACTTATAATTTTTTATTTTATTTTTATTTTAAAATTTAAATATGGTTTAGTTCTTAAATTTATATAGTATAAATAATTTATTAATTTTAGATTAATATGTATTATGATAAATTATATAAAAATCTATTCTACAATTTAAAGAGAAAATCACTGTATATAAACAGTAGATTTATAATTCTCTTTCCCCTTTTACCACTAAATTTTTTTATAATTTTTTGGTATAATTTAATATTATCTATTCAATTAAATAAAATATATTTAATAAATAACTTATCTTTAATAACTTCATTATAAAATTATAAATTTTTTATTTTATTTTTATTTTTAAAATTTAAATATCGTTTAGTTCTTTAATTTATATAGTATAAATAATTTATTAATTTTAGATTAATGTGTATTATGATAAATTGTATAAGAATTTTAATAACTTATTGTTTTTATAATGAATTGTATGAAAAAAAGTAAAAAAATTTATATAATTATATTTTATTTTAATTATAAATATAATTTATAATTTTCATTTATTTAATTAATCTTGGATTTATATTTTTTAAAATAATATTTTTAGAATACTCTATTAATTAATTAAAATACTATATGTATGCTTCTTTGCGATATATTTATACTATTAAATAATATGAAAATAACTGAATCAAAACTAGTTTCGTTTATACTATTAAATAATATGAAAATAACTGAATCTAAATTAGTTTCTTTTTTACTTCTATAATTTATAAAAATGTGCAAATAATTAATAATTAAATTGTCTAAAATTTTTATTTTTCATAACTTTAAGAAATAATTAAAGAGAAAAAAAAATGTTAGCTCAAACTTTTTTTTATGCAATAATATTTTATTACTAAAGATCATAACTTAAAGCTCTTGCAAAGCAATTGGAAGCAAAATTCTGATACTAAAAATCTGTACTTGGAATGGTTGCTCTAACCATATTATAAGCTATCATGTTAGCAAGCCTATTAAATCAAAATATTTTTTTTTTAGTATTTGTATTTTTTTATTGCTTGAGTTCAATAAAATCTTACTGTATTTTAAAAAAATTAAAAAAATAAAAAGAAAAAAATTTTCATTTATTGAAGGACAAAATTAAACTCATAAAATAGTAAAATATTTATCTTCTCTAATAACAAATTATTGATTTTATTTTATAAGTTATTGAAATAATTTTATGAAGAAAATAATATTTTCTATAATTTAATAAGATAAAATAAAAAGTAATTAATGGATAAAAATGAATATTGTGGACACCAAAAAAAAAATTAATGGTGTCATTGGCATATAAATATAATATATATACACATTTATATATAAGGACATGAATTTATATTTTATATTAAAATTATAATTGATATTTATATTTATATATTGTGATAATTGTTATTTATAAATGATATGTACAATTGATTTGATTGGTCTAACTTGTAATATAACATTCATCATGCAAAGTTTGCCTATATTTCAAATGTATCGTCAATTATAAAATTGAAACCCCTATTGCTATGTTCATATAATCTATTGACTAATCTATCAATTGACCTTGGTACTCAATTATACTTCATATAATACTATAATTATGTATGATCTTGACACATACTTCTTGCATGTTTTATTTACTCTTCAATTTTACTATTAACTTTTATAATATATTTTAAATATTTCTCTGTATAACTAAATGATTAAGATTATATTAAAAAAATAAAAAATGTATATCCCTGAAGTGAAGCAAGAACATTATTCTAGTAAATACAATAACAGCTATAAAATATATGATTTATGACTAATTATAATTTTATTAGCTATGAGAAATAGTCCCTCAAAATAAATTTTCATCTTTTGTTTAGGAATAATTAGTTTTTAGTTACATCGTTTTAGTCCTAGTAGCACACCAAATGTCTTAGCTATAGATGTGAAAATTTCACAGCAAATATTCTCATTATTAGTCATGAAAATTAACTTGTGGCTAAAAATATATAATAATAATAGCTATGAGATATATAATTTATAATTAATTATAATTTCATTAAGTATGAAATTTTGCCTCTTAAAGTAAATGTTTATTTTTTAAAAAATTTTTAGTTATTGTAGCAATAATTAGAGTTTTAGCTATAACCTTTTTAGTCCTAATAACTAATTGAATGTTTATCTATAAATTAAATTCTCATTGCAATAACTATAGTTATTAACCAAATAATAATAATTTGGGTTAAAAAAATAGCCAAAATCTATGGAAGTTGGTAATCTATAATAATTTCTAATACATTGAATATTAATAAGTCATATGAACGTCTTAAATAGAAATTATATATACAAAATGAAAAAGAAAAAAAGGCACTTTGATTTTAAACCAACTTATCAAATTCGTAAAAAAAAAAAAAAAAAAAACAAGTTTAAACCTGTTCATATGGAGGATTGAAAGTTTTTGGTTAACTTTTGGAGTGAGGCAACTTTTCAAGCACAACTACATGTGTTACATATTCACAAAATTATTAATTATAATATACTAATTTTATTGCTTATTTTATTTTATTTTATTTTACAGGAAAGAAAAATAAGACAAATGTGTCAAAACATTCAATGCATTCTTATATAGGAATTATAAGCTTTGCTCGACTTAAGTATGAAATAGTATAAATTTGATATTAAAATATGACAATAAGATAAATAATTTTATTGTATTATAATCAATGCACTTAGAATTACTATTTTGGTAGAAAAAAAAGGTGTTGTGAGCGGGTCGAATGGAGTTTTCACTTGGCGCTGACCAAGAATAGTTCATAATAGTTGGCGTAAATGTTTTAACCTCAAATTGAGGACCAACCCGATGTTATCTAGAATCTGGGTTTGATGATAGCAAACTACTAATGTTATACTCAATTAACCTAAATACGCTATTATTTGCATTTGTCAAAAAGTCACAATTATACGCAATCTAATGCAATACTTTAAATAGAATAAATAATGCATAAAAAAATATAAATAGTGCATAAATAAAATATAGACTATACATAAATAAAACATAAACAAGATATAAAATATATGTTAATAATAAAGAGGAATTGGAAAAAAAATATTGATGTGCTTTTTTCCTTTCATTGTCAACAATCTAGTTAGTTCAATTATGTGATAGAAATGTCCCAAAAGAAAAACATCATTTAATTATGCAAAGAAACTTATAAATATCAAAATGACTAATTAAAATGAATAAAATATGAATTTGAAAGGAAGAGAATAGTTTGATTTGACTTTTACCCTCAACGTCTACCAAATGTGTTTCTGAATCAATTTTGGTAGAATTTTTCTTAGAAAACAACAAAATATTTATTATTGAGCTTCAAAATGAATCAAATGGCTAGATGATGAATACAAAAGAACTTGGTTTATTGATCTTGGAAATTTGGATGGGAGGGATTCTCTCTTGATTTCTCACTGCAAAGTTACTCAAAAGCTAAATTGAAAATGGAAATCAACTACTAAATTCATGGGAATACTTAAGAGGTGTTTTGGAGGGGAAATCAAAGAGGTTTAAAGCTATATGGAGAGCTAAACTCCTTACCGTTCCTCCTTTTGGAATGTGAGAGGTGTGGGTATTTATAAAGTGAAAATAATACGGGATAAGGTTTTGAAGGGATAGAATCGATCATAGGAGGGCCCTTCTACATGAAGCCAAGTTAGGTTAGTCACTTTGATCATTTAGCTTAAGCCCTTTCTACAATAGAGTAGGCCCATTTAGCTTTCAAGGGGAAATTTTGGATATGAAGGCTATGCAAGAGTTTTCTTTTCTACATATGGCGAAGTTTGGAGTTCCTATTATAACAGCTAATTGATAAAGAGACCCTTAACCTAGGAGACTACCTCTTTGCCCAATGAATTGAACACCACTAGAGTAATAAAATAAGATACTAGGAGATAAATTCTATAATAACTGATGGTTAAAAATCAATCTAAAAAATTAGTGTGAAGGTAACTGATGATAGTTATCTATTATTAGTTACAGATCATGTCCAAGTTCAGTATACAAGAGACCACCACATAGTGGTTCAAATGCACCACACAGTCATCCTTAGACTACCATGAAGTGTTATAGGGAGGTACTCTCAGTGGCGATTTTAGGTGATCCACATGGTTCTTTCCAAGATCCATGTGGTTGGTTTGGGTTTTAGGCAAAATATGGTCCTAGACAAATCTATTAAGCTTAGATCCAATTCATTTATCCTAGTACCCAACAAATAGCCCATAATAGGTTGACCCTTGCCCTCTGACACCACCATAGGACTCAGTGAAAATCCCATTTGGGTGGTACTTCTAAGCTTTTGGGTCGGGTCATGAAATTAGGTCCCACTTAAGTTCAAGCCCAAATTTATGTAAAAAAGTGTTCTTAAATCACTCAATGTGTTCTTTAGGGAAATCTTTCCAATTCAAGAAAGCAAGTTGAATGTAGTACACAAGACATTATTGTAACAACTTTGCATTATTTTCAACTATTTGGTATGTCTATTATATATATATATACACATGTAAAACCTAATTTATATTTTTAAATTGCAGTCACAGTTTGATCAACTTAAAAAGCAACAAGTAGAAGGACAAATTTCAATGAATAAAGATGAAATACTTAAAGAGGTCCTTGGTTTGGAGAAGAATGGTGATTTGCATACTTATGGTCTTGGAAAAAGTATTACTAAATATTTTGGAATTAAGCCAACTAAAGCACAACTGAAACAAGAGAAAATAACTAGAAAGGAACCAAATGAAAGAGTGAAAGAGGTTAAAAAGGAAGCAAATGAGAAAATAGATGAAATCAAGAAGCAAATGGATGAAAATAATATAGATAAGTAAACAATGAAAAGAGAAGTTCATGATGATGCTTACATCTCAAGGTCAAAAGTCCTCATCAAATAATCAACCTTATTATAATGATGAAATGGTAAGTTAATGATTTTGGTTTTATCTAGATTAATTCCAGTGGCATGGGAAGAGTTATTATATATATAACGCATACATATATATTAATTTTATCATTAACACATGTTGGTGGGAACTCTTAGATGGGCAGAAAATTAGTTGCTATTAGGAATTTATAGGTGAAAGATTTTATTATTTATCTATTGAAAAAATTTAGTATTTCAGTATTGAATAATATTATTCAACCATTTGGATAAAAATGTACTTTTATTTATTTGTTATTTTGTATACATAAGTAATTTTTTATTGCATTTTTATTATATTTAAAAATTACCACAAAATTTTCTTATTTAAAATTATATATTAAAATAAATTTGTTACAATTTATTTATTACTGGCACGGTCAAAGATATAGTTTAAAAATTAAATATTTTATCATTTAAAAGTTTGGCAGTAAAAATGTTATAATATATTATATCCATAGCAAAAGATTTAAAATATTTAGTCATAAAATTTTTATATCTATAACTAATTGATGTTAAATTTTTTATAGTAAATTTTTTTCCGAAGTAACATGTTATAAATTTTTGTTATAATTTAATAAGGTTTATAGAAAGTAATTATAGTAACTAGCTATAGGTTTGTGATATATATAGCAAGTAGTTTTAATATTTAGCTATAAATTTATTATCTTCATGACAAAAAAAATTTATGCAACTATGACTTTAATATATCCAGAGCAAGTAAATCTAGTAATTAGCCATGGATTTACAAAATTCATGCTAGGTACGTAGTTTGAGTATTTGGCTATGAATTCATTATGTCTATAGCAAATAAATTTTATTATATATAGCTATGACTTTAATATATCCATAACAAATAATTTTTATATTTAGTTACACAATTAGTAGTCATATAGCTAAAAGCTTGACATATTTACTACAATTAATATTTTTAAAGTATTTTCAGGTTTTTAGTTATATAGATATATACTTGTAGCTAATGTACAAATATAACTATAGACTTTATTTATCATAACTAAATGATATAACTTTTTTCTACAAGTTTATTATTATTATGATAAGAACATTTAACTTTTTAACTATATAATAATTTCAGATGTGACAAAAAGTATTAGATTCTAGACACAAAAAAAAAAACACATGGTTAGCTTTTAGTTTGTGCCACTTCTATCTATGATAAACTACAAAAAGTTACAATCATGGCTAAATTATTTAGCTATACAAATTTGTATTTTTAGCTATAATTTATACTATGGGTAAATGTGTATAATGTTGTAGCGTTATTTTGATATATATGAACAAAATTTTGTGTAGAATTTCATGTTAAAAATTCCATTTCTCTATATATAATTATACACAATATTTAGATTAGCTTATAAACTCTAAATTCAAGCTGATCAATTTATTTAGACAATTTTATGAGCTTGAAAACCTAGCTTATAAGCTATAAAAAATAAATTGGGAGGATCAACTTATTATTTTGGTGCTTATAAACACGTAACTTATAAATTAGTTTAACTAAATAATTTCTTATATTATCCGAATTTATTTTAATAAATACTTTTAATAATATAATTTTGTATCTTTTTTAATTATTTTAATAATAAATATGCTTATAAGTTATTTTTTACTAAATATATTAAATGTTTATCATCCACTCATACGCACTCTAAACAAATACATATATGTTTAAAATTTTAAATATTTATAAGCTTATATTAACTTATAAGCACTTAGTTCTTATAAGCTAATTTTTATAAGTTAGGCTAAACACTCTCTTGGTTAAATTTTACCAAAGAATTTGCATATGAAATACCAATAAATAATATTATAAAATTCAACACTTCATACTATGAAACTTATTCTTTGTTTTTAAAGATTTTACTTGTTTAATTTATTTCATTTGAAAGAAGAAATAGTTATTTAAATATCTGTCTCTATGCATACCTATATATAATATGAAATATTTATATTGTTTATTTATTTTTAAAATAATTCTAAAATAATATTATTGAACAAGATTCCAAACATCTACAATTATAAAACGAGGTGGGTTTATTACCTACTTTCCACATTTTGAAATAGAATAGAAAGACTTTGGCTAACAAGTGAATTACCGTATTTGTCTAACAAACTGAAATTTCGCACAAGAGAATTTCCCTACAATGGAATGAAAATCATCGATCACTAACCTAAAGGAGAAAGCATGGATGAGCCTTGTACTACTTGATTAATAAATAGGACTCTAACACCACATTTTAAACACCCATTCTCCTTAGACCAACTCAATGCTTCTCATATGCCTATGGCTTCTGCTACACTCACAGAAAACAACCCATTCACTTGGAGAAAGCGTGCTACTATCCCAAGCCCTGTTTTATTTATTTATTTCGTTATTTCATGTAAAGCAGCATCCACATTGATTTTTATCCATCCATCACTTGGTTTTGGCCACCTCATGATATAATAATAATTATTATCATTGTCATTTACTGTTATTTTAGTCTAATCGATTTTAGTATTCACATCAAATTAACTACTTACGACCATTTGTCGAAACTTATTATTCTATTTTTACTAATCTAATTAATTTTATAAAATATTTAATTAACTTATATTTTACAATTAACTTCATTAATTAGTTTGTTTATATTTATTTTATACTCATAATTTCATTTTTGTATGTGATATACCAACTCTCATTAAGTCATTAAACTTCATGTAAGAGATATTATTATATTTTCAAGAAAATTACATCATATGATATTTTTGAAGAAATCCCCGGTATAACAATGGGTCCAGTATTTTCAAGAATCCAAGTTGCTCTGACTCGTTTACATAAAGTGCGGATAGTGTACTGATGTGTTTGAGACAGATATAAATAGTAAAATTATTATCTGCTACAGGTTCAGGTTAGATACAATTTATGCCCTTAAGTATCCATTGCTCAAATTTTCTCCATTATTCGAACCTTCTTACATAAGCATATCTGTTATTCATTTTACATACGAGTTCAGATAGCGGATACCCCACACATATATGTTGATATTGGGATTTACCCTTGTTCATTAAATATATATATATATATATATATATATATATCATACACTCTACCACTAAGTTATTTTAATAACTTTTTATTATACAAACTGAAATTATTTGTAACACATAGATACACCATATATGCTTTATATAAATGATTAGAATTAATATAACATAATTAATATTAAGTTTTATAAATAATATATATATATATATACACACCCGGCCCTGGGATAAGCCTAGACAATCTATTTCTTAGGTAACCCATTTCAGAGGACAACAACTTCATATATATTCACACTAAGCACATATAAATAGCATAATTAATATAAAGTTTTATAAAATAGAATATCACATATATATTGTATATATATGTATAAAATATAATGTATATACAAACCTGGCCCTAGGGTAAGCCTAGGCAACCTATTGTATAAGACAACCCACTCTAGAGGGGCAACAATTTCATATATATATATATATATATAAACAACAAAAAAATTATACTGAAAATAATAAGGATATACTTTGCATGATACTGTTCTAGTAGACCAACCATTGATTGATTCTTGTCCTCTTTTGCATGAAAATAATAAGGATCACGTGGAAACTCAGCCTATAACGATTCCACCCGCTAATGTGCCGAATGCAGATACTTTGCCCCCTGTTTTAGCTTGTGTTAGTGATGAGCCTCGGGCTGTTACTAATTTTAATTTGGCTGTTTCAGATTCTGAAAAGGATAGTGATACTCGTGATACTGAAACTCTGGACAGATTCTCTGATGGAGAAATACTTGTTGAGGTAGATTTGAATACAAATGCTAATGCTGATGGATTTATTCCTGTGGCTCCTCGTGCTCGTGGACGAAAAAAGGTCAGAAAATTAAATTTAAAGATGCCTTGATCACTAATTTCCTTGCTACTCATAATAACTCATCACAATGAATATTCTTTTTTGGAATGTGCGAGGTGTTGCGTCTTCACAAAATCGTCTTCATAAATTATATTTGGTTCATAATATTGAATTGTTGATTATTATAGAACCTATGGTTATTGCTAGTAAGGCAAACTTTTTTGCGATTAAGCTTGGTTTTGATAATGTGCATGCCTCCTATAATAATAAGATGTGGATTATGTGGAAAGATCACCTTTTTAGTGTGTCTATTTTTAAGGATGATGGACAGCTTTTATCTTGTTTAGTGTTTTTCTCGTCCAGAGGTTTTGATTTTTGTTTATCAGTCATGTATGGGTTACATTCTAGAGCTGCCCGTGAAAGTTTATGGTCTAGTCTGGTTTCTTATTCTAATTCTTGCTCTAAGCCATGGATTGTTGGGGGTGACTTTAACACAATTAAGTATCCTTCAGAATATAAAGGAAGTGGTTCTCCAGATTTACAGGCTATGTAGGATTTTATTGATTGTACTGATGAATGCAGTTTAATGGATATCCCATTTCAGGGGGCTGATTTCTCCTGGACTGGTGTTAGATCTAATGGTCAGGTTTGGGAGAGATTAGACAGGCTCTTGGCTAATGTTACTTTTTTTATGGCTTTGATTCTGTTGGGTATCGACATTTGGGGAAGTTGTCTTCTGATCATTTGCCTATGTTGTTGGAATGTCAGATTGTTGATACTGCTGGACCTAAATATTTTAAATTTCAGCACATGTGGCTTTCAGATGTCTTGTTTCTTCCTATGGTTAAGCGACAATGGACGTCCAGTTTTTCTGGGGGAGGAATGCAGGGTTTGTTTCGCAAGTTGCAAGGTTTGAAAAAAGAAATTCGGGAATGGAATCGGGCTTCTTTTGGGCATTTGTTCAATGACATTGAAAAAAGCTGAGAAAGATGCTCAAGAGGCAGAGCTTGTGTACATTGATGATCCGTCTTCGACTAATTTAACTTCTTGGCAGGATACGCAAGCAACATTAGCCATGAAACTGAAATTGGAAGAAACTTTTTTGAAACAAAAGTCCCATATTTCCTGGATTGCTAATGGAGATTGTAACACTCGGTTTTATCATAATTATGTCAAGATGCGTAGAAAGATGAATCGCATTGTCTCTATTAGAGCTGCTGATGGGTCTCGCATTTCGGATCAGGAATCTATTGGTTTGGAAGCTGTTAATCATTTCAGGGATTTATTTTGTAGTAATGATGATTTTGATCCAGATCAGGTTTCTCATATGTTGGAAGTCATTCCTACAATTGTTTCGTCTCCGAATAATGATGGTCTTGAAGCAATTCCTGGCGATTTGGAGATTAAAAATGCGGTCTGGCATCTTAATCCTAATAGTGCTCCGGGTCCTGATGGTTTTGACGGTTATTTCTTTCGGCAGTGTTGAGACATTGTTTGTTGGGATGTCTGCAGTGCTGTCAAGGAATTTTTTCTTGGGTCTTCCGATACCGCAGGCTTTTAGCAGTGCGCAGATTGTGCTCATTCCTAAGGTTGAGAACCCTTCCAGCTTTTCTCAGTACCGTCCAATTTGTCTAGCCACGTTTATAAGCAAGGTTTGTACCAGAATTTTGGCTAACAAAATGGCACCACTTCTGCAGAATTTAATATCCCTTGAGCAGGCAGGCTTTTTAAAAGGGAGTTCAATTCACTCTCAGATTATGCTGGCTAATGAGATGATACATGATATTGATAAGAAAACGAGAGGCCATAATTTAGCCATTAAACTTGATATGGCTAAAGCTTTTGACAGGGTGTCATGGGATTTTTTTCAGGCAGTGCTTAATAAGTTTGGTTTTTCAGGGCGTCTTATTCAACTGATTATCAGGAACCTTGCTTCTACTCGCCTTTCTGTTCTGGTTAATGGGGTGTGCTATGGGTTTTTTCAACCAACTCGGGGAGTTAAGCAGGGTGATCCGTTGTCTCCACTTTTGTTTATCTTGGCTTCTGAAGCATTCTCTCGGGGTCTTACTGCTTTGATTTATCAAGGGAAAATTACTCCATATAAAACTCATAGGCACTGTCCTATTGTTTCTCATCTTGCTTTTGCAGATGATCTGTTAGTTTTTATAAATGGGGATGCGAGGTCTATTAAAAATTTCTCTCAGTTCTTGACTTCTTACCAGATTACCTCGGGACAACTTGTGAGTTATGACAAAAGTGCTTTTTATTGCTCAGACAAGGCTAGTAATGCTACCATTAAGAAGTATGAGGACCTGCTTTCTATTAAAAGAAGCTCTTTGTCTTTCACCTATCTTGGTGCGCCGATTTACCATGGCATAAACCGTGCTTCTCACTGCAAGGATCTTCTTAAAAAAATTGATGTTAAACTTCAAGGTTGGTTGAAGAAATTTCTTACTCCAGGTGGTCGACTTATTCTCATTCGTCATGTCCTGAGTTCAATTCCCCTTCATACGATGGGAGCCATGCTCTTGCCTAAATCCATAATTGCAATTATTGAAAGGCGATTTGCGAAGTTTTTCTAGAGTGGCAATTCAGCTGATCTAAAGCATCATTGGGTTAGATACACTGAATTTTTATTCCCTACTTCGGAAGGGGGTTTGGGAATTCGTTCCATAACAGCTATTCAAGATGCGTACTCCATTAAACAATTATGGATTTATTTGTCGAAGGATTCCTTGTGGGCTACTTTCATGCGTCGGAAATATAATCGACAGGGCAACATGAGCTACATCCAAACAGATTCATGTGCCTGGAAGCGTATTTGCTATACATATTCGGCTTATGCGGACAGCTTTGAGGTAACTGATAATTCTGTTGTTTGGAAAGAGAGTGGTAATGGACAGTTTACTTTCTCTTCGGCCTATAATCTGGTTTGTCCAAAGAGAAGCACAACTATATCACGACAAACTTTGTGGAACTCTGTAGTTCCATTGAAGCTTTCAGTTATATCTTGGAAAATTCTTCATAATGCACTGGCACTACCAGGTATGTTACAGCGTTTGGGTATCTCCCTTGCAGCTGTCTGCCCCTTTTGTTTGGCGGCCTCAGCTTCTGTTGACCATATTTTCCATAGCTGCGTTCCTATAAGGAAGATCTGGAAATATTATATTGCTTCACTCCTTCCTCTTCGGCATGGAGGTTCAAGGACTCTATCTTTAGGGCAAGAACTCTTAATCTGGTGGCTTAATGCAGGTAAGTCAGTTAAGGGAAGGCTTTGTAAACTGGTTCCCTAGGTTATTCTCTATAATACATGGAATGCTTATTGTCGTTGTGTTTGGGGCTCTGAGAAATTCTTTCCCCACAGTGTTGAATTATAAATTTACAAGTTCATTTTCAGTTGGGGAGTAGCTCATGCGGGAGATCTTTTCGCTGCCCCTCTTTCGTGTTTTGCAGATCATTTGCCTTCTGTTTTCAGGCGTCGGAAGCCACGTCCTAAGCTGGTTGCACGGAGTAAGCCCTCTAATCATTGTTTTAAACTAAATGTTGATGCCTCATTTTCTTTGCATACTGTTTCTAGAGGCGCTGTCTTTCGTGACTCAGAAGGCTATATTATCGCTGCTGGAGCTTTCTTGATCAAGGCGAGGAGCGTTTTGGAGGCTGAATTGACAGCCTTGGTTCATGCGCTTGAATGGGTGAATGCAGCTGGCTATGCTTCTGTTCAGGTGGAGGTAGATTCTTTGGAGCTAGTTCAGTTGATGTCTTCGGTCTCTGATGTGTCACCGCAATTTAAGAGAGCAATGGCTCTTTTGTCTTCAAATTTTCACTCTATTTCTCATGTTCATAGGGAGGCAAATCAAGTTGCACATTTTTTAGCCTATTACAGTAGATTGAATGGTGTTTCTAGGTGGTTTTTATCTTTTAACTCTTTGCCAAATTACATTAAAGGGGTTGTATTGACTGATAGTATGGGTCTTTCATACATTAGGTTTAATTAATAAAATCTGCGGTGGTACCGTCCACCTTTACCAAAAAAATATAACAAAAAAAATTAATAAATGGGTTGTGTTCTTTTATTATTTATGGGCCATCATAAATTATTTAGGACAACACAAATTTTAGATCAGCGCTATTCATATCTTATATATATGAATGCCTTAAAAACAAAATCACTTTTGAAAATTATTGTGCTAATTCATGTAATTTGTCCAAAAAAAAAACATATAGTTAACATATAGTATAAAATAATTTAAAAACATCACTGTCAACTATTGTTTGTTTTTATATATTTTATTTAAATTATATTTTTATAATAATTTCAATATATGGTATAAAAATTATTTAAAAATATTTTTTAATATACAACATAACATAATATATATATATATCTAGTTATATGTAACATATATTCATATATAATTAACAATATACTCATATATATCTAGTTATGTATAACATATATTTATATATAATTAAGGGCTAATTACATAAATAAATAACCTAAAAAGTTATTTTTTTTAAATTTACTGTGCTTAAAAAATTTTAATTTGACTATAATAATATTTTTATATACTTTATTTTATTTATATTTTTAAAAAATAATTTTAACATATATTATAAAAAATATTTAAAAATATTTTTAATATATAATATAATTCACATTTTATACTCATGTATCGAGTTAAATGTGATATATACCTATATATTATTATTATTATTATTAAATTTAACATATATATATATTTAATATATTCATATATAAATGAATATATAATAGTTATATTATGTTATTCTTTTCAAATTCAATTTATATATCTAATCATATATAATATATATCAATATATATCGATATATATCAATATTTATTATTATTTTTTAGTTCAAATATATATAACATAAATCAACATATATCAATAAATATATATATATATATATATACATACTGTGAAAACTAGAACACTCTAAATTAATGATGATCTAGCTAAAATAATTAGACTTGAAATATTCAAGTAAAAAAATAGATATCTAAATTATATGCAACTAATTTTTGATATTTATTTTTTGTAAAATAAAATTTAGTTCTATGTTATTATATGTTATATATTTATAAGTATATGTATATATTATATTATTTATTTTTATGATTTTTTATTTATTTTATTTATCCTTTTTTTTATTTTGAGTTATTTTTTTGTTTTTTATATACTATTTATATTGTTTTATTTTTTTTAGAAAAGATTCAAATTAAATATTTTAAATATTAAATTAAAATTATTTATATTAAATTTTTTATTTATATGTAATATTCACAACCATATAACTAAAATATATTTAGTAATATGTAACATATATCACTTTTACACTATATTCTTTTAAACTTTAACAATTCTAACAACTATATGTAGCATATTTCAATATATAACTAAATATATAATAGTTTTATAATATTATTCTTTTAAAATTTAATACATATAAGTTGTTATATTAAACATATATAAACATTTGGCTAAATATGTATAACTTTTGTACTATTTTTTTATTTTAAAAAGTATATACTGTTATATGTAACATATATCGACATATAACTAAATATATATATCATTTTTTATACTATTATTCTTTTGAATTTTAAGAAGTATATGTTGTTATATATAATATATACTGACATATAACTAAACATATTATTTTTATACTATTATTCTTTTAAATTTTTAACAAGTCTATGTTGCTATATATAACATATATTAATATATAACTAAAAAATATATAATAGTTTTATACTCTTATTCTTTTAAAATTTTAGTATGGATATATCGTTATATATAGCATTTATCAACATATAACTAAATATATATAATTTTTATACTCTTCTTCTTTTGAATTTTCAACACATATATATCGTTATATGTAACATATACCGACATATAACGAAATATATATCATTTTTATACTCTTATTCTTTTAAAATTTAATAAATATATGTTATTAAATATAACATATAACGACATAAATAACTAAATATGTATCACTTTTATACTGTTATATTTAAAAATTTAACAAGTATATATTATTATATAATATGTACCGATATATAATTAAATATATAATAATTTTATAGCCTTAATTTATTTAAAATTTAACATATAAATTTTATTATATGTAACATATACTGGCATATAATTAAATATATATTACTTTTATACCCTTATTTTTTAAAAATTTTATCAAGTATATATTATTTTAAGTAACATATACGGCATATAACTTAACATATATCACTTTTATTTTTTTTTAAATTAACACATGTATATTATTCTATGTAAATATATACCGACATATAACTAAATATATATCATTTTTATTTTTTTTTTAAATTTAACACATATATATTATTCTATGTAATATATATCGATATATAACTAAACATATATCACTTGTATGCTTTTTTTTCTTTCAAATTTTAATAAATATATGTTGTTATATATAATATATACTGACATATAACTAAATATATAATATTTTTATACTCTTATTTTTTAAAAATTTAATATGTATATGTTATTATGTGTAATATATACCGATGTATAACTAAATATATATCACTTTTATATTCTTATTCTTTTAAAATTTAACACGTATATGATGTTGTATGTAATATATATCGACATATAACTAAATATATCACTTTTATACTATTATTCTTTTAAAATTTAACACGTATATATTGTTATATATAACATATACCTATATATAACTAAATATATAAGACTTTACACTCTTATTCTTTTGAAATTTAACATTTATATGATGTTATATGTAACATATACTGACATTTAACTAAATAAATATCACTTTTATATTCTTATTCTTTTAAAATTTAATACATGTATATTATTATATGTAATATATACCGACATATAATTAAATATATAATAATTATATACTCTTATTCTTTTAAAATCTAACACATATATATTATTATATGTATCATATATGGAAGTATAATTAAATATATATTATTTTTATACTTTTATTCTTTTAAATTTTAACTAAAGATTTAATTAATTCATTAAAAGAAACTAACAAATATATGGGACACAGTATACAGCTCTTCCATATATATACGTATATAGTTTTATATATAGATATATAATTTATTTATTTTTTCACCCTTTTTTACACCAGCCATAGAATTAGTAATAGTGGCCCCAGAAATCATCAATCTGCTTCTCACTTGTAATCCACTAATTATTGATCTTCCAATAATTTAATTACCATCTAAGCTTTGACGGGATATACTGCAATAGATTCAATTTTCAAGTTCAGTAAAATTAATATTAATCACAAAATAGCAATTTTATTAAGGATACATATATATGCAAAATTATTATTTGTTACCTTTTTCAATGAGGGACTGATAGTATGGCTTCACAGCATCAACATCGACAAGAACCTTGCTCTTGCTGTAGAGGTCATATTTGATGCAATTTGAACAATTATCATTTAAAATATGTTATTAAAGACAATGAAAAATAAATCTAGACGAATAATAATATTAACTAAGTGAATGAAGCGTAATCAATTACTTAAATATCTTAAAAGCAATAGCTTAATAGCTTAATAAAAAATATCATACTAAACTGATTGTTCCAAAAAAATATTTCAATAATAAACAAAATGTTGGCATCATAAACAAAGTATACTGGTTATATGATCCAAAATTAAAAAAAAAAATTACAAAACTATTTCTTTTAAATATTTCATCAAACATGTGGTATGCATTAGGTTGAAGAACAAAAAAAATCCTCAATTACTGCCATTCATACCTAAAACAAAGTTCAAACCAACAAAAATTAAAAACAAAATTACAAACAAAAATTAAAAAAAAAAGGAAAATAATAATAATAAACTCTTAACAAGGGTTTAGAGGATTTGAAACTTGACTACTAGTCATTAACCCATTTTTTTAGGAATTCTGTGTTTACCAGGTTCAATATTTAATTCTTCTGTCCCATCTACTTCATCACCATTATCATCAAGTTATAGCCTTCTTTGTTTATCAACAAAATATCGACAATCCTTTGCTAAGTAGCGTAAACTCTTTGGACTTACAGCTTCAATTTTAAGCATGCCGACGCTCTTACCAGGTCTTTTATATACCAGCTATGTTATTCGACTCCAATTTCCTCTTCATGTCATTGTTTTCTTATTCTTGTTTTTCCTCTTATTCATTTTGTGACTTCGTTATCTCCAAAATTATCACTTCTACCTCATTATCTCCAGAATCATCAAATCTAGACCCAATAAAACTAATTTGGATTCTAGAGACAGATTGATCTTCAAAACTAACTTGATTTTGATTCAAAAGAAAACAAAATGGAAAAAAAATAAAAGAATCTTAACTGAGATTTGATGTTACACCCTAATTCTCCAAAGATAAAGCGGACTTAACTTGCTATAAAAATTATCTTCTATAAATTTAATATTTCATATCTCTCATATACTCATAACTATGAGTTTAATTATAGCATTATCATTAATATTAATACTATTATCATTAAATACACTTTTAATATTTTTCACCATAATTAAAAATCAACTCCAAATAAGATTAATCTGTAATACTGATATATTGGCCCAACCTCTAATTATATATATGCGATGGATCAGAATGAAAAAGAATTCTACTGGATTATCCTCCAATATCTGAAAATATTTATACAATAAAGAGGTGAGTCTAACTACTCAGTAAATAGATAATTATATAACAAAAAGAGAAAAAAATAAGTTTTTCTCATACACTTACTAATAAAAATTCATATAGCTGCGTAATAACTTCATTTTTTAACGAAACATAATTTCATAATGTCATGTCATAAAAGTTAATATATATCTTCATACACTTAAAATATATAGTCCATAAATAACATAAGACCTTAAGCGCAAATAAATATATATTTATTAGCAGTCTAAAGGTAAAAAATGGTATAGTAGGCTCAATGATGATGCATAGTAGCACCATGAGTAAATAAACTTGGTCATACACATATGCAGAGCTACCTTTAAAGGGCGACCACCTGATATATGTTTCAAAGGTTATATGTATATATACCAAGCGTTGTCCTAAAGACAATATCATATCATAATCCATCAATTCATGAAGCATCTCGTCATCACAGATGCCTCTATTAGAGAATATATTATAAGTGTATTTGAAGTATTTATTTAGTTGTATCAATAAATAATTATCATATCATAATTCAAACATCAATATACCATTATTTATTCTCATTTTAAATATATAAAAATTATTTTTATTCAAATCCATTGTAAACAAAATTTCATCATAAAATAATTATCTACTCACATTGATCAAAAGCTAAATTCGTCTAATCAACTGGATTCACCTCTATAGTTTATCTCAGCTGTTGAATCCACTTCTAGAGTGATATAAGAATAATTATTAACTTAAGAATATTCAAAAATTATCAACTATGATATGCAATGAATGAGAAATGTGTATAAAAATGAATCTTAAATTCTAACAAAGCTTCGATAATATTTATCTAATTATCCCATATAGCTTCTGTCAACTTATCATAATTTAAATGTCCAAAAATGCTAAGTATTTAAAATATTTTAATCTACAATTAATTTAATTCATTTGTTCTTATAATAAATTTATTCTATTAAATTTTTAATAATATTTATTTAGTTACAATATATCCACTTAATATTTAAATTATATACTAAATTAATATTGAATAATTCTAAGAGAATAATTTTATAGCAATCTTTTAATTATAATTAATAATTTATTTACTTTAGTTTTTTAAAAATATTAACTTATCACAATGATAGTGAAAATATATTTAATAATATGCTTTTTTTATTATTTTATTAAACATAGACTTTACATATTTTATTAAACATAAATTTACATAATTACTTTTCGTTATAAGAATTATTTAAATTAAATATTCATTATAAATTTACTTAAATAGTTCTTTAATAATTTTTAACAAATCTTATATATATATAATTTAATAAAATACTAATATTATATAATTATCCACTCACTTTGATCAAAAGCTAAATTCGTCTAATCAACTATATTCACCTCTATAGTTTACCTTAGCTGTTGAATCTACTTCTAGAGTGATATAAGAATAATTATTAACTTAAGAATATTCTAAAATTATCAACTATGATATGCAATGAATGAGAAATGCATATAAAAATAAATCCTAAATTCTAATAAAATTTTGATAATATTTATCTAATTATCCTATATAGTTTCTGTTAACTTATCATAATTTGAATGTCCAAAAATGCTAAGTATTTAAAATATTTTAATCTATAATTAATTTAATTCATTTGTTCTTATAATAAATTTATTCTATTAAACTTTTAATAATATTTATTTAGTTACAATATATCCACTTAATATTTAAATTATATACTAAATTAATGATGAATAATTCTAAGAATAATTTTATAACTATCCTTTAATTACAATTAATAAGTTATTTACATTAGTTTTTCAAAAATATTAACTTATCACAATGATAGTAAAAATTTATTTAATAGTATACTTTTTTTTATTATTTTATTGAACATAGACTTTATATATTTTATTAAATATAAACTTTACACAATTACTTTTCGTTGTAAGAATTATTTAAATTAAATATTCATTATAAATTTACTTGAATAGTTCTTTAATAATTAAACCTTTTTCAAATAGAATAATATTATTTATTTTAATTTTTCTTATTTTTTCATATTAAATTTCTATAGTAATAATAACTACAATAATAATAATTATAATAATATAAATAATAATGATAATAATAGTAAAATTGATATTTACTAGTCATAATAATTATAATAATTTTTAATTATAAACTTAATAATAATATTTAATTACTACAACCACAATAATATTAATAATTAATTACTACTTGACATTAATTATGTTTTATCAATTACTATTGTTAATTCTTAAATAATAATAATAATAATAATAATAATTTGATTTTTATAAATTTTTAGGCAAGTAATTAGTTTTATAGGCTTTGAATATAACATCTTAACTATTTAATTTAAATTAGTTAATAATCAAATATTGAATATACTTATTTAACAATCAACAATTAATTATTAACTCAATTATTTAATAATTATAAATCCTTACATTAATCATAAATATTTACATTAATAATAATTATATGATAGAAATAATTATAGCTAAATTAATCAATACATTATTCAATTACCCTTATTTCAAATTATTATTTATAATAATATCCTTAATTACTATATATTATTATTAGTTAATTTAAATAAATAAATATTTTAATTTATAAATTCATTACTTAATAATAATAATAATAATAACAACAACAACAACAACACCGTAAATCATAGATTAATTAACTAATCTTATATCTACGACTTCAAATAATACATTATTATAAAAAATAATTTTGTTAGCCCAACCTCTTCTACAAACGAATGAAGAAAAAGAAGAAAAAATTTATGCTCTAAGAGTATCTAAAAATGTTAATTGAATGGGGTAATATAAATATAAGTTATGTATATAAGATGTATATTAAATATTTATATTATGAAAGGATATTTGTAGGTTTATATTGAGATTATCTTAAGTTTAAGAGGAGACTCCATTTGAGATCAGGTGTACTCCACCCCTAGGTTTAGTAGAGCGGGTTAGTTGAGTGGGGCGTGACATTTGCAATGAAAATAAAGGACCAATGGAGAAGAGTTAGCGTTAGAAATGGATGAAAATAGGAATAATTATATGCTACAACCGTTGTAGCAATAAATGCCTACAACGGACCAATGAGATTCTTACACGTAGATTAAATGCCTACAACGAACCAATGAAATGAATCATTTAATCTACGTGTAAGAATTTCATTGGTCCGTTGTAGGCATTTATTGCTACAACGGTTGTAGCATATAATTATTCTGAAAATAGACTGATGGAAGAGAAAAAGAACGCCACAGTATTTTTGAAAATAAAATATATATAAATTAACCTAAAAATGAAAAAAAAAAAGAAAAAGTTCAAACTGAAAAAAAAAATTAAATGTAGTAAAAATGAAAATCAAATTTAAAAAGTAGTAAATTATGTAATTTTCTCATATATATATATATATATATATATATATATAAGCCAATAAAACTAAGATTATTTAGAGATTGTCACCTCATCAAAATTTTAAAATGATCATTTCTCTTTTTCTATTAATATTTAATTAATATAATAATTTTTTAAAATTTAAATTTAATAATTAATAAATTAAATATGTGGCATTTAATCTTCTATAAATTAATTATACATTTATATAATTTAATTATATATATATATCTTTTTAGAAATTTAAATTTTTTAAAAAATATATAACTTTTAACATTCGTAATAAATTAATTATAATAATTTATTTATAATAATAATCATTAATTTATATGTTTTAGGAAACTAAGATTACTTAGAGATTATCACTTCGTCAAATTTTTAAAATGGCTATTTCTTATTATTTAATTAATTGTAATAATTTATATTAAATTAAAGATTTAATAATTAATATATTATACTTGTGACTTTTAATTTTCTAAATTAATTACACATTAATATAATTTAATAATATTAATTGATTTATATATGTCTTTTAGAAATTTTAAAGATTGAAAAATATATAACTTTTAACCTTCATAATAAATTACTTATAAATTATATTATTTATTTATAATAATTAATTTATATATTTTAGAAATTTAAAAAATTAAAAAATAAAATATATAATTTTTAACATTCATAATATATATACACATAATCAAATTTTAAAAAAGGCTATCTCACATTTTTTCAATTAATTTTTTATTTAATTTTAATAAATTTTTAAAATTTAAAATTTAATAATTAATAAATTATTTTTGTGACTTTTAATCTTCTATAAATTAATTATATATTAATATAATTTAATAATATATTTATATATATTTAGCAATTTAAAATTTTAAAAATGTATAACTCTTAACGGTCATAATAAATTAATTATAAATTAAAATATTTTAAAATTTTAAAAATTAAACAATAAAATATATAATCTTTGACTTTGCTAATATATATGTGTGTGTGTGTGTGTGTGTCAAGAAAATTAAATGAAAGCATTACATGGTGCCAATATAAATATATATATTTATATATATGTATGTATGTATGTATGTATACACAAATAATGTGAAAGAAAAGAAGAAATAGTATTTATTGCATTTAAAAAAACTTATCAATATATTAATATAAAAGATTATGTATTTAATAAATTATTAATAATTTTTTAACTTAAATTATTAATTTATAAAGATAAAAGTAATGTATTTAATAAATTATTAATATTTAGAATAATTAATACATAAAAATAAAAAAAGTTCACATATTTAATAAATTATTAATACTTATTAATAAATATTTTAATTGAAACTATTAATATATGAAAATAAAAGATCATATATTTATTAATTTAATAATTATTAATAAATTTTTAACTAAAAAACTATTAATATATGTGAAAATAAAAGATATTATATTTGATAAATTATTAATATATGACGATAAAACATCTTATATATCAAAAAAATTATTGACCAAAATTAAAAAATAAATGAAAAGTAGATTATCATGTAATGTATATATATAATATAAAAATATCATAAGTTATAATTATTTATCTCTTTATATATTATTTGTGTCTCATAATTTATTATATGAAATTATTAGCATATAAAGATAAAAAAAAAAAATTAGATCACATTTCAATTTTATTTTCTATAACTTACTAATTATTGCTAATTATATTGAATCTAAAATTTATTGACTGAATCTATTAATATATAAAGATAAAACATCATATATTTAATAAATTATTAATATATAAATATAAAATATCATATGTATAATAAAATTTTTATATTACGATAAAAAATTATATCCGCACATCACGCAGACATACGACTAGTATGTATGTGTGTGTATATATATATATATATTGTATATGTACATAAATATTATCTATATCCATATTAATTATATAAACTATATAATTATACTTATTATGTTTACATGCTAAATTTATTTTTAAAAAGTAGTCAATTTTAAATTTATAAACTAATTTATTATAAATTGCATATATATGTGTACATGTGTAAAATAGACTATCATTATTTATATGTGTATGTATATAAGTAATTTATAAATATAATAGCTACTGCAAATATATTAATATAAAATATTATATATGTCTATATTAATTATATAAACTATGTAATTAGATTTATTATATATTCGTATGTTAAATTTAATTAAAAAATACCCGATTTTAATTTTATAACCTAATTTGTTAAAAATTGTGGGTATATGTATACATGTATATATCAATATATGTGTCCATGTATGCATGTATATATGTGTAAATATAATAAATACTATAAATATATTGGTATAAAATATATTATATGTCTACAATAATTCTATAAACTATATAATTATATGCTAAATTTAATTAAAAGAGTAGTCGATTTTTAATTTTATATTAATTTATTTTAATTTATTATATATTAAAAATCAATTAAATTAAATTTTCATATTTTTAATACAAAATTACGTAGTTTTAATATATGCTTTTTATTTAATTCTATATTATCTAATAAATTTTCTATTAGACCCTAAAATTAGAAAAAATTAAAAATGAAAAAATTAAATTGAAAATGAAAAAATTAAATAAAAAAATTGGAAATCGCTGCATTTGCATGCTGCCATTTTTTCTTTATTTAAATTAAGAGAAAATTATACTGAATACGAAAACTTACTGTGTGTTCACTTGTAAAAAATTAGAATAGTTTTTCAAAAAAGTTTTCTATAGAAAATCAAAGTTTATGTTTACATAGCATAATTTTCTTAAATTAGAAAATAGAAAATAATTTTTAATTTTAAGAAGATTTTGGAATATATTTAAGATGTTTTTAAAATTTTCTTTTTATAAATTTAGTCTAATTTCTAAAACTTCTATATGGAAAACATGGATCAGCAATGTTAAAAAAAAAAAAAATTCTCTATTCTAATCTTACTAGCCACAATATTCTCTGCAATTATTTTACTCTTTATTTTTCATACATTATCTTTTCCTCTCTTTTATCCTTGTTGTTGCCTATGGTCATAGATTTTTCTTGAAATTCTTCTTTTGTAGGTTAGTTTCTCTTCTTTTTATAATGATTTTTGCTATCAATTTCGATTAAATCTTTTTTTTTTTTGTTAGTTTTCTCTTATTTTTTACTTTGATTTTTTAATGAGTTGAATTTATTATTTTTGTATTTCGGTTTCTATTTGATATTTTCATGTTTTTTGAATCAAATTTCTATTTGCTACTATTAATTTTCATTTTTGGGCTTTATTCAAAACTAATAATTTGAGTAATCTACACCTATCATCCTTGAAGAATTCACTTATTTTATCATCTCTAAAGTTCATTTTTTAAAAATTTTTAATTTTTTAAAATTATCAAATTTTTTAAATAATTTTAAAAAGAATCAATTTTTTTTACATTTGAATAATAATAATTATTATTAAAGAGAATTTTACAAAAATAAAAATATTACAATTATAATTATATTTTTTTGACAATTTTTTATTTAGAAATAAATAAAATATTACAAAAATAATACAATAATAATTATATTATATTATTATTGTAATAAAAATATTGTTAAAATAAATGAATTATTAATTAATAAAAATATTTATTAATTTAATAAAAATTAATCATTATTAAAAAGAATTTTACAAAATTATAATTAATAATAATTATATTATTTTTTACAATTTTTATTTACAAATAAATAAAATATTAAAAAAATAAAAATATTACAATAATAATTATATTAGATTATTATTGTAATAATTACATCAACAATTATTATAAAAAAGAATTTTACAAAAATAAAAATATAGCAATAATAGTTATATTATTTCTTACAATTATATTGTTAAAAAGAATTTTACAAAAATAAAAATATTACAATAATAATTATTATTATTTAAATGTAAAAAATGAATCTTTTTAAAATTAGATAATTTTGAATATTTGAATTTTTAATGATTTATCAATAGACTTATTAAAATGATTAATAAATTTTATTTAATTATTAAACAGAATTAATTTTATTTACACAAATTAAGGTATAGCTTGTATGACTATGCATTTGTTTTTAAAGTTAGAGGTGCATATTCCAATCCCTGCACCTCCTTTAATTTTATGTAATTTTAAATAAATTTTTTAGAAACGACCGGATGATATTAAAAAAAAATTTTCAAAAATGACAAATAAAATTTATATTTATTTTTAAAAATTTTATTTTTGAAGTTGACATAGCATATGACATGGCTTCACACCAACTTCTAAAATTACTTAACAATGATGTTCGTGACATAAATTGATTAAAATTGGCTTTTGCGATAGCATTATTCATAATTATATTCATAATTGACTTTTATGAGATAAATCGATTAAACAATTATATTGCACAATTGTTTGGGCCAAAGACAACAAATCAATTATTTTATTGATTATTGAGGAACCAAATTGTTTCTCCAACCAAAAATCAGGTACAAACTAATGTAAAGATACTTGTCTATGTGGCTTCTGCGCTGAACATCCCATTGAAATCATTGAATCATTACTTGCCTGCATTTTATACAATACCCCACGCAAATACATCTGTCCATCCTTATTCTTATGTGATTGTAACTGCCTTTTTATTATCAAAATTTATCTTATGATAAATTATAAGTTAATATAATTATCATTTTATATATAAAATTAATGATAGATTGATATTTAAAAATTGTCTTATTTTTCAGTTGTAAATTGTAATCGTGGTTTTGTTTTTCATACCATCATTTTTAATTGCTTTTGAGCAAATCAAATATTACAAAATTGTTATGAACAAGGGCTGTTAAAAATGGATTTGAAGATATTTGTTAAAGAAATATTGAATAATGGTTTTATAATTAAACTTTTAACCTCGACTAAAGATGCAATATCTACTGCTTTTGAAGTGAATTATTTAGTTAAAGAATAAAATGTATACTAATATGAAAATGTAGTTTAACTGATATACAATAGAAAGGTGAATATGAATAATTATGGGCTTTTGATAAAAATAACAGAAAAAATAAAATAAAAAAAATCAAATTTACCATATTTTTAAAATATGTTCAAATTTATAAGAATTTATGATTTTTTTACTAAAACACCAGATTTTTTATAGTTTATTATAAGTTTATGTTATCCTAAGATGACAACCAAGAGTAGGGATGGTGAATTGGTTGATTTGAAAAAGAGATAAAAAATTAAAAATAAACACCTAAAAATATAAAGCAAGATGAAGAAATAAGTAGAGTAGAGAATAATAAATACAAAGAGTTTATAATGGTTCAGATTATCTCAATTTTACATCCACTTTCTTAATAATTTATCAATATTCCACTAATCTTAAAGTTTTTACAAGCTTAACTCGAACTTAGTTTTTTCACAAGCTTGCACCAAGCTTTTATAAGATTTAAGCATTATCCTCACCATACAACAAGAGTTTTTACATGCTCACTCTAAAACCTAAGTATTTTAGATCTCACATTCAAACTTATACAGTGATATTTAATGCTCACACCCAGAACTTAAAGAAAACAAATATAAATTTTGATGCAAAAAATATAAGATGTTTATGTTGGCTATTACAATCACAATCCTACTAAAAAATGAGGTTTCTTGTGGTATTTATAGCCTTCAAAACTTGATATAGCTATTTGAGGTGGGTGCCAATATGTTTGAACTTTGTCTCCCACTTTAATTATTTTTTGGAGCAACTTCATGGTCGAAACATCAATTTTCTGGTCATACCATAAAAGGTACGGTTATACTTTCTCTGGTTTGGTCGGACTTTTTGAGTTTCTAATATTAATTCTTCAACAACTAGTGTACGTGGCATTCATCAATTGGGTCGAGGAGTAACAACTATGAATTCAAAAATTATTTCAAAAGTCTGGTCGATATGATACATAGTCTGGTCGGACTTATTGAGGTATGCTAAAAATATGTGAGTATCTTGGGTCATGAAACTCTTTGTTTAAGAAATTTTCTTTCTTGCTTAGGTCCGGTCGGACTTATGGGTGGTCCGGTCGGATTGTGGCTGATACTTTGAGAAATTGAGAGCACTTTTAGTAATGAAGCTTATTGGATGTTTTTGTCAAAATTTCAGTCAATGATCCAATCAGACTAGGGCTTGGTCCGAACGGACTGTTCTTGGTCAGGTGAGAAATTGGGAGTACTTTCTCTCTGTGAATCTTTCTGTGATGTTTTTGCTTCAAATCATACACAAGGTCCGGTTGAGCTTCTTCATGGTCTGGTATGACTTTTTGTATTTCCTCCAGAAATTAAGTTCCTGCAAAAAGTATCTTGATACAAACATTAGTTCTATTCAATTTGATTGCCTAAAATCAAAATAGGTTTGATTAAGCCAAGGGTTTTTGGCTAATAGTTTATTACGAGTTTATAAAATTTACATAGTATATTATAAGTTTATTATGAGTTTATAAAATTTACATAGTTTATTATAAGTTTATTATGAGTTTATTATAAAATGATTAAAATGCCAATACTAAAAAAGTAAAAAAAAATTATAAAAAATAGTAGAGGCCTCACTAATGATGATATATACCTGAAATTACTACCACCATCAGTATACCTGAAATTACTCATTCCAAAGTATAGTAATATTCAAGATAAATAAAGTATAAATAATTGGGAAAATTATTCCTACTATTGGGTTCATTAATTTAACCATTCCTACTAATGATGGTTAATTTCAAGTGACATTAGAATTTTTTTTTAATTTAACGAATTTTCAAATTCAATTTTTTGTTGAAATTAAATTTATTGAAAAAAAACTTAATATTTTGGAAATCAAATGTTTATTTTATACCATAACATATTAAAATATTAAAAGTTAGTAAGAATTTTTTTTAAAAAAATTGTATGCATACAAAAAAAAAAGAGTATAGGAGACATAAATTTATCTATAAAAGTATGAAAATTCATCACCAAAAATATAGGGGACAACATTAATCGTCCATGTATGTTGTATTCTTTATTTCCATACATTATTTTATAGGGAGATGAAAAATTACAATGTCGTCCCCAATATAAAGAAAGATAATCGTCCCTAATATGAGAACGATATTGGGGATGACTATCTTCCCTCACATGGGTCATCCCCAATCATACTGACGATAGTCGTCTCCAAATCTAAAAATGACTATCATCCTCAAAACTGCGAGCAAATGTCATCCTTATGTAAGAGGAGGGCATGAAAGAGGACAAAAGTCATCTCCAAAACTAGTGATGAAAGTTGTCTCTAGAGCTAGGGATGAAAATCGTCTCCAAAATTAATGGCAAAAGCTATTCTCAATTAAAGGGACGATAGTCATCCCCTTATGAGAATCGTTTGGGCATGATTTTTGTCCACATTTTTATATATTTTTGTCACCTTTAAAATTAGTTTTTACAATCAAATATATTAATAAATATCCTATTTAATTTAAAATACTGTATAATAAAATTAATATTCAACATAATAACTCACAAAAGTTTCATTAAAATTATAATATAAATATAAATTTTGAATCTTTAAGTCTAAATAATATCAATAATAAATATAAATGAATTTGATATAAATTATACTATTTTGTAACAATGAGAATATTTGATAAAGTTTAAAATAAAATTACTATTATAATACTAATCCTAGACTTCAATACCACTCTGTCTAATCTTTACGTTTTTGTCACTCATCAGGTTGTTCCTACAATAAATTTAACTAAATTGATTGTGATAGTTAAATAAAAAACTAACCAAAAATACTTCTGATAAATAACAAAATCCCATAAAATTGATTGTGATAAAAAAAAACTATATCTAAAAAAATACTTACTATCATATCTTGGCTTTGTGATGATTTATATCCTATCAAACTATCAATTTTTCTCATGAAATTCAAACTTGTTCGTTCTCGTTCCTTGATTCGAGCATGTAGTTGAGCTACGTCATTATTGCACTTTATTTGTTCTTCAATTTGAGCATGTAGTTGTACTCTCTCATTATTGTGTTCCTCTTATTCCTTTAGACGAGCAGTCGATATTGTTATCTCTTCTTTCAACTCATTTACTTCTTGAATTCTAGACCTGCAATCCATTCCACTAGTAGTTGCTTTGTATCGTAATCCTTTACCACGGACATAAGCTTATCTAAAGCCAAACACCCTTTTCAGAATATCATTAGGAGTAAGACTAGGCCCATCATCATTTGTAGGCATATTATCTATCCTTAGCTTCTCTTCCTACAAAATATGATACCAAATATGTAAGTATTTAATAAATAAATATATAATCAAAACATATTAATAGTTTTATAATCAAAGTACTTACATATATCCTTGATGATTTTGAATCATGCTACTATGTTTCACCTTACTCATCCAAGAATCCAAGTGTAGCCATCCATATTTCGGAAGCATTTAATATTTTATTGCTCTCCTCATTAATCTATAGTGTTAATTATATTAACCATGTATTATATAACATAATATAACTAAAATTATTCTAAAGATTAAAAGTACTTTTATAATTTATCATGTCATACTAGTGCAAAAGTAGTGGGACGAATTTGCAACAATGATTCTTTGACTTGCACGATTATTAGCATTAGCAGAACTCAAGGCCTACACAATATTGATATTAAATAATATTTATTTATGTACCAAAATGAGAAAAGTAGTTAAAAATTTCCCGAAAATCCTCATTAGAAAAAATTTTGAATATTTCCTTCCAACTATCCATAGTTATTCCTTCAGAAACATTTTGTGGTCGTTCATCATCACATGAGTACTTCATCTAATGCGGTGTAGCTTGTAGTTCCATTTGTGATATAATATTTCATCTCAAAGAAATAGTAGAATTCAAACATAACTTTTTTATCTTAACTATGTCAGGCTCCACTAGTTTCATTTCCTCAAGTTTCTTCCATTTTGATGGACTTTCAGAACTTACACCAAAGTAATCATATAAAAATATTATCAAAATAATTTAAATTATATAATATAATGTATTCATCTTATTAACAAAGAATATAAAAAAGAAATAAGATTATTCAAAATGAGAAAATATAAAAAAGAATATTAGATTAACATGAATCATACACCATAAATAAGAACGATATCAAGCTTCAACAACTTTTCAAGGCTCCTTAAGTGGTCTACAAGATCTAACACAATATCCTAACCATGTCATAGAAGTGTTCAATTGGCCTATAAACCCAATTGACCAGGCTCGGCCTAGCCCGACTCTGCCAGGTTGTGTCAGTGTTTACAAGTTATGGGCCGACTTTCGGGCTTCTTATATGAAGCTCAAGGTATTTTGGATTGGGGCTCAAGCCCGAGGTGAATTACCTTGGGCCAACTCGGCCGACTAGAGATATTATTATATTCATTATATATATAATATTTTTTATAATATATAATATTATATATAATATATATTATTTATTATATAACATAAAATAAATTATATTTTATATAATATATATTTTATATAATAAATATGCAGTATGTATACTACATATATACTACAGTATACATACTACAGTATATACAATGGTAGAACTAGAATTTAGATGAAAGGAGAACAAAATTTTCATGCAAAAAAATTATAAATAAATTTATATTCAATTTCATTTTCATATTAAAAATTAATGTAAATAGTTGACATTAATATTTATATTTTATTTTATTTTCACATTAAATATTTAAATGTTGAAAATTTTATTATTTTTATTTTAATATTTAAAATTTACTTTGAAAAATTATATAATATATATTATTTTTCAAATAATATTTATATTTTTTTGAGTATTTTAAAAAAAGTATTTAAATTAATTATTTTTTAATAAATCTATATGATAAAATATTTTTTAAAATAATTAACCTAATTACAAAATCTTAAACCCAATTCATAATCAAACTGTAAAATAATTAATCTAATAAAAAATTTCAAATTCTCAATTCATATCATAACTAAATTTTAAAATAATCAACCTAATCATCAAAACTTCAAATTTTAATTCATAATCAAATTCTAAAATAATTAACCTAATTATCAAAACAATAAACTAAAATCTATAAATTAAACCTTAAATTAAACAATAATTATAATACTCAATGACATTATCAAAATAATAAATTAAAAACTAATTTTAAAATTTTAAAGTAATTAATATTAAAAAATTAATTTAAAAAATATATATACACACACACACACACACATATATATATATACATATTAGTGGAACCAATGGGGGCAATGGACCACACTGCTCCCCCTTAGTTCTACCCATGAGTATATATACAGTATACTTACAACATATATGCAATATATGTTGCAGAAGAATTAAAAAAAAAGAGAGAAAAAATGTAAAAGAAAAAAAAAGAAAAGTCTAGTTGGCCCGATTAGCTCGATCAACCCTAAATAACCCAACCCGTTTGGGTTAGGGTTGGGTTATGGGCCAATTTTTTTAGCACAAAATGTACTTGGGTTGGGCATCAAACTGGGGGAACTCGGCCCAACCAGGCCTGTGTACACTCATAAACAATGATGCTAGCTATCTATCAGGTTCACCAACTAGTTGGAAATATTTTTGAGGGAGTCTAAAGACAATCAACTTATTCGTTTTTTCATTTATCAACTTGTTAAAATCAATGTCTTCATACAATCCTCTTACCACTAGCCAAATGCCCACTTCTCTCATTAATAGCACTAAATGACTCATCATCATTATGATCCTTTAAAGATCATGTTTTTCTCTAAAATTACAAAAACACTTTGTAGCATATTTGTGATATTTTAAAACTATTAAAATAAAATTTTTATTGATATTTACTGAAAATGTGTATATAGAATCATACCAATAACATATAGACGAGGTGAAGGTATTCAGGGGAAGACCTACAAGGAGGCGAGTAGGGACTTAAGCCCCCACTAACCTGGCATTTCTCAAATATATATATATATATATATATGAAAACAAATTTTTGGCTATCTGTATATGATTACTTAATAGCTTAAAGTTATGAGTTTGTATCAGCCAAGAAAAGCTACTAGTTTGATAGCTTAATAGCTAGTGACTAATAGCTTGCTCTAGTAACTAAAAGCTATTATGGTATAGTAACTTTAGTTTATATAAAACTTATTTTTTAAGAAAAAAAATTCCATCTCTTTTTTTATTTAGTAGATATATCATATATATTTAGCAAATATATATTTGTACCTAAAAAATCACTACATGCAAAATTACAATAGCATTAATTGTATTAAGATAAAATATTTTAAAACATATTAGTAAGTATTAAATTTGATATTTTGGAATAAAAAAGTATTTTATAAAATTATACTCCTAACAAATAAAAAATTTAAAAATATAAATTTAATAAAAAGAAAGCTCCCACTGACTTTATATATTACATTTGCCCCTGAAGGTAGTGACGGAGCATCGGCAATATCAAATGAATTATTTTCAATGTCAATCCTTAAATATTGTTTGTTTTCCTCTATATTATGTAATAAGAAAAGAATTTAGTTATATAGATACCATAAGTCAAAACCTCTGAAATAAAATTTTAAAACTTAGTTAAATATGACAATAGGGTTATACAAAAATTTGGTAAAAGTTAGATGATGGTAGTTGGCACGTGGTCAAAGTTAGCTCTAAAAATTTATCTTCTTTTCCCTAAATCAATAAAATTAATAAAAAAAATTAGATTTAAGTGTAAGTTTCACTAGTAATATAATTGCAATATATTGTAATATATCAATAAAAGATGTAGGAGAAGATTGTCTCTGAAAGCGGATATTTATGTTAGTACTACTAATATCAGTGAGCTTGCAAACAAAATTAAACTTTGACACTTGTCTTCATTCATCTAAAAAAAGACATATTTTTAAATAAATTATAAAAATGCTAATCAAATTTAAATAATTTAAAATATTTAAATAATATCTTGAGGTGCAGCAAAATTAGACAAGTTTTTAGATTATGAGGGTAGAAGTGTTTCTTCAGAAGAATTGTCAAGCAGAGGAGATGTATGACTTTTCAATGTCGGCCATATCTTCCAGTTATTCTTCTTACATTTGTTTACATTTGTCATCATCTCTTAAAATATAAAACAAATAAATATTATCAAACTAAATAAATAATAATAATGTATCAATATACTTAATAAAAAATATAATATTAGAAATAATATATAATTATAAATAGGGAAAAACCATTGTATCTATCCTCAACTCAAGTCATTTTTTTAATTATATCATAATTTCAAAGTTGTATCAATTTGGTATATAAATTATTCTTTCTAATACAAATCTATCGAATTATATTTATTCACATAAGTTTGCTCACATATCATGATGATATGGCTTTAAATAATATAGATAAATTGATGCATGGATAAAATAAAGAGATTGTATCATACATATCTACAATTTAAATCATTTTTTCAATTCTATCCTTATTTAAAAGGTATATCAATTTGAATTAACTTTTATTTATAATTATTTATTTAAGTTAAAAAATTTAATCTAATTAATATGTTTGTACTTCAATAATTATTTTTATTAACAAATCATGTTTTTGTCTAATCTAATTTTTTAAAAAAATGAAAAAGGTTAAAATGATATTTTAATATATTATTAAATAGTTATAAAATCTAGTATAATGCAATTTTATTTAAAAAATCAAATTAAATATTAATTTTTACATATGATTTTTTTAAAATAAATAAAAAATTAATATTATATATTTTAAATATTAAAAAAATATTTTTACAATATATACAAAATTTTAGTTTTAGTTAATTTTTAGATGTAAATAATTATTTTTTACTTAAAATATAATTTTAATTGTTTTCATTAATAAAAAAAGAATTAAAAAAATTCTTATTATTAAACTTTTGTATTTTTAAAATAAAATTTAGGTTTTCATTAACCTAAATCTAAAACAATATTTTCAATCATATCACAGTATTAATTGAATCAATTAAATTAAAAAATTCATTAATCGATTTGAGTAATGTATACAATTAGGTATCTTTGAGGTTTTTTTTTTTTTATTAAATTCATCTCTCTATTGAAAATTTAAAGAGGAAATTAAATTGTACAATATTTTTTTTAATATTCAATAAATATTTCTTAAATCAAAAAATAAAAATTGAAATTAAGGTAGAATTGAAAAAGTGACATAAATTAGAGATAGATATGATATTTTCCTTTTATTTTTTTATATCACCAATTATTTTTTTATTATTTAAAGTCAAAATATCATGATATGCCAACAAACTTATATGAGTAAGCAAGATTGGATAGATTTGTAATACAAAATAAAGTTAATATGCCAAATTGATACAACTTTGAAATTAAAATATAATTGAAAAAGTGATTTAAGTTGATGATAGATTGGATGGTTTTTCCTTATAAATAATATATGTATTGAGTGCCACTTATAATCATCATCATCATCATCATCATCTTCATATTCATTATTTTCATCTTTATATTCTATCAAGATTCACATTTTCTTCATGATCATGCTTCTCATAATTATCAGAAAAATAGGTAGATGTTTATTTTGTTGAACTTATTTTTGAATTTGTTGAGCTATTTGAATAAAAAAATGTTCAGCATCAATACCAACCCTATTGAACTATATAAATAAAGTAAATTCACTCATTAAAATTAGACATAATGGATAAACACATATAATTAAAAAACCATTTTGGAAATTCTGAATTATATCATTTTATGAACTCCCTATGGCTCATAAATGGCAATGAATTTTTATATGTCCTAGAACAAAGTTCATTCTTTAAATTCCATCAAAAGTGACAATAATAAGATCATAAGATTTTGTTTATTAGGAAAGTGATACCTACTCAACATAAGGCCAAACATTTTCACAGTTATTAAGAATGTAAATAAAGATGTGCCTTTTGTATTGAACCATCGATAAACAATTGATACTCGGCTCTTACTAATAGTCACCCAAATTTCTTAAAAATTTCCTAAGTCACCATCGAAGCAATTCTGATTAAAGCCATCATCATTTCGGGAGAGCTGATTATATATGGTGTCTATCCCTACCAAATATCTTGCACAAAAAGTTAAGCACTCATTAGTAATATAAGCTTCAATAATCGATCCTTTTGGCTTGGCCTTATTCCGAACATATAATTTCAATTTATGCAAATATATCTCAATTGGGTACATCCATTTATATTGAATAGGCTCTACTATCTTCACCTCAATTGGCAAGTGAATAATTAAATACACCATAATATAAAAAAAAGAGAAAAATAATCTCTAACTTGCATAATGTCAAGACAATTTGCTTCTCGATGTGATCCAATTGAGAATTATCCAAACTTTTACTGCATAAATCTTGAAAGAATGCACTTAATTCAATAAGTGGCTCAATAATATTTTTAAGAAGGAAAACCCAAATTGCAAGAGGAAGAAGCCACTATATGAAGACATGACAATAATGACTTTTCATCCCATAAATCTCGCACTGCTTTACTAATACACCTAGATATTTTTGACAAATAACCATATGGAGTCTTTAGATTAGCTAACATCTTACATAAAAGCTCCCCTTTCATGATTAGAAAGCACAAACTGTGCCATTGAAATAGAAACATTATTTCCATTCATGATCAAGTGAAGCTCGGGTCTATTGTCCGTACTAAGCAAATTATAACGACTATTAAGCGTATATATTGTCCTTTCTTTGATCTTCATTATAGTTCCAACATATTATCACACATTTTATTTTCAATATGCATCACATCCATAATATACCGAATAAGAATTGTCTTCCAATAAGGTAACTCAAAAAAGATACTCTTCTTCCTCCAATTATCAAAATTATTTGAAGCATCATACTTCCTTTTGATACCTCTATTGAACAATATTTGGGTGAAATTTTCAAAATTCATTAACAGCTCACAGCCTAATCATGGTTTTAGTTTCTCTTTCATCTCTCTAAAACCATTAAAGGATTAAGTGTCCTTATGCCATTTATGAGAAAAAGCAAAAACCTTTTACGATCCATGTAGTAGATTTCTTTGAATAAGAAAGATATTTTGCACTAGTATATTTATGCCTCGTAAATTTTGTTAACCATTCCGATAAATCGACATAAGTTGGAAAATCACTAATAGTCTAAATAATAATCGCATTCAATGTGAATTTTTGTTTACTGTGTGCATCATACGTCCCATAACAACTTCCCATAACTCTTTTACTTCAGTAATTAATGGCTGCAAAAATAAATATCTATGCCCATTCCTGGACTATGTTCACCTGGTATAATCATTGACATAATAAAATTTCCTTCTTCATACAAATCCAAAGGGGCAAGTTGTGGGGTATAAAGATTACATGCCAAATGCTATGTTGAGAGTTCATGTTCCTAAAAGGTTGAAAACCATCAATTGCCAAATCCAAATTGATATTACGAGCATCACTTGTAAATGAACCATGTTGCTCATCAAAAGAATTTCATGATATAGTATTAGCAGGGTGTAGCATAATCCCATCATTTATTCTTTTCTCCTCATGCCATCAAATATCTGATGCTACCTTACTGGATATAAACAACTTTTGCAACCTAGGTTTTTGAGGGAAATATTGCAACATCTTATGCCGAGTCTTTTTGTTCTTAATTAACCCTTCATTGGACTTCCACCTATATAATTCACAAATTTGAGATGATGTTGCATTAGCAAATGGTCCCTAATATAAAGTGCAATGATTCTGACAAACATACTTCTTATAGTGATGGTTTAGACCATTGATGTACTTTTAAGTATTATTATATGATTCTAATAAATTATGTTTTCCATTTGGAATAATCTCTCTCAATAAACTAAGCAAATTATCGAATAATCTATTACTCCATCGATGGAAACTCTTCATATGAGGAAATATAACATCTTTATATCATATATATATAATATATATATCTCGTATACACCACATTAATGATATGTAATAACCCCTCATTTAATATTAAAAATAATTATAAATTTATAAAAGAAAATCTCTGAAAAAAATTTACCAGAGTTTTACCTGTAACCTCATAAAATTCCCAAATCAACATATACAACCTGCAATAAAAAAAAACACTCAAAATATTCTCATTTTCACCAAAACCACCCCTTCACTAATATACATCAAAAAGTTGCATATTTAAAAGCATCACTCATCACAAGTATACATATGTACATAACATGTCCCCAAAACATGTTTAATATACATATGTTGTATTTAAATTATACAAAACTGAAGTATGGAATAACATAAATTATACGTGTATGCAGCACCGTTCAAGTTGGTCTCGTGGCACACACAATCTCCAAGTCTCAATCACAATTCAAACCACTTTATTCTGCAGTCTTACCACCTGCAAGATACAACTAACCACGCTAAGCTAACAGCTTGGTGGTATATACTTTGATAACATAAACTATTTACAAATCAACGCATGCTTTCATGTTACATAACACATCATATTATCATCTCAAAGCAATACTCACTTATACATTCTTTATCTTATAAAAATATTTAATACAATTGTCTTAAAATATCTATATTTTATCCATTAACTCACAAATACATACACATTGGGCCCAATAAGTCCCTACACAATATCCAAATTTCAAAAATATTGATTTTGCCTATCTCGATACCGGAGATTTGAGTGTCATATAATACCACTACAAGGCCACCCTCTCTCAACACCAAGGGCAGAGTGTCAAATATGTCACTCAAAGGTCATCCTCTCTCGACACCGGAGGTTAAATATCATATAATACCACCCGAAAGTCGCCTCCTCTCAACAGTACCAGCCTCAATATTCTGGATTGAGTAATTGTGCAAGGCAAACATACAACACACATAAAATTATATCATATTTTCACATTTTTATTTCATTTATTAATTTCCCATATTCTCACGTGATCCGCCATATTCCATATTTCTCAATTAAATTTATCATTTCTTTTCCACAATTTTCACATTCCATAACCCTTTTTCACTTTTTCCAAACACATTAGGCATAACCCTTAATCACATTCATAATATGGCTAATTTCTATATTTTCAACACATTATATAAGACGGATCATTTATTGTCAAACCATAGTTTTAGTTATAAACCAATACACAAAACATATCTTTAACAATAATATATAAATAAATGAATAACGTCACTTTAAAGAATAACAATATTCTTTAAAGAGAGCCAAAATGTATAATGCCAATTATGAATATTCAATATATATGTAATCAAAGTATGTACTAACCTTTCTTGGCTTCTAAATCAACCAAATTCGCTCTCCACCTCTTACTTTCTCCAAAACCTTAAATATCTCCTTAGGGCTACTTTGGCCTAACCATACATAAACCAAACAATAAATAAAATTCTTCCATTAAAATCATATTTCTATTCATTTTATATAAAATAGCTCCTAATTACACAAATTCTATCAACTTCTAACAAAAATCCTTTTTTCAAACTCCATTATAACCAACTCAATTCCATCATCTAATTTCTACAATTCTAGCAACCCATCACAAACCCAAATTTCATATATTTACTCCATAAACCCTAATTTCACCAATCAAGCTCACCTTAACTATTTTAACTTCAAATTCAGCAATAACACATCACAATATGTAACACCCTTATATTCTATATACATACATATACCACGTATACGTAAAGTATATATGTATAATATAAGAGTGCCATTATAATTGACTGTGAAAATTTCATATTCTTAATTAATAAAATAATTACACCATTAAAAGACTAATTTATTAAATAAATATATTTATATTTAATATTTCAGTAAACCTTTATAAAAAAATCTCTGAAAAAATTCGCCAGAGTATTATTTATAATTCTAGTAAATCCCAATTTATCAAAATCTCACCCTGCATGGAAATAAACACTCCCAATATTTTTCAAATCCATAACTCAAATACTTCATTCAACCTCATCAAATATTTACAAATATATATATATATATATAAAACATAACTTAAATCACATTTACCAAACTATAATGTCATAATTAGGTATACATATATACAAATTCTTATTATGTACATATCCATAAAGTACTTGAACAAAATTCCTTTTCACGCCATGCATTATGAAACACCAATTATATTGATCTCATGACAAAATTCTACCTTCAAAGATAATCCTGAAACTATGCTTTGCTCCTCCATTACATGCGCGATATATTCAACCGCGCTAAGCCCGAAAACTTAGTAGTACATAATTCGATAATAATAAATATTTAAAACAAATTATTTAAAATCATAATGCAATATACATTATTTAAACAAAACTTCTTAAATCCATAACATTCACCAACATATCACAATTGACATATTGGCTTCAAATATATTTTGATGGCATCTAACACATTATGCCACCTCACAATCCAATATATATTTACTCAACTGTAAATGTGAACCTCAACAATTATTATGGTTGTATAAACCATAGGAATACAAAAGACCATGACAACACACATCCATACGTTTGGCCCAACCAGTTGCACAATACCTAAGTTCCAGAAATATCAATTTAATCCATCTCGACACCGGGACAAGTGTCACATAAATCACCCAAAGACCGCCCTCTATGGACACCGAGGCTAGTGTCACATAATCACCCATAAGCCGCCTTTATTGACACCTAGGGCAAGTGTCACATAAATCACTTGTAGGCCACTTTCGATATTAATGTGTCTCACCCAAAGGCATAATATCAAACAACTCGACATACAGTTGGCAAGCTGACTCGACTATACCAACACTAACCTTTTATAATCATTCCTCATTACACATTAAAACACATTACATGACTATGAGTCACATTCACATTATAACTCATTTCCATACATTTTATCACTAGGTATGAGCATCGGTCAACCAACTCAACCAACCCGACCACTTAATAGAGGTTGGAAAAAGAAGTTTTGAAAATCGACCAATAATGGTCTGTTCGATCGGTTTGGTCAGATTTTTGTCGAATTTATCAGGTTCGTCAGTTTTTTCAATAAATATACAAACTAAAACTGACCAACTCAATCAATTTAAACCGACGTGGTCGGTTGGATTGGTCTGATGGCGGTCGGATTAGTCGATTTTTGATTTTTTTGCTCATCCCTATTTATCACGTTTCGCAATTATGTCCATAGTGTACATTATATTACAAAGTCTCAACATACCTCACGCATATCATGTACTATCATCTATTTACTTTGGACAAATGTCCAATGTGACACTTATCACATAACCATGCAACATTGGATAGGTTATGTGAATATCCATATTACATAGCCATATGCCAAATCTCATTTTTTTTCCATTTTTATTCCTTTTAATTATTTTTTTTCATATTTTCCCTTATCATTTATCAATCACTCAACTTAACCATGAGCCACACTCACAATGTGACTCATTTCCTCATATTATCACATATACCCACTTTCCACTTTTTATTATCTTTTTCCCTTATTTTCTATTACCATTCCTAATTTATCATTAGTTTCACAATTTTCACATATCGTTATCACATTGTACATTATTTTCCATCACATTACGCAATCACGGATCACATTGACAATGTGACCTATTTGCACATATTATCACATTCCATATAATGATTCATTTTATATATTCTTTTCATCACTTTGCTTATAACATGTTCATTTTTCCTATCACATTCATAACTGCACACACTTTCACACATAATATTACTTTAAAGGATCATCAGCATCCTTTAAAGTGTACCAAAATAGAATATGTTAAGCATAAACATTCAAATCAAATATTAGTAAAGTATGTACTAACATTTTCCTTGCTCCAAAATCAATCCAATTCTCTATTAACCTCTTACCTTCACCAAAGCCCCAACCTTCACCACTTGTACCAATTCAGCCTAAATATACATAAGCCACATAATATGCTCAATTATTCATTTAAAATCATTTTCATACTTAATTTCTATTTTTACCATTATTACACAATTTTACCCTAAAATCTCAATAAAACCCTATTTCTATCACTTACTACTTTTCTCAAACTTCAAATAACCATAATCATTTCCATCATCCAACCATAGAATCATCAATAATACATCAATATAACATCAAAGCAATGCATTACTACAATTATAAATACCTCCTTCAAAATCTCTAAAGGCACATAATCTACCCATAACCCTAACTTCACCAAAATCAATTCATATACAACTTTCAACCGTAAAATCATTATATACATGTCAAAACAACTTCAAGACAATCCATTTCAATAATGAAAAAACACTCTTATCAAAACTTCAAATCACACATATTCATAAAACTCAAAGAAAACTAAAACTTAAAAAATACTTACCTAATTATTGATTAATCTTTGAAATCACCTTAAATCCTTTGAAACCTCCATGAAATTTGGTGTTTAAATGATGAATGTATACCTAATATACCATGTATACATAAAGTATCTTAAATTTTATTTAAAATAATTAGCTATCAAAATAAATTAAAGAAATCAATTATTTTGTAAATTAACTAAAATTTTCCTACTGTAATAGAGAATTTTTAAACTAAAATATTTTGCAATTTGTCACTACTATCGTATTATTTCATCAATTTCTGCTTACCATTAAATTTATTGTTGCATCAACCGATTACAGCCTCCATCTTTAAAAAAACAAATGCAGTGTTGGGAGTTGTTGCCTCACACAGCAGCGCCCAACTGCTCCTTTAAATTGTATCGCCCATCACTAAGCGTAGTTGTGTGTTGGGCGCTACTTCACCCCAGTAGCTGCTGGTTGTAGGGGAGGGCCAAAAAACCCCTACAACCAGCACCAACCCTACAACCAGTAGCAACTGGTCATAAGTTTTTTCTTTAAAAAAAATAATTATTTAATTATTGCATGAAACGCATTCAAAATTATTTACACATTTTTTTTTGTATATGTAAAATCGTTGAACTAACTATTTTGAACTAATTATGAAAAATTATATTCCAATGAAATTTATGTAATCATACTAACCATTGATTAATAATCAAATTCAACATGTGATTTCAAAAAAAATATATAATATTCATAATTATTAAAATTGTTTGATAGAAATTCTTACCAATTAATTCTTAAATTATCTTTGTACTCTTCAAAAATCTCATAGCTGGGTTATCGTAAATCATAAGCTATCCAAACCTCTATGAATACCAGAGAAAAAAACCTTGAAAAATTATAAGCAAAGAGAGAGTTTGACAGCTAAATTGTTTATTTTTAAATAGCTTTTATAGTGAGAGAATTGTTTAAAGTTTACTAAAATTTCTTCTATTCTAAATGGGAAACGTATTAGGGACAAAAATATATTGGTCTCAAACAATTACAACAACAACAACAACAATAATAACAATAATAATATTTTAATTTCCATTTAAAGTTGTCTCCTATTCTATAAGAAATATATATTGGGGACAATAAATATTTTTGTCCCCTAATATACAAAAAAATAGAAAATTATTTAGTGACCATAAAAAACAATTGTTCCCTAAAATTGTTCCCAATACTCATCAATTTTGTAATGATGTAAAAGAGAAATTATACCATGTACTTGTTGATCTTATATATGTATGCGATTTATCAATACACATGCTTATTTTTCATTATATTTTTGTCATATATAAATATATATTAATTGGGACGACTTGTTGGTCTGAATATTCAATCTGCAATCTTTAATCCCATTTCAATATTGGACTAACAATTCAGCATGCACTTCAAAATAATCAAAATTGTTGGTTTAATGACTGAAATTTCATTTTTTGATGAAGATATTCTTTGCTAATTTGGTTTTATTTGTTTGGCAAATGTTTTATAAGATAATCGTTTTGGTTATTTAATTTTTACTCTTGATCTATAGAGTTATTCAATTTTTTTCGTTAGTATTACCTAATAAATTACCTCTTTAAAATTGTAGAAGAACAAAATTACAAAGTATTTAAGAAAAATGGGTGCAAACATTATGATATACTATGTCAAGTTTTTAGTAAATCTATTACTATTGGACACCTTCACCATGCTTTCATGCAATTGCCTCCCCTTTTAGATGAAGAGCATGTATCTAAAGTGAAAAATCTGGTATTAGTAGTTCAAAAGGGAAACAAGTTTCTAATGATTATATTTCTGCTTCTATAGGGCAAATAAAGAATCAAAATTTCATAAGTTAGATTCATGTTTGGAAATATGGGCATCTTCTCTAAGTGCAAGAGCAAAAAGGGATTTAGCTAAAGCCCAAAGATACAAATCCCATAACAACTAAGCTATAAGTGTTGAGTCTAATCCATATCCCATAGAAGCATATAGAAAATTTTGGAAGCAATGGAAGGCCTTTTTGATGATGCATTTAATAAAGCACTTGAAAAATTTGTGAATCAAGATTGAAGAAAGATGTTTGTCTTGATGCATAATAATAGAAGAAGAGCTTGGGTTGAAAGTTTGATATGATTTTGTTTGTTGTTATTGTTTAAGATTGATTTACTTATAAACTTGTGTCAATGGTTTGCTTTTAACTTATGAACTTCATGGTTAAGATTGGTTTATTTATAAACTTATTTCAATGGTTTATTTTTAACTTATGAACTTCATGTTTACCCCTTGTTTATAATGAATAAATTTCATAAAATTTTACAGAATTTATTTAGATTCTAATAATTACTTCTTTGAAATGAAATTTTTTATTCATTCAAATTTTATGAATTCAAATATATAAAATTCAACTAATGTAAATTAAATTCTATCAAAATAGGTAAAATTTACAAATGAATTTCACAATTAATAAACTATTGTTTTTACAAAATTACCCTCAATAAACTTACATCTCTTTCTCCCACTCTACTCTTCCATATTTTTTATGTATACATATTTCTGAAATTAAATATATTTATATTTCTGAAATTAAAAATCGAGAAAAGATTATTTTAAAAAAATGAATTTTTAAAATAATTTTATTTTAATATTTTCAAAAAATTTAGCTATATTATCCAGCCATGAAAACATAGTAATCATGGTTTTTTTTTTGTTAATAAATTTATTTTATTGCCAAAAGGAAGAATACACTACACTATTTAGAAAAGAATGGAACAAGCTGCATATTAAAAAAAAAACCATAGTTTTTGTAAATAAAAAAAATCGTATTATTTTTTAAATTACAAAACTCACTAGAATATGCAGTCTTTCAATGTGTAACACTTCTGGGTGGTCCAAGACTTTGCAATATCTCTTCATGAGATGGTGTCATTATGATTGTATTTATATTTAACTTGTTGAATGTGTACTCCAGCTTATACCACCATGCTGCGCATTAAATAACAATGTCAATCAAAATTTATTTATGATTTTCTTTAGAAATATTATTTTACAACATAATATATTCAATGAATAATAATAATAATAATAGTAATAATAATAATTATTATTATTATTTTAAATTTTTTTTTTATAAATACACGTCTCTCAATTTTAATTTCAGAAATATAGATATATCAAAAATATGATATATTATATATACCAAAATTGGTATTTATTATTTTTTTTCTATAATATTATCCTATCAAGAGTATATTTGAAAAAAAAAAGATAAATGAATTTTCAATTTAAATTTAATCCAAACAAAATTATATAAAATTTAATTAAATCATATATTTTAAATTACAACATACTAAATATGAATAAATTCTACGTAGAATTCATTTGTGAATGAATACTACTATCCAAATTTATTCATTCTAAACATAATGTTAAGATTGGTTTTTTTATAACTTATTTCAATTGCTTTTTAACGTATGAATTTCATATTTATTTTTTTACTTTAAATTTTATACAAGATTATGAAATAAAATTTAGATCATAATAAATGTATACAACAAGTAGCGATAGTTCTAGTAATACAGATGATGATATGTTAGATTTACTAATAGTTATATATTTGATGATTCATAAAATGGATTTTATAGAAAGGATGCCTTGTATAACTTTCATACTTAGTGGAAATAATTACATCCTTAAAAAATTAGTAGGAAATCCAACTAAATGTTATAACGAATTTTGTATGGCATCACATGTATTTAAAAATTTGTGTGATAGGCTGAAATTGATGGGTTTATTAAAAGATAAGAGAGATATTAGTATAGAAGAAGGAGTGACCATGAGATTGAGTGTTTTATGTCATAACATTTGTCAAAGAATTATAGCTGAGCGATTTCACCATTCACTTACTCATGTGCATAAGTGACGTAAGATGGTAATTAGGGCACTTGCTACTTTGGATACTCACCTTATTAAATATGTGAACAAAGGATCTGTGTAGCTAGAAATTATGAACAATCCAAAATGGTGTTTATTTTTTGAGGTAAGAGTATTTGTTATGTAAACAATATAATTTGTTATTTAATTGAGGTTGCATATATTTATTTTCAATAATGATTTAAATAATTTATTTACATTAAAGAAATGCATGGGTGCCATAGATAGTACTCATGTAATAGTTTGGTCTTCAACTTTTAAACAAATCAAAAGACTTTTTGTGATAGAAAGGAGATACATGTTACACAAAATGTTATGACTGCATGTTCTCATGATATGTTATTTATATTTGTATATAGTAGATGGAAAAAAAAATAACAAATGATTTACGAGTATTTCTTGATGCATTAACAATACAAGGAAATCATTTTCCACTTTCAAGTGATGAAAAGAACTAAGTTAATTATTTCTCTCTTACTGTTAGTGAAATGAGTTATTAGCATTAATACTTATTTTTTTTTCTAGATTATTATTATATCATGGATGTTGGTTATACCAATATTTCCCTTTTTTTGGAACCTTACCACGGTGAAAGGAATTGTTTAAATGACTTTCGCAGATGAGGACGAATTATAAGAAAATATGAGTTATTTAATCAGAGGCATTCATCATTACATAATACCATAGAAAGAGTTTTTAGCATGTTAAAGACTAAAATTCCAATTTTGAGAATGATATTTGTACCAACAAAAGTTGAATCTTATTGCATGCTATATTGCACAACTTCATTAGGGATGGAAGATATAGTTGATCAACTATTCATATTACATGGTCGAGAAGAATTAACATTATCAGAAGAAATAAATATTAGAGTGCAATAAAAGAGTATTGAAATAGATTTATCCCAACAAAGGAAAATAAGAATGGTTAGAGATATTATTGTTAATCAACTGTGAAATTACTACAATAATAATAGAAAAGTACATAATATTCAAATTTTATTTAAATCATTAAACATTAAAATAATATATAACTTTATATTATAAATGTTGAATTTGCAAGTTTAAATATATATGCACATATTTTTATTTTGAAAAATTAGAAAAATAGTTTCTTTTTTCTTGCTCTTAAATTTATCTCATAATTTTTTAAAACAAAAATTATTTTTTACTTCTTTCAAATAAACACATTCTCTATTTTTATTAAATAGAAAACTGTTTTTCATTTTTATCAAATAAATGTGTTTTCTAATTTTTTAAAATGAAAAACCATTTATATTTTTTATTAAATGAATAATTTTCTTAATATTCTATGGAAAATAAATACTTTAATTTTTTGAAAGAATTGAAAATAGAAAATAGAATATTATGTTATGTAAGTAAACACATTCTCAGTGTTTCCTTTTCAATTTTACGATGGGCCAATTTTATTTTCAAAACTAAAACTTGCACTCTTCTTTAATTTTTACAGTTTTTTCATGGCAATTTTTGTGTTAATTATGTTTTTTATTCATAAATATTATTTTTTGTTACCATATTCTCAATATAAACATAAAAAAAAAATATAGATACAATATATATAAAATATACACAATAAATAATAATATATATTAAACATATATAAAATATCTATCCAACATCTATAAAATTTATTTAATATATATTTTAATTATATATACATAATATCTATACGACATACATAATAAATATATAACATACTCATAATATCTATAATATTTAAATAATATATATATAATATCTACGTAATAAAATTAATATTTTTTTAATTTTATTTTTTTTATATAATATATAAATTTAATAGTTTTTGTTAATATATTTTATATATTATTTATATATTATTTTTGTAAGTATTATTTGTCAATTGTATTTAAAATTAAATTTTTTTTTATAAAAATTAATATATTTAATATATTAATTTTTATTATTTTATCAGAATTATTTATTTAATAGTAAAATTTTAAAAAATAAAAATTAAATTAAAATATTAATTATATTGAGATAAAAATATTTTTAAAATAAAATTTATTTGAGTGAGAAATAAGTTATTTTTAAAAATTTACTCAATTTTTTTAAATTTATTTTTATGGGTCTTAAATTAAATATATTTAATATTTTTTTTTATTCTTATCGAAATAAATGAACCCTAAAATCAAATAACCTAACAGCCGCCTTACCATCTTCATCGCCAATCCAGCGTCTCAGCCTCTGCACCATCATCTTCAAGCTAGCCCCTCACTATCACCATCATCGTCAATCCGGCGTTCTCGCCATCATCTTCATCTCACAAACGGATTTGGTTAGTGAGATGGGGGCAAAGGCAAAGAAAGCGTCGAAGAAGAACTTACGGAAGATTTCTACTACTCAATTATCTAATGCAAAAGATGCAGCTGATTTCTTGGTGGGTTTATTGTTATTTATTCACTGATAGTGTCTGTTGCTTTCGTGTGCACATTTCTTGGTCGGTTTATTCGCATATTCAACTTAATTGTAATTTTTGTATTTGTGTTTGGAAGCCCTTAGAAGGTAGACCAGGGCGGGACATACCAGAACTAAAAAAGCAGAAAAATGCTGCTACTGTGTTATATATCGGCCGTATACCACATGGTTTCTACGAGAAAGAAATGCAAGGTATGCTTGTTTATTTATTTAATGTTATAAATATTTGTGCATAAGTTCGTAAAATTGATGCCCTGATGTATATTGTTGTGCTAATTAATTTTGTGCTGCAGCTTTTTTTTCCCAATTTGGTACAATCAAGAGATTGAGGATTGCAAGAAATAGAAAGGTGAGCCTGGTGAATCTACCTTAAATTTTATTGCCATGTTATGGGAATTTGTATGTATGAGATTACTTAGCTACACAGACACCCATACACATATAAGCATCCCTGTAAAATGAGTATAAATGCATGTTGTTCTCAAGGGACTTATTTTTATTAGATTGAAGTTCATGGAATTTTTATAGATTGAAATTCATATATTGGATATCTTTATTGTTTGGTTGATGATTGCGTTTTGATTATAGGTAAGTGAAATTGTTAATTTGTGGTATTTTTTCCCTTAAGAATGACACTGAGCTGTGGATTTGGGGAAGATTTTTTTGTTAATAAAAAAGAGTGACAACATAGGGAAATTTGGTTAATCAGAAAGAGAGTGATTAAAATCAATCTCTTGCTTGAAATGAATGCTTGTTGGTTATGAGGCTACCTTGGTGAAAACTGGCATCACCCATTCTATTCCATTTTGTAGCATCCATTGTTCTGATAGAAATTATTGTGGTCAATAGCATTGAGGGAAGTGGAAAGAAAAACTCTAGATGCTGTGAAAAATTTTGTTCTTATTTTTGGTTAATTCTAGTCTAGATTTCTATTTTATGTAGACAGGTTATTTTGGCATTATGTTGATCTAGACTAGCTGTTAATAGTTAAATTTGTTTACAATCTGTATGATGGTCATACTGCAGTTAGGTGGGTTTCTTATTTACACTTCCAGGCAAATTAGTAGGCCCAGATTGCAGATTTGCCTTGTGGTTGGTGTTTTAGGCATAATAGCAAGTTGGGCAGAAGCTTGAGGCTTTGGAATCTCACATAATTATAGCTCGGGCATGAGAGTATTGTGTGCTTGATAATTGAATATAGGGAATCCTGTTTATAACTTAAGTTCTTTTCATTTAAAGCACAGGCATGGTTAGCCTGTTTATTGATCATGGGGAAAAGGATGTGAAGACTTGGCAATGGTATTGAGGCCATGTCGATAGCATGGTCTGATTGCAAGCTATTGGAATCACATATTGCTCGGATATCATGAGTGCTTAGATCAATCAAGCCATTAATAACTTCAGTAACCATTATTAAAATTTTGTAAAGCCTTTTGTTGTTGAGACCTAGTTGGTTACCCTCAGTCTATCTTTCTGAAATGTCTTCTTTTACTTCCCCGCTTATGTTTTTATCAGTCTATTTTTTTTAATGAATTTCTTGGTTTTCAATTTCTCATATTTGGTTCATCCACTCTTTCTTTATGTTTTAACTCTAGGAAATCCTTTGCTTGTTTGTAGAAACAGATTTAACATCACAAAATACAAATGTAAATAGTGATTGTATATTTTGATTCTAACAAGCAAACATTATTCATCATGATTCTCAGTATACACCTTCTTATGGTGCAATTGCTACTTGGGCTACTTTGTGTTTAAAATGGGGTTTCATGCATTAAGGATTCTTAAATTTTTTTGCTTGCTGACAGTCTTTTTCTCTCAATATCTAATGAGATCATCAATTTTGACCTGATATCATTAAAGATTCTCATAATGATATGCTAAAAATAGTTCAGTTGTATATTTTTCTCGAAGCTAACAGTGTCTTTAATTGATGCAATGGTATTAATTTTGTACCACCATTGTTATGTTATTTCACAGACTGGAAAATCAAAGCATTATGGATTCGTTGAATTTGAAGATCCTGAGGTACAATTTATTGTAGTGGAACTTGATGTCGAAGCATGTTGAGTATGCCATTTTTTGTTTTATCTGACAGCACTGCCCTTTCTGCCGATTGCAGGTGGCAGAAGTTGTTGCTGATTGTATGCATAATTATCTGCTGTTTGAGCATCTTTTGCAAGTCCATCTTGTACCTCCAGAGCATGTTCATCCAAAACTGTAAATAAGTTTTCTTTCTAATGATTATTTTTCTGAAGTATTAGCCCAAGATTTTCATGCTTAGTGAGCAAATGGATGGACTTGCTTAGAATGATAGTTTTTTCTGTCTTCCATTGTGGTTCTAGGACTTTTTATGTTTATGTTGCTTAGCTGTTTCTTATAACATCGAAAATTGAGCCATTGTATTATATTTGGAAATGCGTCTAGATCTGCATCAAGTCTATGTTCATGAAGTCAAATATGATCTGAGGGTACAAATGGTTGGCTTATTTTTTATAGTAATATACTAGGTGATGTTTTTCCTCAATCATGATACATTTAGATGGATATGTGGTTTAGGGCTTCTTTTTAAGTTTGGTGCTCTTGTTGGTTAAACTTGAATATATTTTAGAACCAGCAAACATTTTGGTGCTATTGAAGTGGATGCTATGAAATGCTTTCTGTAGACTTTACTATAGAGGTACATCCCTTATGTGGAGGCCAATAACTCTGAATACAACCTTAAATAGATTGTAATTCACTTCTCTCATCAGTGAATACAGAGTTTCTCATCCATTTGCTTATCATTTTTCTTCTGTTTTCCCTCTTCTATATAGGTGGAAAGGCTTTAATTTTCGATACAAACCGTTGGATGGGGTTCAAATTGAACGAAAACGGCAGAACAAGGTATCTAATGTGATTCAGAAGTAAATTCTGGCAGATAATGATTTTTATGCTTTCATGAATGAAAGATAAAGGTTTTCTTTGTTAATAAATATTTCCTTCTGTTATGACTGCTCAGGATAGAACACTTGATGAGCACAGAAAGTTGGTTGAAAAGATTATGAAGCGAGATAAAAAGCGGAAGAAAAGGATAGAGGCTGCTGGTCTTGATTACGAGTGCCCTGAAATTGTAAGAATTCTTTGCTTTATATTTTGTGTCAGCTAAATACAGGAATAACAGCAATTTGGGTTTCACTTATTATGTTGCTGGAATCAGGATCTAGATCGGGTGCTAACTGTAAATTCTGTCATTTGAGTTTATTAGACTGCAAGAACATGAGGAGTTGCAAAAGAAACACATGCACATACTGGCTGTCTTAGAACACAGTTGTGTCCTTTTGGAAGACAATACTAAGTTGTAACCTCATGCTTTGTGAATTTTTTTTCATCCTTATCACCGCATTATCTCATCTTTAATCTTCTTTAAACTGGTTTAAGATTCATATTATATGTTATAATTTCACTTTCAGACTAGTTTAATTATTAGCACATTATGTCATATTCATGCCTTGTGAATTTTTATCATTATCACTGCATTGTCTCATCTTTAAACTGGTTTAAGATCCACAGTATTTGTTACAAGTTCATTTTCTGACTAATTTATTTATTAGCACATTATGTTATAAAATAAATAAAGATCTGTAGTTATTTTATTTCTCTTTTGCAAGTGATAGAAGTGTTTCCCCCCCATTTCTGCTGTTTTGCAGGTTGGTGAAGTCCAGTCCTTTCCAAAAAGGATCAAGTTTGATGAAGATTAGGTTGGTGATATTGTTATGGTAATTTTGTTAGGGTCTGCAGTTACTTTTTCTTCTTTCACTTCTGTACTGCTGGCGGTGCTTGGGTCATCAACAAGAAAAGAAATTTAAATTTTCATGGGTTTATAGCATCAAATTCTAATTCAGCTGTGTATCCAGTAAGATTTGAAATTTGGAGACCTCAAATACTCGCTAGAGGCAAATTTTAGCAACTGTTTGTTCTATTGCGAGTGCTACTAGTAGTATAATGCTCCTTAATTTAATTGTGCTTTTATCCTCAGATATGGTGGCCAAGTAATTGTACCTTGAGTACCTTTTTTGCAGTAATGAGAAATAGATAGGAAGAAGATTCTTGAGCAATTTGAGTACACTTCAAAGTTTCCTGTTAATGGTTGTTGGATTGATAATTTTTGTAATGATATGTTTTATATTATATTATCAGTTCAGTTCCATGTATTAGTTAATCTATTTGATCAGTAAATTACATTATATTTAATTTTGAAAGGTGGAGGTTGGTTTTTCATCAAATCACGGGGTCCTCCATTATCGGTGAACCCGTTGAATTTTCTTGGTTCTTGGCGGTTGGGTTTGGGCATATGATTGTTATTTTGGGCAAAGAAAAGAAACCTTGATTTGGGTTTAGGGATTAGAGAAGAGGAAAGTTTTGTGGCTCATTACATGAACTGTGGATCTCAAATGGAACGTGTGCTTTGCTGTAATCCTGTGGTGGCTTTTGGCAATGGAGAAAAGAGAATATTTTGTGGGGCTGGGTTAGAAGCCATCCAAAAAGCAGATTTGGCGATAGAGCCGTCAGCAGGGGCACTGTAGGCTGTAGCTGCAGTCCCTGTTAATGAGGGTGATACTAGCCTGCAGCGAACAGTAGTCGCACTTTTAGGGCTAACTAAACTTCCCCCTGAAAGGTTCATTATACTGTAGCTGCATCACTTAAAACCGCCCAGGGAAAGAACTTGGCTAACATGACTCTTGAACAAGGTAAGCGGATCTCAGACATTTAATCAGCCGCCTATAGTTATTTGCAGATAGGAATTACTGGGTGTGTTTCTTGGGCTTTAAGCCCCCCTGAATTCATCACGCAGTTAAAACCAAATTAGCAAAGAATATCTTCATTAAAAAAAAAATGAAATTTCAGTCAGACCAACAATTTTTATTATTTTGAAGTGCAGGCGGAATTGTTAGACTAATGTTGAAATGGGATTAAAGATTGTAGATAGAATTTTTCCGACCAACAAGCTGTACCAATTAGTATATATTTATATAGGACAAAAATATAATGACAAATAAGCATGCGCATTGATAAATCGCATACATATAACATCACCAAGCACATGGTATAATTTTTTTTTGTTTTACATAAAAATTTTAAAAAATTTCCTACTAAAATTTAATATTTTAATATGTTATGGTATAAAATAAACTTTTTATTATATCAAGTATTTTTTTTAAATAAATTTAATTTTTACAAAAATTTGAATTTGAAAATTCATTAAATTTTAAAAAAACAACTACCCTAGTATCAATAAAATTAACCATCATTAGCAATTTTCAAAAAAAAAAAAACTTCATTAGTAGCGGTGATTAAATGATAGGAATGATTTCCCTAGTAGAAGGGCAAAATCTAAAATTCAATGGCCAACTCCAGGACTCGGAACAGGCTGTAAAATTCGATCCCTTTTGAGATGATGAGAGTAGTGAACAATTTCTTTGATAGTCAATCTTAAATTATGGCCCTTATAATCACTGAGAGAAGAAAGAAGAGTAGGGTACTTGTGACACTAAAATTCTTCATATAAGGTACTAATTCTCCTGGAGTCTTCATCATCAGCTCCTTTCTTGCTTCTAAAGAAGGAGATTGCCAAATTAAAAACGAAAATGAAGATTATAAGCCAAATAAAATTTGTGGGTGCCATTAGTGGATTTTAGTATAAGAAAATTTGTTGTATAATTGGTGGATTTATATAAAGTGTTGAGGGAGAGAGAGGTGTTGTTCAATGGTCAGCTTGGTTGTGTATGGCAGGCAGTTTATTTGTTAATTTTTTTTTATATATATTTCAGCAACAAAATTATTAAAAATTTGTAGTGTGGGTTTTGGTGTCTTATTTAATTGCCTGTCAATTAAGGTATAATTTGGTTAATTTCTTTTTTTCAATATGTTTAAAGCAAAAATTAAAAAAAAGCATTTGTTTGTATAATAAAGATTATTATTTTTAAAAAATAGAATTATTTTTTTGAACCAACATCTTAAAGGCATCCATTATCAAACAGTTAAACAAAATTTAAATAACAAACTAATTTAGCAATTCATTAATGATTAATTATTTTACATATTAGAGAAAAAATAAAAATGATTTTTTATTAACAAGTTAAAATGTGTATTTATATATTAAATATTACAACCAATCATAAGTATTATTAGCATTCATCTAACTAAATACTAATTAATACAATATATTAAAAATAAAAAATACTCTTAAATTATAAAATTATTATGGATGTGAAAGACAAAATAAATAAGAAATTATATTACATTATATTTTATATTTTAATATAAAAATATATATGCTCTAAATATTTTTTTTAATTTATATAATAGATGCTTAATCATTATTATTTTATTTCCATTAAAAGTCACATATTTGTATTCCACAAAATAAATTGATAGAAGTTTATGAAATGTAAAAGGACTTATATTTTTTTGTATAATTTTTCCTACAAGAGGGAGAGCCGAAAATTTTATTAGTAATTGCCTGAGCCGGCAGATATATTGAAATACTTTTTATTTCTTTTATTTGTATGAGCAATTTCTGTTCGGCTATGTAGACAACAATATGAGTATTTTTAAGATCATTTTTAATTTTAATCCCTAATGTGACCGGATCCATATCCCTATTTTATGGATCTGACCATTCGCAATTCTCCATTTGAATTATAATATTTAAAAAAATTAATTAAAAATAATTTTTATTTTTAAATAGAAAATTATAATTAACAAAGTCCATGAGTAGGGACATGGATCGGTTTCACTTTAGAATTTCTCCATTAACTAAATTTAATACAGTATTTTTAAAAATATAGCAATTAAGAGTATAAAATTATAACTGAAATGTTAAAAAAATATAAAAAATTTTAAATATAAGCATTTGGCTTTTCAACCACTAATCCATAGTTTATTTGCAGTAATAATACTTGTTAAATATTATTTAACAGGCATTATGTAGATACAATGGCGGAACCAGAAAATTGGAGAGGAAGGGCAAAATTTATGAAAATTTGGTTCGGTGGTCGGATTTTCGCCAGCAATCACTGCTTCCCTCCTGCCTCTCGTCCGGCTGTCGCTCCTCACTCTCCCTCTCCTTTCTTTGTTGCCGTTGCTGTCCTGTGCCCCCATTCAACTCTTATTTTTTTAATTTATTTTGTCTTAATTAAAATAACGTCATTTCAGTCAAGGCAAAATAAAAAAATAAAAAAATAAAAAAAGAAGAACAGAGTCGTCTTCTTTGATACACTGTAGAGCATAAAGGAAAGGCTGAAGGGGGGAGGGGGGCTGTGCCCCACCTCTGCTACTTCGGCGAGCAGAAGCTCCCCTCCTTCCCTCCTATGGGGGCTTCTGGTCATCAACCGGAGGGTCCATTACCTCTCCAAGACCCCCTGTCTCTGCCCTTGCGTAGATACACCAATGAAGTAGTCCTTTTATTTTGGATATTTGACTTGGTGTAATGGTGCAATTCTTAGTTTGAGTTGAACTGAGATTTTCTTGTCTTCATTTGTTTGTCCACACAATAACAGATTCAGAAGTCCAATTGCCAGCATGTCCAACCCACAATTATACAAATTGGAGAAAAAATAAATAAAAAAACTCTATCATATCTGCCAATTTTATCAATATTATAATTAAATAAGGACAAACTAAATATAAATTGAAATTCTAGAAGACTACAAACTTTTGGTTGCTCATTTGGGAAATTGCCCTTTTTACAGTCTTGTATAAATGTTGATTTCAGTAAATTGCAGTCGTTGGTTCAGTGTTTACAACTTTAATACTCAAGTACCTGTACAATTTTTTCCCTTTGCTGGAATTAGCTGGAGATTGGTGTCTTATGTTAGGTGATAAAAATTTCTAAATTGTACAAATATTTAAAACCTAATTGCTTATAATATTCAATACAAATTTTTCAGTTAACAAACTTATCATTTCAAGTGATCTTAGGTTGATTGAGAGTTTTATGTGATATGTTATTAACCAACCTAAATGATTTTAGTGTTGAAAATTTTAATTTAAATGTTGAATTATATGATCAAACACCATCTTTCATTAGGATTAGGATTTTGGTTTTAGGATTACTTTGAGCCCATGAATTCTTATCATCTTGATGCTTTATTATCACTTTCAATCAATAAAATTCCAGCAATTATTTTTCTTGAGATTTATTAGTAATTATTATTTAATTAGGATAATTTGTATTTATGGTTCAGATTTCCTTGTCTATAGCTGTTACCTAGATTAAGGATGTAAATACGTAATTCTAGGCTAGAATTATGTGAGTATTCTTGTCTAAATTGGTGGTTGTATGTTATGATAAAAATATAGAAAACAGAATTACTTTCTCTATTTTGGTATGGTATCAGAGCTGGGCTCTTTTATCATTCGTTTTCTTTTCTAAAACTGAAAACCTATTTTTCTTAAAACTATGTCAAACACCCCTGTTCTGCCTTCCAATAAGAGTGGATCAACACCCATTGCTACTACTGGATCTTCATCTTTGATGAATGATCTCAATTCTGCTTTAACTCCTGAGAAACTTGATGGATCCAATTACATCGAATAGTCCATTAATGCACAAAATAAACTGCGTGGACGCAAGAGGTGGGGATATGTCACTGGTGTGAAATCTGCCCCAGCTGATGAAAATTATGAGGCGTATGAGACTTGGGAAGATGAAAATTGCCTCGTTAAGTCATGGTTGCTAGATTCAATGACCAAAGAAACAAGAGCCTTGTTTCTGCGTTTGCCTAAGGCAAAGGACATCTGGGAAGTGGTGAAGGAGACGTATTCAGTTAGTGAAGATGCCTCCAGAGCTTACAAGCTTCATTGTGAAATCGTCGGTTTGCGCCAAAATGGAGGTTTTGTTATTGCATTTTTTGGAAAATTACAACGCCTATGGCAAGAATTCGACGCTATTCAAATGTGCCAGATGCAGTGCGCTGCTGATATCGAGGCTTATAAAAAAATGGTAAATGCTCAACGTGTTTATATGTTTCTGGCTGGTCTTGATGCAGGATTAGATGGAGTTAGAGGGCGAATTCTTTCTACTACTCCTCTTCCTAGTCTACAAAGTTCATATGCACTTGTTTGTTCTGAGGCAAATAGACAAGAGGCTATGATGGGTGGAGGATCTGCAGAAGTAATGGCTTTAGCTGCAAAGAAGATTATCAATAAAAAGGACAAAGGGCAACAATACTGTACACACTGTCATGCTGACAATCATGTTGTTGAAAAGTGTTTCAGGTTACATGGATTTCCTGACTGGCATCCTAAGGCCAGAATGAAGAACGAAGGAAAGAATAACTCTGTAAAGAACGATGATAAAAGGGAGGTTGAGAAAGTTGCTGTTGGCCTTGCTGCGAAATCAGGTATATCTAAGTTTAAAATTTCTTCTGCTGTTCTTAGTAATACAGACTGGATTGTAGATACTGGTGCATCTGACCACGTTTCTTGTGATAGAGATAAATTCATTAATTTTTCTGCCTCTGTTTTAAAAATAGTTATAATTTCTGCTGATGGTGAGACCTCTAAGGTAGAAGGAATTGGTAATATTCCAATTTCTAATTCTTTGACTCTTGAAAACGTACTTTTTGCTCCTACCATGAATTGTAACTTACTTTCTGTTAGCCAAATTACAGCTGCCTTAAATTGTACAGCCTCATTCTCTTCTTCCATATGTCTATTTCAGGACAACATGAGTTTGGAGACGATTGGCAGTGGTAGGCAAAAGGGCGGATTATACTATCTTGATGACTCTCCTGGTTCTTCTACTTCTGTTGTTCTCTATTCTAGCAAAAATAAAGTTGATCAGAATAGGTTTAGTATTTTGCTTTGGCATAAAAGATTAGGTCACCCTTCTTTTGGCTATCTTAAACATTTGTTTCCCTCTTTATTTGGTGGATTGTCTTTATCTGAATTTGTTTGTGAGTCTTGTATTCTTGCTAAGAATAAAAGAAATATTTTTCCTAAATCCAATTATGTGTCAATGTTGCCTTTTGATCTTGTTCATACTGATGTGTGGGGTCCTGCACCTAAGAAAACTTATAATGGAATGTGATGGTTCATTAATTTTATTGATGATTATAGTCGTGTTACATGGATTTTTTTAATGAAATAAAAAAGTGAGGTTTCTTGTGTGATTCAAATTTTTTTTGCTATGATTCAAACTCAGTTTCATAAAACTGTTAAAGTTTTACGTTCAGACAATGGCGGGGAATATGTTTCAAATGATTTAAAACAATTTTTTAACGAAAAAGGAATCATACATCAAACTACTTGTACTTATTCACCCCAGCAAAATGGGACTGCCGAAAGAAAAAATCAACATATTCTTAATATTACTCGCTCATTGTTAGTTAGTAGCAATGTGCCTATTTGTTTTTAGGGTGAAGCTATGTTAAGTGTTGTGTATGTGTTAAACAAAACTCCTTCAAAAGTTTTGAATTTTGAAACTTCTTTGAGAAAACTTTCTGAAAAATATGAACTTCCTTCTATTGTGCATTTACCTCCTAAAGTTTTCGGATGTGTCTGCTATGTTCATGTTCATTCACATCTAAGAACTAAATTTGATGCTAGAGCCTTAAAGTGTGTTTTTTTAGGATATGGTGCTCATACTAAGGGATATAAAGCCTACCATCCTGAGACTAAGAGAATGTTTATTTCTAGTGATTGTGTTTTTAATGAACAACTTTATTTTTATATACCTACTGTGCCTCCACTTCAGGAGGAGACTGAATATGATGAAGTTGATGCTGATATTGTGTTGTTTAATTCTATTTCTAATTGCTGTGATACTGTGATTCCTAATCTAGCCGAATCTAGTGTTGAACTTGAATTTAATATTACTAAGGGACAAGGTTTAGTTAATCCGATAAGTGAAAATGCATAGATGATTAATATTGAATCCATTGATCAAGCTGAGTCTCTTGATAGTATTCTCCCTCATGGTGCTCAACCACAATTATCGTCACCAAACCAGGTAATTGATTCTGAACCTATTACTTCTGAATCTGAAACAGTTGAGATAATTGAACCTGAACCAGAGCTTAATGTTGGCTATTCTTTACCCCATCGGATTAATAGAGGCAAGCCACCTATACAATATGAACCTGAAATTACTTCCAAATCTAAATACCCAATTGCAAATTACATCTCTACTCATAGGTTGTTAAAGTCTTATGCAATGCTTGTATCAAAACTTTCCTCTGTCTCTATTCCTAAGAATGTGCAGGAGGCGTTGGAAGACTCTAGGTGGACCAAAGCTATGGATGAGGAGATGCAAGCATTAGAAAAGAATGGCACATGGAGCTTATGTGATTTACCCGAAGGTAAAAAACTTGTGGGTTGTAAATGGGTTTATGTTGTGAAGCACAATGCCGATGGTTCTGTGGAACCGTTTAAGGCGAGGTTAGTCGCTAAGGGCTTTACTCAATCCTATGGAATTGACTACCAGGAGACATTTGCCCCAGTTGCAAAATTGAATAATGTAAGAATTCTGTTATCCTTAGCTGCTACCATGAAATGGCCCCTATTACAATTCGATGTAAAAAACGCCTTCCTACATGGTGAGTTGGAAGAAGATGTGTATATGGAATTGCCTCCAGGTGTGAAGAAGTATGAAGGGAGTAATAAGGTTTGCAAGCTGAACAAAGCCCTTTACGACCTTAAGCAATCTCCTCGAGCATGGTTTGGGAGATTCATGAAGGCAATACTGAATTTTGGTTTCTATCAAAGTAATGCCGATCATACACTGTTTCTGAAAAGGAATGGTAATTCTATTACTGCTCTTATAATATATATGGATGACATGATTTTGACAGGAGATGACGAAGTTGAAATCGATCGAGTGCAAAAATACCTGGCAAATGAATTTGAAATGAAACATTTAGGGGATTTGAAGTACTTCTTGGGAATTGAAGTGGCTAGGTCCAAGGATGGGATTTTTTTTGTCACAAAGGAAGTATGTCTTAGACCTACTAGTAGAAAGTGGTATGATGGATTGCTGTCCGGTTGACACACCAGTTGAGCAAAATTTAAAATTATGTTTGGGAACTGATGGTGATACAAAAATAGACAAAGAGAGGTATCAAAGACTTGTTGGTAAGCTAATTTATTTGGCACACACAAGGCCTGATATAACGTTTGCTGTTAATATTGTAAGCCAATATATGCATGATCCGCGTGAATCCCATTTAGCTGCTGTGAGAAGAATTCTTCAGTATTTGAAAGGATGTCCAGGAAGAGGTGTTTTATTTAGAAATCATGGTCACCTCTGTGTAGAAGGCCACACTGATGCTGATTGGGCAGTTTGTGTAAATGACAGGAGGTCCACTTCTGGTTACTTTATGTTTGTTGGCGGAAATTTGGTAACCTGGCGTAGTAAGAAGCAATCTGTGGTCTCAAGGTTCAGTGCCGAGGCTGAATTTAGAGGCATGGCGTTGGGTATATGTGAACTTCTTTGGATCAAGAAATTATTGAAGGATATCGGATTCGAGTTACAAACTCCTATGAAACTATTTTGTGATAATAAATCAGCAATTGAAATTGCATTCAACCCTGTTCAACATGATCGGACCAAACACATAGAGATTGATCGATTTTTTATAAAGGAACAGTTGGAGAGTAAGGTTATTGAACTGCTATTTGTGAGATCAAATCAACAGCTTGCAGATGTCTTAACAAAAGGAGTATCTAAGCAAGTTTTTGAAGAATCTGTGAACAAGTTGGGCATGACAGATATACATGCACCACCTTGAGGAGGGGTATTAGTAATTATTATTTAATTAGGATAATTTGTATTTATGGTTCAGATTTCCTCATCTATAGCTGTTACCTAGATTAATGATGTAAATACGTAATCCTAGGCTAGAATTATGTGAGTATTCTTGTATAAATTGGTGGTTGTATGTTATGATAAAAATATAGAAAACAAAATTACTTTCTCTATTTTGGTAAGATTGTATTCTGCAATTCAATGATAGATTGTCCTGTTTTGCACTAATAAATGATTATTCAATCCTTATATTTCATTCTGTTTGTATCATCTTTCAAGTAGTCCAAAAGCATCATGTGCTGGTTTTGCTGCATTCCCAGTCCTGATAGAAAAGCTCCTACAAAGGCATACTTGACAAGTATCATGCCCTTTAAAAAAAAAATTAATCCATCTGTCTCAAAATATTAGAAATATTTTTCTTTTATATTTATCTCAAAATATAGTCCTATTACTTTATTTAAATTATAGTTACACTATAAAATTAACCATTATACCTCATATTTAAACATTTTGCAATCAACAACATTATATTTAGTTATTTATATTTTCTAAACTATAATTATTTTAATCCAATTAGTAGCTATTTTAATTTTAATTTTTTACAATAATCAATAGCTATTTATTATAAATAGAGGATCAAATGGATATATTATAAAAAAAATTTATTTATTAATTAAATAATATATATATTTTTAATATGTGTGAGATGAAAAATGTCTCTATCATTTTGAGACGGTGAAAATATCAATTTATATATTCCAATACTAATTACAATTGCATCCAACTAGATCAACTGCAGGCTAATTTAATGAAGGAAACTATAAGCGTTAAAAAATTTAATGTTTATCTAATTCAAACTTAGTTTATGACCAGGTGTATATTCAATTATTACCTTAAAATAAAGTTTTTTTTTTAAAAAAAAATTTTTGTTTGAGTTGTATTTTCGAAAGTTTACTCTTTTCTAATAATATTTGTATTTCAGTTCCACTTTAAAGGTTGATTATTTTTCTTTCTAGAGCTTTGAATTCAGCCAATTTGACTTTTTGCTGTCATATTTTTATTTGGTCAATACTCAAGGAATGTTGGATTCAATTACAATCAATAAATGTTATTGTAATTGCGAAATAGTTTCAAAATTTTAATAAAATGAACTTTTTTAAAAGAGAAAAGTTGAATAAAGTTGAGAGGATGTATATACTTTAACATGAAAATTTGTGTAAATTGGTACTTCCCTCCATGCGATATTTCTTGGATGAATTGAATGAATAAGGAATAGAAACATATCAACCCTACCAATGTTGTATTACTTCATCTCTTGTTGAATGGCTTAGTACAAAAAATTTAACATATAATGTAAATAGTAAACCATATATCTCATTTCCTAAACTTTATTTTTTGATTTTATGATAACCAATGACTATGAGAAATAAAATGCAGATGATTTTGATATTACTGAATCAATCGATAAATATATTACTTCATCTGTCTCATAATGATACTCTGCAATGCATGACAAAGTAAAAGACTAATAAATTCATATTTATTATTTTCAGTAAAATAACGCAAAAGAATTTATATATGTGCATCTATTACCAATTAGTGACCCACTCCAGGACTTGGAACAGAATAACCTAACATTCGATCAATCTTGGAAAGATGAAAAGCTCTTAGCCTTTCATAGACACTAATGGCATGGACTTCATCATTATCATAAGAAGGTAGAGTAGGGTCATTGCCCTTAATAAGGGCACTCAAAGGAGTAGAATTGCCTTTATTCATCAACTTTATTCCTTCGAAACATGGTATAATGTGGCAAATTACAAGAAGAAGAATAAAAATGAATTTGGCTTCACTTATACAAGCCATTTATGCTTTGTTAAAAAGTAATGTTTTTGATAGAAATTCGTTAATAATAACAACCAAATTTAATTGAGATTTGGGTTATGAAATAGAGGGAAAGGTGTTATTTGCTATTTATAAGGTTATTATAAGCAAGATACGTAAGGTTTAAGTTCATTTATACAATTTTGTTTTGCAAATTTGTCCTGAAAATTCGTGGTGGGATTTGGCCCAAATCATTTGGGTCAGGTATATCTGAACTAAGTTTTTTTTATAGCCTTTACTTTTATATTATTGTTATTTTTTTTTTGAATTAAAAAAAACTTCAAAAACTAAAATTATATTAAAACATATTAACTTTTTTTTAAATACTCATTTTCGATTTTTAATTTTAAAAATACTAAACTTAAATTTACATTTAATATATATTTTGTATAAAAAAATAGAAACATACATTTAATTTACATATCATATTTCGAGAACACATATAATACATAAAAATTAGGCTAAATAATTATAACGTCTATGAGATTTTACATATTATACTAGTCAGTCTTTATACTTTCAACATCTAATTTTTGTATTCTTTAATTTTTAAAAATTAAATTATTTAGTAATTCTGTTAATATTTTCATCCAAAAAATATTAGTCAATTACTTTAATATTATAAAATAATTTATTTATTTTTTCTTTATATATATTTTTCTTTATTATTTGTTAAGTCATGCATATTTTTAATTTTATTTATATTTCTTATACATAATTTATTTTAATTTTATAAATATTATTAAAAAATAATTTTAAATAATACGAATAATATTTTTTATTATTTTACAGACAATCTATATATATCTTTTATTTTAATTTTATAGGTATTAATAAAAAAAATAATTTTAAATAATATAAATAATGTCTTTTATTATTTAGTAAAGATCTATAAATAAATTAAACTTAATAAATAATAAAGAAAAATATATATAAATGAAAAGCAAATAAGTTATTTTATAATATATTTATCTTTGTAAGAATATATATAAATTAATAATATATTTTTATATAAATTAATAATATATTTATCTTTATAAAAATATATATGAATTAAAATAATTTATTAAAATATTTATAAAATTAAAATAAATTATGTGTAAGAAATATAAATAAAATTAAAAATAAGTACGACTTAATAAATAACAAAGAAAATATATATAAAGAAAAAATAAATAAATTATTTTATAATATCAAAGTAATTGACTAATATTTTTAGGATGAAAATATTATTAGAAAGACTAAATAGTTTAATTTTTAAAAACTGGAAGATGTAAAAATTAGATGTTGAAAATACAGGGACTGACTAGTAAAATCTCATAGATTTTATAATTATTTAGTCTAAAAATTATATGACATTTTGAATGAAAAGACATATAGTGTGATATATACATATATTATTATTATTATTATTATTATTATTATTATTATTATTATTATTATTATTATTATTATTATTTTGCTATGTCTTTATGTTACTCCAAATACTTGGTATGGAAAAGTAGCTAACACAAATACAGAAATGAAATGAGTAACACGACATTATCTGGGTATGGTATTTTCCCAATAAAATAACACATTAAACATTAAGAAAACAATATTGCATAAATGGACAATTTATTCTTTATATATTTCAATGATAATAGTTATTTCAATCTTATAGTGCAAAAATTCATTTCAATGAATTAAATATAATTTAAAATGAACTTTTTACTAAAATATAGGAGAAAGATCTTACCAAAATATGAAATTTTTTCTTATATTTACTCAAATATAAAAGTCAAAATACAAAGTAAAACTTTAAATTTCATTTTTTTTTAAATATTTTTTGGCAAATCGAAAGTTTGAATTTTAATTTGGCCAAATTTTTTTATACGTGCATGGGACATGCACCATGACTAAACGCCAAAATTTTATAATAATAATAATAATTAAAATATAATTATTAATAATTAATAATAACAATAACAATAATTAATAATAACAATAATAATAATAATAATTAATAATTATATTGGACTCAAGTAATTAATAGTTTTATTTGGGTATAAAGATAGTTAATAACAATACAAATAAAATTAATAATTATATATTTATTAATAATTATTAATTGTAATTATATTATTAATAATTATCATTAATAATATAATTATTAACTATATTTATTGTTAAGGTTAAGGATATAAATATATAATTATTAAAGTATCTCGTGAATGAATATAAAATATTTGGGCTCAATATAATAATTATTAATTATAATTATATACTTATTAATTATAATTGTATAGCTATTATTATTATTATTATTATTATTATTATCAATTATACTTTTTATTATTAATTATATTGTTATTAATTATAATTATAAATTATTTAATTTTAATTATATTATTATTGTCATTTTCAATTATATTATTATTAATTATGGGATAATTTATATAATTATTAATTATTAGTAATTATATACTTGTTAATTTTAATTATCTCATTATTGTGCACATATTATCAATTATATATAATTATTAATTATATCTATTATTAGTTATATAATTATTAATTATAATTATATTATTATTAACTATCTTTAGGTCCAAATAAAATTATTAATTACTTGAGTCTAATGTAATTGTTAATTATGATTATTATTATTATTATTAATTATTAGTAATTATATAATTAGTAATTATATTTATTAATTATATTTTTTATTAGTTATATAATTATTAATTATCTTTGAATTCAAATAAAATTATTAATTATTTGAATTTAATATAATTGTTAATTATTTTTATTGTTATTATTAATTATTAATTATATTTTAATTATTATTATAATAAAATTTTGGCCAAACTTAAATTATAAGGTGCATATTCCATGCAGGCATAAAAAAAATATGGCTAAACTAAAATTTTGTCAATTTGGCTAAAAATATTTATAAAAAAAAATATAAACTGAAATTTAAAGTTTCGGTTTGTATTTTAACTTTTATATTTTAATAAACATAAAAGAAAGTCTCTTTGATAAAATATAAAATTTTCTTTTATATTTTAGTAAAAAGCCCTTTAAAAATAATATTAATTACATCTATTTAAAAATATTAATAATATTATCTTTTTGGGGGCATTTGATATAATTAAATATTTTTTTATTCTTCCACATATGCATATATATATATATGTGTGTGTGTGTGTGTGTGTGTGTGTGAGAGTATGTGTGTATGAATAGAATTTACTCGTTGACATAGAATTCTTTTATTAGAATGAAATGGCTAAAAATATAAATGGAAAGCCACAAATTTGACGATTAACAGTGTTGTTGGTAATGCAGTCTGAGATTAATAAATGATTTCGTTGTTACGTGTAAGTATTCACAATGTGAGAATCTAAAGTACTGTTACAATTCTTCAAAAAATCCAAATACTCTATTCATTTATTTTTTCATTTATTTTTCTTTTTCTGTTCAATTAATGGCAAATGATTTTACGAATAACCGTTTTTCCTTCATTTTTTCTAAGTGTAAACAGCTTATTTTTTTTAATTAAATTTTCATGCATTTTTCCTTCCTCTCAACTAATAGCCCCTCTGTCTTCTTTTTTTTTTTTTTTTATATACTTTTCTTTCTCAAAATAATTTTTAGATTATTATATATCTAAAATTTAGTATTTATTTTTATTTATTATTTTTATTTTTTAAAATAAAATTAAATATAATTTAAGCTTTTATTATGAATTTTTGTCCTTTCTAATTTGAAGATTATGTATATTCTTTTAATAATTTTTTTTCTTTAATTGAGATTATTTTTTCTCAAATTGAGATTATTTTTTTATAAATAACAGATAAAATGTCCCACTAAAAGTCATGTTGGCTATATCATGTTACGATTATCCAAATTTAAAGATATTCAATAATTTTATTAGTTGTGTATATTTTGTATATTTTAAAATTATATAATTTTATTTATACTCTATTAATATATTTTTTGGTCTATTAATAAAAATGTACTTTGCATTAAAAAAAAAACCCTTGTATTTTTTTTATTAAAAGGTATCTCAAGTATAATTCTAATTATAAAAAAAATTATGTAATGTGTAAAAAATAAACTTGCATATGATTATTTGGATATGGAATGTTACAACATGTTTGACTCATTTTGAAATTAATATCAAAACTATTGACGCTTATAACTTTTTATATTTATTTTTAAAATGATCAGACATAAAATTCAAATGTTACAATGAAAAAGGATTTAAAAAGTCAAAAAAAGTAACAACGAGTTTTGGCACGTCAAAAATTGCAAGATTATGATTTCCAACATCTAATCAAAACCTAATTAATAAAAAAAATAAAAGAATCAAACAAGCAAATTCAATTAATAAGAGACCAAGAAATACCAATAAACTTTGATTTTATTAAATTATTTTCGATTTTAGGGTTGAAAATTTGAGTTTGAATCTTAATAAAAAAAAAGTCAACGAAGTAAAAAATCAATAAATTATAATAAGTATTTGTAAGTGTTAGCGGACCAAGGAAATCAATTCAATTATAAGACAGCATAATCTAAATTGATTAAGTCAGAGTTACTGAAAAAAAAAAAGAGTCAAAACTCATTACAGGGCAGGGGAAGTTAATAATACGTAAATTAATTATTATTATATAAGTAAATAGTATATAAAATATTATATTTAAAATAATTATTAAGAAAATTTAAAAAAAAGGTTAAAGAAATTATAAATAGTCCTATTTAAAATTTAGTCTTTTTAAATAAAATTTTACTTAGAAAATTAATAGTACAATATAACATAACAACTACCCTTAATAATAGCTATAAAGTTGAGATAAAAATAGCATACTGGATTTAACATGATCCACCATTTTATTTGGACTATATCTATGAGTCAAACTCTAAAAAAAGTCTTTTATTATTGAAAATAGTATGACTACAAGAGAGATTTCTCTAGAAATATTTCTAGAGGTACAATTATTACAATTGAGATAAACCTAAAATAGTGGCACTTAAGTGTTTCTCAAACACCCTAAAATAAAATTTTACTATTTTGTCACTCCTTAAATAATTTACTCTCTTAATTTTCACTCAACTCATTAAAATAATTTTGCTTTGGCTTGCATCATTTCTTATCATCAATTTTTCTTATCTCAATTTTTGTCATTGAATTGGAGGAGGAAAGGCCTAAAGGTTTTTCCCTTCAACTACACCTATCTCTCTTTTTCTCTTAATTTTTGGTGTCTTTGATTTTTTTTTTTGTGTAATTAGAAATAAAAAAGGAAATACTATTTACAGGAATTACTAATGTGTGTGAACATCCAAATTGTGCTTAATTCTTTTTACTATTCCATTGGTGGCTTATAAAAAATAGTTAGTGTCAAAAATTGTGGCTTGTAAAAAATGGTGGGGGTCAAAAATTGTGGCTTGTAAAAAATGATGGATAGTATCCATGTTGGTTAGGTACACCCCCACAATTCTCTACCTACTGACCACATGGATTAACTGTCATTCTTGTAGATGATCGATAGAACTCAAACTTTTTCCTTGGTAGAATCTTTGTTATTATATATAATCTATTTTCATCAATATAGATTTTCTCAAACTGTAACTGCTTCTTCTCTAACACATCTCTGATATCTCAAATCAATATATTTTGATCTTGAGTGGAAGGAGGAAGTCTTTCCAAGGTGGATAGTGCTCTAATTATCATAAATAATTGATAATTGTCCTGTTGAAAACCCAGTTCATCTAAGAACTTTTTTATCCACAGAAGTTTTTTGCATACTCCAGTTGTAGCAATGAATTCTGCTTCAGTTGTAGAAGAGCAACACATTTTTATAACCTTAACTGCCATGACACAGCTCCCCCTGCAAATGAAATCTAATAACTTGATGTAGACTTTCTTGAGTCAACATCGCTTGTCATATTTGCATTTGTGTAATCAACTAATACAGGTTTACCACCTCTAAAGCATAAGCATATTTTGGAGGTTCCACAAAGAAATCTCAGAATCCATTTACCGCAGCCCAATATTCCTTACCAGGATTTAAAAGGAACCGACTCACTACTCCTACTGAGTGAGCAATATCTGGTTGTATACATACTATGACATGTATTAAACTCCTAACTACTGAGGCATATGGAACTTAGTCTATCTCTTCTTTTTCCTTTTCTGCGAAAGGACAGTGTTTCGAACTCAATCTAAAGTAATTAGCAAGAGGACAACTAACCGCTTTAGCTTTATCCATATTGAATATTTGAAATACTTTCTCAATATATTTCTCTTATGACAACCATAATTTTTTGGCGCTCCTATCTCTAATTATCTTTGTACCAAGAATTTGTGTTGTTGGCCCCAAGTCTTTCATAGCAAAAGACTTACTCAACTGCTTCTTCAGATTGTTAATTCTAAAATGTTATGGTCAACGATTAACATGTTATCCACATAGAATAATAGTATAATGAAATCAACATTAGAGAATTTTTTTTACAAATACACAATGATCTGAAGTGGTCTTTTTATAATTTTTCTTTCTCATGACTGACTCAAACTTCTTATACTACTGACTTGGTGCTTGCTTCAAGTTGTATAAGCTTTTCTTTAACTTACAAACATAGTCTGCTTTTCCTTTTTCTTCAAAACCCTCTAGTTGCTCTATATATATCTCTTCCTCCAAATCACCATGAAGGAAGGCAGTCTTTACATTCATCTGCTCGATTTCCAAATTGAGACTTGCAGCTAATCCCAGCACTATATGAATGGAAGATATTTTCACCATTGGTGAAAAGATCTCATCAAAGTCAATCCTTTTCCTTTGGCTGAATCCTTTAACAAATAATTTGTGTTCTTCATGCTTTATCCTAAACACCCATTTATTCTTCAAAGCCCTCTTGCCTATTGGTAACTTCACCAGCTCAAATATTTTTATTTTTATGCAAGAATTTCAACTCATCTTGCATGGCTTCAATCCATTTCTCTTTATGTTCATCTGCTATGGCTTTTTAAAAATTCTCATGTTCTCCTCCATTAGTAAATAACACATACTGATCATTGGAGTATCTAGTAAAAGACTGTCTGACTCTAGTATATCTCCTCAATGGGTCCTGAGTTATATCTGGTAGTGGTGGTTGAAAATCATCTTTATCAGAATCTTCATTTGATTGATTCTGGATGGGAGTATTATCATTAGTAGTATTCTGTTGGCCATCTTCAATTTCATTTCCACTCTGCCCTGGAATTGCTTCTGGAGGAACTAATTCAAGATTTGTGAATTGTCATTGGATCTAAAACATTCTTTTAGGCTTTCTCAATATCTTTGATGGTCTCATTTTCAACAACTTTTTATCACGACAAGCTTCTTCTGAACTAGATCATAGAATCGATAGTCAAGCTCATCTTGACCATACCCAACAAACACACATTGTCGTATTTTAGCATCTAGCTTCGACCGCTCATCCTTTGTTATGTGCACAAATGCCTTGCACTAGAAACTCTTAAGTAATTTTAAAAGACATCCCTTCCAGACCATATTCTTTCTAGAATGTCAAACTTCAAAAGAACAAATGGTGAAATATTCAGAACATGAACCGTAATTCTTAATGCTTCTATCCAAAATAACTTTAGCAACTTTGCTTATGGCAACAGACATCTAACTCTCTCAATGAGAGTCATGTTCATTCTCTCAGCTACACCGTTCAACTGAGGAGTTTTTGTAGTGTCATCTTGAGTAGAATGCCCTGCTCATTATAATATCTTTGAAGTGGTTTAATATGCTCACCCTTATTATCTCCGATACCACTTGTTGGGAAGCAAAAGTTAATAATACACAAACCACTTGCTATTATATAAGTAAATAGTATATGAAATATTGTACTAAAAATAAATGCCAAGAAAATTTTCAGGAAAGGCTGGAGGGGTCACAAATAGTCCCGCTTAAAACTCAGTCTCTTTAGATAGAATTTTACTCGGATAATTATAACACAATATAACATAACAATTACCCTAGATAATAGCTATAAAATTGAGACAAAAATAGCATACTAAATTTAACGTGGATCACCCTTTAATTTGGGTTATATCCACGGGCCAAATTCCAAAAAATAGTTTTTCACTATTGAAAATAGTAGGATTACAAGAGAGACTTTTCTAAAATTATTTCTAGAGATATAATTATTATAATTGAGATAACCCTAAAATAGTAGCACTTAAGTATTTTTCAAACACTCTAAAATAAAAATCTCACTATTTTGTCACTCCTTAAATAATTCATTCTCTCAATTTTTACTCAACTCATTAAAGCAATTTTGCTTTGGCTTACACCATTTCTCATCACCAATTTTTCTTCTCTCAATTCTTATCATTGAATTGGAGGAGAAAATGCCTAAAAGTCTTTCCCTTTAACTATACCTATCTCTCTTTCTCTCTTAATTTTTGGTTTCTTTGGTTTTTTTAGTGTAATTAGAAATGAAAGAGGGAAGGCTATTTATAGGCATTACTAACGTGTGTGAACACCCAAATTATGCCTAATTTTTTTACTATTCCAATGTTGACTTGTCAAAAATAGTTGGTGTCAAAAATTATGGCTTGTCAAAAATGATTAGTGTCAAAAATTATGGCTTGTCAAAAATAATAGGCAGTACCCATGTCGGTTAGGTAGACCATACCCATGACCTCAAGTTACACGTTGACAATATTTACCATTGTGCAAAGACTCCTTCGTTGAGTTAGAGTTTCCATGAGGCAAAAAAAAAAAAAATTGTAATTGAAAACGCAGAGTTCAATGGGGATTGGTGTTTGGATAAGCTCATATAATGGTTTTGCTCCAAAAAGCAGCCATTCGAGGAATCATAATCTGCATAATTCCAAATTTAACAATATCTATGAATTTCCATATCAAATATTTCAATGAATTCTCAGTAAATAATGCTCAAAAATTAATTTAATATCAACAATAAACAAGAAATAACTGTTAGCAAATGTCATCATTAAAATTAAACTATTAAGCACAAAACCAAGAACATAACCTTCCGCCTCAGCAATCAAATTCAAATCCACACCAATGTTCCTTGAAATACTCTTATCTAATCTATATAAACTTGGATTCAGTGTACTGATGAATTAAATATGGGCTTTTTTCCCTTTTTTCTCCACTAGTGTGAGAAATGGACTCCATGGTTTAACGGTTGATTCCGTGATGGCAACAAATAGTCTAAGTTGGATAATGTGTGTCAAATGTGTAACATTTCCTCTGAATCATTATTTCATTTGTTCATTGAATGTCATTTTGCGAAGGAGTGTTGGAGATTATTGCCACTGGGGAATGTCATCACTGATGTAAGTTCTTTATACTATTGGATATGTTCCATCTTTGATAAGTGCAGAATAGAGGATTTAAGTTGCATTGGTGCAACCCCTTTGAGCGAGTTGGAAATGCAAGAATGATTTAGTTTGGAACAACCAACTCATGAGGGTGATTGATTGTGTTAATTTTGCAAAACCCTATGTGCTCCAGTGGAAGGAGGTGGGAAGAGATAGAATGCAAACCAATGAGACTCAGGGGAATGAATTAGGTGAATGGTAGAAGCCTAAACCAGGATGTTTCAAGTGTGATATGGACACAGCAATTGGGACCTCAAGCTTCATGGGCTTTGAAGCAGCAATCAGAGATGATCAGGGTTGGTTTTAGGTGCTTGTCAAGGTACTATTCAAGGAACTATTGAGCCTAAACTTGCAGAAGCCATGGGGATGAAGCTTAACTATGAAAATGTCGAGCTTAAGACAGATGCTCTTCTGGTTGTGCACGAAATTGAGAGTTAGGAGAATGATTCTTCCTATTTTGGTCTTGTTTATTCTAACTGTAGACACCTCCCATCTTCTATAAGGGGGTGTGAGTTAAGATTTGTAAAAAAGTCAGCAAATATAGTAGCCCCGACTTTAGATAGAGCTGCTATATTGATACCTGGCTTTAGGGGATGGGATAGTGTCATTCCCAGATTTATCTGTCATGCTGTTGCTCATGATTTATAAGGAATAAAATATTAACTTTCAAAAGAAAAAAAATACAGGCTTTTCATATCTCTGAATTTCTTTTGTGCATTATACATAAAGAAATTCATCTACGTTAAGAACTCTTTTCCCATCAAAAGAGCAAATTTTATCTATACAAAAAACACTGTCCACTAATAACTACTTAACAAAAAAATGCTTGTTCAAGGAATGAACCAATCATACTTTGGGAGGGGAAGGACTAGGAAGATGAAGAAAATGAAGAGGATCTGTTAACGAATTTATGAACTGCTAATCTCTGACATGAGGCTAGAAACTCAAGTGTCTCTAAACAGGATAAAAAATTTATTTGATAAGCATAATTTTGATTCATGAAATCATCAAATTACCAATAAGTACATAGCTGGTAGAGAGGTTTTTGTCCTTGAATAACATAGCAATAGCCATCTTCCACAACCCTATATCAATTAATTTTTCCTTGTCCAGACTGTTAAAAATTGAACATAGCAAATCCCCATTCCTTTCCTGGCACAGCCTATTAATGAATTTATGTACACTAGAGGAATGAGGTGTAAAGCCCTTGAAAATCACCCTCATCTAAAACAAATGTTGCTTCTTTGTCCACATCCCATTACAAAGCCCATCAAAAAGGACCCTATATGACATAACATCAGGAGCAATTCCATGTCTTGGCATATCTTTAAATAAGTCATCCTTATCCTTATAAGACCCATTAATCATCACATTGTAAGTAACAGTATCAGGCTTGTAGCCACTTAAATTCATTTCCTCCAGAACCCCAACAACCTCGTTTTTCCAGCCAACCTTAAAGAGCCCACTAATTAAAGTAGAAAAGTTTGTTGAATCCAATTTGATTCCATCCCTAACCATCTCCTCCTTAAGCTTAAAAGCTAAACTTAACTTGCCAATCCGACAAAGTCCCTTCATTAATGATGCGTAGATATAGGCATTAGCAGAAATCCCATGGGCATTAACCATGTAATTCTTCAACTTGAAAGCCTCTTTCAACTTCAAATCCAGACAAAGCCCATGAATTAAATTTCCATATGTCACCACACTAGGAATAATGTCTCTGTTTCTCATTTCATTGAACACTTTTCATGCATCATCTATTCTCCTATATGCACAAAGCTCGCTAATCAATCTATTATAAGTGCAAGCATCTGGTTTCAAATTTCTCTCAATATGCACAAAAAATTCTCTCGCAATGTCAAAATTTTCGCAAATCATGAACATGTGTAACATCGAGTTAAAAGCTTTTATAGTTCTTGGGCAACGATAAGAAGGCATTTCATTGAACACTTTCAGTGCTTTATCAGGGAGGCTAGCGTGACCATAGAAACCCATAATGCTGCAATAGAGACGTTCTTTAGGTACAAAACGAGATTCGGCTTTCAGTTGAAGGAGGATTTTCTCCATTTCACCAAAACATTTTGGCACGCCCAAGTTTCATAAGGATGAGATCATAGGATAGAAGAGAGTGGCGAAACTGTTTCGTGGAATATGGGTTAGGGCTTCGGAAGAGATTTAGAGCAAGTTTAGGTCCTTCTGCAAACGAAGGAGAGAAGCAAGCCTGAAAGAGGAGATTGGTTTTGCTTCATTTTTTGCTTTTTCTTCTAATCTATTGGCTTGCGAACTTCTCATCAGCTATAACTGAAATTTGAAATATATATAGAGAAATTGCTATTTGTTTCCAGCGCCAAAATGTGCTGCATTTATATTCAAAACAGTCAAAAGTCAAAACACTATCAACGTTCAAATTTTCGTTTTTTTTAAGTGCAAATCATGTAAAAAAAATTTAAATAATATTCTTTTTAGAATTTTTTTTTGTCATATATCAAATAATTATGTTATAAACTCAATTTCTATATATTTTTACTAAATTTCTGCAGATAATATATATATATATATATATTGACAACAATATATATAATTTTTTTATTAATTACTATATGTTAGCCGAGTTATATATAAATAAACTTGACTCAAGATTAAGAAAACGATATATTTATATTTATATGTCAGACTAATGGAAGTTCATATTAAATCACATTCATTTAGCGGAAATCATGGATTGGATATTTATATAGTTATGTAACAATACTTTTTATTGCTATATATATGTTAGTTTTTATGTAATTCAAAATACTAATTTTTATAATTTATATTGAAATATATTTATTTAATAATAAAATTTGAAAAAAAATAAATATTATAAGTAAATATTATATTTTCTAAATTGATAAATATTTTTTTCTTTTGAATTGTATTTGTTTCATTTTGATTCATATATGCATTGTTTATTTGTATATAAAGATTAAAATATAATATATATATATATATAATATATATACATAAATATATCCACAATATATTTATAATATATACATAATATATTTACAACATATATATTATAATTAACCAAATATAAAGAACAAAAATAATATATCTATAACATATATACTATTATTAAATAATATATAAATACTACACAATAATATATATATATATAATATATACATGATATATTCATATATATAATGGTTGAAATATAATATATCTACAATATATATAATATATATGCAATACATATATAATATATTTATAACATATAAAATTAAGTTATAAAATAATATTATTAAGGTTATTTTTTTAAAAAAAATTTATAAATAATGTTATTTTCTTTTAAAATTATTATTTTACAAAATAATATTTATTATTTTTTAAAAAATTTTATAACTATACATAAAATATTGCAACATATGCACAAATATATCCATAATATATATATAATATATTTACAATATATATATAATATTTGCATTATATATACTAATTAATCTATATATAAAGGACAAAGACAACATATTTTCAACGTATATATTATAGTTAAGCAATATATAAAAGTTATATAATATATAAATATTAGAAGATAATATATATAATATATATAAGATATTTATATATATAAAGATTGAAATATAATATATCTGTAATATATACATAATGTATCTGCAATATGTATGTAATATATTTTTAACATATAAAATTATATTACTAAATAATGTTATAAAATGATGTTATTAATATTAATTTTTGATAAATTTTTATAAAATGATGGTATTTTTTTCTAAAGTTATTATTTTACAGAACAATATTTAAAATAAACTTAATTTTTATTTTTAAAAAATTTATAACTATACATAATATATTGCAATATATATATAACAAACTTAATATTTTTAACTTTATTTTTTATTTGTATAATATGTAAAATTTATTTTAAAATGAATTTAATATTTTTTATTAAAATATTTTTATATATTTTACTTTTTTATATAATTTTTGTGAGTGTTATTTTTTTATTTAAAATCAAAATTAAAATTTTACTTTATAAAAAAATTAATACATTTTAATATGTTAAAAATATAATTTAAAATACTAATTTTTATTATTTTTATTAGAATTTATTTATTTAATAGTAAATTTAAAAAAAAAGATAAAAATTAGAATAAATATTGTTTGAAGTAAGAGAAAAGATATTTTTATAAAAAAAAAAATTTGAAGTGACAAAGAAGGTATTCTTTAAAAAAATTATTTGAAGTATTTAAAAGAAAACTTTTTTTTTTGGTGTAGTATTTTTTAAAGGTTCATTTTTTTTTTTTTCAAGATAGCTACGTAAAAATTCCTTGATTAATTAATCACATGCTGTATTTGATATCTTCAAGGGCCAAATTATGGGTCCAAGGACAATCAAAGGCCCTTTTTTCCGCGTGCTACGTGCGTGGACTATTATTTACCATTTTCTCCATGTACCAACTGGCACCTCCAACAGCTAACACATGGTTTAGTGGGTTACTTTCGTCTTTTTACTTGAGAAAGCAGAAGTAGCTGAATCCCACATTGACAAGCAAGTAGATGAAAAAGCACTTTAAATGGAACGAACGAGCAGCAAAAGTCACGACCTTACTTGAACAGGATCTGTTCTATAGGATCGTACCTCTGAATCCTTTAGCACAAAGGAGTCAGGAACCAAAGTCTGGTGGATGAACTTGTGACCGTATGATCCCAGCGTGATTAACGGCTGGGCATTTCTCCCGGGAATGTCTGGGCTGTAGAGGATCGTTCCTGGGAAGCTTAAGCTGACCGGGATTGGGTCATACGGTTGTCTGACAGGCTCAAATTCTAATTTGAGAATCATTTAACTTGTGTTTTTTTTATTACAAAAGTTTGTATTAATTAAAAGTACAATAATTAAAATTATTTAACTCGAAAAATAAAATAAATATTCAATAACTCAATTATTCTATGTAGCTTTTTTTTAAACTCTAAAAACACATTATAGTTATATTTAAAAACTTTAAAATTATCATTGTTGAAAAATGATGTTATATCAAATAATAATAAAACAACTTAATAACTTTTTGAGTGAATGATATTGGATCTAGTATAAACTAATGGGTCTTATGCAAATAAATTCAATATTTATTCATTTGTAAACTAATTATATAAACCCATGGATTTTAATAAATGATTAGATTCTCCATTACTAATCAATTTTAATCTGAAAATATTAAGTTGTTATGAATAATTAAAAATAGCAGATGAATTTTTCTCCTTATCTCTTTAATTATTTTATCTTGTTTCTTTAATTATTTTTATCATGTGTCTCTTTAATTATTTAATTATTTAATTTATTTTATTATCTTAATAATTAATATGTAATATTTTATTTAATTTTAAACTCTATAAATAGAGGAAGTTGTAAGATTTTTGATGTATTAATAAACAATGAGCAAATATAAATGTTCTTCCTCTCTAAATTATTTTTTAAGTTAATTAGTCTTTGTTCTTTATTTTTTTATTTATCTATAATTTTATCATTAATTTTATTACACGTTATCAACACGAGACTCTACTAATTTATTCATTCTAAGTATTCAAATTTAAACTTAATTTGTAATGTGTTTTTACCAAGAATTCTGAGGTAAATTTTTTATTTTCATCTCTTTTACTAAAAATTCTAAGGTTATTATTATGTCTTGATCTTTATATATTATAATATATAAAAGTTTTAAAAAGATAATATAAATTGAAAATTACTTGTAAATTAAGATTTATGTTTGATTTAATTAATCAATAAGTTAAATTAAAGAATTGATTTAAAGCATGAAAATAAAAACATGAAATGTAGCATGATGGTTGTTAGAATTTATGTTTATAAAGTGATTTTATTTAAATTTTTATACTGATCTAAAGAAGTTCAATGAGCATAAAATTTTAGTTGAAAATTTATTTATATGTTGATAGTTGGTATATACAATTTCATAATTTATAAGGATGGTTTATTATTTAAGAAAAATAAAAAGAGATAGATTATTAGAACTATTTTAGTAATTCAGAATCTATAAGGGTTGAGAAATATATTTAAAAACCATAAAATGAACCCAGAAAAATATGAAATTTTACATACAAGATAATATATATGTCTAAGACATATGCTTAAAATTTTAATGAAGGTTTAGTTGTAAAAATAAAATAAAAAATTAATATTGCTAGAGTAGTGACTGAAAGAATACAATCTATAAGGTTGAATACACATAATTTAAAAATATAGTAAATCAATGTATAAAATTCTAAAATTTTAGATATAAGTTTCTATAAATGTCTGTGTGTTATGTTATTAAAATTTTACAAATTATTATAAAGATCTAGTACCTACAAAAAATGGAAAAATAGGTGTTGCTAGAGAAAGTGTTAAAGAAACTTAATTTGTAATATTAAAAAACTTAATTTTTAAATATGGTAAAAAAAATTAGAAAAATTTTAAATTATATATAAGTCTATTTATATATCTAACTTTCATGGTTTAAATCTCATAAATTTTTAAGAAGATTTAATAATGTAAAAAAAAATAGACAAAGAAGATTGCCAGGTAAAAATTAGAATATGATATATTTAAAGATTAGTAAATAAATTAACATTTAATTAGTAAATATATGAAAGAAATTAATGAAAGTTACATATAGATTTATAAATAGGTTTAGAATAAATATACAGTTTTGATTAATTTTTAATCAAATTTTATGATTAAATATAAATAAAAGTATTGATTTATAATTATGGAAGTACATTTGAAAACTTTATTAAAGTAATTATAATTTTTGTAAAACTATAATATGTTGATTTACTATAAGAATTTAGAATACATTATTTATAATCATTTTTAGTATATGTATAGTGAAAATAAAAAAAAAAGATATATGTATAGTGGATGATAAAACCACACATACATTCTTTAAAAATATAAAATATTTTTCTTCTTTAAAAATATATAAATCAATTGTTACTATAATATCTGAAAACATAAAAATAATTAAAAACTCTATAAGAGCGAATATATTATTACTAAGAGAAAAAAATATTATAAATAATGCATTATTTTCTTCTAAAAATTTATTAAGTTTTAAAAATATTTGTAGCAATGAATATCATATTGAGACTATAAATGAGAAAAATCAAGAATATTTCTATATTAAAAATATTATTTTAGGATAAAAATATATATTACAAAAATTTTGTATTCTTTTCTATGGCTTGTACTACATACAAATTAGTACAATTGAAGCTAATTTTATAGTAAACCAGAATTTACAAATCAAAATATTTTTATAATTTGGCATGATTGGTTAGGCTATCCTGATTTGATAATAATGAGAAAAATTATTACAAATTTACATAGTCATCCATTAAAGAACCAAAAGATTCTTCAATTTAAAGAATTCTTGTGTACTGTTTATTCTCAAGGCAAATTGATTATTAGACTATCACTTGTTAAAATTGAAATTAAATCCCTACATTTTTAAAATGTATTCAGGGTGATATTTTTAGACATGTTTTTCTACCATGTGGACCATTTAAATATTTCATGATTTAAATTGATGTATCAACAAGATAGTCATATTTTTATTTATTGTCATCTCGCAAGCTGGCAATTGCGAGATTACTTGCTCAAATAATCAGATTACGAGCATATTTTTTTTTATTATACAATAAATTCAATTTGACTTGATAATGCTGGTGAGTTTATGCCTAAAGATTTTAATGATTATTATATGTCAATTGGAATAACAATTGAAAATTTTATTGTACATGCGCATATGCAAAATAGTCTACCGAAATTATTTATTAAACACTTTTAATTAATAGTTAGACCATTACTTACGAGAAAAAAACTCTCTATTTTTATATGAGGACATATTATTTTATATGCAACAACACTTATATGTATTGCGCCAATAAGTTATCATAAATTCTCTTCATTATAATTAATTTTTAGTCAAGAATATAATATTTTTCATCTTAGAATTTTTTATTCTGAGGTATATGCTCCAATTGTTCCATTACACCATATAAAGTTGGGTTCTCAAAGGATATTGGAAATATATGTTGGATATGAATCTTCTTTTATAACTAAATATCTTGAACCATGAACTAGAGATTTATATACGACGAGATTTGCTTATTGTCATTTTGATAAAGTAATTTTTCCAACATTAAGGGGAGAGAATAAACAAAAAAAAAATTATATGAAATGCATTATCATTATCTTATTTAAATCCTCGAATAAAGCATTATGGACTGAAAGTTCAAAAGATAATATATTTGTAAAATATTGCAAATCAACTATCAGATGCATTACTAATTTAAAAAGAATTACCAAATCTCACATACCAATTGTAAATACTCATATTTGAATGGATATTCTTATAAGACAATTTGATAATGTAAATATTAACAATCTGTAGCTGAAGTATGGTAGACCATTCGATTTCAAACATAAAAAATCCTCTAAAAAGGAAATGAATAAATAACTAAGGTGGTTATGTTTTGGAGGCGAGTGCTCTTAAAGAGACTTAAGACAAAACTAATCATACAACTCCATAAGAGATTTTGGTACCTGAAAATTATAAAAATAATGAGCTTCTAATAAGTTATGTTATTACGAGAAAAATAAAGAATAGAAAAGATATAATTGTTGACAATGTTTTTATTTATAATGTTTTATTGATATTTTTAAGCAAAATAAGGATCCTAAACCTATATCTATTGAAGGACATAGACATAAAAATGATTAGCTAAAACAAAAAGACATAATTCAAGTAAAACTGAATTCCCTTTCAAAGTGTAAAGATTTTGGACCTGTAGTCCAAATACCTACATGTATAATATTAGTGGGATACAAATGAATATTTATGTGAAAATATATGAAAAAAGTAAAAATTGTGAGACATAAAGTATGATTAACTGCACAATGATTTTCGCAAAGGTCTGGTATTGAATATGAGGAAATATTCTCATGTGGTGGATATAATTATTTTTAGATATTTGATTAATCTAGCAATATATGAAAAGCTTGAAATATGTCTAATGGATATTGTTATAGCCTATTTATATGACTCACTTGATAATGAAATCTATATGAAAATCTTTAAAGGATTTAAAATACCTGAGCCATGTAAATATTCCCATGAAGTCTATTCAATAAAATTATAAAAATCACTATATGGATTAAAATAATTAGGGTGAATATGATATAATCATTTTAGTGAATACTTATTAAAAAAAAGGATATAAAAATATCCAATTTGTCCATATATTTTTATAAAAATATTTAGATCAAAATTTGTCATAATTATTGTATATATTGATGATTTAAACATCACTAAAACTCTGAAGAGTTTTAAAAACAGCTGATTATTTAAAGAAATAATTTAAAATGAAAGATCTTGAAAAAAATAAAATTTTATCTCAGCCTGCAAATCAAATATCTAAAAGATAAAATTTTTGTTCGTAAGTCAACTTATACAAGAAAGATCTTAGAGCATTTTTATATGTATAAAACACATTCATTGAATACATCAATGGTTGTGAGATCACTAGAAATAAATAAAGATCATTTTCATCCTCGAGAGAATAAAGAATAACTTCTTGATTCCTAAAGTACTATATTTAAGTGTTATATGTGCATTAATGTATCTTGTTAATAATACAAAATCAGAAATAATATATGTTATAAGTCTATTAGCAATATTTAGTTCTTATCCAACGCGAAGATATTGAAATGAAATTAAGTATATTTTTAGATATCTCTGAGAAACTATTGATATGAGTTTATTTTATTCTAATAAAATTAAATTATGATTAGTTGGCTATGCAAATACATGATATTTATCTGATCCACATAAAGCTCTATCTTAAACAAAGTATTTATTTATATGTGGAGGCATAACTATATCATGGCGATCTATAAAACAGACCTTATTATTACTTTTTCAAACTATACAAAAATAATATCAATATATGAAGCAAGTTGGGAATATATTTGTCATTTGACTAAAATTATTGAGCCATCATATCCAAAAGATGTGTGACTTTTTATTTCAAGAAAATATTCTAATAATACTATATAAAGATAATATAACGTTTATAACTCAATTAAATGAACAGAATATCAAAGGTGACAGAATAAAATATATTTCACCAATTTTTTTTTTCACTCATGATATTCAAAACAAGAGAAATAGATGTTCAATAAATTCATTCAATTGATAATCTAGCATATTTATGCAAACTTAAAAATATAAAGTGACGCCTTCATGAGAGGGAGTAAAATATTTTTTCTTAGCCAATATTTTTTTCCACTGAATTTTTTTTGCAAATTTTTTAATGAGGCAGCATATATAAGTATTAAGAATACCGTACTCTTTTTCTTTACTAGGTGCTTATCCCATAGGATTTTCTAATAAGATTTTAATGAGTCATATTCTTAATAGAGAAATATCTAAAGAGAGAGTGTTATGAATAATTAAAAATAGTGTGGGTGTTTCTCTTTATCTTTTTAATCATCTTATCATGTCTCCTTAATCATCTTTTTATGCCTCTTTAATTATTTTATCACTTTATTTATTTCATTATCTTACTAATTAATATATAATATTTTATTTAATTTTTAACTTTAGAAATAGAGGGAGTTATAAGACTATTAATGTATTAATAAAGAGTGAGAAAATATAAATATTCTTCCTCTCTAAATTGCTTTTTAAGTTAATTAGTCTTTGTTATTTATTTTCTTCTATTTATCTTTAATTTTATCATTAATTTTATATTATAAGAATTTTTTTTTAAAATCATAAATATTGCTACTCATAGTGTGTTAATATTATTGTCTAAAGTATCATAAAAGACAAAAAATATTATTCTTTAAGCACAAATAATTAATTAGTTGTTGGTATCTTAATTTAAAACATCCTCATAAGTCGTATTGATCCTTTGGATACTATTAATAGATTCATGATATTCTTCAAATTAATAATTGAATTTATCATTTATTATGGCAGATTGTAGTACTATAAATTATTAACAAATAGCAAGTTAATAAAGAAGTTAATTTAAGATATGTTTAATAAAAGAAATTTACATGTTTTCCAACAAAAAGATAATTGAGAATAAAGTTACCATTTTTACCAATATAATTAGATTTTATTTTTATGAGTCTTAATTACATCCTTACATACTCTCAATGAAATCAAAAGTTCATATTTAAATTGGTATTTTTATTAATTTTTTCAAGTAAATTAAATGATATTCCTATAGGAAGAGACTTAAAAGATAATTATGCCCTTGTAGTTTAAGCACTCCAAGACATAGTCTAGTATTAAATGCACTTTTCTTAGGTAATAAATGCAAGATGGATTCCTCCCTCCCTAATGTACTGTAATATTCAAAAATTTAAAAAAAAATTTTGAGGAACTCTGAAAGCCAATCCAAAATTGGCATTGCAAATTTATATTTAATCTATTACTTCATGTCTTTAAGATTTATAGTTTAATAGTGAAGAAATGAAAAACTAAAATTCTCTTCTACTATCTCTCTCCACTCTGTGTATATATGTAGCATCTGTATAATGCTTTTTTCACCGGAGCTTTCGCGAAATTCTGAACAATAATTGCATTGATTTGAGTGTTACTATATGTACAAACTAAAAGAGCTCTACTGAGTGGCCACAAAATTAATTTACTTGTTGATGCTCAATCTATATTTCTTTATATATTATTATATTTTATTATACTTTTTAGATGTGAGATTTATTTATATTCTCCAATACTCTTTCTCAAGTATAATTGAATCTAGTCCAGTTGTCACTTGTCAAATATGAATGACAACCTATCTTTTTTTAGGTCCATCACAAATTATCTAGACCTATTTTCACTGAAACCCTAAGTTAACAATGAAGTTAAGAATTATCCAGCGGTTAGTCCATTACTTAGTTAGCTCTGATACCATATAAAAATTACACGGGTTCTGTGAACATTGGGCCAAATATACGGCGGCCATGTAAATAGAGTTGAAACTTCATCTCAACACAAAACTAATTAGCTTGTGTTAAAATCTAATCTATACTATCTTATATATTATTGTATTTTATTATATTTTTCAGATGTGATATTCATTTATATTCTATACTACTATGAACATAACTTATTTTTAAAACAATCATTAATTTTGTGTTAAACTTGAATTCCAACACTAACATCTTTTTTTGGTGGCAGACAAGTCTCAATGAAAGAACTAAATAATATCGGAACCAAATATAAATTAATTAACACTACATGAAACTGTAACTATTTCCATTGTTTGCCATTTATTAGTAAGGTTAAGGGTTATATATATATATATATTTTACTTTTCAATTTTTTTTAAAAAATATATAAATCATTTAATATTCTTTAATTATATTAAATTAAATATTTAATATATTTGATCTTTATATATTAATATTTTCAGCTATTAAATTTATATTAATAATTTATTAAATATATGAGTTCTTTATTTTTATATATTAATAATCTTAAATATTAATAATTTATTAAATGTATGATATTTTATATTCATATATTGATAAATTTTTTCACTAAATGTAATAAATACTATTTTTTTTTTCATATTATGCATATATATATATATTGTTATACTATATAATGCTTTCATTTTCCTTGACACCTCTATATATTAAATATTAATTAGGATTTAGGAATGTCAAATATCATATATTTTATTATTTAATTTATTAAATTTCTAAAACATATAATTTAATTATTATTATAAATAAATTATTTAATTTATAACTAATTTATTATGAATGTTAAGAGTTTTACATTTTTTAATTTTTTAAAATCTAAAAAAATATAAATATATTATTAAATTATATTAATATGTAATTAATTTATAGAAGATTAAAAGTCACAAACATAATTTATTAATTATTAAATTTTAAAAATTATTAAAATTAAATAAAAAATTAATTAAAAATGTGAGTTAGCTTTTTTTAAAATTTGATGATATATACATATTAGGAATGTTAAAAATTATATATTTTATTATTTAATTTTTTAAATTTCTAAAATATAAAAATAAGTTATCATTATAATTAAATTATTATGAAGGTTAAGAATTATATATTTTTAACCTTTAAAATTTCTAAAATATATTATTAAATTATGTTAATGTGTAATTAATTTATATTTTGTAAAAAAATACATTTTATTGCTTAATTTTTTTAATTTCTAAAAATGTATAAATTAATAATTATTACAAATTAATTAATTAATTAATTAGGATGGATAAAAGTCATATATATTTTTAAAATTTTAAAATTTCTTAAAAAAAATATGTAAATCAATCAATAATATTTAATTGTATTAATATATAATTAATTTATAGAAAATTAAAATTCACAAATATAATTCATTTAATTAATATTATGAAATTATATTAATGTATAATTATTTAATAAAATATTAATAGTCACAAATATAATAAATTTTAAATTTTAAATAATTATTAAAATTAAATGAAAATAAAAAATGAGATAGTATTATTTTGAAAAATTGATGATGTGTTACTTTTTCAACACTTCTTTTATACTTGGCTATTAAAAATTGATGATAATCTAAAAAAAAATCTAATAATTTTTATTGATTCTCAAAATACAAAAAATATATTTACAATGATGAAGTATTTTTAATTCCCCCCCAAAAAAAAGTATTTTTAATCATGCATTAAATTAATTATGGTTATAATTTTGTGAAATATAAAAAAATTAAATATATATATTTAAAAGGCAAAAAAAAAACTTACAATTTACTTCTTCTATGTTGTTTACAATTAATTCTACAAAGCAATAATTTGTTTTCTAAAAAATTACCAAAAACCCAAAAAGAATAGAGATTAACAAAAGGGAGAGCAGGAGGAACCCAAGACCCACAAATTATATTAAATCCACTTTATGTTTATTCCCCCAATTGCAAAAAATTTATTAAAAAATAAAATAAAATGTTAATTAAAAAGTAAAAGAAAAAGAAAATTGATATTAATAAGCTTCCAAGAGGACATCAGATTCACATATATATAACACAGAGCTTATAGTTATTATATGTATATGATGCATGAAGAGGAAATCTTATACAATTTATAAACAGACAAAAGAAGAGTTAATCAAGAAAAGAAGAAATTAAAGAAAGCTTCTTACAACTTTAGATTTAATTATATATATATTCATATATAAAAGTACCGTTATGTTATATTCACTGTCGTTAGATTCAAAAGCAGAAAAATTGAAAATCAGTCTGAAAATCCCTTTTGCTGTTATGCAATCTCAGAGCATGATGCTATTTTTATTAAAAAGAAGAAGAAATTTAAGTGATATCTTGTGAATAGAGATCATAACATGGATAGTTTATTCTTAATGCTTTAATAGATTTACTATTAATTTCACTATTAAATCTGTTTTCGTTTGCATATGAGCTATGATTAATAAAAGAAAATATGGGTTTGACATCCTGAAATTTTTTTGAAAATTTTATTTTTTTTAACTAGACTTTATAGATAAAAAAATTAATAGTTCAATATTTATTTTATAATATGAAAAATTAAGTATAAAATTTTGATGTACATTGAGACATAATTTAATAATAAGTACATATTTTAATAAATCTAAGATTGATTCCCACTACATATCAATAGTAAAAAAAATATAAAATCCTGATATGCCATCCTTTTAAATATTTTAAAGTACCAAAAAAAAACAAAAATATTTAAGAGTTTGTTTCATAACTTAGGATGTCAAGTATTTAAATTTTGATAATTATTTATTATAAAAAAAATAAAATTTATAGTAAAATATTATAAGATTAATGAATTTAATACATTATGAAAAAGTTAAATTTCGGTGTAAATTATTTTATCAGAATTGAACCAAGTAAAATTATAAAAAATATAAAATTTTTTTTATTAAATTTTAATACAGTTGCATGCAGAGTTTTATGAAAAAGTTAAATTTAGTACTAACATGCAAATATGTAAAAGTAGAAGAAAAAAAAAAGTAGGGATATCACGTATGATGTACAAATCATTATTTAAGGCTGTCCGAAAAGTGTCACATGCATGCAAGTAAAAGTGACTGTTAATATCATAATTATTGTTTCATTAAAATTTATTATTACTTTCGATAAATGATAAGTTTGATATAAATATAAAGAAAATATAAATGAGCTATAAGATAATTAAAGTTGAATTATCTGAAAAATAATAAAAATATGTTATATGTAATTTATATTTATAATTTTAATTGAAATTTATAAAATACAATAATGTGAAAAATTAATAAAAAATAATTTTATATAAGTTTAATTTTTATAATAATACTTAATGATTGACGAAATTTTTTTAAAATAAATTTGAATTTAAATTTTGTTTTATATCTTTATATATACGTGAGCAAAAAAGAAAATTATTTTTCTTTGTAATATTTCTTATATCCACTGGAAATCAAATTTTATTATGAATTTTCTTTGATACTGGGTCTATAATTTTGCTTCCAGTATTTATAGTCGGCAGCAGGTCTCTGACGATATTAATTATTGGATTTTTCATAACTTATTATTAGCAGTTATATATATATATATATATATAGGAAAAGGGGGTCGGTGCAAAATGGGTTCCCTCAGCAAGAACGAGTATGCCTTCTCATCTTTGATCTTTGATTTCTCTAAAATATTTGATGCCTTGAGTTAGATCTAAATCTGTTTATGCCTTTTCTTTCTTCTTTTTTCTTTCTGTTTCGACTTTTGTGCTTTTAAGCTTACCCATTACTCGATTTTCCTTCTCAGATCTGTATATTTACATTAATGCCAATTCTCGTTTTCCCCCAAATTTCCCCAATTCTGATGATGCATGACTCGAGCTTTTTCACACTTTTGTCTTAATTTTTATTTCAGTATTTATCGCTTTTTCAAACTTTTGTCTTAATTTTTATTTCAGTATCTATCGCTTGCACAGATCTAGTGCGCATGTCGTACCTATTGGTTGGCCTTTTTTTTATAATTCTGCACAAAAAATATTAGATTGGTCCTGCTTTCTGCATATTTTGATGCTCTTATCAAGTTATAGAATCAGCATTATTTGGATTGGGCTAAATGCTTGCTTACATGTATCGAACCAGTATTTGATCATTACACCCCTTCCTCAATAACGAGTTGTGGAATTGGATAACTCATCTTTGTGGAATTGGATAACTCATCTTTGTTAATGATTATGGCGTCTTTTGCTTTTTAATTAAAAAAAAAACGGGGTAAATGCTTTCAAAAGCATTGTTAGGGTTTGTTTCTTCGCAGTCACGGAATTGCCAGATTTACTGCCGGCGGTCCCTCCTGGGCCATCCGGACAGTCCTTCACTGATGTTCTTCGGAAAGGTGTATCATCTGCTCCAGGGATTACTGTTAATTCTTCTTTAACCAATGATTCTAAGGATGGCTTTCTTCCCAAGCAAACTTATCGGTCGTCCTGGAATGAAATATCTAAAGAAATCGTTTGATGCCATAGGATTTAAAGGGGAGTTTCTATTGGGTTTATTAGACGACCAGCATGTCTTGATAAAATTCAATTTGGAAGAAGATTTTCTTAGGTGTTGGCTTAGGCAATTATGGTACTTTAATGGCTTTGCGATGCGGGTATTCAAATGGACTCCCGATTTTCGGTCGAATGTTGACAGTTCTCTTTTTCCAACTTGGATTTCATTGGAAGGGTTACCTATTCATTTTTTAAAGCGAGAGCCTCTGTTTCAGATTGCTAAGTTGATAGGACGGCCTCTGAAACTGGATTCTGCTACTTCGTCACTAATTAGACCTTCTGCTGCCCGGATTTGTCTTGAGATTGATCTTGCTCGGGAGTTGGAAGAGAGAATATGGATACAGAATGGTAAGAGTGGTTTTTTTTCAGCCTATTATTTATGAGAATCTTCCGTCGTTCTGTATCAGTTGCTGCAAATTGGGCCATTCCTTGAATTCCTGTCCTCATCATTTGTTTAAGGATTCGGGTGTAGTTGATCATGAAGTTAAGGTGGATAGTTCTAAAATAGCGAATAAAGTTTGGTTACCAAAGCAAGTGGCTATGGTTCCAAGTTCTGATTCCCCTGTTTTTGTGGGCGAAATGAGTAAGTCTGTACAGATTGAAAATTTAGAGACGACTGCTGTGGTTTCAACTGAGGAAGTGGTTGATCCCTCTATTCTTGAAAAATACTAAGGCTAAAGATTCTGTTGCTAAGGTTACTGTCTCTGATTGTGTCAAGGCTGTGGAACATAATTCTTTAATTCCTCCTTCGTCAACTGATCCTTCTGAAAATATTAATGATCAGGTTATTCATTCTAATTCATTCATTGAAAAAAATGCTGCTCTTAGTGATCCTGAGACTGGTCATGATGGTTCAGATGTTGAATTAATTGGTCATTTATCTGATGATAATATGCATGATTGTGCATTTCATAAACCAGTTGATAATATCGATACGGGTGAGGTGCTTTTCATATGATAACTCGTGGAAGCTGGGCGTAAAAGGACTAACTATAAAGATTTGACAAAAGATAAGATGATCAGTAGCTCATTCATTGAACATAATATTTCCCAATGAATATGTCGTTTTGGAATGTTAGAGGTTTTACCTCTTCTCTTGATCGATAGCTTAAACTTTGTCACAGCCATAAAGTTAGTTTGTTGATACTGATAGAACCTATGGTCTCCTCCTCCAAATCATCTTTCTTTGCATCCAAACTTGGTTTTGATGGTTCGTTTGCTTCCAGTAATAACAAAATATGGATTTTTTGGATGGCGCATATTTACTCCCTCTCTCATTTTTTGGATGAAGATCAGGTTATTTCATGTTCTGCTATATATCATCCTATGGCCTTTTCCTTCCAGTTGTCTGCTATTTATGGTTGTCATTCAAGAACTCGACGGATGTCTCTTTGGAACTCTATGTGTGCTTATTCTCAATTGGCATCTTCTCCTTGGATTATAGGAGGGGATTTTAATATAATTAAATATCACTCAGAGTATAAAGGGAATGGTACCCCGGATCTTCATGGCATGCATGATTTTGTGGGTTGTACTGATGATTGTGGTCTTATGGACGTACCTTTTCAGGGAAATGAGTTTACTTGGACTGGTGTTCGGTCTAATGGGCGAGTTTGGGAACGGTTAGACAGGGTTCTTGCCAACATGTCTTTGCTTGATTTTTTTGAATCTGTTTCTTGCAGGCATCTAGGGAAGACTACTTCCGATCGTTCGCCAGTTTTAGTTGATTGTCGCAGCTCCTCTCTCTCTGTTCCTAAGGCATTCAAATTCCAACACATGTGGTTAACTAATGATTCTTTCTTCCCATGGTTAAGAGGCATTGGGATTCCGAATTTCATGGTGGGGGCATGGGTGGTTTATTTGCAAAGTTGCAATCCTTGAAAAATGCTATTCGTGTATGGAATAGGGAGTCTTTTGGTCATATCTTTAATGACATTGCTACTGCCGAAAAGGAAGCTTTGGATGCTGAGTGTATTTATTCTTCTGATCCTTCTCCTGAGAATTTACAGGTATGGAATGACAAGCAGAGTTTACTCCTTCAAAAGCTTAAACTTGAAGAAATTTACTGGAGACAAAAATCTCATGTATCTTGGATAAAGGATGGTGATTGTAATTCCAAGTTTTATCATAACTATGTTAAGGTTCGACGTAAGATGCATCGGATTGTCTCCATTCGCACGACAGATGGTTCTATCATTATTGATCAGGCAGTATTAGGGGCAGAAGTAGTTCGGCATTTCGGTTCCCTTTTTGAGCGTGACACTAGCTGGGATCCTGCTTATTGTAATGAGATCTTGGATTTCATCCCTTCTTTGGTCTCTAGTGAGGACAATATTAATTTAGAAAAAATTCCTGATGATGTGGAAATAAAAGAGGCAGTTTGGCAACTAAATCCTTCTAGTGCTCCTAGACCAGACGGATTTGACGGTTATTTCTTTCGCAATTGTTGGGATATCATTTGTTGGGATGTTTGCAGTGCTGTTAAGGAGTTTTTCCTTGGGTTTCCCATTCCTCGAGCCTTCAGTAGTGCCCAGATTGTTCTCATTCCTAAGATTGACAATCCGTCTAATTTTGGCCAATACCGTCCAATTTGCTTGGCAACATTCATTAGCAAGGTTTGCACTCGTATTCTTGCTAATCGGATGTATCCTCTTATGCCTCTTCTTTTTTTTTTTTTTTGAAAATAGATAGAATTGTATTAATTCAAAAGAGGAACTACAAAATCAGGAGGGGATAAATTCCACTCTAACATGTTCGGATATAAACGGGTTGCTTGAGCAAGAGCATAGGCAACTTTGTTCACCGAACGCAACACATGAGAGAAAACTAAACTCCCACTAATCTCCTGGACAAGAGATTTACAATCATAGACAATACCACCAAAAGCAGAAAAATCAGCCACATTACTGGCAGTAAGTGCATGAACAGCCTGCAAACTATCCGATTCGATAATAATTCTTGACCATCCTTTCTCCTTGAGCCAGCTTAGAGCCTCTCTTATACCCATGATTTCAGCGATCAAAGGAGAGAAACCACCTGTCAATCTGAGTGTTTTTGCAGCAACAAATGCACTCTCATCAGTTCGCACTATCATTCCAACACCTGTCCATCCTGCATTCATTGTCGTGGCAATATCAACATTTAATTTCAACCAGTTCGGCGGAGGCTTCTGCCAGAGATTAGCTGACCTCTGCGCTGGAGGTGCAACCACGCCATAATTTGAACTTCTATTAGCCTCCTCCCATTCCTGATTTAACCGAGAAGCTCTGAATATACAAGAGTGGATATTCGGATTTTTATTGTTCGAAACCACATCATTCCTTTCTTCCCACAGTGACCAACATATATAAGCTAAAGCAGCTGAGTCCTTTGGATTGAAGAGAGCTAAAGCCTTTTTAAGCCAATCTTTGAAAGAGATCACAGATGGAGAAAACCAGCCAATAGTAGAAGCATGCCATACCTGTTTCTCGAAGCCACAATCCACCAATAAATGTTTCACCGACTCAGAACTGATGTTACACATTGGACATGTCTCCATCACTGGTACATGGTGAGTACGAAGTAGATTCCTGCATGGAAGGGAATTAACAGTCGCTCGCCAAAGGAAGTTTTTAATTTTTGGAGCAACATAAAGTGACCATAACTGCTTCCAGAAACGACGATCACTTGCCTCCAACCTCAGGTTTCCTTCCATGAGTTTGTAAGCACTTTTAACTGAAAACACACCTTTCTTCTCAAGCCTCCAAAACTGGATATCCATATGGGAACCCCTTCTTAAAGGAATCGAGAGAACTAAATCTCTGTCTCTTTTATTAAATACAGCATGAATTAAGTCCACATTCCATTTTCCATCGACAATCAAGTCTGATACCATAAACACCCCCAAACTAAAATCGAACACAGTTGTAACAGATGGAAAATCAACATAAGGAAGCCAATTGTCGAGCCAAATCGAAATATTCTTGCCATCTTCAACACGCCATGAGAGCCCATTTCTGATCAAACCTTGTGACTCCCTAATACTACGCCACACATAACTCAGATTCGTTCTAAGAGGTGCATCAAGGAAAGAACCATTAGGGAAATACCTGGCCCTTAGAACCTGACTCGCCAAAGATTGAGAATTAATAAACAAATGCCAGCCCATTTTACCGAGTATAGCCACATTGAACTGCCGAATCTTCTTAAAGCTCAACCCACCCATATGCTTATGGCGAGATAGCCTTTCCCAGCTCAGCCAATGGATTTTTCGACTCCCATCCGACTTAGAGCCCCACCAAAATCGAGCCATCATCTGTTGCAAATCATCACATGTACCTTTCGGCAACAGAAAGAGATTCATGACATAACTTGGTAGAGATTGTAAAACCGATCTCACCAGAATCTCCTTTCCTGCTCTAGAAAGAGCTCTATACTTCCAAGAATTTAATCTCTTCCATAATTTGTCTTTAACAAATTGGAACACCTCTGTTTTATTGCGACCAATTTTCGTAGGAAGCCCCAAATAAAACCCCAAATTCTCATGCTCCTGAACTTGCAAAGTGCCACAGATCAGATTACGAATATCAGGAATCACATTTTTGCTAAAGCAAATAAGAGACTTATCAAAATTAATAAGTTGTCCCGCTGCCAAAGCGTATAACTGAAGAGCTTCTTTGAGGACAAGGGCTTGACAATGCTCTGCCTTGAAAAAGAAAATACTGTCATCGCGAAAAAAAGGTGGGACACTTTCGGAGCACCACCACAAACAGCAATACCCTCTAACGCAGCAGCCTCAACTTTGCGCTGAATCAATCTAGATAATCCTTCCATACAAAGAATAAAGAGATAAGGGGAGAGAGGATCTCCCTGTCTCAACCCCCTTTCTGGAATAATTTTATCCAGCAACACTCCTTGGTAGAGGACTCTAAAAGATACTGTGGAAACACACCGATATAACAACTCCACAAACGCTTCTGCAAAACCAAGCTTGAGAAGCATTTTCGACATAAAGCTCCACTCAAGCCTGTCGTATGCTTTACTCACATCAATCTTGAGAGCTGCAAAGCCATCCTTGCCCCGCCGTTTGCCACGCATATAATGGAGAGTCTCATAAGCAATCACAGTGTTCTCCTGAATATGTCTACCTGGAACAAACGCACACTGAGAACTAGAGATAATACCAGGTAGAATAACTTTCATTCTATTCACAATCATCTTGGAAATAATCTTATATAGCACTTTACAAAGTGCTATAGGCCGCAAATCCGTCACACGCTCCACCTGCTCTTTCTTTGGGATCAATACTATTGCCGTTTCATTAAGTTCTTCTGGAAAAGAACCTGTTCGCAAACAATCAATACAAAAATCAGCAACTTGATCCCCAATAATATCCCAGTACTTGCGGTAGAACCCCGGATTGAAACCATCAAGCCCCGACGATTTCTCTGCCTGCATACTGAACACCACCAATTTCACCTCCTCTTTGGTGTAGGGTAGACTGAGATCTGCATTCTGTGAATCAGAAACTAGTTTAGGAATAAGATCAATTATATCGGAAGAAGGACCGGCTTGCGTAGTAAAAATACTATGAAAATACCCCGTAATCAAATCATCAAGACCCGAATTCCAATCACACCAATTACCCGCATCATCTCTCAATCTATCAATACAATTCTTTTTTTGCCTAATAGATGCCTTCCGATGAAAAAATTTTGTGTTTTGATCTCCATCCTTCAGCCAAAACTCCTTGGCTCTTTGCCTCCAAAAAACCTCCCTTCGCTGAAGTAGCTCAAAAAAATGATACTTGGCTACATTAAAGTCTCTTCTACTATCAGCATCACGCCTACCCCTTAATAAGCTCAACACTCACTTACAATCAATGATCTCCGATTGGAACTGTTTTCTCAGATTACTCCCCCAATCTCCCAACTTACAGCTGCACATTTTTAATTTATCCAACACCGAACTTAGAGTAAGGTCAGACCACACAGACTCCACTATTTCGCGACAACCAGGTTCAATACACCATGAGTTCTCAAATCGAAAAAGGTGGGGAGTAGAACGAGGCAAAAATATTCTGACCTGAAGAAAGATGGGTAAATGATCCGAAGAGCTATAGTCCATGGAATAAGCTTTCGACATATTGAACTTCCTTCGCCAATCATCGTTAACAAGAAAACGGTCAAGCTTAGCTTCAATCCAGTCTTTATCATCTCGACCATTATCCCATGTATATTTGTAGCCAGCCATATTATAATCAGATAAACCAGATTCAATAACCCCATCTCTGAAATCTTGAATCAATCTGTTTGTATAAGCGTTACCTCCTCTCTTCTCTTCCTGAGTAAGAATTGCATTAAAATCTCTACAGCCTCTTATGCCTCTTCTAATTTCCAAAGAACAGGTGGGTTTTCTTCAAGGGCGTTCCATTCACACCCAAATTATGCTTGCCAATGAAATGATTCATGAAATTGATAAAAAGACCAGGGGTCATAATTTGGCAATCAAGTTGGACATGGCAAAGGCTTTTGATAGAGTTTCATGGGATTTTCTGGAAGCCATCCTACTACGTTTTGGTTTTTCTAGCAAGATTGTGCACCTCATTATGGCTAATCTCTCTTCTACCCATTTCTCCATCCTGGTCAATGGTATGAGTTATGGCTTCTTTCAGCCTAAAAGAGGTGTCAAACAGGGTGATCATTTATTGCCTCTTCTTTTTATATTAGCTTCTGAAGCTTTTTCGAGGAATCTGAATTGTTTAATTTCCCAGGGTTCTATTGTTGCCTATAAGCTTCATCGGCACTGCCCAATTGTCTCTCATCTTGCTTTTGCAGACGATCTCTTGATTTTCATTGGCGGGGAAGTTCGATCACTCAAAAAGTTCAGGAAGTTCTTGTTGCTTTATCAGTCTGCTTCAGGGCAGTTAGTTAATTTTGGCAAAAGTGCCTTTTATTGTTCTAAAAAAGTTACTCTAGGTACGATAAAGAAGTTTGAAGATATTTTGGCCATTAGGCGTTGTTCTTTACCCTTCACCTATCTTGGTGCTCCGATCTGTCCAGGTATTAACAGGGCTCCTTATTGCAAAGACCTTCTCAAGAAGATTGATTATAAGCTTCAAGGATGGCTAAAGAAGTTTCTTTCTCCAGGTGGTCGATTGGTGCTTATCAAGCATGTCTTGAGTTCCATACCTATACATACTATGGCTGCCATGATGTTACCTAAAGAGATTATCTCTTCTATTGAGCGCCACTTTGCTTGTTTTTTCTAGAGTAGTAATGTTGCCTCTAATAAGCATCATTATGTTAAATATTTTAATCTCACTTTCCCTACTGCCGAAGGAGGGTTGGGAATTCGCTCTATTAGTTAAATTCAAGATGCTTATTCTCTCAAGTTATTGTGGCCTTATTTGTCAGGAGGTTCACTTTGGGCTGAGTATATGCGCAAAAAATACCATCGGAGATGTGAAATGAATTTTGTCTAGACTGATTCATGTTCTTGGAAGAGGATTTGCCACACCTATCTGGGTCACTCTGATATGTTTCAACAACAGAATGATACAATTCATTGGAATTATGCAACCTCTGGTAAGTTTACTCTTGCTTCAGCCTATGACTACATTCGGCCAAGGAGATCTGTATCTCTTTCGTACCAATCAATATGGGATACAGCAGTCCCTTTGAAATTTTCAGTTTTTGCTTGGAAACTTCTTCACAATGCTTTGCCGCTTCCTAATCGTTTACAGAAAATGGGAATACAGCTTGCTTCGGTTTGTTTGTTTTGCTATTCTAATGCAGCTGATATTGATCATCTTTTCTTTCAATGTGAGCATGTGCGTAAATTGTGGAGATTTTATGCCGCCCATCTTCTTCCTTATCGAAATCTACACAATTCAACGCTTCGTCAAGAGCTTTCTTCCTGGTGGATTATGAATGCCTCCAAATCAGTTCGGGGCAAGCTGTGTACTCTGTTGCCTTTGATAATTTTATTTGTGATTTGGTCTTCGTATTGCAAGAATGGTAGGGGAAATGAAAGAAGTTCGGGTTTTGATATTGATTTGCAAATAAAAAAAAATTATTTTCAATTGGGGAATAGCTCATTCAGGGGACAATTTTACAGCACCATTTTTGCCTTTCTCGGACCATCTGCCTTCGTGTTTTGGTAAAGGCAATCTGAAACCTTCTTTGGTGTTCTGGAAAAAACCGAGGCAGGGCTCTTATAAGATGAATATAGATGCGTCCTTTGCTCCTCCTTTAACATCGGGCGGTGCTATTATTCGAGATGATGATGGGAATTTCCAAGCTGCATATGCTTTCCTCTTAACTGCTACTGATCCGCATAATGCAGAGTTTCAGGCCCTTAATGTTGGTTTTCGATGGGGACTTCAGCTCGGCTATGACAATTTACACTTGGAAGTGGATTCTCTTGCTTTGGTTCATCAACTTAGTTCCAACAGCTCTTGTTCGTCACCTCAGGCTGGTTCGCTTAAAGATTTACTTTGCAAATCTTCCTCTTTTGTCACTCACATTTAAAGGAAAGGTAACCAGGCAGCCCACTATCTGGCCTACTACAGCAGATTAAACAAGACAACTGGAGTTTTTAATACCTTTCTTTCTCTCCCTAATTTCATAAAAGGCATTATTCTCACTGATTGTAGAAACATTCCTTACATTCGCTTTAAGTAATTAGGGATATACCTCATTAGTTTTTTTGCCCATTTAATATAAGGGTATTGTATAAACTATTTGTATGGGGTTGCCATACTTTTTATTATTTTTAATATAGTTTGTGGTGGTGCCGTCCACCTTTTGAATATATATATATATAGGAAAAATCTACGGTGAATTAATTCCGTATCTCTATTTATAAATTCGATTAATTATATTTTTTTATTTAAAAATTAAAATTATTTTTAATTAATTTTTTAAATATTATAATTTAAATGAAAGATTATGATTAGTGAGGTCTATAAGTAGAGATATAGACCTAACTTATGATAGAATTTCCCTATATGTATCATCTCATTAGAATAGTGATATCTTGATAATTTTGAAAATTAGTAATGGGCCTGATATTTGTTAAATTTTTTTTTAAAAAAAGAGAGAAAGATGCATACATATAGAGAATTTGGTTTTCCAACTATTGAATTGGTTGGTGAGAATTACATTGTATATGACATAATAATAATAATAATAATAATAATAATAATAATAATAATAATAATAGAATACATAAAGTAGTTATGATTACATGTGGACATTCCTTGAAGAAATACAGTATAAATACTTGAAGAAGGAAGAAAGGGATGCTTTTCTGTATTTTATACTTAGTAAGAACCCTTTTTTGACTGAATAAGAAGTGTAATCCTTACGCTTTCTAATTCATGAGACAAAAACATGCCTTTGCTTAAAGGATATTTAATTCATGAGAAGGCTGTCATAACCAATGTTTCCTCTTTATTATGAGCACCAAAATGCCTACCATCAAATAAAAAAAGCATTAATCTACACATTCTTTTGGAAGTTGATTAATATTAAATTATTAATTATAAAAAACATACACAATAATTTCAATATCATGTGAAATTGAAGAGGAAAAAAAAACATTACTTAATACTTTCTCTATGTGGAATTGATAAACATTCTGTAAAAATTTGTATTTTTTTTATTATACTATTATTTTAGTAAGAATATATTTTTTTTAAAAATATTATTAAATATGGTTAGAAATTTAATATATTAACTAATTACTTAATAATAAAAATATACCTATTAATTTGAAATCAAAATTAATATTTGAAATTGCATAAAAACTAATTTATTTTAAGGTAAAAAAATCTTAAAAATTTTGGCGAAAATGTTAGAACTTGATTGAATTCAAAAATTCGATTTAATTGATTAGAAAATTAATTAAATAACATTTATATAAATAAATATATATGAATAAAGAACATACATGGAAACAAGCAAGGCGTCTTCTCCAAGCCTTCTTAGCTTTTTTAAGCTTAGATAAAAAACTCATCTTGAGAGCAAATATTGCCTTTAAAAGCGAAGAAAACAGTTCGAGGAATCGGAGGAGACCATAACCCACTTTGCTTATAATCAAAATCGTATTGCGAAGCATCAAAGAACTTCCTAAGAAGCCTTTCAGATTTCGATTCCGAAACCATTTGAATTTTATTATTATCTGGAGTATTAATGGTTATCAATGATGATGAAAAAGATGACGATGAAGAAGAAAAAGATGATGAGCAGGCCATTGATGATGAAATTGAAAGCTCTGATATATGATTATTATTCGCCACTAATTATTTGGAATATAGAGAAGCAACAAGAAAAAGAGCTGAATATGAAAAAACGGAACAGAAGTTAGTTTGAAACAGGGCAACTAAACACTCATCCTATTTACTCTTTCATTTTTTTTAACCTCTAGTTTTAAAGCAATCAAACACTAACTCAATATTAATATTTTATTTCATACATTAATATCCACGTTAATGGCTTCTGATATTACTCTTGTGATCTTCAGCAACATTCTCTCATTCCTCAAACCCACCATCTTCTTCCATTAACAACATTGTGACCCATCAGCAAATGTAATAGCTTCAAGAGCATTAGTTGAATCTAAGCGATTACATATCTATCACAAACTAAAATCAAAGCAAGACCAATTATATTTTGGGAAAAAAGAGTATTTTGGCTCTCTTTTAGAGAATGAGATATTTCAGCCGGTTTGAATTGGAATAAAAAATCAACTTTACATCTTAATTAGTTGATAATTTCTCCTTTAATTAGCACAAAATACTTCAAAGATCAGAACAAGAGATACAATAGTTAATGGGAAGGGAGTAGTTATTATATGGTGAATTTGATATTATACACTAATTATTGTTGAGGATGTCACTCAACTTTTGGTTTGTTGCCACTATTTTGCTGCAATTTTAAACTAGGTTTGCTTCAATTTTGAAGATTTTTGTGTTTGTTACTTGGAAAATTAATGTTGTTAATCCGTAAATATTTACGGCTGAACTACTGTTTTGATGAATTCAATGGATTTTTTTTTTATTTGAGTTTCAGTGGATTTTTTTTTATTTGGGTTTAGTTTTTAATTCCTCGAGAATTTGATGATAATTGATCGTTTTCAAATGATTCACTCTAGAACACGATTGATGGTGGCAGACTGAAGGAAATGATCATGATCACCATTTTCTTCTAGTCTATGCTTTTATTTGAGTTTCATTTTTTTTATTTTTTTATTCTTTTCTTCTTCCTTTTCCCTTTTAGTTCAAAATTATCTGAAAAATGATTTTTTTTATATTAGAAATGTGAAAATTAGTTTTTTTTTTATTTTATAAATATGAAAATTAATTTTTTACTTTTTGTTTTTTTAATAATAAGGGATTTAATTAATTCAAAATAAAATATCAAGAATTAATTTTAGCCAAAAAGTATTGAAGGAGATCCAAGAGGGGTTAAGCAGGGCTGAGCAAGTGGAAGGAGATAAGAGTTCGAATTCCCATTAATACACTTTTGGGGAGAGACAAAGATGTTTTAACCTGCAAGCTACACCTTAAATATGATTAGTCCTGTACATAAACCATTAAATAAATAAGAGTAGAGAAACTTGTGGGATAACAAAAAAAAGTATCAAAGGGATGCAACTGATTTTTTTTTCAAATTTCAGAGGCTATTTTCCTTTTTTTTTTTTTTTTTGAAAAGTTTGTGTTATATTATTGCATATTTTTGTAAGTGCATATATACTCCCTCGTGGACAAATGATAGTAATGTACTCCATTCGTTCATTGTCATTTTATAGTGACAAATTTTATTTATAAATAATTATCATTTTATAAAAATTAAAATTATTTTATATTTTTATTTCAAATTTACCTATATATAATTAATATAAAATAGAATAAGTAATAAATTAAAGAGAATTATAGTTTAGTAAAATAGTTGTATAAAGTAGATTATTAAATAACTTTCTTAATTCTTGTACAAAAATCTTAAATTGACAATTATTTGTAAACAGAGAAAATAATAAGTTATTGATTCCATAAGAAAAATATTGACACATATTAAAATTGTGAATTCCTTTATCATCTAGAAATTAAGAGTTAAAATTTGGAAAGCTTAAAACAAATTAAACTAAATAACATACGAGAAATACCTAAGATTTAGACTTCATCAATTTATTACCTATAACTTCTCCACATATTTCTAATTTCATTTAATTTTATTGGAATTGATTATTAGATTTGCGTAAATTACATGATGTTTTTTCTCAAATACAATACAATTATTTAACTTTAATTTAATTCTTGTCATTAGAATTAGTTATAATGCAAACAATTAAGTTTTTTGAAAATTCATTCAACAATCAGCAAATATATATATATATATATATATATATTCTTATATCTAAGCAATACATACACTAGGTCTATTATATCAATGGTAATATTATGTATTCATTTTTCACTACGTGACATAATATCTACAATTCATACAATTAATGTTATTTAATCGTCAAATGTTTAAGCATTAAACATATAATATAACATAATATAATACTGTTAAATGGCTTATAAACCAAATCATTTTTATACTAGGAGTTCCAATAAAGAGAAGGATTATCGAGTTTGAATAGAAAAAAGAGTTTAGATTAAGAAAAAGATTTCCTTGAGAAAAATGATTTTCTTAAGAAAAATGATTTCCTTATATATCTAGGGTAAAGTAAACACTATATATAGAGCACCTTAGATATTAAATAATATATTGAATTGTGACAAAAAAAAATATCAGTTGTATTATCTCTCTAAGAAATAATGTGAGAAACCTCCCGTGGACCTAGGCATATTGCCGAACCACGTATATTTTTGTGTCTTATGCGATTACTTCTCTTATTCTTCTTTTTAATTTTTCTATTCATATATTGATCCCTTATTTTGTAAGTTCTAAAAACGTAAGATTTTTTTAACAATTAGTATCAAAGCTTCAAGTTAGGGTGAGTAGGTTTGGAACACATGCAAAGTTCGATAAAAAGAAAAATTTCTCTCTATGGAAGATAAGAGTGAATGATCTGTTGATATAGATGAAGGGTCACAAGGAGTTACGGGGAACAAAGTTGGCAAACATGGATGAAGAGGATTGGCAAGACATTGAGTCAATCGCCTTCAGTACAATTTGGATGTGTTTGGCTAATTTAGTAGTGTATGACGTAATTGACGAGAAGACAGCCAAAGGTTTATGGACAAAGCTGGAAAGTTTGTTCATATCCAAGAACATCACCAATAAATTGTTCATGAAGCACGACCTATTCTGATTTAGAATGGAAGAAGATGAAAATCACATAGCACAGTTCAATCAAAATGTTAGTAATTTATTGGGAATGAGCATTAAATTGAATGACGAGGATAAGGTGTTAATGACCTTATGTTCATTGCCACCATTTTTCAATCAATTCAATATGATATTGTTATATGGGAAGGAGACATTAGACTATGAGGAAGTGGTGACAACTCTAAGGTCTTATATTTCAATGTAGAAGTTGGAGGTAGGAAATTCGCAAGTTGAGGGTTCGTTAGTCGGTTCAAAACACAGAAGAGGCAATGTAAGGAACAAGGAGAAGAAAAGAGAAAAATTAAGAGAAAAGTCAAAGTCAAGAGTGTCAAAGAAAGAATAGTTCAAGTGTCATCAGAAGGGCCACTAGATGAAAGATTGTCCATTATTGAAAAAATAGGGGGCTGATAAAAAAGAAGTAACTTCAAATTTGGTCAGTATAGCTATTGATACTTCAAAAGAGGAAGATCTCTTAGTAGCCTCAACGACAAGCAATGATTCGAAATAAAAAATATGAACTTTGGATTCAGCATGCTCATCACATTATACTTCTCACAGAGATTGGTTTTATAGTTATAAGACATGTGATGTTGGCAGTGTAATCTCGGGTGATAATTATACTTGTAAAGCAGTGGGGATTAGAAATGTTATAATTAAAATATTTGATGGAATAATTAGAACATTAGAGAATGTCAAACATGTTCTTGAATTAAAGAATAATCTAATTTCTTTAAGCTTATTAGAGAAGAAATTACGTGAATTTTCAGCAACTATAGGTAGTGGAGTTCTTAAGATATCCATAGGGGCTATGACTGTGATGAAAGGGAAGCGGATAGGAAATAATTTGTACAAGCTAGAAGCAGTATAGTTGTAAATAATAATTCTGCATATTCTTTAACAAAAGATAGTTTGGATGTATCAAAGCTTTGGCATATGCGATTAGGACATATAAGTGAGCAAGGTTTACAAGAACTTCATAAAAGAAAATTGTTGAATGGGATAACATAGTGTGAAGTTAGATTCTGTGAGTTTTATGTCTATGGAAAACAAAAAAGAGTTCAATTCAAGACTTCCTCATAGAAAAGCAAGCAAGTGTTGGAGTATGTTCACTCAGATGTTTAGGGTCCAGCACAAGTTGTAGTAAAATGTGGAGCCAGGTATTTTGTAATATTCATTGATGACTTCTCCAAAAAATTTTGGGTATATTTCATGAAGGAGAAAGGTGAAGTATTCTCAAGGTTCAAGGAGTGAAAAACCAATGTTGGGAAATAGATAGGAAAAAGCATGAAGTGCTTAAGGTCTGACAATAAAGATGAGTACATATCAAAAGAGTTCATAGATTTCTGCAAGAAAGAAGGAATTGAGCGACACTTCACAGTTCCTAAGAGATCTCAGTAGAATGGGATAGCAGAAAGGATAAACATGACATTACTAGAAAAAGCCAGAGTAATAAGATTACAAGCAGGGTTATCCAAACAGTTTTGGACAGAAGCAGTAAATACTGCTTATTTCATCATAAACAGGTCACCTTTAAGTAAGTTAGAGGGAAAGTCTGCACAACAGGCTTAAACAGGTAAAGATATTGACTACTCTATACTCAAAGTATTTGGATGTCCAGCCTACGCATTAATCTTCAGTGATGAAAGATCAAAACTAGATTTAAAGTTAAGAAAATGCATCTTTTTCGGATATGAAAAAGGGGTAAAAGGATATAGACAATGGGATCCTAAGGCGAAGAAGGTGATAGTTAGTAGAGATATAATCTTTGATGAGTGGGCTATAGTAAACAAGAAGGAATCATCTCAAGAAGCTGTAGAATCAACCTCCAAGGTAGATATGAAGCTTGGGTTGGATAGTCATTCAAAACTAATTCAACCAATAGTTGAATCTCAAAACAAGGATGATGATTCAGAGAGTATAGAAGTGCAACATCATCAAAAAGAGTACAGTATTGCCATAGACAGACCTAGATTCATAATTAGACCTCCAGCTAGATATCGCGAAGGTGATGATTCAGCCTCATTTGCTTTTCTAACAAGTAAAGGAGAACCAAGTTCTTTTCAGAAAGCAATATTAGTTCCAGAAAAAGAAAGATGATTAGAAGCTATGGCTGAAGAAATGGAGTCACTGCACAAGAATCAAACTTGGGATTTAGCAAAATTTTCTAAGGGGAAGAAAGTAGTTGGATGCAAGTAGATCTATAGAAATAAGGAAGGAGCTTTAGAGAAAGAATGTGTAAGATATAAGGCATGATTATTTGAAAAAGGATACTCACAGAAGAAGAAGATTGACTACGACAAAGTGTTCTCATAAGTAGTTAGACATATAACTATCAGAATATTATTGGCATTAACAGCTTAGTTAAACTTAGAGTTGAAGCAGTTAGATATCAAAACAGCTTTTCTTCATGGTGAATAAGAGGAGCAAAGTTACATGGAACAACTAGAAGGGTTTGAGAAGCAAGGTAAGGAGCATCTAGTATGCAAGCTTAAGAAATCCTTTTATGGGTTGAAGCAATCCCCAAAGCAATGGTACAAGCGGTTCGATTTTTACTTGAGAAGTATTGGCTTTATCTATTGTGAGTATGATTGTTGTATATATCTTAAGTCTTTAAAGAATGGATCCTTCATGTACTTATTGATTTATGTTGATGATATATTAATTGATGCAAGAGATATGAAAGATGTATACTATCTTAAATTATTGTTAAGTCAAGAGTTTGATATGAAGGACTTATGTATTGCAAAGAAAATTCTTGGCATGGAGATCAATAGGGATAGGAAAAATATGAATCTATGGCTCTCACAGAAGAATTTACATTGAAAGAGTATTAGAGAGATTCAATATGGACAAGGCAAAGTCGGTTACTACTCCTCTAGCTAATCACTTCAAATTGTCTAGCCATTAGTGTCCCAGAATAGAAGAAGAACTGTAGTACATGGCAAAGATTTTGTATGCTAGTGCAGTAGGGAGATGATGTATGCAATGGTGTGTACAAGATCAAATTTAGCATATGCAGTTAGTATGGTAGCAGGTTTATGGCTAATCCAAGTAAGAAACACGAGCAGTCTATAAAGTGGATTCTCCGATACTTGAGAGGTATCTTTGATTATGAAATTTGCTATGGTGCAATAAATGATTTAGTCTATGTTATTGGATATGTTGATTCATACTACGTTGGAGATATGGATGATAGAAAGTCTACTATAGGCTATATTTTCACACTTGCAAATGGTCCAATCAGTTGGAGGTCAACCTTACAAAATGTGATTGCTTTATCTACCACAGAGGCAGAATACATGGCAATAACAGAAGCATCTAAAGTAGCATTATGGTTGAAAGGGCTTGTCTCAGAATTAGGCTTCAAGCTGCAGACTCTTAGTATATACTACAATAGTCAAAGTTTCATAGAGTTATCCAAGAATCAAGTGTATCATGCTAGAATAAAACATATTGATATGAGATATCACAAAATCATATAGTTAATTTCTTCAGGTGAGATTCTATTGATGAAGGTACACGCAAAGAAAAATACAGCATATATGTTGACAAATATGCTACCTTTGTAAAAGTTCAAACATTGTTTGTACTTGCTCTAAGTCACAAACTAAGAATTTGTGAAGATGTTGAAACTCTAGGTGAAGGTACATATTTTAAGATTGAGCAAGTCTTCTAAAGGGGTTGATTATTCGCCAAGATAGAGATTATTAAATAATGACTCATAAACCAAATCAATTTTGTATTAGGAATTTCAAAAAAAAGAGGAAGATTATCAATTTTATAATAGAGTTTGAATAGGAAAAAGATGTTAGAATAAGAAAAAGATTTCTTTAAAGAAAATAATTTTCTTATATATCTAGGGTAAAGTAAACACTTTATATAAAATACCTTAGATGTTAAACAATATATTAAATTGTAACAAAAGTAAAATCTCATTTGTATTCTCTCTCTAAAAAATAAAGTAAGAAACCTCTCATGGATGTAGGTAAATTGTCAAACCACGTAAATCTTTATGTCTTGTGTTATTATTTCTTTTATTCTTCTCTTTAATTTTTTTATTCATAGATTGATCTCTTATTTTAGACGTTCTAAAAGCGTAAAATTTTTCTAATATAATATAAAAAATCTGCCAAATATATTGCTAGAATATTCCTTAAAAGTTGAATATTTAAAAAAATTAATTAAGAAAACAAAAATTAAATAAAATAGTTAAAATGAATTGGGTAAGTGTCCATCAAGAATATTCTTGGCAGATCTCCTAAAAAGCTGAATTAAAGAATTAATTAAGGAAATAATAAAATAAATAAAATGTTTGTATTTAAATGGTTAAAGGAGTTGAATATGTGTGAGGGACCAATAAGGAGAGAGAGAGAAACTTTGGCCAACTTATAGCATTGTCATCTGAGCTTCGACCACTACCACCCACCAGCCAATAGCATTGTACATTGACAATGAGTCTAGAGAAAGTGTGTTTGCCAAAACTTTGATCGACCATAGCATCGTCATACGAGCTCTGACCACCACCATGAGTCGACAAAAAGCTTCATCCGTTGATGACAAAAGGATTTTTAAGGGATTTAAACTTATTTAAAGGTCAATTAGTGTCACTTTAGCCTCAACCTTGTAAGACCAGGTTACAAACGGAATAAAACCTATTAATTTTTTTAGAATTAGTGGAGTTTATTAGAAAAAAAAAGTTTAGATAAACATGCACATGAGATAGATGAGCTCTTAAACTTTATACATTCTTAACAAGGCAGTAAATATGTGTGTATTTAAAGTACATCAATTTATGTAATTGACTAAATATAGAATTAAGGATGATAATTAAAGTATAATTTCAGAACATATTATGTCTTAGGTGATGTAAATAAGAGACATCAATTTTTGAGAATATACAAGTATCATGATTTAAATTAATTATTGGAGTTGCATATTGTTTGAGGACAAGCAAATGTTTAAGTTTAGGGGGTGGGGGGGTTTGATGAGTTCATTATTTTCTTAATTTATATATTATATTTTAAGTAATTCTTTCTCTTGATTTAGAATTATTGTGCATATTCAAGACTAATTAGCTTCTTTGAAGCATTATATAAGAATTATGGAGAACAACAATTATTGGGCTCAAATTGATACATTTTAAGAAAAAAAGACTTAAAAAAGAAGCAAAGAAGTGAAGTCTAGTACGGTCGTGCACAATAAAAAGCCACTACGTCAATGAAAAATAAACGATCCAAAGGAGATTTAAAGGGAATGGTCATGCAGGTTTTGAATGGCACAGTCGCACACTTGAAATTGCTACTTCATGCCTGAGAAAAATGAAAATGAACTATAGTAGTTTTAAGAGGCATGGTCATGCTTGGGAAATTATGTATGGTCGCGTACAACTAGAATCAACTGTCCAGTCTAAAATCATACTAGATATCCAAAGAATTTTGACTCCCAACCCTACTCTAATTCCTAAAATCCCTTGAGAGACTGGAGCTTCAACCCTTGAGATGGGATATCTTGGGCAATTGGCTAGCAAATGAGAGATCCAAGATGAAATAGATAACTTTACTTAATCCAAGATTGAGATTCATATTTTTTTCTTCATCTTTTTCTACTCTTTCTTTTAATTGATGTTATTTTAGTTTATTATCATATTTAAGTACAATTTTTGTTTAGATATTATTTTATTTTTAATTTTTGATATGAGGAAATGAAATGATATTTTGATTAATTCTTATGATTAGTTGGCCATTAATTATATTTTCTAAGATATTATATAAGTAGCGAGAGTGGAAGTACAATATTAAGTCAAGCAAATAATAACCCTAAGAGAGTTTGCTTAGAGATAAGAAAATACTTAGAGAGTTATTTGATAAATCTTCATTGCACTTAAGAGATTGAATTAATTTTTAGGATCATTAGAGTAAACACAGAGATTAATTTCAATAATTATTCTAGATCTCAAGAGAAAGTAGAACATAATAAGAAAAGATTAATCAATAATCAAATAGAAATAAAATTAGTTAATAATTAAGAAAGATCATAAGGAATCAAACAAATGAAATATAATCCTGTGAATTTATCATATCAAAAGTTAGTTTAAATTGATTAGTTTATCTTAGTTTGCAGGAATATTAACTTAATTTAAAAATTGATCTTCCAAATAATATCTAATTTAGTGTATTGGTGCTTGATTTATTCAACTTCCTCATGGGGACACTCTTTTGATCATTATATAATTTGATTGCGAGCTTTGCACTTACAATAGGTTAGACTTAACATAACATTGTGAATATATATTATATTATTTATGCATCATTTAGAATTTTAATATTTGGCTTTTGCTTGTGTTTTCTTTGTTATATGATGTGTATGAATTCTGGGTGCTGGATGGGATTGGAATAAGATAGAGACCACATAAGATTGTGATATAGATCCTGGTTATGATGATAATTTTATGATGATGAGCTTAAGACTAGAGTGACAGTGGGTTTTGCTCATTTCTCAGGGCTACTTGCTAGTTAGAATTGTTTGGCTATGGCCATGGACTCTGTGTTGGATTCAAATTGACTCTCCAATTTTTTAGATTGGTTCCTGTAAACTAATCCCCTCCTTGGATGATTACTCACTAGGTTGAGATGATCACTTTTGTCTCATTATTTTTTTATCTAGGTTTTAGGGTGAGCTTCAAAGAGTAATTATATCCAATACTCCTGCCTTTCTTCCTATGTAGTGGAATACATTTTAGTAATTATTCAGTTGTTTAGTTTATTATGTAATGTAATATAATTGTATTTTAGAATTTCTGCATATTTCAGATTGATGGGATTCTATGGTTTGATGTTTCAAAAATTTATGTTGATTTGATAGTTTCAAGATGACCGAGGGCTCAAAGATTCAGACTTTCCATCTCTTAGAGTTAGTCATGTGTCTTTGGATTTGAATCGTGACAGAACTCTTAGATTAAAAATTAATTCCAATAACCAATCTATTAAACATTGATAATTATAGACAAATCAAAATATTACATCTAAATGATAGAGAAAAAATTAGTTACACATAATGATAAAAGAAATAAATGATTCGTAGTCGATCTAGAAGAAATCATGATGGCAATTTATTATTGAACAAAATATTAAAAGTAGAGAATGAAGTTCGAGAAACCTTCTTGAACAATTTGGATTGAGTGAAACTCCAAGCCTTGAAAGATCTTCAACCATGAATTCTTCTCCTTTGCTAAACTATGAAGAACTAATTAAATCTAATAAAGAATTCTAGTTCTAATAAGTAAAACCCATATAAAATAAAAAGAAAACCTCTTCATATATAGACGCACCAAAAACATATATCTAAGAAGATTTTGAAATCTTTAAAATTTCAGAAAATCAAAGTACAAGAGTATGATCTTTAGTTGTACATTAGTAGGTTGCACCAACCATTAAAAAAATGCACATTCAATCTCCTTTATTTTTGCACATCTTCAAACGTGTGTAGATTAATTTACTTGTGGTCTTTATTCTTCAGATAAGTAATCCCAAAATTTTCTATGCAACAGTGTAAAATGCAAATGCTTGATTATGTAGGTCTATCTCGGACTGTTCATTCATTTTGTTTGCTTTCAATTTCCTCTTAATAATTTCCAGATTTTACAAATAACTTGAAACTCCTAATAATTTCTAAACTTTTCACATAACTTGAAATTAAGTAAAAAACTCCAAAAAAATAATGACAAAAAAGTATCAAAATATAAATTCTAGCAAAAAAGAAAAAAAAATATAAATCGAAACAAAGCACAACTTTACAAATAGATGGATTGATTTTATTTCTAATATATTTCAAGCTCATCGTTGAGTTATGTAAAGATTTGAGATTGTTGTTTTCTCATATGTTTTTGGACTTTTTTTCAAGCCATGGTTGCTATGCAAACTTGAGTTTGTTGAAAATATTGTTTTCTTGTCCTATATCTATCTTATTTAAAATATCATATATCATGTTGATTAAGTTTTAGTTAAATTGCAGTTGGATCTGAATATAGAAAACACAATATAATTATAAGGTCTATTTGGATAGATTTTGAAATAAATATAGATTTGGCTTTGAGTTAAAGAATAAACTCATTAAAAATAAATAAAATGATAGACACCACCTTGTATGTGTAATTGTGTATTACTTTTTGATTATGTAAAACATTAGAGTTAAGTATAAAACAAGCTAAGCATATATCATACTCCTATCATTAATTATACATCTCAAATACCATATAATCACATTCAATATGAGATATAACATGACACACTTCACTCATTAATTATACATCTCAAAAACCATATAATCACATCCAATATGAGATATAACATGACACAATTTGAAATTTTTAAATCAAATTTCATTATGGTATACACAAGATATGGAGTGTTATAAAAAAAATAGATTAACAAGTCTAAGGAGATCTATTTTTGTTGCTTAGAAAATTTAAGAAAAAAATGAACACTAATCAAAACAGAAAATTGGTAATAACTTAAAAAAATATAGTAAATTGAATTAAATCATCAATAATTTGAAACAAATAAAATAAGTTTAACCTATCTATTTTTTTAGTATAATGATAAATTAAAGATATGGTTGCCAAAATAATTTACGTAGCTATTTCTACACACTAAATGCCAAAACTAAAATTGAAATACTAGAAATTTATCTTATTTATTACATAGACTAAATAATTGTTATTGTAATTATTTATAGATATTTTACATTAAATTATTTAAATTAAATAAGGGATTTGATTTTTTTTTTTCATTAATAATGGACAAAAGCTAAATTTAGATCTTGAACTTTGGCTTGAAGTCACCATTGGACCCTAATATTTTTTCTAAAAGATTAAGTAATTTTTTTTTATTGAAATTAGGCCAAATTGATCTAAAATTGATGAATTCATGAAATTCAGCTAATGGTTGTTGATGTGGCTTTGCAGGATCCACTGGAATAGAATACTTGGTCTGATTGTGGAATCTACGCGGCAAGGAAGCACTTGCTCTTCAACAAAAGAGAACGAGCCCCTCTCTCAAATAAAACCCCCAAAATCATACTAAATTGAAAACCCTAACTTTCAAAATAATCTCTAAGTGTGTGAAATTATTATGGGAAATTTATAAAATTCTTAATTGCTTCATGCAAATAACAAAATTAGCAAATAAATTAGGATTGAATTTAGGGAAGATCAGTGTAGAGATTAATAATGATTGTCATCATCTTCATCGGGATCAACTTAAAGTAGAAAACATCTTCATTTGCAAGAAGATTGATATTGCGAATGTGGTTTTTAAGAAGTGTTCTTTACTTCATGGACATATTTAAACCCTAGAAAAAGATTTTATAGATGCCTAAAGTATAATATAAGTAATTAAATTCTAGGAATTTTTTTTTATTTTTTGTCAGAAAAATTTATTAATTATTAATTCTAGAAAAAAACTTATGTTTTGTTTATTGCAACTACCCATATGTTGTAGATGTAAGAATTTTTATTGGGTTGATGAAGAGTTTCCTAAGAGGACAAAATAGGTTACATATAAATTGAAGGGTGAAAATTTTGAGGAAAAATCATGAGAAGATGTGAAGAATTTTCAAGTGCAGATTTATGTTGTGTTCCTAATGAGCTAAAAGAAGATGTGGGATTAATTATACTAATCATCCCTAATATGTGCCCTTATCACATTAAAATCCATAAACCTTATTTTGTAAAGATAAATTTCTTAAAATTTTAATTTTCTCCTAATTAAATCCATAAACTTTTAATTTTCTCTTGATAAAATCCTTGTAGCTGGAATGTGATGTAGCAGTCACGTAATGCTATGTGACAAAATCAATCACATTTTTGCATATCGAAAATCACATTTCTCAGTAGACCTAAAATTATATATTTTGTCTTTAATTTTTTACATACCAGTGTGGAATGAGATGAAATTGATCAAAATGGCTATATGTGGTTGTCACGTCATACTCCGATTATTAAAAAATGATTTTAAGAATTTTATTGGAACAAAATTAAAAGTTTAGGAATTTTCTCTTTACAAAATAAAGTTAAAGGATTTTAATGCAATAAGGGTGAAAGATCAAGAATGGATGGTGTAATTAACTCAAAGATGTGAGAGAACTAAGTTAAACATGGATAATGTTTTAGAAATGTAGAAATTGAGGAAGAATTTGAGAATAGCACTTGTAGCTCTATTGATAAGTTGTATTATAATTGTGATACTTTTATGTTTTCTAATATGGTGTGCTCTTTATGTTTTATAAAGTAGTAAATTTGTTAAAAATCGTTGGTGGAAATGAAAAGAGACTGAAGTGGCATTTTGGCAATGATGCTTTTGCTTCTATTATGTGTTGTATGTTGTTGAAGTTTATTCCTGGCAATAACTTGTAATTGGTAATTATGTTAAAATAGCAAAATGATGTATTAAGTTTGTTAGTGGCAATGAAGTCTATTAAATTAGCCGTTGCCTTATATGTTGTATTAAAGAGAGCAAAAGATAGACATTTGCTTACCGATATATCTTCCAAAAATAGAACAAAAGGAAATTTCGGCATTTTTCCTTACACAAATGGACAAAACATGGACAACCTATATATAGCTTCAATTAATAGTAGAATTTGGCTAGCCTTTGTAATATACTAATTCTTTACTGTCATTCTACTTCTCGACTTTTTGTTATGAGGGAAGGTTCACCTTTATATTGGAGAGTCTACTAGCCTTGAATGACAATTTTGTAGGTTGACTAAAAGACCATCCCTTTAAAAAATATCTTCCTTGATCCTTTGTTGATATTTTCTTTAAAATGCCTAACATGCCTCTCATTAGGAGTGGAAAACCTGATATGAGGGTCATGGTGTTTATTAGTGTTATCAAAACCAAACCCCAAATTATAGAGTTGCAATAACGCTCTCCGTATCCATAACAAACTATAAAATGAAAACATATCAACATTCTAAAAATCATATCTCAATCAATATGATCATTCTCAAAATTACATGCTTCCATTTCAAAATTATGCGCTTCAATACATGTCAAGCAAGCTTTACAAGCAAATGAGTAATATTTCAATTAAGCAAATCTTTGAAGTATAATAAGAACGAAGCATAAAAGGAAATTTATAACACAAGAAAATGGTCATGCGGGGCAAAGAAAAGCAATTGTTTTGTATTACAAATGGACATTATGACCCAGCTGAGTTAAATATACCAAAGCAAATGGTGAAAGGGATCACATGCAATGTAAAAGAAATATGAAATTTCTAATCAATCAACACTTCACTATTAAACACCTCAGCATTAATATACATAATTGCAACATATAACACATCAAAATTTGTCAAATATTCTATATAGTAGGCAACAAAGGCAACCAATAGCTTAATAACTCATGCTGAATGTCATAGCTCCAATATCTTCATTAATATAGAAATCAAGACCTACATCCCTAGGTTTGCGTGTCTTACTGCCCGACCCTCTTAGCCTTATTTTTATGAACTATGTTACTTTTTTTTTATTGTGTTTTTACAGGTAGTTGAGCAGAAGTTCTAACTATTGGTGCTTGTTGTAGAAAAATCAATAAAGGCATAAAAAATGGACAACCAAATGAAGTCTTAATGAAAAGAGCACAAATTGTATAAAGTAAATAACCTTTGCAGGTGCCATAGGATTTTGTAGGGCTGTGCAAAAAATGGCAACCCGACCAATCCACATACTTTTATGTGGGTTCTGTCAATTCAGTATACAGTGGTGGGTGAGAGTACTCTGCGTTATGGTGACCGGTTAAAGATTTTTTATTTCGAATTAACTCAAACCCGAATGACACTAATTGTATGTATATTATAATTTATATATATAAGTTAAATGGTGCTGGTTTCTATGTTTCTTATGCTTATATAAGTATCTTAAAGGTTAAAGAACCTCATCCCTAGCCACACACTCTTCATTTCTCAAATTCTTTATACTCTTCCATTTTGAATATCTCTCTCTCTTTCTCAGTTTCTCTCATCTCTAGACTACTGAAGAAATTTCTTCCTCTTTCTCTCTGTCAAATTTTCCACCTTTTCTTTGATCTTTCTTAGTTTCTCTATCTCTTCTTAGATCACTCAAAGACCAAACAAAGATTCTCATTCTCAGTCCATCTCTCCTCTTTGAGTATTTCTTCTTCTATTTGTATAAGAGAATTTAAAAGTGTTTTATTTCTTTATCTCTGATGATAATTGTGTCTGTTGTTTGAAATATTTTATAGATTTGTACTAAAAATTATATTTTTTCACTAATTAAAATTTTAGGGTTTGTGTTTTTTTTTTTATAATATGCATAATATTTGATTTAGGGTTTGTTTATACATTTTTTTACCATCAAATATTTGAAAATTTCGAATTTGGTTAGGGGCTTTATAGATTTGATTGTGTTTTTTAGTTTTAGTGTATTTTAGTTACTTTTTAGTTATCGTTTGATGTTTTTCTTTTCTTTTTCTTTTGCGATAATTAGCATTCGGTTTAGATGTTTAGATCTGGGATTTTTCATTTTTTATTTAGGGTTTTTTTTAATTTTTATGTATATGTGTATGTTTTGTCACATGGATCTTTGTTTTATGTTTTGATTTTGGTTTTTTTTTTTAAAGTTTTGCAATGATTTATGATTATTTCAATATTTGTTTTTAGATATGCATATACATGTTGTTGCTTGTTTGTTCGTATTATAGATTTGCATTTGCATGTTGTGATTCTTAGATATTTTTGTTCAAAAATTATGATTTATTTGTTATTTTTATTCTATTAAAATGACAGTTTTACTTATTTGAGCATACAATATTTGTGTGGGATATATTTTAAATATATACATTATAAATTTATTTTACTTTTTAATTTTCAATTATAAAATTTCATTTAAATATAAACAGAATAAATATGAAATTTAAATATATTTTTTTATCAAATTTCATGTGGGTTTTTCTACACACGTTAGATTTGGTACATTTTCATTTTATTGAATTACTAAAAATATAAGGCCTAATAATAAATATGTGATTAATAAATAAAATATAATTTAATTATAAGATTAATAATAAGTTGTCAAAATGAAATATGCAAGAAGATCAAACACTCTAATGTCCATATCCTTTTAGTTAATTTCAATACCCCATAAGATTTGGACATTCAAACAAAGATTTAAAAAGTGAAAAATAAAATTGAACAGTACTTTCCCTACCACAATCAAAATTCGAAACCTTATAAAATATAATTTAATTATATGATTAATAATAAATTATCAGAAAGAAATATCCAAGAAGATCAAACACTCTGAAGTTCATATCCTATCATTCAATTTAAATACCCCATAAGATTTGGATATTTAAACAAAGATTCAGAACTACTGCTATCCCACCTACTCACCAATCAAGTGAATTTATAAAAGTAAAGTAAAAGAAATTAAAAAAAAAATAGAATAGTACTTTCCCTACCACAATCAAGACCTAATAAAACTGCTTAATACTTATTGATTATTAATCATATATTTATTATTAATCATCATATTATTATTATTATAATATGATTAACAAAATAAAGTGATAAAAATTATCAATTGCATATGTATACAACAAATAAATTTATCATTTTTTACATATACACTTAATCAAGATTATCTTATCATTACTCTAATAAAAATAAATTAATTTAATTAATATTTAGCTAATAGCCAAACAATTAAAAATTAATCCTTAAATTCAAATTAATGATATTAATTCCGTGCATTCAAAAAATAAATCTAATTATTTAATATATATTTTAAGTAAAAATATATATGCTTTAGGTTTAAAAGTAATTGTATAATATTTTTTATTATTTATATATTGTTTTGTATATATATAATTATATTATATAACTTAACATTAAACAATTTTTATTAATTAATTAATTATATATTGTTATGTTTTTTATTTTGTTTTAAATTTTATTATATATTGAGTTTTTTTTTTTTTTTTTTCCATTTGTATATTGGTTTTCTTCATTTGCATTATGAGTGTGCAGTCGACAAAAGTCAAGATTAAAGTTTGAAGAGAAGGTGCAACCTACTTGGAGGTTATATTTTCTTTAACTTTAGTTCTTTATTCTTTTAATGTGATGGTTATTGTTTTGTTGATACTGTTTGATTTATTATTTTTAAATTGACTATATTATATTTTTAAAAATGATGTTGTGTAAATCTGTATTATTTTTTAAAGTGATTGATTGTTGATTGAATAACTATTTTATAAAATAAAATATTATGGTCAAAAGTTTAATATGACTGAACTATTATCAATATCTCGACTCAACACTTAAAATTATTTGGAGCAAATATGCCCTTTTTAATAATAAAAAAAATAGGTCATTTAGACCCTTGTCACTAGAAAAAAAAAAAGCTAACTTAGACTCACTTTATTCACTTTATATTTTTTAAATAATTTAAAAATATTAAAAAAATATTTTTAAAAATTAAAAAATATATCTTAAAATAATTAAATATATTAAAATATTATTTTTAAAAATATTAAATAAAAATAAAATAAAATAAAATAAATATATTAACAATTTTTTCAAATAAGAAAAAAGTTTATTTTTTGTAATTAAAAGCATTTAGAAATCATAAAAATATTATTTTTATTTTTATATTGAGACAAAAAAAATTATATTCTACTTACTATTGTTTAATAATTTATGAAGGAATCGAAATTTAACCAATGTTATATCTTGATTTAAAATTTATAAAAATTAATTTTTTATCTTATTAAAATAATATTTCATTAAAAATCATTAAATGTAATTTTAATTTTTTAAAATAAGATGTAGGGTATATAGTATTTATTTTTATAGTCTATAAAAATTATTTTTTAAAATATTTTCAAAAATATATTTTTTAACTTTTAAATATTTAAAATATAATTTTTAATATTTTTAAATTATTTAAAAATATAAAATGAATAAAATAAGTCATATAGTGTTACCTTAGTATTTTAACGGTAAGTTAATTTTTCTCTAACATCAATAGTTTAAATGACACAATTTTGACCAAAAAAAAAATGCATATTTAGTCCAAACAAAACCTTTAAAGGTTGAGTCAACGCGTTGATAATACTTAAAACTTTAGCGTTTGATTTATTGTTTTTAAATTGACTGTATTATTTTTTTTAACTGATGTTGTGTAAATCAATTTTAGTTTATGAAATGATTGTTTTATTTTGCAAAATGATATTTTGTGATGAACTTGTGAATGTATTATATGTATATTGTTGTTATATGTTGTATGTGTAATTGTGTATATTATTGTTTTATATTATTTGTTATATGTAATTATGTATATAAAATTTTTATTATTGCATGTACATATTATTTGTCTTAATACATTGTTAAAGCAGTTTTGATTAAAGCATATAGGATTTAGTTTTTCATTTATTACTTAGATAAATTAAAATATTTAGGATGTTACTATCATAGAAAGATTAAAACATTGTAATTAAATAAAAATGTTATTAAATTAATAAGAACCACCTATATATTAACTATATAAACTGGTTGTAATAAAATTAACAATTAGTTTAAAATTCATTCCTTAGAAGCAATTAAAAACTATTAAGTCCATAAACCAATTAATTAAATCCTCAATCTTTTTTGGGCTAATTGTTTAGAAGCAATTAAAGATAATCAAAATCCAAGAACAAATTAATTATACTCCCAATCTTTTTTAGGGTTAATTTCTTAGAACCAATTAAAAATATCAAATATTCAGACTCCAAAATCCAATAAATTAAATGAACAATTCATAGGGTTAATTGCATAGAAGCAATTAAAAATAATCAAAGTCCAAAAACCAATTAATTACATCCTCAATCCATTTAGGGTTAATTTCTTAAAACTAATTAAAATCATCAAATATTCAAACTCCAAAATTTAAAAATTAAATGGACAAATTATCATAAGGTTAATTTCTTAGAACCAATTAATTAACTAATCCTCAACCTATTTTTGGTTAATTGCTTATTAGCAATTAAGTAATCTTTAAATTCTAATATGCAATTAATTTAATTAAACTTGTTTGTAGAATTAATTGCTTAAATGCAATTTAGAATCTTTAAACTCCAAATGCCAATAAGTTAACTTAGATTTAATGTAATTAATAAATGTTTATTGAATTCTCATTAAAAACAATGGCTGATACTCAACAAAATCAACTTCAAAATCAGGAACCTCCTCAACAACAAACTAATTAACAAATTGAATAAAATGTAGCTGAGGAGATTAGAAAACCACCTATGGCCAGAAAAAAGTAAACAATTAGCTTCCGGACTAAAGAAAACTTCGATAGTTTGGGATCACTTTACTTAATTGCCCTATGAGGAGGTTACTAAAGCAATAGTTGGTTGCAATTATTGTGGCAAGAAGTATTTGTGTGATTCCAAACTTCATGAGTCCTCAAATATGGTTCACCACTTGAAAAATTGTCCAAAGTACCTATACATCTTAAAATGATCTTAAGCAGCAAATTTTAAAATTTAGTCCTAAATTTGATGGTGGTGGTGTAGATTTCGGTGTTGTGCCTTAAACCTGTAATGTTGAAGAATGCATAAAGGCTATATCAGTTTTTGTTATAGCTGATGGACAACTTTTTAGGATGGTAGAGGTTTATGCTTTCAAGTATATGATAACCAAAATTATTCCTCAATAATTCCCATCTAGGTATATTATTGATAGAGATTGCTTCTAGCTATACTTAGATAAAAAAAGTAAGGCTAAAAGTTTCGTTAAAGAGAGATTGTGAGAGGGTATGTCTTACTACTGATTATTGGACTAGTGTGCAAAATCTAAATTACATGACACTTACTCCCATTTTGTGGATAATGATTGAAAGTTGCAAAAAAAATCCTAAATTTCTACCTAATACCAAATCACAAAGGTGAAACTATAGGTAGGCACATTGAATTATGCTTGAATGAGTGGGGGTTCTAAAAGGGTTTTTTCTATTACTATTGATAATGCAAGCTTTATTGCATACCTTAGAAAAAATCAAAATTTTTAGTGGTTAGGTGTTGGAAGGGGAGTTCTTACACCTTAGATGTTTTGCACACATTTTAAATTTAGTCATAAGTTGGGATTTAAATGACATGCATTCCTCCGTTTCTGCCGTTAGACATATTGTTAGGTATGTTAAAGCCTCTCTGCTAGATTGGTAAAATTAAATCATTGCATAAATCAATAGGACATTCAACACAAGTCATTATTATGCCTAGATGTTCCAACTAAATGGAACTATACATATTTAATGCTTAAAGTTGCCTTAAAATTTTGAAAGAAATTTGAGATGTTGGAGGAAGAGGATGGGGATTACTTGCAATACTTTTTAGATGATGAAAAAAAAAAGAGACAACACCTGTGAGCGGGGATTTTCGTCCCCACTCCCATATGAAATGGTTCTTGCGACTTTGGCACTATTAGGCTCAAGACCTTAGAGAAGACGAGCCTAAATTAGAAGAAAATAGAGTCACCACTCGAACGGGCTAGGAAAATAGAAATGGGTGGATGACTCAATTTCTAAAGAATTTCCACTCCCTTTATTGGGTTTGAAAAGTTGGGTATGCATGGGGAAGGTGAGAAATGGCCCAGCACCCCCATAATACCCAATTTATTGGAACCAGACTCCTTTTCAGGTCTAAATATTATTGAACGTGATCTCTTTCACTTTGGTGGAGCCAACAAACAATTGTACGTTCTTCATATTTAATTCATTTAAATTCAACATAAGCTACTTTGATTAGGGTTTTAAACATTGATTAATATTTACTTATAGTAGCTATTTGATTTTAAAAATTATCATGCAGCAAGTTAGTTTAGCTTGCAATAATCGTGTAAACCCTTTAAATCACCATCATCTTTGCACAATGATCTGTTAGATATCCAGTACCCAAACCATTAGCAATATTAATTTCAATATAAAGATAAAAATGGTGACAGTTCTTGCAAATCCTAATTTGATCATCCAAAATCCTAAATATTATTTTCAAAAGACAAAACTATAATTTTATCCCAAACCTCTAAATTCTATATAAAACCCTAGATTAGAAAAATTCTTAATTTTTATATACATAAAACCCTAGCTTAGATAAAAAAAAAACCCTAATTTTTAAACAAAACCATTGGAGCGCTACTCCCGATCCCCCACAAGAGGCGCTGCTCCCTTGGCCCCCACCAGCTAACTGGCTAGTGGGATCGTCGTAGGCGCGACCCTCATCTTTGCGTCCTATATTTCTTTAATGGAATAATATTAAGATGTGTTTATTTATTTTCTTTTTAAATATCCAATTATTTTGATATGTGTTGTATTATTTTTTCTTGCATTATTCTTTTTCTTATATTTATATATATTTTTAAATGGAATTATAAAAGGTATGAGTGTCTTGTTTATTTAGTTTATATAATTTAATTTATTTCAAAGACTTAGGATAATTGTAAGGTACACGTTTTCACCTTTTTGTAGGTGTCCTATTTTATTTATTTTCTTTATGAACTTTTAAGAATTGTAAGGGTATGTTTCCATTTAAGGATGGGTATCCATGTTATTTTGTGATGTATTGTTTTATTTTATTTTAATGAATGAATACATTTTATTAATAATTGCATGTAGTATGGATAATATTGTAATACTTAAGAATTCAATAATATTTAGACCTGAAAAGGAGGTTGGTTCTAATGAACAGGGTGTTATAGGGGTGTTGGGTCATTCTCATCTTCCCCATACGTACCCAACTTTTCAAACCCATAAGGAGGTTGAGAATTCCTTAGGAATAGAGTCATTCATCCCCTTTTTTTTGGCCCATTAGGGTGGCGACTCCATTTTCTCTGAGTTTAGGCCAGTGTTCTCTAAGGCCCTGAGCCTAGAAGTGTCGAAGTAGTAAGAACCATTCCACATGGGAGTGGGGGCAAAAATCCTCGCTCACATATGGACCAAATGGAAGGCAGGTTTTTCAGAGCTTATGAGCCTCTTTTTTTTTTCTTACTCTTCTGTTTTGCTTTAGATCTGACTGTAGGAATACTTTTGCTTTCTTTACACCCCAACTATATGTCATGCAAGATATTTACCGTGGCATCATTCTACGAGAAGACTACTTCTACCTGTTTCCTCATATACTAACTGGGTTGAGTGGATCCATTCAAGAGTTATAATAAACATTTATTGGTTGGTACCTTTTTGGAAAATTAACCTCATCACTGTTTGGACATATTTGATGTATGTTCCAATTGCTACTCATTGCTGGGGAACTTACTATGATCCTCACCATATTAGTTGCCAGTATAGAGCTCAACCTCAAGATTCTAACTTTACAGCTAACTTTGATATGCCTTTGTTGACTGAAGCTTTCTTAGATCGTCTGAGGCAGAGCTAGCCTACACATTACACTTACTGACTCCTATAAGTTCTGCAATTATCAGTCTTTAGATAAAATAATATTAGGATGAAGAATGAAAGGCATTTTCCTCTATTTTGATTTGTCATCATTTTTTGTTATTTTGCAATTCATTTTAGCCTTTTAGTCAATATTCAAAATGGTACATATAGAATAATTTTTTTATTAACTCTATCTCATTAAATTGGGAATAACTATAAATATAAAGCCAACATATACAAAATTACTCTTATAGCCAACTAGCCCTTTTGGATTTTCTAATTAGCAATTTTCTCTCTTTTTTTGCACTAATTGTTCCCTAGCCCGCTTTTTTTTTTTTTTTGGATTTTCGAAACTAGCAGACTGCTATAATTTTTATATGGGTTGCCCTTTCAAGTTTTCAACCTAGCAAGCTTCATTTTTTTATTTTTATTATTTATATTTTCTATTGTGCTTTTAAATATAGAATTTCTTTAGCCTGTCAATATTCATTGGTTCATTGAACTCATTTTCATCTATATCTAACAGCTTGACCATGCCTTTTTTTTATTACTTCTTTCATAACATAAAGCCCTTCCTAACTTAATATAAACTTCTCCCTTGGATCAGGGATATTTGTTTTGCATTATTTTAATACTAAATCATCAGTCTTAAATATTCTAGTTTGGACTCTTTTATTGTAAGTCCGAGCTATCTTTCTTTAGTATAGCTAGTGATGATATAATACTTTTAGTCTCATTTCTTCTAATAACAACAGTTGTGTGTATCTACTTTGTACCCATTATGTTTCTGGTAATTTAGCTTCCAAGACTACCTTTAGGAATTTAATCTCGATCTCTACAGGTAGCACTGCTTTCATCCAATAAACTAGAGAAAATGGCATCATCCCTGTCAGAGTTTGAACAATTATCTTATATTCCCATAAAGCAAAGGAAAATATTTTTTTTATTAATCTCTATATGTCTTGGTCATCTTAGAGTCAATATGTTTAATCATTTTGTTAACTACCTATACTTCACTATTAGCCTTTGGTCTATATGGGGAGGATCGATGATGATGGATTTGATACTTGAAAAATAAATCCTTAATAGCTCCTTGGAACTATACCCCATTATATGATACTATACTGTATGGAACTTCATATCTATAAATTAGACTTTTCTTAATAAACGGAGCCATTTGCTTTGCTCTCAGCTTCTTAAAAGGTTCAGCTTTGACCCACTTCAAAAAGTTGTCGACTGCTACTACTATGTATCAGTGACTATTTGAGGATGTCGGATATATCTCCCCAATGATGTCAATTCCCTAAGTTGCAAAAGGTCAAGGTAAAGACATAGAATACAATTCTTCAGAAGGTAAATGATTCAAGTTTAATATAGCTGAAATTGTGGACACTTTTACACAATCAATACAATCCTTTTCTATTGATAACCAGTAGTAGCCTTGTCGAATTATCTTTTTAACCAAGGGTAGGTCATTCATATGAGATCCACAAGCCTCCGCATGTACTTCTAACATGATTTGTTCAACTTCAAACTTCTTTAAACATCTCAAATGGACTCTATCTAGTCATCTTCAGTATAATACTCCCTAAAAGGTGATGTATTGTAAAGACCACTACCTTATCACCTTTCTCTCCTCTTTTGTTGCCCCTAGAGGGTAGTCTCTACATTTTAGATATCACTTAATGGTGCCATACCATGCGTCATGATTTATACTAGTCTCCATGACCATTTTATATTCATAGCAAGGAGTTGATGAGCTAGTCAGCACCAGGGGCTTAAGGAATACTTTATAGAATCCTTCCATACTAAAGCCAATGTGGCTAAAACATCAGCAATCTTATTTTCTTCTTTAGGTAGGTGTGGGAATCTACTATCCTTGAACTTCCTTCTTACCGTGGTTAGATAATCATGGTATGGCTTTAGCTTCTCCTATGTAAACTCCCTTTCTCCATTTGCTTAGGAGATTACCAGCAGTGAGTCATCGAAAATCTGGACTCTATCAACCACCATTATCATTAAGGCTTCTAAACAAAAAATGCATTCTTCATATTCTACCATGTTGTTGGTTACCTTGAGTTTCAATTTCTTACCTTGCTTTATATTCTATCATCAACTCCTTTTTAGTTCATTGCTCTATCAAAACACATCTTTCACTCATGTACTTCTATAGCTCCTAAATGTTAATCTAGGAATTAAAAAATCACCTCTTCACTCTCAAGTAGTAGTTGTTTAGCTAAGAATTCTACTACTGCTCTACCTTTAATAGTCCTTTTGGTTATATATTCGATCTCAAATTCTTCTAGAATAATCAACCATCGGCCATATTTCTCGATTAATGAAGGCGTCTCTTGAGTATTCAATTGGATTTAATAAAGAAATTGTTTGCACAGTATAAAACTAAAAGTGATGTTGCAACTTCTTTTATGACCAAACCATAGCAATATAGGTCTTCTCGGTGATACTATATTTAATCTTTTATGGTAGAAGTTTCCTATATATACAAGTAGTAAATTACATGCTCAACACTTGGTTTATCTGCTTGGCCAGCATTACCCCTATTGATTATTCCTTTACTACTAAATATAGTAGCAATAGTCTGCAGGCTTGGGTGGCTTTAGAACATGTGGACTCAATAAGTATTCTTTTTATGCACTAAAAATCCTTCTAACATTCACTATCCAATTCAATTGGTTAATTTTGAGCACTTTGAAAAATGGGTTCACATATCGTTATAAGCCTTACAATGAATTTTCTTATATATTGCAACCTTTTCATAAATTCTCATATTAAGAATACTAAAATTTTTCATTATAAATTAAAATTCAATTCGTTATGGTCACAATATAATTTGAATAACTCAAAAAGAACATTAGACGAGAGAGAACGGGCCTCCAAAAGTTCTTTACGCAACAATAGGCTCGTTAAGGTAGCACAATGGCCCGCTGGGTGTGTGCTAAACGGTAGCACTGCAGTTGCCACATGCAGGCTTCCCTACAGCACCCATGGCTACTACTAGGTGCCAAAAATTTACAACAATAATCTAATTTTGTGCTGCAAGAGCCTTATTTGAGTTGTTTTAATTTTTTTTTTTCGATTTAGCCTCTAAAAATTCTATAAATAGGCCTCCAAATACCCATTTTTCAGACACCATTCAACTTGGCAAAATATACTTGTAAGTTATCTAATTTTCTCTTCTCCCTCTCTTTTGTTATTTAAGAAAAAGGTTCTCTCTTCCTTAGAAGAGCCGAACTAGCTTCCTTAGCTAGTTTGGGTGCTTGATCCTTTTTGGTTTAGTTTTTCTTAAACTAAATCAAACCGAGTTGCTTCATTAGCAAGCCGTAGCCTCAATTTTATTTTATTTTTGTTTCCTTAGTGAAATAAGATCCAAATCAAGGTGGAATTAAGATTTGGTCACACACTCAAGCCTCCACCAATTAAGCCGTCAAGAAGGAAGGTAAGAATTCTCAAAACTCAACTTAAGTTCATTGTTTTGCCCTAATTTTAAGGATCAACCTTTGATTTTCAAAATTAAAGTCTTAATTCACAATTTTTCCATGATTTCGAAGGTTATCATTTGATCTTTGAAATTAATTTAATGAACTAAATCAAACCTTTTTAAGTCAATTATTTTTTAAATTAGGATTTCATCCAGTTGTCTTCCGAAGTTATTTTTCAAATAAGAGTTTTGTCCAGTTGTTTCCCAAAATTATTTTTAAAATTAGGGTTTCATTCAGTTATCTCCCAAAGTTATTTTTCAAATTAGGGTATCATCTAGTTGTCTCCCAAGGTTATTTTTTCAAATTAGGGTTTTATCCAGTTGTCTGCAAAAATTATTTTTCAAATTAGGGTTTCATCCAGTTGTCTCCTAAAGTTATTTTTCAAATAAGGGTTTCATCTAGTTGTCTCCCAAAATTATTTTCTATATTATGGTTTCATCCAGTTGTCTTTCAAAATTATTTTTTAAATTAGGGTTTCATCGAGTTGTCTACCGAAACTACTTTTCAAATTAGGGTTTCATCCAAATCCATTTTCTAAATTAGGTTTCATCCAGTTGGTCTTAAAGTTACTTTTTTAAATTAGGTTTCATCGAGTTGGTCCTAAGGTCCATTTTTCTAAATTAGATTCCATCCAGTTGGTCTTAAGGTTTTCTTTTTTAAATTAGGTTTCATCTAGTTGGTCATAGAATTAAGTCCCTAAACTTAAATCAATGTAGACTTTGGCTCACCTATCTTAGACTAAAGCATTTTTGAGTCCCAAAACAACTATCTCATGGTGATTAGAACTGCATAGGCTTTAATTTCAATTTAAATGGATATGCAGGCTTACTTGAAATTTTGCTCCAAGTATCAAGTGCACTCCCTAAAGTAACTCTTCCCCTTAATATTAAGCCGTTGGTTGTTAATTAAAAACTGTCTTTTGAGGAAAACTAAGTAACCTGAAGTTTCTCATAGCTAGGATACACCTAAAAAGCGAATTAAGATATGCAATTTTTAACCTCAAATCAGCAACAATAATTGAGGAATGTATACCCGTCCTAGAATCCATAATGCTAAAGTTAGGATCCCCTAATTTTTGGTTTTGTAGTTTAATCTTTAATTTTTATCTTTTATTATCTTATTAATAATAGATGCATGATTCGTATTTAATTGTCATATCATGAAAATTCATTTTGTGAGTTCTTATTTAATCCTAGGCCAACCTATTTTAACTTAAAAGCCCAAACCTAGCCCTCGAATCCATGCTTTGGTTCAAGGCTAGTGATTTTTATCCTTGAGATAATATCAAAGTCAAATTAGGGTTTTCTTAAATTTTTCCTTTTCTAAAATATATTTGAGTGGCGACTCATTTTCAAAATCATTCTGCTATTAATTCGAGCATAACTAACAAAAGTAGAGCAACCTCAACACTTTTTTTTATGAAATTTAGCCTAATTTTCTAATATTCTAGTTTTGCATCCTTTGCAAGCTAAGCCTATATAGGTTCACTCTAGTTGGGGCCTCATAACTTGGTAACTGCACTAGAGACTACTAATTTTTTAAAAGAAAAATCATTTTAAGTAGGCTAATGGACTTAAATTTTTCAAAGTAAAACTAGTTTGGTTTCATTAAATTTGGAATTTTTATACATCACTGTTGTCCCAAGATGGCAACCAAGAGGGGGGAGGGTGAATTGGTTTTCTTGAAAAATAATGGCAAATTAAAAACTCAATAAACAAGAAATGTAGAAGAGAGAAATGGTTGAGTAGTGAGTAGAAGAAAGAACACACAAGATTTATAGTGGTTCGGATTTTCTCCAATCCTACATCCACTTCCTTAACAACTTGTTAAGCTTCCATTAACTTTGAAGTTTTACAAGCTAACTTCCATCTTTGGTGTTTTTACAAGCTCACACCTAACTTGACAAGTGTTTTACTAAGGCCAACACTCAAACCACTTACAAGAGTTATACCAGGCTCACTCTCACAACCTTGACAAAAATTTTTTCCAGGCTCACTCTCACAGCCTAAGTGTTTCTAAGCTCACACTCAAACTTTTACAATGGTGTTTTTAATGCTTACACCTAACATTCATTACAATTCAAATGTTAATTATAGTAAGAAAATATGTTGCTTGGCTATCAAAAAAAATCTTCTGTTCTCTTTTTTTTTAACAGAATAATAATGTATTTATAGCCAATATGATCTAACTAGCCGTTATAGATAGTGAGAAATAAGTCTTTGTAGTTTAGACCTATTTTAACAGACTGTTTGAAGCAGTTAGCAGTCATCCTTGATACTAGGACGGTCGCGCAAATGTCATACGTGGTAGCCCTTGGATAAGGGATGGTCGCTGCATTCAAATTTGCTTAAACGGTCGAATTTAAGTGCTTTGCTGCTGGAATCTTGCCCATGCTGTGGTTGTCGGGATGGTCGCGCATAAGCTAGGTACGGTCGCCCTTTTTGAATGCTGAAGTGGGTTTATAACAGTCATCACACGTGGCATTCTTTAACTGGGCAAAATAAGATTTTGCCTAAGTATAAATTTTGCGGTCGCCCTAGGTGCCAGTTCGCGGTTGAATTGAGAGACTCGCATCGAACTTCTGGAAGCGAACACTACTATTAGTTTGAGTAGTTTTCTCGCGATATCAGTAAGCGAGACCGTATTCTTCACCGTTCTTGTCACTGCGAACCTTACTGGAATTTGGATGATTTGGATTTCTCCTTTTGCGGTCGTCCTTTTTTGTTGGACAGTCGCTCATGTTGATGTACGGTCTCGACTGAGGTCGAGTTTTTGACCTCAAACCCTACTGTGATAGGGTTTCATCCTTCAATTCAATGAGGCGGTAGTCTCCATGGTTTGTGTGACCGCTAAATGTGCCCTGTTTAATTTATTTGAAACAACCTAATCCTGCAACAAGGTTCTTTAAACACATGTTAAATAAGTCATTAAATTTGAGCTGTCAAGGATCAAAATTGAGATCATTTGGCTAACAATCTCCTCTATTTTGACTTTGACAATCAAATGGAATGATGATATAAATTGAGAGAAATGTAAATTAAATTGGCTAACAATTTGATACCAATATGAGCAATCTCTCCTAATTTAAACTTCTCATGTATTGAGGGTTACTATAAAGCTCCCCCTAAACATATGCATGTGTCATGTTTATTTTGGAGTGTATAATGATATAACTTGGCACATTAGTAAAATGACATTCCCATTTGTAATTTCAATTGTATATCTCTCTCCCTTTGTAAATATCTCTCTCTTTTTGTATAAGAACTTACATATTCTCTCCCCCTTTGTCATAGGCAAAATGCAAAATGTAAGAGAAATATTAAAGACAATGGTAAGATAATGAACATAAACATAATAAACATAATGTTATTTGAAAGAGAGCAGTACAAAGACAATGTAACAGAGAAAAAAAAAACAAAAACAACAAAACAAAAACAAAAAATAAACTAATCAGAATCTTCATCCTCATCTAGCTCTTCTTCTTCTAAAGGAGCTTTTTTCTTATCAAGAGGGACATTGCTTGGAGAGCTAGTGCTGATGGATTCTTATAGTTTTAAGCAAAGTGACCAATGTTGATGCCTTGAGATGTTTAAGAAATTTTTGTTAATAAGCAATCTTTTAATCATTCATGGAAGTTCCATCAATCATACCTAAATTATGCTTAATGAAGTTAAGCCTATCTTCATTCAAGGGTTTTGTAAAGATATTAGCAAGTTAATTATATGTATATATAAACTCTAAAATAATATTTTGGTTTTGTACATTATCTCTCAAAAAATGATGTCTAATGTCTATATGTTTAGATCTAGAGTGTTGGATAGGATTTTTAGACAAGTTGATGGCACTAGTGTTATCGCATTTAATGGAAATGTTATTAAACACTTTACCATAGTCAAGCAATTGTTGCTTCATCCATAACACTTGTGTGCAACATATTCGGCTTCCACCATAGATAAGGCTATTGATACTTATTTCTTACTATGCCAAGAAACTAGACAATTGCCAAGAAAGTGACATGCTCCTGTTGTGCTTTTTCTATCCAAGATACTACCAGCTAAATCCGCATCCGAAAAACCTAAGATATGAAATGATGTGTTTCTAGGATACCAAAGACCTAAATACAATGTACCATTTAAGTATTTCAAAATTCTCTTAGTAGCATTCAAGTGTGATTCTTTAGGACAAATTTGAAATCTAGCACAAAGACATACACTATACATTATATCAGGTCTAGAAGCGGTTAAGTAAAGTATTGATTCGATAATACCTCGATATTTCTTTTTATCTACTGCTTTACCATTTTCATCTTTACCCAATTTCTAGGATGTGCTCATAGGAGTCTTGCTAGTCTTGCAGCCATCCATTCCAAATTTCTTGATGAGTTCCTTTGTATATTTGGATTGGTTAATGAAGATTCCATCTTTGCATTGTTTGATTTGCAGTCCAAGGAAGAACTTAAGTTCACCCATCATGCTCATTTCAAATTCCCTAGTCATATAACAAGCAAATTCTTTACACAAGGTTTCATTAGTAGCTCCAAATATTATGTCATCCACATAAATTTGTACAATTAAAATGTTATGTTTGTCCTTTTTAACAAAAAGAGTTGTGTCCACTTTTCCTTTTGAAAAACCATTTTCAAGTAAATATGCACTAAGTCTATCATACCATGCTCTTGGTGCTTGTTTCAATCCATATAAAGCTTTGGTGAGTTTGAAAACATGATTTGGAAAATTGTAGTTTTCAAAAACAGGAGGTTGTTCTATATAAACTTCTTCGTTTATAAATTCATTTAGAAATGCACTTTTAACATCCATTTGAAAGAGTTTAAAATTCATGTGATATGCAAAAGCAAGTAAAATTCTAATAGCTTCTAATCTAGCTACAGGGGCAAATGTTTCATCATAGTCAATGCCTTCTTCTTGATTATAGCCTTTGGCTACCAATCTTGCTTTATTCCTAGTAATGTGACCATTTTCATCAAGCTTATTTCTATAGACCCATTTGCATTCTATGATTGAATGATCTTTAGGTCTAGAAGTGAGTTCTCATACATTATTTCTTTCAAATTAATTAAGTTCATCTTGCATTGCAATCATCCAACTTTCATCATTTAGAGCCTCCTCAATGGTCTTTGGCTCAATTTGAGAAACAAAAGCAAAATTAACATCTATATGATTAATTTTAGATCTAGTAATTACTCTCTTAGATGTTTCACCAATGATGAGTTCCTTTGGATGATCTTTCTTATATTGACAATCTTAGGTAGATCTTGAGTCTTTTTTTTAAGCTCATTCTGATTGATCCTTGGAGCATCAATAGTTTCTTGAGGTTGAAGAGTACCTGCAAGGTAATTAGAAGTACTACCTTTCCTTTGATCAAGTTTAGATGATTCATCAAATACAACATGCATTGATTCTTCAACAACTAGAGTTTTCTTATTAAATACTCTTTATGCTTTGCTAGATAAAGAGTATCCTATGAATATACCTTCATCCAATTTGGATGAAAATTTCCAAGATTTTCCTTGGTGTTCAATATAAAGCATTTGTATCCAAATATTCTAAAATATGCAATTCTGGGAATTCTTCCATTCCATAGCTCAAAGAAGTTTTATTAATTAAAGGCCTTTTGTAAACACGATTTGCAATATAACAAGCGGCATTAACGGCTTCTGTCCAAAAATAAGATGGTAATTCATATTCATTGAGCATTATTCTAGCCATTTCAACCAAGGTTCTATTTTTCCTTTCAACCACACCATTTTGTTGTGGAGTTTTAGGAGTAGAAAAATTATATGAAATGCCAAGTTCATTACAAAAAATTTCAAAATTTTCATTTTCAAATTCTTTGCCATGATCACTTATGATAGATGTGATCACATATCCTTTTTTATTTTGAACTCTTTTTGCAAACGTTTTGAAGTAATTAAAAGCTTCATTCTTTTGAGCTAAGAAATTAACCCATGTGAATCTAGAGTAGTCATCAACAAGAACAAATGCATATGACTTGCCACCTAGACTTGCAACTCTGTTTGGTCCAAACAAAACTAAATGAATGAGTTCTAAAGGTCTAGAGGTACTTACAACATTCTTTGATTTAAATGAGCTCTTATGTTGCTTACCAAGTTGACAAGGTTCACAAGTTCTATCTTTGTCATATTTTATTTTAGGGAGACCATCAACTTGGTTTTCATCACAAATGCATTTTAATTGATCCATACTTGCATGTCCTAGTCTTCTATACTATAACCAAGCATCATTATTAGTATAGATTAAACATTTAAATGCATAATTGGAATGTATGTCAATTTTATAAGTGTTATTTATCCTAGTTCCTTTAAATACAATAACACCACTTGAATTAGTGATCTTGCATCCTTTAGAATCAAAATTTACAATGTATTTTCTATCACATAATTGACTAACACTTAGCAAATTATGTTTCAAACCATCAACAAGCCATACATCTTCTATCAAGTCTTTACCAAGTATTCCAATGGAGCCAACACCAATAATTTTACCTTTAGCATCATTTCTAAAAGTTACATTACCTCCAAGTTTGTATGTAATTCTTATAAAGAGCTTTGCATTCCCGGTCATATGCCTTGAGTACCCACTATCCACAAGCCATGTGCTTTCGTTGATAGTAGATTTTAGGCATACCTACAATGCAATAGTAGTTATCTTTTCTTAGGTACCCAAATGAAGTTGGGACCTTGATGGTTAGTAATAGAGGCATCTTCTAACTTGAGATGAGCCTTTCTAATATGACAAAAAATACTTTTATGTCCAAATTTCATGCAATATGTACATTGCCACAATGCTTTATATTTTTGCACTTTCCTATTCATATTCCGTGTATTATACATACAACTACAAGTATGTGATTGCTTTTGTGCATGTTTAGTGTATATAAATGCATGATTACTCTTTGAGAACTTAGTTTTATTTCCTAGTGAGCCATGAGTGGCCTTTTTGGAATTCTTAAACTTGGTGTGAGCATCTTTGTTCTTTACAACATCAGTATTAGAGATTCTAGTTGTAGAAGCTTTTATAAATGTTGGTGTGCTAGGTGCAATGTTGGTTGAGCCATTGAATCCTAATCCATATTTTAAGGAAGGTGATCTTTGGTTACCAATTAATGTGTCTAAGGCTTCTTTTCCTTTATGAAATCTTGAAATTGAATCTTTTAGTTCTTTTAGTTCATGCTTTAGAATTTCATTCTCTTTGATAACTTTTTCTAAATCATGTGAGTTTTTATTTAACTCTTTTATTGAATTCATCAAGTGTTCATTTGAGATTTTCAATTCTAGGGTAGAGTTCTTTAAGCATATAAAATCCTTTTCTAACTTAGAACTCTTTTCCTTATAGAGCATCATCTTAGAAAAATATTTTTCTATTTTAAAGTTCATGTGCTCAATCAAATCACTATCACCTAGGTCATCAATATCAACATGTGCTATTAGATTCAAGGATTGAGTACTTACCTCATTGGAGTCATCTTCAATAGCCATGAGACATAGGTTTACAATTCCTTCTTCTTCGTCTTCTTCCTCTTCACTTGAAGAAGAGTCATCCCATGTGGCTTTGAGAGACTTTTTCTTTTCTTTATCCCATTTCCTTTTGTTCTTTACTTTGATGCAATCCGATTTGATGTGACCAGATTTTCCATATTCATAGCACTTTACCACATTTTTCTTTTCTTTATCTTTGAAGGAGGATTTAGGAAGTGTACCTTTGTTAGCTTGTAATCTTTTCTTTCTTTTCCATTCACTTATTCTTTTTTAGAACATTGCCATTTCATCTTCATCATCAGTACCTTCGTTGCTTGAGCTCTCAACTTCTTTGATTGCTTTGAGAGTAATTGGTTTTCTCTTTTCTTTCTCACCTTGATCTTTTTCTTTTCACTGTGTAGCTCAAATGTGAGTAGTTTTCCCACAAGCTCATTGGTTCTCAATGTGCTAAGATCATGAGCTTCTTCAATGGATGATACTTTTTATTCAAAGTTCTTTCTAACTCTTAGGGCTCTCAAGATTTTGCTGTTTACATCACCTTGATCATATATTTTCCCATACTTCTTTAGCTCATTGACAATAGCAAGCAAACAATTTGTCATGTCGGTGACATTTTCATTTGGTTTCATCTTGAATAGCTCATACTCATGAGCATGCATTTGTTTCTTGGTGAATCTCACTTGAGTTGTACCTTCATGATAGTTTTCAAGTGTCTTCCAAATACAATGTGCACAAGTTAAGTGTTGAACTCTTCCACCTTCTTCTATTGAGATGGAGTTCATCAAGATAAAAGCGGCTCTATTGTTCTTGAATCGATTTTTAACATTGACAGTTGACCATTGTGCTTTGGGAAGAGGAACTTGAACACCATCAACTTCATAAGTAGGAGGTTTCCACTCACTTTCCATAAATCCCATAGCTTAATCCCTTCACTATCTAAAAACAAATACATTTTGTGTTTCCAATAGGAATAATCCATTCCATCAAAATAGGGTCTAAGGATAGTGTTAAGATTTTCATGAGAGGTTGAATTTGATGAAGAAGAAGTTGCCATAGTGGATCAAATTTCACAATTAAGTTTAAGAAATATCTAGATTTGATACCAATTATTGTCCCAAGATGGCAACCAAGAGGGGGGGGGGTGAATTGGTTTTCTTGAGAAATGATGGCAAATTAAAAACTCAATAAACAAGAAATGTAGAAGAGAGAAATGGTTGAGTAGTGAGTAGAATAAAGAACACACAAGATTTATAGTGGTTCGGATTTTCTCCAATCCTACATCCACTTCCTTAACAATTTGTTAAGGTTCCACTAACTTTGAAGTTTTACAAGCTAACTTCCAACTTTGGTGTTTTTACAAGTTCACACCTAACTTGACAAGTGTTTTACTAAGGCTAACACTCAAACCACTTATAAGAGTTTTACCAGGCTCACTCTCACAACCTTTATAAGAGTTTTTCCCAGGCTCACTCTCACAACCTAAGTGTTTCTAAGCTCACACTCAAACTTTTACAATGGTGTTTTTAAAGCTTACACCTAACATTCATTACAATTCAAATGTTAATTGTAGTAAGAAAATATGTTGCTTGGCTATCAAAAAAAAATCTTCTGTTCTCTTTTTTTTTAACAGAATAATAATGTATTTATAGTCAATATGGTCTAACTAGCCGTTATAGATAGTGAGAAATAAGTCTTGGTAGTTCAAACATATTTTAACAGACTGTTCGAAGCAGTTAGCGGTCGTCCTTGATACTAGGACGGTCGCGCAAATGTCATACACGGTCGCCCTTGGATAAGGGACAGTCGCTACATTCAAATTTGCTTCAATGATCGAATTTAAGTGCTCTGCTGCTGAAATCTTACCCATGCTGTGGTTGTCGGGATGGTCGCGCATAAGCTAGGTGCGGTCGCCCTTTTTGAATGCTAAAGTGGGTTTATAACGGTCATCACACGTGGCATTCTTTAACTGGGAAAAATAAGATTCTGCTTAAGTATGAATTTCGCAGTCGCCCTAGGTGCCAGTTCGCGGTCGAATTGAGAGACTCACATCGAACTTTTGGAGGCACCTGAGGACGCGAACACTACTGTCAGTTTGAGTAGTTTTCTCTTGAATCAGCAGAGCGATCGCGGAGTCTGAAGGGCGATCGCGATATCAGTAAGCGAGACTGTATTCTTCACCGTTCTTGTCACCACGAACCTTACTGGAATTTGGATAATTTGGATTTCTCCTTTTGCGGTAGTCCTTTTTTGTTGGATGGTCGCTCATGTTGATGTGCGTTCGCGACTGAGGTCGAGTTTTTGACCGCGAACCCTACTGTGATATGGCTTCATCCTTCAATTCAATGGGGCGGTCGTCTCTATGGTTTGTGCGACCGCTAAATGTGCCCTGTTTAATTTATTTGAAACAACCTAATCCTACAACAAGGTTCTTTAAACACATGTTAAATAAGTCATTCAGTTTGAGTTGTCAAGGATCAAAATTGAGTTCATTTGGCTAACAATCACTTTTGCATTTACTCTTAGATTATTTAGGACTAAACATCATGATAACAAGTAGCATCTACCTGGTAACATTCCTTAGGTATGTTGGGGGATAACGAAAGTAATTTGACCCGTGATGAATCCTCAAATTCTTTTTGGGGTGTAATGACTATGTACATATTGTTGGACCTACATCGGATTCCTTATTTATTATCTAATTAGGTATAACATTGCTTTAGTGAGACAGGACCCTTTTGACTAGGCCACCCTTAATCTTTTAATGTAATGACCCTAAACCCATCCTTTGGTTGTATGAACAATAATAATTAAACCCTCTTGTATATAGTTCATGAAGCCTTTTTCTCATGCATCCATGTACACTACATTTAAACCCTAAAAGACTTGTACAAACACATAACTTAGGGTATTCTACCTTGTACAAATTTTCCTTTAAAGAAAACACTCATGCACTCATGGATCCCTCATTCACTCACCTTTTGACCAACTTCTTTTACAAGTCAAGCCCCATTATCTCCAACTTGTATATGGTCCAAATACTCACAGTCCCTACCTTTTTTCTTCTAGGAACCATGGTATGACCATTAAAGATGACCCTATCATCGCTTCATTTGATCCTATAAGGATATCCCTTAACACTTTTCTCCAAAATTTAGCCACTCGTCTAGATGATCAGGGTCAATCTATTTTAGGGGAAGTCCATTCCATGATAGATCATTCCATTTATTATGCCCTATACCTACTTACATTGAGTCTTGTTGTACCTGCTTACATTGAGTCTTTCTCTTTCCTCTTCTTTCTAAAAACCCTTGTGTTTTATTGTGTGATTTGTGAATCAATTCTACTCGCAAGTACATGGGTCGTACAAGTAGTATTTATTTATAGATATCGTTCCCACAGAGAATGAGTTAATTAACTAATTAAAATTCAAATCGACTATTATTTGAAAGTAAATAATTAATTTGATATTTTATAAATTATCTAACAATTTCTAAGTTTAAAATTAAAAATTAAATCCAAATTTAAAATTAAATTAATATATTTATCTGTCTAATTCAACTTTCAAATTAAAATTCAAATAATTAAATTCAAATAATAGAGATAAACAAGTAGGATTAGGTTTCATTAGAATTATTTCAAATGGGTACAAACAACTTTTTAAACTATTTCAAACCTCTCTTGAATCAAAGTTACCAATTCCTTAAATTTTAATCCTCCTCTTTCTCAAGCAAGAAAATTAATGATTGAATTAATTTATAAATTCTATTTTCATCAACTAAAAATTAAGACAATCTATAAAGCTCAAAGGAACTAATTGGTCTTAAGATTTTTCTTTTATCTCTAAATAAAATTTTCCTAAGTTGTTGATTTCTTAATCTCTCCATACCTAACTTTCACTCAACATATGATTTCAACTAAATATGCAATTAGTGGCCAATAAATCACAAGCATCAAGATTAAAAAATCAACTTAGGAGATTTCAATTTCAAGAAATAAATAGCCATCAAATTACTTAACACCCATTATCTAAAATCCTAAATCCACCTAATCTCACTTAGGAGATTAGTTGCTCATAACTAAATTAAACATAAAAACCATATAAACTAAGAAACTAAACACAGAATTCATAATTCTAACATTCAAAACAAGAAAAGAACAAAGTATTAAATAAATTGTAAACTTGAAAATATAAACTAAATAGAGAGTTCAAACTAGACGGATGAAGAATTTTATAGAGACAATGAAGTCCTCCTTAAGCCTGATCTTCTTCTTCCTTTGATCTCCAATTGTGAAAAACTAATCTATTCTAGAAAAATATGAAGAAAATGTAGTTAAAACTCCAGAATGGCTGCCCTCTTCCTTACTGTTCACGTCCCATAAGTTGTATCCAAAATCAACTCCTTTAAATTAGACTCCTACTCCCCTTCAAATTTTGCTTAAAATTCAAATTCAAACTTCAAACCCAATTTTCTATCAGATAGCGACATTATCTCCCTCTGATGTCTTCATCAAAGTTGTAGTCCCAAAAGATTAGATGATTTTATGCTTTTGAATTATCTCATTTAGACTTCAGGCTGCCAAGCTATGGCCTAGTTACTCTTAGTAGCTTGAACTGAATTCTGCTTCTAAAATTTGTCCTCTTTCAACTTCATGAAGATAACTTTTCCAATCTTACACTTTATGACTACCAAAAGTTTACTTGAAACTCTGAAGGTCTAATTCTACCTAAAATTTCAATTTTCACAAACATGTAAGAAATCAATTTAAACTAATCTTAATTCAAGAATAATAAAATAAAAATACATAAATAAGCTTAAAATAGATTAATTCAAATCAATTTCATGCCAAATCTAATAGAAAATATAAGGTCACTATGCACTTATCAAATTCTCCCACACTTGAACTTTTGCTTGTTCTTAAGCAAATTAACATCATTAAATCAAATTATAACAATTAATCAAACACAATCAATCAAAGAAAAATAATAATCACTTATTTTTAACGTAAAATATTAAACTTCAAAGAATCATAACCTCAATTAACTTTACAAACTAAGTGCACTTATATATTATTGTGATTAACAAAGACTTTTATAACAAACCATAGTTATAAGAAATTCACTATAACTCTTTAATCCAATAATATAGTAAGCATCACTGAATAGCAAATTTTTCATAACTATTTGGGATCAATAATAATTATAAATCTATCATCATTATTATATATATTTAATGGGTGCATTTTATGCTCCATCCCATAATTGTTGTTATTATTTTTCTCCATTTTTTCTTTTTTATATATATATGTATGGTGGATGCATTTTATGCTCCATTCCACCTTAATTATCTAAAACGAGTGCGTTTGATGCTCCATCTCGCAAAACTTTTAATATAATAACTATATTCATTAAGCATAATTCTTATATCATATCTCATATAATTAAGCAATTTACTTCCTAAGTGATACATACTAATTCAAAAATCTATTATATTACAACATACTAAAAAAAACTATGATAAAAATAATCTTACTTATTCTTTAAAAGTAAGTGCTCTTAATTTGCAAAATTTCTCAAGATCACAACCTCATCTATACCATGTGTTAATTTAAGAATAACCAAAAATTATTTTAATCTAGCTAAAAGAATTAAATTATCAAGTTGAAATCTAAAATAATAATAATTAACTCTCTCAAAAACAAGTAAAGAACAAGTAGATATCAAAAACCAAATAGATTGCAAAGTTAGAGTAGAACAAGTTCTATTATTTATTAAAACTGAAATTGAAATCTACTACAATTAAAAAGACATAAAGTTAAATAAGAAATAAAACAAAAGACAACCTAAAATGAAATATTATTTAAATCAAACTAAGCATAATAAGAGTTATTTATTAACTTCTAAGTATCACTATCTTCTTTCTTAATAGTTTCTTCAATGAACTAAACTTTTATAGGGATCTTGGAAGGCCTTCCTCTCTTTTTTTGCCCAATTTAGAAGGCCTACCTCTCTTCCTCTTTGTTGGTGATGGCTTAGGTTCATCATCTTCACTTGAGTTATCATCTAAAACTATTAAATCTAATTGGGATCCTACTTTCTCCTATGCTTTCTCTAATTTTTCCCTCTCCACAATCTCATTGAGATCCATAGTGCATTTATAAGGATCAAGATAAGCACGTCTAAAAGCATAGAAGGCAGTAAGTTGCTTAGACATTTCTACGTGTAATATCCCAAATGATACCCTAAAATTTTGGAAATGCTTATTGTTGAAATTGGATTAAATGATTTAAAGTGTATATATGATTTAGTGGAAAGAAATGAAAAGGGAAGTGAGTATATGTTGTATATATGAAGATATATACAACATATACAAGTCAACAAGTTGATTTGGTCAAATGAGATAATTAATTATTTAAAATAGAAATTAAGTGATGGTGGAAGATGATATTTATATTATTATATATTAATTGCTTGGTGGAAATTAAAAGAGAGTTTTTGTGTGGTTTAAGAGGTTTGTGAGTGGTTTGACTTTTATCATCTTCTTCTTTCTTCTCTTGGTTAGCCGGCCATCACCATTGTCAAAAGGAAAAAGAGGTTTTGTTGATTCCTAACTCAAGCAATTGAAGGATTTCAAGAGATCAAGTTGGAGTTTTAAGGATTTTCTTCACTTTTGGTAAGTTTCCAACTTGTTTCTTTGATTTCTTTTGAGTTTATGTATTTGAGTTTGGTGAATGGTTGTTGTAGTTGTGTGTATGGTTGATTTTGGTGTATTTAAAGTTGTTTTGTTTAATTAACTTTGATTTTGGGGTTGGATTGAAGAGAAAAAGGGTTAAGCTTGGTGAAGAAAACAAGAGTTATGGATTGTGTATGTGTTGAGTTGTAAAATATGGTTGTGTTTGTGTTTTGATGCATGTAATTGAGTTGTTTTGATGTTATGCAAGTTTATTATGGTATATTGATGGTTTTGGTTAAGTTTGTTTGGAGTGGAAAAGGGTAAAAGAAAGATGTTTTTTTGATGTGGTGTTTTTGGTGTCGATTTCAGTTTTTGACTAGATACGCCCAGTAACACGGCCATGTCTTTAGGCATATCGTTGGTTCTGTTTTCAGTATAGGTGACACGAGCAGTGACATGCCCATATCACTGAACGTGTCACAGCTTCTGTATTGGAGTAGTATTGACATGTCCAGTGACACGCCCATGTCACTAAGCGTGTCATAGCTACTGTGTTGTTAGATAATTGACACGTACAGTGACACGCCCATGTCACTGAGCGTGTCAAAGATTTTATGTTGTGGGTTTAGGGCACGATCAGGGACACACCCGTGTTGTTGAGCATGTCATGTGTAAAGTTTGCCCTAGATAGTTCTTATTCTAATTTTCTTATGAGTATCAATAAGTGAGTATGTGTAATCATCTTTGGATTAGGTTTTGAAGAGATTTGAGTTGCCCCAATCCAAGTGTTGAAGATATCTTGGAAGAGGAGGTTGTTTGATTGGTATTTGTTGCTCTTAGAGGTAAGTACAAACCTTACATGATTACATACATTTACATGACTTTGAGACTTAACACATTTGATTGGAAAATGTGTTAAATTACCTATCGTATTGTTGGTGTATGAGAATGGTGCTATGTTTTGCATTATCTAAAATATTTGTTGAGATTTTAAAATGTATGATTAATGTAATTGGTTATGTATACTCTAATGATGATATGTGAAGCCATTGTTGATGACTATAATGATATAAATGAAATATTTGGGGCATTGTGCCTAGATGATCATGAGAAAATGAGAATGGATTTGATAATGAAATTATGAAAGAATTGTGTGCCTAGTATGTTATTCAATTTTCAGAGTTTTGTTGTTGGTGGCATGCCTAAAAGTAACAATTCCTTGAAGCTAGGTTGGGCATGGTCCTTGAAGCCAGGTTGGGTTGATGCTGAGCTCCCCTTGAAGCTTGGTTGGGCCTAGTCCTTGAAGCCTAGTTGGGATGTTACTTATCAGGTAAACCTCATTGTGATAATGATTCACCTTCAGCCTTGATAAATGTGATTATTGGACCAAAATAGTAACCCTGGAATTTGAATGGCATATTAGTTTCTTTTGAGCCCATGCTTGTCTTTGCTTTAATGTGAATTATGAATAATGGAATAATTGAACAATATAATGAGATTTAATATTATGAATTATGATATCCTTGTCTATTACTTCTAATTCTTGAAAGTGAGACATTGTCATTACACTTGAATCATATAGTTATCAATGTTTGTATCACTAAGCCTTTGGCTTAGCGCGATTGTGATTTATCGCGCAGGTGACAGGGTAGATCCGGTTAAGCCAGAGAATTCAGCTAAACCGAGTCGAGTCTAGGCTTGTGATCCCTTGTGAAGTGTTGATTTTTGGACTTCAAGATCAGAGACGAACTGCCAGCATGTATAAACTCTATATTTTGTAAATATTGATTTTGATGTATACATATGTATATTCCATTGCATTTTCCGCTGCTTATTAAACTAATGTTTTGGATAAACTTTTTGGGTAATAAAGATACATGTATATGTATTTTAACATGGGATGTTTCATCTATTACTTTCTATAATATAAGTTAAATGTTTTAGATTTTATTTAGATTGACTTATGATGATTATATTTTAAAGTTAAAGATTGGTTTGTTTAAAATGAACTGTGACATTCTTATATCCTCTATACGTATATCACCTATAGTGTGTATATGTGGTGTATGTATATTGGGTGTAGGGGTGTTACAATTGTTTTGGTATCAGAGCCTAGGTTTGAGGTTCTCAACCTAGGTGAATTGTAAGAAAAATGAAATTTAGATTTCAAAATATGATTTTTAAATAAGATACATGCATTGGCACTGGCAGTTTCTGATCTTTGATGAGGTAATCTTCTGCTATGTTTATAGATATAGATAGTGATGGCGTCTCAGTCACGTAGTCTATAGAAGGTAGTGCTGAGAGTGTAGCTCCTGATAAGGGCAGAGATGGAGTTAAGGTTGAGAGAGCTGGAGATGCATCTACTCCTGTGCCAAAGAGATCAACTGCTGATAAGGTTTCGTTGGTTTGGTTACGGCATATGGTAGAGTTATTGAGGCAGGCTCCAGTGCAGCAGCCGCAACCGCAACTACAGCCACAAGTACCGGTGAGACAGTATGATAAATTGAGGAAGTTCGGAGCTGAGGACTTCTTTAGTACTACAGATCCTGCAGTAGCTGAGTAGTGGTTAGATAGAGTTCAGAGGGTATTCATCCAGCTGCAAGCTACTCCTGAAGAAAAATTTGATTATACTAGATCACTTCTGCAAAGTGATGCATATGATTGGTGGAAGACAGTTCCACATGCGATGGATGATCCACTAACCTTGACTCATGGTGATTTTCTACGGGAGTTTGAGCAGAAGTATACTCCGAGGGAGTATAAAGATGCAAAGAAGATGGAGTTTCTAAATCTAAGGCAGGATAACTGAATAGTGACAGAGTATGAGATTGAGTTTATCCAGTTGAGTTATTATGCCGGTGGAATTTTTTCAGATGAGATAGACCGGTGCAGGAGATTTGAGGAGGGGTTGAGACCCTCTATTATGTGTATTATCGCTGGTTCCCGATATCAAGATTTTTCTCAATTAGTTGCAGCTGCCAGGAGTGTTGAGAGAGCACAGGGTATTGCAGCAGCTGCTACTGAGGAGGAGACTAGAGTTAGGAGACCCCAGTTTGAGGCAGGGTCTTCATCTATGAAGAGAGGTAGAGGAAGCTATATTTCAAGGGTCAGTAGGAGCCAGAGGCAGTCTGGTAGTCAGTTCAGTATTAGAGGCAGAGACTGAGACCTACAGTTTCTGTAGCTAGTGCTCCGACTCTAGTGGTTCATAGGTCTACTCCACCTATATAGGTCTATTGTGGTAGGGCATATGGGGGTGCTTGCTGGAAGACGGGTGGACCAGGAGTGTGTTTTAGATGTGAGTCACCAGATCATTTCATCAAAGATTGCCCTCAACTACCAGAGGATAGACATACTGATACTGCAGCTTCTCGACCCAGTGTTAGAGGAGGTCAAGGGGGCAGAGATTTTAGTAAAGGTGGTCGACCTGAGATTAGTTAGAGAGGAGGCTTTACAACCTGAGGTAGTAGACTAGATGAGGCAAGGCCATCACAGCGAGTGTATGTGATGCAGAGGTAGCCGAATGCTTCAGTCATCATTGCGGGTACATTTTCTTTATTTGGCATTTCAGTTCTTGCTCTTATTGATCCAGGATCTACTCATTCATACATAAGTGCACCATCTTGCCTGTGAATGAATTGCATTCAGAGTCCCTAGGATTTGATGTCTTAGTGACAAATCATTTAGGGCATAGTGTGGTAGTTAGCTCGTGATAGTTCAGTTGTGGTACAGGATGAGGAGTTCTTGGGTGATTTGATTGAAATGCCTTTTAAGGAGTTTGATCTAATTTTAGGCATAGATTGGTTATCCAAGAATGGGGCTGTGGTAGACTGTCAAAATAAGTGTGTTACCCTGAGAATCGGTGATGGTAGGAGTGTTATGGTATCTAGTGAGTAGAGACAACTTGCATCCATACTTGTTTCAGCTATTGCAGCTAGGAGGTTGATTCAGAAGGGATGTGATGCTTATCTTGCTCATGTTGTAGATACCAGAGTAGTGGGTTCTCAACTTGATAGTATACCCACAGTTGCTAAATTCCCAGAAGTTTTTCTTGAGGAGTTGCCAGGGATACCCCCTGAGAGAGAGGTTGAGTTTGGTATCGATTTGTTGCCTGGTACCACTCCCATATCTATTACTCTCTATCGAATGGCACCTACTAAGTTGAGAGAGTTGATGGTACAATTGTAGAATTTATTGTATAAAGAGTTTATTCACCCTAGTGTGTCTCTATGGGGAGCATCTGTTTTGTTTGTGAAGAAGAAGGATGGTACTTTGAGACTGTGCATTGATTATAGGCAGCTGAATAAAGTGACTATCAAGAATAGATATCCTTTACCTAGGATAGATGATCTCTTTGATCAGTTAAAAGGAGCAGCAGTTTTCTCTAAGATTGATTTGAGATCAGGGTACCATCAGTTGAGAGTCAGAGCTAAAGATGTATCTAAGACAGCTTTCCTCACAAGGTATGGGCATTATGAGTTCTTGGTGATGCCTTTTGGACTGACGAATGCACCAGCATCTTTTATGGATTTGATGAATAGGGTGTTTAGACCCTATCTAGATCAGTTTGTGGTGGTCTTTATTGATGATATCTTGGTGTATTCGCATAATAAGGAGGATCATGACAAGCACTTGTAGATTGTATTGCAGACTTTGAGAGAGAAGCAATTGTATGCTAAGCTTTCTAAATGTGAGTTTTGGCTTGATCAAGTGACTTTTCTCGGTCATGTAGTTTCAGCAGATGGTATAAGAGTTGATCCGAGTAAAGTTGAGGCCATTTTGAATTGGAGTCTACCGAAAACAATGACAGAAGTTAGGAGTTTTCTGGATTTGACAGGCTATTATCTATGGTTTGTGAAAGGTTTTTCTTTGATAGCTACTCCACTCACCAGATTACTTCGAAAGGGAGTTAGATTCATGTGTACAGAGTAATGTCAATTAAGCGTTGAGTAGTTGAAAGAGATGTTGACTCAAGCTCCTGTTCTTACTTTGCCTGTGGAAGATAAATCATATGTGATTTACAGTGATGCTTCACATAGTGGTTTAGGTTGTGTTTTGATGCAGGAGAGTAGAGTCATAGCTTATGCTTCGCGGCAGTTAAAGCCGCATGAGCTTAGTTATTCGATGCATGATTTGGAATTGGCAGCCATAGTTTTTGCTTTGAAGATTTGGCGACATTACCTTTATGGGGAGAAGTGTTTCATTTATACAGATCACAAGAGTTTGAAATACTTGGGTGTTCAGAGAGAGCTAAATCTTCGGCAGAGACGGTGGTTGGAGTTGATTAAATACTATGACTGTTTGATTGATTATCATCCTGGTAAGGCAAATATTGTTGCTGATGCCTTGAGTCGAAAGTCTTTGGCGGGTTTGATGGCTTATTCGCTCTCGTTGCTTGTTGAGTTGAGAGCGTTGCATACTAGATTTGAGTCATGTCATGATGGTGCTTTGTTAGCTCAATTGCAATTGAAACCGATATTGTTGGAGCATATTAGAGAGGCTCAGTTGGCAGATGAGAAAATTCAGAAGATTGTTTTAGATTGCCAAAAAGGAGAGAGTAGAGACTTTCAGGTGAGAAGTGATGGTAGTTTATGGTTCAAAGATAGATTGTGTGTTCCTAATGATGCAAGATTGAAAAAGATTATTTTGGAGGAAGCACATCAGTCGGCTTTTGCTATGCACTCTGAAAGTACCAAGATGTATCATGATTTGAAGCAATATTATTGGCGGTCAGGTATGAAGAGGGACATAGCGGAGTTTGTATCTAAATGTCTCACATGTCAGAGAGTGAAGGCCGAGCACCTCCAACCTTTATTAGTGCCTGAACGGAAATGGGAGCGAGTAACGATGGATTTTGTGACTGGTTTGCCATTGACTCAGAAGAAGCATGATACCATCTGGGTGATTGTTGATCGGTTGACGAAGACAGCTCATTTCCTTCTAGTCCGGATGGATTATTCTCTTGAGAAGTTGGTTGAGCTGTATATTAGTGAGATAGTGAGATTGCATGGAGTCCCAATCTCTTTGGTATTTGACCGAGATCCCCGATTCACTTTGAGATTTTAGAAAAGTTTGCATGATGCTTTGGGTCTCGGTTGCATTTTAGCACTGCTTTTTATCCTCAAACAGATGGGCAGTCAGAGAGAGTGATACAGATTTTAGAGGATATGTTGAGGAGCTGTGTCATTGATTTCTCTGGGAGTTGGGATAGATTCTTGCCATTGATTGAATTTGCCTTTAACAACAGTCATCAATTTAGTATTGGAATGGCACCTTATGAGGCATTGTATGGTAGAAGATGCAGGACACCTCTATGTTGGGATGAGGTTGGAGAAGGTAAATTGGTTGGTCCCGATTTGATTAAAGAAACGGAAGAGAAAGTGAAGATAATTCAGGATCGGTTGAAAGTAGCTTCAGACCGACAGAAATCCTATTCTGATTTAAAGAGAAGAGACATATAGTTTAATGTAAGAGATAAAGTGTTTTTGAAAGTGTTTTCTTGGAAGAGAATTTTGAGATTTGGCCGCAAAGGGAAGCTAAGTCCTCGTTTCATTGGACCTTATGAAGTACTGGATAGAGTTGGACCAGTTGCTTATCGTCTCGCTTTGCCACCTGAATTGGATCGAATTCATAATGTTTTCCATGTCTCTATGCTACAGAGGTACAGATTAGACCCATCTCACGTTCTGTCAGGTGAATCTATTGAGATGAGTCCGGATCTGACTTTTGAAGAAGAACCAGTGGCTATTTTGGCACATGAAGTGAAAGAGTTGAGAAATAAGAAAGTGCCACTTGTAAAGGTTCTTTGGAAGAATCATGCTAAGGAAGAAGCAACTTGCGAAAGTGAGCAAGTGATGCGAGACCAGTGTCCTCAGTTATTTCAGACTTAAGATCAGGTAATTTCGAGGATGAAATTTATTTGTAAAGGGGGAGAATTGTAATATCCCAAATGATACCCTAAAATTTTGGAAATGCTTTTTTTGAAATTGGATTAAATGATTTAAAGTGTATATATGATTTAGTAGAAATAAAGGAAAAGGGAAGTGTGTATATGTTGTATATATTAAGATATATACAACATATACAAGTCAACAAGTTGATTTGGTCAAATGAGATAATTAATTATTTAAAATAGAAATTAAGTGATGGTGGAAGATGATATTTATATTATTATAATATATTAATTGCTTGGTGGAAATTAAAAGAGAGTTTTTGTGTGGTTTAAGAGGTTTGTGAGTGGTTTGACTTTTATCATCTTCTTCTTTCTTCTCTTGGTTAGCCGGCCATCACCATTGTCAAAAGGAAAGAGAGGTTTTGTTGATTACTAACTCAAGCAATTGAAGGATTTCAAGAGATCAAGTTGGAGTTTTAAGGATTTTCTTCACTTTTGGTAAGTTTCCAACTTGTTTCTTTGATTTCTTTTGAGTTTATGTATTTGAGTTTGGTGGGTGGTTGTTGTAGTTGTGTGTATGGTTGATTTTGGTGTATTTGAAGTTGTTTTGTTTAATTGACTTTGATTTTGGGGTTGGATTGAAGAGAAAAAGGGTTAAGTTTGGTGAAGAAAACAAGAGTTATGGATTGTGTATGTGTTGAGGTGTAAAATATGGTTGTGTTTGTGTTTTGATGCATGTAATTGAGTTATTTTGATATTATGCAAGTTTATTATGGTATATTGATGGTTTTGGTTAAGTTTGTTTGGAGTGGAAAAGGGTAAAAGAAAGATGTTTGTTGGATGTGGTGTTTTTGGTGTCGATTTCAGTTTTTGGCCTGACATGCCCAGTAACACGGCCATGTCTTTGGGCGTATCATTGGTTCTATTTTTAGTATAGGTGATACGAGCAGTGACACGCCCATATCACTGAGCATGTCACAGCTTCTGTGTTGGAGTAGTATTGACACGTCCAGTGACACGCCGATGTCACTGAGCGTGTCATAGCTACTGTATTGTTGGAGAATTGACATGTGCAGTGATACGCCCATGTCACTGAGCGTGTCAAAGCTTCTGTGTTGTGGGTTTTGGGCACGATCAGGGACACGCCCGTGTTTTTTAGCGTGTCATGTGTAGAGTTTGCCCTAGATAGTTCTTATTCTTATTTTCTTATGAGTATCACTAAATGAGTATGTATAATCATCTTTGGATTAGATTTTGAAGAGATTTGAGTTGCCCCAATCTAAGTGTTGAAGATATCTTTGAAGAGGAGGTTGTTAGATTGGTGTTTGTTGCTCTTAGAGGTAAGTACAAACCTTACTTAATTACATACATTTACATGACTTTGAGACTTAACACATTTGGTTGGAAAATATGTTAAGTTACCTATCGTATTGTTGGTGTATGAGAATGGTGCTATGTTTTGCATTATGTGAAATATATGTTGAGATTTCAAAATGTATGATTAATGTAATTGGTTTTGTATACTCTAATGATGATATGTGAAGCTAATGTTGATGACTATAATGATATAAATGAAATATTTGGGGCATTGTGCCAAGATGATCACGAGAAAATGAGAATGGATTTGATAATGAAATTATGAAAGAATTGTGTGCCTAGTATGTTATTCAATTTTCAGAGTTTTATTGTTGGTGGCATGCCTAAAAGTAACAATTCCTTGAAGCTAGGTTGGGCTTGGTCCTTGAAGCCAGGTTGGGTTGATGCTAAGCTCCCCTTAAAGCATGGTTGGGCCTAGTCCTTGAAGCCTAGTTGGGATGTTACATATGAGGTAAACCTCATTGTGATAATGATTCGCCTTCGGGCTTGATAAATGTGATTATTGGACCAAAACAGTAACTCTGAAATTTGATTGGCATATTAGTTTCTTTTGGGCCCATGCTTGTCTTTACTTTAATGTGAATTATGAATAATGGAACAATTGAACAATATAATGAGATTTAATATTATGAATTATGATATCCTTGTATATTACTTCAAATTCTTGAAAGTGAGACATTAGCATTACACTTGAATCATATAGTTATCAATATTTGTACTACTAAGCCTTTGGCTTAGCGCGATTGTGATTTATCGCACAGGTGACAGGGTATATCCGGTTGAGCTGGAGAATTCAGCTAGACCGAGTCGAGTCTAGGCTTGTGATCAGAGACGAACTGCCAGCATGTATAAACTCTATATTTTATAAATATTGATTTTGATGTATACATATGTATATTCCACTACATTTTCTGCTGCTTATTAAACTAATGTTTTGGATAAACTTTTAGGGTAATAAAGATACATGCATATGTATTTTAACAAGGGATGTTTCATCTATTACTTTCTATAATATAAGTTAAATGTTTTAGATTTTATTTAGATTGACTTATGATGATTATATTTTAAAGTTAAAGATTGGTTTGTTTAAAATGAACTGTGACATTCGTATATCCTCTATACGTATATCACCTATAGTGTGTATATGTGGTGTACATATATTGGGTGTAGGGGTGTTATACTACAGGTGGATTCACAAAAGATTTTTTAGGATCCCAGATTTCTTCTCCATTCCAACCCCAAGTATATGATTTCCCTTTATTAATCATCTCTCTCTTCTCTAAGGCTATGCTAATAATGTATTAAAGTGATAAGAACTTAACCTTATATAGAGAAGAACTAAAGTCTAATCATCCTAAAATTATTCAACTAAAGGAATTCTAGTTAAACTCTTGTGAGCGGGGATTTTGGCCCCCACTCTCGGTGGAATAGTTCTTGCGACTTCGGCACTGTTTAGGCTCGGGACCTTAGAGAACACGGACCTAAGTTCGGAGAAAATAGAGTCGCCACCCGGACGGGTCGGGAAAAAAGAAAGAGGTGGATGACTCGATTCCTAAGGAATCCCCAACCCCCTAATGGGTTTTGAAAGTTGGGTACGTGTGGGGAAGGTGAGAAATGGCCCAGCACCCCCCACAACTCCCGGTTCATTAGAACCGGCCTCCTTTACAGGTCTTAATATTATAGAATTCTTAAGTATAACAATATTATCCATATTATATGCAACAATTGAAATAAAGCATCGTTATATTAAAATCAAAGCAATGTCTAAACAAAGCTAATAAATGAACACTCATCCAAGGATGGAAACATGTCGTTACATAATCCTTGCCTAAACTAATAGGACACCCTCCAAAAGGTAGAAACATGCCCTTTACACTAGTTTAAAATATAAAAGCTTATTTAAATTATATGATATTTAACTAATGAGGTACCCACAAAGTGGAAACATACCTCTTATAACATTTAGAAATCAAAATAAATCGATAAAGTAAATAACCATTCATCATAAATAAATTATTCATCAAAGATATTAATCAAAATATAAAATAAATATTCATTCATGATAATTTAAATAAACCAAGCATTGAACTTAAATAAATCAAAGCATATAAAATAAATCAAAGCATGTAATGAACTACACAATCAAATCTAAAAATAAATAAAGCAAGTAAAGATACAAATTAAGGCTACTGCTTCTATTTAAGATTCTTTATTTAATATATAGAGTTTTGGAATTGATTAGTTTAAGCTACTGTAAGTTTTAAGGGAATTAAAATGGATTAAGGTTTTATAATTTAAGAGATTGATAAGGTTCTTTAATTAACCAAATTAGGGTTTAAGGGGTAAAATCATGAAATTAGGGTTTGGATATTAAAACATTAGGTTTATGATTTACAGTTACTGGATTATTATTTTGGATTTACTATATTGAATTTTAATATTTAGATTTATAAGGTTTTAAAGTTTTAAAGATTAGGATATAGAAAAATAAGGGTTTAAGGTTTTAAGAGAATTAGGGTTTAAGAAAACTAGGGTTTAAGGTTAGCTAGTTTGGGGTTACTGTCTTGGTTTTGAAGTTGAATTAGGGTTTTTAGTGTTTCGGAGAATGTATTTGATTTTAGAATTTGGAAAAACAATTTATAGTTTTATGAAGCTTTATGTGATCTTTAGAAACTGTAAATTAAATTTAGGGTTTTAAGGTTTTGAAAAATTAGAAACAGATTAGGGTTTTGGTAAATTAATGAAACGATTTAAGGTTTTAAAAAGTTGGAAAGTAGATTAAGGTTTTAAGATTTTGAAGAAATAGATTAGGGTTCTTAGGTTTTAGAAGAAATAGAAACAACAATTTTAAGATTTTTGGAAATAAAGGAGACGATTTAAGGTTCTAAGCTTTAGAAAAAGTAAATTAGGGTTCTAAGGTTTTTTAAAATCAAAAGAAATAATTTAATGATTCAAGCTACTATAAAGAAAAAAGAATTTGATATTCATACCTTCGTTTGTTGGTTCCACCAAAAATTGCTTCTTGGATGAACAAGAACAAAGGCAAGATGGTTGCCTTCTTGCCTTTGATGGATTGAATTGCTTATTTGCTTCTCTCAAAAGTCCGATCGTTAATCTCCTAATTTTTCTTGATTCCTTGGTCCAAAGTTTTTCCTCTCAAAATCCTTTTTTTTCTGTGTTGTTTTTTAGTCTTATTCATAGAAAAATTCGATGATTAATTCAACTTGTTTACGGAAACTAACATTAATTAAGAAAAGGAAACCGAAACCAAATAGAATTTGGTTTCAAAAAAAATTGTGTCAGAAAAATTTCGTTGGCGAAAAAAAAACTGCTGCGGAAAAATTTAACTAGCGAAAAAGATGCTGCGAGGATTGCCGTAGAAACTTGCGGGCTGCAAGAGCGAAATTGGCCACGGGCCATTTCGTCCAACCTTTTTGACGACGAAAAATTTCATCGCCGATTTTTCCGTTGGAGATTTTTATTTTTATTTTTATTTATTTGTTTATTAATTATAAAAACTAAATACTAAAACAAATATTATTTAATTAAGAAAACACAAAAATTATTTTGGACTAATTAAAATATATTGGACCGGACTGGGTCAAAAATTAAGGGTCTACAGTTTGCCCCGGCTTGAACGATCTGAGATTTTAGTAAAAGAGAGTGAAAAACAATAAGACTTAATTTTTGAGATGGTTGAGGTTTTGGGTTCTGGACCCGGTTCGAGTTCTGGACTCAAGGATAATTTTAGGTTCTGGACCTAAGTGTAATTTTAGGTTCTGGACCTAAGGATAATTTGGGTTTTGGACCCGAGCTAAGTTCTGGACTTAGAAGAGATTCTAGGTTCTGGACCTAAGGGTAATTTGGGTTCTGGACCTGAGCTAAGTTCTGGACTTAGAAGAGATTCTAGGTTTTGGACCTAAGGATAATTTGGGTTCTGGACCCGAGCTAAGTTCTGGACTTAGAAGAGATTCTACGTTCTGGACCTAAGGATAATTTGGGTTCTGGACCCGAGCTAAGTTCTGGACTTAGAAGAGATTCTAGGTTCTGGACCTAAGGATAATTTGGGTTCTGGACCCGAGCTAAGTTCTGGACTTAGAAGAGATTTTAGGTTCTGGACCTAAGGGTAATTTGGGTTCTGGACCCGAGCTAAGTTCTGAACTTAGAAGAGATTCTAGGTTCTGGACCTAAGGATAATTTGGGTTCCGGACCCGAGCTAAGTTCTGAACTTAGAAGAGATTCTAGGTTCTGGACCTAAGGATAATTTGGGTTCCGGACTCGAGCTAAGTTCTGGACATAGAAGAGATTCTAGGTTCTGGACCTAAGGATAATTTGGGTTCTGGACCCGACCTAAGTTCTGGACATAGAAGAGATTCTAGGTTCTGGACCTAAGGATAATTTAGGTTCTGGACCCGACCTAAGTTCTGGACATAGAAGAGATTCTAGGTTCTGGACCTAAGGATAATTTAGGTTTTGGACCCGCGCTAAGTTCTGGACTTAGAAGAGATTTTAGGTTCTAGACCTAAGGATAATTTGGGTTATAGACTCGCGCTAAGTTCTAGGCTTAGAAGAGATTCTAGGTTCTGGACCTAAGGATAATTTGGGTTCTCGACCCAAGCTAATAAAGATTTAATTATCTGCAAAAAATAATTTTTTTGTTTCAAAAAGTTTGACTAATTTTTATGCACATATCTTCTCTTTGCCCCCTGCGTGTAAAAATATTTATACACACGCAAGCATTTGAATGATTAAATTGAATAATTGAATTTACTGTTTATTTACTGTATAGTCACCATTTATATACTATTTACTATTTATAAATAGTAACTTACTATTCATAAATAGTAGTAAATAGTATTTTGCTATTGTAAATAGTAATTTACTATTCATAAATGGTAAAATTTAATATTCATCAATAGTAAAGTTTACTATTCATGAACAGTAAAACTTACTTTAGAATTTTGTTTTTTTTCTTGCCGTTTCTTTATATAAACGAACGAATTCCTTTATTTCATTCACATCAAAATCCTTAATTTCTATAATCCTCTCAAATTCTTTCAAATTTAGCATATAGTTTTAAAAAAATGCATGCTTCAAGGTCAGAAACTCAGTCTAATGCTGAGTTATTAGAGTTTATTCAGCATCATGAAGATGGAAATATAGATCTACTAGCCGGGATACCGCTTCATCGTAGTTCAAACCAAAAGAGCACAGTAAGTTTTTCTTCTTTTCTTTTTTTTTTCTATTTTTCTATTTTTTTTATTTTTTAGTCTTTTTGTTATTTATTTATTTATTTTATATTTATTTTATATTTATTATTTTTTATGTTTGTATTTATTTTTTATTTATATTTTTATATTATTATTTTTTAGAAAATTTAGGAAAAATAAATTAATTTAAGCAGATAGAATAATATGTACTTATATGGTATTAACTTACCTGGCTCCGTGTTAGCGTGATTGTTGCGTTGTTCTGGCTGGCGGGTGTATCTACAAAGCCCAACAATGGTACGATGTAGTGCCTTCTCGGGTAAGGCAAATTATTCGAGATTGCGGCTTTGAGAGCTTCATCTTACAATTGCCATCTGAGGAGTATCTGATAGACCGGAGCGTAGTTCAGGTACTCGCAGAACGATGGTTGGATACAACTCATACTTTCCACTTGCCCATTGGAGAGATGACAATTGGTCCGGTCAATTTTACTGCTATAACCGGCCTTCGATATGATGGTGTTCCGGTTCCTCTGACCAACAATATTTTGACATTTGAAGAAATTCAGCAATTAATTGGTATGGAACCATCGTATAAAGGGCCTTTTAAGATAAAGATCGAGCCAATTTTTATTTATTGGATGAACTACGAAGGATGGGTTCATAGAGACACGGCCTAATAGTATGCTCAAAGATTTTTGTTATATTTGCTTTGGTCGACCATCTTAGGCAGCACTGAATCCTCCATCCATTTGTCAGTGTTGAGAGCCCTTTCTTATTTTAGAACGGTACCATCTTATGGCTGGGGTAAAGCTGGTCTCGCCTGTCTTTACCATGGTCTTGATAAAATTTGCTGAAATAAGAAGTCTTTTGTCGGCTTGATGGCGGTTGTTAGGGTATTCCTCTTCCACCAATGTCAATTCCATTCCTTTCTTGTATGAATCTTATTTTTATTGTTGTTGTAGGCATGGGCATACGAACACAACCTTGTGATGGTGCCTGGTATTTTTCGAGAAAGGGTCGGGTATCTGCGATTAAATTTCTGGTTGTCTGATCGTGTGGACGTTCCCGGCTCTCACCATGTGCATACTCACCGCTTTGTGTTGAGCTGCTTAACTTGGGACCAGGTAAAATAGCATTAGTATGCTTTAAATTTTATGTGAAAGTTTACTTACCTTATGCTATTTTGCAGGTGAATTTGGCCTGGTGGAACCCAAAAGAGTGGACAAACTAGTCTCCCTTCATAAAGGCCGCGCTATCTTTCCAACATACTCGCTGAGTCATCGCTGGCCCAATGTCTAGTGGTTGGTTTCTCGGAGAGAGAGTTTATGAGTGGTTTCTTGGTCCAGAGCAGCGGAGGGTCCCGTTGCATTGCCCGGAATATACTTTAAATATTATATCAATACCGGAGGATGCATGGTGGTCAGCTAGGTACGGTTATGGTGTTGAGACATCTACCAGGTGCATTTTATGCCCATTTTATTCAAAGAAGGCTCTTAAAGTTTGATGTATCTCCTATTGGTGTACGGGAAATTCCCAAAGAAAATGAGGGTAGAGATGAAGAGGACCATCATGGAGATGCAGGAGTTCGTTCCACATCTCAGGGCTAGCACTTCTCAAGTAAACCTTTTCCATTTTTCCCTTGCACCTGCTTCTTTCTTTTTGATTCTTTAATGATTGTTGCAGGCTGTTGGCTCATTTGATCATGAGGTTGGACCTCCTTTTACTGCCCCTTCGTTTGCTCATTCTAGCCCGCCAGATATGCCATCTCATCCGTAGGGCATTGATATGAATTACCTAGTGAGTTTTCTTGTTCCATGGTAATTTATGCTATATGTATGCATAGTTATGTATGTTCTTACCTTTTTCCTTTCTGGCTCACAGCGGATGCTTGAAGAACAAAATAAGAAACTTCAAGAAGAGTTGGCCGCAAGTCGTTAGTAGGCTTCTCATTTTGAAAATTTGTATCATCGATCAGAATAAAATTTTCGAGACTTCCGATTTCAGGGGATGAGGGATCCTAGCGCTTCTTCATCAAGAGACCCCCAGACTGATGACCATGAGATCCTTTTGTCCACTTCCAATGAAGACCATGACTGACCGAAACTCCAAGGTAATAGGGATTTTGGTGCTCCCGCTTCGGGCAGACTTGGGACGAGTGATTTCCCCCTCCTCCAACAGGCGATGATTTTTTAGAGTTTTATTTGATGACCTACCACTACCTTCTTAGCAATGTATAAATTGTATCAATTGTATGAACATTGTACAATAAGCATAAAAATAATAATACATAATTTCTGCCTTTACAGTAACTTACCTTTTTTTTCATTTTTTTATTTTTTTATTACTGCACCATAATTATTACACTTTCTTTTTCATATATACACATTACATAGCATCACCACAAAAGCCAAATGCAACACGGTAAAGTAAATTCGTCGCTAATTCTTTTCCTTATTCCACACAGTCTCGCCCCTTTTCCCATCACCTTTTCCTCATCAATTTTGGAAAAGCTTGTTTCCTCTATATAAATCACCCTTTACACCTAATTTCATACAGAAACCAAAAGACTTTCTATTTCAACGTAAAAACTCCTTTAACAATTTTGATTTTCCTTCATTCATCAACCATGACCGAACTTTATTTAAAGAAGATAAAAACTTTATTTAAAAATATGGATGCCATTCATTGGAAGCAAATTTCGTGGTCAAAACTTGATATCTTAAAGTGTTTTTAAAATGTTAAATTGGACCACTCCTTTTTACATGCCATGGCTTCCTTTTGGAATGTGGATTCTAGGACCTTTAAAATTAATGGCTTTGAAATATGTCCCTTAATCGAAGAATTTGTGGCAATTCTCAGATATCCAAATAATCAACAAATGGACCCAAATTGATTTCCAAGACTCAACAGAAGATGCAGATGTTATTTCAAATTTCAAAGCCTGAAGTTTTTCGGCTGATGAGAGGTGAGAAAATTCTACTTGCTCCCTTGATTGATTTTTGTCTCTCTCATTTGGCTCCTACTAAGGCATGGGGACGCATGCTTTGTCTTTGCTTGCTCGGTCAATTCTTGCTTGTTTCTTCTGACGGCGATATTGATCCAAGAGTATTGGATATTATGGACCAAATGGAAGGAAGCTTGTCGCCGGTACCTGTGATCTTAGCTGAGACTTCAGTTGGGTTAGACCAGCTTAAATCAGGATTGACAAAGAGACTGACTGGAAGTCCGTTGCTGCTTTAGGTAATTACCTAAACTGCCCTTTCGAGTTTTCAATTTAGGTTTTCTCTTTTCTTCTTTTCTTTATTGCTCTAATTTTTGCCTAGTCCGCCCATGTGGGTTTTCGGAACTAGTGAGCTGTCCTAATTTTTGCCTAAGCCGCCCTCGTGGGTTTTCAACTTAGCGGACCTCTTTTTTATGATATATATACTTTTTATTGCTCTAATTTTTTCCTAATCTGCCCATGTGGGTTTTCAAAACTAGCGAGCTATCCTGATTTTTGCCTAAACTGCCCTTGAGGGTTTTCAACTTAGCAGACCTTTTTTTTTAATTTTTTTTCCTAATAGATTTGGCTTTAGGAGTGTCTTTGTTTGCTTGATACTTCATCCATGGATTTTGCCAGATATCTGCCACGACACCATTCCGCTAGGAAACTACTTCATCCTGCTTCTTCATATGCTGACTGGGTTGACTGGATCCACTCATGCGCTGAAGTCAATATCCATTGGTTGGTAACTTGGTGGAAGATTTCTCGTATCACCATGCGGACATACTTAATGTATGTTCCCCTCGCTGCTCTTCATCAAGGTACATGCTATGATCCTCACCGACTTGGCCGTCAGTACGGAGCTGAGCCTCACGATTCTGACTTTACTCCCAATTTAGACATGCCTTGCTTGACTGAAGCCTACTTGGATCGGCTGAGGCAAAGCTAGACTGCACGTTACACTTATCTTCTGCCATAGATTTTACATTTATCGATTCAGAAAGTGTATTGTTAGGATGAAAAATAATTAAAGCAATAAAAGATGCTTCTTTTCCATTTAAAATTTGTCATCACCTTTTGCTATTGTGTTTATTTATTTCATCCATATCTGGTCAAATACTTATAACAGTGCACATAGAACAATTTTAACATTAATTCTGTTTTATTAAATTGGGGAATAACCAAACATAAAGCCAACATACATAAGATCACTCCTGTTGTCAACTAGCCCTTTCGGGTTTTCTAATTGACGATTTTCTCTCATTTAGTCCTAATTGTTGCCTAGCCCGCCCTTTCGGGTTTTCGGAACTAGCGGACTGCTCTAACTTTTGCCTAGGTCACCCTTTTTGGGTTTTCAACCTAGCGAGCTTTTTTTTTTATATATATATCATACATAAAATCTCTTCAACCTATCAATGTTTACTGGCTCACTAAACTCATTCCCGTCCATGTCTGATAACTTCACCGCACCTTTGTTCATGACTTGTTTCACGACATATGGCCCTTCCCAGCTAGGCCTGAACTTCCCTTTTGGATCAGATACATTAGGCTTTCATTGCTTCAACACTAAATCCCTGACTCTGAGTTTTCTAATTATAAACCTTCTATTGTAGGCCTGAGCTATCTTCTTTTGATACAGTTGGTGATGATACAGTGCCTTTAACCTTCTCTCTTCTAGTAAAGCTAAATGCATGTATCTTCTCACTACCCATTCCGTTTCAGGCAGTTCGGCTTCCAAGACTACTCTTAATGACTTGATCTCAATTTGAATTGGCAATACTGCTTCCATCCTGTAAACCAAAGAGAACGGTGTCATTCCAGTAGGTGTTCGCACACTTGTCCTATATCCCTATAAAGCAAAGGGAAACATCTCTGACCCATCCCTGTAAGTTTTGGTCATTTTGGACAGAATTTGCTTAATTATCTTGTTTGTTGCTTCTACCACACCATTAGCCTTTGGTCTATAAGGAGAGGATCTATGATGATGGATTCGATACTTCGAGAATAAATCCTTAACTGCTCCTTGAAACTGTACCCCATTGTCTGATATCACACTGTGCGGGACCCCGTATCTGCAGATGAGGTTCTTTTCAATAAATCTAGCCATTTGGCTTGCACCCAGTTTGTTGAAGGATTCGGCTTCGACCCATTTTGAAAAATAATCTACTGCTACCACAATGAAACGGTGACTGTTTAAGGCTGTCGGATGTATCTCTCCTATAATGTCGATACCCCAGGTGGCAAAGGGCTAGGGTGAAGACATAGAATGCAATTCTTCAGGAGGCATGTGATTCAAGTTACCATACATCTGACATTGTTGGAACTTCTTTACAAACTCAATACAATCTCTCTCCATGGTCAACCAGTAGTAACATTGTCGAATAATCTTCTTAACTAGGTCCAAACCACTCATGTGCGGACTACAACTTCCTGCATGTATTTATGACATGATACGCTCCACTTCAGGCTTCCTTAAACATCTCAAATGCACCTCAACAGGCCATCTTCGATATAACTCCCCATGGAATATGATGTATTGCAATGACCACTGTCTTATGGCTCTTCTTTCTTTCTTTGTCGCCCCCAGCGGGTATTCTCTTTCCTCCAAAAATCGCCTTATAGTGTCATACCACGCATCATGGTCTGTATCAGTTTCCATGATTGTTTCATATTCATAGCAAGGAGTTGATGAACTGGTCAAAATCAGAGGCTTAAGAAATAAGCTGGCTGAATTTTTCCATACCGAAGCCAATGTGGCTAAGGCATCAGCCATCTGATTTTCTTCTCTTGATAGGTGTACAAACCTACACTCCTTAAAGTTCTTCTTCATCATGGTCAAGTAATGGTGGTATGGTTTTAATTTTTCTTCTTTCAACTCCCACTCTCCATTTACTTAGGATACTACTAGTAATGAATCGCCAAAAACTTCCACCTTATCCAACTTCATAATCATTAGGGTTTCCAAACCGAAAATACAAAGCTTCGTATTCCACCATATTATTGGTTGTCCTAAATTTCAACTTTTTGGCTAAAGGGATAAGTTCTCCTTCGGGCGATTCTAGTATAACTCCCAAACCTGCTCCTTTCCTATTTACTGCTCCATCAAAATACATTTTCCACCCTTGTACTTCAATTGCCTCTAAATGTTCACACGAAAATTTCAAGACTACCTCTTCGCTATCTGGTAATGGTTGTTGGGCCAGGAATTCTGCCAATGCTCTACCTTTGATTATTTTCCTGGTTACATATTCAATCTCAAATTCTTCTAGTATTATCAACCATTGATCATACTTCCCAATCAAAGAGGGTGTCTCCCTTAAGTACTTCATTGGATCTAACCTGGAAATTGCTTATACACTATAAGATTGAAAGTAATGCCGCAACTTCTTAGAAGACCAAACCATGGCTATATAGGTCTTTTCAATGATACTATACTTAATTTCATCAGGTAGGAGCTTTTTACTCAAATAGCAAACTGCATGCTCAATCCCTGACTCATCTGCTTGGGCTAGCATGGCTCCTATTGACTCTTCTTCTACTGCTAAGTATAGTAATAGAGGTTTGCCAGGTTTAGGTGGTTTTAAAACAGGTGGATTCAACAAATACTCTTTTATTCACCCAAAGGCCTTTTGACACTCTTTATTCCATAAGACTGGCTGATTCTTTTTAAGCAATTTGAAGATAGACTCACAAATTGTTGTGAGTTTTGCTATAAATCTGCTAATGTATTGTAATTTATCAATAATTTACCTGAGGTAACACCAAACACACACTTCTTCGGGTTTAATCATAGCTTATATTTCAAAGCTCTATCGAAGAATAATTCTAAGTTTTGGAAGTGTTGTTCCCTTGTATCCGATTTAACCATCATATCATCAACATATACTTCAACTTCTTTGTGCATCATGTCATGAAATAGTGTGGTGGCCATCCTTTGGTAGGTTGCCCCAGCATTCTTTAAGCCAAATGACATCACCCTATAACAAAATATACCCCATGTAGTAATGAAAGCAGTTTTAGCTTTATCCTCTTGGGCCATTAACACTTGATTATATCCAGAAAATCCATCTACAAACGAGTGTAGCACGCTAGAGGCTGCACTATCAATGAGGACATCTATATGGGGTAAAGGAAAATCATCCTTAGGGGAAGCCTTGTTCAAATCTCTATAGTTCACACAGACCCTTATTCTTCCATCTTTCTTTGGTACGGGTACTATGTTGGCTAGCCAATCTGGATATTCTACACTTCAAGGAACTTCACTTGTATTTTTTTAATAACCTCTTCTTTAACCAATTCAGCCCACTCTGGTCTTAATCGCCTAAGCTTTTGTTTGACAGGTTTCATGTGAGTGTAAGTAGGAATATGATGTTCGGCTATGTCTCGATCTATTCCAGGCATATCCTCATAAGACCAAGCAAACACTTCTTCATACTTCTTGAATATTTTTTCAAATCTCTCTCTCTCCTTAGGAGTAAGGTCGGATGCTATGCTAATGTTTTAGGATTTTCGATTGTTCCTAAATTTAATGATTGTGTGTTAACAGAATTAATATTAAAGATGCTTAAGTAACTATTATTTGAATGTATGCAACCATCGGGAGAAACATCACACAAGTAAGCAAAATCTGACTTTATTGCATTCATTTTGAAAAGGAAAACATCATCATCCTCATACAAAGTAGACAAATTAAAATCAAAATCAAGATCATTGTTCTCAAAATCAAAAGGCAGGATGTCTTCAAACTTTTCTTCAACCAGGGCAGCAATCTCCTCCGAAGTCTTCTTGGTTTTCAGGACAGCTTCTTTCTTCTCTTTCGAATTAGATTCTTTGTTGGCTGACAGGGTGAGCTCTTTCTTCACTTGCTCCACTAGCTCGGCTACATCTGCAAAAATTTCAAAATTCGGGATCAACTTTTCCATGAACATGATTGGCTCAGGCTTTCCTTGGAGTGGTCCCATATCTGGAGCTTTGACAAAGATTTCTTCAATTGGTGGGAAGTTCATCTTCTCATCCTTCTTTGGCTGGACATTATTGGCTTCATCATATCCCAACCCCTTCTTAGAAGTTTGAGTTTTAAAATCTGGCAGCTTTGTCAAACCAGCTTTACCCTCTCCAAGACCAGCTCTGGGAAGGTAGTTCATGCTCTTCATCATATTCAAGACTTTGGAGTCCACTACTTTATTAGAAATTGCAGCTACTTGGAAACCATTGAGAGGCCTCTCAAACATTAGAGTGTTAACAACCTCATTATCTTCAACTTCAATGACCACTGTCTCATCTCCGTTAGGAAACTTGATCTTTTGATGAAGGGTGGAAGGAACTCCACCAAGAGGATGAAACCATGGTCATCCCAAGAGTAAGGAGAAGGTAATAGGTATGTCCAAAATAACAAATTCAACAAAAGATTCAATTGGACCAACCTTGACAGCAGCTTTGAAAGTTCCTTCGGTGTGTCTCTTAGTGTTGTCATATGCCCGAATTGTTACCTCGGTCGGGTTTAGATCCCTTGTTGACATGGCTAGCTTTGGCAATATCTTAAGTGGGCAAACATTTATGGCAGACCCATCATCGACCATTACACATGGAGTCCTCTTCCCTTTGACTTTTATTTTGATAAAGAGAGGGCGGATGTGATCTCTCCCCTCCTCCGGTAAGTCTGCATCCAAAAAAGAAACTGCTCCCATATTAACTTCACTCTTTTCTTGAACATCTTCACATTTCATTACTCCTCCAATTTTAATGAAGTTGATCTCCTCCGATGTTGTGGAGGTAGAAATTGGCATGCTAGCTAAGGCTTTGGCCATAGTCTCTCGGTGCTTTTTAGAAGTGGCTAATAAATCCCAAATGCTAACACTTGCTTGGGTTCTTTTCAATTGCTTGAGCACATCATCATCTTCCTCTTCTTTATTTCCTACTTCAACTTCCTTTCCCTTATTAGTTTCTACCTCCTTAGGGGGTGGCCTTGCATAAGACTTACCGGATCTAGTGTTCATTACTTCATCTTCTTCAGGCTCGGACCAAGTCCGCTCCTCCTTCTTGGATGCTAGATCATCCTCACTATCGCTTGAATCCCAAAAACCATTGACAACACAAATTGCTACTTTTTTTACCTCCCATAGCTTATTTAATTTCACCAAATACCTCTTTTTCTTTAGTTTCTTCTCCGCCCACATCTTGAAAAGAAGACATGACAAAATCTTCATGCAAACCCCCTCCAATCATGAAGGTTGCCGGTGGTGGTACCCTATTGAACTTTGGTAAGGGATTATCTTTAGTGTTTGGCTTATTGGGCTCGGGCAGCTTCCCATTATTAATTAGATTTTACATCTCAAGTCTCAACCTCACACATCTATCCGTGCCGTGCCCTTGCATTTGGTGAAATTGACAAAATGCTTTAGTGTTGAAATTAGGTGGGAGAGGGTTAGGCAAAGGACGAGGATTTAAGGGTTGTAGCAATCCCTTTCTTTGAAGCTTATTGAGAACCTAAGACATCGGCTTCCCTAATTCCAAAAACTGTCTCCTTGTTCATTGGTTAGTAGTGTTAACACCGACTACCTTTTGCATGCTTTGACTACCAGACTGATAGTTTCCTTTCTCGTTCCTTCTTGTTGAAAATGGTTCTTCTCTCTTTCCCATTCTTAAATTTGCAAACCCGCTTAGAGAAGGTCTTTGAAATCACGAATGAGTATATGAGACATCCTCTCACAAAGACTAAGCAACACCCCTCTCACAATCATCCTTATTTGATCGGATTCATCGGGCCTCTTCTTGAGCAAAGCGGCCTTGTTTCTCCATCTCTTCACATAATCTACCAAAATTCTCATTCGACCTTTGCCTAATGGACTCCACTTCCATTAAGGTAACTTCCATATCGACATTATATCCATATTGTTGGATGAAGGCTTTGTAAAGCAAATCTCAATTCTTTTGTGTTCCATCATCTAAGGTATTGAACCAATTTTGGACAACAGGGTCCAATGAGAGCATGAAGTATCTTAGGGTTTGAGCCTTAGTAGCTCGGGCAGACTGCATAGCAGTAATATACTGCTTTACATGGAGATGAGGATTTTTGGTTCCATCAAACTTCGCGAAAGATGGCATCTTGAACTTGTACATGACTTCTTCATCTAGCTCAAATAATTTGTCAACTTCAAACATTTCTTCGGTTTTTAGTTTCTTCTCAAATTTCTTTTCTAAGTCTGCAATCATCTTTTCAACATCAGAAGTTTCGATTTTCTCCATAGCTAATCTTTCGACAATCTTCGATTCTTTCTTCTTGTCTTGAGGATCTTGGTAATATTGAGCCCAATCATCATCATCATCAATGATCACCTTTTTATCATCAAAAACCACTTCACCAACTTTGGTCTTCCCTTTGTCCCTTGGCTTCTTAGTGCTAGCAGATGCTTCGGCATGATTTTTCAAAATTGTAGTCAATTGGTTCTTCATGGTCTCAGCTAGGGCCTCTTTTATTTCTTCTATTTTGGCATTGAGGGCGGCTTCATCCACTATTCTTTGAATTTGTTCGGGCTCCATTGTTTTTGGTGAGCAAGTGATTGAGTCGTTGCTAGATTCTTCGTCTCCGGCATAGGTCGGATTGTTGTAAGCTTTTGAACTGTCGTAATCCAGGGCTGTGAGCCAAAGAGGATCAATGATATGAGATGTAAATGTATGCATAAATAATTAACAAAGAAAGATAATTAGGACTCTCCTTCCAACCTTATAACATCCACACACGAATGGCGAGTCTCTTTTCTTAGGTATATGGTTAACAAAATACCAACATGGGGTACCTTATTTTTGAATATTTCTCTCGGATGTTTCAACCGATAGTTATATTTTTGAAAATGGAAATCATTTCATAATAATTCCCATTAATTAGGTCTTAATCTATTCAACCAACTAAAGTAGCTTTTATGCTATATTGGATTAAAACAAAATTAAGAGGTTTATTATAAATAGATTTCTCACTTGAAAAAAGTAACTAATGATTCATGCCAAAAATAAGCCCATGATTAATTATTTTTAGTATAAACTAGGCTCACAATTGATTTTTGGTATTTCGTAATTGACCCAAATAATTTGCAAGCTCTTTGTAACATAATTTTGTTTATAAGCCCATTTTAAAAAGATTTTAGAAAAAATGTATTTTGGGCTTTACATTTGGGTTATGAGCAAAATAATTTTTGATTTATTTTTTGAAAAGTCTTATGTCCAAAGAACATCTTTTCGGCGATTAAATTTTTCGTCGCTGATTTTTCCGTCGCCGATTTTTATTTTTATTTTTATTTTTTGTTTATTATTACTATTTTTTATTTTTTATTAATTATAAAAACTAATTACTAAAATAAATATTATTTAATTAAGATAACACAAAAATTATTTTTGACTAATTAAAATATATTGGATAATACAAAAATTATTTTAGACTAATTAAAATATATTGGACCGGACTGGGTCAAAAATTAAGGGTCTACAACTCTTATTATTAAAGTTTGTTAATTAAAAATAAACTCTTAGTTAACTAGGATGAGAAGTTAAATTTAAAATAAAAAATATAATCTCAATCCTAGATAAATTAAGATATCTAACTTAAAATTTAAATAAAACCTAATAATAATAAATTTTTATTTCTTTTTTTTAAATTTATTTTTCTATTTTTAATTTATTTTTCTATTTTTTTAAAACGGTCCTATCACGATCGCTACAGAGGGATGTAGTGATGCTGCTCGTGTGAATTGGGGGGCGCTGCTAGAGTGGTTGCTCGAGGTCGCAAGATCTCGACAGCAATTCGGCAACATCTGAATTTTTTTAAAAATTTTTTTATTTAGATAGAAATTTTTATTTTTATTTTCTAATTTGAAAAAGTCACATAAACAAAAAAAAATTAAAGAAATAAAATTCACAAAATAATAATTAAACAAAATAACAAAACAAAACAAAACAAAAAAAATACTCCCCTCCCACACTTAAAATTTTCTGTCCCCAATAAAAAATATACAATCACATACAAGAACACAACATAATACAACAAATATCTAGAAAAAGAAAATAAAATAAGAAAAAGAGTAAGGATGTAAGTTTCCCTAAGTCATGGTGAAAATGAAGGTGAGGGAGTCATAAAAGAAACAGACAACCCCGAAAGTTCAATATATTTCATTAGTTTATAATTGTGATATGTCTGACTCCTCTCCATGTTGACAAGACTTTGATTTATGGACCCTAATTGATCTCCATACTGCCTCTATTGTGCCTTCATAATGTTCAGCAGCGAGCTCATTTGTTGATTTATTTAGTCTATTTTATCAAGCCGCTTTAAAACATGTCGCCATTCTTGCTTATTAGTTGCAGCATCATCACCGTCTTCATCAACACTTTCCTCTTCTTCATGTGCTGATTGATCACTTGGTGCAGTACTACTAGAACCTGCTTGAATTAAATTCTTGAAGTATCTTCTTGTTATGAGATCTCTTAAATTATTATTCGCATCCAAAATCTCAGAACGTCATAAAGTATCAAATGAATATGGCTCCCCACTAATGCATTCCATTGAGTTATTTTCAGGATCAAAAATATTAAAATAGACTGTCAATCCTGTAATAATATGACCTAATGCAATTGTGCTCTTGGGATATTGAGCAATAAACATTAAACTTTGAAAAATATGATATGTTATAGACACTTTATTATTCTTAGAAGACAATACAATATAAACAATTCTTGAACTAACATTTTATTACTTTCCTTTTTGCCAAACACAAAATTACACATAATCTTATGCAATAATAGTAAACTATGATCATGAATAAATCCATTAGGTGTACATCTAATGTTAAACGAATCAAATCCAGTTAATTTTTTTAGAATTTATCAACATTAAATTCTTTAGAATGAGTACTAGCACCTCCTTTAGGTAAAACCAAAGCTTTGAACATAATATCATGATCAATTTCATAATTCACACCTAACATTTTACACTCTAAATGCTTATCCTTAGATTTAGACATTTTACGTATGGTAAAGAATTCAAGAGTGAGTTCTTTATATGTGTCATATCTCTTTTGTACTAATTTTTTCCAACCTAATCTACCAAACAATTATTTCATTTTAGCATCAAGACCCAAATGCTCAAAAATACCATGGCTAAAATATCTACAAGGAGTAATATTTCTTAAAAATAAGGAGAAATTTTTTACCGTCTTCTTGATTATAAATGGGAAAAGATGCATCAAAATAGGAAAATATATCTACCTCATCCCTTTAAGAGCTTGAAATTTTCTCTTTCCCTTTCCTTGATGAAGCTTTCCTTGCAACACCCTTTGTTTTTAAAGTCATTTTTAAGTGATTTGAGGAATGTGTAAAGTGTATTTGGTAAAGATTTATTGGATTAAGGAAGAAATTGAGTGGATTTTAGAAAGATTTGAATGGATTTGTTTTTTATTTTGGGGATTTAGTGTTAGGGATTTGGGAGAGAGTTTTGGGGTGAGAGAGAGAAATGAAGAAGAAGAATAGAAAAAGTGGGGAGAGAGAAGGGTTGATAGGGTTTAAAAAACTTTTTTTTTATTTTTTTATTTGGTGGCTGTCGCAATCGCGACAGAGGCAGCTACGCAAGCTAATAGCTCATGATCGAGCTCAACAATTTCAAAGCCTATCGCCATCCTTGCTTATCAGTTGCAATATCATCACTGTCTTCATCATCGCTTTCCTCTTCCTCATTATCCTCTTCTTCATGTGCTGGTTGATCACTTGGTGCAATACTACTAGAACTTGCTTGAATTAGAATCTTGAAGCACCTTCTTGTTGTGGGATCTCTTAAATTATTGTTCACATCCAAAATCTCAGAACGACATAAAGTGTCAAATGAATATGGCTCCCCACTAATGCATTCCATTGAGGTATTTTCGGAATAAAAAATATTAAAATAGAGTATCAATCCTATAACAATATGACCTAATGCTATTGTGCTCTTAAGATGTTGAGCAATAAACATTAAACTTTAAAAAATATGATATGTTATAGACACTTTTTTATTCTTTGAAGCACAATACAAGATAAACAATTCTTGAACTAACATTTTATTATTTTTCTTTTTGCCAAATACAAAATGACACATAAACTTATACAATAATAGTAAACTGTGATCGTGAATCAATCCATTAGGTGTACTTCTAATGTTAAACAAACCAAATCCAGTTAATTTTTTCCAGAATTTATCAACATTAAATTCTTTAGATTGAGTACTAGCACCTCCTTTAGGCAAGCCCAAAGCTTTAAACATAACATCATGATCAATTTCATAATTCACACCTAACATTCTATACTCTAAATTTTTATCCTTAGATTTAGACATTTTAAGTGTGGTAAAGACTTCAAGAGTGAGTTCTGTATATGTGTCATATCTCTTGTGTACCAATTTTTCCTAACCTAATCTACAAAATAATTATTTCATTTTAGCATCAAGACCTAAATGCTCAAAAACACCATGGCTAAACTATCTACAAGGAGTAATATTTCTTAAACATAAAGAGAGAAATTTCTTACCTTCTTCTTGATTATAAATGGGAAAAGGAGCATCAAAATGGGAAGATATATCTACCTCATCTCTTGAAGAGCTTGAAACTTTCTTATTCCCTTTCCTTGATGAAGCTTTTCTTGAAACACTGTTTGTTCTTGAAGTCATTTTTAAGTGATTTGAGGAATGGGTAAAGTGGCTTTGGTAAAGATTTGTTGGATTAAGGAACAAATTGAGTGGATTTTGGAAAGATTTGAATGGATTTGTTTTTTATTTTGGGAATTTAGTGTTAGGGATTTGGGAGAGTTTTGGGGTGAGATAGAGAAATGAAGAAGAATAATATAAAAGTGAGGAGAGAGAAGGGCTGATAGAGTTTTAAAAGCTTTTTTTTATTTATTTTATCTGGTGGCTATCGCGATCGCGATAGAGGCAGCTACATGAGCTACTAGCTTGCGCTGCTGAGCTTTATCATGCGAGCTCAACGATACCCTCTGTCGCGCGTGCACAGATCAGCGCTATCGCGATAGAGGACATGCTACGTGTATCGTTTTTTTAAAAAACATAAATAAAAATATCTTCATACTCACCTATTCTTGTTCCTTCTTCCCCATCATCACTCTTGCTTGACAATAAGAATAAAAATAAAAATATTAAAGAACATAAAATTAACAATCAACCTGAAAAAACTAATAAACGAAATTAAAAACTTCAATATTAAATAAAACAACTATCAAAACTTCAAATTAACTTAATCAAATGAACCTAAAATACTAAAAACAAAAGATTTAATGGAATAAAAGGCTAGAAAATTGGATTGCCTCCCAAAAGCACTTGTTTAAAGTCTTTTACTTGACTCTTTCTTTGAAGCTCAAACATTAAAATAACAAATTGAAGCCTTATCAAATGGTTCACCAATTATATATGGCTTTAGTCTCTGTCCATTAACCGGAAAAACTCGATTTGAGCTATTTTGAATGTCCACCGCTCCTGAATGATGAAATTTAACTATCTTGAATTACCTTGACCATTTAGACTTGAGTTTTCGTAGAAAAAACTTCAATCTATAGTTAAATACAAGAACAAGCTATCCTTCATGAAAGTTACATGCTCGGATATGTTTATCATGCCATGCTTTGGTCCTTTCCTTGTACAATTTGGCATTCTCATAGGAATTAAGTCGCAACTCCTCAAGCTGGCTCAATTGAAGTAATCTCTTTTCACATGTAGCTTTCATATCAAAATTTAATTGTCTAATTGCCCAATAGATTCTATGTTCTAACTCTATTGGAAGATGACAGGCTTTCCCATAAATCAACCTATAAGGAGACATTCCAATGGGTGTCTTAAAAGCAGTCCTATAAGCCCATAAATCATCATCCAATTTAAGTGCCCAATCTTCCTAGAACTCCCAACAATCTCCTCTAATATCCACTTAATTTCTCTATTAGAAATCTCTACCTGACCACTCATTTGTGGATGATATGGTGTAGCTATCCTATGATAAACTCCATACTTCCTAAGAAGAGTTTCAAAAGCTTTATTGCAAAAGTGTGAACCTCTATCACTAATAATAGCCCTTGGTACACTAAACCTAAAGAAAATAAATTTCTTTAGAAAATGGGCCACTGCCTTAGAATCATTAGTTGGACTAGTAATTGCTTCTACCCATTTTGAGACATAATCAACAACAACAAGAATATAGCGGTTGCTCAAAGAAGAAGGAAATGGCTCTATAAAATCAATTCCCCCATACATAAAATAATTCAACTTCTAAAATAGGGTTTTAAGGCATATCATTCCTTCTTAAAATATTTCCTACCCTTTGATAGCGATCACATTTTTTAACAAAATTATGCGCATTACGATACATTGTTGGCCAAAAGAATCCCGATTGCCATACTTTAGCTATCATTTTGGAGGAACTAGAATGTCCTCCACACTCTCTAGAATGACAAAATTCAAGTATGGATTGGAACTCTTCTTCTGGAACACATCTACGGATCAATCCATCACTACAATGTTTGAATAATAGAGGATCCTCCCATATGTAATGCGTCACTTCAGAGAAAAATTTCTTCTTTTGGTTAGCATTAAAATCAAAAGGCACAATTTTACTTCCCAAATAATTCACAATGTCCGCATACCAAGGAGAATTCCCTATTAATGAACAAAGTTGCTCATCTAAAAAAGTTTCATTGATTGGGATCTCCTCTGTGGCAATGTCCCCAACTCAGGTCTAGAAAGATGATTTGCAACAACATTTTCTAGTTCTAATCTCAACATTAAACTCTTGAATCAAGAGTACCCAATGAATTAAACATTGTTTTGCTCTTTCTTGGTCATAAGATACCTAATGGCTGCGTGGTTTGTGTAAATAATTACTTTCGACCCAATAATGTATGATCAAAACTTATCCAAAGAATATACCATCGCTAGCATCTCTTTTTTCATAGTAGCATAGTTTACTTGGGCATCATCAAGTAACCTACTGGCTTAGTAAATGGCATAACACCTTTTATCCTTCATTTGGAAAAGAACAATTCCTATTACAAACTCATCGGCATCGCACATGATCTCAAAAGGTAAAGTCCAATCAGGAGGTGCAATAATTGGAGCCATGGTCAATGCTTTCTTCAATCTATCAAAAGCAATAAGACAATCATTAGAAAAGTTAAAATCAACATATTTACTTAATAAATCACATAGAGGTTTTGAAATTTTAGAAAAATCATTAATAAAATGTCTATAAAATCCAGTATGTTTAAGAAAACTCCAGATTCCTTTGACATTTGTAGGTGGAGGCAACTTCTCAATCACTTCAACTTTTTCTTTGTCGACCTCAATTCCTGCTTGTAGAACCTTGTATTCTAGGATTATCCCTTCTTCTACCATAAAATGGCATTTTTCCTAGTTAAGAACTAGATTTGTTTCTTCGAATCTTTGAAACACCTTAGCTAAATTCTGCAAACAAATTTCAAAAGAAGTACCATAAATAGTGAAATCTTCCATAAATTTTTCTGCAAAATCACTTAAGATGGCCATCATGCAACACTAAAATGTAGCAGGTGCATTACATAAACCAAAAGGCATTCTCCTATAAGCAAAAGTACCAAATGGACAAATAAAAGTTGTTTTATCTTGATCTTCTTGAGCTACGGAGATTTAAAAATACCCTAAGTATCCATCTGACAAACAAAAGAATAAATTATCGGCTAACTGCTCCAATATTTTATCAATAAAAGGCAATAGAAAGTGGTTCTTACGAGTGGCTTTATTTAGTTTTCTATAATCTATGCACACTCACCAACCTGTAACTGTCCTAAATGGAATCAATTCATCTTTTTTTATTTTTAACAACTATTATCCCTCTTTTTTTGGTACCACATGTATCGGGCTTACCAAAGGACTATCCAAAATTGGGTAAATAATCCTTGTATCTAATAGTTTAGTAATTTCACCCTTAACCACCTCTTTCATATTATGGTTCAACCTTTTTTGTGCATCTACAACATGTTACAATCATCCTCCATCAAAATCCTATGTATACACAAAGATGGGCTAATACCCTTGATATCTGAAATAGTCTAACTTATAGCCTTCTTAAGTTGCATAATCACATCTAATGTTTTTCAAATTGGTCCTCAGATAATTAAGCATTTATAATTATTGGAAGGCTTTCATTAGGTCCTAAAAAGATATATTTCAAATGGGAAAACAATGGTTTCATCTTAACAATGGGTGGTTTCTCAATTGAAAGGGGTGGTAAAGGTGTCGATTTCCTTATCTCTTCAAATCCCCTAAAATCTATTGGTGGTATCATTTGTAAACCATAAGTGTAAGATGTTATGTCTTGATTTTCATCATCTTGAGTTGCACTAAGAGTCATACAAGCCTCTAAAGGGTCCTTTATAAACTCTTTTTCATATACTTCTTGAACTAACTCATCAATTACATTAATTCTAAAGTAATCATCCATAAAATTAGGTTCTTTCATGGACTCACTTAGATTGAACTCTACCTTCTCTTCACCTACTTGCAAGGTTAACTTACCTCCCTTAACGTCTATCATAGCCCCTACAGTAGCTAAAAATGGTCTTCCTAAAATTAGAGGAATTTCAACATCTTCTTCCATTTCAAGAATAACAAAATCAACAGAAATAAAAAATTTATCAATTTTTACTAAAATATTTTTAATAATTCCCAAAGAAAATTTTACTGAATGATCAGCTAATTGCAATGTCATTCTTATTGATTTCAAGTCGGTGAGTCCAAGTTTTTTGCAAATAGAGTTTGGCATTAGACTTGCACTTGCACCCAAAACAAATAAAGCTTTACTAAAATTAAAATCACCAATAGTGCAAGGTATAGAAAAACTCCCTGGTTCCTTCAACTTGGATGGAAGTTTATTTAGGATCACAGCACTGCATTCTTCAGTTAAGGAAACTCTTGCATTTTCATCAATGGATCTCTTGTTAGAAAGAATCTCCTTCAAGAATTTGACATATGATGGCATTTAAGCAAGAGCATCATCAAAAGGAATATTAATTCTTAATTGTTTAAACACTTTAAGAAATTTTTCATATTATTTTTCCACTTTTTATTTTTGAAGCTTTTGAGGAAATAGTACAGGTGGTATATAAGGATTCACTTCTAGTTTGGTGGGAGCGTCTCACTTTCTTCCTTTTTCTTCTCAATCTCTTTATTTCGCTCATCTTCTTTAACTATTTCTCCTTCTGTTTTTTATTCAACCTTCATTGGAACCACCTCTTATAATTGTTTTCCACTTCTAAGTGTAATTGCTTTACAATATTTCTTGGGATTTACTTTTGTTTTACTAGGAAGAGCCCCTTGACTTCTTGAATTAGAAGAGCTAGCTATTTGCCCAATTTTCACTTCAAGGTTCCTTGTTGGACTTGCAATTTGATCTATCCTAACTTCCAATCAATCACATTACTTATCTAACTTGTCAAACCTCTCACTAGAAACAGTAATAAATGTTTCTAAAGCAACTACATATCCAGTCTTGTTTTCATGGTAATTAGCTTCATATCCCATTATAAAATGTTTGAACAATAAGCCATTATAGAATTCCATGGTGAGGGCACCTGCTTTGAAGATCTTTAAATATTTCTCATGCTTTAAATAGTGACTCTCCATCAAACTGCACAAAATTGGTGATGTCATTTCTGAATTTTGCAGTTTTCCCTTGTGGAAAGTAATTTGCCGAAAATCCCTTAGAAAGTTCATCCCATGTGGTGAAAGTTCTAGCAGCTTGACCTTACAACCAAGCTTTTTCCTTGTCCTTCAATGAAAAAGGAAAGAGGTTTAGTCTAATTACATCATGACTGACTCCATTCATCTTGATTGTATCACAAATTTCTAGAAAATTTGTCAAGTGTGCTATAGCATCTTCCTGGTTCAAGCCATATAAAAGCTATTATTGAGCCATGTTGATGAGAGCTGGTTTAAGTTCAAAATCATTAGCATTCACTGTAGGTTGAATGATGCTTGACCTAATCTGAGCATTAGGCATGGCATGTTCTCTCAGAGTGAGATTTATTGTTTGAAGTTGATCTTGTGGATCTACTATGTTAACTTCTTCGTCACTCGCGTATTCTAGCTCAACTCTATTGTCTGTTTCTAAAGACTCATGTGCTCAAATTTGTTCCCTTTCTTCTCTTTCTAACTGAAGTCTCTCTCTTCTTGCTCTGTTATTCTCTCTGCACTGCTTTTCAATCTCAGGATTATATTTCTTCTAATACTGCTTGCATGTTACTGTACATATAACTCATGCAAAAAACAAATAAAACTAATTAAAATAAATTTCAAATTAATAGCCTTTTTGAACTTACTGTTATCAAATTAATTTTTTCATCCCAGATAACGGTGCCAAAAACTTATTGTGCGATATGTAAATCGATTCTACCTGCAAATGCATGGGTCATACAAATAGTATTTATTTATAGATATCGTTCCCACAGAGAAGGAGTTAATTGACTAATTAAAATTCAAATCGACTATTATTTGAAACTAAATAATTAATTTGATATTTTATAAATTATCTAACAATTTCAAAGTTTAAAATTAAAATTAAATTCAAATTTAAAATTAAATTAATATATTTATCTATCTAATTCAACTTTCAAATTTAAATTCAAATAATAGAGATAAACAAGTAGGATTAGGTTTTATTAGAATTATTTCAAATGGGTACAAACAACTTTTCAAACTATTTCAAACATCTCTTGAATCAAAGTTACCAATTTCTTAAATTTTAATTATCCTCTTTCTTAAGCAAGAAAATTAATGATTGAATTAATTTATAAATTCTATTTTCATGAACTAAAAATTAAGGCAACCTATAAAGCTCAAAGGAACTAATTAGTCTTAAGATTATTCTTTTATTCTAAATAGAATTTTCCTAAGTTGTTAATTTTTTAATCTAAAATTATACCTAGCTTTTACTCAACATATGATTTCAATTAAATGTATAATTAGTGGCCAATCAATCATAAGCATTAAGATCAAAATCAATAAAACTTCAATTTCAAGAAATAAATAGTCATCAAATTACTTAATAGTCATCAAATTACTTAACACCCATCATCCACAATTCTAAATCCATCTAATCCCACTTGGGAGATTTGTTGCTCATAACTAAATTAAACATAAAAATCATAGAAACTAAGAAACTAAACATAGAATTCATAATTCTAAAACTCAAAACAAGAAAACAACAAAGTATTAAATACATTGTAAACTTGAAAATATAAACTACATAGAGATTTCAAATTAGAAAGATGAAGAATCTTGTAAAGATGACGAAGTCCTCCTCAAACCTGATCTTCTTCTTCTTTTGTTCTCCAATTGTGGAAAAATAATCTACTCTAGAAAAATCTATAAAAAAATGTAGTTAAAACTCTACAATGGCTACTCTCTTCGTTACTGTTCACATCCCATAAGTTGTATCCAAAATCAGCTCCTTCAAATTAGACTCCTACTCTCCTTCAACTTCTGCTCGAAATTTGAATTCAAAATACAAACCTGATTTTCTATCTGATAACGACATTATCTCCCTCTAACCTCTCCATCAAAGTTGTATCCCCATAAGAGTATATGATGTTAGGCTTTTGAATCACCTCATTCAGACTTCAAATGCCCAAGTTATGGCCTAATTACCCTTATTGGCTCGGACTAGAATTCTACTTCTAAAATTTAAGCCCAATTTCGACTTTAAAGTTGGAGACCCAAACAAACTCAGAATTTGATGAACCATACCTCTTTGAAAATCTTGAGACATCTTATTTCAACTTCATGAAGACCACCTTTCCAATCTTGCACTTTATAACCATCAAATTTTACTTGAAACTCTAGAGGTCTAATGCTGCCTAAAATTCCAGTTTGCACAAACATGTAAGAAATTTATTTAAACTAATCTTAATTCAAGAATAATGAAATAAAAACCCATAAATAAGGTTAAAATAGATTAATTCAAATCAATTATATGCTAAATCGGATATAAAATATAAGGTCACTATGCACGTATTATGTTTTCTTCTTTATAGGTACAAATGGCCCATCATACTGATCATGACCCTGCAATTGCAGCTCTTCTTAAGAAGAAAGAAGACTATTTTGCCACCATGATGGCTAACCAATAAACAGAACTAAACAAGACTCTAGCTGAGCAAAGAAATGCTATCCTCCAAGAAGTTGCCAATATGATTAGACTAGCCCCGACCTAATACAACTCACCTACTATGGACCCTAATATAGCCTCTACTTCTCAAACACCCCCTCCACTTCTTAAACACTCCCTCAACCACCAATTGTTTTGAACCCTGCCATATCCACAACTCCTCCTGTAACACCCAATCATATCACACCACCAATCCCCCCTCACAATGCACATGTCTAAAATCCACCAACCCTTACTGCCCCTATTATTGATTTAACCCAAATGGATTATGCCTCAAACTCAATGCCAATAGTTGTAGTTAACCCTTTCTAAGGAGGTAACTCCTTCCAGAAATTGATTTAGAAGATTGAAGCCCTAGAAAGACACATAAAGAACATTAAAAGTAATGAAGCATATGTAGGCCAGACTCCTTAACCCTCTTTCCAGACGCCCGAGCTCCTTCTAAGTTCAAGATGTCCACCATGGATAGATTTAATAATACTACATGCCTAAAGACACATTTAAAGATGTGCTCTTTCCCCACTCGGAGTAACAGATGAGCTCCTTGCTTAGTTATTCCAACAATCTTTAGCCAGAGCAGTAGTTAAGTGGTTTATGGACATTAACAAGCAAAATGTCTCAATATGAAAGGATATTTATAATGAATTCACCAAGCAATACCATTATAATGTTGATGCGGATGTCATCCATTGAGATTTAGAAACCACTAAATAAAGGACCTAGGAGTTCTTCTCCTCGTTTCTTATGGGGTGGAGAGCGAAAGCAGCCCAGATGGTAAACAGGCCACTTGAGCAAGAACAGATTTATATTATCATCAAGAATTTGCAATCCATCTATTAGACCCATCTTCAAACTCAATATCTCCCAGATTTCAAAGTCTTTATGGCCACTACCATTAAAATTAAAGGTTTGGTATATTTAGGTTAATTGAAAGATGAGTTGATGGTTTCCTCTTTAGCTAGGTATAGAAAAGGAGAGCATAATGCCAATACTAATCCTAGCTCAGTCGAAAATCAGAAGGGTAAAGAAGTAGTTAATATAAGTACTCAACAACCTATCATACTAGAAAGATAAGACAAAGTGTTTGCCAATTTAGGGATGCCCTTAGGGGTTGTATGAGAGGAGATTTTTGCCCCCACTCTCGGTGGAATGGTTCTTGCGATTTCGGCACTGTTAGGCTCAGGGCCATAGAGAACACGGGCTAAAACCCAAAAAAAATGAAAAGCCGCCATCCAAACAGGCCGAGAAAAAGAAAGAGATGGATGACTCGATTCTTAAAAAATCTCCAACCCCTATTGGGTTTGAAAAGTTAGGTTCACATGGGGAATGTGAGAAGTGGCCCAGCACCCCCATAACGCCTGGTTCATTGGAACCGGCCTCTTTTTCGGGTCTAAATATTAGAAAATCCTTAATTATTATGATATTATCCATACTACATACAACAATTAAAATAAAAACATCATTGTATTAAAATCGAAGCAATGTTCAAAATAAAACAAAAAATGGGCATCCATACGAGATGGAAACATGCCCTTACAACTATGTTCAATGTCTAAAATAAATAGGACACCCATCAAAAGGTGGAAACATGCCCTTTACAATGGTCCTAAAATCTTTAAACGATAAATTAAATTACATATAAAAAATCGAGGCACCCACAAAGTGGAAACATGCCTTTTACAATCTTAAAATCTAACAAATAATTAATTAAGCAAATTAAATTATACAAACATCCACAATAATAACTCATCCATTTGTAAATCAAATAAAATGAATCATAAGCATATAATAATAAATTAAATAATCAAAACTAGGGCTCAATCATAAATTAATCATTTAAATGTACATAATTAGGTCTTAAACCTGGAATTAGGGTTTATAAGATTTAAATGTAAAATTATTGGGATGGAAATTAGGTTTTTGGATGGAATTAGGGTTTTAGTTTTGAAATTTTTCAAGGTTTTAGGTTTAAGAAGAAAGGTTTAGGGTTTGGGTTTGGATTAAATATGAAAGGTTTTAGAGTTACTGGATTAAATATGAAAATCAAGTTACTGGATTAGGGTTTTGGAGTTTTGGTTTTGGGAATTAAGGGTTTTGAAACTAAAGTTTAGGTTTTTGGTTTTATAGATTCAGGATTAGGCTACTGTAAAGTTGGATCAAATAGACTTAAAATAAACAAGTTGTTGGATGGAACAAATGGTTTAAGTTTTTTTGGTTTCATAAACATGCGGCTATGATCATACTTTTAAAAAGTGATTGCAACAACTAGATATATGAATTGAATTAGAAAACTAAATATGCAAATCATTTTACTGTAATAGATGAATGAATCTACTGGGTATTTTAAATGAATTAGGTTTAAGGAAACTAAACCTGCGTGTTGGCTCCTCCAATATAAATATGTTGAATCAAACTCGTGCTAAGGTATGGATCAATTAATTTATTGGTTGGTGCCTTTTATCATCCAAGAATTGAGTTACTGCCTATTTTTTAAATCCCCTCTTTAATTCTTGTTGCTGGGTCTTTTTCTAATTATTGTCATCCCCCAGTCCTGTGATTTTCATTCTCTATTTATAGGCAAAACTGTTTCATTAAAAACCCTAATCTTTGCTTATCCAAAAGTTATTCGAAGTCTGGCATTAATTAGGAAGCTTAAACTACTTAATAACCCATTTAAACTAGGATCAAAGGACCATGGAGAATTTAGGCTTGCAAATTCGCCATGACCAAGTGTCCATGGTGAATTTAGCATGCCAATTCGCCATGGTCAAGTGCTCATGATGAATTTGGAATGTCAAATTCATCATGACCTTGGCTCATGGCTAATTTGGCTAGCTGAATTGCTAATGGGCTTAGCTCATGGCTTATTTGACTCATTTTTGGCTAATATTGAGTTTGGTTAACCCAGTCGAACCAAATCGGATTGTATTTCAATTGGTTCAACTTCAAATAGACCTAATTCAATTAAATTTAATTTAATTTAGGTCTTTGAAATAAATCAGACTAGGTTAGGATTTTAAAAATTGAACCAACTTAATTTAGGCCTTAGAAAACTAGCCAACTTATTTAAAAGCTATAAACTAGGTTTACGCTTTTAAAATCGGACCAAATTTAACTTGGCCTTCTTTAATTGAGATCGGATTAGCTTAAGGCCAAAATTAAGGGTCTACAGGTTGTATTCAAGAAAGCTTTGAAAGTCAACTTAATAGAACCATTGTTTCCTGCTCCTGTACCAAATCCTCCCCTAAAGGGTTTCAAGGCTGATGAGTAATGTGATTTTCACTAGAAGGCATGTCATGAAAAGGATATGTGTATAAATTTAAGACACAAGATATAAGACCAGGTTTATAAATGTTTGATTTGGCCTCCAAAGCCCTAGCCTAATGTAGCTACTAATCCCTTACCCAAGCATCCACCACCTATGGTCAATTGTACTATCCCCTATTTGGGAAATGATGTTGATCATGTTACTCTAATTCAGTTAGTTTAGCTGAAAGCATATTATTATGTATTAGATCTCAATGATTATACTGAAGAAGTCGAGGAAGGAATTTTTGCCTTGACTAGGAGTAGGTGAGTCGCTCAATGTCCTCCTCCACTCCGATGACTAAGTCCCTAACCAACACCCCAACCTAAAGAATATCCATTGTTGAAGCAACTTAAAAAGACTCAATCCAACATTTTCATCTGAAGCCTTCTCATGTCTTTTTATCCTCATAGAAAAGTAATTCTAAAAGCCCTAGATCAAACTCAAGCTCCTAATGATATAACTCTAGAAGATCTATTAGCCTCCTTAACCTAATCCATAAGGGTAGCCCACATAATTTTTTATGACAAAGATCTTCCTAGCCAACCCTAATGCCATAATGAAGCACTTTACATCACATTAATAGTTAAAGGGAAGAATGTACCATTGGTGTTGATTGATAATGGTTTTGTTTTAAATGTCTATCCCTTAAAGGTGGCAAGTTGCCTAGGTATTCAGGCAATAGACCTAGTTCTATCTGGTCAAGTTATTAGGGCCTACGATAATACAAAGAGAGAAGTGCTTAGGGCGGTTAACCAGATGTGACAATAGGGCTTATGACATAGACTATATTATTCCAAGTGTTGGATGTTCCGAATTGTTTTACTTTGCTACTTGGAAGACCTTTGATTTACCAAGCTAGAGCAATCCCTTCCTCTTCGCATTAGTAACTAAAGCTACCATTTAATGGGACTGTTATTACAATCAAGGTGGATCCTTAAGGAAAGACTATAAACCCATCTCAAATGCCTTTGTTGGAAATAAAACCTGAGCTTAATGCATGCCCATTATCAGAATTCATATTTGATATTGTACTCTTCATTGCCAAGAAGCCAGGTAAGGAAATGATGTATACTGATCTATATCCAAATAGTAGCTTGGTTATAAGTAATATTATGAGAAAGATAAATTATCTCCCTTATTCAGGTTTGGGCAAGCACCAATAAGGGATTACAACATACCTTGAGCACCCATTGGTTACCCCTCCATTTGGGCTTGGATACACTCTTACACTGAAAGACATTGAGGAAGAAAATATAAAAAGAAGAGAAAGATCAAATGCATTTAAGTCAACGAAACTTTATGATTGGGCTATGAAGCTATACTTGCCCACTCTCAATGTTTATTTTATGAAGGAGGGAGAGAATTTGCCCTATTATGGCTTTTCGAGTTAATTACACCTGTCGTCCCTAAATAATAAGCTAATGACTGTCATCGTCCCTAAACTTTCATTTGTCATGACATCATCCCTAAAGTTCTTATTTTGTTTCCACTTTCATCCTTCCATCAGTGAGATATCCAAACCACTAATGGAAATGTGACATGGCGTCACCTAACCTTTCTTATCATAATTTCACGTCATTTCCTCTTTCCAATCAACTCATTGAATAAAACACAAATTTGTGTTTGTTTGACAACTTTTAAAGCATAAATTTGTAAAATACTCACTATGATGCAAAAATAAGAGCAAAGATTTCTTGAGTCTTCAAAGAAATACTTGCTCCTCATACAATTTCATCTTAAAGAAATGAATAAATCTTCTATTGCTTCTCACACGATTTCATCTTAAACAAACAAATAACCATCAAAATACAAACAAAATAAAACCATTATTCAAAGAGAGAGAGAGAGAGAGGTACCATCGCATGATTTGATGGTGTGGATCTTGAGAAGCAAGACAAGAAAAACTTGCTGGGTGAGTCATATAACCTGTTGATCTAAATATATTCTTCTTCTTCTTTTTCTTCTTCTAGAATTGATCTTTCAATCTTTAATCAAATTCTATTTTTTTTAAATATTTTACTATTTTTCTCTTTATTTTCTCGCAATCCAACAAAATGGGAGAAAGAGGTGAGCTTCGTCATTCAAATCTCGCAACAAATAGAGATCTTTGTTTTTCACAAAGATGATCAAATTAGAAACAGTAAAGAGAAAGATGATAAAGAAATTGATGATTTTAGAGAGAGAATATGATTCAGTACATTGATTGGAGAGAGATAAGAAAATTAGAGCAAAAAAATTTATTCAATACATTAATTGGAGAGAGAAAATGACGTTGAATACTGACAAGGAAGTTACTTAATGCCACATCACATTTCCATTAGTGGTTTGGATGTCTCACTGATGGAAGGATGAAAGTGGGAGCAACATAAGAACTTTAGGGATGATGGCATGACAAATGAAACTTTAGGGACATAATGGTCATTAGCATATTCTTTAAGAACGACGGGTGTAATTAACCCCGATTTTTCTAAACCTTTTGTGAGTATGACAATCGGTGAACTAACTCCAAGATTTGAATTATTTTTTAATGTCAGGTTGCCTTTACAGGGAGTAGACTCCCAAACCAACCAAGATTAGATTGACTATATGGAGCCAACCTATTTGACTAGATATGCATAATCTCAGATAAGGCTGGAGAAGACTTGGCCTTACTTATCCAACCCGTACAAGGATGCCTCACAAACTAGTCTTATGAGAAGAACATCGGGATAAAGAGTTAGAGTCATCCAAACTTAAGTCCAGTTGATTTGGATTCCATAGAGTCAAAGTCAGAGTAAGATTCCCAGTTAAGTACCAGAATAAAGCTGAAGATAAAGTTTCAGCCAGAGTCCCAGTCCCAACCGGAGTCTTTTCCAAAATCCAAGTCCTTTGAATCTCAATCTAAATTTCCTTATAATTTTCTTTTGATTATCAGCTTGTATCAGACAATTTTATCTTCAATAAAGAGTTTATGTTTTCTGGTTACTCTCCTTTCTCTTTTGTTGACTCAAATAATGAAAAAATAATAAATGAAATAAAAAAAGAATCAATAAACTATTGCAATAATGAAAGCCCAAAAGCCATATATATTGCATCATCTTACCATGATAAGCAGGTTTTAGGACATTTGCTGAAGGAATTCTTTGATTGTTTTACCTAGGAAGCAAAAGACATGATAAAGATTAATCCAACTATAGCGGTCCATGAGATTTCAACTTATGAACATGTGAAGCCAGTCAAGTAGACACTCAGAAGATTAAAATCCCAATGGTCCTTGGCAATCAAAGAACAGGTGAAGAAATTACTGGCCAATAGATTTATCGAAGCCATAACATGTTAGATGTTGTTGGCAAATATAGTCCTAGTTCATAAGAAAAATGTGAAAGTTAGAATGTGTGAGGACTATAGAAACCTTAATAAAGCATGTCCCACGGATGATTTTTCATTATCCCATATTGACCTCATGGTAGGTCGACTTATAGGCTCAAAGGTAGTTTCTTTAATTGATCTTTATGCCAGTTACAATCATACAAGTGGCTCTACAAGACAATGCCAAGACTAGTTTTATTATAAAATATGGTACTTACTACTATAAGGTTATACCTTTTGGGTTAAAAAATGCAGGGACAACTTATCAAAGAATGGTTACCATAATTTTTCATGATATGATGCAATAAGAAGTGAAGGTATATATAGATGACATGGTCATAAAGTTGAAACCTATAAAGGATCATTTGCAAATGTTTTAAGGCAAACCTCAAACTTAACCTCGACAAGTGTATTTTTGGTGCAGCTTCTAGAATATTCCTGAGGCATTTATTGAGCAGCAAAGGTATTAAAATAGACACATCAAAATCAAGGGCTATCTTGAACATGCCACCTCCAAAAATAGAGAAAGAAATCAAGGGATTCCTGGGACATCTCCAATATAGTTAATTCATATCTTAGTTAGCTTATACATATGGTCTCATTTTCATGCTTTTAAGGAAGGAAGACTCCAAGCAATGGGATCAAGATTATCAAAAAACCTTCCAGAAGATTAAAGAGTACCTATTGAATCCTCCAGTCCTTCAGCCACCTTAGCCTAGTCAGCCTTTATTATTGTATTTATCAGTGACCACCGAAGCAACAAGGGCAATTTTGGCATAAGAACAAGTAGAGTCGAGAAAGGACTTTGCCATTTATTACCTAAGCAAGCGAATGCTTACCTATGAGCTCAACTACAGCTTCCGGATTAAACACCTCTGCTTGGCTTTAGTTTGGGTATGTCGTAAGCTCTAACTTTACCTCAGTTTATACATTACCCATGTCATAACAAACAAAAGTCATCTTAAGTATTTGATGGAGAAACCAATTCTGGATAACAGGATGGCTCGTTGGATGGTTGTTCTTGCTACTCTTGACCTCAAATATGTCCCTCACAGCACAATAAAGGGGAGTATTATTATGGATCAATTAACAGCTGCCTCAATTCAAGATGAAATGGAAGAACCTTAATTTCCATAAGAGACTATATTACAAGAAGAAATTGATACATGGGAAATGTACTTTGATGGTGCCTCTATCAATAAGGGATTCAAAGTTGGAGCAGTGTTGGTTTCTCTTTTTGGGGAATAATTGGCACTCACTGTCAAATTAACTTTTGAAGTTACCAACAATAAGGTAGAATATAAAGCTTGTATCAAATGGCTCAATGCTACTTTGAAACTCGGGATTGCTTACCAGAAAGTGTTGGGGGTTTAGCTCTAATAGTGTCTCAGGCATTGGAAAAGTGGACAATTAAAGAAGAATGCTTAGTTCCTTACCTTAAGCATCTTGATCATCTAGCACAGCAATTTCAAGAGCTCTCCTTCTATTATTTGTCAAGTTCTAGGAACCAGTTTGCAGACACCTTGGCAACATTAACTTTAATGATAAACATGGATAGCAATATAATGGTTAAGCCTAATATAATTGAGGTAGTCACCTTCTATATAAGCATCTAGAAAGAAGAAAATGAAAAGCCATGGTATTGGAACATCCTTAGATTTATCAAGAAGGGAGAATATCTAGATGGAGCAACAAAGGTTGATGAAAGACCTTGATGCAATTGGCTACTCATTTCATCTTAAATGGTGATGTGCTATACCGACACACTAGGGACAATATCCATTTGAGATGCCTTACAAAAGAAGAAACAAAATTGGTAATGGAGGAATCTCATAGAGGAGAATCTGAACCGCACATGAGGGGTAAGTACTTGGCCAGAAAGATCATGAAACTTGGGTATTACTAGTTGACCTTACATAAGGATTGTACCACTTTTGTGAAAGAATGTCATAATTGCAAAGTTTATGCTAAGCGAAAACATCAACCACCTTTACAATTACAACCGATCTTTACACAATGGCCCTTTGCAACATGGGGATTTGATGTAATGGGAAAGATTAGCTTGAAGTCTATTGAGGGGCATGATTATATCCTTGTTGCAATTGATTATTTTACTAAGTGGATTGAACGACATCTTTTAAAATTTTCAACTCAAAAAGGGTTGCCATTTTATCCAAACTAACATCCTTTGTCAATTTCGAGTTCCTTTTGAATTTGTCATAAATAATGAGTCCCATTTCCAAAAAGAAGTAGTTTTCCACTTGGAAAAACACAAAATATATCATCATTAGTCCTCACCCCATGGGCCTTAAACTAATGGAACTGTGGAGGCTACCAATAAGACTATCAAGAGTATCTTGAAGAAAATGATCACCAACCACAGAAACTAGCACTAACAACTACATTTTGTACTTTGGGGATACTACACTTATGTCTGAACATAGACTAGGGCAACCTCATACTCTTTAGTTTATGGTATGGATGTTGTTCTAGTAATTGAAATTGAAGCTCGATCAGCACGGGTTATTCAAGAATGCCAATTGTCATAAACAAAATGGATAGGAGGGTATCACAAGTAACTATATGCAATTGAAGAGAAAACAATGGATGCCTTATTTAAGATGCAAGGTTATCAGTAGAAACTGGCTAGATATTTCAATAAAAAAAAGTCAAGGAATGAGGTTTACAAGAAGGGACCTTAGTTTCAAAAGAAATTAGGGCTCAAATTCACGATCCTAGAGGGAAGTCCAGGATAAATTAGATTAGGCCCTACCTGCTGAAGAAGATCCTATCGGGCAGAGGTGCTATTTTGGCATATTTAGATGGTATAGAATTTATAATTCCATCCAATCTAGATCAACTCAAGTAGTATAACGTATAATTACATTTTATTAGAACTACAAAGACCCGATTCTCTTAAAAGAAAATGCACTATTTTATTTTATTACTTATGTAAGAGAAATACATAAGTAGCTTATTTGGGTTCAGTCCAAGTCATTAAAAAATCTATTTTTCCAAATATTAGTGCCATGGTTTATTCACAAAAAAAAGGGAGAGAGAGAGAGAGAGAGAGACCCGCTAAGTGAAAAAACTGAAAGAGCAGCTTAGGTAAGAAATAGGGCAACTCGTTGATTCGAAAACTTAAAAGGGCAGCTCGGGCAACAATTAGAGCTAAAAAAAGAAAATAATAAATAAAGTTTGAGTCAACCAATGTAAATCAATCAATCAATAAATCTCATTTTGTTTCACCTGCCTTATTATAATTAAAAGAAAGAAAAAATAATGATGATAATGGTAGAAATGAAGTGGAATCTTTTGGATTATTAGTGTAGCTTCCTTCCTCTACTTGACTAAATTCTTGATTAGTTGATGAGACAAGCGTTTTTTCACTTGTTCTGCAAGCTCGGCAACATCAGTAAAGATATCAAATCATGGAATCAACTGTCCCATAAACATGATAGGCTTTGGCTTTCCTTATAGTGGTCTCAACTCTGGAACTTTAACAAATACCTTTTCTAGTGGAGGGAATTCCATCTTCTTATTTCACTTTAGCAAAATGTCTTTATCCATTCTTTTGTATCCTAGTCCTCTTTTAGAGACTTGAGTTTTAAAATCTAGGAGTGAACTTGTTTTCCTTTCCCTAAACTAGTTCTCGGTAGATAATTCATCTGCTTCATCATAGTCAAGAACTTAAAACCCCCTATCATATCTTAGAAATAGCAACCACTAAATCCTTTAAGAGGCCTTTCTATTATAAGAGCATTAACTACTTCATTATCCTTCGCCTCAATTACTACCATCTTATCCCCCATTTAGAAATTTAATCTTTTGATGGAGCGTTAAAGGAATCCACCAAAAGGGTGAAACCAAGGATGATCTAATAGTAATGCAAATGTAACTGGTATATCTAAAACTACAAACTTTACCATAGATTCAATAGGACCTACCTTTACCATGGCTTTCAAAGTTCATATAGCTTGCCTATTGGTATTATCACAAGCTCAGATTATCATCTCAGTTAGACTTAGGTCATGTGTAGGCATAGCCAGTTTTGGTAGAATTTTGAGTGGGCACATGTTTATAGTAGGCCCATCGTCAACCATGACATAAAGGGTTCTTTTTCCTTTAACCTCCACTTTGATGAAAAGCGAATGGATGTGGTCTCTTCCTTCTTCTAGTAAGTTAGCATCTGACTACTTTAGTTTTCTTATCACCTCTACCTTCCTTCCCTTCTTCGGCCTTCTTTATTCCGATGAAATTAACAAGTTGCTCTAGTGTTGTAAAAGTGAAAATCTACATGGTAGCTATAGCCTTTGTCGTAGTCTCTTGATGCCTTTTGGATATAGCCAGTAAATCCCAAATGATGATACTGGCTTGAGTCCTTTTTATTTGTTTAAGGACAACATCGTCTTCCTCTTCCTTCCATTTGAGCCTCTCTCCCATTGTTGGCTTCTATTTCTTTTAGAGAGGCCCTACCATAAGGCTTGCCAAAGCGAGTATTCTATACTTCTTCTTCCTTGGGTTCATATCAATCCCATTCCTCTTTCTTAGTCCCTAATTCATCATCATCGTTGTCAGTTGAATCGCAAAATTCATTCATAACACAAAATGGTCAACATTTTCTTACTTGTAGCTGGCTCAGATTTATTAACTAGAACATGTTCCTTCTTCATAGCTTTTCCATTTAAATCTTAAAAAGATGATAAAATAAAATTTTTTCTCAATCCTCCCTCTATCATGAAGGTTGCTGGAGGAGGTAATTTGTCAAACTTAGGCAAAAGATTACTCTTTGTTTTAGGTTTATTGGTCTCAAGCAGCTTACCACTATCAATTAAATTCTAGATCTCATATCTTAAATAAAGACACTTATTACACTTATTTGTTTCATGCCCCCTGTGTTTGATGAAATTGATAAAAGGCCTTGGTATCAAAGTTTGGTAGTAGAGGATTCGGCAAAGGGCGAAGAGCCAATGGTTGTAATAGCCCTTTCTTCTATAGCTTGTTGAAAATTCAGGATAGAGGTCTTCTCATACCTGAAAATTATCTCCTCTTCACTTGGCTGGTAGTTGCATTGACCTCCACTGCTTTTTGTGTACTCTAACTGCCAAATTAATAATTTATCCTTTCATTCCTTCTTCCAAAGAAATAGTCCTTCTCTCATTCCCATTCTTTAATTTGTAAGTCAGCTTGAAGGAGATCTTTAAAATCTATGATAAGGGTATGAGACAATTATTTATGGAGGTTATGCGGAACACCCTCTTACTATCATTCTAATCTGATCTGACTCATTTGGCCTCTTTTTAATAAGAGCTACTTTGTCCCTCTATCTTTTCACATAATCAATAAAATTCTTATTTTGCCTCTGCCTGATAGTTTCTACCTCCATCAGGGTTACTTTCAGCTCAACATTATACCTATACTACTGGATAAAGGCTTTGTACAACAAATCCAAATATTTCTCAGTGTTTTTCTCTAAGATATTGAACCAGTTTTACGCTACTGAATCTAAAAAGAGCATGAAATACCTTAGGGTTTAAGATTTAGTGGTTCTAGTAGACAACATGGCAGTGATATATTATTTGACATATAGGTTTCCTCATCCATCAAACTTAGTAAAATGAGGCATTTTAAACTTGTAGAGGATTCCTTCATCTTCCCCAAATAGCTTATATAACTTTGACACTTCTTTAGTCTTTAGCTTCTTTTTAAACTTTTTTTATAATTCAGCAATCAGTTTTTCAACATCAGCAAATTTGGTCTTTTTTGTAACCTTCTTCTCTTCTTTCTATTAGAGGTACCTATCCCATACATCATCATCAATCACCATCTTTTCTTCATTAAAGGCTACCTCTGCCACTTATCCTTTCCCTTGTCCTTTTACTTCTTAGAATTGGCAATTGCCTTAGTAGTATTATTCTTTAGTAGTGCAGCTAATTGACTCCTCACGGTCTCAGCCAAGGCCCTCTTTAATTCTTCCATCTTGGATGTGAGGGCTTCATTGACCAAGCTCAGAACTTATTCAAAATCCATTGCTTTGACATGAAGTTGATTGATCCTTCAGTGAACTCTAAGTCACTGATGTAGATTCGGTTGTTGTATGCTCTTGAATTGCTGTACTTTAGGTCTACGAGCTAAAAAGGATCAATGCGATGCAATATAATATATATGCATGTGTAGCAAATAAATAAATAGAGTCAAGATGTTCCTTCTAACCTTATTTCTCTCCAGGCGCGAATGGCGAGTCTCTTTCCTAGGTGTTATGGTCAATAAAGATATCAATTTCAAAATAATCCTTGGACGGAATAACCAATAGTTGTGTTTTTAAATATAGAAGTCAATATGATAATCCCCACTAATTATGCCTTAATCCTTTTGATTCATTTAAAAATTTAGTAGCATTTCTATTATATTTTAGGTTAAAATTAAATTAATAGGCTTATTATAAATAGACTTCTTATTAGAAAGATAACTAATGATCCATGCCATAAATAAGCCCACAACTAATAAGTCTTAGCATAAATAGGGCCCGCAATTGATTTTATTATTCCATTATTGACCAAACTAATTACAAGCTCATTTCTAAAAATTTGACCCATTGTAGAAATGTTTGATTTGAAAAAATAATTTAGACTCTGTTCTTATCCTTTAAAAATTTCAGGCTATGAAGTGGAAAGAAGAAAAGCATCTTGAACCCATTTTAAAAATATTTCAAAGCCCTTTTTTTTTAAAAAAAAGTTTGTCTTAAGAAAATAATTTTGGACTTCGTGCTTAAAAAAATTTTTGGGCCACAAAATAATTTTGCGCTTACACTATAATTAAGTCATATTAGGAAAAAATAAACTAAACGGGTCTTAATTTAGGCAAAACATGTTGATCATGGTTAAACAACATGCATTTAGGATAAACCTAAAGAAAATTACTAGGCCAACTATTTGAGCTTTAGTTTTTAGGATAAAAGGCTTAGATTCCCACAACAAGTATACACCAAGAGGTATAAGAGTATGAGTGGTTATATAATGCACGATCTCCATACATTGAATTAAAGCATGGTATAACTTACACACACATAACACGGATTCCACAAGGTATTTTAACTCAAGCACACATAATGTAATTCTAAGTTATATAATGAATAATATTATAATAATAATAAATAAAATAAAATAATATAAAGACCAACGAAATTAACTTTTTTATCTCTAATGGAGATGCCACTAAAAATGGAGATTTTTATCCCTACTTTCGGTGGAATGGTTCTTAAGACTTTGACACTGTTAGGCTCTGAACCTTAGAGAATATGAGCCTAAATTCAGAGAATAGAAATCGCCACCCGGACGAGCCGTAAAGCAAATAGAAGGGATGGATGACTCAATTCTTAAGGAATCTCCAACTCCTATTAGGTTCGGAAATTTGGATATTCATGGAGAATGTGAGAAATGACCTAGCACCCCATAACGCCTAGTTCATTGGAACCGACTTTGTTTTTAAGTCTATATATTATAAAATTTTTAGATTATTATAATATTACTCATATTACAAGTAATATATTAAAATAAATAGACATTCATTCTCATAGATAAAAATAAAAAATCTAAGAAACATAGAAATATAAAATAATAAATAGGTACCCATACAAAATGGAAACATATCCTTACAAAGCCAAATATCCTTAATTGAAATAAATAGAGTGAAATAATTAAAATAAATTAAATAAGGCACCCACAAGTGAAAATATGTCTTTTACATTAATTCCCCATAAATAAAATAAATAAGCATTAAAAATTAAATACCAAATATCCATATCCTAAATCTTAAATAAATACAAGATGATAAAGAAATAATACATAAACACAAAAAATATAAAAAGAGTAAGAAATAGAGCAACACAAAGCTGAATTATTCTCATTGTTTATTTTTCAAAATGTATTGACAAGTATAATAAATTTCTTTTATTATCTATTAAAGAAATAGTAACTAAACATGGAATTATCAAACACCAATTTTTTTCCTTATATCAAAAATATAAATTAGAACAGTAATTAGGTTATTTCAAGATTACATGTTCATAAAGACATCTACTAAAATCACCCTTTAAAAAAATACTACTTGCAAAATAATATTGATCAAGACTCATGGATTACAATTTCTATAAATAAATTAAGGGTTAATTTAGCCTCAAATAAATTAATTCATGACCACTATGTTGATTATGAAATGCACAACATCTTCACATACAAATCAAATAAAAATTATAAAGTGCATAATGTTTAGTAGAGGACCTAAGAGAATCTAATGAGTTTAAGAATTCATACTTGCATAGTTGGTTTTACCAAATAATTAATGTTGAACCAAGCCTTATTAATTGAATTGCACAATTTTTCTAGCCTTAAATAGTTCTTATAAGTCTGGATCAACTGCATTTTTAATTAAATGATATTGTTCAAAGTTTACTTTTGTGTTTACTTTCTGCCCTCTTTATTATTTCCTTTTTCTCCCCTCCTTTTGGTTCATTTAATCCCCTTTTATATAAGTAGGGTTAGGATTAATTAGGTGGTAGAAACCTGATTTAGATAAGACATCTCTGGAGTTATGGTTAATCAGGTGGCAAAAACCTGATTTAAATAGAAAATCTCCAGGGTTATTTGAAAAAATCCTAAGTTTAATGCATATTAGAAATAATCCGAGACAAGTGGGACCCACAACCAATTATTCATAGCTTATGTTAAATTGGCTATAGCATGTGGAAAATTCGCCTTAGGACATAGTGATCAGTTGGCCTAATAATTTTTGGGCTTTTAGGCTTTTTGATTGTATCCAGATTTGCTCATGGACTACATTTAGGGATCTATTGTGTTGTCTCTCTTTTATAGATCGATATATATTATTGGAATTTTTTTGGGATTGACATATAATAGTTGGGTGAATTATTGTTAACTGATATATTGATATATTGTTATGAATTGATATATAATAGTTGGATTGATATATTGTTTTAGTTATATATATTGTTGTGAATTGATATAAATTTAAACACTTAGGTGAATTGTTGTGTATGATCTTTTTTAAATTTTTTTTCATGTGCATATTTAAATATCTAAGTTAATTACTAAGTAGTTATTTAATGTTAGTATCTAAGTTAGTTATTTTTGGTGAAGCTTGTTGTTATCTAGTGTATGCATTTAATTTTTCTTGCTTGAGGCTGGTTTGAGTTGGAGTTGGTGTTGCTAGAGTTATATATGAAATTTTGTTTAAGTTAGGGCTAGAGACTTGAGTTTTTATAGTTCAGTTTGGTGATTTGAAATTTGTTTAGAGTTTGGTTAGAGTTAGAGTTAGAGTTCTTATTGACTTTTATAATCTTTTAATTGCTTGAATGTTGGTTAGATTTTTATTTCAGGATCATTGAAATTTTGTTGAGGAAATGTAGTTAATGAAATCACCTTTATAATTGAATGTAAGTTTTATTAGTTGAATTATTTTATTTTATAAAGACTACCTTGTTTTAATTATCTTATTTAATTTGAAAAAGGTTTTTTTATAATGGCAGGCTAGAGGAATCATGTTCTTTTTTATGGTTTTTGTTTTTTTGCTGCATAATGCACATATAGATTTTTTATTCTTACACTTTTCTCTATTTCTCTATTCACTCTGTGTTCTAGATAATTTTATTATTCACATTACACTGAGTTAATTATGTGAGTAAATATGATAATTTTGCCAGAACAATGTAATTTATTTAAGTTGGATATGTTGTTGGAATTGAGCATCTAAATGTATCTATTGTTAGCTACTAAAAATTTGGTGTATTGAGGTTTGGTGTGTTGAATGAAGATTCTAATTTGTGATGGTTCTAAGTTTAGCAGCTAGTCCACTAGACTTGTTTTGGGGTATTGAATTGAGTTTTTGAAATACTTTTTCTCTCATTGCAAGTCTGCTGATTTTGTTATGCTGATCATTAATAAATGACTGGCTTGAATGATTATTATTTTTGCCTATATTTTTTTTTTGCTTCCATATATATTAGTACATTGGAAGTCAAATAGTTTTATTGCTTTCTGTTTTGTTTTTGTTAAATCATAAGGCACTAAAACTATTTATTTGATCATTGATGTCTATATTCTATTTTTAGTTACTTCCATGTGAGCTTCTAATTTGAAATGCTTAAGTTCAGAAAACTTATATGGGTACTATGACCTCTCATATAGTAGTCAATCTTCAGCTCATTGTTCAACTTGAATGGTTCATTTCTCAGCTATGTTGTCCTAGAGATCATATTTAGGTGATAGGTCTAACTTTTAGATTTATTTTGCAAGTTATAAGTTGTAACATTTGATTTTTTGTAACTTATTCTATACCTAATTATGAAGTCCAATTTGTAAATATCAAGTATGAAGTATGGATTCAAGGGTTGATTGATTTTTGGTTTAAGATATACTACTTGCAACATATATATTTTATTGAATAACCATATATTTTCACTAAATTATAATTTTTACAATTTTGATTAACTATTCATTGTTCAATAATAATTTTAATTGTAATTTTTACTGAATTGCTATATATTTTTTACTTTATTATTTTTAAAATGGCATTTGAAAAATAACTTTGATAAATTATTAGTCAAGTTAGCGTATTTGGAAAAATATTATTCTCATAGCTGGGTAAAAGCTCTGACAAAAAGGATAAAAAATTATGGTTTATTAACTGAAAAATAAAGCTCGAAATCAAGACCCATTTGACAGACTCAATTTGAGTCCTCCCAATATTAACTGACAAGACCCAAAATGTGTGCGAGTCGATTAAAAATATATATAAATTTATCGATTTTGGATAGCATTTTTTTCACCTCAAATCGAGTTTGATTGGTTTGAGAAATACTCTAAACCTAACAGAACCTGACCCATGTATAACCCTAAGATTTTGTGATGTATAACTTTTTTTTGTTATGGCATTCTTTATTATAATATGCACAAGTAATCTTTATCACTCTCTTAGAAAGTTTTTGAAAAAATCTATTATGTTCAAGCTCATTCACAGCTATGGCCTTTTTAGGTCTTTTAGACATTTTGATGACATTAAAAGGTTCAATTGGTTCATACTCCTCACAACTCATCATCTTCTTGCCATGCATAGGCTCCAAGGTATATTGACATGATGCACTGTAAGAGGTCTTTGTGATACCATTTAAAGATTGAGACATGTGGTCAATCTTTGCATGATAAAGAACACATGCATATGGTATTCCAATAAGCTCCCATGTGTGTACATGGTACACAACTTCTTAGTTAAGAAAATTGTATGCATATCATCTCCATCCCAATCTCATATCCATTTATCCCATTGAAAAAGACACTATATCCAATAGCCAATGTCTTTATTTTGATAGTAAATCTCTAAACAAGTTGGACTCTATTCAGTTATTAGTTGATATTCTATTTATTGCCAACATCCTCATGTCATCTAACATAGACACAATTGGCTTATGTATTGCATCTCTTATTATGGCTTTAAATGTTTCACCTATATTATTGTCCATAATATCGAACTACTCATACTAATAAAATATTCTTTCACCAAGTGGATGGGCAATATTTCAAAAGGTCCTCTGCATCCTTCTTATTAATCTCACCCGAACTCTTTAGATTTTCCTTAAATGCTTCTTCATATTTGCTTTAAGTACGTACCTAGAACTTATTTGTGAGCTCATCATCTGACCATTTCTTCGAACAATTTGCATGATTGTGTCAAGCACAAAATCTACGCTTGGCTTTAGGCATCAAATATATGATAGCTTGCAATAGTCCTTGTTAAAGCATATACAAATTCATAAAATGATGTAATCTAAAGTAAATAAATATCAAATCCAAAGTTCTCACCTTTTGCATGTTTGAAATTAATATAATATTCTCTTCATCTGCTATGTGAAGTTCTTTCACCAACCATTGAAGAAACCATTTTTAATTGACTTTGTTTTCTTTTTATATCATAGTCCATTCAATACGATATATTTGGTCCTCTGCATCCTTCCCTATAACCACTAAAATTTGTCCCTTAACAATTTCCTTAAGAAAGTAACCACCTAAACCAATAATTGGTCTACATCTAGGTTTCTAACCTTGCTTCAAAGCATAAAAACACATAAACAACCTTCTGAATTTATTTTCCCATCCTTTAATGCCTCCTTACATAGATAAATTTCAAACTTGCTACTAGGGTTGGTTCTCTTTATAGCTGTACTATTGGTTCTCTTTATAATTATAGTATAGGTTTACAAGTATCCAAATTCTAGTGCGTATGAATCTTTAAGCTCAGTCAATATTATTTTCCTTTCTTACATATTGATAAACTTACCTTTCAACCTCATGTGTTATGTAGCATATTTTTGTGAATCCTTAATCTTTATTTGAGGTTTTTTGTATAACTTCTCTTTGAATTGAGTGGCCAAAAAACAAGCAGCAGTTCTAAAGTTGTTAAATATCTTGTACCAATTATGCTTAAGTTATAGTATTTTAACATATAATCTCCCATTTTTCTCATCTTTTGACACAAACAATAAGAATGGACAATCCTTCTTTTTACACTTATTTATAATTCTTATTAGGTTTCAACCTTAAATTATGACCTTTAGTCACATTGTACTTAGCAATAGTCTCTCTAACTTCATTGACAGTGCTAACGGTCATGCCAAGAATAAAATATATAGATGATCATCATTCATATCATATCCAACCCTCTTTTTGCATTGCTTGATGGTGCCAACATCATCATTTATCGCATATTCATCTTTTGTATCTCACTTTTCTTCTTCCTCTTCATCATCCTCATCATCTTCCTCCACCTCTTCTTCATCTCCTTCCACCTCTTCTTCTTCATCAATACCATCATTATCCATATAATCTTCATTCTCATCCTTTATAGTTATATTTTCTCAAAAAGAAATATTAGCATAACCTAAATCTACCACATTATGACCACTTAAATCTACAACGTTGTTACCATCTAAACATGCCATATTATCATAACCCTACAATATTCTCATCACCTCTAGGATGAACATTGTCATCGCATTCAACATTCTCATTCACCACATTGTTATTTTTCCTATCTTCTTCATCTCCTGGTTAAACAAAGTTACACTATGTAGGAATGTAATTAGTTTTAATCCCACATTGTATCAAAAGGATGTCAATGGTATACTCGGAGGCATCAATTACATGGTGTGTGTATGTATGAATTTCATGCACTCCCCTTTTAGTAATGTAACTTATCATCTGTCAAAGTCCATGCATCATCATTTTCTACTAAAAAAAACTCATCAAGAAGAGCTTTTCCATGTTAAAAAAACATTCACTTACCCACATTAGCAAACCCTAAATCATTCTTAAACTTGTCCCTAATTTTTAGGTAAAAAAAGGAAATCCATGTCAAAAACCTTCACAATCTTAATTTGGCCATCGATATGTGCTATATGAGGAGCCTATTACCATCTACCTATCATAATAGAATACCAAATATACTGTCTCCATTCTATAATAAAATCTTTTGCTTTTTAGTAACATAAGTGTAAAAAATCTTTTCAACGCTAAATAGAAAATAGTTGCATTTGAATCGCTATTATCGTCAATGGCAACAACGAGCATTTCCTTCTCCATACATGATATTTAAAACAAAATAAATCAAATAATTAAGAAACAAAAAGATATACCAATGATGATGAAGACAACAGAAGGATAATAATTAGTTGGCGATTACAAAGGAGGACTATAATTGGAATGCAATTTGAGAATTAGGTAGCAAAGAGAAAGAAAATAAGTTTTAGAGGTCCAAAATGTTCTTATGTTCAAACACTTAAAGAAAAAATGGGGAATTTGCTTTCCACATAGATTTCCATTAATATGATTCACTGGGTCTCCCTAAATTGCAATTATTCTAGTCCATTGAGTTTTGCAAAGCCATGTTAACTATTGTCAGTTGAGTTTCACATATCCATCAATTTTAGGTAATTTGGTATGATTTTGGCAAAAAAAAAAAGTTAATATTTAAAAAAAAAGTTCACTGCTGACTTCAAGTTAAAGTTCAAGATCCAAACATGAATTTTTGGTGCTAATAAAAAATAAAAATACTGAAAGTTTATATTATAAAAATTTGAGGGCTTGTTTGCAAATTATCCGAACAAAAGCCCTCCCGCTCATTTACCTTTCCTTTGCTAACAAAAAAAAAAAAGGAAGAAAAAGCGCAACAAAAAAACCCCCCCAATTAGCGCCACTTCTCATATTCACTGAAAAATCAAAGTTCTGAACTCCAAAACCCTTCTCTTCTCTCTCTATAACTTCCCACCAAATCTTCTTTCACAAGAAGAAGATGAGAGAAGAGCAAATAGAGAAGCTTCGCGGAGTGGTGCGTGACTGCGTCAGCAAGCACTTGTACTCATCGGCGATTTTCTTCTCCGACAAAGTGGCTGCTTTCACTAACGATCCCGCCGACATTTACATGCAAACTCAAGCACTATTTCTTGGCGGTCATTATCGCCGCGCTTTTCACCTCCTCAACGCCTCTAAGATCGTCCTCCGTGACCTCCGTTTCCGCTACCTCGCCGCCAAATGCCTTGTAATCTCTCTCGCTGATTACTCTATTTAGCTTTATTAACTCTCAAGTACTGAGAAAGTTCTTCATTATCGCCTTTAATTGTTTATTTAATTGGGTTTTTAGGATCTGCTTGATTTGCTTATTTGATGAATAGCTGCGTTGTTTCTACATCTTTTTTAGCTGATGTGATTTTTTTCTGAAATATTTTTGTTTGAAATTATTATCAGGAGGAATTGAAGGAGTGGGATCAATGTCTGCTAATGCTTGGTGATGCTAAGGTTGATGAACATGGGAATGTGCATGACACTAAAGATTGCAATGTCATGTACTTAGATAAAGATGGGGAAGATCGTGAGATCAATGTGAGCCGTCATCTTTCTATTTTTATTCGGTTGTTATATGGTATTATTTTAATTGTTATGGCTTTTTGGTTATTGTTGTATTCTTGACCTTCTACCTTTTGCTCACTACTGAGGCTGTCTTAATTGTTGGCAGCACAACAGTTCAGGGAAACATTTAAGCACTATAAATCAAATGCATGGGTTTGGAAAGGTTAAGTAGAGTATTAAAATTCAGTAAAAGTTGGTCAATGCCTGTTCTGTTTTTTATGAGAAAGTCAACACTGAAGCTTAAAAGTTGCATGATATTTGGAATGCATAAAAAAGGTCATCCTTCAATTCTATTTTTCACAGGAAATCTACAGTTCCTCAACATAGATAACTTGATTGCAGTTTTTATCCCCGTTTCAAAGTGAAGAAAAGACCCTTAGATATGAAATCAAACACTATAAAGTATATGATTGGAAGTGTTAGGATGAGCTTGGGCCTATCATTTACAGGGTGTTCATAATTCAGGAAAAGCCAGAGTTTTAGCTAATACCGCACCCCTTGAACTGAATTATTATTGTTATTACTACTATTGTCATTGTTAGTCATAAGGAGTGTATGTACAATTAGTCTTTAGAATGTATGTACATTTAGTCTTTAGAAAAGCAAGAACCCAGCTGGCAGGTACAATCACAAAAAAGTTGGGATGGATTAATTACAAGAGTTATACATCCAAACAATTTTGAAATCAGGGGCCAGCGATGACCATGCCTGAGGAAGAGATGATGCATCTTGTCTTACAGCTGGATAACATACAACTAAGCAGGTGGTTGAGACCTCCTGTCAATCCCTTGAGGTGCAATGTCAATTCAGCTACTTCTTGATCTTAATATGTTGCTATGCCCTGATTTATGTAGAATCCTATGCCCGTCAAATGTTTATCTTTTCTCCTATGCTCTGTTGTTCCGATTTTGCACTAAATTTGCAATAAGGTATTTTGAGCCAGAAGATATTTATTGATTTAATATTTAATTATCCTCAATGATTTGTTGAATTAGTCATATATGGCTTTGCAGTTCCTAATAGATTGCTTTAAACGCTTTATGGAATGTGCCTACGTTATGAGTTTGGAGCATGGTCAAATATGCATAAAATTGCAGACTTCTTATGTTTCCTTTTTCCCTTCACTTGTGGTTACGATTAAATTTGTTTTAGTTATCGTAGACCAATTTATTCTCTTTATTGCTTGTTGCGCCTTGGAGTTTTAAAGATTACTTTCATCATTTCGTCGTTGAAGTTTGGTGTGCATGTGAGATGCATCGCTTGAGTCAAGGATGTACTTGTTGCTACAAAGTTTTGTTAAATGTTTTATTCTACTTCTGACAGATATCTTCCGCAATATGCTTTTTGAGGGGTAAGGCTTATGAAGCTCTGGAAAATCGAGCCCAAGCTCAACGGTGGTTGGTTTTCTTAACCATATTATTTGTAAACGAGTTTTTTTTTTCTTTTCCTTCCTCATTGTTCCTTTTACACAATCATGGGGTTATTGATTCTCATATAAAAAAGAGAAAATATTATTCCGTTAAACGTGTCACCACTTTTAAGATATAAATTCTGTTCCACTTGTAAAATATTTAAAATGATAAACAGAAGAATGGTAAACTTCTGCAGCTTGATGTTCATGCATGTTGAATTCAATTTATGATGCTGAAAATTAACATGGACAATTTTTTAAAATTCTTTTTACAAGAGGGGGATTTGATTTAATTTGAACAGAACTGTTTACTGTAATGTGGCAAGTGCCAAAAAGTGGCCTCCAAATTTAAATTATTCCAACCCCAAAACTGTGGCCACTGATACACAAATTAAAATCCTTATTTCCACTGATATTTTTCTGACTCTTATTCATCAATTAGCTATCGAGATAAGTTTGAAAAATCTCAGATTGTTCAATTCCAAAGATTTCCTTTCAATGCCAAAAAAAAAAAAATCTCGATAGGCTTATTTTCTTGGGGTCCAGCCAACAATTATTGAAAATTAATGCACACAGTGCCTATTCAATCGATATGTCATAATCGTTGACTTCATTGGTTTCCATTTTTTGGACTTTTTACAAACTCATTTGAATGGCGGGGAACTTAGAAGAAAACCAGTTAGGCACATGCTTAGTTGTCATATCAATGTGGAACTTTTATCTAAAAGGTACAAATTTCACAACGGCAGTCCCATGGCATTTTTTCCCCTGCCCTCTGCCCTCCTAATATTATATGAACCCAAATTTTGATGAGCATAGCGTACTTTGTTCTGTCCCCCTTGCATCTTGTTCTTTTCTTTTTACATATAATAAATCTTTGATCAATTCTCTTAAGTTTGTCTTCTATAAATGAAAACACTTTATGCATTGGTTGGAGAGCTTATATGAACTTCTCTGTTGTGTTGATTTAAGGTATAAAGCTGCTATCAAAGCTGATCCTTTATGTTACGAGGTATGCTGGTCATTTATCATAGTTCTCTGTTTGAAGGATTTTAACTTGCACAACAGAGTCCTTTTGCCTCATAGCATTTGCGATTGCAGAGTTTATGGGCTTTATCTTTCATTTCGAACTTCTGAATATCCATAAGGGCTCAATAAAGATTACATCTATCCAAGATTCTAAATCTTTTTTCCCTTTGTTTTTTAGTGAAAGCGTGACTGATTCTCATATTTTCATTGCTTATCAGGCTTTGGAACGTCTTATTGAAAATCACATGCTTACATGTGAAGAAGGTAGAAGATCTCCAATTACAGTTTATTGTCTAATTTATTTAGTTCAATTGTTGTTATTTTTGAAGAACTTCAAGTTCTAGGATGGTATTTTTCATGAACCAAATGCATGCATTTGAATTTCAGTTTCTCAATAGCTGCACTATTTGGTTCAGATAATTTGCTGCTCTAATGTAATTTTTTCTTGAAATTAATTTTAGAAACAAGTCTACTTTCATCATTGCAATTTGGTCCAGAAGATGGGTGGCTCTCTTCATTCTACTCATGCTTGATGAAAAAGGTATGTACATGATAGTTAAATTTATTTATAAATCAAAATGTTAAAGTAGCTAGTAAAGTTGTTGGATGTACATATTTTCAGGATATCTAATTTTTCTGGTAATTCTTTGTGTTTGTACATGCTAACCTTTAACTCTGCCTATTGGCATGGTGGCTATCTAGTATGACAAAGGAAATGTTATAGAAGCGAAATTCAGAGAGCTTGAAAAAGAAAGGTGTAATGGTAATCCTTCCAGCCAGTCTTTCATGCATGCGCTCAAGAATGATAGTGATCTGCTAGCCTGCAAAGCTGAATACTATCATCAATGTGGTGAATATCACGAATGTTTTGAACTAACTTCTGTGTAAGTTTGGTTGCTTTTTAGCGGAAGACATCTAATACTTGTGACATTTTATGCCTCATCTGATATAAATTTTATGCTTTGTTTTAAAAGATTACTTGAGAAGGATCCTTTCCATTTGAAATGTACGTTAGTGCATTTAGCTGCTGCTGTGGAGCTTGGAAATTCAAATGAGCTATAACTTATGGCATGTAATTTGGTGAAGGATTATCCCCAGAAGTGAGTTTTTTTTTTTTTTTTTTATAACTTGCCTTCATATTTTTTTTCAAGTTTTATATTTTCATTTGTATGTCCTAAGTTGATGGATTTCACCAGGAATCAGTATTGTGTTTACTTTTTTTGCACTACTGATATAGTTAGTGAACCAGTCTGAATTATGAATTATTTAAGTACCATCAAATGTCAAACATGAAAAAACAGCAGGCTACTGATTTTAATGAATAGAGGCTATCAATCAGAAATTATGCACACAAAAAATAAAAAGAACTAAGAAGGCAAAAGAGAAAAAAAAGATGGAAGTAAAAAAAACTGGTTTGCCTGGAACACTTATAGGTGTAAAAAAAACTGGTTTGCCTGGAAAACTTATAGGTCATTGCACCCTCAAAAGACAAGAGAACCAAAAATCCATAATCAAAGTCTAATGCACATTCCAATAAAACAATAATAATGTATAAGTGATGAACAGTGGTAAAAGAAAAGAGATCATGTTTCTTTAGCTGCTATGGTTTCCTGTCTGAAGATGGTGCTTGAATGATATACTATAGATGCTTGTTTGAATTTAGAATTTTGTTTCTGAAATCAGAGAAAGAGAGAGAGAGGGAGAGGGAGAGAGAGAGAGAGGCTGTGTTTCTCTGGATCTTGTTATGTCATTCCTGCTTGAATATAGTTCTTGCAATTTGCCTAATTTTTAGGATAGTCATTTGATCTTTGTATTGAAGAACTCTGTAGAGAATGAAGTCAATTACTTATTTGGATTTTCCTTCTTTCAGGGCTCTTTCATGGTTTGCTGTTGGTTGCTACTACTATTGTATCAAGAAGTATGACCAATCACGGCGCTATTTCAGGTAAACACTATACAACAATAGATAAGCTTGACCCAGCCCTTTGTTTTCACTTTCTTAACAACCAAGTGTGGTGATTGGGGCTTCTTGGGAAGTTGAACTTAGCTACTTCCTGAGAAACAAACAAGAGGCAAAGATTTATGCAATGTTTGTTAGACTGTAATTTGCTGTCTGGACAAAGTCTTGATTGAGCGTTACCAAAAATTTTTTTCAGCTTTTCAAGCTGGATCAAACTTATAAAATGTTGCCTGCAGTATATTGCCGAATCATATATGTCACGTGTTTTTTAATGTGATTTTTCAATTTATAGTTACTATTTATAAGTTATTTATGAAATTTTTTTTCTGTTCCATGCTATAGCAAGGCTACAACCCTAGATGGAACCTTTTCTCCTGCTTGGATAGGATATGGGAATGCTTATGCTGCTCAAGAAGAGGGTGATCAAGCAATGTCAGCATATCGTACTGCTGCTCGTTTATTCCCAGGGTATTTCATGCTATCACTCTATATATAATGTTTCTGGGTCCAAAATTAATTGAATAAATTGCTTGACAAATTAGTGATTCAATAAAAGCAGCATATAACCCTTTTGGACTTCAAATTTTCAAATTATACCTTTTTACTTCATTTTGTTATTGTTTTATGAGGCTGAGTCTTGAGTCAACAATAAGGTTTCTCCGTAAGGACTTGGAGGCAATGGATTCAAAAGACTACCATTGCTGGGAGGCTGTGTGCATTTGACCTTCTCTATAATCCAATATAGGAAGGTTGTTTTTGCAAGGTTTTTGGCTAACCATGCTTTTTCTCTTGGGTTGTTTTTTTTTGGGTTTATCAGTTGTAGCAGTCTTAGCACAAGGAAAAACATTTGCTTTAAAATTCAGAAAGTACAATTAAATTTCAATTTTCAGTTAAGAATGCTTTGCTTTTATTATTTGTTTATCATGACATAGTAGTCAGTGCTGCTTCTGTGAGAAGAAACGGTGATGAAAAATCTCATTTGTTACAAAATTAATAAGTACCTTTGGTTTTAAAGGTGTTGTTGCTTGGGAGCAAAGGAATTTTAAGGTCGTGAATTTTTAGAGAAACAGAAAACATACACTCTAATAAAAGAAAGAAAAAGGAAAAACCACCTGGAGATTGTAGTTTAAACTTTTAATGACAGTAGTTTAGTGCTAGTTATCAATATTATGCTTGCTAATCATGATGGCACTACATTGTTTATTTGATTCTAAGGTTGCAAATTGTCAAAGTCCTCTCATTATTTATAAATTCTCTTTTTACAGGTTGAATCTTGATATTCTGTTATTCCAGGTGCCATTTACCAACTTTGTACATTGGGATGGAGTACATGCGAACCCACAGTTATAAGCTTGCTGAGCAGGTGACTTTTTATCTTCTTAATGTAGTTGGATTGCCGATTTTGGTTTTGCTTTTGAAAATTGTGAATTCATCAGCATTTTCAGTTGATATGCTAATTTTGTTACGAAGCCTGTAGACCCTTTGTCAAGTTCTTTATTTAGTTATTGAAGTCAAATAACATTTATATGCCACTTCCAATTAGGAAGTGTTCTCCTTTTGTTGTTAAACTTTGAAAATAAGAATTGCCCTTTTTTGGTGTTCAATTTGGGTAATGTCCTGTTATTTAATAGAGCCAAATGGCAATAGTTAAAGGTGAAAATCCGGGCAGATTTGTGAGGATTGGATTTATCAGGTTTTGTGTAGAAGAACATTGATGCTTGTTTCACTGTATTCCTGTTGTGATTAGTCCCTTCAGTGGGGACTAAGAATCAATCTCTACGGTATTGATTACTGCAGGGATCTTATTGTCCACTTTTGCCTTACTGAATGATGCCCCGAATGGTGAGAAAAGTTTTGATTGCATGCAGAGCAATATTACTGGGATTTGGAGAGAATGGAGTGCTACTGCATATAAAATTGGGATATTGAGAAGGCTCTTCCCTTGTGAAATTTATTAGAGTCCCATTCTCACATGAGCCTGTGGGATGGACATGTCTTTGATAAGGTTCTTTTCTTTGACAGGAGTGAGGAGTTTATTTGGGTTCTATTGTTATTTTCTTTATTTAAACAGATTCAAATGGAATTTTCATGTAGAAACTATTTCTCATTTTTTAGCAATTTTAAAATATAAATTAATTTTCTGAATAATTATGATAACTAATATATGAAATAGAGGGACTTTGCCTTCAATAAAATGATTCTGGATTCATCCATGCTTATTTTTCTTGTCTTTGTCTAGGATAAGAACAGTTGTGGTTATGTGTCGTATTCTTCACTATGGTTAGTTTTTATGTTTTTCCAGGATTCTTAACTTTTTTTTTGTTTTCTTTGGGTCCTCTAGTTTTTTATGCAGGCAAAGACATTATGCCCTTCAGATCCACTTGTATATAATGAGTTGGGAGTTGTTGCTTATAACATGAAAGAGTAAGGATGGTTTATTGCATATAGGATTATTGAATGATTGCTATCACCTCCACCACTGTAAATTATACATCTTGTTAAACTGACTTTAAGTTGGAACTTTACTTGCAAGGCCCTTTTTACAATGTTGATATTTTAGCATTTTTTTTTCTCTTGAGATGGTATACATATTTTGGAAGCTTCCACTGTTGAATGTTTCATAACATAGATTGAGTAGCACATGCTTACATCCATTGTTCTTTTGAGTTCATTCTTGTTAAGTAAATTGCATAATTTGATTTCTGGAACAATTTCAGGTATAATAAGGCTGTATTGTGGTTCGAGAAGACTTTGGCACACATATCTTCTCTAAGTCAACTGTGGGAGCCAACTGTAGTTAATCTTGCCCATGCATACAGAAAATTAAAGTATGTTATATAATATGATGGAAATTGCCTCTTTTACTTCAGCTTTTTTTTATTGCTTTTTCCCTTTTGTGTACTTCAGGGTATATGATGTTGATTTGATCTTTATTTTCTACCTGCTATAAAGCCAAATACTTTTGAATCTCAAATGGAAATATATATATATTCTTAAACATCTTCACATAATCTTGTTATTATGGAGGGTTGGTGATACGTCTATGCTGGGTGGGGCTCTGGCAGCTGATGATGATATAAAATGAGCTTACTATGATCTGTAGTTGGAAATTATTGATGAATAAAATTTCTGTAGGTCTGGCATAACCATGAAGAGGAATTGTAAGTTTTAACATGTAGCATTTATAATCCCATAAAAGGACACAGTGACATTTGAACATTATGCAGCAACCTGATTTGTATTAGACATTCTAGATGTATCTCATATTGGTTTTATTTTTTCAATTAAACCTGGGTGGCATAAGCTAGTCATCTTAGTCAAAGAATAAATTTCAATTAGTATTGTTAATGTTAGATAAGAATTTTATACCACAAATTTTGGTGATTGTCTTACCATTAAGGTTATGGGTCCAGTGTTTCCTCTTCTTCAATTCTTCTATAGTTAGTGCAAAATCTTGGTGGAACTTGAAAGGAGGGGAATCCACCATTAAATTGCAGTTCATTTCTCATACCATTGGTGTCTAGCAGATATTCTTGAATAGGAAAAAGCAGACGAAATTGAGAAAACAGAAAAGAAAAGAAAAGAAAGTTCCTAGGTTTTATGCATATTCACTTTTATCTTTAATGCCTAGCACTTTTGCTTTGTCCTAGATCATTTTCAGAGAGGTTAAGACTTAAATAGAACAGTTCTGGACTGTTTTTGAGCTAGAATGTAAACTGTGACACATCAAGGATTGAAGAATTTAGTTTGACACCAGTGCGAAGTTTCCATTAACCAAGTTCAGATGTGCTGATTTTTGCCTGTTAAACTCGAATAGTTTTCTCATTTGTGGGAGATTCCTGTTTCTTTAGGTAGTGGAGCTGATATACAAGATTTATGGTTTCTTGTTTATATTTACTAATTTTGAGGATTCACATTCTCATTATTCTCGGATTCATGTTCTTGTTATTATTTTTTTTTCTTCTTTTTTAGTTGAATGAAGATGCCATCCTTTTTTTTGGTGCCCATTAGTTATTTTGGAAATTGATTTATCATTTTCTAATAAATATTTGATAGTACTAATTGTAGTTGTTACAGAGGTGCGCCTCAGGCATGAAGCACTCAGGAAAATGGCTCTAGCGCCTCAAACATTGCAAGGCAGGCTGGCACAGGGGAATGCTTTTTGCTTAGTTGTGCACCTTTTTCCAGGTGCAATGTTACAAGTCTTAGATTGGGATCTAGCCATAGGGCGATTTGGCTTAGGTTTTCTGTGAGAACCTATGGTGAGAGGGTTGGGAAAAAGTGGAGCTCAAGAGAAGGAGAGAGGAAAGAGAGAGAGCTGTCTATCTCAAGTTGAATAATTTTCTGCTTCCTTCTTTCATTATGTTTTGCTCTTCAAATAACATGGCTAGGCTGACTAAATAGGTAGTACACAATAATAAGTATTCTAACCCCTTTATTATTGGCCTTAATTAAAAAGACATTCTAATCGGACTCTAGATTATTTTGTAGAATAATTAATTGATATTATTTTTTATTGCTGCGTTAATTTGTGAATCCTTGATTGCATCTTTGATCTTGATTCTGTTCTGCCATGTCATTCTCTTTTCCTCCTTGAGCTGGATCTGCTTCTTTGATCTAATTCTGCCTTCTTCTGTTTTGCTTACTCCAGAAAGGGTCTAAGTAACACACAATGCCCAAGAAAGGCGTGAGTCCCTCACATTCACCTCTGATGAGCTCTCTCACCGATAAAGGCTACTACTAACAGACTAGGGAATTGCTGATCTAAAAGAATCCATGTCCACGTGCCAGAAAGTCACTGGAAAATTAATTTCCATCACTGGAAATTAGCCAGAATGCTGCCAGAGCAACACCAGGATCACTGGCAGTTGATACTTCTATATCCATCACCCATATGCTACAAAACAAATCCCTCTCCACTCTTATTCTTGTGCCCTCATCGCTCTCATCTCTCTCCTTTGGCTTTTGTATTTTTGCCCTTTGTTTTACCTAGCTGCTATGCAATTAGCTGGGGTAGGCCTAAATTAATATGGGAAAAAATGGTCTAAAATGATCTTATGGTCCTATACCTTTATGAAAATGTAGCCCATAATCACCTAGAGTGAAAAAGAGAATCCATGTAGGCGACTCCAATTAACTTGAAATTAAAGTTTAGTTGAGTTTTATCTAGCTGCTATGTTATCTGGCGCTGCTTAAATATTTTTTTCCCCTTCTGTTCTTTTTACCTCTCTCAGATGCGTGCATGTGCATTGTGCCTTGCGCGCCCACACACTAGGACCCTTAGTGCCTTATTGTGCCTTGTGCCATTAATAAATATGGTACTAATATGAAGTGTACTTAACTCAATAAAGCCTTATATGAATTATAAAACATGCGTATATTCAAACCTAATTACATCACCTTGCAATGTGTCAGGATGTATCATGAAGCAATTTCATGCTATGAGAGAGCACTTACTTTATCAACTAGAAGTTTAAGTACCTATGCAGGTCTTGCATACACTTATCATTTGCAGGTATTTTGAGTTATTATTATTATTCATTCTCAAATATTTGTTTATTTATGAGAAGTGTAATTTGAATATGTTCTACCATTTTACAAATAAATGAGGTCATTTTGGGTAAGATAATTGAGTTGGAAAAAGTAGGGAAGGGGTAGTGTTTTCCTTATCTGTATATTCATATCTTCTATGCATTAACTTCTGGGCGCCACTAAATAGTGAAAGAATTGAAAATCTGATTGAAAAATATACAAGAAAATATTTAGGTAGTGCTTTTTGCTCATTCTTTGAAAGTAATTGCTTCGAAAGGTAATGATCATAGTAACAATAACAATAAAATATAATGAAATTTATTTAATATAATATTCCCATTTTTTATTCGTACTTCTCACCGAGTAATTTTTTCTTTTGTGTGAAGATTCATAACTAAATGGTCCAAAAGCCCCACTTTTTAATGGTCCATTGGCGAAAAAGTACTCTAGTTTGAAGGATCTTTATTAAGAAAAATAATGTGAAGTCAAACAGTAAAAATGTTTATTTCAACTTAAGATTCAAGTCCTGCTAATTATTTCATTCAACTTCTGCCCTTAATTCCCAATAATTGGCTATAGAGTGAGTAACTTGAAAGCATCAACAGAAAAAGAGTTGTGTGTCTTGTTTTAATTGCCTAGCAGGGGAGCTCTTGAATTTGAATTTTCTTTCCTAGCTCCTAAAAGGAATGGGTCATATATTTATATAGGGGCTGCAGACTACATTGATTAAATTTACTAAAAGAAGAGTGTTCCAACATATATCCGGCCACTTAATTGCACAAATTAAATGTTTAGGGTCCTTTGGCAATTTTAACGGCTAATTTTAAACATAATTCCTGTTTCATATTTATTAATTCTTGTTTCATATCTACTAATTCTTGTTTTTTGTCTATTATTCTTGTTTCACATCTATTAGTTCTTGTTTCTTATCTATTAATTCTTGTTCACATCTAATTTTTGTTATTTTAGCTCAATTTCTAGGCAATTGAAATTAAGGTATTGTTATGTGATCCAAGTAATAATATAATTTTCTTAATGACAAATAGTGAGTGTATGGAGTAAAGTTCGTAACCCAGTGATACTGATTGCTGAAACTAATATTTCATGCAAGGATGGATAGGGATCAAAAGATAACAAAATATGGTGCAATCCACCTTGTTAATCTATTTGGACCTTTCTCTTTCTGTCTGTCATAGCTCTCTGAATGGAAACTGAAAAAAAGAAAAACCTTTTGAGGCACAATTCTCTTCTAGTGAATCAGTATGTAGTGTGTACCACAATTCAATATAAGCTTGTCCTTTGCCTGCTCACCACAGTACCTGCCACCTGATATCCATTTTGTGCACCCCCTGGGATTTGAATGAATGCCCTCCACATGAAATTATTATGAAGTGTTTCTCAAATTTTACAAGTCATCCTAGAAAAAAATTGAGTGTTTTTTAGAGGATAAACTTGGATTCCATTTTTGCATTGAAAAAAAAAAAATAAAATAAAAGATTGTGTTTGAACTTTAAACATAGAACTCTGTTTTCCCTTTTCTGCAGTAAGATCATCGTGGGCTGCCTTATTACTTTCTATTAGATTTAAGTGTCATCTTATCCTTCCCCTTTCTTCTTTGTGCAGGATAATTTCACTGCTGCGATTACATACTACCACAAGGTTTGTGATCTGAAATTTGCTTGTGCTGCAGTTATCATTTAATGTGCAAGGGATTGTCTGTTTTGTCTATGTTTGGAATGATATATGTGTAGCTTGGCTGAATAAAATAAGGCTTATTTCATTTGCATTTTGATGTCTGATATGGAATGACAGCTTGGAAATTTGATGACTCATTCACTTGGTCCTTTTGCTTCTCAATCAGGCTTTATGGTTGAAACCAGACGATCAGTTTTGCACTGACATGTTGAGTTTGGCTGTCGTAGATGAAGGTCGGCATGGCATAGACTCCAAATAGAACTTATTTGGGTGAGTTTATTATTTAATGATGCTGCGGTATTTTTTAAAATCCATGTTGTAATGTATATGCAATGATTTCTTGAACTAGAGTTTTTGATCCCTTGTATTGAAATAGGAAGAACTAGGTAATATTTGTATCATCTTGCTTTATGCTTATTGAGTTGTAAGTTGAATATATTGAATCGGACAACTTCCGGATATTTCGCTTCAATGATAAATATTTGATGAATTTTGAGGATATGAATGACGCAGATTAACAGGCTTTTTTTACGCTGTTTCATCATCTTTTAGTGTCGAGTGTCGACAGTCCGAGGGAGGGATATTGAGGACTATAGGTCTGGACTGCTGCTAGAATCGGAAGAGTTTCACGGTGGGGGCAATTCGTGGTTTGTCATGCAAAACACAAGTGCATGAAAACACAAGGGTATAACATAGTATCATTCAACATGACAAATGATTAGTTAATCATGACAAATGATTAGGTAATCATGTTGAAGGCTAAATATCGATGTGATGCAATAATTAAATAGATTAATATAATGCGATAATACAAAATTAAGATATTACTTGGAGTCTTATCACTAAACAAGTTATAAAATCATGTTTTAAAAATCATGTCCTTTTTATGAATTTTCTTTCAATTCTGTGGCCTTCTCATATATTTTTGATCTCTCTCATTCTCAGCTGATGCGGAGGCTTATGTACATTTTATGTTAAACGTGTCATTAGCATCTTACCATGTCTGAACTTTTGATAATTACTTCTTTCGTTTTACTTTTAAGTTTCGTATAATAATTTTTTTTATTTCATTTAAGTGTTATTTTTGTGAATTTAATGTAATATTAATTATAAAGTATTAAATTTATCTTTAAGTATTAAATATTTTTAAAGTTTTAATATTTAATGGTAAGAAAATAATTAAAATGGTTAAATAAAAAAATATTATAAATTTTTTTTATCAAATTTATAATAATTAATAATTATCTTGGCCTGTGTGATTATTTTAAAAGTGACTTTTAAAGTAGAATGAATGGTGTACTTTCTTGCCAATATCTGGTTGACACTAATTACACTCGGTATTGTAAATCAAAACATAAGTAATTTTAGCAACAAAGCTGTTTAATTTTGGTAGATGAAGGAAGTTTTGGCAGAGGTTATTACTCGCCTTCCTTCTTCAATACCTGCATTAGAAGAACCCAGGGCGTTTGTGAATATTATTAAGCTGCCATAAATGCGGCAATTAGATTGTAGTTAATGATTTTGAGTTAGTTTTAATAGCTTAGCTGGTCGGCATTACTATAAAGTCAACATTAGTTTGTTAGTCTGTAAACAAGTTTTTGGTAGTTTTAGCTTAGTTGGATAATGAACTTGCTTCTTATTAGACTTAATTGTATTCAATTCTTGAATAAATGAATTTACAGAAATTTTGTTCTTTATGTCCTCAATTCACTATACAACTCAGGAAAAAAAGCCTTCCTTTGCATGCCCCGTCATATTGCAATGAATACAATACTTAATTGTCTTCCAAGTGTAATTTTTCCCAAACTCTCTTCTATAGTAATCATTCTTGGATTCTCGTTATATTTTAGCGACATTTATAAAATTATCGGAAAAAAATATTATTTCAAAAATACTATAAAATAAAATATTTATATTTTTTTTAAAAAAAAATTAGAGTAAAATTTAAAAATATCTCACTCATAACTAAAATAATTTTTTTTTTAAAAAATAACTATTCTCTTGTTACAATTAATATTTTATTTTAATTTTAATTTTTTTTCAAACTTCACTACAAAAAAATATTGTAATAAAAATTAATATTTTATATTATTATATCTTTAGCATATAAAATTTATTAATTTTTATAAAAAAATTTTAATTTTAATTAAAAAAAGAACACTCACACAAATAATAAAAAAGTAAAATATAAAAATATATTAATAAAAATTATTAAATTTATTTTAAACAAATTATACATATTATACACATTGAAAAAGTTAAAAAAAATTATTTTGTATGTATTGTGTAGATGTTCTATATATTTAGTAGATGTATGGTAAATATTTGATAAATATTATGTATATATTATTGTTTATGTATGCTGTATGTATTTTATATAGATATTATATGGATGTTGTGTGTATACTGTGTGAATATAAAATTAAAAAATATTAAAAATATTATATAAATATATTAATAGATATTTGATAGATATTTAGTAAATATTTAGTGGATATTTGGTAAAAGTGGTAGATGTTTAATGTCTGTTGTATATATGTTATTATTTGTTATGTTTGTATTTTATATACATTGTATATATATTATGTATATATTTTTTTTGTGTATATTGAGAATATGACCTAAAAAAAATTATTCATGAATAAACAAATATAAATAAAAATAAAGAAAAAGATAAAAAAAGAAGAAGATAAAAATCACCGTGCAAAAAGTTTAGAACTAAAAAAATAATAATAGCATCTCCACTGTTTTGAAAAGAAAAAAAAATTAAGACACCATAAAACTGAAAAAGAAGCACTGAAAAACTGTAGGGGCTATTTAGCTGTGGAAAATACTTTTTTTTTTAATTTGTTTTTGGAATTTTCTAAACTTTAATTTTCTAACTATTTTCTAAAAAAAAATAAAAATAAAAAATAAAAAAGAGTTTATAAAAATCAAAGTAGAAAACAAAACTCCTATCTTTTTTTAAGAGCTTGTTTTCTATATTAAAAATAACTAAAAGTAATTTTTTAAAATTCAACTATTAGCTAGTAAATATAATTTTTTTTTTCTAATTTTCTAAATTAAAAAAAAAATTCTAACTAAACAATAAATTCTATTTTCCAATTTTCTTTAGAAATTTTTTTTAAAAAATAAGGTTGTTTTCTACAACAATGCAGCTCTGTAATTAGCGTAATTTTCTTTATATTTTATGCTCTTCTATTATGATAAAATTAATACACATATTGAATGACAAATATGAAATCATATTTCTAATTAATAAATATTTAAAAAATCACTAAAATATTTCATGAGTTACAAATTGCTATATATAAATTAAAAAGATAGAATCTTGAATTGAAATTATCATTACTTATAGACAGTGGCAAAATTAGGAGACTCGTTGGAGGTTGACGACCTCCCCTTATCGACGGCCAAAAATACTTTTGAGGGGGGGGGGGGGGGGGGGGGGGGCAAGGAGATGAACAGCTGGCTGTTGTGCTACGCCTGCGCGTGTGAGGGGTCGAAGAAGATAACCCCTCACACATGATATTACATATTTGCCCTCAGTTTTATTTATTCATTTTTTTTAACTAATTAGATGCTAAAACAATGTCATTTCAGCATTTAGACACGTAAAAAAAATAGTGTGAATGGTCATTGACTATTCACATGAAGAGAAGAGAAGAGGGAATCAGAGGAGAAGAGGAAAGAGGCACTCAACCAGTAGGCAATGACCATGGAGACCAGGTGCCGGACTGAGCAGCGACGTCAACTAGCGATGTTGGACCACTAGTTGCAGGAATCTCACTGTTGTATAAGAGTCCAGATTTTTATCTCTTTTTTTCATTTTATCAGTTTGTGTTTTTTTTTTTTTGAATTATTGATTTTTTAAATATAGAATGTTGTTTATTTAAAATGATTTGTGCTATGATTAGGTTGAATTGACTTGTTTTGTTTGTATTTTGTGAATTGTGATTAGATTTTAGGTAATTATTGAAGATTTTTTTTAAAATATACAAATATAATTTAGTGATTTGAAAATTATAATTTATTATGAATTCATCTATAATTTTTTTTAAGTAAAAATTTTAACCCCTCGTAAATTCTTAATTCTGGCACTGCTTATGGGTTGCAAATCCACTTTACAGACAAATTTTCTTAACAAATAAAACATTATTTATTTCTTTATTTTTATTTACTGAACTTGGCTTGACTCTCATTTCTCCATTAAGGCAAGACCAATAAAAAAATCTAACACACTCAACAAACTTTAATTAATCAAATTAGAAATAAAATCGTATTGATGTATAATCAAGTTTAAATTTAATTAAAAATATGGTTAAGTTTTTTTAAAATACTGTTATAATGAAATTTTTAGTTAATTTAATTAAAAATATGTTAAACAGATTGTCATTTAACTAACTATTCAACTATGATATATTTCTTAATATTTGGATTTATTTAATTTTTCATGAATAAAGAATGATTAAGTAGAATATTTTATATAAATTTTTACATAAAAAGATGAGAAAATAATTTTGCAAATACAATAACTGAGCACAAAATTGCTTCGGATGTAAATGTTAAAAATGTTTTGAATGAATATAGCAGTGAATAGCACGTGAAAAAAAGAATAGCAAATGACACAAATAGATAAAGGAATTAAAATTTAAATACCCAAAAATCACATGAACACCATTACCATACAAGAACAGTGAACAAAGAAATTAAAAATTGAAAACCTAGAAATCACCTAGATAAAAAGCTAGAAATTGAGGGGAAAAATAACATAACATAGTGAATAAATTTCGAAAAGGTGAACTTTGAATTGATGCTAGAAGCAATGATCCAAAACACAAAATGAAAATAATTCTTGAATTCCTTTAGCAAAAACCCTTTATAAGGCTTTATTGAACTTATGGACCAAGCTCACAAGTATATCCATATAGATGAAAATAATTGTCTTTAGGAAGAACTCTAGCCTTCTTGCCATAGCCAAACCTCAAAAGCCCCTGAAGAACTCCCTAAATCAGAATCCTCTGAGCCATACTCCTCCAAACTTGACCTCTCCAGGTCTTTCAGGCCGAGCTCTTCATGGAAGAATTATAATCGCTACTCAGGAAGACCATTTAACCAACAACACTCTAATAAGGCCTACCACATTTCAGAGACTTTTTAACAATTTAACCTACTCACTATTTCATGAGCTAACATATTATGCTGGCTCAAAGACAATACCGAGATTAACTGGCCTAGACCAATGAGGAAGGATCTTAACAAAGATCAAAATCAGTACTATGGCTTCCATAAAGGAAATGGCCTTAAAAATAATTACTGTAATAAATTAAAGAGGTAGATTGAGAGGCTAATAGAGGTTGGTGAGCTAAAGCAATTCATGGCTGCACCTGGATTTAATAAAGATTCCAGACTGAGCTCTGAACCTTCCTCTCAAACTTCTAAAAAAGCCCTGCTAGAGTGATACATGTCATAGCAGGCAGTGAACATTATGATATGATAGATGGTTTGAGAAAGCACAAAGAAAAGGACCAAAGATCCCTATGTCACGGAGCCCGATCATCACTTTCTACCCTGAAGAGTCCCACTAAGTCACTGGCCCACACACTGATGCTTTAGTGGTTAAGGTTGTAATCCAAGATTTTTTGGTTCATTGCATCTTTTTGATACATTCAATGCTATAAACCTCTTGGCTCTGGACGTTTACAAAAAGCTTGGCCCGTCCCTAAATTCTTTGAAACCTTTTTTAGCTCCTTTAATAGGCTTGTTAGGATATAGTGTGCCCATGCTAGGTTTGGTCATGTTGGAAGTACAATTGGGTAATGACTCGCCGAGCTTATTTTATGGTGGTAGATATGAATTTTTCTTATGGCACAATTTTGGGGCGACCATTACTGGTAGGAGTGGACACCTACATTTCTATGAAGAGCCTGACTATGAAAGTACCAACTTACCATGGAGTGGCAACTCTAAGAAAAAATCAATAGGTTGCACAAGACTCTTATGCCGTGCTCTTTAGAGATGCAAATGCGGCACTTCCTATTGATTCTCTTAACCTTCCTGATAATTCAGAGTCTAGAGTTGAGCTAGTTGACATGCTAAAATATACACAAGTTGAAACTAATAAAGTATCAAAAATCGGGAGCTCTGGCAGAGTTGAGAAGGAGCTCACCTTGACTCAAATGCTAGAACAATATTAGAATTTCTTTGCCTAGGAATCTGCTAATGTAAAGGTATCTCACCTGAGCTCATGATGCACAAGCTCCATGTAGACCCTAGCGCCATACTAGTCAAACAAAAGAAAGGAAACCTTAGGCCAGAGAAGCAATTGGTTACTGAGCAGGAGGTGGAGAATCTTTTGAAAGACGACTTCATAAAAGAAATTTTATTTCCAGATTGGCTAGCCAACATGGTCTTTGTGAAGAAGCCTAACGAGAAATGAGATTTCACTGATCTCAATAAAGCATGCCCCAAAAACTCCTACCCACTCTCAAACTTTGATCTCCTCATTAACTCTATAATGGGTTATGAAGAATAAAGTTTCATTGATGCTTCATCAGGCTACCATTAAATCCCCTAAAGCTAGTGGATACGAGAAAAATCTCTTTTATTATAGGAAAGGGCTCCTATTGTTACAAGGTCATGTTGTTTAGCCTTAAAAATATAGGAGCCACCTACTAGAGGCTTATCAATAAGATTTTTAAGCAGCACATAGGTTAGATCATGCAAGTTTACACAGATGATATGATAATCAAATCCATAACTTTAGTTGAACATCCTAAGGACATTGCAAAAGTTTTTGAGATCTTCAAGGAAGCAAACATAAAGCTTGACCCAGAGAAATGCACTTTTGGAGTCCAATTTGAGAAGTTCTTGGGTTTCATGATATCAAAGAGGGGCATAGAGGCTAAATCAAAAAAAAAAAAATATGAGCTATTATAGAAATGGAGGCCCGAAGAATATTAAGGATCTGCAGAAACTAAACGGCCAAATAGCAAGCTTTAGGAGATTCATCTCATGATTGGCCAAGAAGTGCCTACCATTCCATAAGCTTTTAAAGAACCTGAAGTAGTTCCAACAGATAGATGAGTGCCAATAAGCTATCACCAAGCTAAATCAGTTCCTGAGATCACCTCCTATCCTCAGCCGACCTGTTCAGGGTAAGGCATTATACTTACACCTCTGAGCCTCACCAGCAGCTGTAGACTTCATACTGGTTAAAAAGAAGATGGCCAGCAGTACCTAATCTATTACACCAACCATGCTTTGAAAAAAACCAAGCTTAAATACTCCCCTTAGAGAAGTTAGCCCTAACACTTCAGACTGCTTCAGAGAAACTTCTACCATACTTTGATGCACACATAATCATAGTGTGTACCAATTCATGCTTGAAGAAAATTATGCAAAGACTAAAAACCTTGAGGCTCCTCACAAAATGGTCTACTAGATTGGGATAATTTGATGTTTGATACGAACCCAGACAAGCCATGAAAGCTCAAATTCCAGTACATTTTGTCACAAAACTATATGAGCAACCTTTTGAATCTGCCCCTAAAGAGGTCTATATCCTTAATATTGATGAAACACCTTGTCTTGAGGTAGCTGGTGTTAGAGTGGTTCTTAAAAGCCCAGGGAAAGTTCTAAATACTCAGTAAGGCTTAACTTTGTAGCCTAAAACAAGTAGCAAAATATGAAACTATCTATTTGGCACTAATAATCACTCTAGAAATCCAACTTGAGATTCTTTAAATCTTTTCAAACTCCTAATTGTTAGTTAGCCAACATATTAGAAGGTACGAGTCTATAGAGTCAAATATGATCTGCTATAAGGAGCACATAGCTGAGCTCCTATCAACCCTAGAAAAGAATGGTTATTTTTAGGAGATCCATTAGATAGTTCATGTTGAGAATGAATAAGCTGATAAGCTAGCTAAAGCCACTGCTAATAAAGAGGGGACTGTCGAGTATAGAGTTCTTGCTAAGTCCATCCAAAGACCCAGCTATAAGACATCGGTTGTAATGGTGATAGAACATAACCTTTGGAAAGTTAGAGGCTTTCAATCTATAAATTTCTTGATTCTAGTGAGCTATCGGAAGACCCAATTGAAGCCAAAATGATTGTTAGGAAATCCAGCTTTTCATGGACTATAATGCAAAGGACTTGTTTAAAAAATGTGAAAAGTGCCAAAATCATGCCAATTTGCAACATCAGCCCTCCACTAATCAAAGACTTATCAGAAAAGTCCTTGGCCCTTTACCCAGTGGGCAATGGACATCCTAGGATCTTTTTTATAAGCCATAGCTCAAAGGAAGTTTTTGGTATTTATGGTTGATCACTTCACTAAATATGTAGAAGTTGAACATTTAGCTTCTATTACCCCATCTTCCATCATCAAGTCTTCCAAAAATTAGTGATCACAAGGTTTAGCATTTTCTACATCCTAATCGTATACAATGACAAACAATGTGACTGTAGACCATTCAAAGAATACTATGATGAGCTCAAGATAGACCTCTTGTTTACCTCAGTCTACCATCCTCAATCTAATGGCTAGACCGAGGTCTCCAATTGACCCATATTGGCAGGACTGAAGAAGATACTAGATGATGTTAAGGGCTTATGGGTGCAAGAGCTATACAATGTACTATAGGCTTATCGTACCTCACTAAGGATAGCCATTGGAGAGGCTTCCTTTGCATTAGCTTATGGAATTGAAGCGGTCATTCCTGTAGAGATCGGGCTCCTATCAAGCAGAACTCTCAACTTCTTAAAATAGCAACAGCCTAATTCCAGATACAATCTCAACATGTTAGAGTTCAAAAGAGATAAAATATGCATTAGTACAAAAGCATACATGTGTTGGATTGCTAATTTTTATAACAGGAGGGTGCGCCATAATAATTAAATAAAGGAGACTTAGTGATAAGGAGAGTCATCTCCACTCTTGGATCGGTTGGACATGGAAAGCTAAGACTTAACTAAGAAGGACCATACTAAGTGACTGAGGTGCTCAAAGGTGGAGTATAAAAGCTCCACACAATAAAAGACAAAGAGATCCCAAGGACTTGAAATGCCAATAACTTGAGATGATACTATTAGTAGCCCGCATTGCGAGCATTAGTCTCTCAATATAAATTTATTTTTTCCTTTTTCTTTCATATTCCTTTCATATGAAGCTTGTACTTATACATATATAAAATGAAAAAGGAAAAAGGAGCACTGCTAAGATGCCCACATGGCATTACCTATTATTATTTGCAAAAGAAGAAGAAGAAGAAGAAGAGGAAACTGCACATGTATGGACACACAAACACTTTAAGTTTTCAACTATGAGCCGAACCCTGAGCTTTGGTAAAGATTGAACTCCTAGGTTGCATTCTAATTGCACAACACATCTAAGCACTTTAATCATGCACCACCTAAGCACTCTAATCATGTATTAGTATAAACACTCTAACCGTGCATTAACTCAAAAACTTCAATCATCTAAATCATAAGAGCACTCTAATAGAGTACTAAGTTAAGCACTCTATTTGCACGTCAAGCAACAACATTGACTGTGTATTATAATGAACTTAATGCACTCTAATTATGAAATTCATTTAAGCACTTTGATAATGCAATACTTAAATGATCATGCAATAATATATTCAATAATTGTGCACATATGAGCTTTATCCATATGATTAAAGCATACCACAATAATACATCTTACAAGACCATTTAAACATAATCAAACAAAACATATAACAAATTCAAAAATTATATCGAGTGTAACAAAAATGTCTGTTTTCATTCATTTTAACTAAAAGTTAAATTATAAGTAAGGGGAGGCCAACCATCATAATACTACTAGACCTGACCTTGGTATCACCTTTCCTATCTATCAGAAACTACACAAAAACAAAGGGCTCTAGCCAAGCTGTGCAATCTTTATACTGAGTTGTATTAAAAAAAAAAAAGAAAAACAACAAAAACAAAATGAAAAAAATCTCTATCAAGCTGTACAAAAATGAAGATCAAAATCAAAATAAAAGGAATTCTAGTCCTATAGCTCCTCATCTCTTAAGATCTTTCCTCCTTCTGGTCTAGTCTCCTCTTTATAAAATCAGGAGCTTGGTTAGGGTCCATATCCATCACCCTACCAAACTTCTCCACAAAGTATGTTTTCTTGCGCTCAGCCATGACTAGCTCCAAGAATTTAACAATTCTAATAAGGATGCAATCATCGTATTCTTGCTTAGCTTCTTCATGGCCTCCTATTCTTTTGTCAGTAGCTAGTGTGATAGGAAGAGATCTCCCTTAACCATCAATAGCTTTGACTTAACAGTAGAGAGTTCCGATTGGAGTGTTGAAACCTCATCCATGACCCTCTTCTTCATTTCAACTGCCTCAGCCACCTGAAGCTTGGCCTCTTTGGTAAATTTTTTCAGCTTAACTGGCTGAATCTCTGCTTCTTGAAGCTAAGCTTTCACCTATTGCTAAGCCTCTCAGGCTTTCTTTCCCTCTAACTTGTTGCAAACTGGTCTCCTACGTAGAGGGTGAGTAGGCCAGACTGTAAGGAAAAACACTCTAGTTAGTTGCAAAAAAAAAATAATAATAATAAATCAATCAAAACAAAATCAAATCAAGTAAAAATAACAATCAATCCATACATCGGTGGTACCATTCCTGAATTGATTTAGAAGAGTGAAGGAATTCATGTTTCTTAAATAGTTGTTCTCTTTTAGGACCCTCCTCAAAAAATCCCATCATAACCACCCTACTTCTGAGTATGTGAGAAAGTACTAGGCCCTATATCGAGCCTTAAATTCCTCACTAAATGCCTGCTGCACTTGAACTGGGGTTAGGACATGCTCCCTTCCTTTCAGAATATGCTCCCTCCACAACCGTAAGGGAAGTCTTTCCACCATGTTCTATTTGATCACAACCTTGATTGCTCCCTTACTTTGTGAAACTTGAGCAATAGGTAGAACAGTTGAAAGAGCAGCAATAGTGGCCTCAGTGTTAGCCACCTCAATCACCTCTTCCTCTTCTTTTCTTTTGGGAATCAGTCTCTCCCAACCTCTTACTAGAGGAAATCTCCCCGACTTCCTCTTTACCCCCTCTGTTGAAGCTCGCACCCCTGAAGCCAAGCCCTTACTTCTTGCAGCTTTAGCAACTCATACAACTTAGATATTCTTCAAAATTTCCTTTTGATCCGAGGCCTTTTCCTTATCCATCTTTACAAAAAAAAAAAAACATAAAATCAAAAACATTACTACTGAGCTAAAGCAACTTTAAAAGAAGAAAAATAGTTACTAGCCCGATCTCCAATACATGGTTTAATTGGATCCTCCCAGAGAGGAAAATATTTCCTAATTAATTTTATCACATTCAATTTCTCTCTTTGAACATCCCGCTCCATGACATCAAAGGCCGCCCTATCACCAGACTCGAAATTAATCTTTTTGACCATAGGCCAATTGCCACTCTGGTTCTATTTACTTGGACAATTGAAACCCCTAACCTTCTCTATGATAAAGAGTTGATCTTTCCACCCTTTCATAGAGTCAGACTTTCTGGTGAAAAGCTCGTGCCTTGGATAACCTTAAAGAAATATAAAATCTTCATCTGGTTTTAGACCTAACAACTTGGAAAGAAGCTTGAAACATATGACAGTTCACTAAGTATTTGGGCTCGGCTAAACTGGGGCAATTCCATTCATTGTAAGAGATTTTTTAATGAATAGTCAGAGTGGAAACCAAACCCTGACCTATAGGTCTTCTTCATAGATGATCATTTGATATAAGCCCTCAAGGTATCGTGACCCCAATTATCCTTCCCAACTAGGCATAAGTTAAAGTCCTTAGGAGTTTTATACTTCCCTCTAATCACTTCAAGATCTATCTGAGTCAAGGTTAAGGGAATGTCTTCTATTCGGGCTCGATCGCCTCGACTTCCTTTTCCTCCTCCTCCTCCTCTTCCTCTTTATCTACTAGACCAAGGGCAAGCCATCATTTCTATCCCTGCACCCTCAGCCACATCTCCTTTTGCTCCACCCCAAAGCTTTGACCCATTGATGAGCTTACAATATCATCTTCAGACCAAACTAGGTCACTATATTACAGATATGGGTTACTCTCTCTATCCTCATCTATCAATACATTCTCACTAACCAAACTCATTTTATGGTAATTAGGAAAAAAGAATCTAAATTTAGAGGTTACATAGATGCTCACCTATCGCACGTAGGAGTAGATCTAAACCTCGGTGGATTTTTGAACACTAAGCCACCCTATGCCTTGTTCTCACTCATAGTGCTGAACAACAAATAACAAATTTTGCAAAGTGACTGAACCCTCGTACTTTGTAGAAAGGTGGAATGATTGATGGGTGTTCCCTCTATTTATAGGCCTAGAGGCATTGAATGCTCTTGAAGGGAAATCAAGTTCCATTTTCTGCCCTTTTTGCCCTGTAGCAGTTGTACCGTCAATCCCTCGTGGTTGATACGTCTATCCCGAAGCTCCGAGGCCAACACCTATCCACCTCTGACATAATTGTCAAACAGCTAGGGGGAAACTAGTGGTACTATCCCCCATATACTGAGCTCGTGTACCGAATTCTCTGAGAAGGATGAACCTCAATATTGAATATTTTTAATAGTACTGAGCTCTCATAGAAGATTAGACCTCGGTATCAAACATTTGAAACATGATCGAGTTCTTGATGTTTAGGAGACAACTTTCTAACATCCTTGTCGTACGACATTGACACATAATGAAGATCCACTGACATACTCAGACATTGTCTCCTGGCCTGTAACTATAAATGGGTAGATTTCCATAGTTAATATTTTTTTTTTCAATTTCCCTAGCTCATTTATCTACAGATAATTCAAGCATTGACTTAGGCATTCGAGTATTTACAATGAAGCTCGATCCCTTCTCTTATTTTGGAAGTAGGAGAGCTAGCAATAGTGGAACCTAAACCCGAGCTTGGAGTCCTCAAGGCCCGCCTCATCATCAACAATATTTTTATACTTCACAGATATAACAAATAAATATAATTTCTCATAGTCTATCCAACATATAACATGATTTCTTACCTAATAAGATGTCATAATATTTATCTGTAAGAAAGAAAAAGAACAAATATTAAAAATAAAAATGTCAAGCAATAATAAAATGCAAGCAATATAAGTGTTCACATTAAGAGAGGGATGGCCACACCACATGCCATATGGTTATTTAACATTAAAGTATTGAACCTTTGAATTTATGTGTCTTGTCAAATTATCTCAAACATAAAATATTACATTTAAAACTAATCTTGTAACATCTGTTTTCTCAAATTTGTGTAACAATAGTGAAACTCTCGTTGCCTATAAAGAATCTAATAGGGCAACCTATTGTCTCATTTTTCTTTATTTCACAGGAGAGGTAAAAGAAGTAATAACCAATCATTTCTCAATTCTCTATTGATGTAAATTACCCAGTCGAGCCATGGCCACTAGTGGCTAAATTTTTGGGGTTAGCCACTACTGTATATTTATGAAAAACTAATATTTTCTATCATTATTTCTACTGTCACCTTTAAAGTTTGACAGTCGAACACTTTTATTTTTGCTGTTAGATCCATATCAGTTACCAATGAAATCAATTATCAATCAATTCTAAACCTCACAAATGGCTGGTACCATGATAATTGTTGAGCTTTAGTAAAGCAATAATTTGGTCACAAGCTCCTATTCGAGCTTTTATAGAAAAGGTAATCAAGGAATTTCTGTAATTTCATTCAATCAAGACAAAATGAATATAAACACGTATATAAAACTCAATACCAAATATTTCATAAATTAAATAATTTAAATTTTTAAATATAAGAGAAAATCTTAGTAATAAAGAATTGAGTGGAATTCTTCAAACTGAAAGAACTAATAATGGTTATTGTAAAAATACTGCTTTACAATTTTTGAAAAAGAAAATTTGTTACACCTGATAGGAACTCGAATTGGCAAATTTAATATGGTAGATTTGAAGGATGATATTAATTTTTTTTAAAATATTAACAGGAGGCAATATCATTTATCAATAATTTTAAATAACTTTTCAACTTATATTAAAACTTATTTGAAAATGATACTGTCCATCCATTTATCAAGCTCTCAGATTGAGCCAATATCCTCTCAACACCAAGATCAAGCTTTCGAAGGAAAGGTAGACCTCAATTCCAGACATCATAATTTGACCGAGCTCTTAGTGTCCGGGAAGATAGTCTACTGACACAGCTCTTGTACAACACTGATACATCTTAATCAGCACTGACACCACATCAAATGTTGTTTGTTAGGACTCGAGCCTAGCTATCTGTAAGTGCATAGGTCGTATCAAGTAATAGAGTGATGAGTAGAGTATCGTTCCCACGAGGAGGGTAGTTTTAGGTACTAAACAATTAAGCTGGTTATTATTTGGAAGACAAAATTTGATTTATGATTAATTTGAACTTTTCGACAAAATAAATTGCTTGAAATTAAATCTAATGATATGAAACTTAGGGTTAAGTCAACTTTATGAGTTTATTATGGATTTTCTAAATTCTTGATTTTAATTTAGTTTTTCTTTTGATTAATGGTTGAATTCTCCTTAATTAAGCTTAAGTCTCTCTCAAGTATTAAAGCTAATATCCATTTAATCCTTACATCAACTCTCGTGATCACAAATAATTAAATCAATTCATTAGGTTTTGTGAGAATCTTAAATCAACCTCTTAAGGGATCAACCTTATCTCCAAGTGAAAAACTTCCTTAAGATTATTATCTTCATGGATGAATATTATACTTCCACTTTTGCTCTATCACACAACACCTTAATTCAATTAATTATTAGCCAGATAATTAAAGCATTAAGATCAAAGATAACAAAGTAATCAAAGATAAACTTCATTAAATCAAATAAGCGATAAGTGTTTCATAATAAACTCAATACAAGGGACTAACCCTAAAAGAGTTTAGTGACTCATATTTAAAGTAAAAACACAATAGTTATAAATTTATAACATAAAGAACAAGAAAGAGTAAACTCTAGTTCTTAATTTGGAGAAGAACTCCTTTAAGACTCCTTGAATCTCTTCTTTGAAACTCAATTGATACATGTTTAGGAACAAATACTTAACCTTACTACACTCTCACTTGTATCTAAAACTCTCTCTTATTTATAAAACATACACTAACTTCAAAAGGTCAAGACCAACAAGACTTTAAGCTTCCCAGGAAAGATTTTTAATCTTGAATTATACAACAAAACTTGTTGTCCTTCTTGGATTTGCTTAAATTTGATAAACTTATCATGCCATGTCTTGGTTCTTTCTTTATAAATTTTGGCATTCTCATAAGCTTGAAACCAAATTTCATCTAATTCACTCAACTGCAAAAGACATTTTTGTCTGGTCTTATTCAAATCCATTGTAGACCCTTAATTTTGACCCCAATTTGATACGGTCCTAATTAAAGGATGCCAAAATAAATTCGATCCAATTTACAACTTCTAATAAGTCTGTCCAATTTTAAAAGTCACAAACTCAACTACAAAACCCTAAACTAAGTCTTTTTTAGAAGGTCTGGTCCAAAAAATTAAAAAAATGCGAAATTAGTTCAAGTTCAAAGGCCTAAGTGACATGAACCTTGGCTCATGTTGACCTGGAGGCCCCAAGTCGACATGAGCCCAAGTCAACATGGCTTTGGTCCATTTCGACCTGGAGGCCCCAGGTCGACATGAGCATGCCTCATGTCGGCAACCCAAGGTCGACATAAGGTTGGTCTCATGTCGACCTAGGGCAACCAGGTCGACATGGATTCAATAACTTTCCTAATTCAACTAGAATTTATTTTAAGGATTGATTAATATTAGGTTAAGGATTCTGAGTGAGGTTAGGGCCTATAAATAATAACGTTTTAGAATTCAGAGAGGGGGAACATTAACAAGGGTAGCAATAAATATTAAAGAGAAGATACAGCAACAAACAGAGAGGATTAGTAGCAGACATTCATCAGTCATCAATCCATCAAAGACAGCAACGCTGTCTTTGTTCATTATTCATCCAGAAGTCAATTGTAGAGGAATCAATGAACAGAGGTTTGATTTAATTCTTTAATTTATTTGAATTCACAATAGTTTCATTCTTGAGTTACAACTTATTTGACTGTCCAGTATATACATTCCTTCTATAAATATCATTAGAAGTTTAAAAAGTTGTTTAGGTCCAGTAGTTAACTTAAACCTCGTAGTCTTGATTACTTGATTTAAACAACATGATTTGAGTTTAATATTCATATAATCACAAAACATTATCAAAACCCTAATCTAATTACCCAGTTGCTAAAAACCCTAATATGCTTTCCAATTTCCAAAACCTATATTATTTTATTAATTCCCAAAACCTTAATTGTTTTCATAATTTTCCAAAACCTTAAATCATTTTATTAATTCCCAAAACCCTAATTGTTCTCTTTATTTTTCAAAACCCTAAAATTTTTTCTAAATTTCGAACCTAAATTTATAAAATCTATATTCAAAATTCAAAACACCAAAGCCCTGATCAAATTCTAAAATGTCAGAATTCTTTAATTCCAGAAAACCTAAAACCCTAACTCCAGTTGCTTAATTCCTAAATCTAGACCCAAACCCTAATTCCAATAACTTAATTCCTAAACCTTAGTTTCTTAGAAACCTTAAAATTTCTTAAACCTTAAATTTCAAAATCCCAGCAACCTCAAAAAAAACCTAAACCCTAAATGATGAAATCTTAATTTAAATAATTTCAAAAACCCTAATTCCAAAAACCCTATTTTAATATGCAAATCCTAAATATATATATTTATTACTTTATTTAATTTTAGATTTGATTATATAGTTTATTATATGTTTTGATGGTTGATTTATTTAATTTATCATGGATGGATATTTTCTTTATTATTATGATTATTATTTGTTTGTTTTGGTATTAAAATTGAAAGAGGTATGTTTTCACTTTGTGGGTACCTTATTAATTAATTTTCATGTAATTTAAATTGCTTTTATATTTTGGACCAATGTAAAGGAAATATTTTCACCTTTCGGTGGGTGTCCTATTTAGTTTAGACATGAATGATGTAAGGACATGTTTTCATCCTCGGATAAGTGTCCATTTATTTACTTTGTTTGGAAATTATATTGATTTTAATATAATGATATTTTATTTTAGTTGTTGTATGTAATATGGATAATATTGTTATATTTAAGAATTTTATAATATTAAGACCTGCAAAGGAGGCCGGTTTTAATGAACCGGGCATTGTGGGGGTGCTGGGCCATTTCTTACATTCCTCACACGTACCCAGCTTTTCAAACCTATTAGCGGGTTGGGGATTCTTTAGGAATCAGGTCATCCACCTCTTTCTTTTTCCCGGCCCATACCGGTGGCAACTCCATTTTCTCCAGACTTAGGTCCATGTTCTCTAAGGCCCTGAGCCTAAACAACATCGAAGTTGCAAGAACCATTCCACTGTGAGCGGGGATTTTTACCCACACTCCTACTGGAATGGTTCTTGCACTTCGACACTGTTTAGGCTCGGGGCCGTAGAGAACACAGACCTAAGCCCAGAGAAAATGGAGTCGCCACCCGGACAGGCCGGGAAAAAAAAGGGTGGATGACTCGATTTCTAAGGAATCTCCAACCCCCTAATGGGTTCGGAAGGTTGGGTACATGTGGGAAAGGTGAGAAATGGCTCAGCACCCCACAACGCCCGGTTCATTGAAACCAGCCTCCTTTGCATGTCTTAATATTATAAAATTCTTAAATATAACAATATTATCCATATTACATGCAACAATTAAAATAAAGCATCATTATATTAAAATCAAAGTAATGTCCAAATAAAGTAAATAAATGGACACCCATCTGAGGATGGAAACATGTCCTTACATTGTTCATGTCTAAACTAAATAGGATACCCACCGAAAGATGAAAACATGTCCTTTACCTTGGTCCAAAATATAAAAGTAATTTAAATTATATGAAAATTAATTAATGAGGTACCTACCAAGTGGAAACATACCTCTTAAAATTTTAATACCAAAACAAACAAATATTAATCATAATAATAAAGAAAATATCCATCCATGATAAATGAAATAAATCAAGCATTGAAATTAAATAAATCAACCATCAAAATATATAATAAACTACATAATCAAATCTAAAATTAAATAAAGTAATAAATATATATATTTAGGATTTGCATCTTAGAATAGAGTTTTTGGAATTAGGGTTTTTGAAATTATTTAAATTGACGTTTCATCATTTAGGGTTTAGGTTTTCTTTTGAGGTTGGTAAGATTATGAAATTTAGGGTTTAAGAAATTTTAAGGTTTCTATGAAACTAGGGTTTAGGAATTAAGTTATTGGAATTAGGGTTTGGGTCTAGGTTTTGGAATTAAGCAACTGGAGTTAGGGTTTTAGGTTTTTTGGAATTAAAGGATTATGACATTTTAGAATTTGATCAGGACTTTGGTGTTTTAAATTTTGAAAATAGATTTTATAAATTTAGGTTCGAAATTTAGAAAAAAATTTAGGGTTTCAGAAAATAAAGAGAACAATTAGGGTTTTGGGAATTAATAAAATAATATAGGTTTTGGAAATTGGAAAGCAGATTAGGGTTTTTAGCAACTGGGTAATTAGATTAGGGTTTTGATAATGTTTTGTGATTATATGAACATTAAACTCAAATCATGTTGTTTAAATCAAGTAATCAAGACTACGAGGTTTAAGTTAACTACTGGACCTAAACAACTTCTTAAACTTCTAATGATATTTATAGAAGGAAATGTATATACTGGACAGTCAAATAAGTTGTAACTCAAGGATGAAACTACTGTGAATTCAAATAAATTAAAGAATTAAATCAAACCTCCGTTCGTTGGTTCCTCCACAATTGACTTATGGATGAACAATGAACAAAGACAGCGTTGCTGTCTTTGATCATTGATGACTGATGAATGTTTGCTGCTAATCTTCTTTGTTTGTTGCCGTCTCTTCTCTTTAATGTTTATTGCTACCCTTGTTAATGTTCCCCCTCTCTGAATTTTGAAACGTTATTATTTTTAGGCCCTAATGTAACAACCCTTCCCGACCTACATATGTAAGCCGAGTAGAGGCGCCACACTATCCTAATGTTGCTACCAATTTTACTTAGTCAAATTTTTAGTTCCGATTTTTACAGAAATTTTGCCATAGTTTTGCCTAAAAATTTAGTCTCAAGTGTCGACAAAACTGGTTTTTTTTTCTGATTTTTAAAAACATTTTACACAAACCAATGCAAACAAAATCATTCTCAGTACACTCCCAATAAATCCCCCTTATAACCTCAACAACAACCTGCAAAAAGGATTTACACTTCTAGTACAACATAAAGTAAAGGTTTATTATAAAATACAGTAGATAAAATATTTGTTCACTATGCAGCGGAAAATAAAAATATTTACAAATTCATATATATCCAAACTCAAGTTTTACAACCCATAAAATTTATACATTTCTTTGGCAGTCAGTCTTTGATCTTTAAGCCCACTATCAACACCTCAAAATCTAGACTTGACTCGGCCTAGAGGAACTCTCTGGTTCTTCCCTGTCACCTGCGCGAAGAATCACATTCGCGCTAAGCCAACGGCTTAGTTGTACAAATTACAGTGCTATGATGCTTTAATGCCATGCTAATGTCACACAATAAAGATTCAAGATCAATTCAAGAGAATATTATATTTCAAATCTTACCGGTTTCAATAATGTATGTATAGTAGTCATCTCATTATTCATTGGTTTCACCATTCAATAGTCACATTTAAACAAACACAAGCATGGGCCCAAAAATAATCTAATATGCTATTCAAAGTTCAGAGTTACTGTTTTGGTCTATAATCATAATCATCAATACATTTATCCATGGATATTCAACTAGATTTGAGTTTACGACCCAGTCATTTCACCCAATCTAGTTTTGAATAATTTGTTTTTGAGGTTTACGACCCGGTCATTTTACCCCAAAATCACATTTCACATTTTTCAACTGGAATCGGCTTACGACCCGGTCATTTCACCTATCCAGTTATTTATAGGCATGCCGCCAAAACCAGAACTCTGAAAATTGAATAAACATATTAGGCACACAATGAATTCATTTATCTCATTATCAATTTCTTTTCATTTCATTTCTCATAATTGATTAGGCAACCATGCCTCATATCTCATATGATCTCAAATCACAATAGGGCAATTCTTCATAATATCATATCTTTCACATTTCATTTCATTATCACATCTTTTACATTTCATATTCCATATTTCATTTCATCATTCAAATGGATATAATCAATGGTATTAACACATATTTTACATACTCATCACAACATTCACATCATACCAAACATACATTATTAATATGCATTAAATTTCTTAACACATTTACAATCAAATGTATGTTAAATCTCAACATAATATGAATGTATGAAATAATGTAATTTGTACTTACCTTAAAACCAACTCACACCAATCTATACACTTACTCTTCCAAGAATCCTCAACACTTAAGCTAGGGCAATTCAACCTCTTCACAACCTAATCCAAAAGGAGTATTAGCAAAATGACCATATGAATAGTACATTCTGGTTTTAGACTCTACTCTATCCTTATTTTGAAAATTTGTATAAAATAATCTACTAGACTAAAAATTATAAAATTTTTACAGAACTAAATTTTACATCTTAAAATCATTCCTTTAAAATTTCGGATCAAACTGAACACAAAATCTTGATCAAATAGTTCACCCAACCAGACTGCCCCAATTGCCCTGCATCCTGGCAGCAGTTCTGAACTTTGTGAATTCCATAAACTAAATTCAATCAACGTGGTCCCAAATTATTTTTCTCAAATACTAGACTCACTAAGCAACAACATATCCAAAATTCAATTGAATATGATTTTTCTAAATTTTATTAAAAATCCCGAAATATAGCTATCTCAGTTAAGGTACCTGCTGGAACAGGTTTAGTAAAAAATAATCTTTCCAAAATCATAACCATTCCAAAATCGAATCAACATATTTTTCAGTCATTCTAGACTCATAGATCCACAACATATCAAAAATTCACTTCAAGAACATTTTTCTATATTTAATTAAAAATCATACAAGTCACAGCCTTTACTAATTGTAAAATAGAAAACAATTTCACTAAATACAACTCTTACTCTTCCATCACCAACACCAACCTAACTTCTTATCTTTAAACTAAAACCAACACCATAATTAATTAAATCAAACATACTTCAACATACTACAACCAACACACTCCTAATTCAAACATCTACCATCAAACTCAAACCTTACTTAAAAAAAAACAAAAGAAATCAAGAGAGAGAACTTACCAAAATAATAAAACCTCTTGGAGTTTCACTTAATCACTTGAAAACCTCTTCAATTTTGAGCTTGAACATCAAAACAAAACTTGCTCTCTCTTGCTATAGGGTGGCCGGCCATGGAAAGAGAAAGGAAAGAAGAAGAAAAATGAGAAAAGTCAACTTCCTCTTCTCTTTAAATCTCCACCAAACAATTCAAAATGAAAATGACTAAAATACCCTCTTTAAAACATTCCAACTCTTATATCATTCATTTGCCCTTTTTAGTAACTTCACACTTCACAAATTAAATATCTTCTTACCTTGACCCACCATTTTGACCAACATATATGTTACATATATTATCATATATACAACATATACATTCTCTTTAAATAATCTTTTCCTTTTTAATAACACATATACATTAGATTCAAATGAAATAACAATTATATCAATACTTCTAGGGCACATTTTGGGATATTACACCTAACCTCACTCAGAGTCCTTAACCAAATATTAATCAGTCCATAAAACAAATTTTATTTGAATTAGGAAAGTTATTGAACCCATATTGACCTGGTTGCCCTAGGTCGACATGAGACCAACCTCATGTTGACCTTGGGCTGCCGAGGTCGACATGAGGCATGCTCATGTCGAATTGGGGCCTCCAGATCGACATGGACTAAAGCCATGTTGACCTGAGACATCCAGGTCGACATGAGCCAATGCTCATGTCGACCTGAGGCCTCTAGGTCGACATGAGCTAAGGTTCATGTCACTTAGGCCTTTAAACTTAAACTAATTTCACATTTTTTTTTTAAATTTTTTGCACCAGACCTTCTAAAAAAGACTTGATTTAGGGTTTTGTAGTTGAGTTTGTGACTTTTAAAATTAGACAGACTTATTAGAAGTTGTAAATTGGATCAAATTTATTTTGGCATCCTTTAATTAGGACAATATCAAATTGGGGTCAAAATTAAAGGTATACATCCATATTCGATCGTTTAATATCCCAATACGCCTTATGTTCTAGATCAATGGGTAAATGACATGCCTTCCCAAAGACAAGTCTATATGGTGACATACCAATTGACATCATATATGCCGTCCTATAAGCTCAAAGAGCATCATCTAACTTAAATGACCAATCTTTCCTAGAATTACTAACCGTTTTCTTCAAAATCCATTTAAGCTCCTTATTAGAAATTTTCACTTGTCCACTGGTTTGAGGGTGATAAGGTGTTGCCACCTATGGTGTATTCCATATTTCCTAAGAATAGTAACAAAACTCTTATTACAAAAATGAGTACCCCCATCACTAATTATAGCCTTAGGAACTCCAAATCTAATGAAAATATTATTTTTAATAAATTTTGTAACAACCTTGAAATTATTTGTTGGACTTGCTAATGCTTCCACCCATTTTGAAATATAATCTACAACCACTAAAATGTATTGATTATTAAATGATGGTGAAAATGGTCCCATAAAATCAATTCTCCAAACATCAAACAATTCAACTTCAAAGATTGTGTTGAGTGGCATATCTTGTCTCTTTGAAATATTACCTACCCATTGATATCTATCATATGATTGAACAAATTTTTTGGCATCCTTATACATAGTTTGCCAAAAAAAATCCAGATTTCCAAATTTTAACAGTTGTCTTAGATGTGCTAGAATGACTCCCGCATTCTCTCGAATGATAGAATTCTAGAATACTTTTTATTTCTTCTTCCTGGACACATCTAAGAATCATTTCATCCCCATAATGTTTAAATAATAAAGGTTCCTCCCAAATGTAATGTTTAACATCAGTAAGAAATTTCTTTCATTGAGCATAAGTTAATTTGGATGGAAGGACACCACATGCCAAATAATTCACAAAATTAGCATACCAAGAGATATAAGTTTTAACAGATAAAAGTTGTTCATCAAGGAAAGATTCATTAATAGGCATAACATCCTTGTCCATGTGCTTTTTTAATTGTGATAGATGATCTGCTACTAGATTTTCAGCTCCCTTTTTTCTTTTATTTCAAGATCAAATTCTTGAAAAAGCAAAATCTACCTAATTAACCTTGGTTTGGCTTCCTTCTTACTCATAAGATATTTTATTAATGCATAGTCAATATAAACAATAACTTTATAACCTAAAAGATAAGATCTAAATTTGTCAATAGCAAAAACTAGAACAAGCATTTCTTTTTCTGTTGCAGTATAATTGATTTGATTATCATCAAGGGTTTAGTTTGCATAATAAGTGGCATGACTCTTCTTGTAATATCCCAAAGTATACCCTAAAAGTTTTGGAATATTTATTGTTGTATTTGGATTAAGTGTATATGTTTAAATGGAAAGAGAAATGAGGTAAGGGAAGAGTGTATATGTTGTATATATAGTGATATATACAACATATACAAGTCAAAGAAATGGAAGTCAAAGAAGATTAATTAATTATTTTAAATTAATTAAATTAATTAAATGGAAAATTGAATTAGTGAGTGGATGAAGATATTTGATTATTTTAATATTTAATTGCTTGGTTGAGAATAAAAGAGAGATTGAGTGGTTAAGTGAAGAGGGAGAGTTGACTTTGCCATTCATTCATTCATTCTTCTTCTTCTTCTTCTTTCTTTGTTGGCCGACCATCACAATAGGAAGAGAGGAAAGATAGATTTTGCTCATCCAAACTCAAGATTGAAGGATGTTTCAAGTGATCAAGTTGGAAATCTAAGAGTTTTCATCACTTTTGGTAAGTTTTCCACTTGATTCCCTTGTTTTCTTTTAAGTTTGTGTTGTGAGTTTGGTGATTGATTGTTGATGGTATGAGTATGTTTGATTGTGTTGGGTTTGAGAGTGTTGGGTTTAATTGATTTTGATTTTGGGGTTGGATTGAAGAGAAGGAGTTAGGTTTGGTGTTAGAAGAGTAAGAGTTGTGTGTATGTGGTGGTTGTGAATTGGGGTTTGATGTATGTATTGAGTTGTTTTAGTGTTTTTGCAAGTTATATTGGTTTATGTGTGTATTTAGTTAAGTTTGTTTGAAGTGGATAATGGTGGAAGAAAGTGGGTTGTTGGATGTAGTGTTGATGTTGCCGAAATCAGGATTTTTAGCCTGACACGCCCATGAGCACGGCCAGGTCTTTAGGCGTGTCAATGGTTCTGTATTCTTGGATGGGTGACACGATCAGTGACCCGCTCGTATTATTGAACGTGTCACAGCTTCTGTGTTGTAGTAGCATTGACACATCCAGTGACACGCCCATGTCACTGAGCGTGTCATAGCTACTGTGTTGAGGGAGGATTGACACGACCAGTGACACGCCCATGTCACTGAGCGTGTCAAAGCTTCTGTGTTGTGGTTTTAGGACACGGTCAGGAACACGCCCGTGTTGTTGAGCGTGTCATGTGTAGAGTTTGCCCTAGTTGGTTCTTAGCTTTATTATCGCATGTGTTTCTCTAAGTGAGTGTGTATGATCACCTTTGGTTTAGATTTTGAAGAGAGTTGAGTTGCCCTAATCCAAGTGTTGAAGGATTCTTGGAAGAGGAGTTTGGTGTGGAGTGAGTTGCTCTTGAGGTAAGGACAAACCCTACTTTATTGCATACATTTATATGACTTTGGGACTTAACACATTTGGTTGTAAATGTGTTAAGTAATCCATTACATTGTTTATATATTTGATTAATATCATGAATTGCATAATGTGAAAGATATGATGATCATTCAAATTATATGTACAATGCAATTGGTTGTGTATACCCTAATGATGAGATGTGAAGCCATTGTTGTTGGCTATAATGATGCAAAAGAAATAATTGGGGCATGTTTGCCTAGATGATTATGAGAAAATGAGAATGGAATTGATAATGAAATAATAAAAGAATTGTGTGCCTAATGTGTTATTCACTTTTCAGAGTTTTGTTGTTGGTGGCATGCCTAATAGTAACAATCTCTTGAAGCTGGGTTGGGCTTGATCCTTGAAGCCAAGTTGGGTTGAAGTTTAGCATGCTTAACTCCCCTTGAAGCTTGGTTGGGTATAGTCCTTGAAGCCTAGTTGAGATGTTACAACCCTTGAAGCTAGGTTGGGTTTGGTTCTTGAAGCCAAGTTGGGTTGATGCTTAGCATGCTTTACTCCCCTTGAAGCTTGTTTGAGCCTAATCCTTGAAGCCTAGTTGGGATAATGATAAATGTGATAATTAAACCAAAACATTAACTCTAAAAGTTGAATGGCATATTAGTTTCTTTTGGGCCCATGCTTGTCTTTGTTTAAATGTGAATCATAAATGGTGAAATAAATGAATTATAAGATTTAATGTAAGGTTTTGAAATATGATATTCTCATGTATTGTTTATTATATATGAATGTGTGACATTAGCATTACATTAAAGCATATTGTTATTGTGGGTTGTACCACTAAGCCTATTAAAGCATATTGTTATTGTGGTTTATCGCGCCGGTGACAGGGTAGAATCGGAGAGTTCAGCTAGACCGAGTCGAGTCTAGACTCTGAAGTGTTGATTGTGGGCTTAAAGATCAGAGACAAACTGCCAAACATGTATAAACTTTATGTTTTGTAAACATGGATTTTGATGTATTTATATATGTAAATACCACTACATTTTCCGCTGCATAATGAATAAATGTTTTATCTAATGTTTTATCTATTATGTTCTATAACATTATATATATTATAATATAATTTAAATGTTTTAAGTTTTCTTATATTATGGCAGAAGAGTAAAATTGGGTTATCTAATATAAACTGTGGCACTCCTGTATTCGGTATACGTATATTATAGGTGTAGTAGTATGTAGTGTGCATATACGGAGTATAGGGTGTTACACTTCTTATCTTTCTTTTGACTCAACACAGCTCCAATGGCATAATCACTAGCATCACACATGAGCTCAAATGGTAAAGACCAACCTGATGTTACATAATAGGAGTTGTTGTCAATGCTGCTTTTAACCTATTAAAGGCAATTAAACATTCATTAGAAAAGTTAAAAACAACATCCTTATTTAGTAATTCACATAACGGTTTAGCAATTTTTGAAAAATCTTTTATAAAATGCCTGTAAAATCCTACATGTCCTAGAAAACTATGAACTCCCTTAACATTGGTTGGTGGTGATAGCCATTTAATTACTTTGATCTTAGCTCTGTCCACTTCAATTCCTCTTTTGGAAACTTTGTGCCCAAGAATAATGCCTTATTCTACCATGAAATGAGAATAATGCCTTCTTCTACCATGAAATGACATTTCTTCTAATTAAGAACAATATTTATTTCTTCACATCGTTTAAGTATATGTTCCAAACGTTGTAAACAAGTATCAAAAGTAGTACCATAAAAAGTAAAATCATCCATGAATATTTCAATAATAAATTCTATAATATCTAAAAATATGGCCATCATGCATCTTTGGAAGGTTGTTGGTGCATTACATAGCCTAAAAGGCATTCTGCGATAAGCGAAAGTTCCATATAGACATGTGAATGTTGTCTTCTCTTGATATTCTGGTGCTATAGAAATTTAAAAATAACCTGCATATCCATCTAATAAACAAAAATAATTATTATCTGTAAGTCTCTTAAGCATTTGATCAATAAATGATAAGGAAAAATGATCCTTGCGAGTAACTTTATTTAATTTCCTATAGTCTATGCAAACACGCCATCTAGTGACTGTCTTTGAAGGAATTAATTCATTATTTTCATTTGTTATAACAGTCATACCTCCCTTCTTTGGAACTACATGTACATGACTTTTCGAAGAACTATCTGAAATGGGATAAATAATTCCTGCATCTAAAAGCTTAGTTACTTCTGCTTTTACTACCTCTTTTATATTTGGATTTAATCTTCTTTGTTGGTCTATCATAGGTTTAGAATTTTCTTCCAATAATATTCTATGCATGCATATTGAAGGGCTAATTTCTTTAATATCAGATATAGTCTAACCTATTACTTTCTTATATTTTCTAATTAAATCTAAGGTTTGACTTAATTAAATTTCTAACAAATTAGCACTAACAATTATTGGCAAAGTATTATTGGATTCAAGTTATGCATACCTGAAATGATTTGGAAGAGGCTTTAATTCTAATTCTGGTGCTTTCTCAATAGAAGGTGGTGGTAGAGTCTTACCTTTTCTAAGATGTTCAAATTTTTTAAAATACATGAGTGGAATTTGTTGTAATGCTAAAGCATAGGCAACTACTTTTTTATTTTCATCATCTGATGTAGAACCTTGTACAAGGCATGTTTTCAAATGATCATCATCTGTTTGTTCACATGCTTGTTGTATACATTGATCTATAACATCAATTAGAAAATAATCATCAAGAAAAGCTAGATGTTTGGCTACTTTAGTCAAGTTAAATTTCACTTTCTCCTCTCCTACTTGAAAAGTAAGCTTTCCTCCTCGAACATCAATCATGGCTCCAGCTGCCAAGAATGGTCTTCCTAAAATAAGTAAAATTTAACATCCTCGTCCATTTCCAAAATCACAAAATCTACTGGAATGTAAAGTTTGTCCACTTTCACAAGAACATCTTAACTATGCCAACTTGATATTTTATTGAACAATCAGCTAATTGAAGAGACATTTTTGTTGGTTATAATTATGTGAAGCTAAGTTTCCTGCAAATAGAATTAGACATTAGACTAACACTAGCTCTTAAATCACATAATGCTTTATAAAAATCAACTTCACCAATGGTACAAGATATGAAAAAACTCTCTGAATCTTTTAACTTTGATGGAAGCTTATTTTGAATAATCACACTATACTCTTCTGTTAACGTAATTTTTTACATTGTCCTCTAGTTTTCTTTTATTAAAAAGCAATTTTGTAAGAAACTTCACATAAGTCGGCATCTACGTAAGAGCTTCTACAAAAGGAATATTAATATGAAGTTGTTTAAAAACTTTTAAAATTTTTTCATATTGCTTATTTAATTTTTATTTATTTAATCATTGAGGAAAAGGAATCAAAAGCACATAAGGTTTAACAGTTTCTTTTGGTGCTTCCTATTCTTTAATTTCTTCTTCTTTTTCCTTATCCTTATCTAAGTCTGAAGTTTTGTGTAGTTGAGGATCTTTAAGTTGTAAACCACTTCTCAATGTAACAGCTTTATAATGTTCCCTTGGATTGACCACCATTTGGATTGGAAGAGCTCCTTGATTTCGAGTATTGAGTGAACTCGCAATTTGACCTACTTGAGTTTCAAGATTTATATTTTGTGTTGAGAGACATTCAATTTTCTACTCAAGTTTGTCATATTGCTTTTCAATTTTATCAAATCTCTTTGCTGTTGCTCCAATGAATTTTTCTAATGCTGATTCATAACCTAGTTTTTCTGAAGAAGTGGATCCAGGATTTTGGTTTTTCATTATGGGAGTTGATAAGGTGCTTTTTGGTTGTTTTGGTTCCCCTATGACAAATTTGGATGATTCCTCCATGTTGGGTTATAATTGTTTCCTTGAAAATTTTGACCCTTATTTTGATTTTCTAGAAATTGGACTTACTCCATAATTATGTAATCTGATATATTGTGATTTCCTGCACATCCTTCATAGGCTGGAGAAGAAGATGATAGGTTGACATGCTCTAACTTCTTGGCAATCGTATCCACTTTAGCTGCAAGCAAAGAAAAATTATCAATTTCATGTAGACCTAGAACTCTTTTATGTATACCTCATTCTGAAGTCTAATGGTAGTTATTTGCTACCATTTCTTCGATTAAATCATTGGCTTTGGAAGCAGCTTTGTTCATAATTGCACCACCCGCTGCTGTATCTATCGTTGCTTTAATATTTGGATGAAGACCATTATAGAAAGTTTGAATCAAAAGCCATTTAGGTACTCTATGGTGCAGACACTTTCTTTGTAAATTTTTGAAATGTTCCCAAGCTTTGCATAAGCTTTCTCCATTAAGTTGAATAAAGCTGGTAATATTGTTTCTCAACTTAGCCATTTTTACTGGTGAAAAATATTTGGCAAGAAAAGCTAAAGCTAATTGATCTCATATTATGAATGTGCCTGGTGGTTTTGAAGTAAGTCAATCCTTTTCTTGATCTTTTAAAGAAACTAAAAAAAGTCGCAAAATGATAGCATCATCAGATACACCATTAATTTTAAAAGTATCACACATTTCTACGAAATTAAATATATGAGCATAAGCATTCTGATGTAGTAAGCTATAAAAAACTGATTGTTGAATCAAATTAATAAGTGTTGACTTTACATTAAAAGTATTTGCTTGAACATGTGGTTTAGCTATGCTAGGTCTCGGTTGAGCAGAGGGCATAACATATTGATTAAATGTCATAGTTTATAGATCTCCCATGGTTGATTCTCCGTCAGATGAATCGGTGCAATTTTAATTTTAAGATTTGCTGTCAAAGTTCCTTCCATGTTTGTTCTTCTTTTCGTTCTTTCTTTTTCTTCTTGAAAAGTCACTCACTTTCTGAATTATATGGCTCAAGTTTTGTATTTGAATTTCTTCGCATATAAACCAAAAATTTCTTCAATTAAAAGCAAAGAAAATAAAAATAAAAAAATAAAAATTTAAAACAATAACAATTTAATATTATTAATATTCAAATGGTCGCCTCCCCGGCAACAACGCTAAAAACTTGTTAGAACTTAAGCCTAGCTATCTGCAAGTGCACAAGTCATATCAAGTAATAAAGTGTTGAGTAAAGTAGAGTATCGTTCCCATGAGGATGGTAGTTCTAAGTACTAAACAATTAAACTGATTATTATTTGGATGACAAAATTTGATTTATGATTAATTTGAACTTTTAAACAAAATAAATTGCTTGAAATTAAATGTAATGATATGAAACTTAAGGTTAAGTCACCTTTATGAGTTTATTATGAATTTTCTAAATTATTGATTTTAATTCAGTTTTCCTTTTGATTAATGGTTGAATTCTCCTTAATTAAGCTCAAGTCTCTCTCAAGTACTAAAACTAATATCAATTTAATCCTTGCGTCGACTCTCGTGATCACAAGTAATTAAATTAATTCATTAGGTTTTGTGAGAATCTTGAATCAACCTCTTAAGGGTTTAACCGTATCTCTAAGTGAAAAAATTCCTTAAGGTTGTTATCTGCATGGACGAATATTGTGCTTTCACTCTCACTCCATCACATAATACCTTAATTCAATTAATTAATAGACAGATAATCAAAGTATTAAGATCAAAGATAACAAAGCAATCAAAGATAAACTTCATTAAATCAAATAAGCAATGAGTGTTCCATAATAAACTCAATACATGGGACTAACCCTAAAAGAGTTTAGTGACTCATATTTAAAGTAAAAACACAATAATTATAAATGAATAACATAAAAAATAAGAAAGAGTAAACTCTAGTTCTTTATTTGGAGAAGAACTCATTTTAGCACTCCTAGAATCTCTTCTTTAAAACCCTAATTCACTCTTCTCTCAAAATAGAGACTAGAACTCAGTTGATACAAGTTTAGGAATAAAGAATTAACCTTAATACACTCTCACTTGTATCTAAAACCCTCTCTTGTTTATAAAACATAAACTAACTTCAATCTAAAACTCAATAAAAAATTCATACATAAACTCCTACCAAAAACTCATTACTTGAATCCTTGAATGGAAGGTGTTCATATAGAGTGTTTGGAAGCTTCTTAGTGGTAGCAAGCTGTCAAATGCATGAATCTATTAAGTTTCAGTTGTTTTGATCTTCAAAGTTCAATTTTTTTGGCTAAAAGCCATCAATTTCTGCCCCACTATCATGGCATATGGATGCCATGGTCATGGCCTGGGTTGGTATGGACTATTTTGAGTCATTTTCCAACTGTAAATGGTAACTTTGTATGGCACGTTCTTGGCCTTTTGAATGCCACGGTCGTGGAAATTAAATTGAGGCTATAAACTTTGACTTTACTTCTTTTTCTTGGCTAAGGCAGTGGAGAAATGCATCCCACGGTCGTGGCCTTATAATGCCACGGTCATAGCATCCATTTTACTTCTGGAACTCTTATTTTTCTCCAATTTTTGAAGTGGCAGACTCAATTTCATTCCTATGATCGTGGCCTTGAAGGGCCACGGGCGTAGCACTTGACTTATCCTTCAATTTCGCTTACTTTTCTTTAAATTTGCACCACTAATCATAAAAAAAACTTTAATCTTTGCCTTTCCAAGCTAAAACACTATAATTCTAACTCAAACAAACAAAAATCATTAAATTCAATTGGAAAACAAGTAAAATCATAGTTAGAAATACATAAAATATTGATTATAATTTTACTATATCATTGTCTCTCTCCAAAAACTATATATAAGGGTAAACCCTCCATAGGTAAATTGCTTCTCTCGTTCTCTTTCTCTCTCTCTCTCTCTTAACTCTATTTACATTCAGATCGACTAAGCTCTAACTTAAGCATTAGAGTCCCCCTCTTTCTCTCGTCTTCACTACAAAAATATTCGGCATTTGCGACGGAAATCTGCGACGGACATGTTTTCGTCGCAAATTTGCTACGGATCTGCGACAGATTTGCGACGGAAGGACAAGTCAGAGGAATTTTGAGAAATTGATCGCAAATCCGTTGCAAATCCGTCGCAGATCTGCGACGAAAATCATTCCGTCGCAAATAATCGTCGCAAAAGTTGGCGCGGAAACTTGGCGCGAGAGAGAAAACACTAAAAAAACCAATTTGCAACGGAGATCTGCTACCATCTATTGCCGTCGCAAATTTCACTATAAAAATATTCGGAATTTTGCGACGGAAATCTGCGACGGACATGTTATCCGTCGCAAATTTGCTACGGATCTGCGACGGACATGTTTTTCGTCGCAAATTTGCTACGGATCTGCGACGGATTTGCGACGGAAGGACGAGTCAGAGGAATTTTGAGAAATTGGTCGCAAATTCGTTGCAAATCCGTCGCAGATCTGCGACGAAAAACATGTCCGTCGCAAATAATCGTCGCAAAAGTTGGCGGGATTACTCCCGCCGAGAATTTTTGAGGAAAATGTTACGTCGCAAATCCGTCGCAGATCCGTAGCAAATTTGCGATGGAAACATGTCCGTCGCAGATTTCCGTCGCAAATGCCGAATATTTTTGTAGTGTCAGAGGTACATGCTGGTTGAAAATAAGAAAAATAGGAATCTTGGTTTTTCCATTATCTGAAACATTATTCTTGGAAATTTCTTCTTTCTAATCCAAGTTCAGATTCTAGCACCCCTGACTGAGCTAGCAGGGTATCTATTGCATCCTAGATGCATGAATTTGTGCTTTACAACATATGCTTTGTATCTTTGATTATGAAGGAGGAGTCCTGAGCTCTAAGACTGTGACTCTATTGATGGGGAGAGGGTGAACCATATATGCCCGTTCTTTAAAGAAACTTTATTTCCTTATCAATAGTTGTTTGCGTGTCCTCCTTTTCTCAATTTGTTCATTAATGTGTTGATATTTTGCTGTGCTGATGATGTTTTTCCTGCAGGCTGTAGATGATGAGTGATATTTCACAAGTCATATATTTGCAAGTGGACAAAAATTTGTAGAACAGGTCACAAGATTTCTTTTTCCAACTTTTCTGATTCTTTTGCTTGGCTTCAGAAAAGATATTTATTTTTGTGCCAAACTACTAATAGGCCATGAATTTTCTATTTTTTTTTTCTTCTTTTTAATCTTCAATCAATTTTCAAATTGTGTTTTCATATGTATGCATAAATATTCAAGAAAATGTCTGAAATTAAATCTTTCAAAGTTACACAAAATCATGCACATAGTTCTCTTGTGCAAGGCTGGGGTGGGAAAGAAGAGGTCGGTCTTGGATTGATTTCATGTATTGTGCAGAATGGTTATGACCCTGTTGCATATGAGTTAGATTGCACTATCCATTTTGAGTTCTATGCACTAGATGAGCCATTAAGTGAGATCCATGCCAAGGAAGAGTCGAACTAAGGTCTACAAATCATTCATTTACAATATTTGTCCAGAATATAAAGTACCTCCCAGTTTAAGATTCTCTCTACTGATATGATTGCGGTTTACAAGGGCTTTTGGCTCTTCAGCATCTCGACAACAATGTACTTGCATTTGACTGTATGCTTTCATTGTCCTTATGCAAGAAAGTAGTGATGTTGATGCCCTGTCAATACCTTTGTTTCATGTCAATGCAACCATTAATTAAGTTCAATGCTATTATGCAATCGATTCCCTAGACATCATATAAAATGTTGCATTAATGGGAAATTACTTGCTCTAGACAGTAATTATTATTAGTGTTAATCATGGGATTCACCTTGGTATTGCTTCTTTTGTGGATTCTCTTTTATGTGCTCAAAACATGTGAGCACTCACATCTTTAATAAATATTGTCTCATGCTCCATGCATTTTAATGTGATCAGTTGCGAACTCAGACACTTGCTTCTTTACACTTTGCTGGTCTATAAATTAATCAAGGTCTACCAGTTGCTCATATTGCCAAGTGGCTGGAAATGGAGGTATCTTTTTCATTCCATAATAAGAGTCTATTTAGAATATCATGGCGTTTTCATAAAGAACTTTGAAGAGCCATATATGGTAAAGAAAAGCCCAATTATTTATCATCAATATTATTTATCAACAGTTTGAAGGTAGCTAACTCACAATTGTATTTTTTTTTCTTCTTTTTTCCTAGCTTTTTAGTTATTTGATCCTATGATAATGTGGATTATGAGAAATATTCTTTGGTAATGGTTTTATCTTGTGCTGGGACTAGTCTTTGATGACTAAAACTTATGGTGTTCTTTGTTTTATTGATTCATGTTGCACTTTGCTATCACTTTGTGGCATTCTTATTGCTATTCACAAAATTGTTATGTGCTTTTATTACTTAGCAACATGATTTACAAATCAAAACATTCTTTCTTAAACTTTTATTTAATCATTATGAGTATTTCTTTAATTTGAAAAATGTATCATCTTTAACCAGCTTTGTGAAAATATCTGCAATTTGTTCTTCAGATACACAATACTCAATCACAATCTCTTAATCTTTCACTAAGTATTGAATGTACCGATGTTTAATATCAATGTGCTTACTGTGCCCATGAAATACAAGATTGTTCATTAAAGTGATTACCGATTTATTATCACAATAAGCTGTTGTTAGACTATCTTATTGATGCTGTAATTCATTTTGCATTATTTATACTCAAACCGTTTAAGTGGCACAACTTGCAATTGCTATGTGCTCTGCTTCTATTTTTAAAAGAGTCATTACTTGTTATTTTTTCGACGACCAAGAGAATACATGAAATTGAATTTGGCTGAGTTTAATGCCGTATAATTTTTTCTTTCTTTTTCGTGTCACTTGATCTTGGCTGAGTTTATAGCATTCTGGAAATTAGAAGACTAGTGCAGGAAGTAGAGGTGTAGTTTACATATTCCTATTTTATGTTTTATTATATATTCTATACATTTCTTTTCTAAAATGGTAGTTGAAGAATTTCAATTAAACTGGACTCGTAAGTCAAGAACCTGTGTTGTTTACATCCAGCATCAGGGACAATATTGCATATGGAAACGAAGGAGCAACCATGGAAGAGATAAGAGTTGCAGCTGAACTTGCCAATGCAGCTAAATTCATTGATAAACTACCTCAAGTTCTTACCAGTCACCATTAATCAATTTTCAGCACGTAATCTTCCTTGGTTATGTGATTGATTCTTCATTAAATTTTTATGATGGGATTTTGTGTCCAGGGAATGGATACCATGGTTGGTGAGTGTGGAACTCATCTGGTGGGCAGAAGCAGAGAATTGCAATAGCAAGAGCGATCTTAAAAGATCCATGAATTTTACTCTTAGATGAAGCTACCAGCGCACTTGATGCAGAATCTGAAAGAATTGTTCAGGAGGCGTGAGACAGGATTATGCTCAACAGAACAACTATTATTGTTGCCCATCGTCTGAGTACAATTAGGAATGCTGATATGATTGCAGTTATCCACCAAGGAAAAATGGTTGAAAAAGGTAGCTACAGAAATAGACCAAATCTCGATACTCGCTGTGAGAAATGATATTCTTGATACTGAATTGTTTATCATTGTTTGATACTATCTGCAGTTTCAAAATCTAATTTTTTTTTTCATATATTCTGAATCTTTTTGTGAGTTGTGATTCGTATCTATAACTGACCTTGTAACAAGATGCTTTGTTTGATATTGGAAACTGGATGTTAACAAATATATCCAGTTTCTTTCTAACCTGTATAAAGTCTTTTTTAAATGTGAAATTTCATTGCTCCCAGAAATTAGCTCATATTCTAATTTAGTTTTATAATGCCTTGATTACAACTAGCATTTATTATTTTTTTCCTGGCTGCAATAAATCACAGATTTTTTTTGAGATTTTGATCATTAATGTTAAAGAGACGAGGAGATGGATATGACTAAATTTGTTTGTGTTAATTGATTAGGTACACATTCTGAACTACTTGCAAATCATGATGGAGCATACTCTCAGCTTATACGATTACAAGAAGTAAATAATAATTCAGAACATGCTGCAAATGAGCATATAAAATCAAACATTTTTTCGGAGTCTTTTGGACAGTCAAGTCAAGGAAATTCCTTGCGAATGTCCAATAGTCAAGGATCATCTGGAGTTCGGAATAACGGAGGCCCCTCATTTGGTTTATGCACAGGACACAGTGTCTCTGAAAACTCCCAAGAAAAATAGAAGTTTCACAAAAACAAAAGCAGTCTCCAGAGGTCTCAATCTGCAGGCTAGCATGCCTGAACAAGCCGGAGATTCCAGTGCTTATAGCTGGATCTGTAGCTACAAGTATCAGTGGTGTAATATTACCTATGTTTGGTATACCAATTTCTAGAGCGATCAAAGCATTTTATGAACCACCTCGTGAATTAAGGAAGGATACTAAGTTCTGGGCAATAATCTTTATCATGATTTTGTATCGTTTTTGGCATATCCAACACAATTATACTTTCAGCAGATGGAGCAATGGTGCGTGCTCTGGTTGGAGATACATTAGCTGAGATGTTTCAAAACATTGCATCAGTAGTAGCAGGTCTAGTCATAGCTTTCATTGCTAGTTGGCAATTGGCCTTCATTATTCTTGTACTATTTCCTCTCATTGGAATCAATGGATATATTGAAGTTACGTTGCCAGTAAAGTTATTGGTAGCTTTCTTGCGTTCATTTGATTTCTTGTAATTTGATGTTCTGAGGTTCTGAGGTATGATTGTTATTTTCTTTGATAATTAAGCATTACATGTTACTTATAATGATTGTTCTGTTAATGAGTTTTTTTGAAACTTGGTTCTATTGTATTTAAACCAGGAGAGCGATAAAAAAGATGAGTCTGCCCAGAATGCCGACTCAAAGAAAAAGGCAGACTCTGACTCAGAAGAGGAAGAACAAGATAATCAACAGAAGGAGAAAGTTGTATCAAACAAGAAGAAAAAGGTAGGGGCATATGAACTGCATAAGAATAGGGACCCTTGAATGATTTCTCTTTTAATATAATATAATTTGCTAGTGGTTGGGGATCTAGATATTGAATGATTTATTTTACTTTATTTCTCCATTTGAATTATGACTTATATTTGCATGTTACATATTGGGGATTTTTCATTGTTGAAGTGCTAATTCATCTGCTTTGAATTTTCAGATGCCTTTACATTGTGCTAAATGCTCGGGCTAGATTCGTCTAAATTTAATATTAATTATAGTTTTGAATCCCAAGTATTTGGGCTGATTGCTAAATCATACAGCTACTATATATTCTATTATCTTGTGAGAACGTGTCTCTCATCAGATCTTCATTTTATTTTGTAGGGAAAGCGTGGTATTGAGAAGCAACCTTTTCAGCTTCCTGATTTCATTGCAGCCACTGGCATTGAGAAAATTAGACAGGTGGTTATTATGCGATTAATCTTTTACATGTTTGTGCTTCTCCATAAAAAAAAAGATCTTACCATTGCTTGGACACTTTTTCTTTCTCAAACACACACATGCATATAATTTTCTTGTTGAAATGAGCAGATCCTTTAGCAAATATAATTATTCTTTGATTTCCCTTGGTAACTTTTTGTCATGCCTTTCTAGTTTAGGATTTTGGAACAATCATCCATTAAAAAAGTTTTTTTGATAGCCAGTGTACTTGCCATACTCTTTATGTGGCATTTGTTCAGTTGGATCTACTGGAGATCAAACTAAAAGATCTTGTTATTACTTATGGCTTGATAATTTACTGCATTATCTTCTTATGTAGGCTTACATTGAAAAAGAGGACAGTAAAAAGTTAAAACAGAAGCAACGTGAACGTATGCAGCCAAAGATGGAAAAAATGGATATCGACTATCAGGTTTGTCAGTTTCCTTGAATTGTTTTAAGATGATGTGGCAATTTTTTCTTCCATTTCTGTTATCCTATTAGCACAATGGGTCTATTTTTCTTTTTAGGTTCTCCATGATTCATTTTTTAAGTACAATATCTCAGGTTATTGTTACATTTTAAATGAAGTTTTATTTCTCTAGTTGCATATCATTGACAAAGAAGGTAGGTATAGTGGGTGTTATATTACAATTGTTAGTTGTTTAGAAAGGGATAATAGCACAACAAAGAATCTTCTAGTGGCATTAAGCTCTTGTTTTTTGTGAATGTGCAATGAGATTCATTCATTACTATAATCTGAATGCATCAGAATCTCCATCTATCGGGAGAAATTACGGGCATTGACAGCTTGAAGGAACATCCAAATGTACACAAAGATCAATCACAGAAACTATAATTTGTCTCTCTAATACATCCAAGCTCTAAACACACTTCAATGGTTGAGAAAACGTGTATCATATTATTCTTTTCATTTACTCTTTTTAATATTATTTGCAGGTTAATAATGATGATGCAAGTCATGATTCAATGGAAAATGATAATTGAAGATCTATATTGTTATTTTCAAGATAGAGTATTTATAGTAGTGTTCTTAACACTTGTATAGTTAAATTGTAAAATATTTTATTCTATTGAAGATTAATAAAAGAATTATTTTTATCAATGTAATTAGTATTTTTTAAATGTTCCAAATGTATTTTTTAGTATTTTGTATAATAAAAGATTGAAGATTGTGTTTAAATGTTCCAAATGTATTTATAAAGTTCTCATAAAATTAATTGATAATACAAATAGTTCCAATAAAAATCAATATTAAATTACTACGGATTTGCTACGAATCTGCGACGGATATTTGAAATCTATGACGGAATCTGCGATGGAATCTGTGACGGCAATCTGCGACGGAATCTGTGACGGCAATCTGCGACGGAATCTGTGACGGCAATCTGCGATGGAATCTGTGACGAATTTGCGACGGAAATCTGTGACGAAAATCTGCGACGAAATCTGCGACGGAAATCTGCGACGAAATCTGCGACGGCCTGTCGCAAATTGAAAATTGCGACGCCTTTTTTATTAACGGATCGTATCCGTCGCAGATCGGTCGCAAGACTTGATTTGCGACGGATCTGCGACGGATTCTATCCGTCGCAAATAGCGTGTTTTTTTGTAGTGTCTTACAGGTGAGAGAGCTGATGGAAGCGGCACTTGAGCCCGAGTTAGGACACCCTGAGGTCTACCTTAACATTGGTGGTGCAATGAGCGTGGACAAGCTATTCCCCATTGCGAAGGATAAATCCTAAGGTATGTTCTCTAGCCTTGTAATGACCGAGCACCAAGCTCATAAAAGAGCACTCTATTCATGCAATTTTATAAGCACTCTAATTTTACAATAATACAAACAACCTAAGCATTAAACAACCACACATCAATTATGCATCACAGCGCCCTCGCATGCTATAAAATATCATAGTGCCCCCGCGTGCTTTAAAATATCATAACGCCCTCGCGTGCTCCAACCTATCATAGTACCCTTGTCGTGTACCAAACTTATAACACACTAGTTGAGCATACCGCAATGCCCTCGTCAAGCACCGACCTCTAACCACTTTGATCAAGCATTGAGGTAACACTTTGACCTTGCATCAATGTTTTGATTGTATGCTTTATAAAATTTTTATTTGCTATTTTGGAGCTTGTAAAATTTGGGGGCCATGTAATAGTGTTCTTTGTTTATATTTTCGAGCCCCTACACTCTAATCGTGCATCAATGTCCTAATTGTACACTTTATTGCACTTTGATCGTGCATTAATGCCCTGATTGTATATTTTATAAAATTTGTATTCACTCTCTAATCTTGTAAAATTTTGGGGCTATTTAATAGTACTTTTTGTTTGTATTTTTGAGCCCCTTATCTTTCTGTAAGAGTGATCCTTTGTTATTGAACAAAATAAGAGAAATATATATATATATATGAATGTATATAACTAGGCACTCTGTCATTGTCCAAGAGCACGCTCAAGAAGCTACCAGAAATGAATATCAGGCAATGAAGGGGGATACCATCCCTAACTATCGAGCACTAGCACCCGAACTCATCAAGGATGAACTCTCCATCCCTACACGGAGAGCCACGATCACATTAACAACATTGATAAATACTTACACTAAGAAGAAAGAAACGAAGAATTTAATTGAACAAGAAAGCCTGAGCAGCTCCGCATGAACCACAAAGTCAATAGTATTAAGAAGGCTCTCGCAGGACCTATGCCTTGAAAGAGGTCATTCGGCTGAACACCATACACAACATGCCTCAAGCAGGTACTTGTTTTTATCTATATTCTTTTATTTTATAGCTCTATATGTAAACATGAGATAAAAAGAAGATCGGATTAATCGTCCTATTACATCATAGTTTAATAAACTGCTCAGCAAAAGAATGCCCACATGTACCCCGTGCCCCGAGTATACTAAACAAAATTGTGCCCCCTAGTATGCCAATTATAGTATGCTCAAATGAACTTCTGGTTTTGAATATGTTGAGTGCCCTGAGCATACCGACAAAACCATAACATATAATTATCCTACCTCTATACATCAAGTTTGGTCATAAACTGAACCACTTAGCATAAATATCATGTTGCATCTAAAATGAGAAACAAACACAAGTACTAATGTTCTAAATACAAATTTGATTTCATTAAAAAGAACAATAATTCCTTTATATAAGAGGGCTCGGTCTTTATAAGTACGTTCTTAGATTTCCTAAGAATGAAATTCTTACCACTATATAGAATGTCAAAACAAGTTTTAGACTTTGTCCTATTGGTTGTCCTCTTCCTTGTCTTATTCATATTCATCATCATCTTCTGCCTTCACCTTATTTGCTAGCTTGCCAATGTCTATGTCCATCATCCAGAATAGATCCATGTTCGGATTATCTTATTTTAGGCACCTGGTAACTACCTGCTAATAGGCAAAGACACCTGAGCATAGTACTTGTTGATCCTCTCAAACTCGGTAGCTAGTCCTTAGCGGGCCGCCTCCTCAGCCAAATGCAGCTCCTCCATTTTGGCTCTTAAATATTTTTTAAGCTAGATGTAGCTCATTGATTTTAGCTCTTAGGGTTTTTTATGCCTCTTACCTTTAGGCGGTCTCCTCATTGTAGCTTTTGGCAGCCTAATGGAAGTTTGTCACAATACTTGCCACCCAATCTAATGAGAGTTGGGCAAGTTGCAAAATATCACTTAGTCAATTTGTACACCAATATTAGATTAGAGAATAATAAGTTCGGATTATCACTTACTATGTGAGAGACTGTTATCATCTTTTGAGAGAGCTCCTCCGAGCTTATCCATGCGTGCTCGCACCACTCATATGGAATTACTTGGTGTATTTATCTAAGCACCTTATGGGGACATGGACCTGTACAATGTATTATGTAGTGTACGAGCCGTTGAGCTTTTCGTTCACCCTCTCCGCCAGTTGAGCTAGGCTATGGCAGTGGGCTAGTGAATCTTTAGCCTCTACCTAAGGCAACATATATGGCACCACTTCTAAGGGCTGGGGAAAGTCCTCTAGAGTAGGACCCTTCCCTAACGTGGTACTCTTAGCCCTAGCTGCTCGTCCACCTGAGAGCTCTCCACTAACCTTGGCCTTCTTCTTTGCCTCTCTCCTAGCAGCTTTCTCTGCTAGGCACTTCAGCTACTTTATGGTTAATCCCGAGCCCATCTCTATGCAATGTAACAAAGAGTTAGATAGATAAACATTCAACAAGACTTCTAAGTACTAGAAGAGCAAAGTCTACTAACCCGCTCTTCTAGGTGAATCTCCTTTAGAGTTTTGCCAATTGGGAATTACTCCTTTATTAGCCACACAACATTCCTTTTTTTCTTTTAGAATGTCACATTCTACAGCCTCAAACACAGCGAGCTCAACCTGATCGAGCTCCCCTCTGACTATATGTTCACCACTGGGCTCGCTTCTTCATGTGTTTTGGCAGCCAAACCCCTTACGGTTCTCTACGATGAAGAACCAATCCTTCCAAGCCTTCATTAAGTCTAGCTTTTATATAAAGAGACTGAGTATGAATAGCCCTTGTAGATATGGGAAATCCTCATTAGCTCTTGAGCACAGGTTAAGCATACTGAAAGCACTCAGCACTCAAGGGGAAGGAACTACCCCGAGCAGCTCGCATAATATTACGAACCCCGTGATAGTTCACCAAACATTAGGGTTGAGCCGGGTAGAGCAATATTGTGGTAGTGAAGGAAAGCCAGTAGGAAGGGGTGCAAAAGAAACCATACCCTGGACCTCAGATCTTCCTTATATATCATCAGCTAATTGGTAAAAAGATCATTATAGGCTCGAACTTCCTCTCTAGGAACTAGCATGTTATACCCTTCAGGTATAAGTTACTTTTGGCGTATCCCCTTTAAATCTTTGTCATTCAGAGAGGATTGGATGTCTCTTATCTATGCTTTCTTAGAGCTCGCAGGGACCTCACCACCTCCAACCATTTCTTCTTCCTCATCAACCAGAACGTGAGGTCTCCTTCTAATTTGCTTTACCTGCTTGGTCATTTCAGACCCAGGGTTAACCCAAGCCTCTTCCCATACTGAGGAACCTCTCTCAGAGACATTGGAGAGCCCTCTCTTGACTCCTCTAGCACACCCAATCTAATAATTGCTCGCATCATTTTTACTACTAATTCTAGCAATAAAACTCAAGCTCACCTTTGTTACTTACCGAGCTGGCAGATGCATGTCGTCCTCAAGTAAAACCTCCACACAAAATAATAGATTAGAGCAATCAAACTTTCTCTTTTGCATCGAGTGCAAAGCAACGATTGCCCAACCCTTTATTTATAGAAGAGAAATGGGCAGATGAATCGACATCATCAATGCATGACATAAGGGTTACGCTTCTGAGCTCCCGCCTAAACTGCTAGCACGGTATCCGAAGTGTCACCATCCCTTCTATGATACATGTTCCTTTTCAAGACCTTAACATACACTACTTAGCATAAAATACCAAGACTTCTATAGGGGAACTAGTGATACTGTGCCTTCATTCACCGAGCTCTCAGACCAAGCCAATGTCTTCTCAACATCAATACCTAGCTTTCGAAGGAAAGGTGGACCTCAGTTCCGAACATTCTAGTTCGATTGAGCTCTTAGTGTCCAGGAAGATATTCTACTGACACAGCCATTGTACGACATTGATACACCCACAATCAGCTTTGATACTATATCAGATGTTGTCTTCATCCACCAACTATATATAGGGGTAAACCCCCATAGGTAAAGGGTTTCTGTGTATCTGTCTATCTATCTATCTATCTCTCTCTCTCTCTCTCGCTCTCTCTCTCGCTCTTAATTCTTTTTACATTTAGATCAATCAAGCTCTGACTTAGGCATTAAAGTCTCCCCAGCAGAGTTTGATCCCCCTCTTTTTCTTATCTTGCAAGTGGGAGAGCTAATGGAAATGACAGCCGAGCCCAAGTTGGGACACTCTAAGATCTACTCCAATATTAGAAAATATTAAATTAATTATCTCAATCGATTCATATTTAAGTTTTTAAAAGCATCTAACCAAGTAAATGCGAGATCCAATTCTAAGAATAGATGATAATAATGATAATGGGCACAAGTGGCTAGATGGTTGTTATTTTTTCAATTGTTTGGACGAAATGTACTAACTGTAACACCCAAGTTTTTAATTAAAAATTAAAATTAAATAAATAATGTAGAAAGTTAATTAAGGTGTTAGAAGGTAGAAAATAGGAAATGTATATGTGACATATGTGTTAAATATACCTAATATATAAAAGTTATTAGTATAGCGTAAAATGGTAAAAAGGCTAAAAAGGTAAAAATATAATGAAATAAGAAAAAAAATAATAATATAATTTTAGATAGTGGAATATGATAGAAAAGTATGATATTTAGTAATTATTAATTAATTATATAAATATATGGCTAGGATTGAATAAAGAATAAAAAGACAAATTTGTTCATCTTCTTCTTCCTTCTCTTCTCCTTTGGTTGAGATTCCATCAGTGATTAGAGTGAAGTTTTTGGCTTCTTCAATTATACAAAATTTTATCAAATTTCTAAAGGAATTAAGGAGTTTTGTGAAGTAATCAAACATTTGGTAAGTAATTTATCAATTTAAACAATTTTTCTTTTATTTAAGATTATGTAGAAATTGAGTTTTTGATGGAGTGTGGGATAGTTGTTTAAATGGTGTGGGAAAATGTTATTTGGATGTGAGGATGATGATTTTATAGTTAGTTGATGGATTGGTTTAGGTATAGTTGAAGTTTGAGAGAGGAAGAAGAGAATTTAGGGTTTTGTTGGGAAAATTGTAAAGAATGAATGAAAATTGGATTTAATTGCTTACATGGTGTTATAATATGATTTTAAAGATATAAATGAGCTTAAAACTTAATTTGGAAATGATTAAAATAGTTTTCTAGAATTAAAGTATATTAGGGCAAAAATTAGAAAATAGGATAGAATTGTAAAATTTAAAGTTTGAATTGTTAAAGTGAGTAGAATTATGATTTTAACAATAAAAATTAACTTAAAATGTAATTTAGAATTTGTTAATATAGAATTCCAAAGTTAAAGTGCATTAGGGCAAGAAAATAGAAACTTAAAGGAAATGAGATAAATTGATGTTTATTAGTTAAAGTATGTAGAAATATAGTTCTAATTCCTTATATACACTTACATTTTAATTAGGTGTGGAGTAGAATCAAGTTGTCCATATCAAGTGGTGAAAGACACTTCAAGAAGTGAGGAGAAAGGTGCATATTTAGCTTAGAGTGGTTTTGGTTCAAGGTATGTGCATACTTTGATAGATTATATACAATTTAGCTTAGCATATTTTAATAGTAAATGTGCGAAGCTAATTTGTTATTTGAGTTTACAAATATATTGCATGGTTGATTGTGAAATGATGTTAAATATATTATATGCATTATGTTAAGCCATTGTAAATGGCTAAAATGAGTAATATATGAAAATGTGAAAAAAGTGAAAAATGCCTAAAATATATGGGTTATGAAGTCACATTATAAATGTGACATATATTGTTTAAAATGAGATATATTATGGATAAATGAAATGAATTATGCATGACTATGAAAATGAAATTAGTAAATGGAACAATGTAATAGAAAATGGATTATGAAAATGTGAAATGAGGTGTGTTCATCTTGTATAGTATCTTGCTCTAAAGAATTGTTGTTGGTGCTACTAATATAATTTGCCTTCGAGCTAGATGCTGGGTATCACTATTATTTATCTTTGGGCTAGATTATTTGCCTTCGAGCTAGATATTGAGTATCGCCATTAATGATATTAGCCTCGGGGCAAGACACAGAGGTGTCAACAGGAGATGAATGTTACACTTAGATCTCCACTATCGTGATAGACCATGATAATATCTTTGGAGCCAGAATACTATATAAGGTTATTTGGGTCCAATACATATTATTGCAGTATTTTGATGAAATTTGTACAAATGTCTGTGAATAAAGACATCATTTATGTTATGTTGAAAAGAGATCCATATTGCATTATTTTTAAGTTGTTTTTATTATCAAAATATGTACCATTAGGCTATTAGTTTAGTACGATTTATTTATCGCACAGGTGATATAATTGAGTTAGAGAGTCATGTTAGACTTGATCATGTCTAGGGTTTTTGGGATTTTTGCTAGAAGATTTTATACTGTCATAAGACCAGAGCCGGTTGCAGACATGTATACATTTATTTTGTGTATTTTGATATATCTATGTACATTATTTGCATAACTTGAAGATGTTATAATTTGTAAAGTATTTGGGTCAAATGATAAAAATTATATTTAAATCATAAGTATTTTTTCCGGGAAAACAAAATTGAAGTTTGGGAACATTAGAATTACAATTGAAAAAGTGCAGGGACAATCGATACAATTAATGTTTTTAAGTTTTATGCTAAGAATTATATGCAACATTATTCAATTTTTTTTTATCTATGATATACTTAAAAGTTTCTAAATTCAATAATTTTTTCTCTTTTTTTTTTGAAAAATATTAAAAGTAAAAATTTTATTTATTTTAGACACATAAATAGAAGTTCTTAAATTCTCATATTTTCAATAGAAATAAATTAATAATTTTTCTATAAAATAAAATTACAATTTAACATTAAATGATATTAAATATTAGATACCATTTAAAATATTTATCAAATTTTTTGGTATAAATTTTATATTTAATTTAAATAAAATATTTAATCAACTAAAAATTTAGTTATTTATTTATATCTTTTACTTATTTTTAATAAAATTTCAAACGGAATTTTTTTAAATTGTCAGATTCTAATTTGTATTATAAAAAGAACTTTGATATGATAAAATTAATTTACCATTTGAAATTTAAATGAAGAAATATTAAAAATAGATAAAAATATAATAAAATTTTTACACGTATTCTAGTTATGTTAAATGATTTGAAAAGTTTTTTTTGTGAATAGTTAATAGATAAATGTGGGTTAATTTTACCAACGCTTCTCGAAGATTTTTTCTTTTTATTTTTCAAAAGTAATAAACATGTCCCCAGACTTTAATTTTGTTCCCATGAAAATCTTTGTCCCAATTTTTTGACAAGGGAATGCTATGTATATTGCTACATGGAATTCACATGGTGCCGCATGGACTCTTTTTGAACATGTGACATCACATAGACTTCATATAGTATTCACGCAAGCATTTTATGAAAAATAGAGATAAAAATTTTAATAAAAATAAATAAAAGTGAGAAATTTTACCGTGACAATTAAAATTTAGAATTTTTTTTTGAATGCAAATAAAGTTTAGGAGTTAATTTAATAGTTTAAATGATAAAGTTCAAAAATCATGGCAAACTTAACTCAATGATAATAATAGTGATAATCGTTAGATGATTAATATCTTTTCTAATCGACTAATTTAGGTGAACTCAAGAAAATACCTCTTAAATGAGAATTACATTGTGAAATATATGTTGGACTTTTAAATTATTAGTAAACTATATTGAATTTAAAATAGAAATTAATTAAAAAAGCTCTCTTGCAGCTTTGTGCAAGGTTTTATTCTTTCGTTTTTGTAAGCCTTTTCTTGGTGTAGCTAGGGTCTTCTTCAAATTTGTTATTTTTTCTAAATCTAATAGCTTCAACACTCAAAAACCTTATGGTTGAGTAATGGGAATTTGAATACACACTACTTCCATGCCAGGCTTCAGAAAGGAAAAGGTTTAATTTTATTAAAATGTTGATGGATGATTCAGGTGTTGCTCATAGTAAACTTGAAGAAATGGGTTCTATTGTTGTGAACTATTTTCAGAATATTTTCTCAGCTTCTAATGGAGATTGGCTATCAATGACTTCTCTCATACAACCCAGAGAGACTTCAAATGATAATGTCAGGCCGTTAGCACCTTTTTCACTTGAAGAATTTAAAGTTGCACTGTTTAAGATGCATCCAGAGAAGGCACCTAGGTAGGATGTTTTGAACCCGAGTTTTTTTTCTTTTTTTTTTGGGACATTGTTACTTCAGAGATGGTGTCAAATTGTCAAATCTGGTTGGCATCAGATACAATTCCTTCTTTTCTAAATGATATCATTATTGTCCTTGTGCCAAAAAAATAAAACCTTAATGATATGAAAAATCTCCAGTCCATCTCTTTGTGTAATGTGGTATATAAGATTCTTGCAAAGATACTTGCAAATAGGCTTAAAAAGTTATTGCCTAATATTATTTCTAAGACATAGTCAGCTTTTGTACATAGTCGGTTGATTATCGGTAATGTCATGGTTGCCTTTGAAGTAATTCACTATTTAAAGTCTAAAACCAGAGGGAATAGAGGAAATGTTAGTCTTAAAATTGATATATCAAAAGCATATGATAAGGTTGATTGGGGATATCTTAAGCATATGATGTTGAGTATGGGCTTTGATGTTAAGTAAGGGCTGATTCAATTGCAAACACAGGGTATGAAAAAAGTGGCTAGTCTTGCTAAATAAATTGCTATTTATAGTTCCCCTTCTAGGTCCATTAAGTTCAATCCTACGTTCCACCCTACCGAGGGAAAGGGAAAAGAGACTGCACAAAATTTCCTGACTCGCCACGAGAACTAGCACAGGTTGGGAGATAGTAAATGATAGAATTGATTGAAGCTTCCAGACCACCTTTTTCAGCCAGATAGCGAGCGATCACTCAGCAATGAACACTAACTGAGGTGGACCTGATCATGTTGTGTGTGACAACGATGCACTATGATGTTACTTTAAATGGCTCTATTTTTGGTCCAATCATATCTAACAGAGGGCTAAGACAAGGAGTCTCACTATCTCCTTATTTGTTCATTATGTGTGCATAAGGTTTATCGGTTATGTTAGAAGAAGATGAAAGGAGAGGCCTTAGTCATGGTCCAAAACTTAACAGCTATTGTCCTAATGTCTCTCATTGATTTTTGCGGATGATAGTTTCCTATATTTTAATGCTTACCTAAATGAAAGCCAAAGGGGAAAACATATTCTTTAAGTGTATGATATGCATTAGGCCAAGCTATTAATTTTCAGAAGTCAGGAATTTTCTTTAGTGCAAATGTTGATAGTGGAAAAAGGAAGCTATTATGGATGTCTTAGGGGTGCAGAATACACTAGATAATAGCATATATCTGGGGTTACCTTCTCTTGTTGGGAGAAATAAAACATAAATTTTTAATTTTCTTAGAGAAAGGTTATGGAAGAGAGTTAAGGGTTAGAAAAATAAGTTATTATCCACAGCTCTAAAGGAGATTTTGGTAAAGACAATTGGCCAATCTATTCCCACATACTATATGAGTGTCTTCTACTTGCCAAATTCTTTATATTATGATCTTCAAAAGATTATGAATTCTTATTAGTAGGGTTCAAAAAAGAATAGTGAGAGGAGCATGAATCTAAGATGAGTGTCTTCTACTTGGAACAAGATGTGTATGAGTAAAAAGTTTGGAGGTTGGGTTTTAGAAATCTGAGATGTTTTAATCTTGCTATGCTTGGAAAATAAGGATGGAGATTTTTATCTCATCCAAATTCATTAGTTTGTAAAATTTTTAAAGCAAGATATTTTCGGGAGGAGTTTTACTTGGATAGTAAGTTAGGTTCTAATCCCAGTCTTATATGGAGAAGTATATAGATGGCTAGAGATTTAGTTAGAAGAGGGACTAGACAGAGGGTTGGTGATGGAAATAGTATCTTGGCTTGCAAGGACCTTGGATACCTAATGAGAATAATTTCTATATTACATCTTCATTGATAGATGCGACGGATCCTTACGAGTCACAAACCTTATTAATTATGGTTTAGGTATATTGAATTACTGAAAGCTGGATCTCTTTTTTCCATTATTGATTGTAATAGAATTTATCAAATTCGTATCTTATTAAGAGGGCTTCTTGATAAATTGATTTGGCATTTCTCTAAAGACGACAACTATAGTGTAAAATCTGCCTATCATCTTATTGTTCAGCGATTTACTTCCTCAAATGATTTCAAGTTGGGTAAAAATTGGAATATAGTTTGGAAGCTTGAAGTCCCACTAAAAGTTAAAGATTTTTTATGGAGGACGATTAGAGGAGTTTTACCCACTAAAGAGGTGTTGGCTAAAAGGGGATTATTGGTTAGCACAAACTATCATATGTGTGGTGGAATTGAAGATATTGCTTATGTGCTTTTTACTTGTCCATCTGTGGTCGAGATTTTGGATTGAGCAAACATCATTTTCCAGAATAATGATGACTGAAACTTGTTAAGTATTTTGGAAAATCATCAAGACGACCAATTAAAAGCTAGGGTAGCAGTGCTTGTATAGAGTTGCTGGGGTAAACTAAATGAATCATTATGGAGAAATATCATTGTTCAACTAAGCAACATAATTTCTTAAGCATGGGAACTGCTGGATAGTTGGAATAATCCGAGAAGGATAGGTGCAAAAAGGTTGAATTTAATATAAGTTTCTTATGGCAATGCAGTATGGAACAAGCCCATCACAGGTAGAGTTAAATGTAACATCAATGGGGCGGTTTTTTAGAGCAATTAGAGGGTGCATTTTATTGCCGTTATAAGAAACTCTCTCAGCCATTTTGTGCATGGATTATCTGGTCATCAATCGGGCCTTTTTCCTCTAAAGATTATGGAACCTTATGCACTATGAACGCGCCTTATTTGGATTACTTTGAATAATTGGCAAGATGTTGATATTGAAGTGGAAAGATAGTATTTGATGTTGTTTCTACTTCTAAGTGTTAGAATGTGGTAATTCCCACATCGGAATAAGCAAAAAGAAAAGAAAGAAATATAAGTTAAGTGGCTCCATGGACAAAATGGCTTACCCGAAGCCCAATTTGTGAAGACAAGCCCATTTAGTGAAGAAGCCCAATAACAAAGAATTCAGCTCTCTTGAAAATCAAAGTTCAAGCTCACTCCCTATAGCTCTTGGACCAGACCCATTAAATCTCCAACAAGTGGTATCAGAGCCAATGCGGCCTTACGACCCAATAATCCAAGGTCCAAGAAAATGAGACAGGCCTGGAGAATTCAGGCCAGCAACAAGCCAAGGCTAATGAAAAAGTAAAGACCTGTGGCTCAAGATCTGAAGCTCAAAAAAAGAAGGCTCTCTCTGAAGTTCCAAATGAAGGGTACAAGTTCAGACAAAAAATAAGCAAAAAGAAATGAAAGAAATATAAGTTAGGTGGCTCCATGGATAAAATGGCTAAGGCCATTTTGTCATACATGAAGCCCAATTTGCGAAGACAAGCCCATTTAGTGAAGCACAATAACAAAGAAGAATTTGGCTCTCTTAAAAATCAAAGTTCAAGCTCACTCCCTCTAGCTCTTGGACCGGGCTCATCAAATCTCCAGCACCAATGAGGATGCTACTAAGTTTGGTAACATAGTTTTGAATTGTAAGCAATTATTGGCCAATTTAGTTGGTTGCAAATTAGCTTAGATTAGAAGGCAAGCCAATAAGGTTGCTCATGCAATTGCTAGAACATCTTTATCTCACGCTAGCTTTTTTATTTGGAGCCAATCTCCTGATTTTATTCATGGAATTTGGCTCTCTTAAAAATCAAAGTTCAAGCTCACTCCCTCTAGCTCTTGGACCGGGCTCATCAAATCTCCAACACCAATGAGGATGCTACTAAGTTTGGTAACATAGTTTTGAATTGTAAGCAATTATTGGCCAATTTAGTTGGTTGCAAATTAGCTTAGATTAGAAGGCAAGCCAATAAGGTTGCTCATGCAATTGCTAGAACATCTTTATCTCACGCTAGCTTTTTTATTTGGAGCCAATCTCCTGATTTTATTCATGATCTTCTTGTAGTAGACTCACTAGATCAAGAGTTTTAGATTATCCTTTGAACCTGAGTTTATTTAATATAAGTCTTGGTTATTATTTCAAAAATAAAAATAATAACATTAAAATACCTCTTAAAATCAAATTTTAATAACTATAAATGTTGATTGCAATGATATTCAAAACTTGTTTGGTGTTATTATTTGAATTATTATTACGAAGGATGACTGTTTATTATTAAAAAAAATTATCACATTGGAAATGTTTGTTTTAAATCATAAAAATTTATAAAATAATTTTAAAATATAGTCATAAAAATGCTAGTGTAAATAAATTATTTTTAACAATATCTAAAATAATAATTTGTTTGAACAAAATTATTTTAATAAGAATTATTAACTATAATACCCTATACTTATGCATGTGATATTATATAATCATTTTTGAATGATTAATGTGTTAAGACTTTAATAGGATATCACATGGAGGAATCACTTGGTCATGCACTCCATGAATATTAAAAACCAACCTTATAGTCTAAAATTATGTTCATAATCTTTCATTTCTTTCTAAATATAACATATTACACTATAAGAATATAGCACTTTACCGATGAAAAATTCCACCAGTAAATCTAAAAATTCTATCATTAAATACTATATATAACCAACAAAATGCAGCATAATGGAAAACACTTCCCTGTGAAGCTATCTCTCTCTATTGTAGAGCTCATCCTCTCTAAAGTGAATCCTGTCTCAGATCTAGGGTCGTAGCCGACGATCTCATCTGTGGTAGCCATAGGTCTACCTTTCTTTCTTTTTCAGTTACTTAGATCTACAAGTTTCTTCTTTTTTTTTTAAATTTTTTATATCTTGGTCTTAGTTAGGTTTAATCATTTTTTTAGCCCCTTAGAGCTATTTATTGGTGGATTCCTTCAAAGTATGGGTGTAAATAGAATAAATTTGAACTTTTCAAATGACAAATATATAAACATTCAAAGTGAGTAGAAATTGAACTTAAGTTATGCTTGGTAACGGTGATTTGCTTGATATTGCTACACATATACACTTGAATTTTCTTCAAATTTATATCTAATTTGCTTAATTTTTGAGTAAAATGAATACAAATTTCATCACTTCATTTTTTTTCAAGTTCAATTTATATAAAAGATAAATATTTTAGGTAAAAATTAGCAAAAAGTATAAAATTTTGAGAAACTTTTGAAATCCCATATATAGGAGGTGATATTTTAGGAAATTTCTCATTTTAATGAATGAAAAATATTGTGAAATGTTTCTATTAAGAAAATGCCTTTCTAATTCATGAATCAAAAGTCCCAAATTCTATAGATTTTAAATAAGAATATTTTAAATCTTTAATTTTAATATTTTCGTAAATCAAAATTTCACAAAAAAATTGAAAAAAATCAATTACGTAGCAATATGTCGATTATTAAAATACTCCCCATTATTTTATATAAATCTTTACATCAAAAGGGTTAATATGAAATTGAATTTTTAAAGGACAATTCTCCACTCCACAACCATTCCATGATATTGACTCCCTTTTGCTTAGAATACAAAATAAATGAAATCTTTTAATGGGTCGTAGATTGTAGACTTTGTTTTAGTGTATGAATCTAAGAATCAAATAAAATAGGTCATTTTCACCTTTATGGGACATTGAGTTTATGGGTTATTTTCTACTTATATCTTTTACTAAGTCTATATCTTTCTACTGTGAGATTCCTTTCTTTCTCTTATACTTGAAACTCGAGCAACAATTCTTCCTAGTACGCTGGCTACTTCATTGAACACAAATGGCCATAATCCAATGTTTCCATCAAATTCTTTATTGGAGGTGGTATTAAATCATGGCTAAGCAATGACAACAAAAAAGAATGTAATAAAAGTTGGGATTAAATGCGGAAACAAGATATTTATCTAGACAAAATGTGATAAATAAAATGAAAAAAAAAAGTACACAAATTTATGTAGTTTGATATCAGGCTATGTCCACAGGTAAATGAGAAATCAAAATCCACTAATAAACTGAAAGTGATACAAATTTTGAAGAGAAAACACTCACAAATGAGATAAATCTAAAATAGTGGTAAGTGTTTTTCAAACACTCAAAATAAAATCTTACTATTTTGTCACTCACAAAATATTATCTCATACAAATAATTTTCTCTCTCAAAATTTTCTCATAATATCTCTACCATTTTTCTTTCAATTGTTATGTTAAATTGAAGAGGAGGGGGAATGCTTACCCAACTACGTATTGTACAATTTGTGATCATGTAAATATTTATTTTGGTCGAGGGTCAAAAAAGGAGGCACTTTCCTCTTTCTTTTCTTTTTTTTATTAAAAGTGGCAGGTCCCACCACTTGAGTGAGACCCCTAATAAATCTTTACCTCATATTCAAGTGGATGAGACTAGCGTACCAGTAATCTTCCTACAAGCAATAAGCTAAGACAATGCATTTTTGTTACTTTAATTACCAAAAAACTACTTATAACTTTACTTTGGCTTGAATTCATTATATCAAATTAAAGAATTTCTCTCCATCTTCTCTAAATAGTCCCTTAGGACAAAATCAACAATTACAAATGCTAATGAAGTTCAAGTAATGCTTAGACTTACTCAACATTGTCAAGCTTTTCTTAATCTTGTGTCTAAGCCTCATATGTTATATCTTGATCACATTTGAATCTAACATAGAAGAAGAAACTGCAGCTAAACCCATAATACTAGATCCTTATAATGCATATAAATCTATCAATTTAGCAGCTTGTATTACAACAATAGCACATTATAGAACTTTCAAAACTCTACCTCCACAAAAAAATCTGCAACTAAGATTATCCAAAACAGATAAAGAAATGAGTTTCTTTTTAAAATTAAAAATATATCAACGTTAGTCAATGTTCAAATCACGTCATCATACATTCTAATTTTGAGAGTACTAATACAAATAATCTTAGAAGGATGATTATTGCCTATGAACGAAACTCTTCTATGTATAGATTTATAAGAGGAAAACCAATCTCTGTACAGATGTATATGGAATGAGAAAGCATAATATAAAATCCATCTTTATTTGGATTTGACACCATTTTCAGTCCCAGCATATACATCACTATTTTCTTGAATAACACTAGCTTCAGCAGATTTCTCTTTCTAATTCTTTTCTTTATTTTTATTCTGAAGCTTGAAACACTCAAAATTAATGTGCTCTTTCTTCTTACAATAATTCCAAGTCAGATGACTATTCTTTAACTAAGAGGACCTTCTTCTAACAACTAAAACTTTTGTTGAATCATCAAAATGAGTACATTATTAATAATCTTATACGTTCCTATCTGCCTCCTGCGGAACCATGCGGACCCAGTGGTTGGGCGACCGAACTTGGACTACCGACCTGGTTGGGGGAGGGTTCGTATATAAAGCCATGGTTGTTGACTATAATGATGAACTTTGAATGAGTATAATGGATAATGATATAATGATTGAAATAATGAAATGGAATGTTAATAAATTTGATCTTTAATGATTGAATGCATGGCATTGAAACTGATATTGTATATTATCATTTTGGTTTGTTCTACTGAGTCGTTGGCTTAGCGCGATTGTGGTTCATCGCGCAGGTGATAGAGTTGATAGGGTTGTAGCAGAGGATTCTTCTAGACCTAGTTGAGTTTACGCTTGAAGAGTTGGACTAGAGCTTAAAGATCAAAGAGTCAAGCTGCCAATTATGTATATATTCTATGTGTTGTAAATCTTGGATTTGTATTGTATTTGCATTTGAAAATATTTGTAATACTTTCCGCTGCGGGTTAATAAACATTTTATATATGGTGTCTTTTGAATTTCTTTTAAATGTTTGAGATTTGATTCATTTATTTTCAAAGTCATGATTTGTGTATTTTTAAACTGTGGCATTTTCTATATTCAGTATACGTATATTACAATCGTATAAGCATGCTTGGTACGTATACGGGATATAGGGGTGTTACAATTATTTTGGAGAACTCTTTAGAATATAAAGATGTTTTCACATTATCTAACTTTAGAGACTTATTACTGTGAATCAATATCTCTCTAAAATTCATATATGATGGAGGTAATGAACGAAACAACATAAGAGCCAAATATTCATCTTCATACTGAATTTTCATATTTTCCAAGTTTAAAAGAATGGAAAAGAATTAATTAAAGTAAGACCTAATTGATGTACCTTCCGCCATAGAAAGGGTATATCAATGGTACTTGGTGATCAACTTTGTGATAAGATTCTTTGTGATATGTAAAGACTCTAACTTGTCTTATAAATCTTTAGTTATTTTTTTATCAAGGACTTCATGCAAAACTTTATTGGATAAGTCTAGCTGAATTGCAGATAAGGCCTTCTCATCAATTCATACCTTTTGATTTTTATCCATCGTAGCAGGCATCTAATTCTTATCAAATAGCGCTTTATGGAAACTATTTTGTCTCAAGATTATTTTCATCTTGACTTGCCATATAGCAAAATTCATATTGCGCTCAAATTTCTCCATACTAAATTTTATTGTCGTCATAACTAACCTCAAAAAATATTAACAAAACTTTTATACTAGTTCTTGGAATTAAATCCGGAAGCGAGATATTTATCTAAGCAAAATGCAATAAACAAAATGAAAAAAATAAATAAAAATATATAAATTTACGTGATTTAACATTAGCTTACATTCACTGGTGAAAGAGAAATCAAAATCTACTATTAATTCGGTATAAATTTTAAAGAGAGAATACTCATAAATAAAATAAATTCAAAATAGTGATAAGTATTTTTTAAATACTCAAAATAAAATCTTGTTATTTTATCACTTACAAAATATTATTTCACATAAATATTTTTTTACCGTTTTTAAAATTTCTCATTTTTCTTTAAATTGCTAAGTTAAATTGAAGAGGAGGGGGAAGCCCTAACCAGCTGCCATGCATATTGCAAATTGTAATTTCTTTTGGTGGAGGGTCAAAAAGGGAGACATCTCTCTTTTTTGTCCTTTTTTTTTCTTTTTAATTAAAAGTGGTGTATCCCACCATTTGAGTGGGATCCCAACAATAATTTTTTAACTTTTGGATGTGATAAATGGCTTTGTTTCATTGGGATCGTGATAATATTTTTATTTAGTTTTAATCATATATATATAACCACTTTTCATCATCATGAATTTGATCCTATTCGTATCTGTAAATGAGGATTTTAGATGAAAGTATACCTTTGTCTTCAAAGTGACTTTAAAGATAAATATGCTAAACCAGAATTTATATCTTTAGAATGCACAAATAAGCAAGCAAGACCACATCCTTATTTATTTATGACTGTACTCGATGATAATAATTTATTTTTCAACTGAATGAAAGATTCAAATTCATCACACTCTATAAATTAAAGAAGCTAGCGTAATAAATAATGAAAATGGTCTAGTTGATGAATGGACAGCCATGACCAGAGGTTGGAGTTTCCTTAGCGTAATTATCTGTAAGATGTTCGGATTGGGACTCTGATATCAATTCTCCTTTCAATAGCCCACCAAATAATTCTGCTGGTTCATAACAAACTTCCACATCCTCTGCCCTTAGACATTCATCCACCAATCAAATATTTCCAAAAAAAATTACATAATTGGAATTCATTTTCCACATTTTATAATTAAGAACTTGAAAAAAATAAATTCTCAATGAGTAAATTTATTTTATTTTTACATACTTTACAAATTTTCACAAGGATTATGCTGTTAACGTTTGATTTTTTTTTTAAATTCGTATAATTTTTAGATGGGTGCTTGAAACGATATCAAATGGCATGTGATATGGACCGTTTTAAGATGAAAAAGTAAGAGATGTCCAATTATTTGGGGTTTACCTAATTAATAAATTTATAAGGTTTTAAATTTCAATCAAATTATAATTACCTCAAAACTTGGGAGATTAGTATTTTAATCATTAATATAGTTGAAAGCTATTTGTGGTGAATGATTTCTCCCTATATTGAGTAAACATGACATAAACTATATATGTTGACAATTAGATCTTATCGCCTATGCAGACATTGGATATGATGTCAACACATTTTGACCAAATAAAATAAAAGAAAAAACCCTTAAATTGGTTACTTTTTTAAATAATGAAACTATTTTTGTATTAATTATAAAAAAAATAAGATTAAATCTATGCAGTAATACAAAAGTTAAAAATATTTTTGTGTTATTTACAAAAAAAAAATTAAATTTAAGCAGTGATACAAAAACGAAGAAATTTATACTTTAGCATAAATTTTAACGTTTGATTTATTATCGTAGGTGTATGTTAATTTGATTGAGATGTTCAAATCACATGTAATCAAACAATCAAAGTCAAAAATCAATTAAGTAGCTTTTTAAAGTTTAAAATTATTTTCAGTCATTAATTCAAAATATTTGATGAAATAATAAGAATATATTTATGCATTCTTCCTTTTAATTTAATTTTTTTTTTACCTTGCATATATAATTTTTTTTATTATTTTGGATTATAATAAAGACATACGTACCTTGAGAACAGCCATCCCATAGAACTGAACCATTTGTCCTATTGAAGCATGGCCTTTGAATGGTCCTTCAAAGAAACCCCAATGTCTAAACTTAAAGGAAATAAGAGGAGGTCCTGAATACACGTTCACCACGTCCCATGCAAAGCTTATCTAAAGGCTTCATGTGATGACTCAAAGCTTTCTTCTTCTGCTTTGTAGTATTGAAATTCCATCCGTAATGAACTCTTCAACAGAGCATTATAGCTCCCAAGCCTAAGAGTCTCCTCTCCTGATAATCCCTCTCTTCCTGATCATACGCATATACAGAATTTAAAAAAAAAAAACAAATCTTTATAATACCATATTAGGGGTCCAATCTTAATCAATAAAATGGATTATTAATTCATTTTCTAAGTTTGCAGATCCTTGAGATTTAATTTACTTTAATTAAATATAAAAAAATAATTATGAAGTGATAGAAGATTATAAAAAATTGAATCCGGGTTATGAAACTTCAAATCTTAATTAGTTCTTGATGTAGGTGAAGTGGGACCTTTGGATGAACTTCATCCAGATATATGTTGTGTGTTTATTCAACTGATAGTATGAAATTCTTGAAAAAAAAATAATTTTTGTCAGATTAAATACGATAAGTAATAAAAATAAAAGCCTAGAGATTAAAAAGAAAATGATTAAAATTAGATATATATATATACCATTAACAATAAGCTTGAATTTCTGAGGGTTAATAGTTTTGAAATCCTGTAAACGAGTCTTGTGAGAGAGCTCCATTTCCCATGACTTAATAGCATTCTGAACTATTTCTTCAAGTGATCCTTTTGGCCATTCCTGCAATTAATTGATTAACCACATAAGTAGTCTGTTAGAAATTAATATATATTGAAAGAAGAAAATTAATAAAAGGAGAGACCTTAGTTCTGCCTTGTACAAAGAGGTGATTAACAGCACCATAAGTGGGAGGGCCACCATGCCTCCACTCTGTATTACTCTCAGGTTCACCAAACAAGAAAGACCTATACGTATCTTCTTCTTTTTTTTATTGAATCTTTAATTTCTTTGCTATCCATTTCTACTTATTTATTCAACTTCTTTCAAGTTCTATGGATCATATTGTATGGTGATTGGTGAGGCCTTACACACGACACATATATATAGAGAGTGGAGAAGAGTACAACCAAAGTTGGTTACGATGTATTAATTGTAAGAATTTTAAATGCGAAAATAAATCTGATGCCCTATTTAATTGAACTCAAAATATCTTAAGGAATAATAAATTAATTGACATACCGTTTATTGATGAAGCAACCATTGAAGAATTGAAGAGCCTCTTTGATTGAAACATTTAATTCAAAACACTCTTCTTCTCTCTATCTAACTATTATGCACAGAAATTTTAAGAACTGTAATTGATGGAATTCAGAAAACATATCTCACAAAGGGTTTTCTGTGCTCCTTTTTATAGATGAGAGAAGAGGGCTAGAATTTGTTCAGCAAAAGCTGAACGTGATAACTATTATCTATTAGTATTTAATTTAAAAAAGGATTTTCTACTCCATCAAGGAATTATCCTATCTTAATAACAGTTATCTCTATCTTAATATGTAGTTTAGTTGGCTACAACTTTACAAGTGGATAAGTTTGCATAAAAATAAAATACTAGGTTAGTGGGCCATCCACTTAATTTACGTGGAATTAACATTCTCCCACTTGGTCCACTAAACCGATTATGAAAACTATATAATATATATATTTATTTTATATCAAAATACATTTATTTAATTTCATAAAAGAATTTGACACGTGATCACGAATTTAATAAGGTAGCCAACAAACTCAAAGTGCTTATACTATAATACTGAAATAAGCTTAGATTATAAATGCGAGTCATAGCGGTTATATGATTTCGATATCATATTTCCTTCTATGTACTACACATCAATAACCCTTGCAAACTCAGTTCATCAAGCCAAAATAGCCCCTATAATTTGTTTTGTCAAGACATTTCCTATTGATCAAATAATAAAATGTGCACCCATAATTGAAAAACAGGAAAGAACAGAAACATACTTTAAATGCGCAAAATGTCAATTACATAACCACTAAAATATCCATCGTACATATTATGGATTACTCAAAAGACCCATCCTTATAACATGTTCCATATATGTCTTTGGAGGCAATCCCTTAGTCAATGGATCGGCAATCATAAGTGTGGTACTAATATTTTCAATTGACACTTGTTGTTTTTGGACTCTTTCTTTAACAACAAGGTACTTTAAGTCCATGTGCTTTGATCCACTGGAGTATTTGCCATTTTTAGAAAAGAAAACAGCTGCATTGTTATCACAATAAATTCTCAACGGCCTAGCAATAAAGTCGACAACACCAAGCCCTGAGATAAAATTTCGCAACCACAAAGCATGATTTGAGGCTTCAAAACAAGCAACAAATTCAGCTTCCATCGTAGATGAGGCAGTAATTGACTGTTTAGCATGAAGACAAAACCTGAAGTTGACTTTAAGCTATCAAGGCAACCGCCATAATCTGAATCTGAGTATCCAATCACTTCTAATTGTTCTGATCTTTTATATGTGAGCATATAATCCTTTGTCCCTTGTAAGTATCTCATAACCTTCTTTGCAGCCTTCCAGTGTTCGAATCCTGGATCACTTTGGTACCTTCCCAACATACCAACAGCATAGCTGATATTTGGTCTGGTACACGTTTGAGCATACATCAAACTCCCTACAGCTGATGCATAAGGAATTTTCTTCATTTGCTCCCTCTCAAAGTTATTCTTTGGACACTGTCGTTTACTTAATTTGTCACCTTTTGAAATAGGTGCAACACCTGCTGAACATGACTGCATATTAAATCTCTCTAAAACTCGATTAATATAACCTTTCTGAGACAAACCTAGTAGTCCTCGAGATCGATCCCTGAAAATCTTTATGCCGATAACATAATTTGCCTCACCCATATCAACCATCTGAAAGTTTTTAGAGAGATATTCCTTGGTTTCACGTAATAAACCAAAATCACTACTAGCTAGCAAAATATCATCCACATACAGTATCAGAAATATAAACTTGCTCCCACTAACTTTCAGATATATACACTGATCAACAGTGTTTTCTTTAAATCCAAAAGATGTGATGGTATCATTAAACTTAATATACCATTGCCTGGAAGCTTGTTTAAGACAGTAAATGGATTTCTTTAATTTGCATACTAGGTGTTCCTTTTCTTTCTTTGCGAACCCTTCAGGTTGTTCCATATAGATATCTTCATCCAAATTCCCATTCAAAAAAGCAGTTTTCACATCCATTTGATGTAACTCTAAATCAAAATGAGTTACAAGGGCCATAATGATTCTAAGCGAATCCTTTTTAGAAACTGGAGAGAAAATATCTCTATAATCTATTCCCTCCTTCTGAGTAAAACCTTTGGCTACTAGTCTAGCTTTAAATCGTTCGATATTGCCATTGGCATCGCGCTTGGTCTTAAAGACCCATTTACAGCCGACAGGTTTATAATTATCAGGCAAATCAACAAGATCCCAAACATCATTATGGTCCATAGATTTTAACTCTTCATTCATGGCTTTTATCCATTTATCAGAATCATCACTTTTCATGGCCTGTGAAAATGAGACCGGATCTTTTCTTATCCCAATATCAAAATCAGATTTTTGTAGATACACCACATAATCATCTGAAATGGCAGATTTTCTTTCCCTTTGAGATCTTCTCAAAAGAGCCGGTTGTGGTGGCTCTACAATATTTTCAATGGCAACCGTTTCTTGAGGTAATGAACCATCTCTATTATTTTGCTCATTTTCCTCAACTTGAAGAATAGGTTGAGGAGCAATATTTTCTTTAGAGAAAAAGAGTGGTGGGATATCCACTCTTATTTCCTCAATGTCTATTTTTCTCGGCTCATTACACTCACTAATTTCGCCATTCTCTAAGAATCTGGCATTACCGGTTTCAACTATTCTCACACTATGGTTAGGACAGTAAAATCTGTACCCTTTTGATTTATCTGGATAACCAATAAAATATCCAGAAACAATTCTTGAATCTAACTTTTTCTCATGTGGGTTGAAGATTCTTGCCTCTGCTGGGCAACCCCATATATGTATATGCCTCAAACTAGGTTTCCTAACAGTACATAACTCAAAAGGAGTTTTTGGAACTGCTTTACTAGGAACTCTATTTAGAATATACATTGCGGTTTTTACAGCTTCACCCCACAAGGAAACAGGTACAGCAGAGTAACTCATCATACTCCTAACCATTTCCATTATTGTGCGATTACGTCTTTCAGCAACACCATTCTGTTGTGGCGTACCTGGCATTGTGTATTGAGCACAAATGCCACGCTTTTCTAGGAATTTGGCAAAAGGACCAGGATTTTGTCCTGATTCATCATATCTACCATAGTATTCACCACCCCGATCTGATCTCACAATTTTAATCTTTTTATCTAATTGTCTCTCAACCTCTGTGATGTATATCTCAAAGATGTTAATGGCTTGAGACTTTTCATGCACTAGATATACATATCCATATCGAGACAGATCATCTATAAAGGTGATAAAATATCTCTCTCCCGTAAAACAAGGAATGGAGAGTGGTCCGCAAATATCTGTATGAATTATCTCAAGAAGCCCATTACTTCTCTTGGCACCTTTCTTTGTATGCTTGGTTTGTTTTCCTTTTATACAATCCACACATACTTGAAAATCAGTGAAGTCAAGATTTTGTAAAATTTTATCCTTCACTAATCTCTCGATTCTTTCCCTAGAGATATGCCCTAGTCTTTTGTGCCATAAGAATTAAGAATTTTCATTAATTAAGCCACGTTTTGAACCAACATTTGAATGCAAGGTAACTAAAGCTTGTGCAAATTCATAGTTCAGACAAATTTTATATAAACCATTATATAAAATGCCAAAACCAACTGTTATTGAATTAAACATCAAACTTAGTTTTCCACAACCAAAATAAACTGAATATCCAACAGCATCTAATTTGGATAAAGAAATTAAATTTCTAGAAATCGAAGGTACATAAAAAGTGTTTAAAAGATCCATCTGATGACCAGTCTCTAAAAGCAAGCGATAGGTACCAACAGCTACCACTTCTACTTTGAGACGGTTTCCCATATAGAGGAACTTTTCACTTTCCTTTGGTTTCCGGGTTGTAAGGAATCCCTGCATTAAATTAGTAACATGAGTTGTGGCTCCAGAATCAATCCACCAAGTATTAGAAGGAACTTCAGTAAGATTTGATTCATAACATACAAAAGAAAGATTTATACCTCTCTTTTCGAACCAATTCTTACGTTTATTGCATTCATTCTTCATGTGTCCCTTCTTACCACAAAAATGGCATTTCACAATGAATTTTCCTTCATGACTCTGGCTACTTTCTCCAGGTCTATTTTTCTTTGGTGGGTTGTGTTTTCCTTTTCTGAATTTGCCTTTATTCTTCATGGCTCCATGAGTTACAGCAAGGGCAAAATTTTGTCCATCTTGTCTTAATCTCACTTCCTCTTGAATACACTTGCTGGTAAGCTCATTCAAGTTCCACTGTTCATTGTTAGTATTATAATGGATCTTGAATGGAGCAAACTGTGATGGAAGTGAGTTAAGTACAAACTGTACCAAGAAGGACTCATCCATATTCATGCCCAGTGCTTTTAGTTTCGCAGCCTTTTCAGTCATGTTCAAAATATGCTGCTGAATACCTTTCTGACCATCATACTTTATGGTAGTCAATTCAGCCATCAGTGTGCCTGCAAGGGACTTATCAGCGCGTTTAAAGAGCTCCTCAACAGACTTTAAAAATTCCGAGGCGATCTCGGTTTGAGGGAGGGAGGTTTTGATATTATTGGCAATAGTCATTCTCATAAACATAAGACTGAGTCTATTTGACCTTTTCCAAGCCTTTAATTGTTCCACCTGCTCCGAAGTACTACCATCGGTAGCTTCAGATGGCTTTTCAGTTATCAAAGCTAGGTCAAGATCCAATACACCCAGTGAGAATTGAACCCTTTCATACCATTCAGAAAAATTTGACCCGTCAAATGTTATCATTCCAGATGCAATGGAGTATAAAGAAGTGGGAACTGTTCAAAACAGAATAATGCTCACAATAAGGCCTCAAATACAAACTTAAAATATATAACGATAAACTATTGATATCACTATAGTTTTCCTTTGGGTAAAACTGTAGCATATCTAGTGTTCATTCGAATGGAGCTTTAAAAATATTTTATGTTATTTATATGTTACCTTTGGGTATCCATATTATATTTCTAAATAACTCAAAATAAAACTCTTAGTTTATAATTAGTAGAATGTGACTCTCCTTTGGGCTAGCCTCAATCTCCTAATTATAAATATTATTAAAGATGTTATTTCTTTATAAGTCTCCCTTAATTCTTTTATGCAATTTAATAGACATATGACTCACTAATTTAGGTCACTTTGGCAACTATCTAAACTAGTGAACTACATATCTATAAATTGTCTAACAATATTTTATTCTTTTATGTAGTTCAACTATTATATGACTTATCAACTTAGGTTACTTTGGTAACTATCTAAGTTAATAAAACTACTTTAACATAATTTGCATAAAAAAAATTCACATTTAAATTATGCAAACATTAATCTCATATCTATAATAATACACTAATACATATATTTATATTCTTTTATGTATCCAGAATAAAATGATGGCACATATAAATGTATCATAATATATATAATAACATACAATTATATAAATATAAATTAAGTGTATTGTATGTATAGTAAAAAATATGGGATATATGATAGGTTGGCAATTAGATATTTCAGTACATATAAAACATAGAGAATATGACATTCGTTTTGACTTTCTATTCTCGTAATCACCAATTTGCAAAACATAATAAAAATAATATATATACATATATTAATGTATCCAAAACGTTGGCAATAGAATTAACAAAGCAAACATGCAAAGTTGTAAAATTAATATAATTATTTATTATTTATTTATTTTTTAATCATCACGTCAATTTTATTTTATGTTTTTATTATTGTTACGGAATCCAAAAGCTCTTAAATTCAATGAAGCATATCAAATTCAATATCGATAACATTAATTATGAGAGTCCGAAAATTAAAATTATAAAAAGTTCAAGAATTCTAAAATAATTGCACAAGATCAATTACGCACAAATATTAATCAAATCAAACAATTAAATCTAACACAATAATAAATATTGTGAAAGACTATAATTCTAAGATATTTGAATTCAATTGGCTCTGATACCAACTGTAAGAATTTTAAATGCGGAAATAAATCTGATGCCCTATTTAATTGAACTCAAAATATCTTAAGGAATAATAAATTAATTGACATACCGTTTATTGATGAAGCAGCCATTGAATAATTGAAGAGCTCCTTTGATTGAAACCTTTAATTCAAAACACTCTTCTTCTCTCTATCTAACTATTATGCACAGAAATTTTAAGAACTGTAATTGATGGAATTCAGAAAACATATCTCACAAAGGGTTTTCTGTGCTCCTTTTATAGATGAGAGAAGAGGGCTAGAATTTGTTCAGCAAAAGCTGAACGTGATAACCATTATCTATTAGTATTTAATTTAAAAAAGGATTTCCCACTCTATCAAGGAATTATCCTATCTTAATAACAGTTATCTCTGTCTTAATAGGTAGTTTAGTTGGCTACAACTTTACAAGTGGATAAGTTTGCATAAAAATAAAATACTAGGTTAGTGGGCCATCCACTTAATTTACGTGGAATTAACATTAATCACTTTCGTCTTTTCTTTTTCTTTTTATTTTTTTAACTCAAGAAAAAGAAAAAACCTAATACATTTCCCTTCCCATGTATTTATCTATTTTGATCATTTTATCCATGTATTTATATATTTATCAGATTACTTTTATACTTATCTATTTTATTTCAATAGGTACTTATATAATTATATATTAATCATTTTATCTCTTTTACTTTTCTATTTTATATTCAATAAGCACCTCAATATAGTATTACATGTGCATTTAAGTGTCTATTTAATATAAAATATACAAATATAAAGAGTAAAGCTTACCATATGTGATTATTTAAATGTCTATTAGAATAAAATAGACAAGTATAAATGACAATTTGATAAATGCCTAAATATAGAATGGTAAAGTAGCCAAAATAAATAAATACAATGACTGCAAATGTATTGTGCCAAAAAAAGGAAAAAAAAATGAAAATTCAATTTCTTTAGCATCTATTAATGCCATGATAGGGCAACTTGCAGGAAAACGAATAAACAAGTTAAAAGAAAATCAGGTCCACAATAATAAATATATTGTTAATTATATATATATATATATATATATATTGTTTACATTGAAACGTATGTATAGTTTAATAAGATAACATCATCATTAATTTGTTTCATTCTATCAATTTTAATTTTATCAAAATATATTACACATGATGATATGTAAGCATATTCCAAAATATTCGGTCCGAATAAAGAAAAACATATAGTTTCGGTAATTTAAAATCAAACATGAATTTGAGATTTTTTTTATTTTTTAAATAAAATAAGTTAATTTTTTTTTATTAAAGATTTCTAGCTAAAATTTTGACATTTAAAGTCAATATTTTATTGTATGATTAAGCCGACTTGTATTAGATATCTCTAAATAAAAATTAAATTTTATTACAAAAGGAAAGATTGTGGCATATTTCAGGGAAAATTCTAAGGAATATATATAATAATTGTCAAAATTACTCTCTAAATTAAAGTCAATTTATCAATTTTTTTAAGGAAAAAAAAAAAGAAATACAAAATATCTATACAGTTTTTTCATTATATATATGTGGAATCCTTTTTAATTTGAATTCATATTTGTACAAATATGGCAAATGTTTGATAGTTAATATGAAATTTTGAAACCATATTCATCCAAATATAGTTATTACTTTGCAAATGAATCTCCTTTCGTAGCAAAGCTAATTATAATCACTAGATTATCCATTTATCTTTTTTTTTTTTGAGGAAAGATTATCCATTCATCTTAATGTTTTATTTTTCTAAGCATTAGATATACCGGTAAAGCAAAGTTCAAAGCCCAATTTAAAGTAAACAAATACTTAATAATTATGCAAAACCAACTGGATCTTAAATAATTAAGCCGACTTTGTATTAGATATCTCTAAATAAAAATTTAATTTTATTACAAAAGGAAAGATTGTGGTATATTTCAGGGAAAATTCTAAGGAATATATATAGTAATTATCAAAATTACTCTCTAAATTAAAGTCAATTTATCAATTTTTTAAGGAAAAAAAAGAAATACAAAATATCTATATAGTTTTGTCATTATTTATATGTGGAATCCTTTTTAATTTGAATTCATATTTCCATTTGAATTTGTACAAATATGGAAAATGTTTGATAGTTAATATGAAATTTTGAAACCATATTCATCCAAATATAGTTATTACTTTGCTAATGAATCTCCTTGTGTAGCAAAGCTAATTATAATCACTAGATTATCCATTTATCCTTTTTTTTTTTGAGGAAAGATTATCCATTTATCTTAATGTTTTATTTTTCTAAGCATTAGATATACCGGTAAAGCAAAGTTCAAAGCCCAATTTAAATTAAACAAATACTTAAATAATTATGCAAAACCAACTGGATCTTATTTGTAAAAACAGAAAGGCAAAAATAATAATTTATGAATTTCTTTTATTTCAATTGTAAGAACTAAAACTGAAATCACTTGAGATAAAATTATATATATACTTATTAATATTCATAATTTTTTAACTATAAAGAAATTTTTAAAATGTAACTACCAAGACTTTTTAAATAAAAATAAAATTAAACAGGCTCTAATAATACCCTTATAAATCTCTTTTTCTTAACTGAAAAAAGATCAAGTTTTAGGGAAAAGAAAGCACAGCTTTAGATAATTGGTCTTGAACATATAATTTTGGGTATTTTTTTCCCCATATATTACAAGCCTGTCCAAACTGTATAATGGAATAATATTTGTTCAAATCTTGCATTATGTAATGAGAAAATTACGCTGTATATTCCTTTTTGCTTTTCGATTTCTAAAACAGTGGATCAAAAAAAAATTCAAATCTATAAAAAAAAATGTGTATTTTTTTATTTTTACTTTTTTGGCATTAATTTTTATTTTTTTCCTATTTTATTTTATTTTTATTTAAAAATATTTTTTATGTCATATTTACAATATACAAAAAAGTAAATAAACAAATATATACACAATATATATAACACATATAAAATACACACAATAAATAATATCTACACAACATATATTAAATATCTACAATATCTACCGTATATCTAATTATCTATCAAACATCTACGAAATATTTACAGAATATTTTTAATTTTTTTTAATTTTATATTCACATAGCAGCCACACAATATAAAATACACACAACATACATAACAAATATATAACATACATATAATATTTATCAAACATCTGCAATATCTATTAATATACACAGAACATCTACATAACCTGTACATAATGAAATTATTTAACTTTATTTTTTATGTTTGTAATATGTAAAATTTGTCTAAAAATAAATTTAATAATTTTTATTAATATATTTTTATATAGTTTGCTTTATTATATTTTTTATGAGTGGTTATTTATTATTTGTAATCAAAATTAAACTTTTTCATTTATAAAAGTGAATATAATTTTATAGGCTAAAAATATAAAATATATTTATTTAATAATGAAGTTTATATATATATATATATAAATTAAAATAAAATATTATTTGTAATGAGATAAGAGATAAGAGATTTTAAAGTAAGAAGTGAGATTTTTTTAAAAATTTACTTCAACTTTTTTTAAAAATGTGAATATTTTTATTTTTTATAGTATTTTTAGAATAAAGTTTAATTTTTTGAGCTAGTTTTATAAATATCCCTTATTTAATTAGATAAAAAAATAATAATTTTATGCACAAATTCTTTTTTTTTTTTTGTAAAAAATATTTACAAATAAACACTTTCAGTTGTTTTGGTATACACATAATAATCATTTCAAATTTTAAATCATTATTATACGTAATTATATAATCATAAGAAAATAAAAAAAAAAAAGGAATGCTTTAATTTATCGTGTGAGAAATGGAAATATCATGGAAAAAGTTGGAGTTATTATTTGCTTATTTGAAATTTCCTTTTTCTTCATATGATTTGAAATATTTTTTTCAGGTTAAATAAAAATAGAAAAATTAAGAAAAAATGATTTTTTTTTTTTTGTTAAAAGAGTAGAATTGTGTTGATATGGGAAATGTTATTACATTATTGGTGTGTGATGATGCCCAATTTGCTGCTAAATTCAAATAATTAAGTTTTATTGATAAATTCGGCCAGCCATATTCACATGCTTCTCCATGAAGCATATGTAGGGCCCTTGGTTTACTGACTTCGCCACATGTACAGGTAGATGTCATTTATTTTTTGTGGTTATATATTTGTCGAGTGATTTTCCTTTAAATATTTTTTTATAGTAATTTTCCTTCAAATATTTTTTTAGAGCTACTTAAAAAAATGAGTTTATTGGGTATAATTAAATTTAGGATTTTTATTATTTTTTAAATTTGTATCACTCTTAGTTTATTAGTGAATTTTTAATTTTTAATTTTTAATTTTTTTTTATTAATTTTTTTTTTGCTTGAGTATGTAGGCTTATATTTAAGTTCATAAAATTATGTATTATCAATTTATTTTTTTTATGTTTTTAATATATTTTATTATTTCATTTATTTAACATGCATACATATTTCATTCTTCTACAATTTACTTTAATAAACTAGTACTAGAGCAACTTTAACATTTATTTGAAATTATAATTATAACTACAATAACATTTCACATTGAGAAATATGATTGTAATACTAATTTCTCTTTTTGGCAAATAAGAAGAAGAAGATGATTTTGACACATAATTGGTTAAAAAAGCATTGTTGGGAATTAGAAAGAATCAATTACTTATCACAATGAAAGAGGAGCATAAGTAAGAATTAGAGGAGAAGTCCTTAGCTGCCATTCATCAATGTCAATCCAATGAAGCTCTATATGAAGTTATCCTTGGGAAAATTACTAAAGACATATAGGAAAAACTTAAGTTTTTGACAGGACAAAAACCTCAATAGCAAATTGGCCGTGAAGGGAAGCACATGTATATGATGTCAGAAAGTACATCTTTAAAATTACACCTTGATGACTTTACTTCCATTCTTATGGATTTAGAAAATCTAGATATTTAATATGAAGAAGAAGATAAAACTCTTACATTATTATGGTCTTTACCTTTGTCTTTTAAGAATTTGAGTGAAACTTTGATCTACAGTAGAAAACTCTAATTATAAAGGAGGTTCAAAAAATATTTATTTTCAAGACCTTATTGATAAAGAAATTTCTAGTTACAGGAACAACCCATTAGAGGATTTAATTATCAGAGGAAGGTCCACTATTTTAAAAAATATTGTTTCAGCTAGACATGATTTAAATAATGATGGAAGATATGACAAGGAATATACCAACAGAAACCAGCTCAATAAAGTCTAGCTTTTTTAACAAAATTTTGTTCTCTTGTGTTGTTGTACATTTTCTTATTTTTGCCACCTATAAAGAATTGATTGGTTGTTTTTTTTTTATAAGTAAAAGCTCCTCATCTCAGCAAAAGTAACGAGCTGAGAATTATTCAAGTTATCTCCTTCTTAATTTTTTCTTGGTATCAGAGCCTTTAATCATGCCTAGTAGCTGCAGTGAAACCTCTGCCACTAGTGGAGACAAAACCACCGAAGGAGTAGTAGCAGTTAAAACCTTGAAATTATCTGGAAATCAAATGGGCTCCTTCACCATGGTTAAGTTGAACCATGATAATTCTCTTTTATGGAAGAATATGGTACTGCCTATGATAAGAGGAAACAAGCTAGAAGGCTACCTCACTGGAGCAAAGAGTTCCCCACCAGAATTCAATGAAAAGAAACTGCAAGGCACATATACTGTGAAGATCACCCCAAATCCAGAATATGAAGATTGGTATGCTCAAGACCAAATACTCTTGGGTTGGTTATATAATACCATTGAACCCACTATAGCTTCACAACTTATGGAGTATGACACTTCAAGAAAGCTTTGGGATGCTGTGAATGAGCTATTTGGTGTGAAAACAAAATCTAATGTGGTATTTTAACAAAAGACAATTTGCCAAAATGTAGAAAGGAAATATAAAAATGGAAGAGTAATTGAAACTATGAAAGGTCTTGCTGATAACTATGAAAAATAGAGGGGACAAAATGACAAATCTTATACAAAAGGTTATAAATGCATCAAGCCTATTAAAAAGACAGCTATGATGTTTTAAACAATGTTCTTTCTCTCATGTCCCTAGAATAGTAACAAGGCTGCAGGTTGAGTTGCATATGCAATCGAAAGGGCATTTTTAATTCTGATTGATTTGTTAATCATCCTCTTCAATTGGAGGCAATTCTTCTGTATGATTCTAATTTGGTTTGAATGATATCTATAGTTATTGGCTAAAAAAAGGAGGAGCAAATAAATATAAAAAATGCCCATCGTTTTTTATTTTTTTTAATTAATTAAATTTCAATTGTACTTCACTTTATAGTTCTAAAAGCTACTCAATTACTATTATATCAAAACTCATTGGTTATTAGTGACTAACAGAGTATATGGTATCGAATCGAGTTTGTATAATGCAAAACTCAACTGAAAAAAAGGTTTTAAATTTTGACCAAGTTAAATTGAACTTTTATTTTAATATTTGAATTAAATTTAAATTAAACTCAATTGAACTAAATATTAGATATACTTATTTATTTAATATTAGAACATAAATCAAATAACATCAAATTTGAGCTCCAACTAATAAACCATTATTTGAATAATGTATAATAACATAAAATATATTTATGATAACGTAAAATTAAAATACTTTATTAAATTCAATAATTAGGTGAATACTATGTTAAAATATTTACGTACTATTCGTATGATTATTCAAGTTATGTAATTTGGAATTTAGTTCAATTAGAATTAAGTTGAATTAGAGTATTATACAAATTAAATTCAAAATGTCATGAATAATTTAATTTATTTATATTCTTATTATGATACCAATTTTTTATTTTGTCAATTTAGATAACACAACATGTAATGTTTAAAATTTTAAACAGCGATTTTCTAATAAATATTAATAGTGGATTGTGTAAATTGACGAGAGTGATTTGAAAACTTGAAATAAGTGAGAGAGTACGATGAAATCAGCATTTCCAAAATATAATCATCAAAGTGATAAAAATTTACGAAAATACTCTTATGATGTTAAATTTTACTGAACTAGAATATGAAATACAAATAATGAGGCTTTAAATTAGTTAAAGAAATTATTTTTATGATTTTAAAATAAAGAATTAAGATATAGAGTACATTATAATTATAATAAACATGTCCGCACCCAATTAAAATCTTAGATATTATTTGAGGATATGCTAAAATCTTTTTTCTTTTTTTCTTCCTATCATCATCTCACACCATTCATCACCATCACTATCAACATCAAACTTCTTCTTTCATCTTCATCCACGTTCACCATTATCATCTTCCCTATTTTCTATTTTCTTCTTCTTTTCATCAAATGGAGCAAGAATTAAGAGTGTTTTTAGAAGAATTAGTTAGAATAAATAAGATTATCACATAAGAATCAAAGAGAAAGAGAGAAAAGAGAAAGAAATGAATTTTTTGAAGAGGTATGTGTGTATGTATTGATAATTTGTAATTTAATTAGTTTTCTTTGAATTTAAATGTTATTATAGTTTAACTAGTTTAATTGATTTATTTATTAAAGAATTGATTGATTGTGTCTTTATGTATACAGATGGATTTGGAGCCTTTGATGAAAAGATTTGGTTTTTAGTTCGTTTTTACCATATATAAGTGTGTGTTGATGTTGATTTTGCTTAAAGAGAAGGTTAGAGTGGTTTTTAGCTTGTTAAAAAGGTGAATTTTTTGGTTTGGAGAAGTCTAAAAATAATATGGGCATGCGGATATTTTCTGTATAGGCGTGTTATTTTTCCAGCAGAAAGGTTTTGAGCAAAATGAGCGTGCGAATATTTTCAGCATGAGTATGTCAATTTTAAAATTCGTTTCTAGTAAGGTTTTGAAATACTTGGGCTTGTAGATATTTTTAGTAAGGGCGTATCGATTTTAAATTTCATTTCTAGAAAGGTTTTGAATAACATGGGCATGCAGATATTTTCTATATGTGCGTATTATTTTTTTCTAGTAGAAAGGTTTTGAATAACATGGGCATGCGGATATTTTCTGCATGGGCATATTTTTTTCCAGCAAAAAGGTTTTGAACAACATAGGCATGTGAATATTTTCAGCATGGGTGTATTATTTTTCTAGCAGCAAGATTTTTATATGTATGGGCATATGAATTCATTGGTCATGCTCACATCTACACTATAAATCTAGTTTTCTTCTTTTTCAACCCTAAAATACTTCATTTCTTTTCTTAATGTAATTTTCCTTTTTAAATGACATTTATAACATAAATTTGTTCTTAAAAGAATGTAAGAATTTTAATTTGAAAAGTTAGAATTATGCAATATTAGAAGTGTGAAATATGAATTATAGTGATGTTTCATTAAAATATTGTGTAATTGAATAAAGTTGAGAATGATGAAATGCCCAAATCATATTGGTATTAAATCTATTTTTAGATTGGATGGCTAGCCAGAGGGTGGATATCCATAGTGATAGTAGATATATCGTGTCATCAGTGACAATGGACATACGTGCCAAAAGTGAATACATTATATTAATAATGGTCCTTTGGTCGTATTCTTGATAGTGGATATTTATTTACCATCAGTGATCCATTATCCAATTGTGAGGTTTTAATTCCGTGTATGCGGGCAAAATAAAAGAACTTATTAAAATAAGAAACTTATGTTAAACGTGTAAATTTGCCTGGATCTCTAAAACCTTGTGTTTTCCAATGTTGTGATTAGTTGATTAATAAATATTCTAAATTTTATATTTTGTTAAGATTCTATAATAGTGTTTCTTCTTTCTTTATAAATGATTGTTCAATGGATACTTTACTTTTGTTAAGTTCTTTTATAAATTGCAAATACACAAGCATCACTAAGTTTTACTTAACATATTAGATTTATTTCTTGCATGCAGATCAAGCAGAAAGAGTTGAGACTGCAGAGTGAAAGTTAAAGGTTTCGGATCAACTGCATCACAAAATGGTCTTTTGAAAGTGTTTTGCATACTGAATTTTTAAATAGTTCACATAGCAGAAGTATTATACCTTGAATGAAAACTATACATGTATATATTTTTGGGAAGTGAGTGATGCATAGCTATAATATATAAAGATTTGTAGATGACTTTTGTATGTTAAATTGTTGTTTGTAAAATATATATATATGCATGCTATTAAAATATCAAGAATTTTATTAAATTTGTTTGTTAATGGCAAGATATTCATGGCTTTGAGGATTTAAAGAAGGAGAAATAATAATATGAATTTTATTAAAGAGGCAGGATTGAATGCGAACATACGGGTGTGTTATGGTTTAAAAAAAAAGTTTCCTTTCAAATTCTATTGAGTAGAGCGTTTTGTAGTATCTCTTTATAATCAAGTGTACGGACTATTTAGGGGGTCTTACACAACCCTTCAATCATGATGCCACATATTATAGGTTTTATTTTTTAAGCCAAACACATATGTAGTCTCTTAAATTTTTCTTGTTTAGTTAGTATGTCCCTTAAATTTTTAATTTAATCGTATAGTCGTTGAATTCGCATTCCTTCTTAACTTTATAAATATAAACTCGATGAATCACGTCAAACCATATTAAGTCACATTTTTTTTTAACTTATAAATATATTTTTTCACTCTTTAAATCCATTTTTGTAAAAAATTAATTCTTAAAATCTTTTATTTTAGGGATTTGATATTAGAAAGGAAATGATTTAGAGAGAGTAAAAAAATATATTTATAAGTTAAGAAAAACGTAACTCGGCATTGCTCAGCATGTCTTGGCGTGACTTAATGAGTTTATATTTATAAATTAAAGAAAAATATAAATTTAAAGGGTTATATGATTAAATAAAAAGTTCACAGGGCAAACTGATTAATTAACTAAAAAAGTTTAGGAGGGCATATATTTTGCCCTTTTTTTTTCTAATTTTCAATTTTCAATGTAAAAGACAAAGATCTAATTTAGACTTTGTACTATAGCAAGAAGTTAATATTAACCATTATATATTTTTTAAAATCGAATTGGGACTTTTTTTTTATCAAATTAAGACCAAATTGATATCTTTTTTTAACATAATCATTAAATTGACTAATGATAAGGTCTAACTTGAACTTTGGTTAAATATCATGGTCCAAATTAAATTTTAAAAAAAATTACAATTTATTATTATTAACATAATATTTTTAAAAATTATTTATCAATACATAATTTTTAATAAATAAATTTTTAATATTTATAATTTATAATTTATAATTTTAATAAATAATTTTCATAATATTATAATTTATGATAATATTAATAATTTATAATTTTAATTTAATAATTCATAATATTAAAAATTTATAATTTTTATTATCTTATTAATATTATAAATTAATATTTATAAATAAAAATAAAAAATTACACAAATTATAAATAAAATATAAAAATGAAGTTTTTTTATTTAACCTTTCTCTTCTTTCCAAACATACAAATCATGTTACCATCATCACCAACAAGCAACACCGCAATCGTCGTTGGTTAAATGCTCCACTATTAATAATTCACTAGTAGCAATCAGCACCTTAAAAAAAGTAATCCATTGAAATTCAACCGTATAATCTACAATAACCCATTAGAACACATTTATCATAGAATCATGGAAAAATGACACCCTCCACCATATTTTTTAAAATTTTTATTTTTTTACTAGGAGTGTTTTAGTCATTTTATTATAAATTAATAATAAATTCATTATAAATTATGTAAAATTTATAAACTTATTATAAACTCATGATAAACTCATTATAAATTCATTATAAACCTATCATAAACTAATAAAATCTGATATTTTAGTAAATATTTTATAAATTCTGGTATTTTAATAAATAATTTATAAATATGGTAAATTTAAATTTTTTTTTAATTTTTTTATATTTTTGCCGAAAGCCCTAAAATCATATGTTGCTATATTATTATGTGATCTATTGATGTGATTTTTTTTAATTTTTATATTTTGTATTTTTAATATTAATTTATAATATTAATTATAAAAATTTTTTGTAATATTTTTATAATTTTCTTTAATTTTTTGTTATTTTCTTTAATTTTATATTCTATATTTTTTTATATTGATAGTATTATAAATTATTAATATTAAAAATTTTAATTGCCTTATATTAAAAGAATTTTTTAATATTATAATTTATAATATTAATAAATTAAATTAATTTTTAATATGATTAATTATTTATTAAAATTATACATTATTAAAATTATTATAAATTATAATATTATAAAAATTATTTATTAATATTATCAATTATTAATATTAAAATTTATTTATTAAAATCATGTATTAATAAATAATTTTAAAATATGTATTAATAAATCATTTATTAAAATTTATAAATTATTAATATTAAAATTTATTTATTAAAATTATGTATTAATAAATCATTTTAAAATATTATATTAATATTAATAAATTGCAAAAAAATTAAGTTTAATTTAAACCCTGATATTTAATCTAAGTCCAAATTAGACCATCTCGTTAGTAAGTTTAATGACTCCATTAAAAAAAATACTAATTTTGCCTGAATTTTATAAAAAAAATGTTCAATTTAATCTCAAAAAAAATTGTAAGGGCCAATCTTGACTTCTATAAGATCCAAATTGAACCTATGTCTAAAATTTATAATTAATTAAAAATTGTATTTTTTTAAATCTATAATATATATATAAACTAAAAATGGAATGCTATAAGGTTGCCACATCATGAATTTAAAAATAATATTATTTCCCTTTCTCTTAATTAATTAATTATTTAATTTTAATAATTTATATAAAAGTTAAAAGTTAATAATTAATAAATTATATTTGTGACTTGTTAAGGTAATAGCATAGCTAACTGCCGATTATAATCAAGTAATATACTGATTAATGAGTTATCATCCCTCGAGAAAAATATATCCTAACTACCAAATAATCAAACTATTTATTATATGAGCAAAAGAGATTGAATTTAAAACTAAGGTAAATTAATTTAAAATTAAAACTAAGTTGCTTTGTGTTTAACTCTAATATTTTTAAACTTAGGGTTAGACAACTTTAATCGATTAAATATGGATTTATTGGTTAGATTCTCCTAAATTAAATTCCAGTCTCTCTCAAGTATTAAAACTGATATTGAACTTACTCTTTATGTCTACTCTCATTATCACAAGTAATTAAGCTAATTTATTAAGTTTTGTGAGAATTTTTTACCAATATCCTAAGTGTTTATCTTGTTTCTAAGTAAAAATGTACTTAAGATTATTATTTTCTTAGACTAATGTTTATCTTATACTCTCGATTCATCATACAATATCTCAAATTAATTAATTATTGGCCAGATAATTAATATATTAAATTCAAGAATAATAAAACAACCAAAAGGATAAACTTAATTGAATCAATTAAGAATAAATTATTCCATAGTCAAGTCAATATAAGGGTCTATTTATTATTTATTATATTTATTGTACTTTATTACTTTTATAATAACACCACGTGCGAGTAAGGGAGTAATTTTAATTAATAATATAATATGTTATTAAAAATATTTTTTTCATGGTTTTACCTAACAGAAAATTACACTGGTTCTACTTTTCGTTTTGTTTTTATTTATATGGGACCCCCTTTTTTCAGTTTTTGACTTTCTTTTTTTTTTCAAAATTAACTTTTAAACGATTTTTTTCCTTTTTTTGTGTTTTGTAATTATTTTTATTTTTCATTTTTTAAGATTTGTTTACATTTATATTTTATATTTAATTTTTTATGTCATATTTTTAATATACATAATATATACACAACATATGCTAGATACATACTCAACAATATAAACTATATCTACAATATATCTACAATATATTTACATAATATTTTTAATATTTATTTAATTTAATTTATTTAATTTTTAATTTTTATAATATCTACATAATATTTAAATAATATTCAATAATTTTTATATAAAATACACACAACTTAAATAATAAATGCATAGCATGCACACAACATCTATTATATCTATAAAATATATACATAACATCTACTAAACATCTATATAACACCTACATAATAAAATTGAGTGTATTTTTTTATTTTTTCATGTGCATAATATGTAAATTTTATTTAAAAATAAATTTAATGATTTTTATTAATATATTTTTATATTTTTTCATTTTTTTAAATTTTTTGAGTGTTATTTATTTTTTATAATTAAAATTAAATTTTTTTCTTTATAAAAATTTATGATTTTTAAATAATAAAAAATAATTTAAAATATTAAATTTTATTATTTTATTAGAATATTTTTATTTAATAGTGAAGTTAAAAAATTAAAATTAAAATAAAATATTAATTGTAGCGAAAAAACTATATTTAAAAAAACCCTTATTTTAATAAGAAATGAAATATTTTTAAAATTTTATTCCAATTTTTTATAAAAATATAAATATTTTTAGGGGAATTAGTAAAAAAATACCCTTGTGTAAAGCACTACTAAATTGTAGACCATAATAATCTAAAATATACCATATTGGACAAAAATACCCCTCAATCTATTGAAAAAAAGAATTCAGACAAAACACTTTTCTCTCTCTTCTTTTCCCTTTCTTCCAGCCGGCCACCATCTGCTCCTCCCTTTCTCTTTTATTTTTTGGTATCTTCTTCTTCTTTCTCTTGTTCAATCTCCTCTCTCTTTCTCGATCTCCACTCTATCTTTGTCTTTGCAGATATTTTCTATTTTTTGACTTCATTTGTTGGCAACTGATTTGATTTGTCTGACTTAAGTAACTGTAAATCGATTTTGATTTGAGAAGAAGTGGACAATGCATGTATATTTCAGATTTCAAAAGAGACGTCTTATACTTAAACAATACTTGAATGATTTTTTTGTACATTTTAATGACATTATTATAGCTCTTTCTTGTCATATTACTGCATTCCTCCTTTTTTTGCCTTATGTTTATATATGAGTTATTTTGATGTGGATAAATTAGTACTAGTTTCATATGAGTGTGATATGAGGTAGTAATATTGATACGAGTTTGATGTGGGTATATTTCTATTGATATGAGTTTGTGTTATCAATATGGATTTGTTATGAGTAGATATGAGTTGGTACTAGAATGATATGAGTTAGAATTATTGATATGAGTTCGAAATGAGTTTGATATGCGTATATATTTTGTCCAAAAGCTTGATATGACAATGTTTTAATTAATATGAGTTTGATATGAGTTAGAGTTATTTATATGAGTTTGATATGAAATTTGGCTTGAATATATTTCATTTAATATGATTTTAAGATGAGTATATTTTTTTATTCGAGTTTGAGATGAGTTCGTATTATTGATATGAACAGATATGAGTTGGTAATAGTTTCATATGAGTATGATATGAGTTAGTATTATTGATATGAGTTATTTTTTTTAACATGAGTTCGATATGAGTTTTTTTTAACATGAGTTCAATATGAGTTTGATATAAGTACACTTTAATTGATACGAGTTCAATATGAGTAGATATGAGTTTGTAGTAGTTTGATATGAGTTCAAATTATTGATATGACTTAATACTATTGATATGACAATGTTTAAATTAATATGAGTTTTGGTATGAGTATATTTGAATTGATATGAGTTCAATATGATTATATTTTTATTGATATGATTTCGATATGAGTAACAATGAGATGGTGATAGTTTGATATGAGTATATTTTTATTGCTCCGAGTTTGATATTTTTATATTATAATTTATATGGTTTCGATATGAGTATATTTTAGTTTGTAGTAGTTTGATATGAGTATATCAAATTATTGATATGAGTTAGAATTATTGATATGAGTATATTTGAATTGATATAAGTATGATATGAGTTAGATATAAGTATATTTAAATTGATATGAGCTAGAATAATTGATGTGGGTTTGATATGAGTTTGATATCAGTATATTTTAATTTATATGAGTTCAATATAAGTATATTTTGATTGATATGAGTTTGATATGAGTAGATATGAGTTGGTGGTAGTTTGATATGAGCTAGAATTATTGATATGAGTTCAATATGAGTTTATTTTATGTGATATGACTCCGATATGAGTATATTTTAATTGTTATAAGTTTGATACAAGTTAGAATTATTGATATGGGTTTTATATGAGTTTGATATCATTCTATTTTAATTTATATGAGTTGGATGAGTATATTATTATTGATATGAGTAGATATGAGTTTGTAGTAGTTTAATATGAGATAGAATTATTGATATGAGTTTAATATAAGTATATTTTAATTGGTATGAGTTCGATATGAGTCTATTGAATAATTGATATGAGTTAGTTTTATTGAAATGAGTATATTTTCGTTGATATGAGTATATTTTAATTGATATGAGTGTGATATGAGTGTATATTATTGATATGGGTTTAATATAAGTATATGTTAATTGATTTAACTTCGATATGATTATATTTTGATTGATATGAGTTCAATATGAGTAGATTTGAGTTGGTAGTAATATGAGTTAGAATTGTTGATATGAGTTCTATGTGAGTTTATTTTATTCGATATGACTTCAATATGAATATATTTTAATTGCTATGAGTTTTATATAAGTTAGAATTATTGATATGGATTTGATATGAGTTTGATATAGATTTATTTTAATTTATATGAGTTGGATATGAGTATAATATTATTGATATGAGTAGATATGAGTTCGGAGTAGTTTGATATGAGCTAAAATTATTGATATGAGTTTGATATAAGTATATTTTAATTGGTATGAGTTAGAAATTAGTCTATTAAATCATTGATATGAGTTAGTTTTATTAAAATGAGTATATTTTAGGTGATATGAGTTTGATTTGAGTATATTTTAATTGATATGAGTTTGCTCTAAGGTTGATATGTGTTTGATGTTGATAATTTTGATTGTAGGGGCCTAATGGAGGGGTTGAAACTTATCGGAGGACGATTTTATTTAATGGATGAAATAATAATTCTCATCTATTATGGTGGGAAATTTGACGTAAGCATCGACAAATATGTTAGCGGTGGTGCTGAATATGTTTGCCCGAATAGAATGCCTGACTTCAACAAACTTAAAAAATCAATATCAGAGGTGCTTCATATTGACAACACATCAAAGATCTTCTTGAGCTATAGAGATTTAAAAATACCCTGAGTATCTATCTGACAAACAAAAGAATAAATTACCGACTAACTGCTCTAATATTTTATCAATAAAAGGCAATGGAAAGTGGTTCTTACGAGTGGCTTTATTTAGTTTTCTATAATCTATGCACACTCACCAACCTGTAACTATCCTAGATGGAATCAATTCATCTTTACAACTATCATCCCTCTTTTTTTGGTACCACATGTATCGGGCTTACCAAAGGACTATCTAAAATTAGGTAAATAATCCTTGTATCTAATAGTTTAGTAATTTCACCCTTAACCACCTCCTTCATATTATGGTTCAACCATTTTTTTGCATCTACAACATGTTACAATCATCCTCCATCAAAATCCTATGTATACACAAATATGGGCTAATACCCTTGATATCTGAAATAGTCCAACCTACAGCCTTCTTAAGTTGCCTAATCACATCTAATGTTTTTCAAATTGGTCCTCAGATAATTAAGCATTTATAATTATTGGAAGGCTTTCATTGGGTCCTAAAAAGACATATTTCAAATGGGAAAACAATGGTTTCATCTTAACAATGGGTGGTTTCTCAACTGAAAGGGGTGGTAAAGGTGTCGATTTCCTTATCTCTTCAAATCCCCTAAAATCTATTGGTGGTGTCATTTGTAAACCATAAGTGTAAGATGCTATGTCTTGATTGTCATCATCTTGAGTTGCACTAAGAGTCATACAAGCCTCTAAAGGGTCCTTTCTAAACTCTTTTTCATATACTTCTTGAACTAACTCATCAATTACATCAACTCTAAAGTAATCATCCATAAAATTAGGTTCTTTCATGGACTCACTTAGATTGAACTCTACCTTCTCTTCACCTACTTGCAAGGTTAACTTACCTCCCTTAACGTCTATCATAGCCCCTACAGTAGCTAAAAATGGTCTTCCTAAAATTAGAGAAATTTCAACATCCTCTTCCATTTCATGAATAACAAAATCAACAGAAATAAAAAATTTATCAATTTTTACTAAAATATTTTCAATAATTCCCAAAGGAAATGTTACTGAACGATCAGCTAATTGCAATGTCATTCTTATTGATTTCAAGTTGGTGAGTCCAAGTTTTCTGCAAATAGAGTTTGGCATTAGACTTGCACTTGCACCCAAAACAAATAAACCTTTACTAAAATTAAAATCACTAATAGTGCAAGGTATAAAAAAACTCTCTGGATCCTTCAACTTGGATGGAAGTTTGTTTAGGATCACAACACTGCATTCTTCGGTTAAGGAAACTCTTGCATTTTCACCAATGCATCTCTTGTTAGAAAGAATCTCCTTCAAGAATTTCACATGTGATGGTATTTGAGCAAGAGCATCATCAAAAGGAATATTAATTCTTAATTGTTTAAACACTTTAAGAAATTTTTCATATTATTTCTCCACTTTTTATTTTTGAAGCTTTTGAGAAAATGGTACAGGTGGTATATAAGGATTCACTTCTAGTTTTGGTGGGAGCGTCTCACTTTCTTCCTTTTTCTTTTCAATCTCTTTATTTCGCTCATCTTCTTTAACTATTTCTCCTTCTGTTTTTTATTCAGCCTTCATTAGAACCACCTCTTATAATTGTTTCCCACTTCTAAGTGTAATTGCTTTACAATATTTCTTGGGATATACTTTTGTTTTACTAGGAAGAGCCTCTTGACTTCTTGAATTAGAAGAGCTAGCTATTTGCCCAATTTGCACTTTAAGGTTCCTTGTTGGACTTGCAATTTGATCCATCCTAACTTCCAATCGATCACATTGCTTATCTAACTTGTCAAACCTCTCACTAGAAACAGTAATAAATGTTTCTAAAGCAGCTTCATAATGTTTGAACAATAAGCCATTATAGAATTCCATGGTGAGGGCACCTCCTTTGAAGATCTTTAAATATTTCTCATGCTTTAAATAGTGACTCTCCATCAAACTGCACAAAATTGGTGATGTCATTTCTGAATTTTGTAGTTTTCCCTTGTGGAAAGTAATTTGCCGAAAATCCCTTAGAAAGTTCATCCCATGTGGTGAAAGTTCTAGCAGCTTGACCTTACAACTAAGCTTTTTCCTTGTCCTTCAATGAAAAAGGAAAGAGGTGTAGTCTAATTGCATCATGACTGACTCCATTCATCTTGATTGTATCACAAATTTCTAGAAAATTTGTCAAGTGTGCTATAGCATCTTCCTGGTTCAAGCCATAGAAAAGCTATTATTTAGCCTTGTTGATGAGAGCTGGTTTAAGTTCAAAATCATTAGCATTCACTGTAGGTTGAGTGATGCTTGACCTAATCTGAGCATTAGGCATGTCATGTTCTCTCAGAGTAAGATTTATTGGTTTAAGTTGATCTTGTGGATCTACTATGTTAACTTCTTCGTCACTCGCTTATTCTAGCTCAACTCTATTGTCTGTTTCTAAATACTCATGTGCTCAAATTTGTTCCCTTTCTTCTCTTTCAAACCGAAGTCTCTCTCTTCTTGCTCTGTTATCCTCTCTGCACTGCTTTTCAATCTCAGAATTATATTTCTTCTAATACTGCTTGCATGTTACTGTACATATAACTTATGCGGAAAAGCAAATAAAACTAATTAAAATAAATTTCAAATTAATAGCCTTTTTGAACTTACTGTTATCAAATTAATTTTTTCATGCCGGGTAACGATGCCAAAAACTTATTGTGCGATATGTAAATCGATTCTACCAGCAAGTGCATAGGTCATACAAATAGTATTTATTTATGGATATCGTTCTCACAGAGAATGAGTTAATTGACTAATTAAAATTCAAATCGACTATTATTTGAAAGCAAATAATTAATTTGATATTTTATAAATTATCTAACAATTTCTAAGTTTAAAATTAAAATTAAATTCAAATTTAAAATTAAATTAATATATTTATCTATCTAATTCAACTTTCAAATTAAAATTCAAATAATTAAATTCAAATAATAGAGATAAACAAGTAGGATTAGGTTTTATTAGAATTATTTCAAATGGGTACAAACAACTTTTCAAACTATTTCAAACCTCTCTTGAATCAAAGTTACCAATTCCTTAAATTTTAATTATCCTCTTTCTCAAGCAAGAAAATTAATTATTGAATTAATTTATAAATTCTATTTTCAAGAACTAAAAATTAAGGCAACCTATAAAGCTCAAAGGAACTAATTGGTCTTAAGATTATTCTTTTATCTCTAAATAAAATTTTCCTAAGTTGTTAATTTCTTAATCTAAAATTATACCTAGCTTTTACTCAACATATTATTTCAATTAAATGTATAATTGGTGGCCAATCAATCATATGCATTAAGATCAAAATCAACAAAACTTCAATTTCAAGAAATAAATAGTCATCAAATTACTTAATAGTCATCAAATTACTTAACACCCATTATCCACAATCCTAAATCCATATAATCCCACTTGGGAGATTAGTTGCTCATAACTAAATTAAACATAAAAATCATAGAAACTAAGAAACTAAACATAGAATTCATAATTCTAAAATTCAAAACATGAAAAGAACAAAGTATTAAATACATTGTAAACTTGAAAATATAAACTAAATAGAGAGTTCAAATTAGACAGATGAAGAATCTTGTAGAGACGACGAAGTCCTCCTCAAACCCGAACTTCTTCTTCTTTTGTTCTCTAATTGTGGAAAAATAATCTACTCTAGAAAAATCTAAAAAAATGTAGTTAAAACTCTAGAATGGCTACTCTCTTTGTTACTGTTCACATCCCGTAAGTTGTATCCAAAATCAGCTCCTTCAAATTAGACTCCTACTCTCCTTCAACTTCTGCTCAAAATTTGAATTCAAAATACAAACCCGATTTTCTATCTGATAACGACATTATCTCCCTCTAACCTCTCAATCAAAGTTGTATCCCCATAAGAGTATATGATTTTAGGCTTTTAAATCACCTCATTCAGACTTCAGAAGCCCAAGTTATGGCCTAATTACTCTTAGTGACACTCTTAATGGCTCGAACTAGAATTCTGCTTCTAAAATTTAAGCCCAATTTTGACTTTAAAGTTAGAGGCCCAAACAAACTCAGAATTTGATGAACCATACCTCTTTGAAAATCTTGAGATGTCTTCTTTCAACTTCATGAAGACCACCTTTCCAATCTTGCACTTTATAACCATCAAATTTTACTTGAAGCTCTGGAGGTCTAATTCTGCCTAAAATTCCAATTTGCACAAACATGTAAGAAATTTATTTAAACTAATCTTAATTCAAGAATAATGAAATAAAAACCCATAAATAAGGTTAAAATAAATTAATTCAAATCAATTATATGCTAAATCTGATATAAAATATAAGGTCACTTTGCACTTATTATGTTTTCTTCTTTATAGGTACAAATGGCCCAGCATACTGATCATGACCCTGCAATTGCAGTTCTTCTTAAGAAGCAAGAAGACTATTTTGCCACCATGATGGCTAACCAATAAACAGAACTAAACAAGACTCTAGCTGAGTAAAGAAATGCTATCCTCCAAGAAGTTGCCAATATGATTAGACTAGCCCCGACCTAAAACAACTCACCTACTATGGACCCTAACATAGCCTCTACTTCTCAAACACCCCACTCCACTTCTTAAACACCCCCTCGACCACCAATTATTTTGAACCCTGCCATATCCACAACTCCTCCTGTAACACCCACTCATATCACACCACCAATCCCCCCTCACAGTGCACATGTCCAAAATCCACCAACCCTTACTGCCCCTATCATTGATTTAACCCAAATGTATTATGCCTCAAACTCAATGCCAATAGTTGTAGTTAACCCTTTCTAAGGAGGTAACTCCTTCCAGAAATTACTTTAGAAGATTGAAGCCCTAGAAAGACACATAAAGAACATTAAAAGTAATGAAGCATATGTAGGCTAGACTCCTTAACCCTCTTTCCAAATGCCCGAGCTCCTTCTAAGTTCAAGATGTCCACCATGGATAGATTTAATGATACTACATGCCTAAAGACACTTTTAAAGATGTGCTCTTTCCCCACTTGGAGTAACAGATGAGCTCCTTGCTCAGTTATTCCAACAATCCTTAGCCAGAGCAGTAGTTAAGTGGTTTATGGACCTTAACAAGCAAAATGTCTCAATATGAAAGGATATTTATAATGAATTCACCAAGTAATACCATTATAATGTTGATGTGGATGTCATCCATTGAGATTTAAAACCACTAAATAGAGGACCTAGGAGTTCTTCTCCTAGTTTCTTATGGGGTGGAGAGCGAAAGCAGCCCAAATGGTAAACAGACAACCCAAGCAAGAACAGATAGATATTATCATCAAGAATTTACAATCCATCTATTAGACCCATCTTCAAACTCAATATCTCCCAGATTTCAAAGGCTTTATGGCCACTACCACTAAAATTAAAGGTTTGTTATATTCAGGTTAATTGAAAGATGAGTTGATGGTTTCCTCTTTAGCTAGGTATAGAAAAGGAGAGCATAATGCCAATACTAATCCTAGCTCAGTCAAAAATCAGAAGGGTAAAGAAGTAGTTAATATAAGTACTCAACAACCTATCATAATAGAAAGATAAGATAAAGTGTTTGCCAATTTAGGGATGCCCTTAGGGGTTGTATGAGAGGAGATTTTTGCTCCCACTCTTGGTGGAATGGTTCTTGCGATTTCGGTACTGTTAGGCTCAGGGCCATAGAGAACACGGGCCAAAATCCAAAAAATGAAGCCGCCATCCAAACAGGCAGAGAAAAAGAAAGGGATGGATGACTCGATTCTTAAGAAATCCCCAACCCCTATTGGGTTTGAAAAGTTAGGTACACATGGGGAATGTGAGAAGTGGCCCAGCACCCCCATAACCCCTGGTTCATTGGAACCGGCTTCTTTTTTGGGTCTAAATATTAGAAAACTCTTAATTATTATGATATTATCTATACTACATACGATAATTAAAATAAAAATATCATTGTATTAAAATCAAAGTAATGTTCGAAATAAAACAACAAATGGGCATCCATACGAGATGGAAACATGCCCTTACAACCATGTTCAATGTCTAAAATAAATATGACACCTACCAAAAGGTGGAAATATGCCCTTTACAATGGTCCTAAAATCTTTAAACGATAAATTAAATTACATATAAAAAATCGAGGCATCCACAAAGTAGAAACATGCCTTTTACAATCTTAAAATCTAACAAATAATTAATTAAGCAAATTAAATTATACAAACATCCACAATAATAACTCATCCATTTGTAAATCAAATAAAATGAATCATAAGCATATAATAATAAATTAAATAATCAAAACTAGGACTCAATCATAAATTAATTATTTAAATGTACATAATTAGGTCTTAAACCTGGAATTAGGGTTTATAAGATTTAAATGCAAAATTATTTGGATGGAAATTAGGTTTTTGGATGGAATTAGGGTTTTAGTTTTGAAATTAGGGTTTTTAAGGTTTTAGGTTTAAGAAGAAAGGTTTAGGGTTTGGGTTAAATATGAAAGGTTTTAGAGTTAGTGGATTAAATATGAAAATCAAGTTACTGGATTAGGGTTTTGGAGTTTTGGTTTTGGGAATTAAGGGTTTTGGAAACTAAAGTTTAGGTTTTTGGTTTTATAGATTCAGGATTAGGCTACTGTAAAGTTGGATCAAATAGACTTAAAATAAACAAGCTGTTGGATGGAACAAATGGTTTAAGTTTTTTTTGGTTTCATAAACATGCGGCTGTGATCATACTTTTAAAAAGTGATTGCAACAGCTGGATATATGAATTGAATTAGAAAACTAAATATGCAAATCATTTTATTGTAATAGATGAATGAATCTACTGGGTATTTTAAATGAATTAGGTTTAAGGAAACTAAACCTGCGTGTTGGCTCCTCCAATATAAATATGTTGAATCAAACCCCTGCTAAGGTCTGGATCAATTAATTTATTGGTTGGTGCCTTTTATCATCCAAGAATTGAGTTACTGCCTATTTTTTAAATCCCCTCTTTAATTCTTGTTGCCGTGTCTTTTTTTAATTATTGCCATCCCCAGTCCTGTGATTTTCATTCTCTATTTATAGGCAAAACTGTTTCATTAAAAACCCTAATCTTTGCTTATCCAAAAGTTATTCGAAGTCTGACATTAATTAGGAAGCTTAAACTACTTAATAACCCATTTAAACTAGATCAAAGGACCATGGCGAATTTAGGCTTGCAAATTCGCCATGACCAAGTGTCCATGGTGAATTTAGCATGCCAATTCGCCATGGTCAAGTGCTCATGATGAATTTGGAATGTCAAATTCATCATGACCTTGGCTCATGGCTAATTTGGCTAGCCGAATTGCTTATGGGCTTAGCTCATGGCTTATTTGGCTCATTTTTGGCTAATATTGAGTTTGATTCACCCAATCGAACCAAATCGGACTGTATTTCAATTGGTTCAACTTCAAATAGACCTAATTCAATTAAATTAAGTTTAATTTAGGTCTTTAAAATAAAGCAGACTAGGTTAGGATTTTAAAATTTGAACCAACTTAATTTAGGCCTTAGAAAACTAGACAACTTATTTAAAAGCTATAAACTAGGTTTAAGCTTTTAAAATCGGACCAAATTTAACTTGGCCTTCTTTAATTGAGATCGGATTAGCTTAGGGCCAAAATTAAGGGTCTACAGGTTGTATTCAAGAAAGCTTTGAAAGCCAAGTTAATAGAACCATTGTTTCCTGCTCCTGTACCAAATCCTCCCCTAAAGGGTTTCAAGGCTAATGAGTAATATGATTTTCACTAGAGGGCATGTCATGAAAAGGATATGTGTATAAATTTAAGACACAAGATATAAGACCCGGTTTATAAATGTTTGATTTGGCCTCCAAAGCCCTAGCCTAATGTAGCTACTAATCCTTTACCCAAGCATCCACCACCTATGGTCAATTGTACTATCCCCTATTCAGGAAATGATGTTGATCATGTTGCTCTAATTCAGTTAGTTCAGCTGAAAGCATATTATTATGTATTAGATCTCAATGATTATACTGAAGAAGTTGGGGAAGGAATTTTTGCCTTGACTAGGAGTAGGTGAGTCGCTCAACATCCTCCTCCACTCCAATAACAAAGTCCCTAACCAACACCCCAACCTAAAGAATATCCATTGTTGAAGCAACTTTAAAAGACTCAATCCAACATTTTCATCTGAAGCCTTCTCATGTCTTTTTATCCTCATAGAAAAGTAATTCTGAAAGCCCTAGATCAAACTCAAGCTCGTAATGATATAACTCCAGAAGATCTTTAGCCTCCTTAACCTAATCCACAAGGGAAGCCCACATAATTTTTTATGACAAAGATCTTCCTAGCCAACCCTAATGCCATAATGAAGCACTTTACATCACATTAATAGTTAAAGGGAAGACCGTACCATTGGTGTTGATTGATAATGGTTTTGCTTTAAATGTCTATCCCTTAAAGGTAGCAAGTTGCCTAGGTATTTAGGCAATAGACCTAGTTCTATCTGGTCAAATTATTAGGGCCTATGATAATACTAAGAGAGAAGTGCTTAGGGTGGTTAACCTGGATGTGACAATAGGGCTTATAACATAGACTATATTATTCCAAGTGTTGGATGTTCCGAATTATTTTAATTTGCTACTTGGAAGACCTTCGATTTACCAAGCTAGAGCAATCCCTTCCTCTTCGCATTATTAACTGAAGCTACCATTTAATGGGACTGTTATTACAATCAAGGTGGATCCTTAAGGAAAGACTATGAACCCATCTCAAATGCCTTTGTTGGAAATAAAACCTGAGCTTAATGCATTCCCATTATCAGAATTCGTATTTGATATTGTACTCTTCATTGCTAAGAAGCCAGGTAAGGAAATGGTGTATACTGATCTATATCCAAACAGTAGCTTAGTTATAAGTAATATTATGAGAAAGATAAATTATCTCCCTTATTCAGGTTTGGGCAAGCACCAATAAAGGATTACAACATACCTTGAGCACCCATTGGTTACCCCTCCATTTGGGCTTGGATACACTCTTACACTGAAAGACATTGAGGAAGAAAATATAAAAAGAAGAGAAAGATCAAATGCATTTAAGTCAACGAAACCTTATGATTGGGTTATGAAGCTATACTTGCCCACTCTCAATGTTTATTTTATGAAGGAGGGATAGAATTTTCCCTATTATGGCTTTTCGAGTTAATTACACCCGTCGTCCCTAAATAATAAGCTAATGACTGTCATCGTTCCTAAACTTTCATTTGTCATGCCGTCGTCCCTAAAGTTCTTATTTTGCTTCCATTTTCATCCTTCCATCAATGAGATATCCAAACCACTAATGAAAATGTGACGTGGCGTCACCTAACCTTTCTTATCATAATTTCACGTCATTTCCTCTTTCTAATCAACTCATCGAATAAAACACAAATTTGTGTTTGTTTGACAACTTTTAAAGCATAAATTTGTAAAATACTCACTATGATGCAAAAATAAGAGCAAAGATTTCTTGAGTCTTCAAAGAAATACCTGCTCCTCATACAATTTCATCTTAAAGAAATGAATAAATGAATAAATCTTCTACTGCTTCTCACACGATTTCATCTTAAACAAACAAATAACCATCAAAATACAAACAAAATAAAACCATTATTCAAAGAGAGAGAGAGGTACCATCACATGATTTGATGGTGTGGATCTTGAGAAGCAAGACAAGAAAAACTTGCTGGGTGAGTCATATAACCTGTTGATCTAAATATATTCTTCTTCTTCTTCTTCTTCTTCTTCTTCTTCTTCTAGAATTGATCTTTCAATCTTTAACCAAATTCTATTTTTTTAAAAAAATATTTTACTATTTTTCTCTTTATTTTCTTGCAATCCAACAAAATGGGAGAAAGAGGTGAGCTTCGTCACTCAAATCTCGCAACAAATAGAGATCTTTGCTTTTCACAAAGATGATCAAATTAGAAATGGTAAAGAGAAAGATGATAGAGAAATTGATGGTTTTGGAGAGAGAATATGATTCAGTACATTGATTGGAGAGAAAGCAGAAAATTAGAGCAAAAAAATTTATTCAATACATTGATTGGAGAGAGAAAATGACGTTGAATACTGACAAGGAAGTTACTTAATGCCACGTCACATTTCCATTAGTGGTTTGGATGTCTCACTGATGGAAGGACGAAAGTGGAAGCAACATAAGAAATTTAGGGATGATGGCATGACAAATGAAACTTTAGGGACATAATGGTCATTAGCATATTCTTTAAGGACGACGGGCGTAATTAACCCTGATTTTTCTAAACCTTTTGTGAGTATGACAATCGGTGAACTAACTCCAAGATTTGAATTATTTTTTAATGTCAGGTTGCCTTTAAAGGGAGTAGACTCCCAAACCAACCAAGATTGGATTGACTATATGGAGCCAGCCTATTTGACTAGATATGCATAATCTCAGATAAGGCTGGAGAAGACTTGGCCTTACTTATCCAACCCGTACAAGGATGCCTCACAAACTAGTCTTATGAGAAGAACATCAGGATAGAGAGTTGGAGTCATCCAAACTTAAGTCTAGTTGATTTGTATTCCATAGAGTCAAAGTCAGAGTAAGATTCCCAGTTAAGTACCAGAATAAAGCTGAAGATAGAGTTCCAGCCAGAGTCCCAGTCCCAACTGAAGTCTTTTCCAAAATCCAAGTCCTTTAAGTCTCAATCTAAATTTCCTTATAATTTTCTTTTGATTATCAGCTTGTATCAGACAATTTTATCTTCAATAAAGAGTTTATGTTTTCTGGTTACTCTCCTTTCTCTTTTGTTGACTCAAATAATGAAAAAATAATAAATGAAATAAAAAAAAAAGAATCAATAAACTTTGGCAATAATGAAAGCCCAAAAGCCATATATATTGCATCATCTTACCATGATAAGCAGGTTTTAGGACATTTACTGAAGGAATTCTTTGATTGGTTTACCTAGGAAGCAAAAGACATGATAAAGATTAATCCAACTATAGCGGTCCATGAGATTTCAACTTATGAACATGTGAAGCTAGTCAAGTAGACACTCAAAAGATTAAAATCCCAATGGTCCTTGGCAATCAAAGAAGAGGTGAAGAAATTACTGGCCAATAGATTTATCGAAGCCATAACATGTCAAATGTTGTTGGCAAATATAGTCCTAGTTCATAAGAAAAATGTGAAAGTTAGAATGTGTGAGGACTTTAGAGACCTTAATAAAGCATGTCCCAAGGATGATTTTTCATTATCCCATATTGACCTCATGGTAGACCGACTTATAGGCTCAAAGGTAGTTTCTTTAATTGATCTTTATGCCAGTTACAATCATACAAGTGGTTCTACAAGACAATGCCAAGACTAGTTTTATTATAAAATATGGTACTTAATACTATAGGGTTATGCCTTTTGGGTTAAAAAATGCAGGGACAACTTATCAAAGAATGGCTACCACAATTTTTCATGATATGATGCATTAAGAAGTGAAGGTATATATAGATGACATGGTCATAAAGTTGAAACCTATAGAGGATCATTTGCAAATGTTAAGGCAAACCTCAAACTTAACCTCGACAAGTGTATTTTTAGTGCAGCTTCTAGAATATTCCTGAGTCATTTATTGAGCAGCAAAGGTATTAAAATAGACACATCAAAATCAAGGGCTATCTTGAACATGCCACCTCCAAAAATAGAGAAAGAAATCAAGGGATTCCTGGGACATCTCCAATATAGTTAATTCACATCTCAGTTAGCTCATACATATGGTCCCATTTTCATGATTTTAAGGAAGGAAGACTCCAAGCAATGTGATCAAGATTATCAAAAAGCCTTCCAGAAGATTAAAGAATACCTATTGAATCCTCCAATCCTTCAGCCACCTTAGCCTAGTCAGCCTTTATTATTGTATTTATCAGTGACCACCGAAGCAACAAGGGCAATGTTGGCATAAGAACAAGTAGAGTCGAGAAATGACTTTGCCATTTATTACCTAAGCAAGCGAATGCTTACCTATGAGCTCAACTACACCATCCGGATTAAGCACCTCTGCTTGGCTTTAGTTTGGGTATGTCGTAAGCTCTAACATTACCTCAGTTTATACACTACTCATGTCATAACAAATAAAAGCCCTCTTAAGTATTTGATGGAGAAACCAATTCTGGATAATAGGATGGCTCGTTGGATGGTTGTTCTTGCTACTCTTGACCTCAAATATGTACCTCACAGCATAATAAAGGGGAGTATTATTATGGATCAATTAACAGCTGCCTCAATTCAAGATGAAATAGAAGAACCTTAATTTCCATAAGAGACTATATTACAAGAAGAAATTGATACATGGGAAATGTACTTTGATGGTGCCTCTATCAATAAGGGATTCAAAGTTGGAGCAGTGTTGGTTTCTCTTTTCGGGGGAATAATTGGCACTCATTGTCAAATTAACTTTTGAAGTTACCAACAATGAGGCAGAATATAAAGCATGTATCAAATGGCTCAATGGTACTTTGAAACTCGGGATTGCTTACCAGAAAGTGTTGGGGGTTTAGCTCTAATAGTGTCTCAGGCATTGGAAAAGTGGAAAATTAAAGAAGAATGCTTAGTTCCTTACCATAAGCATCTTGATCATCTAGCACAGCAATTTCGAGAGCTCTCCTTCTATTATTTGTCAAGTTCTAGGAACTAGTTTGCAGACACCTTGGCAACATTAACTTTAATGATAGACATGGATAGCAATATAATGGTTAAGCCTAATACAATTGAGGTAGTCGCCTTCTACATAATCATCTAGAAAGAAGAAAATGAAAAGCCATGGCATTGGAACATCCTTAGATTTATCAAGAAGGGAGAATATCTAGAAGGAGCAACAAAGGCTGATGAAAGACCTTGAGGCAATTGGCTACTCATTTCATCTTAAATGGTGATGTGCTATACCGACACACTAGGGACAATATCCATTTGAGATTCCTTACAAAAGAAGAAACAAAATTGGTAATGGAGGAATCTCATAGAGGAGAATCTGAACCGCACATGAGTGGTAAGTACTTGGCCAGAAAGATCTTGAAACTTGGGTATTACTAGTTGACCTTACATAAGGATTGTACCACTTTTGTGAAAGAATGTCATAATTGTAAAGTTTATGCTAAGCGAAAACATCAACCACCTTTACGATTACAACCGATCTTTACACAATGGCCCTTTGCAATATAGGGATTTGATGTAATGGGAAAGATTAGCTTTAAGTCTACTGAGGGGCATGAGTATATCCTTGTTGTAATTGATTATTTTACTAAGTGGATTGAACGACATCTTTTAGAATTTTCAACTCAAAAAGGGTTGCCATTTTATCCAAACTAACATCCTTTGTCAATTTCGAGTTCCTTTTGAATTCGTCATAGATAATGAGTCCCATTTCCAAAAAGAAGTAGTTTTCCACTTGGAAAAACACAAAATATATCATCATCGGTCCTCACCCCATAGGCCTTAAACTAATGAAACTGTGGAGGCTACCAATAAGACTATCAAGAGTATCTTGAAGAAAATTATCACTAACCACAGAAACTAGCACTAACAACTACATTTTGTACTTTGGGGATACTACACTTATGTCTGAACATAGACTAGGGCAACCTCATACTCTTTAGTTTATGGTATGGATGTTGTTCTAGTAATTGAAATTGAAGCTCGATCAGCACGGGTTATGCAAGAATGCCAATTGTCACAAACAAAATGGATAGGAGGGTATCACAAGTAACTATATGCAATTGAAAAGAAAACAATGGATGCCCTATTTAAGATGCAAGGTTATCAGTAGAAACTGGCTAGATATTTCAATAAAAAAAAGTCAAGGAATGAGGTTTACAAGAAGGGACCTTAGTTTCAAAAGAAATTAGGGCTCAAATTCACGATCCTAGAGGGAAGTCCAAAATAAATTAGATTGGTCCCTACCTGCTGAAGAAGATCCTATCGGGCAGAGGTGCTATTTTGGCATATTTAGATGGTATAGAATTTATAATTTCATCCAATCTAGATCAACTCAAGTAGTATAACATATAATTACATTTTATTAGAACTACAAAGACCCGATTCTCTTAAAAGAAAATGCACTATTTTATTTTAGTACTTATGTAAGAGAAATACGTAAGCAGCTTATTCGGGTTCAGTCCAAGTCATTAAAAAAATCTATTTTTTCAAATATTAGTGCCATGGTTTATTCACAAAAAAGGGAGAGAGAGAGAGAGAGACCCGAGAGAGAGACCCGCTAAGTTAAAAAATCGAAAGAGCAGCTTAGGTAAGAATAGGGCAACTCATTGATTCAAAAACTTAAAAGGGCAGCTCGGACAACTTAGAGCTAAAAAAAGCAAATAATAAATAAAGTTTGAGTCAACCAATGTAAATCAATCAATCAATAAATCTCATTTTGTTTCACCTGCCTTATTATAATTAAAAGAAAGAAAAAATAATGATGATAATGGAAGAAATGAAGTGGAATCTTTTGGATTATTAGTGTAGCTTCCTTCCTCTACTTGACTAAATTCTTGATTAGTTGATGAGACAAGCTTTTTTTTCACTTGTTCTGCAAGCTCAGCAACATTAGTAAACATATCAAATCATGGAATCAACTCTTCCATAAACATGATAGGCTTTGGCTTCCCTTATAGTGGTCTCAACTCTGGAACTTTAACAAATACCTTTTCTAGTGGAGGGAATTCCATCTTCTTATTTCCCTTTAGCAAAATGTCTTTATCCATTCTTTTGTAACCTAGTCCTCTTTTAGAGACTTGAGTTTTAAAATCTAGGAGCGAACCAAAATGTCTTTCCCTAAACTAGTTCTCAGTAGATAATTCATCTGCTTCATCATAGTCAAGAACTTAGAACCCCCTATCATATCTTAGAAATAGCAACCACTAAATCCTTTAAGAGGCCTTTATATTATAAGAGCATTAACTACTTCATTATCCTTCGCCTTAATTACTACCATCTTATCCCCCATTTAGAAATTTAATCTTTTGATGGAGCGTTAAAGGAATCCACCAAAAGGGTGAAACCAAGGATGATCTAATAGTAATGCAAAGGTAACTGGTATATCTAAAACTACAAACTCTACCATAGATTCAATAGGACCTAGCTTCACCATGGCTTTCAAAGTTCATATAGCTTGCCCATTGGTATTATCACAAGCTCGGATTATCATCTCAGTTAGACTTACGTCATGTGTAGACATAGCTAGTTTTGGTAGAAATTTGAGTGGGCACATGTTTATAGCAGGCCCATCGTCAACCATGACATAAAGGGTTCTTTTTCCTTTAACCTCCACTTTGATGAAAAGCGAATGGATGTGGTCTCTTCCTTCTTCTAGTAAGTTAGCATCTGACTACTTTAGTTTTCTTATCACCTCTGCCTTCCTTCCCTTCTTCGGCCTTTTTTATTCCGATGAAATTAACAAGTTGATCTAGTGTTGTAAAAGTGAAAATCTACATGCTAGCTATAGCCTTTATTGTAGTCTCTTGATACCTTTTGGATATAGCCAGTAAATCCCAAATGATGATACTGGCTTAAGTCCTTTTTATTTGTTTAAGGACAACACCGTCTTCCTCTTCCTTCCATTTCAGCCTCTCTCCCCTTGTTGGCTTCTATTTCTTTTAGAGAGACCCTACCATAAGGCTTGCCAGAGCGAGTATTCTATACTTCTTCTTCCTTGGGTTCATATCAATCCCATTCCTCTTTCTTAGTCCCTAATTCATCATCATCGTTGTCAGTTGAATCGTAAAATTCATTCATAACACAAAATGGTCAACATTTTCTTACTTGTAGCTGGCTCAAATTTGTTAAATAGAACCTGTTCCTTCTTCGTAGCTTTTCCATTTAAATCTTAAAAAGATGACAAAATAAAATTTTTTCTCAATCCTCCCTCTATCATGAAGGTTGCTGGAGGAGGTAATCTATCAAACTTAGGCAAAAGATTACTCTTTGTGTTAGGTTTATGGGGCTCAAGCAGCTTACCACTATCAATTAAATTCTAGATCTCATATCTTAAATAAACACACATATTTGTTTCATGCCCCCTGTGTTTGATGAAATTGATAAAAGGCCTTGGTATCAAAGTTTGGTAGTAGAGGATTCGGCAAAGGGCGAAGAGCCAATGGTTGCAATAGCCCTTTCTTCTATAGCTTGTTGAAAATTCAGGATAGAGGTCTTCTCATATCTAAAAATTATCTCCTCTTCACTTGGCTGGTAGTTGCATTGACCTCCACTGCTTTTTGTGTACTCTAACTGCCAAATTAATAATTTATCCTTTCATTCCTTCTTCCAAAGAAATGGTCCTTCTCTCATTCCCATTCTTTAATTTGTAAGTCAGCTTGAAGGAGATCTTTAAAATCTCTGATAAGGGTATGAAACAATTATTTATAGAGGTTATGCGGAACACCCTCTTACTATCATTCTAATCTGATCCAACTCATTTGGCCTCTTTTTAAGAAGAGCTACTTTGTCCCTCTATCTTTTCAATTAATCAATAAAATTCTTATTTTGCCTCTGCCTGATAGTTTCTACCTCCATCAGGGTTACTTTCAGCTCAACATTATACCTATACTTCTGGATAAAGGCTTTGTATAGCAAATCCAAATATTTCTGAGTGTTTTCCTCTAAGGTGTTGAACCAGTTTTACACTACTGAATCTAAAAAGAGCATGAAATACCTTAGGGTTTAAGATTTAGTGGTTCTAGTAGACAACATGGCAGTGATATATTATTTGACATATAGGTTTCCTCATCCATCAAACTTAGTAAAATGAGGCATTTTAAACTTGTAGAGGATTCCTTCATCTTCCCCAAATAGCTTATATAACTTTGACACTTCTTTAGTCTTTAGCTTCTTTTTAAACTTCTTTTCTAAGTCAGCAATCAGTTTTTCAACATCAGCAAATTTGGTCTTTTTTGTAACCTTCTTCTCTTCTTTCTATTAGAGGTACCTATCCCATACTTCATCATCAATCACCATCTTTTCTTCATTAAAGGCTACCTCAGCCACTTATCCTTTCCCTTGTCCTTTTGCTTCTTAGAATTGGTAATTGCCTCAATAGTATTATTCTTCAGTAGTGCAGCTAATTGACTCCTCACGGTCTCAGCCAAGGCCCTCTTTAATTCTTCCATCATGGATGTGAGGGCTTCATTGACCAAGCTCAAAACTTGTTCAAAATCCATTGCTTTGACATGAAGTTTATTGATCCTTCATTGAACTCTAAGTCACTGATGTAGATCTGGTTGTCGTATGCTCTTGAATTGCTGTACTTCAGGTCTACAAGTTAAAAAGGATCAATGCAATGCAATATAATGTATATGTATGCATGTGTAGCAAACAAATAAATAGAGTCAAGATGTTCCTTCTAACCTTATTTCTCTCTAGACACGAATGGCGAGTCTCTTTCCTAGGTGTTATGGTCAATAAAGATATCAATTTCAAAATAATCCTTGGACGAAATAACCAATAGTTGTGTTTTTAAATACAGAAGTCAATATGATAATCCCCAATAATTATGCCTTAATCCTTTGGATTCATTTAAAAATTTAGCAACATTTCTGTTATATTTTAGTTTAAAATTAAATTAATAGGCTTATTATAAATAGACTTCTTATTTAGAAAGATAACTAATGATCCATGCCATAAATAAGCCCACAACTAATAAGTCTTAGCATAAATAGGGCCCACAATTGATTTTAGTATTCCATTATTGACCAAACTAATTACAAGCTCATTTCTAAAAATTTGACCCATTGTAGAAATGTTTGATTTGAAAAAATAATTTTAGACTTTGTTCTTATCCTTTAAAAATTTCAGGCTATGAAGTGGTAAGAAGAAAAGCATCTTGGACCCATTATAAAAATATTTCAAAGCCCTTTTTTTAAAAAAAAAAAGTTTGTCTTAAGAAAATAATTTTGGACTTCGTGCTTAAAAAAATTTTTGGGCCACAAAATAATTTTGGGCTTACACTATAATTAAGTCATATTAGGAAAAAACAAACCAAACGGGTCTTAATTTAGGCAAAACATGTTGATCATGGTTAAACAACAAGCATTTAGGATAAACCTAAAGAAAATTACTAGACCAACTATTTGAGATTTAGTTTTTAGGATAAAAGGCTTAGATTCCCACAACAAGTATACACCAAGAGGTATAAGAGTATGAGTGGTTATATAATGCACGATTTCCATACATTGAATTAAAGCATGGTATAACTTACACACACATAACACGCGTTCCACAAGGTATTTTAACTCAAGCACACATAATGTAATTCTAAGTTATATAATGAATAATATTATAATAATAAAAAATAAAATAAAATAATATAAAGACCAACGAAATTAACTTTTTTTTATCTCTAATGGACATGCCACTAAAAATGGAGATTTTTATTCCTACTTTCGGTGGAATGGTTCTTAAGACTTTGACACGGTTAGGCTCTGAACCTTAGAGAATATGAGCCTAAATCCAGAGAATAGAAATCGCCACCCGGACGAGCCGTGAAGCAAATAGAAGGGATGGATGACTCGATTATTAAGGAATCTCCAACTCCTATTAGGTTCGAAAATTTGGATATTCATGGAGAATGTGAGAAATGACCTAGCACCCCATAATGCCTAGTTCATTGGAACCGGCTTTCTTTTCAAGTCTAGATATTATAAAATTTTTAGATTATTATAATATTGCTCATATTACAAGTAATATATTAAAATAAATAGACATTCATTCTCATACATAAAAATAAACAATCTAAGAAACATAGAAATATAAAATAATAAATAGGTACCCATGCAAAATGGAAACATACCCTTACAAAGCCCAAGAACCTTAATTGAAATAAATAGAGTGAAATAATTAAAATAAATTAAATAAGGCACCCACAAGTGAAAATATGTCTTTTACATTAATTCCCCATAAATAAATAAATAAGCATTAAAAATTAAATACCAAATATCCATATCCTAAATCTTAAATAAATACAAGATGACAAAGAAATAATACATAAACACAAAAAATATAAAAAGAGTAAGAAATAGAGCAACGCAAAGTTGAATTATTCTCATTGTTTATTTTTCAAAATGTATTGACAAGTATAATAAAATTCTTTTATTATCTATTAAAGAAATAGTAACTAAACATGGAATTATCAAACACCAATTTTTTCCTTATGTCAAAAATATAAATTAGAATAGTAATTAGGTTATTTTAAGATTATATGTTCATAAAGACATCTACTAAAATCACCCTTTAAAAAAACACTACTTGCAAAATAATATTGATCAAGACTCATGGATTACTATTTCTATAAATAAATTAAGGGTTAATTTAGCCTCAAATAAATTAATTCATGACCACTATGTTGATTATGAAATGTACAACATCTTCACATACAAATCAAATAAAAATTATAAAGTGCGTAATGTTTAGTAGAGGACCTAAGAGAATCTAATGAGTTTAAGAATTCATACTTGCATAGTTAGTTTTACCAAATAATTAATGTTGAACCAAGCCTTATTAATTGAATTGCACAATTTTTCTAGCCTTAAATAGTTCTTATAAGTCTGGATCAACTTCATTTTTAATTAAATGATATTGTTCAAAGTTTACTTTTGTGTTTACTTCCTGCCCTCTTTATTATTTCCTTTTCCTCCCCTCCTTTTACTTCATTTAATCCCCTTTAATATAAGTAGGGTTAGGATTAATTAGGTGGTAGAGACCTGATTTAGATAAGACATCTCTGGAGTTATGGTTAATCAGGTGGCAAAAACCTGATTTAAATAGAAAATCCCCAGGGTTATCTAAAAAAATCCTAAGTTTAATGCATATTAGGAATAATCTGAGACAAATGGGACCCACAACCAATTATTCATAGCTTATGTTAAATTGGCTATAGCATGTGGGAAATTCGCCATAGGCCATAGTGATCAGTTGGCCCAATAATTTTTGGGCTTTTAGGCTTTTTGATTATATCCAGATTTGCTCATGGACTACATTTAGGGATCTATTGTGTTGTCTCTCTTTTTTAGATCGATATATATTGCTGTGATTTTTTTTGGGATTGATATATAATAGTTGGGTGAATTATTGTTAACTGATATATTGATATATTGTTATGGATTGATATATAATAGTTGGATTGATATATTGTTTTAGTTATATATATTGTTGTGAATTGATATAAATTTAAACACTTAGGTGAATTGTTGTGTATGATACTTTTTAAATTTTTTTCATTTGTATAATTTAATATCTAAGTTAATTACTAAGTAGTTATTTAATGTTAGTATCTAAGCTAGTTATTTTTGGTGAAGCTTGTTGTTATCTAGTGTCTACATTTAATTTTTCTTGCTGAGGCTGGTTTGAGTCGGAGTTGGTGTTGCTAAAGTTATATATGAAATTTTGTTTAAGTTTAAGTTAGGGCTAGAGACTTGAGTTTTATAGTTCAGTTTGGTGATTTGAAATTTGTTTAGAGTTTGGTTTAAGTTAGAGTTAGAGTTCTTATTGACTTTTATAATCTTTTAATTGCTTGAATGTTGGTTAGATTTCTATTTCAGGATCATTGAAATTTTGTTGAGGAAATGTAGTTAATGAAATCACCTTTATAATTGAATGTAAGTTTTATTAGTTGAATTATTTTATTTTATAAAGACTACCTTGTTTTAATTATCTTATTTAATTTGAAAAATGTTTTTTTTATAATGGCAGGCCAGAGGAATCATGTTCTTTTTGATGGTTTTTTTTTTACTGCATAATGCACATATAGATTTTTTTATTCTTACTCTTTTCTCTATTTCTCTATTCACTCTGTGTTCTAGATAACTTTATTATTCACATTACATTGAGTTAATTATGTGAGTAAATATGATAATTTTGCCAGAACAATGTAATTTATTTAAGTTGGATATGTTGTTGGAATTGAGCATCTAAATGTATCTATTGTTAGCTACTAAAAATTTGGTGTATTGAGGTTTGGTGTGTTGAATGAAGATTCTAATTTGTGATGGTTCTAAGTTTAGCAGCTAGTCCACTAGACTTGTTTTGGGGTATTGAATTGAGTTTTTGAAATACTTTTTTCTCTCATTGCATGTCTGCTGATTTTGTTATGCTGATCATTAATAATGGACTGGCTTGAATGATTATTATTTTTGCCTATATTTTTTTTTGCTTTCATATATATTAGTACATTGGAAGTCAAATAGTTTTATTGCTTTCTGTTTTGTTTTTGTTAAATCATAAAGCACTAAAACTATTTATTTGATCATTGATGTCAATATTCTATTTTTAGTTACTTCCATGTGAGATTCTAATTTGAAATGCTTAAGTTCAGAAAAGTTATATGGGTACTATGACCTCTCATATAGTAGTCAATCTTCTGCTCATTATTCAACTTGAATGGTTCATTTCTCAGCTATGTTGTCCTAGAGATCATATTTAGGTGATAGGTCTAACTTTTAGATTTATTTTGCAAGTTATAAGTTGTAACATTTGATTTTTTGTAACTTATTCTATAACTAATTATGAAGTCCAAATTGTAAATATCAAGTATGAAGTATGGATTCAAGGGTTGATTGATTTTTGGTTTAAGATAAATTACTTGCAACATATATATTTTACTGAATTACCATATATTTTCACTAAATTATAATTTTTACAATTTTGATTAACTGTTCATTATTCAATAATAATTTTAATTATAATTTTTACTGAATTGCTATATATTTTTTACTTTATTATTTTTAAAATGGCATTTGAAAAATAACTTTGTTAAATTATTAGTCAAGTTAGCGTATTTGGAAAAATATTATTCTCATAGCTGGGTAAAAGCTCTGACAAAAAGGATAAAAATTTATGGTTTATTAACTGAAAAATAAAGCTCGAAATTAAGACCCATTTGATAGACTCAATTTGAGTCCTCCCAATATTAACTGACAAGACCTAAAATGTGTGCGAGTCGATTAAAAATATATATAAATTTATCAATTTTGGATAGCATTTTTTTCACCTCAAATCGAGTTTGATTGGTTTGAGAAATACTCTAAACCTAACAGAACCTGACCCATGTATAACCCTAAGATTTTGTGATGTATAACTTTTTTTTTTGTTATGGCATTCTTTATTATAATATGCACATGTAATCTTTATACCTCTCTTAGAAAGTTTTTGAAAAAATCTATTATGTTCAAGCTCATTCACAGCTCTGGCTTTTTAGGTCTTTTAGACATTTTGACGACATTAAAAGGTTCAATTGGTTCATACTCCTCACAACTCATCATCTTCTTACCATGCATAGGTTCCAAGGTATATTGACATGATGCACTGTAAGAGGACTTTGTGATACCATTTAAAGATTGAGACATGTGGTCAATCTTTGCATGATAAAGAACACATGCATATGGTATTCCAATAAGCTCCCATATGTGTACATGGTACACAACTTCTTAGTTAAGAAAATTGTATGCATATCATCTCCATCCCAATCTCATATCCATTTATCCCATTGAAAAAGACACTATATCCAATAGCCAATGTCTTTATTTTGATAATAAATCTCTAAACAAGCTGGACTCTGTTCAGTTATTAGTTGCTATTCTATTTATTGCCAACAACCTCATGTCATCTAACATAGACACAATTGGCTTATGTCTTGCATCTCCTATTATGGCTTTAAATGTTTCATCTATATTATTGTCCATAATATCCAACTACACATACTAATAAAATATTCTTTCACCAAGTGGATGGGCAATATTTCAAAAGGTCCTCTGCATCCTTCTTATTGATCTCACCCGAACTCTTTAGATTTTCCTTAAATGGTTCTTCATATTTGCTTTAAGCACGTACCTAGAACTTATTTGTGAGCTCATCATCTGACCATTTCTTAGAACAATTTGCATGATTGTGTCAAGCACAAAATCTATGCTTGGCTTTAGGCATCAAATATATGATAGCTTGCAACAGTCCTTGTTAAAGCACATACAAATTCATAAAATGATGTAGTCTAAAGTAAATAAATATCAAATCCAAAGTTCTCACCTTTTGCATGTTTGAAATTAATATAATATTCTCTTCATTTGCTATGTGAAGTTCTTTCACCAACCATTGAAGAAACCATTTTTAATTGACTTTGTTTTCTTTTTATATCATAGTCCATTCAATACGATATATTTGGTCCTCTGCATCCTTCCCTATAACCACTAAAATTTGTCCCTTAACAATTTCCTTAAGAAAGTAACCACCTAAACCAATAATTGGTCTACATCTAGGTTTCTAAACCTTGCTTCAAAGCATAAAAACACATAAACAACCTTCTGAATTTATTTTCCCATCCTTTAATGCCTCCTTACATAGATAAATTTTAAACTTGCTACTAGGGTTGGTTCTCTTTATAGCTATAGTATTGGTTCTCTTTATAACTATAGTATAGGTTTACAAGTATCCAAATTATATTGCGTATGAATCTTTAAGCTCAGTCAATATTATTTTCCTTTCTTACATATTGATAAACTTACCTTTCAACCTCATGTGTTATGTAGCATATTTTTGTGAATCCTTGATCTTTATTTGAGGATTTTTGTATAACTTCTCTTTGAATTGAGTGGCCAAAAAACAAGCAGTAGTTCTAAAGTTGTCAAATATCTTGTACCAATTATGCTTAAGTTATAGTATTTTAACATATAATCTCCCATTTTCCTCATCTTTTGACACAATCAATAAGAATGGACAATCCTTCTTTTTACACTTATTTATAATTCTTATTAGGTTTCAACCTTAAATTATGACCTTTAGTCACATTGTACTTAGCAATAGTCTCTCTAACTTCATTGGCAGTTCTAACGGTCATGCCAAGAATAAAATATATAGATTATCATCATCCATATCATATCCAACCCTCTTTTTGCATTGCTTGATGGTGTCAGCATCATCATTTATCGCATATTCATCTTTTGTATCTCACTTTTCTTCTTCCTCTTCATCATCCTCATCATCTTCCTCCACCTCTTCTTCATCTCCTTCCACCTCTTCTTCTTCATCAGTACCATCATTATCCATATAATCTTCATTCTCATCCTTTATAGTTATATTTTCTCAAAAAGAAATATTAGCATCACCTAAATCTACCACATTATGACCACTTAAATCTACAACATTGTTACCATCTAAACATGCCATATTATCATAACCCTACAATATTCTCATCACCTCTAGGATGAACATTGTCATCGTATTCAACATTCTCATTCACCACATTGTCATTTTTCCTATCTTCTTCATCTCCTGGTTAAACAAAGTTACATTATGTAGGAATGTAATTAGTTTTAATCCCACATTGTATCAAAAGGATGTCAATGATATACTCGAAGGCATCAATTACATGGTGTGTATATGTATGAATTTCATGCACTCCCCTTTTAGTAATGTAACTTATCATCTGTCAAATTCCATGCATCATCATTTTCTACTAAGAAAAACTCATCAAGAAGAGCTTTTCCATGTTAAAAAACATTCACTTACCCACATTAGCAAACCCTAAATCATTCTTAAACTTATCCCTAATGTTTAGGTAAAAAAAGGAAATCCATGTCAAAAACCTTCACAGTCTTAATTTGCCCATCAATATGTGCTATATGAGGAGCCTATTACCATCAACCTATCATAATAGAATACCAAATATACTGTCTCCATTCTATAATAAAATCTTTTGCTTTTTAGTAACATAAGTGTAAAAAATCTTTTCAACACTAAATAGAAAAATAGTTGCATTTGAATCGCTATTATCGTCAATGGCAACAAGAGCATTTCCTTCTCCATACATGACATTTAAAACAAAATAAATCAAATAATTAAGAAACAAAAAGATATACCAATGATGATGAAGACAACAGAAGGACAATAATTAGTTGGCGATTACAAAGGAGGACTACAATTGGAATGCAATTTGAGAATTAGGTAGCAAAGAGAAAGAAAATAAGTTTTAGAGGTCCAAAATGTTCTTATGTTCAAACACTTAAAGAAAAAATGGGGAATTTGCTTCCCACATAGATTTCCATTAATATGATTCATTGGGTCTCCCTAAATTGCAATTATTCTAGTCCATTGAGTTTTGCAAAGCCATGTTAACTATTGTCATTTGAGTTTCACATATCCATCAAATTTAGGTAATTTGGTATGATTTTGGCAAAAAAAAAAATAATATTTAAAAAAAAGTTCACTGCTGACTTCATGTTAAAGTTCAAGATCCAAACATGAATTTTTGGTGCTAATAAAAAATAAAAATACTGAAAGTTTATATTATAAAAATTTGAGGGCTTGTTTGCAAATTATCCAAACAAAAGCCCTCCCGCTCATTTACCTTTCCTTTGCTAATAAAAATAAAGGAAGAAAAAGCGCAACAAAAAAACCCCCCAATTAGCCACTTCTCATATTCACTGAAAAATCAAAGTTCTGAACTCCAAAACCCTTTTCTTCTCTCTCTATAACTTCCCACCAAATCTTCTTTCACAAGAAGAAGATGAGAGAAGAGCAAATAGAGAAGCTTCGCGGAGTGGTGCGTGACTGCGTCAGCAAGCACTTGTACTCATCGGCGATTTTCTTCTCCGACAAAGTGGCTGCTTTCACTAACGATCCCGCCGACATTTACATGCAAACTCAAGCACTATTTCTTGGCGGTCATTGTCGCTGCGCTTTTCACCTCCTCAACGCCTCTAAGATCGTCCTCCGTGACCTCCGTTTCCGCTACCTCGCCGCCAAATGCCTTGTAATCTCCCTCGCTGATTACTCTATTTAGGTTTATTAACTCTCAAGTACTGAGAAAGTTTTTCATTATCGCCTTTAATTGTTTATTTAATTGGGTTTTTAGGATCTGCTTGATTTGCTTATTTGATGAATAGCTGCTTTGTTTCTACATCTTTTTTAGCTGATGTGATTTTTTCTGAGATATTTTTGTTTGAAATTATTATCAGGAGGAATTGAAGGAGTGGGATCAATGTCTGCTAATGCTTGGTGATGCTAAGGTTGATGAACATGGGAATGTGCATGATACTAAAGATTGCAATGTCATGTACTTAGATAAAGATGGGGAAGATCGTGAGATCAATGTGAGCGTTCATCTTTCTATTTTTATTCGGTTGTTAGATATGAAATCAAACACTATAAAGTATATGATTGGAAGTGTTAGGATGAGCTTGGGCCTATCATTTACAGGGTGTTCATAATTCAGGAAAAGCCAGAGTTTTAGCTAATACCACAGCCCTTGAACTGAATTATTATTGTTATTACTACTATTGTCATTGTTAGTCATGAGGAGTGTATGTACAATTAGTCTTTAGAATGTATGTACATTTAGTCTTTAGAAAAGCAAGAACCCAGCTGGCAGGTACAATCACAAAAAAGTTGGAATGGATTAATTACAAGAGTTATACATCCAAACAATTTTGAAATCAGGGGCCAGCGATGACCATGCATGAGGAAGAGATGATGCATCTTGTCTTACAGCTGGATAACATACAACTAAGCAGGTGGTTGAGACCTCCTGTCAATCCCTTGAGGTGCAATGTCAATTCAGCTACTTCTTGATCTTAGTATGTTGCTATGCCCTGATTTATGTAGAATCCTATGCCCGTCAAATGTTTATCTGTTCTCCTATGCTCTGTTGTTCTGATTTTGCACTAAATTTGCAATAAGGTATTTTGAGCCAGAAGATATTTATTGATTTAATATTTAATTATCCTCAATGATTTGTTGAATTAGTCATATATGGCTCTGCAGTTCCTAATAGATTGCTTTAAACGCTTTATGGAATGTGCCTACGTTATGAGTTTGGAGCATGGTCAAATATTCATAAAATTGCAGACTTCTTATGTTTTCTTTTTCCCTTCACCTGTGGTTACGATTAAATTTGTTTTAGTTATCGTAGACCAATTTATTCTCTTTATTGCTTGTTGCGCCTTGGAGTTTTAAAGATTACTTTCATCATTTCGTCGTTGAAGTTTGGTGTGCATGTGAGATGCATCGCTTGAGTCAAGGATGTACTTGTTGCTACAAATTTTTGTTAAATGTTTTATTCTACTTCTGACAGATATCTTCTGCAATATGCTTTTTGAGGGGTAAGGCTTATGAAACTCTGGAAAATCGAGCCCAAGCTCAACAGTGGTTGGTTTTCTTAACCATATTATTTGTAAACGAGTTTTTTTTTTCTTTTCCTTCGTCATTGTTCCTTTTACACAATCATGGGGTTATTGATTCTCATATAAAAAAGAGAAAATATTATTCCGTTAAACGTGTCACCACTTTTAAGATATAAATTCTGTTCCACTTGTAAAATATTTAAAATGATAAACAGAAGAATGGTAAACTTCTGCAGCTTGATGTTCATGCATGTTGAATTCAATTTATGATGCTGAAAATTAACATGGACAATTTTTTAAAATTCTTTTTACAAGAGGGGGATTTGATTTAATTTGAACAGAACTGTTTACTGTAACGTGGCAATGCCAAAAAGTGGCCTCCAAATTTAAATTATTCCAACCCCAAAACTGTGGCCACTGATACACAAATTAAAATCCTTATTTCCACTGATATTTTTCGGACTCTTATTCATCAATTAGCTATCGAGATAAGTTTGAAAAATCTCAGATTGTTCAATTCCAAAGATTTCCTTTCAATGCCAAAAAAAAAAAAATCCCGATAGGCTGTTTTTCTTGGGTTCCCGCCAACAATTATTGAAAATTAATGCACACAGTGCCTATTCAATTGATATGTCATAATCGTTGACTTCATTGGTTTCCATTTTTTGGACTTTTTACAAACTCATTTGAATGGCGGGGAACTTACAAGAAAACCAGTTAGGCACATGCTTAGTTGTCATATCAATGTGGAACTTTTATCTAAAAGATACAAATTTCACAACGGCAGTCCCATGGCATTTTTTCCCCTGCCCTCTGCCCTCCTAATATTATATGAACCCAAATTTTGATGAGCATAGCGTACTTCTTTGTTCTGTCCCCCTTGAATCTTGTTCTTTTCTTTTTACATTTAATAAATCTTTGATCAATTCTCTTAAGTTTGTCCTCAAAAAATGAAAACACTTTATGCATTGGTTGGAGAGCTTATATGAACTTCTCTGTTGTGTTGATTTAAGGTATAAAGCTGCTATCAAAGCTGATCCTTTATGTTACGAGGTATGCCGGTCATTTATCATAGTTCTCTGTTTGGAGGATTTTAACTTGCACAACAGAGTCCTTTTGCCTCATAGCATTTGCGATTGCAGAGTTTATGGGCTTTATCTTTCATTGCGAACTTCTGAATATCCATAAGGGCTCAATAAAGATTACATCTATCCAAGATTCTAAATCTTTTTTCCCTTTGTTTTTGAGTGAAAGCGTGACTGATTCTCATATTTTCATTGCTTATCAGGCTTTGGAACGTCTTATTGAAAATCACATGCTTACATGTGAAGAAGGTAGAAGATCTCCAATTACAGTTTATTGTCTAATTTATTTAGTTCAATTGTTGTTATTTTTGAAGAACTTCAAGTTCTAGGATGGTATTTTTCATGAACCAAATGCATACATTTGAATTTCAGTTTCTCAATAGCTGCACTATTTGGTTCAGATAATTTGCTGCTCTAATGTAAGTTTTTCTTGAAATTAATTGTAGAAACAAGTCTACTTTCATCATTGCAATTTGGTCCAGAAGATGGGTGGCTCTCTTCATTCTACTCATGCTTGATGAAAAAGGTTTATACATGATAGTTAAATTTATTTATAAATCAAAATGTTAAAGTAGCTAGTGAAGTTGTTGGATGTACATATTTTCAGGATATCTAATTTTTCAGGTAATTCTTTGTGTTTGTACATGCTAACCTTTAACTCTGCCTATTGGCATGGTGGCTATCTAGTATGACAAAGGAAATGTTATAGAAGCGAAATTCAGAGAGCTTGAAAAAGAAAGCTGTAATGGTAATCCTTCCAGCCAGTCTTTCATGCATGCGCTCAAGAATGATAGTGATCTGCTAGCCTGCAAAGCTGAATACTATCATCAATGTGGTGAATATCACGAATGTTTTGAACTAACTTCTGTGTAAGTTTGGTTGGTTTTTAGCGGAAGACATCTAATACTTGTGACATTTTATGCCTCATCTGATATAAATTTTATGCTTTGTTTTAAAAGATTACTTGAGAAGGATCCTTTCCATTTGAAATGTACGTTAGTGCATTTAGCTGCTGCTGTGGAGCTTGGAAATTCAAATGAGCTATATCTTATGGCATGTAATTTGGTGAAGGATTATCCCCAGAAGTGAGTTTTTTTTTTTATAACTTGCCTTCATATTTTTTTTTCAAGTTTTATATTTTCATTTGTATGTCCTAAGCTGATGGATTTCACCAGGAATCAGTATTGTGTTTACTTTTTTTGCACTACTGATATAGTTAGTGAACCAGTCTGAATTATGAATTATTTAAGTACCATCAAATGTCAAACATGAAAAAACAGCAGGCTACTGATTTTAATGAATAGAGGCTATCAATCAGAAATTATGCACACAAAAAATAAAAAGAACTAAGGCAAAAGAGAAAAAAAAGATGGAAGTAAAAAAAACTGGTTTGCCTGGAAAACTTATAGGTCATTGCACCCTTAAAAGACAAGACAACTAAAAATCCATAATCAAAGTCTAATGCACATTCCAATAAAACAATAATAATGTATAAGTGATGAACAGTGGTAAAAGAAAAGAGATCATGTTTCTTTAGCTGCTATGGTTTCCTGTCTGAAGATGGTGCTTGAATGATATACTATAGATGCTTGTTTGAATTTAGAATTTTGTTTCTGAAATCAGAGAAAGAGAGAGAGAGGGAGAGGGAGAGAAAGAGAGAGGTTGTGTTTCTCTGGATCTTGTTATGTCATTCCTGCTTGAATATAGTTCTTTCAATTTGCCTAATTTTTAGGATAGTCATTTGATCTTTGTATTGAAGAACTCTGTAGAGAATGAAGTCAATTACTTATTTGGATTTTCCTTCTTTCAGGGCTCTTTCATGGTTTGCTGTTGGTTGCTACTACTATTGTATCAAGAAGTATGACCAATCACGGCGCTATTTCAGGTAAACACTATACAACAATAGATAAGCTTGACCCAGCCCTTTGTTTTCACTTTCTTAACAACCAAGTGTGGTGATTGGGGCTTCTTGGAAAGTTGAACTTAGCTACTTCCTGAGAAACAAACAAGAGGCAAAGATTTATGTAATGTTTGTTAGACTGTAATTTGCTGCCTGGACAAAGTCTTGATTGAGCGTTACCAAAATTTTTTTTCAGCTTTTCAAGCTGGATCAAACTTATAAAATGTTGCCTGCAGTATATTGCTGAATCATATATGTCACGTGTTTTTTAATGTGATTTTTCAATTTATAGTTACTATTTATAAGTTATTTATGAATTTTTTTTTCTGTTCCATGCTATAGCAAGGCTACAACCCTAGATGGAACCTTTTCTCCTGCTTGGATAGGATATGGGAATGCTTATGCTGCTCAAGAAGAGGGTGATCAAGCAATGTCAGCATATCGTACTGCTGCTCGTTTATTCCCAGGGTATTTCATGCTATCACTCTATATATAATGTTTCTGGGTCCAAAATTAATTGAATAAATTGCTTGACAAATTAGTGATTCAATAAAAGCAGCATATAACCCTTTTGGACTTCAAATTTTCAAATTATACCTTTTTACTTCATTTTGTTATTGTTTTATGAGGCTGAGTCTTGAGTCAACAATAAGGTTTCTCCGTAAGGACTTGGAGGCAATGGATTCAAAAGGACTACCATTGCTGGGAGGCTGTGTGCATTTGACCTTCTCTATAATCCAATATAGGAAGGTTGTGCATTGTGAAATTCCTTCCATTAACTATCTCCTTTTTGCAAGGTTTTTGGCTAACCATGCTTTTTCTCTTGGGTTGTTTTTTTTTGGGGGTTTTATCAGTTGTAGCAGTCTTAGCACAAGGAAAAACATTTGCTTTAAAATTCAGAAAGTACAATTAAATTTCAATTTTCAGTTAAGAATGCTTTGCTTTTATTATTTGTTTATCATGACATAGTAGTCAGTGCTGCTTCTGTGAGAAGAAGCGGTGATGAAAAATCTCATTTGTTACAAAATTAATAAGTAGCTTTGGTTTTAAAGGTGTTGTTGCTTGGGAGCAAAGGAATTTTAAGGTCGTGAATTTTTAGAGAAACAGAAAACATACACTCTAATAAAAGAAAGAAAAAGGAAAAACCACCTGAAGATTGTAGTTTAAACTTTTAATGACAGTAGTTTAGTGCTAGTTATCAATATTATGCTTGCTAATCATGATGGCACTACATTGTTTATTTGATTCTAAGGTTGCAAATTGTCAAAGTCCTCTCATTATTTATAAATTCTCTTTTTACAGGTTGAATCTTGATATTCTGTTATTCCAGGTGCCATTTACCAACTTTGTACATTGGGATGGAGTACATGCGAACCCACAGTTATAAGCTTGCTGAGCAGGTGACTTTTTATCTTCTTAATGTAGTTGGATTGCTGATTTTGGTTTTGCTTTTGAAAATTGTGAATTCATCAGCATTTTCAGTTGATATGGTAATTTTGTTACGAAGTCTGTAGACCCTTTGTCAAGTTCTTTATTTAGTTATTGAAGGCAAATAACATTTATATGCCACTTCCAATTAGGAAGTATTCTCCTTTTGTTGTTAAACTTTGAAAATAAGAATTGCCTTTTTTTGGTGTTCAATTTGGGTAATGTCCTGTTATTTAATAAAGCCAAATGGCAATAGTTAAAGGTGAAAATCCGGGCAGATTTGTGAGGATTGGATTTATCAGGTTTTGTGTAGAAGAACATTGATGCTTGTTTCACTGTATTCCTGTTGAGATTAGTCCCTTCGGTGGGGACTAAGAATCAATCTCTACGGTATTGATTACTGCAGGGATCTTATTGTCCACTTTTGCCTTACTGAATGATGCCCCGAATGGTGAGAAAAGTTTTGATTGCATGCAGAGCAATATTACTGGGATTTGGAGAGAATGGAGTGCTACTGCATATAAAATTGGGATATTGAGAAGGCTCTTTCCTTGTGAAATTTATTAGAGTCCCATTCTCACATGAGCCTGTGGGATGGACATGTCTGTGATAAGGTTCTTTTCTTTGACAGGAGTGAGGAGTTTATTTGGGTTCTATTGTTATTTTCTTTATTTAAACAGATTCAAATGGAATTTTCATGTAGAAACTATTTCTCATTTTTTAGCAATTTTAAAATATAAAATAATTTTCTGAATAATCATGATAACTAATATATGAAATAGACAGACTTTGCCTTCAATAAAATGATTCTGGATTCATCCATGCTTATTTTTCTTGTCTTTGTCTAGGATAAGAACAGTTGTGGTTATGTGTCGTATTCTTCACGATGGTTAGTTTTTATGGTTTTCCAGGATTCTTAACTTTTTTTTTGTTTTCTTTGGGTCCTCTAGTTTTTTATGCAGGCAAAGACATTATGCCCTTCAGATCCACTTGTATATAATGAGTTGGGAGTTGTTGCTTATAACATGAAAGAGTAAGGATGGTTTATTGCATATAGGATTATTGTATGATTGCTATCACCTCCACCACTGTAAATTATACATCTTGTTAAACTGACTTTAAGTTGGAACTTTAATTGCAAGGCCCTTTTTACAATGTTGATATTTTAGCATTTTTTTTTCTCTTGAGATGGTATACATATTTTGGAAACTTCCACTGTTGAATGTTTCATAACATAGATTGAGTAACACATGCTTACATCCATTGTTCTTTTGAGTTCATTCTTGTTAAGTAAATTGCATAATTTGATTTCTGGAACAATTTCAGGTATAATAAGGCTGTATTGTGGTTCGAGAAGACTTTGGCACACATATCTTCTCTAAGTCAACTGTGGGAGCTAACTGTAGTTAATCTTGCCCATGCATACAGAAAATTAAAGTATGTTATATAATATGATGGAAATTGCCTCTTTTACTTTAGCTTTTTTTTGTTGCTTCTTCCTTTTTGTGTACTTCAGGGTATATGATGTTGATTTGATCTTTATTTTCTACCTGCTATAAAGCCAAATACTTCTGAATCTCAAGTGGAAATATATATATATATTTAAACATCTTCACATAATCTTGTTATTATGGAGGGTTGGTGATACGTCTATGCTGGGTGGGGCTCTGGCAGCCTGATGATGATATAAAATGAGCTTACTATGATCTGTAGTTGGAAATTGTTGATGAATAAAATTTCTGTAGGTCTGGCATAACCATGAAGAGGAATTGTAAGTTTTAACATGTAGCATTTATAATCCCATAAAAGGACACAGTGACATTTGAACATTATGCAGCAACCTGATTTGTATTAGACATTCTAGATGTATCTCATATTGGTTTTATTTTTTCAATTAAACCTGGGTGGCATAAGCTAGTCATCTTAGTCAAAGAATAAATTTCAATTATTATTGTTAATGTTAGATAAGAATTTTACACCGCAAATTTTGGTGATTGTCTTACCATTAAGGTTATGGGTCCAGTGTTTCCTCTTCTTCAATTCTTCTATAGTTAGTGCAAAATCTTGATGGAACTTGAAAGGAGGGGAATCCACCATTAAATTGCAGTTCATTTCTCATACCATTGGTGTCTAGCAGATATTCTTGAATAGGAAAAAGCAGACGAAATTGAGAAAACAGAAAAGAAAAGAAAAGAAAGTTCCTAGGTTTTATGCATATTCACTTTTATCTTTAATGCCTAGCACTTTTGCTTTGTCCTAGATCATTTTCAGAGAGGTTAAGACTTAAATAGAACAGTTCTGGACTGTTTTTGAGCTAGAATGTAAGCTGTGACACATCAAGGATTGAAGAATTTAGTTTGACACCAGTGCGAAGTTTCCATTAACCAAGTTCAGATGTGCTGATTTTTGCCTGTTAAACTAGGATAGTTTTCTCATTTGTGGGAGATTCCTGTTTCTTTAGGTAGTGGAGCTGATATACAAGATTTATGGTTTCTTGTTTATATTTACTAATTTTGAGGATTCACATTCTCATTATTTTCGGATTCATGTTCTTGTTTTTTTTTTTCTTCTTTTTTAGTTGAATGAAGATGCCATCCTTTTTTTTGGTGCCCATTAGTTATTTTGGAAATTGATTTATCATTTTCTAATAAATATTTGATAGTACTAATTGTAGTTGTTACAGAGGTGCGCCTCAGGCATGAAGCACTCTGGAAAATGGCTCTAGTGCCTCAAACATTTCAAGGCAGGCTGGCACAGGGGAATGCTTTTTGCTTAGTTGTGCACCTTTTTCCAGGTGCAATGTTACAAGTCTTAGATTGGGATCTAGCCTGTCAAAGAAGTAGGCACCAACCATTTTTTAGTCAAAAATGGAGGTGCCTAATTGTCAAAAATGGAGGTGCCTAATTTAAGACATTGTCAAAAGTGGAGGTGCCTAATTTGGGGAATTGTCAAAGTAAAAAATGGAGGTGCCTAATTTAGGTAATTGTCAAAATGGAGGTGCCTAATTTATTGACTAATTTCACCAACCCATGTTTTTGAAGTCTATATAAACCCATCTCCCTCATTTGGAGAATACACCTTAAAATTGAAGAAGTAAAGAGAAGAGAGTGTCTTTGAGAGAATTTTGTGAGGAAAAATTCTTGTTCATAATTGAGCAAGGGTTGTGAGTGTTTGTAAACACATTGTATTTTTCTCCTTAATATAAGTCTGCAGCAGCTCCGGAGACGTAGGCATAATTGGCCGAACTCCGTTATCAAATTCTGTGTTAATATTCCGCATTTATTTTCGCTCTCCTACTAATCTGGTTTAAGGGAATAGAGTGGTAATCACCTCAATTTCCCAACAACTGGTATCAGAGCTTTGGGTGATAAATTCTGTCAATTTTTTGCAAGATTACTATTCACGTGAATAGTGAATTTCGTGAATAGTGAAATTCTGTCGGCAGTTCTGATTTGTCGACAAAGGTGTCCTAGTACACAGTGGTTTGCAGAAACAGTCAGAAAACGATCCAAAGGAGTCCAGATTCGAGTGGGAGCGATGGCTGCAGATGAAGGAAAAGTGAGAATTGAAAAGTTCGACGGTGTGAACTTTGGCTTCTGGAAGATGCAGATTGAAGATTATCTGTACCAGAAAAAGTTATATCAACCTCTCTCAGGAATAAAGCCAGAAGGCATGAAAGATGAAGAATGGAATCTTCTCGACAGACAAGCCCTTGGAGTTATTCGATTGACATTATCACGAAATGTTGCTTTCAACATCGCCAAAGAAAAGACCACAGCAGGTCTAATGGCGGCTCTCTCCAACATGTATGAAAAGCCATCAGCTTCAAACAAAGTTCATTTGATGAAGCGGTTATTCAATTTGCAAATGGCAGAAGGGGCATCAGTGGCCCAACATCTGAATGAATTCAACACAATCACAACCCAGTTGAGTTCAGTAGAAATTGAATTTGATGCTGAAATTCGGGCTTTAATTCTCTTATCATCTCTACCGGATAGTTGGAATGCTACCGTTACAGCGGTCAGCAGCTCATCGGGAAAAACCAAATTAAAATTCGATGATGTTCGGCATCTGGTGTTGAGTGAAGAAATTCGACGAAGAGAATTGGGTGAAGCATCTACCTCTTCAGCTTTACACAGAATCTAGAGGGAGAACTTTAGAAAAAAGTTCAAATCGTGGCAGATCAAAATCTAGAAGAGACAAATCTAGATCGGGGAAGAAAGATTTCAAGTGTTATAACTGCGGCAAGAAGGGTCATTTTAAGAAAGATTGTCGAGCACCAAAGAAAGATAGCGGTGCACAGGGATCTGCAAATGTGACCGAGGAAGCAGGTGATGCCATGATTCTAAGTGTCAACAGTCCAATTGAATCATGGATTTTAGATTCTGGGGCATCTTTTCACGCCACTCCATGCCAAGAAATCATGGACAACTATGTCAGTGGTGATTTCGGGAAGGTTCATCTAGCTGATGATGAAACCTTAAAGATCGTAGGAAAAGGGGATGTCCGATTAAAGTTGTCAAATGGGAATACCTGGAAGCTGCAAGGAGTAAGACATATTCCTGGTCTTAAAAGGAATTTGCTCTCTGTAGGACAACTTGATGAAGATGGTTATGGTACAACCTTCAAAAGCGGTGAATGGAAGATTATCAAAGGAGCACTCGTCATTGCTCGTGGTAAGAAAACTGGCACTCTCTATGTAACCTCAAACTTAGAGAATGTTATTTCAGTAGCAAATGCAGATGAAAAATCAAACCTATGGCACCAAAGGCTTGGCCATATGAGCGAGAAAGGGATGAAGACGCTTTTGTCAAAAGGAAAGTTGCCGGAACTGAAAAGTATAAATTTCGGCCTATGTGAAGATTGTATCTTTGGAAAACAAAAGAAGGTCAGTTTTTCAAAGATTGGCAAGACACCCAAGGCAGAAAAATTAGAGTTGGTCCATACCGATGTATGGGGACCGTCTCCAATTCCATCTCTTGCAGGCTCATTGTATTACGTCACATTCATTGACGATTCAACAAGAAAGGTATGGGTGTATTTTCTGAAGAAGAAATCAGAAGTCTTTGATACATTCAGAAAATGGAAGGCCATGGTAGAAAATGAAACTGGTTTGAAAGTCAAACGATTGAGGTCTGACAATGGAGGAGAGTACAGAGATAGAAGATTCAGAGAATTTTGCGCAAACAGTGGAATCAAGATGGAGAAAACAATTCCCATGACACCGCAACAGAATGGCGTAGCTGAGCGTATGAACAGAACTCTGAATGAACGTGCCAGAAGCATGAGGATACATGCTGACTTGCCCAAGAATTTATGGGCTGAAGCTGTCAACACCGCTGCCTACCTAATCAACCGTGGGCCTTCAGTACCTCTGGATGGTGGAATACCAGAGGAAGCATGGAGCAAAAAAGAGGTAAACCTTTCACACTTAAGAGTGTTTGGTTGTATCTCTTACATACATATAGATTCTGCTGGAAGAAGTAAATTGGATGCCAAGTCAAACAAATGTGTCTTTGTTGGATATGGTGGTGATGAGTTCGGTTACCGATTTTGGGATTATGAAAATCACAAGATCATTAGAAGCCGGGATGTCATATTCAATGAGAATGTGATGTACAAAGATAGATTAAATGCAGAATCAAATAGCTCCAAGATAGATGTTGAAAATAAGGAATTTGCTGAGTTCGAGGATATTTCTGGAAATGATGTTCAGAATAGTCCTGAAGTAGAGGAGCCAAGCACGCCGGAATTGAGGCGCTCCTCCAGAATTACAAGACCAATCCAACGTTACTCGCCTTCTTTGCATTACTTGTTGCTGACAGACAATGGTGAACCAGAGTGCTACGATGAAGCAATACAAGTGGAGGATTCAATCAAGTGGGAGTCTGCCATGAAAGATGAGATGGACTCACTCATGTCAAATCATACATGGGAATTAGCTGAACTACCACAAGGCAAGAAAGCACTCCACAACAAGTGGATTTATAGGATCAAAGAAGAGAATGATGGAAGTAAACGCTACAAAGCAAGATTGGTTGTAAAAGGTTTTCAACAAAAGGAAGGTATTGACTATACTGAAATTTTCTCTCCAGTCGTGAAGCTTACGACAATCAGACTGGTATTGAAAATTGTAGCCACAGAAAATTTACATCTTGAACAATTAGATGTAAAGACAGCATTCCTTCATGGAGATTTGGAGGAAGAGATCTATATGAAGCAACCAGAAGGCTTCATTAAGGCAGACAAGAAAAATCTAGTGTGCAGGTTGAAGAAGAGTTTGTATGGTCTGAAACAAGCTCCTAGACAGTGGTACAGAAAGTTTGATAGTTTTATGGGTAGCAGCGGTTTCACAAGATGCCAAGCAGATCATTGTTGCTACATCAAGAAGTTTGACAATAGCTTTATTATTTTATTGTTATACGTCGATGATATGCTCGTTGCAGGTTCAGACATGCAAGAGATTAAAAATTTAAAGCAAGAATTGTCAAAACAGTTTGCAATGAAAGATCTGGGCGCCGCAAAGCAGATTCTTGGAATGAGGATCAAGAGAGACATGAAGTCGGGGACTTTGATGTTATCACAGGCTGAGTACATAACCAAAGTACTAGCCAGATTCAACATGCAAGATGCTAAATCAGTGAGCACACCTTTAGGTGTTCATTTCAGACTCTCCAAAGAATAGTCACCGAAGACGGAGGAGGAACGTACACACATGGCAAAGGTGCCATATGCCTCAGCAATTGGGAGTTTGATGTATGCCATGGTTTGTACCAGACCAGATATTGCTCAAGCAGTGGGAGCTGTTAGCAGGTACATGAATAATCCAGGCAAGGCACACTGGGAAGCAGTCAAATGGATTCTCAGATATCTTCGAGGTACCACAGATAAGGCGCTTTGTTTTAAAAGTGGAGATACGACACTAGCAGGTTATGTGGATGCTGACTTAGCTGGAAATATTGACGTTAGAAAGAGCACTACAGGGTATGTCTTTACTCTAGGAGGTACCGCAGTGAGCTGGGTCTCTCAATTACAGAAGATAGTTGCTCTCTCCACAACTGAAGCAGAATATGTCGCTGTCACGGAAGCCAGCAAAGAAATGGTTTGGCTCCAAGGTTTCTTGGAGGAGTTGGGCAAGACGCAAGAAAATAATGTCTTGTATTGTGACAGTCAAAGTGCCATACATCTAGCGAAGAATCCGTCTTTTCATGCCAGAACAAAGCACATACAGTTGCGGTATCACTTTATCAGGTCACTTCTGGAAGATGGGATTTTGAAACTTGAGAAGATTAGTGGAACTCAAAATCCGGCAGACATGTTGACGAAGACGGTGACTATTGATAAACTGAAGCTGTGCTCAGCTTCAATTGGCCTACACTAGTATCAAGGTCGTAGAAGAGTTGTTGCATTGATCAAGATGTGAAGACAGATTGAAATCGGTCTTCAAGTGGGAGATTGTCAAAGAAGTAGGCACCAACCATTTTTTAGTCAAAAATGGAGGTGCCTAATTGTCAAAAATGGAGGTGCCTAATTTAAGACATTGTCAAAAGTGGAGGTGCCTAATTTGGGGAATTGTCAAAGTAAAAAATGGAGGTGCCTAATTTAGGTAATTGTCAAAATGGAGGTGCCTAATTTATTGACTAATTTCACCAACCCATGTTTTTGAAGCCTATATAAACCCATCTCCCTCATTTGGAGAATACACCTTAAAATTGAAGAAGTAAAGAGAAGAGAGTGTCTTTGAGAGAATTTTGTGAGGAAAAATTCTTGTTCATAATTGAGTAAGGGTTGTGAGTGTTTGTAAACACATTGTATTTTTCTCCTTAATATAAGTCTGCAGCAGCTCCGGAGACGTAGGCATAATTGGCCGAACTCCGTTATCAAATTCTGTGTTAATATTCCGCATTTATTTTCGCTCTCCTACTAATCTGGTTTAAGGGAATAGAGTGGTAATCACCTCAATTTCCCAACATAGCCATAGGGCGATTTGGCTTAGGTTTTCTGTGAGAACCTATGGTGAGAGGATTGGGAAAAAGTGGAGCTCAAGAGAAGGAGAGAGGAAAGAGAGAGAGTTGTCTATCTCAAGTTGAATAATTTTTTTTTTTTTTAAAAGTTCGGCCCTTGGAAATACGTTTTTGAGGATCGAACCCCTGCCCTCCCGTAGGAGTAACAACAGGTGGCCCGCTGGGATAACCCTAGCGGGTTCAAGTTGAATAATTTTCTGCTTCCTTTTTTCATTATGTTTTGCTCTTCAAATAACATATTCTAATAGGTAGTACACAATAATAAGTATTCTAATCCCTTTATTATTGGCCTTAATTAAAAAGACATATTCTAATCGGACTCTAGATTATTTTGTAGAATAATTAATTGATATTATTTTTTATTGCTGCGTTAATTTGTGAATCGTTGATTGCATCTTTGATCTTGATTCTGTTCTGCCATGTCATTCTCTTTTCCTCCTTGAGCTGGATCTCCTTCTTTGATCTAATTCTGCCTTCTTCTGTTTTGCTTACCCCAGAAAGGGTCTAAGTAACACACAATGCCCAAGAAAGGCGTGAGTCCCTCACATTCACCTCTGATGAGCTCACTCACCAATAAAGGCCACTACTAACAGACTAGGGAATTGCTGATCTAAAAGAATCCATGTCCACGTGCCAGAAAGTCACTGGAAAATTAATTTCCATCACTGGAAAGTAGCCAGAATGCTGCCGGAACAACGCCACGAGGATCACTGGCAGTTGATACTTCTATATCCATCACCCATATGCTACAAAGCAAATCTCTCTCCACTCTTATTCTGGGGCCCTCATCGCTCTCATCTCTCTCCTTTGGCTTTTGTATTTTTGCCCTTTGTTTTACCTAGCTGCTATGCTGAATTAGCTGGGGTAGGCCTAAATTAATATGGGAAAAAGTGGTCTAAAATAATCTTATGTTCCTATGCCTTTATGAAAATGTAGCCCATAATCACCTAGAGTGAAAAAGAGAATCCATGCAGGCGATTCCAATTAACTTGAAATTAAAGTTTAGTTGAGTTTTATCTAGCTGCTATGTTATCTGGGCGCTGCTTAAATATTTTTTTTCCCCTTCTGTTTTTTTTACCTCTCTCAGATGCGTGCATGTGCATTGTGCCTTGCACGCCCAGACACTAGGACCCTTAGTGCCTTATTGTGCCTTGTGCCATTAATAAATATGGTACTAATATGAAGTGTACTTAACTCAATAATGCCTTATATGAATTATAAAACATGCGTATATTCAAACCTAATTATATCACCTTGCAATGTGTCAGGATGTATCATGAAGCAATTTCATGCTATGAGAGAGCACTTACTTTATCAACTAGAAGTTTAAGTACCTATGCAGGTCTTGCGTACACTTATCATTTGCAGGTATTTTGAGTTATTATTATTATTCATTCTCAAATATTTGTTTATTTATGAGAAGTGTAATTTGAATATGTTCTACCATTTTACAAATAAATGAGGTCATTTTGGGTAAGATAATTGAGTTGGAAAAAGTGGGGAAGGGGTAGTGTTTTCCTTATCTGTATGTTCATATCTTCTATGCATTAACTTCTGGGTGCCACTAAATAGTGAAAGAATTGAAAATCTGATTGAAAAATATATAAGAAAATATTTAGGTAGTGCTTTTTGCTCATTCCGTGAAAGTAATCACTTCGAAAGGTAATGATCATAGTAACAATAACAATAAAATATAATGAAATTTATTTAATATAATATTCCCATTTTTTATTCGTACTTCTCACCTAGTAATTTTTTCTTTTGTGTGAAGATTCATAACTAAATGGTCCAATAGCCCCACTTTTTAATGGTCCATTGGCGAAAAAGTACTCTAGTTTGAAGGATCTTTATTAAGAAAAATAATGTGAAGTCAAACAGTAAAAATGTTTATTTCAACTTAAGATTCAAGTCCTGCTAATTATTTCATTCAACTTCTGCCCTTAATTCCCAATAATTGGCTATAGAGTGAGTTACTTGAAAGCATCAACAGAAAAAGAGTTGTGTGTCTTGTTTTAATTGCCTAGCAGGGGAGCTCTTGAATTTGAATTTTCTTTCCTAGCTCCTAAAAGGAATGGGTCATATATTTATATAGGGGCTGCAGACTACATTGATTAAATTTACTAAAAGAAGAGTGTTCCAACATATATCCGGCCACTTAATTGCACAAATTAAATGTTTAGGGTCCTTTGACAATTTTAACGGCTAATTTTAAACATAATTCCTGTTTCATATTTATTAATTCTTGTTTCATATCTACTAATTCTTGTTTTTTGTCTATTATTCTTGTTTCACATCTATTAGTTCTTGTTTCTTATCTATTAATTCTTGTTCACATCTAATTTTTGTTATTTTAGCTCAATTTCTAGGCAATTGAAATTAAGGTATTGTTATGTGATCCAAGTAATAATATAATTTTCTTAACGACAAATAGTGAGTGTATGGAGTAAAGTTCATAACCCAGTGATGCTGATTGCTGAAACTAATATTTCATGCAAGGATGGATAGGGATCAAAAGAAAACAAAATATGGTGCAATCCGCCTTGTTAATCTATTTGGACCTTTCTCTTTCTCTCTGTTATAGCTCTCTGAATGGAAACTGAAAAAAAGAAAAACCTTTTGAGGCACAATTCTCTTCTAGTGAATCAGTATCTAGTATGTACCACAATTCAATATAAGCTTGTCCTTTGCCTGCTCACCACAGTACCTGCCACCTGATATCCATTTTGTGCACCTCCTGGGATTTGAATGAATGCCCTCCGCATGAAATTATTAAGAAGTGTTTCTCAAATTTTACAAGTAATCCTAGAAAAAAATTGAGTGTTTTTTAGAGGATAAACTTGGATTCCATTTTTGCATTAAAAAAAAAAATAAAAGATTGTGTTTGAACTTTGAACATAGAACTCTGTTTTCCCTTTTCTGCAGTAAGATCATCCTGGGCTGCCTTATTACTTTCTATTAGATTTAAGTGTCATCTTATCCTTCCCCTTTCTTCTTTGTGCAGGATAATTTCACTGCTGCGATTACATACTACCACAAGGTTTGTGATCTGAAATTTGCTTGTGCTGCAGTTATCATTTAATGTGCAAGGGATTGTCTGTTTTGTCTATGTTTGGAATGATATATGTGTAAAAAGTATATATTTTAGTTATTTAGTGGTGGAAAATTAGAAAATAGTTTTCTATATTTACTAGCTAATAGTTAAATTTTAGAAAATTACTTTTAGTTATTTTTTATATAGAAAACAAGCTCTTAAAAATAGATAGGAGTTTTGTTTTCTCCTTTGATGAGAACATAATTTTGCAAATACAATAACTGAGCACAAAATTGCTTGGGATGTAAATGTTAAAAATGTTTTGAATGAATATAGCAGTGAATAGCACATGTGCAAAAAAGAATAGCAAAAGGCACAAATAGATAAAGAAATTAAAATTTAAAAACCCAAAAATCACATGAACACCATAACCATACAAGAACAGTGAACAAAGAAATTGAAAATTGAAAACCTAGAAATCACCTAGATGAAAAGCTAGAAATTGAGGGGAAAAAATAACATAACACGAAATCAACTCAACATTCATATATCAAACATTAGCCATAACAAAGAAAACAAAATTCTGGGTATTGAAATAACAACTCAAATGTTACCTAAAAATCAAAATTTATCTCTAATTCAAAAGCAAATGTTTTTTTTTAAAAAAAAAATAATCAACTTAATTTATGTGCAGAAATTTGTTGAAGATGAAAGGAAATTCACTTACTGCGGGGAAAGAAAAGAATTATATAGAAAAGAAGAAAGACAAATAATATATTAGATTTTAAAAAGTTAAATGTGGAATTTATGAGATGTATTGAGGATTTTTTTGGAGCATAAATTTACAAAATCATGACAATACACTGATTTGGTGGCTTAAAAAAAAGTGATGAAAAGCTATAGTTTTTAAACGATGGAATTACCATGACAAATAATACCATGGAAATAGAAATAAAAACAAACAACAAAATAAACCATATCATACTATATTAAACCATGCTATCAACCAAACAAAGTGTTAGGCACAAAAACAACATATTTAAAATACTAATTCAAATTTAAATTAATAAATAAACAAAAACAACATATAATGTCGTAGAATGATTTAAATAAAAGGATTTACATATAATTTTAGTTTACAATTGGTACTACCCCCACATACCGAGCTCGTATACCAAGCCCTCTGAGAATGATGAATCTCGGTATTGAATATTCTTAACAATATCGAGCTATCATATAAGGTTCGACCTCGGTATCAAACATTTGAGACACGACCAAGCACTTGATGTCCAAAAGATAACTTTCTGACATCATCGTCGTATGATACTAATAAACCTTGAAAATCTACTGATACACTCATAACTTGTCTCCTAACCTTTAACTATAAATAGGAGTAGATCTCCACAGGTATATGATCTTTTTCTAATTTTTTAGCTCACTTATTTGCAGATAAACTGAACATTAATTTAGGTATCGGAGTCTCTCCGCCAGAGCCTAATCCCTCCTCTTTTTTTGCAAGTAGGAGAGGCAATAGCATTGGAACCCGAACTCGATTTTGGAGTCCTTAAGGTCCACCTTATCATCAGTGGTTCAGTGAGCATAAACAAGCTAATCCCTAAAAAATAAATAATAGGACTTGAGATATAACCTATAACACACAGAACAATCCCTCACACCATAAAACTGATTCCTCCAGCCACCATACGCTCTACAATTCTCAAACATTGGCCAAAATATGTCATCCATCTAGACCCGGTATCTAAAAGGGTCAGTAGCAATAGGCCACTCAACAGCTCCACCCTCTATGGCCGGACCTTTCACAATTGGGCCACTTGCTTCTTATAAACCTCTAGCCCACCCAACCCCTATGATCATATAACGAGCGAGTCTTACCGAGCAGACAACTCGAGAATTGACTGCTTCCATTACGAACCTTATCTCTTTTATAAGACACCAAATTGAACCATCACTAACATAACTGACACACCCAACAAATTAGCAAATTCCACCTCCCCCTCCTACCTACCACCAAACAACACAGCCTTCCCCAATTTATTACCCACCACCCCCTCCAAATGAGCTAGAGCTACATCACCAAGCAATAAACACTTCTCCTGAACCACAAAACCAAGCAAGAAGGAGGCTTTAAACACCTAAGCACTTTTAGTCCCACCTATAGACCCATTCAACCCATTCCCCAGCTGAGCAAAAGAGCAAGGATATCATGATATTTGAGGAAGATCTCAACGCCTTCATTTATGAGAGAATTAAATGGATGCATAAGGGGACTATATTGTAATATGATGCCACATCTCGCTTCCCATTGTCTCAAGAAATTTTAAGTGATACTTATCTGAGCTTTCACATACCAAAAGATGAAAGAGTACAATGGCTCATTAGACCCATGAGTGGTGTAGACAATTTCTTCAATACTGTCTTAGTGTACACTACTTCAGAATTAATAGGCAATGCCTAGATTTGGTATAAGAACTTGGAACCTAATTCCATCTACAACTTCAGACAGCTCACTAAGCTATTTATCAACAAGTTTTTAGCTTTCATAGACCTCAGCCATACCATTGCAGTCCTGCTCAAAATTGAGCAAAAGCCAAAAGAGACACTTCGACAATAAATCAAAAGATTCAATAGCATAGTGAATAAAATTCGAAGAGGTGAACTTTGAATTGATGCTAGAAGCAATGATCCAAAATGCAGAATGAAAATAATTCTCGAATTCCTTGAGCAAAAACCCTCCAGAAGGCTTTATTGAACTTATGGACCAAGCTCACAAGTATATCCATATAGATGAAAATGATTGTCTTTAGGAAGAACTCTAGCCTTCTTGCCATAGTCAGACCTCAAAAGCCCCTAAAGAACTCCCTAAATCAGAATCCTCTGAGCCATACTCCTCCAAACCTGACCCTCCAGGTCTTTCAGGCCGAGCTCTTCATGGAAGAATTATAATCGCAACTCAGGAAGACCATTTAGCCAACAACACTCCAATAGGGCCTACCACATTTCAAAGGCTCTTTAACAATTTAACCTACTCACTATTTCATAAGCTAACATATTACGCTGGCTCAAAGACTACAATACTGAGATTAACTGGCCTAGACCAATGAGGAAGGATCTTAACAAAGAACAAAATCAGTACTGTGGCTTCCATAAAGGAAATGGCCATAAAAATAATTACTGTAGTAAATTAAAGAGGGAGATTGAGAGGCTAATAGAGGTTGGTGAGCTAAAGCAATTTGTGGCTGCACCTGGATTTAATAAAGATTCCAGACTGAGCTCTGAACCTTCCTCTCGAACTTCTAAAAAAGCCCTGCTGGAGTAATACATGTCATAGCAGGCAGTGAACATTATGATATGATAGATGGTTCGAGAAAGCACAAAGCAAAGGAGCAAAGATCCCTATGTCACGGAGCCCGATCATCACTTTCTACCCTGAAGAGTCCCACTAAGTCACTGGCCGACACACTGATGCTTTAGTGGTTAAGGTTGTAATCCAAGATTTTCTGGTCAATTTCATCTTTTTGATACATGCAATGCTATAAACCTCTTGGCTCTGGACGTTTACAAAAAGCTTGGCCCGTCCCTAAATTCTTTGAAACCTTTTTTAGCTCCTTTAGTAGGCCTATTAGGATATAGTGTGCTCGTGCTAGGTTTGGTCATGCTGGAAGTACAATTGGGTAATGACTCGCTGAGCTTATTTTTATGGTGGTAGACATGAATTTTGCTTATGACACAATTTTAGGGCGACCATTACTGGTAGGAGTGGACACCTACATTTCTAAGAAGAGCCTCACTATGAAAGTACCAACTTACCATGGAGTGGAAACTCTAAGAAAAAATTAATAGGTTGTACAAGACTCTTATGCCATGCTCTTTAGAGATGCAAATATGGCACTTCCTATCGATTCTCTTAACCTTCTTGATAATTCAGAGTCTAGAGTTGAGCTAGTTGACATGCTAAAAGATATACAAGTTGAAACTAATAAATGATCAAAAATCGCGAGCTCCAGCGGAGTTGAGAAGGAGCTTGCCTTGACTCAAATTCTAGAACAATATTAGAATGTCTTTGCTTAGGAATCTTCTAATGTAAAGTATCTCACCTAAGCTCATGATGCACAAGCTCCATGTAGACCCTAGCGCCATACTAGTCAAACAAAAGAAAGTAAACCTTAGGCCAGAGAAGCAATTAGTTACTGAGTAGGAGGTAGAGAATCTTTTGAAAGCCGGGTTCATAAAAGAAATTTTATTCCCAGATTGGCTAGCCAACATGGTCTTTGTGAAGAAGCCTAACGAGAAATGGGATTTCACTGATCTCAATAAAGCATGCCCCAAAAACTCCTACCCACTCTCAAACTTTGATCTCCTCATTAACTCTACAACGGGTTATGAAGAATAAAGTTTCATTGATGCTTCATCAGGCTACCATTAAATCCCCTAAAGCTAGTGGATAAGAGGAAAATATCTTTTATTACAGGAAAGGGTACCTATTGTTACAAGGTCATGTTGTTTGGCCTTAAAAATATAGGAGCCACCTACTAGAGGCTTATCAATAAGATTTTTAAGCAGCACATAGGTCAGATCATGGAAGTTTACATAGATGATATGATAATCAAATCCATAACTTCAACTGAACATCTTAAGGACATTGCAGAAGTTTTTGAGATCTTCAAGAAAGCAAACATAAAGTTTGACCCAGAGAAATGCACTTTTTGAGTCCAATTTGAGAAGTTCTTGGGTTTCATGATATCAAAGAGGGGAATAGAGGCTAAATCCAAAAAAAAAAATCTGAGTTATTATAAAAATAGAGGCCCAAAGAATATTAAGGATCTGCAGAAACTAAATGGCTGAATAGCAAGCTTTGGGAGATTCTTCTCATGCTTGGCCAAGAAGTGCCTACCATTTCATAAGCTTTTAAAGAACCTGAAGTAGTTCCAACAGATAGATGAGTGCCAACAGGCTGTCGCCAAGCTAAATTAGTTCTTGATATCACCTCATATCCTCAGCCGACCTGTTTAGGGTAAGACATTATACTTATACCTCTGAGCCTCACTAGTAGCTGTAGGCTTTGTACTAGTTAAAAAGAAGATGGCCAGCAGTACCCAATCTATTACACCAACCATGCTTTGAAAAAAACCAAGCTCAAATACTCCCCTCAGAGAAGTTAGCCCTAGCCCTTTAGACTACTTCAGAGAAACTTCCACCATACTTTGATGCACACATCATCATAGTGCGTACCAATTCATGCTTGAAGAAAATTATGCAAAGACCAAAAACCTCGAGGCTCCTTATAGAATGGTCTACTAGATTGGGATAATTTGATGTTTGATACGAACCCAGACAAGCCATGAAAGCTTAAATTCCATCACATTTTGTCATAAAACTATATGAGCAACCTTTTGAATCTGCCCCCAAGGAGGCCTATATCCTTAATATTGATGAAACACCTTGTCTTGAGGTAGCTGGTATTAGAGTGGTTCTTCAAAGCCCAGGGAAAGTTCTAAATACTCAGTAAGGCTTAACTTTATAGCCTAAAACAAGTAGCAAAATATGAAACCATCTATTTGGCACTAATAATCACTCTAGAAATCCGACTTGAGATTCTTTAAATCTTTTCAAACTCCTAATTATTAGTTAGCCAACATATTATAAGGTATGAGGCTATAGCGTCAAACATGATCTGCTACAAGGAGCACATAACTGAGCTCCTATCAACCCTAGAAAAGAAAGGTTGTTTTTAGGAGATGCATTAGATAGTTCAGGTTGAGAATGAATAAGCTGGCTAAAGCCACTGCTAATAAAGAGGGGACTCTTGAGTATAGAGTTCTTGCTAAGTCCATCTAGAGACCTAGCTATAAGACATCGGTTGTAATGGTGATAGAACAAAACCTATGGAAAGTTAGAGGCTTTCAATCTATAAGTTTCTTGATTCTATTGAGCTAACGGAAGACCCAATTGAAGCAAAAAAGATTGTTAGGAAATCCAGTTTAAACTCCATTTATGACGGGCCCTTGTAGAGAAGCCTATTCTAATCCTCGGAGTAGATGCGCATCTGAATAGGAGGGTAATTACTTACTTAGAAAGATACATAAAGGCATATGTGGAGCTTATGAAGGAGACTGAGCAATAGCCCAGGAAGCATTACTGCAGGGATACTTTTAGCTTTCCATGGATTATAATGCAAAGGACTTGTTTAAAAAATGTGAAAAGTGCCAAAAGCATGCCAATTTGCAACATCAACCCTCCACTAACTAAAGACTTATCAGAAAAGTCCTTGGCCCTTTACCCAGTGGGCAATGGACATCTTAGGACCTTTTTTATAAGCCATAGCTCAAAGAAAGTTTTTGGTATTTGCGGTTGATCACTTCACTAAATATGTAGAAGTCAAACATTTAGCTTCTATTACCCCATCTTCCATCATCAAGTCTTCCAAAAACTAGTGATCACAAGGTTTAGCATTCCCTACATCCTAATCGTATACAATGGCAAACAATGTGAGTGTAGGCCATTCAAAGAATACTATGATGAGCTTAAGATAGACCTCTTGTTTTCCTCAGTCTACCATCCTCAATCTAATGGCCAAACCGAGGTTGCCAATTGAGCCATATTGGCAGGACTGAAGAAGATACTAGATGATGCTAAGGGCTTATGGGTGCAAGAGCTATACAATGTACTATGAGCTTATCGCACCTCACTAAGGATAGCCATTAGAGAGGCTTCCTTTGCATTAGCTTATGGCATTGAAGTGGTCATTCCTGTAGAGATCGGGCTCCTATCAAGCAGAACTCTAACTTCTTAAAATAGCCCTAATTCCAGATACAATCTCGACATGTTAGAGTTCAAAAAAGATTAAACATGCATTAGTACAAAAGCGTACATGTGTTGGATTGCTAATTTTTATAACAGGAGGGTGCGCCATAATAATTGAACAAAGGAGACTTAGTGATAAGGAGAGTCATCTCCACTCTTGGATCGGATGGACATGGAAAGCTGGGAACTAACTAGGAAGGATCATACTAAGTGTCTGAGGTGCTCAAAGGCGGAGTATAAAAGCTCCACACAATAAAAGACAAAGAGATCCCAAGGACTTGGAATGCCAATAACCTGAGATGATACTATCAGTAGCCTGCCCTATGAGCATTAGTTTCTCAATATAAATTTATTTTTTCCTTTTTCTTTTATATTCCTTTCATATAAAGCTTGTACTTATACATAAATAAAATGAAAAAGGAAAAAGGGGGCACTGCTAAGATGCCCACATGGCATTATCTATTATTATTTGTAAAAGAAGAAGAAGAAGAAGAGGAAACTGCACATGTATGGACATACAAACACTTTAAGTTTTCAACTATGAACCGAACCCCGAGCTTCGATAAGGATTGAACTTCTGGGTTGCATTCTAATTACACAACACATCTGAGCACTTTAATTATGCACCACCTAAGCACTCTAATCATGCATTAGTATAAACACTCTAACCGTGCATTAACTCAAAAACTTCAATCAGCTAAATCATATAAGCACTCTAATAGTGTACTAAGCTAAGCACTCTATTTGCACATCAAGCAACAACATTGATTGTGTATTATAATGAACTCAATGCACTCTAATTAAGCAATTCATCTAAGCACTTTGATAATGCAATACTTAAATGATCGTGCAATAATATATTTAATAATTGTGCACATATGAGCTTTATCCATATGATTAATGTATACCACAATCATACATCTTACAAGACCATTTAAACATAATCAAACAAAACATATAACAAATTCAAAATTTATATTGAGTGCAACAAAGATGTCTGTTTTCATTCATTTTAACTAAAAGTTAAATTATAAGTAAGAGGAGGCCATCCATCATAATACTACTAGACCTGACCTTGGTATCACCTTTCCTATCTATCGGAAGCTACACAAAAACAAAGGGCTCTAACCAAGCTATGCAATCTCTATACTGAGTTGTATTAAAAAAAAAAGAGAAAAACAACAAAAACAAAATGCAAAAATCTCTATCAAGTTGTACAAAAATGAAGATCAAAATCAAAATAAAAGGATAGGATTGTAGTCCTATAGCTCCTCATCTCTTAGGATCTTTCCCCCTTCTGGTCTAGTCTCCTCTTTATAAAATCAGGAGCTTGGTTAGGGTCCATATCCATCACCCTACCAAACTTCTCCCCAAAGTATGTTTTCTTGAGCTCAGCCATGACTAGCTCCAGGAATTTAGCAATTCTAATAAGGATGCAATCATTGTATCCTTGCTTAGCTTCTTCATGGCCTCCTATTCTTTTGTCAGTAGTTAGAGTGATAGGAAGAGATCTCACTTAACCATCAAATAGCTTTGACTTAACACTAGAGAGCTCCGATTGGAGTGTTGAAACCTCAGCCATGACCCTCTTCTTCGTTTCAACTGCCTCAGCTACCTGAAGCTTGGCCTCTTTGGTAAAATTTTTCAGCTTAACTAGCTGAATCTCTGCTTCTTGAAGCTAAGCTTTTGCCTATTGCTAAGCCTCTTAGGCTTTCTTTCCCTCTACCTTGTTGCAAACTAGTCTCTTATGTAGAAGGTGAGTAGGCCAGACTATAAGGAAAAACACTCTAGTTAGCTGCCAAATAAAAATAAATCAACCAAAACAAAATCAAACTCAAGTAAAAATAACAATCAATCCATACATCGGTGGTACCATTCCTGAACTGATTTAGAAGAGTGAAGGAATTCATGTTTCTTAAATAGTTGTTCTCTTGCCCTCCTCAAAAAATCCTATCATAACAACCCTACTTCTGGGTCTGTGAGAAAGTACTAGGGCCCATATCGAGCCTTGAATTCCTCACTAAGTGCCTACTGCACGTGAACTGGGGTTAGGACATGCTCCTTCCCCTTCAGAGTATGCTCCTTCCACAGTCGCGAGGGAAGTCTTTCCACCGTGTTCTATTTAATCACAACCATGATCGCTCCCTTACTTTGTGAAACTTGAGCAATAGGTAGAACAGTTGAAAGAGCAGCAATAATGACCTCGGTGTTAGCCACCTCAATCACCTCTTCCTCTTCTTTTCTTTTGGGAATCAGTCTCTCCCGACCTCTTACTAGAGAAAATCTCCCCGACTTCCTCTTTACCCCCTCCATCAAAGCTCGTACCCCTGAAGCCAAGCCCTTACTTCTTGCAGCTTTAGCAACTCATACAACTTAGATATTCTTCAAATTTTCCTTTTGATCCGAGGCCTTTTCCTTATCCATCTCTACAAAAAAAAAAACATAAAATCATAAACATTACTACCAAGCTAAAGCAACTTTAAAAGAAGAAAAATAGTTACTAGCCCGATCTCCAATACATGGTTTAATTGGATCCTCCCAGAGAGGAAAATTTTATCACATTCAATTTCTCTCTTTGAACATCCCGCTCCATGACATCAAAGGCTGCCCTATCACCAGACTTGAAATTCATCTTTTTGACTGTAGGCCAATTGCCACTCTGGTTCTATTTACTTGGACAATTGAAAACCCTAACCTTCTCTATGATAAAGAATTGATCTTTCCATCCTTTCATAGAGTCAGACTTTCTAGCGAAAAGTTCGTGCCTTGGACAATCTTAAAGAAATATAAAATCTTCATCTGGTTTTAGGCATGCTTTGAGCAAGCAAAAAATGCCCATCACCTGTGGAGAAGGCATTAGACCTAACAACTTGCAAAGAAGCTTGAAACATATGACAGTTCGCTAAGTATTTGGGCTTAGCTGAACTGGGGCAATTCCATTCATTGTAAGAAATTTTTAACGAACAGTCAGAGTGGAAACCAAACCCTGACCTATAGGTCTTCTTCATAGATGATCATTTGATATAAGCCCTTGGGGTATCATTAACCCAAGTATCCTTCCCAACTAGGCATAAGTTAAAGTCCTTGGGAGTTTTATACTTCCCTCTAATCACTTCAAGATCTATTTGAATCAAGGTTAAAGGAATGTTTTTTATTCGGGCTCGATCGATGGACACTTGAGCCTCGACTTCCTTTTCATCCTCCTCCTCTTCCTCTTTATCTACTAGGCCAAGGCAAGCCATCATTTCTCTCCCTGCGCCCTCAGACACATCTCCTTTTGCTCCTCCCTCTACAAAGCTTTGACCCATTGATGAGCTTACAATATCATCTTCAGACCAAACTAGGTCACTATATTACAAATATGGCTCACTCACTTTGTCCTCATTTATCAATACATTCTCACTACCCGAACTCATTTTATTGTAATTAGGAAAAAATAATCTAAATTTAGAGGTTACATAGATGCTCACTTATTGCACGTAGAAGTAGATCTAAACCTCGGTGGATTTTTGAACACTGAGCCACCCTATGCCTTGTTCTCACTCATAGTGCTGAACAACAAATAACAAATTTTACAAAATGACCAAACCATCGTACTTTGTAGAAAGGTGGAATGATCGATGGGTGTTCCCTCTATTTATAGGCCTAGAGGCATTGAATGCTCTTGATGGGAAATCAAGTTCCATTTTTTGCCCTTTTTGCCCTGTAGCGGTTGTGTCGTCAGTCCCTCGTGGTTGATACGTGTATCCCCAAGCTCCAAGGCCAACACCTATCCTCCTCTGACATAATTGTCAAACAGCTAGGGGGAAACTAGTGGTACTATCCCCCATATACTGAGCTCGTGTACCGAATTCTCTGAGAAGGATGAGCCTCAATATTGAATATTTTTAATAGTACCGAGCTCTCATAGAAGATTAGACCTCGGTATCAAACATTTGAAACATGATCGAGCCCTTGATGTTTAGGAGACAACTTTCTAACACCATTGTCGCACGACATTGACACATAATGAAGATCCACTGACATACTCAGACATTGTCTCCTGGCCTTTAACTATAAATGGGTAGATTTCCATAGTTAATATTTTTTTTTCAATTTCCCTAGCTCATTTATCTACAGATAATTTGAGCATTGACTTAGGCATTCGAGTCTTTACAAGGAAGCTCGATCCCTTCTCTTGTTTTGGAAGTAGGAAAGCCAGCAATAGTGGAACCTAAACCCGAGCTTAGAGTCCTCAAGGCCCACTTCATCATCAATAATATTTTTGTACTTCACAGATATAACAAATAAATATAATTTCTCATAGTCTATCCAACATACAACATGATTTCTTACCTACTAATAAGATGTCATAATATTTATCTGTAAGAAAGAAAAAGAACAAATATTAAAAATAAAAATGTCAAGCAATAATAAAATGCAAGCAATATAAGTGTTCACATTAAGAGAGGGATGGCCACACCACATGCCATATGGTTAGTTAACATTAAAGTATTGAACCTTTGAATTTACGTGTCTCGTCAAATTATCTCAAACATAAAATATTACATTTAAAACTAATCTTGTAACATCTATTTTCTCAAATTTGTGTAACAATAGCGAAACTCTCGTTGCCTATAATGAATCTAATTGGGCAACCTATTATCTCATTTTTCTTTATTTCAACCCCATTTCACAGGAGAGGTAAAAGAAGTAATAATCAATCATTTCTCGATTCTCTATTGATGTAAATTACCCAGTCGAGCCATGGCCACTAGTGGCTAAATTTTTGGCGTTAGCTACTACTATATATTTATGAAAACTTAATATTGTCTATCATTATTTCTACTATGTCACCTTTAAAGTTTAACAGTCGAACACTTTTGAAAAAGAAAATTTGTTAGACCTGATAGGAACTCAAATTGGCAGATTTAATATGGTAGATTTGAAGGATGATATTAAATTTTTTTTAAAATATTAACAGGAGGCAATATCATTTATCAATAATTTTAAATAACTTTTCAACTTATATTAAAAATTATTTGAAAATGATACTGTCCATCCATTTATCAAGCTCTCAGATTGAGCCAATATCCTCTCAACACCAAGACCAAGCTCTCGAAGGAAAGGTGGACCTCGGTTCTAGACATCCCAATTCGACCGAGCTCTTAGTGTCCGAGAAGATAGTCAACTGACACATCTCTTGTATAACACTGACACATCTCAATCAGCACTGACACCACATTAGATGTTGTCTATTAGGACTCGAGCCTAGCTATCTGCAAGTGCATAGGTCATATCAAGTAATAGAGTGATGAGTAGAGTATCGTTCCGATGAGTAGAGTATCGTTCCCATGAGGAGGGTAGTTTTAGGTACTAAACAATTAAGCTGGTTATTATTTGGATGACAAAATTTGATTTATGATTAATTTAAACTTTTAGACAAAACAAATTGCTTGAAATTAAATCTAATGATATGAAACTTAGAGTTAAGTCACCTTTATAAGTTTATTATGGATTTTCTAAATTATTGATTTTAATTTAGTTTTTCTTTTGATTAATGGTTGAATTCTCCTTAATTAAGCTCAAGTCTCTCTCAAGTATTAAAGTTAATATCAATTTAATCCTTACATCTACTCTTGTGATCACAAATAATTAAATCAATTCATTAGATTTTGTGAGAATCTTAAATCAACCTCTTAAGGGTTCAACCTTATCTCTAAGTGAAAACTTCCTTAAGATTATTATCTTCATCGACGAATATTGTACTTCCACTTTTGCTCCTTCACACAACACCTTAATTCAATTAATTATTAGCCAGATAATTAAAGCATTAAGATTAAAGATAACAAAGTAATAAAAAATAAATTCATTAAATCAAATAAGCGATAAGTATTTTATAATAAACTCAATACAAGGGACTAACCCTAAAAGAGTTTAGTGACTCATATTTAAAGTAAAAACACAATAATTATAAATTGATAACATGAAGAATAAGAAAGAGTAAACTCTAGTTCTTGATTTGGAGAAGAACTCCTTTAAGACTCCTTGAATCTCTTCTTTGAAACCTAAGCTCTCTTCTCTCAAATAGAGACTAGAACTCAATTGATACACGTTTAGGAACAAATACTTAATCTTACTACACTCTCACTTGTATTTAAAACTCTCTCTTATTTATAAAACATACACTAACTTCAATCTAAAACTCAATAAAAAATTCATACATAAACTCCTACCAAAAACTCATTACTCGAATCCTTGAATGGGAGGTGTTTATATAGAGTGCTTGGAAGCTTCTTGGTGGTGGCAAGATGTCAAATATATGAATCTATCAAGTTGCAGCTGTTTGGATCTTCAAAGTTTAATTTTTCCAGCTAAAAGTCATCGATTTATGCCCTACGGTCATGGCATATGGAAGCCACGGTCGTGGCCTGGGCTAGTTTGGACTATTTTAAGTCATTTTCCAGTTGTAAATGACAGTTTTATGGGCTACATTCGCGCCTTTTTGAATGCCACGGTCATGATATTTAAATGAAGGCTGCAAACTCTGATTTTTCTTCTTTTTCTTGGCTCAGGCAGTGGAGAAATGCATCCTACGGTCATAACCTTATAATGCCACGGTCGTAGCATCTATTTTGCTTCTGGAAATCTTATTTTTCTTCAATTTTTGAAATGGCAGGCTCAATTTCAATCCCATGGTCGTGACCTTGAAAGGCCACGGGCGTGGTATTTGACTTTTCCTTCAATTTTGCTTATTTTTCTTCAAATTTGTAACACTAATAATCAAAACCCTTAATCTTTGCCTTTCCAAGCTAAAGCACTAACTCAAACAAACAAAATCCATTAAATTCAATTGGAAAATAAGTAAAATCATAGTTAGAATTACATAAAATATTGATCATAACTTCACTCTATCAAACTCCCCTAAACCTAAATAATTGCTTATCCTCAAACAATTGAGTTTCATACTATAGATTTCTTTATATGTTGAGTTTATATGCAAAAATTTTAAAAATCAAAACTTCAAAATTTAAGTCTCAATTTAGCTTCATAACTTTACCTACTTCATTCTTACCTCCTTTACTCAAGAATTTAATTAATTGCAATCAATTATCAAACTTTAAATAAGAAAATATTCTTTTTGATGTAAGCTTAACCTAGTCTCATATGCATGCTTAATTGAGCTTTCTCCACTAATAGACCATACTAATTTAAGAAAAATCAAAAGGTCTTTGATATGCTTATAATGGGGTCTATAAAGGTGAGGGCTATCATAAGGCTTACATGAAATAGGTTAAGCATCTTTCAAAAAGTTCTCTTACCTTATAGCTTTTGTAGATGATTCTTGTATGTTTTGCTTCTTTCTTGACTCCTTTCTCTTTTGGGAATTTTTTTTAAATATTAAATATTATTTTTACAAATTCCCTCAAACTTTAAACTTAGCAGTTTATTATTGTAATCTTTTTACAATTTATCCTAGTAAATGATCAATTTAATTTTTGAGAAAATTTTCAAAAGATAATCAACCTTTCAAAGGGTAGTTAATTTGGTTTATTAAATCAAAGAAAACTCAAGCTAAGATTTATTTTAGGCTCAAAAGGGATAACTAAGGGTGATGTTAAAATTGGTGAGTATAAGAATTTGGTTCCACAAATAATGCCTAAATTATTTTTTCCTTTTACTTAGCAAAGTTCAATTTCACCCCCAAAAGCTTTTTTAAACATATTCCGGGCCTAGGCAAATAATAATTTAAAAGAATATAAACTTAATCTAAAATGTAATAACTAATAACTTTTAATTAATTTGAAAAGCTCATTTGGTTAAAAATCCATAAGGTATTATTATTCTACCAAATCTTAACCTTGAAATTTTAAAATTTTAATTGAAAAATTTTAACATATAAAATAACATAAAAGGAAATAATATATTTATAAATTTCTAAAAGAACAATCATATAAAATTATATATTAAACCAAACTTAATAATTATCCAACTTCCAAAACATTAAACATTCCATAAATTAAACCAAAGAAAATAATAAAAATCAAAACAACATAAATAAAACCATAAGTATTCTTAAAACAAGCATAATAAACAAATTAAACCAAAGTACCACAAATTAAAAAGTACCACAAGTTTGCATAAAGTCAAAAATTTTGAGGAAAAACTCCCCCAAACTTGAATCACCACTCTCCTCAGTGGTTTCCAACATCAAGATTATGACCAAGTGGAGGGGGGTTATTGTGGCTGCTATGGAGGTGGGTAGTACAGTCCAAATTGAGCAAAGAAGGTATTGAACTGCTCATTAAGGCCCATTATCTGAGTTGAAATAGTTCGTACCTCATGCTAAACTCCTTCAAATCGTTGTTCTATGTTATCAAAGTGCTGCTCTCATACTGCATTCCTGCATTTCATCTCATTTTCAAAAGAATTAAGTCTGTTAGCAATATATTCAAATGTGTTTGGTGGTGGAGCAGATGGACCGACCTTAGAAGGTAAAGGGGGAGCAGATGGACCGACCTCAGAATGGTGAAGTTGTGGTTGATCTGCGGGTTCCTCAAAATCACTCCCTTTCTAAATAATTCTACCTCATTAATGTTAAACTTAGCATCTAGTGGTCCTAAGACCTCATATTAATTTCCTCTTCTTCTTGCTAGTCTCATAGCTAAAACGGTACCCATATCAATGGTAAGTTTACCCCGGACGGGTGCAAAGTGATCAAATCCTATATTAAGATATACAATAATTTTGTGATCATCCCCCCAATGACAATCTTATCGCTTTGCCTAACTACTTTCTCACACATCTTAGCAAACTAGTAACCGACATTAAAAATATTTTCTTTTAGGGCAAAATAAAAGAAATGCAACTCTTTAGAATTAACTGTGTATTGGCTCTCCCCTCTCCTAAAAATTGTGTTTGCTAAAACAACATGGATATACCGATAAAATGAGTTTGTAAAATAAGAGGCTTAAGATATTTTACTATTAAGCCTTCTTATGCCCCCTAGTCTAGTCCAAGCTTCATTTTCATCAAACCCCTCAGTTCTCCCAAAAGTTCCTTGTAGTTTAACTAATCCAAAAGCATGCCCAAATTCAATAGTTAACCAATTATAATTTTGATTGGCTAACCTAAATTCTACCTTTCCATTATCGGCAGCATTGCTATCCGGTGGGATAAATCAAAAACTACTAAAAAATTCAAGAGTTAATTCAGCATAGGTCGGGTAGCACATGCTAGCAAATATTATCCATCGCATATCGGTAAACATTTTAAGCAACACATCATTCTATCTCAATTTTCTAATAACATTTCCATCAATGAAGCGAGAAGAAATAATTTTTCGTGATCGTAAATTATGGTACCTTTTTCGATGCTCCTCATCACAGAAATGAATTTTCGGATACATTTATGGTCTTTGAGGTGTTGGAGATGAAGGTGGAGAATGTGTTGATAAAGATGATGATGATCCATCTTGGCGCCTTCTTTTGGATCCACCATCCTTTGATTTTTTTGCAAAAGTCTTACTTCTAACCATTTTGATGTTTGATTTGTTGAAAATGATGAAAAACTTGAAGAAAATTGGATAAAAATAGAGTTTAGGTCGTGGGTTAAGAGATTTTGAGTGTGGGTTTCAAACTTGGCCGCCAGGGCTTTAAAAAATGAAGGAAGAGAGAAAAATAAGATGAATTCATAGGTCTAGGGTGCCACAGTCGTGAGGGGTAGTTTGTCTTATCAAAGGCAATTTTGCATGGTTTGCCACGGTCGTGACTTTCTGTTTCTTCTGCCACTTTGGTTTCCTTGTGCTCCCCATCTTTGGCAGCTTCATTTGCAATCCCACAATCATGGCCCTTGGAATGCCACGATCGTGGGATTGGTTTTGCCTCTGCCTCCCTTATTTTCCTTTGTGTTTTTATTTTGGTAGTCTCAACATTAAAACCACAGGCGTGGCCTTGGTAGGCCACGATCGTGGGATCCATTTCTTTGCTGGAGCTTCAAAACTTTTCCCCCTTTTCTATTTTTACAGCTTCAAATTGATTCCCATGACCATAGGGATAATTCACCGCGGTCGTTGTGTCTTGGTAACTCGAATTTTTTTTTTTTATGATTTTGTACTTTAAATCACCTATAAAATAAATTTTAAACAACATCAAACAACAATTGGAAAAGAAAATCAATTGAAAAGAATACAATAAAAAGAAATTGGGTTGCCTCTCAATAAGCACTAAGTTTATAGTTGATAGCCCGATATTCTCCAATTTGAACATTCATGTGCTGAAATGATAGATGTTCCCGACATCTATTGGATCGCCAATGAAATAAGGTTTAAATTATTGGCCATTTTCTTTGAAGATTTCTCCTCTTTGATTTTGTATATCTACTACACAGTAAGGATAAACCTTCATAACTTTAAAAGGTCAAGACCAACAGGACTCAAGCTTCCTAGGAAAGATTTTTAATCTTGAATTATACAACAAAACTTGTTGTCCTTCTTAGAATTGCTTAAATTTGATAAACTTATCATGCCATGTCTTGGTTCTTTCTTTATAAATTTTGGCATTCTCATAAGCTTGAAACCAAATTTCGTCTAATTCACTCAACTGCAAAAGACATTTTTGTCCGGTCTTATTCAAATCCATATTCGATCATTTAATAGCCCAATACGCCTTATGTTCTAGCTCAATGGGTAAATGACATGCCTTCCCAAAGACAAGTCTATATGGTGACATACCAATTGACATCATATATGACGTTCTATAAGTCCAAAGAGCATCATCTAACTTAAATGACCAATCTTTCCTACAATTATTAACCGTTTTCTTCAAAATCCATTTAAGCTCCCTATTAGAAATTTACACTTGTCCACTGGTTTGAGGGTGATAAGGTGTTGTCATCTTGTGGTGTACTCCATATTTCCTAAGAATAGCAACAAAACTCTTATTACAAAAATGAGTACCCCCATCACTAATTATAGCCCTAGGAACTCTAAATCTAATGAACATATTCTTTTTAATAAACTTTGTAACAACCTTGGAATTACTTGTTGGACTTGCTAAAGCTTCCACCCATTTTGAAATATAATCTACACCACTAAAATGTATTGATTATTAAATGATGGTGGAAATGGTCCCATAAAATCAATTCCCCAAATATCAAACAATTCAACTTCAAAGATTGTGTTGAGTGGCATATCTTGTCTCTTTGAAATATTACTTACCCGTTGACATCTATCACATGATTGAACAAAAATTTTGGCATCCTTATACATAGTTGGCCAAAAAAAAATCCAGATTTCTAAATTTTAACAGTTGTCTTAGATGTGCTAGAATGAATCTCGCATTCTCTCAAATGACAAAATTCTAGAATACTTTTTATTTCTTCTTCCGGGACACATCTATGAATCATTTCATCCCCACAATATTTAAACAATAAAGGTTCCTCCCAAATGTAATGTTTAACATCAGTAAGAAATTTCTTTCGTTGAGCATAAGTTAATTCGGAAGGAAGAACACCACATGCCAAATAATTCACAAAATTAGCATACCAAGAGATATAAGTTTTAACAGATAAAAGTTGTTCATCAGGGAAAGATTCATTAATAGGCATAAGATCCTTGTCCATGTGCTTTTTTAATCGTGATAGATGATCCGCTACTAGATTTTTAGCTCCCTTTTATCTTTTATTTCAAGATCAAATTCTTAAAAAAGCAAAATCCACCTAATCAACCTTGGTTTGGCTTCCTTCTTGCTCATAAGATATTTTATTACTGCATAGTCAGTATAAACAATAACTTTATAGCCTAAAAGACAAGATCTAAATTTGTCAAGAGCAAAAACTATAACAAGCATTTCTTTTTCTGTTGTAGCATAATTGATTTGAGTATCATCAAGGGTTTAGTTTGCATAATAAGTGGCATGAATCTTCTTATCTTTCTTTTGACTCAACACAGCTCCAATAGCATAATCACTAGCGTCACACATTAGCTCAAATGGTAAAGACCAATCCGGTGTTAAATAATAGGAGTTGTTGTCAATGCTACTTTTAACCTATTAAAGGCAATTAGACATTCATTAGAAAAGTTAAAAACAACATCCTTATTCAGTAATTCACATAAGGGTTTAGCAATTTTTGAAAAATCTTTTATAAAACGCATGTAAAACCCTACATGTTCTAGAAAACTATGAACTCCTTTAACATTGCTTGGTGCTGGTAGCCGTTTAATTACTTTGATCCTAGCTCTGTCGACTTCAATTCCTCTTTTGGAAACTTTGTGCCCAAGAATAATGCCTTGTTCTACCATGAAATGAGAATAATGCCTTCTTCTACGATGAAATGACATTTCTCCCAATTAAGAACAAGATTTATTTCTTCACATCGTTTAAGTACATGTTCCAAATGTTGTAAACAAGTATCAAAAGTGGTCCCATAAGCAGTAAAATCATCCATGAATATTTCAATAATAAATTCCACAATATTTGAAAATATGGCCATCATGCATCTTTGGAAGGTTGTTGGTGCATTACATAGCCTAAAAGGCATTCCGCGATAAGTGAAAGTGCCATATAGACATGTGAATGTTGTCTTCTCTTGATATTTTGGTGCTATAGGAATTCGAAAATAAATTGAATATTCATCTAATAAACAAAAATAATTATTATCTGTAAGTCTCTCAAGCATTTGATCAATAAATAATAAGAAAAAATGATCCTTGCGAGTAACTTTGTTTAATTTCCTATAGTCTATGCAAACACGCCATCTAGTGACTGTCTTTGAAGGAATTAATTCATTATTTTCTTTTGTTATAACAGTCATACCTCCCTTCTTTGGAACTATATGTATAAGACTTTTCCAAGAACTATCTAAAACGGGATAAATAATTCCTGCATCTAAAAGCTTAGTTACTTCTGCTTTTACTACCTCTTTTATATTTGGATTTAATCTTCTTTGTTGGTCTATCATAGGTTTAGAATTTTCTTCCAATAATATTCTATACATGCATATTGAAGGGCTAATTTCTTTAATATCAGATATAATCTAACCTATTACTTTCTTATATTTTCTAATTAAATCTAAGGTTTGACTTAATTAAATTTCTGACAAATTAGCACTAACAATTATAGGCAAAGTATTATTGGATTCAAGTTATGCATACCTGAGATGATTTGTAAGAGGCTTTAATTCTAATTCTGGTGCTTTCTCGATAGAAGGTGGCGGTAGAGTCTTACCTTTTCTAAGAGGTTCAAATTTTTTAAAATACATGAGTGGAACTTGTTGTAATGCTAAAGCATAAGCAACTACTTTATTTTCATCATCTGATGTAGAACCTTGTACAAGATGTTTTCAAATGATCATCATCTGTTTGTTCACATGCTTGCTGTATACATTGATCTATAACATCAATTAGAAAATAATCATCAAGAAATGCTGGATGTTTGGCTACTTTAGTCAAGTTAAATTCCACTTTCTCCTCTCCTATTTGAAAAGTAAGCTTTTCTCCTCGAACATCAATCATGGCTCGAGCTGCCAAGAATGGTCTTCCTAAAATAAGTGGAATTTCAATGTCCTCGTCCATTTCCAAAATCACAAAATCTACTGGAATGTAAAGTTTTGTCCACTTTCACAAGAACATCTTTAACTATGCCAACTAGATATTTTATTGAACGATCAGCTAATTGAAGAGACATTTTTGTTGGTTATAATTGCGTGAAGCCAAGTTTCCTGCAAATAGAACTAGACATTAGACTAACACTGGCTCCTAAATCACATAATGCTTTATAAAAATCAACTTCACCAATGGTACAAGATATGAAAAAACTCCCTGGATCTTTTAACTTTGATGGAAGCTTGTTTTGAATATCGCACTATACTCTTTTATTAACGTAATTTTTTACGTTGTCCTCCAGTTTTCTTTTATTAAAAAGCAATTCCGTAAGAAACTTCAAATATGTCAGCAACTGCGTAAGAGCTTCTATAAAAGGAATATTAATATGAAATTATTTAAAAACTTTTAAAAATATTTTGTATTGCTTATCTAATTTTTATTTCTTTAATCACTGAGGAAAAGGAATCAAAAGCACATAAGGTTTAACAGTTTCTTTTGGTGCTTCATGTTCTTTAATTTCTTCTTCTTTTTCCTTATCCTTATCTAAGTCTGGAGTTTTATGCAGTTGAGGACCTTTAAGTTGTAAACCACTTCTCAATGTAACAGCTTTATAATGTTCCCTTGGATTGACCACCATTTGGCTAGGAAGAGCTCATTGATTTCGAGTATTGAGTGAACTCGTAATTTGACCTACTTGAGTTTCAAGATTTGTATTTTGTGTTGAGAGACATTCAATTTTCTACTCAAGTTTGTCATATTGCTTTTCAATTTTATCAAATCTCTTCGATGTTGCTCCAATGAATTTTTCTAATGCTGATTCATACCTAGTTTTTCTGAAGAAGTGGATCCATGATTTTGGTTTTTCATTATGGGAATTGATAAGGTGCTTTTTGGTTGTTTTGGTTCCCCTATGAAAAATTTGGATGATTCCTCCATGTTGGGTTATAATTGTTTCCTTGAAATTTTGATTTTCCAAAAATTGGACTTGCTCCATAATTATGTAATCTGATATATCGTGATTTTCTGCACATCCTTCACATGCTGGAGAAGAAGATGATAGGTTGACATGCTCTAACTTCTTGGCAATCGTATCCACTTTAGCTGCAAGCAAAGAAAAATTATCAATTTCATGTAGACCTGCAACTCTTTTATGTATACCTCATTCTGAAGTCTAATGGTAGTTATTTGCTACCATTTCTTCAATTAAATCATTGGCTTCGGAAGGAGCTTTGTTCATAATTGCACCACCCGCTGCTGCATCTATCGTTGCTTTAATATTTGGATGAAGACCATTATAGAAAGTTTGAATCAAAAGTCATTCAGGTACTCTATGGTGCAGACACTTTCTTTGTAAATTTTTGAAATGTTCCCAAGATTCGCACAAACTTTCTCCATCAAGTTGAATAAAGCTGGTAATATTGTTTCTCAACTTAGCCGTTTTTGCTGGTGGAAAATATTTGGCAAGAAAGCTGCAGCTAATTGATCCCATATTGTGAACGTGCCTGATGGTTTTGAAATAAGTCAATCCTCTTCTTGATCTTTTAAAGAAACTAAAAAAAAGTCGCAAACAGATAGCATCATCATATACACCATTAATTTTAAAAGTATCACACATTTCTAAGAAATTAAATATATGAGCATAAGCATCCTGATGTGGTAAGCCATAAAAAACTGATTGTTGAATCAAATTAATAAGTATTGGCTTTAAATCAAAAGTATTTACTTGAACAGGTGGTTTAGCTATGCTAGGTCTCGGTTGAGCAGAGGGCATAACATATTGCTTAAATGTCATAGTTTGTAGATCGCCCATGATTGATTCTCCGCAAGATGAATCGGTGAAATTTTTAATTTTAAGATTTGCAGTTAAAGTTCCTTCCATGTTTGTTCTTCTTTTCGTTCTTTCTTCTTCTTCTTGAAAAGTTGCTCAATTTCAGAATTATATGGCTCAAGTTTTGTATTTGAATTTCTTCGCATATAAACCAGAAAATTCTTCAATTAAAAGCAAAGAAAATAAAAATAAAAAAATAAAAATCCAAAATAATAACAATTTAATATTATTAATATTAAAATGGTCACCTCCTCGACAATGACACCAAAAACTTGTTAGAACTTGAACCTAGATATCTGCAAGTGCACAGGTCATATCAAGTAATAAAGTGTTAAGCAGAGTATCATTCCCACGAGGATGGTAGTTCTAAGTACTAAACAATTAAATTGATTATTATTTGGATGACAAAATTTGATTTATGATTAATTTGAACTTTTAAACAAAATAAATTGCTTGAAATTAAATTTAATGATATGAAACTTAGGATTAAGTCACCTTTATGAGTTTATTATGGATTTCTAAATTATTGATTTTAATTCAGTTTTCCTTTTGATTAATGGTTGAATTCTCCTTAATTAAGCTCAAGTCTCTCTCAAGTACTAAAGCTAAGATCAATTTAATCATTACGTCTACTCTCGTGATCACAAGTAATTAAATCAATTCATTAGGTTTTGCGAGAATCTTGAATCAACCTCTTAAGGGTTTAACCTTATCTCTAAGTAAAAAACTTCCTTAAGGTTGTTATCTCCATGGATGAATATTGTGCTTTCACTCTCACTCCATCGCATAATACCTTAATTTAATTACTTATTAGCCAGATAATCAAAGTATTAAGATCAAAGATAACAAAGTAATCAAAGATAAACTTCATTAAATCAAATAAGCAATGAGTGTTCCATAATAAACTCAATACAAAGGACAAACCCTAAAAGAGTTTAGTGACTCATATTTAAAGTAAAAGCACAATAATTATAAATGAATAACATAAAAAACAAGAAAGAGAAAAATCTAGTTCTTAATTTGGAGAAGAACTCATTTAGGACTCATAAAGTCTCTTCTTTAAAACCCTAATTCACTCTTCTCTCAAAATAGAGACTAGAACTCAGTTGATACAAGTTTAGGAACAAAGAATTAACCTTACTACACTTTCACTTGTATCTAAAACCCTCTCTTGTTCATAAAACACAAACTAACTTCAATCTAAAACTCAATAAAAAATTCATACATAAACTCCTACCAAAAACTCATTACTTGAATCCTTGAATGGGAGGTGTTTATATAGAGTGTTTGAAAGCTTCTTAGTGGTAGCAAGCTGTCAAATGCATGAATCTATCAAGTTTCAGTTGTTTTGATCTTCAAAGTTCAATTTTTCTGGCTAAAAGCCATCAATTTCTGCCCTACTGTCGTGGCATATGGATGCCATGGTCGTGGCCTGGGTTGGTTTGGATTATTTTGAGTCATTTTTCAACTGTAAATGGTAGCTTTGTATGGCACGTTCTTAGCCTTTTAAATGCCACGATCGTGGCATTTAAATTGAGGCTGTAAACTCTGACTTTGCTTCTTTTTCTTGGCTAAGGCAGCGGAGAAATGCATCCCTTTGGTCGTGGCCTTATAATACCACGGTCATGGCATCCATTTTGCTTCTGGAACTCTTGTTTTTCTTCAATTTTTGAAGTGGCATACTCAATTTCATTCCCATGATCGTGGCCTTGAAGGGCCACGGGCGTAACACTTGACTTTTCCTTTAATTTTGCTTACTTTTCTTTAATTTTGCACCACTAATCATAAAAAACCTTTAATCTTTGCCTTTCCAAGATAAAGCATTATAATTCTAACTCAAACAAACAAAATCTATTAAATTCAATTGGAAAGCAAGTAAAATCATAGTTAGAAATACATAAAATATTGATTATAATTTCACTATATCATTGTCTCTCTCCAAAAACTATATATAAGGGTAAACCCTCCACAGGTAAATTGCTTCTCTCTCTCTTTCTCTCTCTCTCTTTTAACTCTATTTACATTCAGATCGACTGAGCTCTAACTTAAGTGTTAGAGTCCCCCTCTTTCTCTCATCTTATAGGTGAGAGAGCTGATGGAAGCAGCACCTGAGCCCGAGCTAGGACACCCTGAGTTCTACCTCAACATTGGTGGTGTAGTGAGCGTGGACAAGCTATTCCCCATTGCAAAGGATAAATCCTAAGGTATGTTCTTTAGCCTTGCAAAGATCAAGCACCAAGCTCATAAAAGAGCACTCTATTCATGCAATTTTATAAGCACTCTAATTTTAATATAATATAAACAACCTAAGCATTAAACAACCACACATCAATTATGCATCACAGCGCCCTCGCATGCTATAAAATATCATAGTGCCCCCGCGTGCTTTAAAATATCATAACACCCTCGCGTGCTCCGACCTATCATAGTACCCTTGTCGTGTACCAAACTTATAACACACTAGTTGAGCATACCACAACGCCCTCGTCAGGCACCGACCTCTGACCACTTTGATCAAGCATTGAGGTAAGCACTCTGACCTTGCATCAATGTTCTGATTGTATGCTTTATAAAATTTTTATTTGCTATTTTGGAGCTTGTAAAATTTGGGGGCCATGTAATAGTATTCTTTGTTTATATTTCTGAGCCCTGCACTCTAACCGTGCATCAATGTCCTAATTGTACACTTTATTGCACTTTGATTGTGCATTAATGCCCTGATTGTATACTTTATAAAATTTGTATTCACTCTCTAATCTTGTAAAATTTGGGGGCTACTTAATTGTACTTTTTGTTTGTATTTTTGAGCCCCTCATCTTTCTGTAAAAGTGATCCTTTGTTACTGTACAAAATAAGAGAAATATATATATATATATATATGAATGTATATAACTAGGCACTCTGTCATTGTCCAAGAGCAAGCTCAAGAAGCTATTAGAAATGAATTTCAGGCCAATGAAGGGGGATACCATCCCTAAATATCGAGCATTAGCACCCGAACTCATCAAGGATGAACTCTCCATCCCTACACACCGAGCCACGATCACACTAACAACATTGATAAATACTTTACACTAAGAAGAAAGAAACCAAGAATCTAATTGAACAAGAAAGCCTGAGTAGCTCCGCATGAACCACAATGTCAATAGTATTAAGAAGGCTCTCGCAGGACCTATGCCTTGAAAGAGGTCATTCGGTCGAACACCATACACAACATGCCTCAAGCAGGTACTTGTTTTTATCTCTATTCTTTTATTTTATAGCTCTTTATGTAAACATGAGATAAAAAGAAGATCGGATTAATCATCCTATTACATCATAGATTAATAAACTGCTCAGCAAATGAATGCCCACATGCACCTCGTGCCCTGAGTATATTAAACAAAATTGTGCCCCCTAGCATGCCAATTATAGTATGCTCAAATGAACTTCTGGTTTTGAATATGTTGAGTGCCCTGAGCACACCAACAAAACCATAACATATAATTATCCTACCTCTATACATCAAGTTTGGTTAGAAACTGAACCACTTAGCATAAATATCATGTTGCATCTAAAATGAGAGACAAACACAAGTACTAATGTTCTAAATACAAGTTTAATTTCATTAAAAAGATTAATAATTCCTTTATATAAGAGGGCCCGGTCTTTACAAGTATGTTCTTAGACTGCCCAAGAATGAAATTCTTACCACTATATAGAGTGTCAAAATAAGTTTTAGACCTTGTCCTATTGGTTGTCCTCTTCCTTGTCTTCTTCATATTCACCATCATCTTCTGCCTTCACTTCATTTGCTAGCTTGCCAATGTCTATGCCCATTATTCAGGACAAATCCATGTTCAAATTATCTTATTTTAGGCACCTGGTAACTGCCTGTTAATAGGCAAAGACACTTGAGCATAGTGCTTATTGCTCCTCTTAAACTCGGTAGCTAGTCCTTCGAGAGCAGCCTCCTTTGCCAAATGCAGCTCCTCCATTTTGGCTCACAAATATTCTTTAGCTAGATGTAGCTCATCAATTTTAGCTTTTAGGGTTTATTATGCCTCTTACCTTTACGCAGTCTCCTTATTGTAGCTTTTGGCAGTCTAATGGAAGTTTGTCACAATACCCGCCACCCGATCTACCACATTATAGGAGAGTTGGGCAAGTTGCAAAATATCACTTAGTCAATTTGTACACCAATATTAGATTAGAGAACAATAAGTTCGGATTATCACTTACTATGTGAGAGACTGTTATCATCTTTTGAGAGAGCTCCTCTGAGCTTATCCGTGCATGCTCGCACCACTCATATGGAATTACTTGGTGTATTTGTCTAAGCACCTTATGGGGACAGGGACCTGTACAATGTATTATGTACTGTACGAGCCGTTGAGCTTTTCGTTCACCCTCTCCACCAACTGAGCTAGGCTATGGCAGTGGGCTAGTGAATCTTTAGCTTCTACCTAAGGCAACATATCCAGCACCACTTATAAGGGCTAGGGAAAGTCCTCTAGAGCAGGACCCTTCCCTAGCGTGATACTCTTAGCCCTAACTGCTCGCCCACCTGAGGGCTCTCCACTAACCTTGGCCTTCTTCTTGGCCTCTCTCCTAGCAGCTTTCTCTGCTAGGTGCTTCAGCTACTTTATGGTTAATCCCGAGCCCATCTCTGTGCAATGTAACAAAGAGTTAGATAGATAAATATTCAACAAAACTACTAAGTACTAGAAGAGCAAAGTCTACTAGCCCACTCTTGTAGGTGAATCTCCTTCAGAGTTTTGCCAATCGGGAATTACTCCTTTATTAGCCACACAACATTCCTTTTTTTCTTTTAGAATGTCACATTCTACAGCCTCAAACACAGCGAGCTCACCCTGATCGAGCTCCCCTCTGACTATATATTCACCACTGGGCTCGCTTCTCCATGTGTTTTGGAAGCCAAATCCCTCACGGTTCTCTACGATGAAGAACCAATCCTTCCAAGCCATCATTGAGTCTAGCTTTTCTGTAAAGAGACTGAATATGAATAGCCCTTGTAGATATGGGAAATCCTCATTAGCTCTTGAGTGCAGCTTAAGCATACTGAAAGCACTCAGCACTCAAGGGGAAGGAATTACCCCGAGCAGCTCGCATAATATCATGAACCCCGTGATAGTTCACCAAACATTAAGGCTGAGCCGGGTTGAGCAATATTGTGGTAGTGAAGGAAAGCCAGTAGGAAGGGGCACAAAAGAAATCACACCCTGGACCTCAGATCTTCCTTATATATCATCAGCTAATTGGCAAAAAGATCATCATAGGCTCAAACTTCCTCTCTAAGAACTAGCATGTTATACCCTTCAGGTATAAGATACTTTTGGTGTATCCCCTTTAAATCTCTGTCATTCAAGGAGGATTGGATGTCTCTTATCTAGGCTTTCTTAGAGCTCGCAGGGACCTCACCACCTCCAACCATGTCTTCTTCCTCATCAACCAAAATGTGAGGTCTCCTTCTAATTTGCTTTACCCGCTTGGTCATTTCAGACCCAGGGTTAACCCGAGCCTCTTCTCCATACTGAGGAACCTCTCTCAGAGCCATAGGAGAGCCCTCTCTTGACTCCTCTAGCACACCCAAGCTAATAATTACTCGCATCATTTTTACTAATAATTCTAGCAATAAAACTCAAGCTCACCTTTGTAACTTACCGAGCTGGCAGATGCATGTCGTCCTCAAGTAAAACCTTCACACAAAATAATGGATTAGAGCAATCAAGCTTTCTCTTTTGCATCGAGTGCAAAGCAACGGTTGCCTAACCCTTTATTTATAGAAGAGAAATGGGCAGATGAATCGACATCATCAATGCATGACATAAGGGTTACGCTTCTGAGCTCCCGCCTAAACTGCTAGCACGGTATTTGAAGTGTCACCATCCCCTTCTATGACACATGTTCCTTTTCAAAACCTTAACATACACTACTTAGCATAAATACCAAGACTTCTATAGGGGAACTAGTGATACTGTGCCTTCATTCACCGAGCTCTCAGACCAAGCCAATGTCTTCTCAACATCAATACTGAGCTTTCGAAGGAAAGGCGGACCTCAGTTCCAAACATTCTAGTTCGATTGAGCTCTTAGTGTTTGGGAAGACATTCCACTAACACAGCCATTGTACGACACTGATGCACCCACAATCAGCGTTGATACTATATCAGATGTTCTCTTCATCCACCAACTATATATAGGGGTAAACCCCCCATAGGTAAAGGGTTTCTATCTATCTATCTATCTATCTATCTATCTATCCATCTATATATATCTATATATATATATATATATATCTTTCTCTCTCTCTCTCTCGCTCTTAACTCTTTTTACATTCAGACCAATCGAGCTCTGACTTAGGCATTAAAGTCTCTCCAGCAGAATCTGATCCCCTCTTTTTCTTGTCTTGCAAGTGGGAGAGCTAATGGAAATGGTAGCCGAGCCCAAGTTGGGACACTCGAAGATCTACTCCAATATTAGAAAATATTAAATTAATTATCTCAATCGATTCATATTTAAGTTATTAAAATCATCCAACCAAGTAAATGCGAGATCCAATTCTAAGAATAGATGATAATAATGATAATGGGCACAAGTGGCTAGATGGTTGTTATCTTTTCAATTGTTTGGACGAAATGTACTAACTGTTTTTAATTAAAAATAAAAATTAAATAAATAATGTAGAAAGTTAATTAAGATATTAGAAGGTAGAAAATATGAAATATATATGTGACATGTGTTAAATATACCTAATATATAAATGTTATTAGTAAAGGGTAAAATGGTAAAAAAGCTAAAAAGGTAAAAAATAATGAAATAAGAAAAAATAATAATAATATAATTTTAGATAGTGGAAGATGATTGAAAAGTATGATATTTAGTAATTAATAATTAATTATATAAATATATGGCTAGGATTGAATAAAGAATAAAAAGACAAATTTGTTCATCTTCTTCTTCCTTCTCTTCTCCTTTGGCTAAGATTCCATCAGTGATTAGAGTGAAGTTTTTGGCTTGCTTCTTCAATTATACAAAATTTTTATCAAATTTTTAAAGGAATTAAGGAGTTTTGTGAAGTAATCGAACATTTGGTAAGTAATTTATCAATTTAAACAAATTTTCTTTTATTTAATATAATGTAGAAATTGAATTTTTGATGGAGTGTGGGATAATTGTTTAAATGGTGTGGGAAAATGTTATTTGGATGTGAGGATGATGATTTTATAGTTAGTTGATGGATTGATTTAGGTATAGTTGAAGTTTGAGAGAGGAAGAAGAGAATTTAAGGTTTTGTTGGGAAAATTGTAAAGAATGAATGAAAATTGGATTTAATTGCTGAAATGGTGTTATAATATGATTTTAAAGATATAAATGAGCTTAAAACTTAATTTGGAATTGATTAAAATAGTTTTCTAGAATTAAAGTCTATTAGGGTAAAAATTAAAAAATTGGATAGAATTATAAATTTAAAGATTGAATTGTTAAAGTGAGTAGAATTATGATTTTAACGATAAAAATTAACTTAAAATATAATTTAGAATTGGTTAATATAGAATTCCAAAGTTAAAGTGCATTAGGGCAAGAAAATAGAAACTTAAAGGAAATGAGATAAATTGATGTTTATTAATTAAAGTATGTAGAAATATGGTTCTAATTCCTTATATACACTTACATTTTAATTAGGTGTGGAGTAGAATCAAGTTGTCCATACCAAGAGGTGAAAGACACTTCAAGAAGTGAGGGGAAAGGTGTGTATTTAGCTTAAGAGTGGTTTTGGTTCAAGGTATGTACATACTTTGATAGATTATATACAATTGCATACAATTTAGCTTATCACATTTTGATAGTAAATGTGCAAAGCTAATTTGTTATTTGAGTTTACAAATATATTGCATGGTTGATTGTAAAAAGATGTTAAATATATTATATGCATTATGTTAAGCCATTGTAAATGGCTAAAATGAGTAATATATGATAAATGTGAAAAAAATAAAAAATGCCTAAAATATATGGGTTATGAAGTCACATTATAGATGTGACATGTATTGTTGAAAATTAGATGAATTATGGATAAATGAAATCAATTATGCATGACTATGGAAATGAAATTAGTAAATGGAACAATGTAATAGAAAATGGATTATGAAAATGTGAAATGAGGTGTGTTCATCTTGTATAGTATCTTGTTCTAAAGAATTGTTGTTGGTGTTATTAATATGATTTGCCTTCGAGCTAGATATTTGGTATCACTATTATTTGTCTTCGGGCTAGACACTTGATGTCACAATTATTTGCCTTCGGGCTAGATACTGAATATCACCATTGATGATATTAGCCCCGGGGCAAGACACAGAGGTGTCAACAGGGAACGAATGTTACACTTAGATCTCCAGTGTCACGATAGACTATGATAATATCTCTGGAACCAAAATACTATATAAGGTTATTTGGGTCCAATACATATTGTTGCAGTATTTTGATGAAATTTGTATAAATGTATATGAATAAAGACATCATTTATGTTATGTTGAAAAGAGATCCATATTGCATTGTTTTGGGATTTTTGCTAGAAGATTTTATACTGTCACAGGACTAGAACCAGTTGCAGACATATATACATTTTTTTTTGTGTATTTTGATATATCTATGTACATTATTTGCATAACTTGAAGATGTTATAATTTGTAAAGTATTTGGATCAAATGATAAAAATTATATTTAAATCGTAAGTATTTTTTCCGGGAAAACAAAATTGAAGTTTGGGAACATTAGAATTACAATTGAAAAAGTGCAGGGACAATCAATACAATTAATGTTTTTAAGTTTTATGCTGAGAATTATATGCAATAGTATTCAATTTTTTTTATCTATGATATACTTAAATTAAGTTTCTAAATTCAATAATTTTTTCTCTTTTTTTTTGAAAAATATTAAAAGTAAAAAATTTTATTTATTTTAGACACATAAATAGAAGTTTTTAAATTCTCATATTTTCAATAGAAATAAATTAATAACTTTTCTATAAAATAAAATTACAATTTAACATTAACTGATATTAAATATTAGATACCATTTAAAATATTTATCAAATCTTTTGGTATAAATTTTATATTTAATTTAAATAAAATATTTAATCAACTAAAAATTTAGTTATTTATTTATATTTTTTACTTATTTTTAATAAAATTTCAAACGGAATTTTTTTAAATTGTCAAATTCTAATTTGTATTATAAAACAACTTTGATATGATAAAATTAATTTACCATTTGAAATTTAAATGAAGAAATATTAAAAATAGATAAAAATATAATAAAATTTTTACACGTATTCTAGTTATGTTAAATGATTTGAAAAGTTTTTTTGTGAATAGTTAATAGATAAATGTGGGTTAATTTTACCAACGCTTCTCGAAGGTTTTTTCATTTTCTTTTTCAAAAGTAATATACATGTCCCCAGACTTTAATTTTGTCCCCATTAAATCTATGTCCCAATTTGTTGACAAGGGAATGCTATGAAGATTGCTACATGGAATTCATATGGTGCCGTATGGACTTTTTTTGGATATGTGACACCACATAGACTCCATATAGCATTCACGCAAGCATTTTATAAAAAATAGAGATAAAAATTTTAATAAAAATAAATAAAAGTGAGAAATTTTACCGTGATAATTAAAATTTAGATTTTTTTTTTTGAATGCAATTAAAGTTTAGGAGTTAATTTAATAGTATAAATGATAAAGTTTAAAAACCATGGTAAACTTAACTCAATGATAGTAATAATGATAATCGTTGGATGATTAATATCTTTTCTAATTGACTAATTTAGGTGAACTTAAGAAAATGCCTCTTAAATGAGAATTACATTGTGAAATATATGTTGTAGAAATTAATTAAGAAAGCTCTCTTGCAGCTTTGTGCAAGGTTTTATTCTTGCGTTTTTGCAAGTCTTTTCTTGGTGTAGCTAGGGTCTTCTTCAAATTTGTTATTTTTTCTAAATCTAATGGCTTCAACACTCAAAAACCTTATGGTTGAGTAATGGGGATTTGAATACACACTACTTCCATGCCAGGCTTCAGAAAAGAAAAGGTTTAATTTGATTAAAATGTTGATGGATGATTCAGGTGTTGCTCATAGTAAACTTGAAGAAATGGGTTTTATTGTTGTGAACTATTTTCAGAATATTTTCTCAGCTTCTAATGGAGATTGGCTATCAATGACTTCTCTCATACAACCCAGAGTGACTTCAAATGATAATGCCAGGCCGTTAGCACCTTTTTCACTTGAAGAATTTAAAGTTGCACTGTTTAAAATGCATCCAGAGAAGGCGCCTAGGTAGGATGTTTTGAACCTGAGTTTTTTCCTTTTTTTTGGGACACTGTTACTTCAGAGATGGTGTCAAATTGTCAAAACTGGTTGGCATCAGATACAATTCCTTCTTTTCTGAATGATATCATTATTGTCCTTGTGCCAAAAAAATAAAACCCTAATGATATGAAAAATCTCCAGCCCATCTCTTTGTGTAATGTGGTATGTAAGATTCTTGCAAAGGTACTTGCAAATAGGCTTAAAAAGCTATTGCCTAATATTATTTCTAAGACATAGTCAGCTTTTGTACGTAGTCGGTTGATTATTGGTAATAATGTCATGGTTGCCTTTGAAGTAATTCACTATTTGAAGTCTAAAACCAGAGGGAATAGAGGAAATGTTAGTCTTAAAATTGATATATCAAAAGCATATGATAGGGATGATTGGGGATATCTTAAGCATATGATGTTGAGTATGGGCTTTGATGTTAAGTAAGGGCTGATTCAATTACAAACGTAGGGTATGAAAAAGCGGCTAATCTTGCTAAATCAATTGCTATTTGTAGTTCTCCTTCTGGGTCCATCAAGTTCAGTCCTACGTTCCACCCTGCCGAGGGGAAAGGGAAAAGAGACTGCACGAATTTCCTCACTCGTCGCGAGAACTAGCACATGTTGGGAGATAGTAAATGATAGAATTGATTGAAGCTTCCAGACCACCTTTTTCAGCTAGATAGCAAGCGATCACTCAGCAATGAACATTAACTGAGGTGGACCTGATCATGTTGTGTGTGACAACGGTGCATTATGATGTTGCTTTAAATGGCTCTATTTTTGGTCCAATCATACCTAACAGAGGGCTAAGACAAGGAGTCCCACTATCTCCTTATTTGTTCATTATGTGTGCATAAGGTTTATCGGTTATGTTAGAAGAAGATGAAAGGAAAGGCCTTATTCATGGTCTAAAACTTAACAGCTATTGTCCTAATGTCTCTCATTTATTTTTTGCAGATGATAGTTTCCTATTTTTTAATGCTTACCTAAATGAAAGTCAAAGGGGAAAGCACATTCTTTAAGTGTATGATATGCATTAGGCCAAGCTATTAATTTTCAGAAGTCGGGAATTTTCTTTAGTGCAAATGTTGATAGTGGAAAAAGGAAGCTATTATGGATGTCTTAGGGGTGCAAAATACACTGGATCATAGCAAATATCTGGGGTTACCTTCTCTTATTGGGAGAAATAAAACATAAATTTTTAATTTTCTTAGAGAAAGGTTATGGAATAGCGTTAAGGGTTAGAAAAAAAGCTATTATCCACAGCTGGAAAGGAGATTTTGGTAAAGACAATTGGCCGGTCTATTCCCACATACTATATGAGTGTCTTCTACTTGCCAAATTCTTTATATTATGATCTTCAAAAGATTATGAATTCTTATTAGTAGGTTTCGAAAAAGAATAGTGAGAGGAGTATGAATCTAAGATGAGTGTCTTCTACTTGGGACAAGATGTGTATGAGTAAAAAGTTTGGAGGCTGGGTTTTAGAAATCTGAGATGTTTTAATCTTGTTATGCTTGGCAAATAAGGATGGAGATTTTTATCTCATCCAAATTCATTAGTTTGTAAAATTTTGAAAGCAAGATGTTTTCGGGAGAAGAGGTTCTAATCCCAGTCTTATATGGAGAAGTATATAGATGGCTAGAGATTTAGTTAGAAGAGGGACTAGACAGAGGGTTAGTGATGGAAATAGTATCTTGGCTTGCAAGGACCCTTGGATACCTAATGAGAATAATTTCTATATTACCTCTTCATTGATAGATGAGACGGATCCTTACGAGTCACAAACCTTATTAATCGTGGTTTAGGTATATGGAATTACTGAAAGCTAGATTCTCTTTTTTCCATTATTGATTGTAATAGAATCTATCAAATTCTTATCTCATTAAGAGTGTAATATCCCAAAGTATGCCCTAGAAGTTTGGTATAATAATTGTTATTGTATTTGGATTTAATATATGTGTTTAATTGGAAAGAGGAAAGAAGTGAAGAGAGTGTATATGTTGTATATATGGAAATATATACAACATATACACAAGTCAAAGTGTGGAAGTCAAAGAAGATATTTATAATTTTTAAATAAATTAAATAAATTGGAAAAGAAAATTATGAGTGGAAGAGAATTATTTGAATATTTTAATGATATAATGCTTGGAGGAGAGGATTTTGAGGAGATAGTGGGTGAGAATTTGACTTTGATTTCTTTCTTTTCATCTTTCTTTCTTTCTTCCTCCGTGGTTCACTTTCTTTTCTTTTCTTTTCTTTTCTTTTGGCCGGCTATCAAAGAATCAAGAGAGCAAGAGAGAGATTTGATCTTCTAAACTCAAGATTTAAGGAAGTTTTCAAGTGATCAAGTTGGAAATTTAAGAGTTTCTTCATCCTTGGTAAGTTTCCTCTTGATTCCTTGATTTTCTTTTAAGTTGTGTTTGAGTATGTTGGTTGATTGTTGATGGTATGTGAATATGTTTGATTAAGATGTATTTGAGAGTGTTTGGTTTAGTTGATTTTGATGTTGGTGTTGGATTGGAAAGAAGGAGTTAGGTTTGATGTTGAAAGAGTAAGAGTTGTGTGTATGTGATGGTTGTAAAGTGGTGTTTGATGTATGTTGTGAGTTGTTTTGGTATTTTTGCAAGTTTGTTATGGTTTTGGGTGTGTTTAGCTAAGTTGGTTTGAAGTGGGAAATGGTGAAAGTAAGAGATTTGTGGGTTGTGTTGTTGTTGTTGCCGGAATCTGTATTTTTGGCCTGACACGCCCATGAGCACTGCCAGGTCTATAGGCGTGTCAATGATTCTGTGTTGTTGGTGTTTAGACACGGCCAGTGACACGCCCATGTCACTGGGCGTGTCATAGCTACTGTGTGGATGAAGGATTGACACGGCCATGAGCACGCCCATGTTGTTGGACGTGTCAATGTTTCTGTGAGACAGAATGTATTACACGTTCAGTGACACGCCCATGGTTCTGAGCGTGTCAAAGCTTCTGTGTTGTGAGTTTAGGGCACGGTCAGGGACACGCCCGTGTTGTTGCGCGTGTCATGTGTAGAGTTTGCCCTAGTTAGACCTTAGTCTTATTATCTCATGTGTATTATTCCTTTTGGATTAGGTTGTGAAGAGTTTGAGTTGCCCTAATCCAAGTATTGAAGGATTCTTGGAAGAAGAGTTTAGTGTTTTATGTGAGTTGCTTTTGGAGGTAAGTACAAACTACATTATTGCATACATTCATATGATATTGAGACTTAACACACATTTGATTGTAAATGTGTTAAGAAATCTAATGCATTATTGATGCTTATTAATAATGTTATGTTTGGTATAATGTGAATGAATGATGAATTGACTTAATGTGAATTGAGACATAATGGAATGTGAAACTAATGTGGTTGGTTATTATGATGTAAATGACATAATTGAGGCATGTTTGCCTAGATGATGTTCAATGCAATTGATGATATATGTATATATATATACTCTCTTGATGAGATATGGAGCCATGGTTGTTGGCCATAATGATGCAAATGAGATGATTGAGGCATGGTTGCCTACTTGATTATGGAATATGAAATGAGAAATGGATTGAGAAAGAGATTGTTAAAGATGTAATTAAAATAATTGTGTGATTAATATGTTATTCAATTTTCAGAGTTCTGAGTTTGGCGGCATGCCTATAAAGTACTGGATAGGTGAAAAGTCCGGGTCGTAAGCCGATTCCAGTTGAATAATGTGAAATGTGAATTATAGGTAACAGTCTTGCCGGGTTGAGGATTTCCTCGGGTTTGTCCGGGTTGAGGTCCAAGAGACTGGGTCTGTTACAGGTAACAGTCTTGCCGGGTTGAGGATTTCCTCAAGTTTAGTCAGGTTGAGGTCCAAGAGACTGGGTCTGTTACCCTATCCATGGATAGAAAGATATATGTGTATCGCCTACGGGCTTGATGATTATGATTATGTACCAAAGCAGTAACTCTGAATTCTGAATAATATATTAATGTATTATGGGCCCATGTTTGTCTTTGTTTAAATGTGATTCATGAATGGTGAAACCAATGAATAATGAAATTTAATGTAAGACTTGGAAAGGTGATATTCTTATGTATTGATTATAATGTTTGAACATATAATATTGGCATTGCATGGAAACACATTGTTATTGTAGTTTGTACCACTAAGCCGTTGGCTTAGCGCGATTGTGGTTTATCGCGCAGGTGACAGGGAAGAACCGGAGAGTTCCTCTAGGCCGAGTAGAGTCTAGATTTTGAGGTGTTGATAGTGGAGCTTAAAGATCAAAGACATACTGCCAACCATGTATATATCTTATGTTTTGTAAAACTTAAGTCTTGAAGTATAAGTATTTGTAAATATTTATTATATTTTTCGCTGCGTTTTGAATAAACATTTTATCTATCGAGTTTTATAATATAATTTAAATGCTTTAAATTTGCTCATAACTTTTTAAAGAGATGATCTGTGTGTCTAGTAAATCGTGGCATTTCTATATTCAGTATATGTATATTACGATTGTAATAGCATGCTGTGTACGTATACGGGGTATAGGGGTGTTACAATTATTTTGGTATCAGAGCCTAGGTTTGAGATTCTCAACCTAGGTCAATTGTAAGAAAAAAAAATATTTTGATTTTTAAAAGTTGGTTTTTGAATAAGATACATGTTGTGGTGTGGCAGTCTTTGATCTTTAATGAGGTATATTCTGCTGCGTTTGCAGATATAGGTAGTGATGGCATCTCATTCACGTCAGTCTGTAGAAGGTAGTGCGGAGAGTGTAGCTCCTGAAGAGGGCAGAGATGGAGCTAGGGTTGAGAGAGTTAGTGAGGCACCTGTTTCAGTGTCAGAGAGATCAGCTGCTGAGGAGGTTCCGCCGGGTTGGATAAGGCATATGGTGGATTTGTTGAGGGGAGCTCCGGTACAGCAGCCACCACCGCCACCACAGCCACAAGTGCCGGTGAGACACTATGATAAATTGAGAAAATATGGAGCTGAGGATTTCTTGGGCACTACAGATCCTGCAGTAGCTGAGTAGTGGTTGGATAAAGTGCAGAGGATATTTATCCAGTTGCAAGCTACTCCTGATGAGAAATTTGACTATGCCAGATTCTTACTGCAGAAAGATGCTTATGACTGGTGGAAGACGGTTCCTCATGCCATGGATGATCCACCTACATTATCTTATGGGGATTTCCTAAGAGAGTTCGAGCAAAAATATACTCCGAGGGAGTATAAAGATATTAAGAAGATGAAATTTTTGAATTTGAGGTAAGACAACCGGACAGTGACAGAATATGAGATTGAGTACATCCGGTTGAGTCACTATGCCGGTGGGATTATTTCTGATGAGATAGACCGGTGCAGAAGATTTGAGGAGGGATTGAGGCCCTCTATTATGTGCATTGTTGCTGGTTCTCGGTACCAGGATTTCTCTCAGCTAGTTGCAGAAGCTAGAAGTGTTGAAAAAGCACAAGGTATTGCAGCAGCTGCTACTAGGAGGAGACCAGAGTGAGAAGATCCCAGTTTGAGGCAGGGTCTTCGTCTATGAAGAGAGGCCGAGGAAGTTTTGTGCCGAGGATTAGTAGGAGTCAGAGGCAATCTAGTAGGTCAGTTCAGTATCAGAGGCAGAGGCCGAGACCTACAACTTCTGTAGCTAGTGCTCCGACTCCAGTGGTTCAGAGGTCTACTCTACCTGCATGTGAGCTTTGTGGTAGAAACCATGGGGTGTTTGTTGGAAGGTTGGTGGATCAACTGGGTGTTTCAGATGTGGGTCACCAGCTCATTTTATTAAAGATTGTCCTGAGATGCAGGAGCATAGGCAGGCTGAGTCTGCAGTTTCTCGACCTAGTGTCAGCAGAGGTGGTCGAGGGAGCAGAGGTTTCAGTAGAGGTGGTAGACCTGGGTTTAGTCAGAGAGGAGGATCTTCATCCGGAGGCAGTAGGCCAGTTGAGGCTGGACCTTCTCAGAGAGTTTATGTGATGCAGAGGCAGCCGGATGCTTCAGCAGTTATAGCGGGTACATTTTTTTTATTTGATATTCCAGTTCTTGCTTTGATTGATCCAGGATCTACTCATTCATACATAAGTGCATCCATATTGCCTGTGTCTGAATTGCATCCAGAGTCCTTAGGATTTGATGTCTTGGTGACAAATCCTTTAGGACATAGTATTGTGGTGAGTAAGGTACATCGTGATAGTGCAGTTGTGGTGCAAGGTGAGGAGTTTCTTGGTGATTTGATTGAAATTCCTTTTAAGGAATATGATTTGATCTTAGGCATGGATTGGTTGTCTAAGCATGGAGCTGTGGTAGATTGTCAAAAGAAGTGTGTTACCTTGAGAACCAATAATGGTAGAAGTGTAATGGTGTCTAGTGAGCAGAGACAACTTGCATCCTTATTTGTATCAGCTTTTGCAGCTAGAAGGTTGATTAGAAAAGGGTGTGATGCTTATCTTGCTCATGTTGTAGATACTAGAGTAGTGGGTTTTCAACTTGATAGTATACCCACAGTTGCAGATTTTCCAAATGTGTTTCCTAAGGAGTTGTCAGGGTTACCCCCTGAGAGAGAGGTTGAGTTTGGTATCGAATTGTTGCCTGGTATCACTCCCATCTCTATTACTCCATATCGAATGGCACCTGCTGAGTTGAGAGAGTTGAATGTGCAGTTGCAGGAGTTGTTGGATAAAGGGTTTATTCGCCCTAGTGTTTCTCCATGGGGAGCTCCTGTTTTGTTTGTGAAGAAGAAGGATGGTACTTTGAGGTTATGCATTGATTATAGGCAATTGAACAAAGTGACTATCAAAAATAAGTATCATTTGCCTAGAATTGATGATCTCTTTGATCAGTTAAAGGGAGCAGCAGTGTTTTCCAAGATTGATTTGAGATCAGGGTACCATCAGTTGAGGGTTAGAGCTGAAGATGTTCCTAAGACAGCTTTTCGCACGAGGTATGGGCATTATGAGTTCTTAGTGATGCCTTTTGGGTTGACGAATGCACCTGCAGCTTTCATGGATTTGATGAATAGGGTGTTTAGGCTCTATCTGGATCAGTTTGTGGTGGTCTTCATTGACGATATTTTGGTGTATTCGCGTAATGAAGAGGAGTATGACAAACATCTGCGGATTGTATTGCAGATCTTGAGAGAAAAGCAATTGTATGCCAAGCTGTCGAAGTGTGAGTTTTGGCTTGATCAAGTGACTTTTCTGGGTCATATAGTGTCAGCAGATGGTATTAGAGTTGATCCAAGTAAAGTTGAAGCTATTTTGAATTGGAGTTCACCAAAGTCAGTGACTGAAGTTAGAAGTTTTTTGGGTTTGGCAGGCTATTATCGACGTTTTGTGAAAGGTTTTTCTTTAATAGCTACTCCACTCACCAGATTGCTTCGGAAGGGAGTTAGATTTGTGTGGACAGATCAGTGTCAAGCTAGTTTTGAGCAGTTGAAAGAAATGTTGACTCAAGCGCCTGTTCTTACTTTACCCGTGGGAGATAAACCATATGTGATTTACAGTGATGCTTCACATAATGGTTTAGAATGTGTTTTAATGCAAGAGGGTAAAGTTGTAGCTTATGCTTCTCGGCAGTTGAAGCCGCATGAGCTTAATTATCCGACGCATGATTTGGAGTTGGCAGCCATAGTGTTTACTTTGAAGATTTGGCGACACTACTTGTATGGGGAGAAATGTTTTATCTACACTGATCATAAGAGTTTGAAATATTTGGGGGTTCAGAAAGAGCTTAATCTTCGGCAAAGACGATGGTTGGAGCTGATTAAAGACTACGACTGTTTGATTGATTACCATCCTGGTAAGGCGAATGTTGTTGCGGATGCCTTGAGTCGGAAGTCTTTGGCAAGCTTGACTGTTTATTCACTCTCGTTGCTTGTTGAGTTAAGAGCGTTGCATGCCAGTTTTGAACCATGTGATGATGGTGCATTGTTAGCTCAGTTGCATCTGAGACCGATGTTGTTAGACCAGATAAGGGAGGCTCAATTGGCAGATGAGAAAATTCAAAAAATTGTTTCAGATTGCCAAAATGGAGGGAGACGAGATTTCCATGTGAAAAGTGATGGTAGCCTTTGGTTCAAGAATAGATTATGTGTTCCTGATGATGCAAGTTTGAGAAGAACTATTTTAGAGGAAGCACATCAATCAGTTTTGCTATGCACCCTGGGAGTACTAAAATGTATCAGGATTTGAAACAATATTATTGGTGGTCGGGTATGAAGAGAGACATAGCGGAATTTGTATCCAAGTGTCTCACGTGTCAGAGGGTAAAAGCTGAGCATCAAGTTCCAACGGGGTTACTTCAACCTTTAACAGTGCCTAAATGGAAATGGGAGAGAGTGACAATGAATTTTGTATCTGGTTTGCCATTGACTCAGAAGAAGCATGATGCTATTTGGGTGATTGTTGATCGGTTGACAAAGACAGCTCATTTTCTTCCAGTTCGGATGGACTATTCTCTTGAGAGACTGGCTGAGCTGTATATCAATGAGATAGTGAAGTTGCATGGAGTCCCGATTTCTTTAGTGTCTGATCGAGATCCCCGGTTCACTTCAAGATTTTGGAAGAGTTTGCATGGTGCATTGGGTTCTCGATTGCACTTTAGTACTGCTTTTCATTCGCAATCAGATGGGCAGTCAGAAAGAGTGATACAGATTATTGAGGATATGTTGAGAAGCTGTGTTATTGATTTCTCTGGAAGTTGGGACAAATTTTTGCCACTTGTGGAATTTGCTTATAACAACAGTCATCAATCTAGTATTGGTATGGCACCATTTGAGGCATGTATGGTAGAAGATGTAGAACGCCTTTATGTTGGAATGAACTTGGAGAAGGCAAATTGATTGGTCCTGATTTGGTTAAAGAGACAGAAGATAAAGTGAAAATAATTCGGGATCGGTTGAAAGCAGCTTCAGATCGGCAGAAATCTTATTCAGATTTGAAGAGGAGAGACATAGAATTTGATGTTGGAGATAAAGTATTTTTGAAAGTGTCTCCTTGGAAAAAGATTTTAAGATTTGGTCGAAAAGGGAAGCTGAGTCCTCGTTTTATTGGACCATATGAGATATTAGAAAGAGTTGGACCAGTTGCTTATCGTCTTGCTTTGCCACCTGAGTTGGATAGAATCCATAATGTCTTCCATGTTTCTATGCTAAGGAGGTACAGATCAGATCCATCTCATGTTTTACCAGTTGAATCTATTGAGGTGAGTTCGGATCTGACATTTGAAGAAGAACCAGTTGCTATTTTGGCATATGAAAGAGTTGAGACATAAGAAAGTGCCAATTGTGAAGATTCTTTGGAAGAATCATGGTAGAGAAGAATCAACTTGGGAGAATGAGCAAGTGATGCAAGATCAATATCCTCAGTTGTTTCAAACTTGATATCAGGTAATTTCGAGGACGAAATTTCTTTTTAGAGGGGGAGAATGGATTGGTACTGGATTGCGCTCGCTGGCTCTCTTAAGGGGGACGTCAGGTGTTCGATCCGAGGAGGCGACTTGCACCACTGAAGGTTTCCTGGGTTGGACCCAGACAGCCCAGAACCAGGGGGTGCCCGAAAGATAGGTGGGTCATCACAGTTAAAAAGGAGCCTTTTTAACTGTAACAACCCCCCTGCCCCAGGCTCTCAGAGGGGTCCCGCCAGACTGGGCTGGGAGATTGGGCCAGCTTGCCAGAATCGGGCCAGATCGCTACAGTACTGGACTGCCCTCACGGGCCCTCCAGCAGGATTTGTTTATTTGGCTCCCTAAGGAGTCGCCTCCCCAGATCGAACCCCTGACCTCCCACTTAAGAGAGCCAGCGAGCGCAATCCAGTACCAATTCTTCCAGGGGGGTTGTTACAAAGAGGGCGTCCTGATAAATTGATTTGGCATTTCTCTAAAGACGATAACTATAGTGTAAAATCTGCCTATCATCTTATTGTTCAGCGATTTACTTCCTCAAACGATTTCAAGTTGGGTGAAAATTGAAATATAGTTTGGAAGCTTGAAGTCCCACTAAAAGTTAAAGATTTTTTATGGAGGATGATTAGAGGAGTTTTACCCACTAAAGAGGTGTTGGCTAAAAGGGGATTATTGGTTAGCACAAACTGCCATATGTGTGGTGGAATTGAAGATATTGCTTATGTGATTTTTACTTGTCCATCTGTAGTCGAGATTTGGGATTGAGCAAACATCATTTTCCAGAATAATGATGATTGAAACTTGTTAAGTATTTTGGAAAATCATCAAGACGACCAATTAAAAGCTAGTGTAGCAGTGCCTGTATGGAGTTGCAGGGGTAAACTAAATGAATCATTATGGAGAAATATCATTGTTCAGCTAAGCAACATAATTTCTTGAGCATGGGAAGTGCTGGATAGTTGGAATAGTACGAGAAGGATAGGTGCAAAAAGGTTGAATTTAATATAAGTTTCTCGTGGCAATGCAATATGGAACAAGCCCATCACAGGTAAAGTTAAATGTAACGTCGATGGGGCGGTTTTTTAGAGCAATTAGAGGGTGCATTTTATTGCCGTTATACGAAACTCTCTCAGCCATTTTGTGCATGGATTATCAGGTCATCAATCAGGCCTTTTTCCTCTAAAGATTATGGAACCTTATGCACTATGAACGTGCCTTATTTGGATTGCTTTGAATAATTGGCAAGATGTTGATATTAAAGTGGATAGTAAGATAGTATTTGATGTTGTTTCTACTTCAATTGTTAGAATGTGGTAATTCCTACATCGGAATAAGCAAAAAGAAAAGAAAAAAATATAAGTTAAGTGGCTCCATGGACAAAATGGCTAAGGCCATTTTGTCATACATTAGGCCTAATTTGTTAAGACAAGCCCATTTAGTGAAGAAGCCCAATAACAAAGAAGAATTTGGCTCTCTTAAAAATCAAAGTTCAAGCTCAATCCCTATAGCTCTTGGACCAGGCCCATCAAATCTCCAACAAGCGATATCAGAGCCAATACGGCCTTACGGCCCAATAATCCAAGGTCCAAGAAAATGAAACACACCTGGCGAATTCAGGCCAGCAACAAGTCAAGGCTCATGAAAAATTAAAGAACTGAAGCTCAAAAAAAGAAGGTTCAATGAGAAAGACCCAGGCAATAACATGTGGCCTCTGAAGTTTCAAATGAAGGGTACAAGTTCAGACAAAAAAATGAAGATAGACCTGAAGCCTCTGAGACTCAAAGGAACATAAGCCCAAGATGAATGAAAGCAAGTCACAACTGGGCCAGGCTAGTTGGACTTGAGGTGGAGTGTTAGAATGTGGTAATTCCCACATCAGAATAAGCAAAAAGAAATGAAAGAAATATAAGTTAAGTGGCTCCATGGATAAAATGGCAAAGGCCATTTTGTCATACATGAAGCCCAATTTGTGAAGACAAGCCCATTTAGTGAAGAAGCACAATAACAAAAAAGAATTTGGCTCTCTTAAAAATCAAAGTTCAAGCTCACTCCCTCTAGCTCTTGGACCGGGCTCATCAAATCTCCAACACCAATGAGGATGCTACTAAGTTTGGTAGCATAATTTTGATTTGTAAGCAATTATTGGCCAATTTAGTTGGTTGCAAATTAGCTTAGATTAGAAGGCAAGCCAATAAGGTTGCCCATGCAATTGCTAGAACATCTTTATCTCACACAAGCTTTTTTTATTTGGAGCCAATCTCCTTATTTTATTCATGATCTTCTTGTAGTAGACTCTCCAGATCAAGAGTTTTAGATTATCCTTTGAACCTGAGTTTATTTAATATAAGTCTTGGTTATTATTTCAAAAATAATAATAATAACATTAAAATACCTCTTAAAATCAAATTTTAATAACTATAAATGTTGAATGCAATGATGTTCAAAACTTGTTTCGTGTTATTATTTGAATTATTATTACGAAGGATGACCGGTTATTATTAAAAAAATTATATTATTAAAAAAATTATCACATTGGAAATGTTTGTTTTAAATCATAAAAATTTATAAAATAAATGTAAAATATAATCATAAAAATGCTAGTGTAAATAAATTATTTTTAACAATATCTAAAATAATAATTTGTTTGAACAAAATTATTTTAATAAGAATTATTAACTGTAATACTCTATACTTATGCATGTGATATTATATAATCATTTTTGAATGATTAATGTGTTAAGACTTTAATAGGATATCACATGGAGGAATCACTTGGTCATGCACTCCATGAATATTAAAAACCAACCTTATAGTCTAAAATTATGTTCATAATCTTTCATTTCTTTCTAAATATAACATATTACACTATAAGAATATAGCACTTTACCAATGAAAAATTCCACCAGTAAATCTAAAATTTCCATCATTAAATAATACATATAACCAACAAATTAAAAGAGAAATTTTGTCCATAATGTCCTTGTCAGTAAATTATTAATCAAAAAAAATATATCGAGTTAAGAAGCATAATGGAAAACACTTCCCTGTGAAGCTATCTCTCTCTATTGTAGAGCTCATCCTCTCTAAAGTGAATCCTGTCTCAGATCTAGGGTCGTAGCCGATGATCTCATCTGTGGTAGCCGTAGGTCTACCTTTCTTTCTTTTTCAGTTAGTTAGATCTACAAGTTTCTTCTTTTTTTTTTTTTAAATTTTTTATATCTTGGTCTTAGTTGGGTTTAATCATTTTTGAGCCCTTTAGAGCTATTTATTGGTGGATTCCTTCAAAGTATGGGTGTAAATAGAATAAATTTGAACTTTTCAAATGACAAATATATAAACATTCAAAGTGAGTAGAAATTGAACTTAAGTTATGCTTGGTAACGGTGATTTGCTTGATATTGCTGCACATATACACTTGAATTTTCTTCAAATTTATATCTAATTTGCTTAATTTTTAAGTAAAATGAATACAAATTTCATCACTTCATTTTTTTTTTCAAGTTCAATTTATATAAAAGATAAAAATTTTAGGTAAAAATTAGCAAAAAGTCTAAAATTTTGAGAAACTTTTGAAATCCCATATATAGGAGGTGATATTTGAGGAAATTTCTCATTTTAATGAATGAAAAATCTTGTGAAATGTTTCTATTAAGAAAATGCCTTTCTAATTCATGAATCAAAAGTCCCAAATTCTATAGATTTTAAATAAGAATATTTTAAATCTTTAATTTTAATATTTTCATAAATCAAAATTTCACAAAAAAATTGAAAAAAATCAATTACGTTGCAATATGTCGATTATTAAAATACTCCCCATTATTTTATATAAATCTTTTACATCAAAAGGGTTAATATGAAATTGAATTTTTAAAGGACAATTCTCCACTCCACAACCATTCCATGATATTGACTCCCTTTTGCTTAGAATACAAAATAAATGAAATCTTCGTAGATTGTAGACTTTGTTTTAGCGTATGAATCTAAGAATCAAATAAAATAGGTCATTTTCACATTTATGGGTCATTGAGTTTATGGGTTATTTTCTACTTATATCTCTTACTAAGTCTATATCTTTCTACTGTGAGATTCCTTTCTTCCTCTTATGCTTGAAATTTGAGCAATAATTCTTCCTAGTACGCTTGGCTACTTCATTGAACACAAATGGCCATAATCCAATGTTTCCATTAAATTCTTTATTGGAGGTGGCATTAAATCATGGCTGAGTAATGACAACAAAAAAGAATGTAATAAAAGTTGGGATTAAATGCGGAAACAAGATATTTATCTAAACAAAATGTGATAAATAAAATGAAAAAAATAAACAAAAGTACACAAATTTATGTAGTTTGATATCAAGCTATGTCCACGGGTAAAGGAGAAATCAAAATCCACTAATAAACTGAAAGTGATACAAATTTTGAAGAGAAAACACTCACAAATGAGATAAATCTAAAATAGAGATAAGTGTTTTTCAAACACTCAAAATAAAACCTTACTATTTTGTCACTCACAAAATATTATCTCATACAAATAATTTTCTCTCAAAATTTCTCATAATATCTCTACCATTTTTCTTTCAATTGTTATGTTAAATTGAAGAGGAGGGGGAAGGCTTACCCAACTACGTATTAATATTAATAATGAATATAATTTTTTAAAAAATAATTAAATTATTTAATTCATTAAATGAGTTCAAATTAATTTAGTTGAAAAATTATCTCTTTCTTTATTATTTTTTTTACATTTGTATATTATCAATATTTTGTCAATTTTTTAAAAGAGAACTATTCGTTATAGAACAAATAATTTATTATAATTTTTTTGACTTCTTGTAAAAATTAAAAAAAAAGGGGGGCAATTTAAAATTTTAAAAAAAATTAATAAATATTTTAAAATTTTTCAAAAAATATTATATATGTATATATATATATATAAAGAGCTCTCCTTCTCATTAAGGTAGCTTCGCCAATGACTGATAGTATGAAATTCTTGAAAAAAAAATATTTTTTTATCAGATTAACCACAATAAGTAATAAAAATAAAAGTCTAGAGATTAAAAAGAAAATGATTAAAATTAGATATATATACCATTAACAATAAGCTTGAATTTCTGAGGGTTAATAGTTTTGAAATCCTGTAAACGAGTCTTGTGAGAGAGCTCCATTTCCCATGACTTAATAGCATTCTGAACTATTTCTTCAAGTGATCCTTTTGGCCATTCCTACAATTAATTAATTAACCACATAAGTAATCTGTTAGAAATTAATATATATTGAAAGAAGAAAATTAATAAAAGGAGAGACCTTAGTTCTGCCTTGGACAAAGAGGTGATTAACAGCACCATAAGTGGGAGGGCCACCATGCCTCCACTCTGTATTACTCTCAGGTTCACCAAACAAGAAAGACCTATACGTATCTTCTTCTTTTTTTTTATTGAATCTTTAATTTCTTTGCTATCCATTTCTACTTATTTATTCAACTTCTTTCAAGTTCTATGGATCATATTATTCGGTGATTGGTGAGGCCTTACACACGACACATATATATAGAGAGTGGAGAAGAGTACAACCAAAGTTGGTTACGATGTATTAATCACTTTCGTCTTTTCTTTTTCTTTTTCTTTTTTTTAATGCAAGAAAAAGAAAAAACCTAATACATTCCCATTCCCGTGTATTTATCTATTTTGGTTATTTTATCCATGTATTTATATATTTTTATCAAATTATTTTTATATTTATCTATTTTATTTTAATAGACACTTTTATAATTATATATTAATTATTTTATCTTTTTTACTTATCTATTTTATATTCAATAAGCACCTCGATAAATATAGTGTTATATGTGTATTTAAGTGTCTATTTAATACAAAATATACGAGTACAAGGAATAAAACATACCATATATAATTATTTAAATGTCTATTAGAATAAAATAGATAAATATAAATGATAATTTGATAAATACATAAATATAAATATAGAAAGGTAAAGTAGCCAAAATAAATAAAAACAGTGACTGCAAATGTATTGTGCCAAAAAAAAGAAAAAAAAAAAGGAAAATTCAATTTCTTTAACATCTATTAATGTCATGATAGGGCAACTTGCAGGAAAACGAATAAACATATTAAAAGAAAATCAGGTCCACAATAATAAATATATTGTTAATTATATATATTTTTTTTGTTTACATTGAAACGTATGTATAGTTTAATAAGATAACATCATCATTAATTTGTTTCATTCTATCAATTTTAATTTTATCAAAATATATTACACATGATGATATGTAAGCATATTCCAAAATATTCGGTCCGAATAAAGAAAAACATATAGTTTCGGTAATTTAAAATCAAACATGAATTTGAGATTTTTTTTTATTTTTTAAATAAAATAAGTCAATTTTTTTTATTAAAGATTTCTAGCTAAAATTTTGACATTTAAAGTCAATATTTTATTGTATGATTAAGCCGACTTTGTATTAGATATCTCTAAATAAAAATTTAATTTTATTACAAAAGGAAAGATTGTGGTATATTTCAGGGAAAATTCTAAGGAATATATATAGTAATTATCAAAATTACTCTCTAAATTAAAGTCAATTTATCAATTTTTTAAGGAAAAAAAAAGAAATACAAAATATCAATATAGTTTTTTCATTATTTATATGTGGAATCCTTTTTAATTTGAATTCATATTTCCATTTGAATTTGTACAAATATGGAAAATGTTTGATAGTTAATATGAAATTTTGAAACCATATTCATCCAAATATAGTTATTACTTTGCTAATGAATCTGTGTAGCAAAGCTAATTATAATCACTAGATTATCCATTTATCTTTTTTTTTTTTTGAGGAAAGATTATCCATTTATCTTAATGTTTTATTTTTCTAAGCATTAGATATACCGGTAAAGCAAAGTTCAAAGCCCAATTTAAAGTAAACAAATACTTAAATAATTATGCAAAACCAACTCGATCTTATTTGTAAAAACAGAAAGGCAAAAATAATAATTTATGAATTTCTTTTATTTTAATTGTAAGAACTAAAACTGAAATCACTTGAGATAAAATTATATATATAATTATTAATATTCATAATTTTTTAACTATAAAGAATTTTTTCAAATGTAACTACCAAGACTTTTTAAATAAAAATAAAATTAAACAGGCTCTAATAATACCCTTACAAATCTCTTTTTCTTAACTGAAAAAAGATCAAGTTTTAGGGAAAAGAAAGCACAGCTTTAGATAATTGGTCTTGAACATATAATTTTGGGTATTTGTTTCCCCATATATTACAAGTCTGTCCAAACTGTATAATGGAATAATATTTGTTCAAATCTTGCATTATGTAATGAGAAAATTACGCTTTATATTCCTTTTTGCTCTTCGATTTTTAAAACAGTGGATCAAAAAAAAATCAAATCTATAAAAAAATGTGTATTTTTTTATTTTTACTTTTTTGGCATTAATTTTTATTTTTTTCCTATTTTATTTTATTTTTATTTAAAAATATTTTTTATGTCATATTTACAATATACAAAAAAGTAAATAAACAAATATATACACAATATATATAACACATATAAAATACACACAATAAATAAATTCTACACAACATATATTAAATATCTACAAAATCTACCGTATATCTAAATTATCTATCAAACATCTACGAAATATTTACAGAATATTTTTAATTTTTTTTAATTTTATATTCACATAGCAGTCACACAATATAAATTACACACAACATACATAACAAATATATAACATACATATAATATTTATCAAATATCTACAATATCTATTAATATACACAGAACATGTACATAATAAAATTATTTAACTTTATTTTTTATGTTTGTAATATGTAAAATTTGTCTAAAAATAAATTTAATAATTTTTATTAATATATTTTTATATAATTTGCTTTATTATATTTTTTATGAGTGGTTATTTATTTGTAATCAAAATTAAACTTTTTCATTTATAAAAGTGAATATAATTTTATAGGCTAAAAATATAATTTAAAATATTAATTTTTATTATTTTATTAAAATATATTTATTTAATAATGAAGTTTAAATATATATATATATATATATATTAAAGTAAAATATTATTTGTAATGAGATAAGAAATAAGAGATTTTAAAGTAAAAAAAAAATCTCTTATCTTAGTAAGAAGTGAGTTTTTTTTTTTAAATTTACATCAACTTTTTCTAAAAATATGAATATTTTTATTTTTTATAGTATTTTTAGAATAAAGTTTAATTTTTTGAGCTAGTTTTATAAATATCCCTTATTTAATTATATAAACAAAATAATAATTTTATGCACAAATTCTTTTTTTTTTTTTTGTAAAAATTATTTACAAATACACACTTTTAGTTGTTTGGGTATACACATAATAATCATTTCAAATTTTAAATCATTATTATACGTAATTATATAATCGTAAGAAAATAAAAAAAAAAGGAATGTTTTAATTTATTGTTTGAGAAATGGAAATATCATGGAAAAAGTTGCAGTTATTATTTGCTTATTTGAAATTTCCTTTTTCTTCATATGATTTGAAAAAAAAAATTCAGGTTAAATAAAAATAGAAAAATTAAGAAAAAATGAATTTTTTTTTTGTTAAAAGAGTAGAATTGTGTTGATATGGGAAATGTTATTACATTATTGGTGTGTGATGATGTTAGCAATTCTATTTCAGAAAACTGTAATGGATCTTTAGTTCTAGTCATTGTTTGATAAAAGAAAATAATCGGAAGCGTACCTTGATCCATAGCTTTGATCTTGTTCCGTAGAAAAACTGCGTTCTGCGTTCAATAGTTTTCTTCCCTCTAATCTGTTTCCTTAAACTTTCTCACGATGATCAGAGAATGGGATAAGAGAGAAATTAAATATAACCGTTCTCATTAGGTAACTGAAAAAAAAACCCTTTTATTTATTTCTCTCTTACTTATTTAATAATTAGAGGAAAGGGTATTTAAACCCAAACCGGTTCTTAACCTTTAAACCCAATAACCATCATCTCGGGTCAACTTTAATCAGAATCGGTCGTCTTTAATTAAATCCGTTAAGTAATCACATGGGCCACATTATGGATTATTAAAATAATCTAACAATATCCCACTTGGCCCATGCGCATACTTGAATATCCATTAACTTTTATTTGGAATTAAAATGATTGAATTATGGCGGTCACAAGTCATTAAGTCGACATGATCCCTTCCATATATCACAAACTATCTCAATTCACAAAGATACTTTAATTGAGAAAATACAACAAACAATACATTTGTTACTTTCAACATCATTGTTATCACACTCAAACAATAAATGTATACAACTATAATGTGAACAACAATTAAATAAAGCAAAATCCATCTTTAATTGAATTCTTAAGTGTCATAACATAATAAACAAAGTAACCATATGTACATATGAATATCATGCTAACAAGGACTTATCTATAATGCCCATCCTCTCTACATGGCCAATAAAGGTTTTGGGCGGTAAGCCTTTAGTTAACGGATCCGCTATCATCAAGTCAGTACCAATATGCTCAATTGACACTTTGAGATTTTGCACTTCTTCTTTCACAGATAGGTATTTTAAATCCATATGTTTAGCACCTTTAGAATACCTATCATTCTTAGAGAAGAAGACAGCTGCAGAATTATCACAATAAATTCTCAACGGTCTAGTTATACTATCGACAATACTTAGACCTGAGACAAAGTTTCGCAACCACAATGCTTGAATAGTGGCCTCAAAGCATACCACAAATTCGGCTTCCATAGTGGAAGTAGCAATGACAGACTGCTTTTCCACTTTTCCATGAAATTGCTCCTCCAGCCAAGAGAAACATGTAGCCAAATGTAGACTTTCTCGAATCTACACAACCGGCATAGTCTGAATCTGAATATCCTACCACTTCTAGATGGTTGGATTTCCGGTATATGAGTATGTGATTCTTAGTGCCTTGTAGATATCCAAGTACTTTCTTTGCAGCTCTCCAATGATCCATTCCGGGATTACTTTGATATCGACCTAACATTCCGACCACAAAACTGATATCCGGTCGAGTACAAGTCTGAACATACATTAAGCTCCCAACTACTGAGGTATAAGGAAAAGACTCCATTTCTTTTCGTTCCAAATCATTTTTAGGACATTGCATTTCGCTAAATTTGTCTCCCTTCTGAATTGGAACTATCCCTGCGGAGCACTTTTCCATCCTAAATCTCTCTAATACTTTATTAATGTAAGCTCTTTGAGACAATCCTAACAATTCTTGTGATCTGTCACGGAATATTTCTATTCCTATCACATAAGATGCCTCACCCATATCTTTCATTTCAAAGTTCTTAGAGAGAAATTCCTTTACATCATGTAACATGCCAATATCATTTGCAGCAAGAAGAATATCATCAACATATAAGACTAAAACAACGAACTTGCTCCCACTAATCTTCATATAGATACACCGATCAACAGTGTTTTCTATAAAACCATATGAAGTAATTGTACTATTAAACTTAAGGTACCATTGACGAGAAGCTTGTTTTAGTCCATATATTGACTTCTTTAATTTACACACTAAATTTTCCTTTCCTGTGGTCATAAAACCTTCTGGTTGGTCCATATATACTTCCTCCTCTAATTCACCATTAAGAAAAGCGGTTTTTACATCCATTTGGTGAAGCTCTAAATCATAATGAGCTACCAAAGCCAAAATAATTCTTAAAGAGTCCTTTTTAGAAACAGGAGAAAAGGTCTCTTTATAGTCAATGCCATCTTTCTGAGTATAACCTTTAGCAACAAGTCTGGCCTTAAACCTTTCAATGTTGCCTTTCGAGTCTTGTTTAGTCTTAAAGACCCATTTACAACCGACTCGTTTAGAACCTTTAGGCAACATTACTAAGTCCCAAACTTTGTTATCACTCATTGACTTTAACTCTTCTTTCATGGCATTTAACCACTTTTCAGAATTACTACATTTCATGGCTTCCTGAAAAGAGACTGGATCCTTATCAATGCTCAAATCACATTCATGCTCAAGAGAGTATACGACATAATCACTTGAAATAGCTGGTCTTTTCTGTCTTTCTGACCTCCGTAATGCTATTTCTTGTGTAACCACTTGCTCATTTATAACTTGTTCATTATTTTAAGGCTCATCATTTATATGATCATTTTGTGGGTTTGGAATGTTATTTTGTTATTCAATTGCTTTATTAGCCCGTGATACAACAAAAGGAACAACAATAGAAGAAGAGACATTAGGAGAATCCATCTGAATTGGATTCTCAACCTGAATCTCTTGCAAATCCACTTTACGTTGTTCACTACTCCCACTAGATTGACCATTCTCAATGAACCGAGCATTTCCAGACTCAACGATTCTTGTACTATGGTTAGGACAATAAAATCTGTACCCTTTTGACTTTTCAGGATATCCAATAAAAAATCCACTAACTGTTCTAGCATCAAGCTTCTTTTCATGTGGATTATATATCCTAATTTCAGCTGGGCAACCCCAAATATGAAGATGCCTCAAACTAGGTTTCCTTCCTGTCCACAGTTCATAAGGGGTCTTAGGAACTGCTTTACTAGGAACCCTATTAAGCAAATATGCAGCAGTCTTTAATGCATGCACCCACAATGATAAAGGTATAGAACAATTATTTAACATACTCCTAACCATTTCAATCAGAGTACGGTTACGCCTCTCAGCTATACCATTCTGCTGAGGCGTACCAGGCATTGTATACTGTGCACAAATGCCTCGCTTTTCAAGGAATTTTGCAAATGGACCTGGACATTGTCCATTTTCATTAAATTTACCATAATATTCACCACCTCTATCAGACCTCACAATTTTAACTTTTCTATTTAGCTGCCTTTCCACATTATTAATGAATATTTCTAAAATATCCACTGACTGAGACTTTTCATGCAGTAAATATACATAACCATACCGTGAGAAATCATCAATAAAAGTGATAAAATACTTTTCACCGCCCCAAGAGGGAACGTCAAAAGGACCACAAATATCAGTGTGTATAAGATCAAGAAGTTCACTGCTTCTTATGGCTGGGTTCTTTAATGTGTGTTTAGTTTGCTTGCCTTTAATGCAATCTATACACACATCCCAATCAGTAAAATCCAATTGAGGTAAGATTCCACCTTTCACTAACCTCAAAATCCTTTCTTTGGAAATGTGTCCTAATCTTTGATGCCATAAGAAAGCAGAACATTCATCATGTGCACTACGTTTATTACCTATATTGTGCTCAACATTAAACAAAGATTCCATAAATTTAGTATCAAGATTAAAACGATATAAACCATCAATTAAAGTACCATAACCATAAAAGTACTTATGTTTATACAAAGAAAATGTACCATTACCAAACTTAATACTAAAACCATTATTATCCAACATTCCAACAGAAACCAAATTCCTAGCACAATCAGGAACATAAAGACACCTTTCAAGATCTAAATGACAACCAGTGTCCAAGATCAATCTGTAAGTCCCAATTCCTTCTATTTGTGCCTTCATTCTGTTTCCCATATAAAGAAACTGTTCAGTTTCTTTTATGGTTTGGATCGAAAGGAATCCCTGTAAAATGTGAGACACATGAGTAGTCGCACCAGAATCTATCCACCAGGTATTATAAGGCACTTCAATAAGATTTGATTCGAAACATACTGAAACATAAAAAATACCTTTCTTTTCGAACCACATCTTTCTTTTAGGACAATCCTTCTTGAAGTGACCAGTCTTATTACAGAAATAGCACTTCGATTCCTTATGGATTTGGCCCTCACGAACCTTCATTAGGGCTTTGTCCTTTTTCTTGCCTTTCTTCCCTGATTTGCTCTTACTGCTTCCAGCTCCATCATGAAAAGTGAGATTGGCAGAGTGTTCTTTTACCTTTTTTAATCTCCCTTCCTCTTGAATCAACATGGCCTTGATTTCCTGAATGTTCCATTTTTCCTTAAGGGTGTTGTAATTCACCTGGAACTGACCAAACTCAACAGGAAGTGAGTTAATAATAAACTGAACAAGGAAAGTTTCACTCACATCCATTCCCATTGACTTCAATTTTGCTGCCAAATTTTGCATTCCAGTCACATGATCATGAATGGATTGTGACCAATTAAACTTCTTGGTCGTGAGCTCACTCGTCAAGGAGCCTACTATAGACTTGTCAGCAATGTCTGACTGGGAGTACTCCTTAATTTTCAGCATGTACTCTCTGGCGTCATCTGTTTTAGGCATTGACGGCTTGACATTTTCAGCCATCGTCATCCTCATTAAGTTCAAGCTCAGCCTATTAGACCGCTCCCAAGCCTCATAGTGAGACTTTTCCTCTTCAGAACTGGTCTCTGTAATGGCTGCTGGCTTTTCAGAAACTAACGCCAAGTCTAGGTCCAAAACTCCCAACTGGTAATGGATTTGTTCAGACCAGTCATCATAGTTCAATCCATTGAACTTAATCAACCCAGTACCCATAGCAAACATCTTAGAATAAGCTGCAATACATACTCACACATTAATGCTTTGAGATAACATAATAGATTCAAACTAATAACAACCTTAATTATGTATTTAAGTTTACCTTTGGGTAATACTTAAATACAAAGATTCAAACATATGATGATGCTAAGAATAAGAATACTATAATAGACTTTCAATTATACTATAGACAATACACATGTTATCTTTGGATATACATTCATACTTACCAAGCATAATCTCAAGTCTCTTTGATGTCATTAACTATAAGTAATGGTCTACCTTTGGGTAACCTCACAACATTATAATTAATGATCTCAATTGTTTAATTTTATCTTTCATGTCATTTAACGACATCAAAATATGAACAATTGAAATACAAAATTAAATGTCTAAACAAATTCCAAGCAAGGCCACTTTGGTGACTAACAAGCTTTCCATACATTAAACATCTAATTTGCATGAACCTTATAACCAATTCCATACTTTCAATGTCATTATACAATAAATTATGCATAATAATCTACTGGAACAGAATACAATTATCAGTAAATTTATATCATTAATTTTCTGTTCTGGATAAATATATATTACACGAAAAGAGAAACAACAGTATGTACTTATAATGGTTATAATAAAATATAACTCAACCATTTATATTTAAATCATGATATAATAATGACATTGAAATGGTTATAATACAAGACAAAATCACATATGGACAAACTTTCATATTGTAAAAGCCTACTGTGATTGGAACGTGGTCCCAGTCCATTCATGGACTAAAAGTGATTTTAAAGTTTCAAGAAGAAAACAATTTGATTGAGAATTCTGTTCGGATTAACTAAAAGACAAATAATACTATGTCATTCAATTAAACCAACATACTTTCTACGCTTAAATCCGTTTCTAAACTTTCCGAAACGGCAGCAAACAAATTATTTAGTTATGCACTTAAATCTGTTTCTAAACTTTTCGAAACAGTAACAAGCAATTCTCGATTTCTATAATATTAACTTGATCCAAAACAAAATTAATCACCACTAATCAAATCAGGTGCAAAATTAATCAAACAAAACTAGAACAAAACCTTGCTCTGATACCAATTGTTAGCAATTCTATTTCAGAAAACTGTAATGGATCTTTAGTTCTAGTCATTGTTTGATAAAAGAAAGTAATCGGAAGCGTACCTTGATCCATGGCTTTGATCTTGTTCCGTAGAAAAACTGCGTTCTGCGTTCAATAGTTTTCTTCCCTCTAATCTGTTTCCTTAAACTTTCTCACGACGATCAGAGAATGGGATAAGAGAGAAATTAAATATAACCGTTCTCATTAGGTAACTGAAAAAAAAAACCCTTTTATTTATTTCTCTCTTACTTATTTAATAATTAGAGGAAAGGGTATTTAAACTCAAACCGGTTCTTAACCTTTAAACCCAATAACCATCATCTCGGGTCAACTTTAATCAGAATTGGTCGTCTTTAATTAAATCCGTTAAGTAATCAGATGGGCCACATTATGGATTATTAAAATAATCTAACAGATGATGCCCAATTTGCTGCTAAATTCAAATAATTAAGTTTTGTTGATAAATTCGGCCAACCATATTCACATGCTTCTCCATGGAGCATATGTAGGGCCCTTGGTTTACTGACTTCGCCACATGTACAGGTAGATGTCATTTATTTTTTGTGGTTATATATTTGTGGAGTGATTTTCCTTTAAATATTTTTTATAGTAATTTTCCTTCAAATATTTTTTTAGAGCTACTTAATAAAATGAGTATATTGGGTACAATTAAATTTAGGATTTTTATTATTTTTAAAATTTGTATCACTCTTAGTTTATTAGTGAATTTTTTTTTTAGTTTTTATTTATTAATTTTTTTTTGCTTGAGGATGTAGGCTTATATTTAAGTTCATAAAATTATGTGTTATCAATTTCTTTTTTTTATATGTTTTTAATATATTTTATTATTGCATTTATTTAACATGCATAAATATTTTATTCTTGTACAATTTACTTTAATAAACTAGTACTAGAGCAACTTTAACATTTATTTGAAATTATAATTATAACTACAATAACAATTCACATTGAGAAATATGATTGTAATACTAATTTCTCCTTCTGGCAAATAAGAAGAAGAAGATGATTTTGACACAGAATTGGTTACAAAAAGCATTGTTGGGAATTAGAAAGAATCAATTACTTATCACAATGAAAGAGGAGCATAAGTAAGAATTAGAGGAGAAGTCCTTAGCTGCCATTCATCTATGTCAATCCAATGAAGCTCTATACGAAGTTATCGTTGGGAAAATTACTAAAGACATATAGGAAAAACTTAAGTTTTTGACAGGACAAAAACCTCAATAGCAAATTGGCCGTGAAGGGAAGCACATGTATATGATGTCAGAAAGTACATCTTTAAAATTACACCTTGATGACTTTATTTCCATTCTTATGGATTTAGAAAATCTAGATATTTAATATGAAGAAGAAGATAAAACTCTTATATTATTATGGTCTTTACCTTTGTCTTTTAAGAATTTGAGTGAACTTTGATCTACAGTAGAAAACTCTAATTATAAAGGAGGTTCAAAAAATATTTATTTTCAAGACCTTATTGATAAAGAAATTTCTAGTTACAGGAACAACCCATTAGAGGATTTAATTATCAGAGGAAGGTCCACTATTTTAAAAAATATTGTTTCAGCTAGACATGATTTAAATAATGATGGAAGATATGACAAGGAATATACCAACAAAAACCAGCTCAATGAAGTCTAGCTTTTTCTATTCTTTAAGAAGTTTGTTGTAACAAAATTTTGTTCTCGTGCGTTGTTGTACATTTTCTTATTTTTGCCACCTATAAAGAATTGATTGGTTGTATTTTTTTTTAAGTAAAAGCTCCTCATCTCAGCGAAAGTAACGAGCTGAGAATTATTCAAGTTATCTCCTTCTTAATTTTTTCTTGGTATCAGAGCCTTTAATCATGCCTAGTAGCTGCAGTGAAACCTCTGCCACTAGTGGAGACAAAACCACCGAAGGATTAGTAGCAGTTAAAACCTTGAATTATCAGGAAATCAAATGAGCTCCTTCACCATGGTTAAGTTGAACCATGATAATTCTCTTTTATGGAAGAATATGGTACTGCCTATGATAAGAGGAAACAAGCTAGAAGGCTACCTCACTGGAGCAAAGAGTTCCCCACCAGAATTCAATGAAAAGAAACTGCAAGGCACATATACTGTGAAGATCACCCCAAATCCAGAATATGAAGATTGGTATGCTCAAGACCAAATACTCTTGGGTTGGTTATATAATACCATTGAACCCACTATAGCTTCACAACTTATGGGGTATGACACTTCAAGAAAGCTTTGGGATGCTGTGAATGAGCTATTTGGTGTGAAAACAAAATCTAATGTGGTATTTTAACAAAAGACAATTTGCCAAAATGTAGGAAGGAAATATAAAAATGGAAGAGTATTGAAACTATGAAAGCTCTTGCTGATAACTAAGAAAAATAGAGGGGACAAAATGACAAATCTTATACAAAAGGTTATAAATGCATCAAGCCTATTAAAAAGACAGCTATGATGTTTTAAACAATGTTCTTTCTCTCATGTCCCTAGAATAGTAACAAGGCTGCAGGTTGAGTTGCATATGCAATCGAAAGGGCATTTTTAATTCTGATTGATTTGTTAATCATCCTCTTCAATTGGAGGCAATTCTTCTGTATGATTCTAATTTGGTTTGAATGATATCTATAGTTATTGGCTAAAAAAAGGAGGAGCAAATAACTATAAAAAATGCCCATCGTTTTTTTTTTTAATTAATTAAATTTCAATTGCACTTCACTTAATAGTTCTAAAAGCTACTCAATTACTATTATATCAAAACTCATAGGTTATTAGTGACTAACAGAGTATATGGTATCGAATCGAGTTTATATAATGCAAAACTCAACTGAAAAAAAGGTTTTAAATTTTGACTATGGTAAATTGAATTTTTATTTTAATATTTGAATTAAATTTAAATAAATATTTAAATTATTTAAATTAAACTCAATTGAACTAAATATTAGATATACTTATTTATTTAATATTAGAACATAAATCGAATAACATCAAACTTGAGCTCCAAATAATAAACCATTATTTGAATAATGTATAATAACATAAAATATATTTATGATAAAGTAAAATTAAAATACTTTATTAAATTCAATAATTAGGTGAATACTATGTTATAATATTTACGTACTATTCGTATGATTATTCAAGTTATGTAATTTGGAATTTAGTTCAATTAGAATCAAGTTGAATTAGAGTATTATGCAAATTGAATTCAAATTGTCATGAATAATTTAATTTATTTATATCCTTATTATGATACCAATTTTTTATTTTGTAAATTTAGATAACACAACATGTAATGTTTAAAATTTTAAACAATGATTTTCTAATAAATATTGATAGTAGATTGTGTAAATTGGCGAGAGTGATTTAAAAACTTAAATTAAGTGAGAGAGTATGATGAAATCAACATTTTCAAAATATAATCATAAAAGTGATAAAAATTTACAAAAATACTTTTATGATGTTAAAATTAAATTTTACTGAACTAGAATATGAAATACAAATAATGGAGCTTTAAATTAGTTTAAAAAATTATTTTTACGATTTTACTGAACTAAAAATCGATTAAAATAAAGAATTAAGAGATAGAGTACATTATAGTTATAATGAGCGTGTCCACACCCAATTAAAAACTTAGATATTATTTGAGGATATGCTAGAATCTTCTTTCTTTTTTCTTCCTATTATCATCTCACACCATTCATCACCATCACCATCAAACTTCTTCTTTCATCTTCATCCACATTCACCATTATCATCTTCTCTATTTTCTATTTTATTCTTCTTTTCATCAAATGGAGCAAGAATTAAGAGTGTTTTTAGAAGAATTAATTAGAATAAATAAGATTATCACATAAGAATCAAAGAGAAAGAGAGAAAAGAGAAAGAAAGGAATTCTTTGAAGAGGTATGTGCATATGTATTGATAATTTGTAATTTAATTAGTTTTCTTTGAATTTAAATGTTATTATAGTTTAATTGATTTATTTATTAAAGAATTGATTGATTGTGTCTTTATGCATACAGATGGATTTGGAGCCTTTGATGAAAAGATTTGGTTTTTAGTTCATTTTTACCATATATAAGTGTGTGTTGATGTTGATTTTGCTTAAAGAGAAGGTTAGAGTGGTTTTTAGCTTGTTAAAAAGGTAAATTTTTCGGTTAGAGTGGTTTGGAGAAGTCTAAAAATAATATGGGCGTGCATATATTTTCTATATGGGTGTGTTATTTTTCCAGCAAAAAGGTTTTGAACAAAATGGGCGTGCGAATATTTTCAATATGGGCATGTCAATTTTAAAATTCGTTTCTAGTAAGATTTTGAAATACTTGGGCGTGTAGATATTTTTAGTATGGGCGTATCGATTTTAAATTTCATTTCCAGAAAGATTTTGAATAACACGGGCATGCAGATATTTTCTACATGGGCGTATTATTTTTTCTAGTAGAAAGGTTTTGAATAACATGGGCATGCGGATATTTTCTACATGGGCTTATTTTTTTCCAACAAAAAGGTTTTGAACAACATAGGCATGTGAATATTTTCAGCATGGGCATATTATTTTTCTAGCAGCAAGATTTTTATATGCGTGGGCATATGAAATCATTGGACATGCTCACCTCTACACTATAAATCTAGTTTTCTTCTTTTTCAACCCTAAAATGCTTCATTTCTTTTCTTAATGTAATTTTCCTTTTTAAATGACCTTTATAACATAAATTTTTTCTTAAAAGAATGTAAGAATTTTAATTTGAAAAGTTAGAATTATGCAATATTAGAAGTGTGAAATATGAATTATAGTAATGTTTCATTAAAATATTATGTAATTGAATAAAGTTGAGAATGATGAAATGCCCGAATCATATTGGTATTAAATCTATTTTTGGATTGGATTGCTAGCCAAAGGATGGATATCCGTAGTAATAGTAGATATATCATGTCATCAGTGACAATGGACTTAGGTGCCAAAAGTGAATACATTATATTAATAATGGCCCTTTGGTCGTATTCTTGATAGTGAATATTTATTTGTCATCAGTGACCCATTATCCAATTGTGAGGTTTTAATTTCGTGTGTGCGGGTAAAATAAAAGAAATTATTAAAATAAAAAACTTATGTTAAACGTGTAAATTTGCCTGGATCTCTAAAATCTTGTGTTTTCCAATGTTGTGATTAGTTGATTAATAAATATTCTAAATTTTATATTTTGTTAAGATTCTATAATAGTGTTTCTTCTTTCTTTATAAATGATTGTTCAATGGATACTTTACTTTTGTTAAGTTCTTTTACAAATTGCAAATACACAAGCATTTCTAAGTTTTACTTAAAATGTTAGATTTATTTCTTGTATGCAGATCAAGCAGGAAGAGTTGAGACTGCAGAGTGAGAGTTAAAGGTTTCGGATTAACTGCATCACGAAAAGGTCTTTTGAAAGTGTTTTGTATACTGAATTTTTAAATAGTTCACATAGCAGAAGTATTACACCTTGAATGAAAATTATACATGTATATATTTTTGGGAAGTGAGTGATGTATAGCTATAATATATAAAGATTTGTAGATGACTTTTGTATGTTAAATTGTTGTTCGTAAATATATATATATATATATATGCCATTAAAATATCAAGAATTTTATTAAATTTGTTTGTTAATGGCAAGATATTTAAAGAAGGAGAAATAATAATATGAATTTTATTAAAGAGGCAGGGTTGAATGCAAATATACAGGTGTATTATGGTTTAAAAAAAAAAGTTTCCTTTCAAATTCTATTGAGTAGAGCGTTTTGTAGTATCTCTTTATAGTCAAGTGTACGGACTATTTAGGAGGTCTTACACAACCCTTCAATCATGATGCCACATATTATAGGTTTTATTTTTTAAGCCAAACACATATAGTCTCCTAAATTTTTCTCGTTTAGTTAGTTTATCCCTTAAAATTTTAATTTAATTGTATAGTCGTTGAATTCGCATTCCTTCTTAACTTTATAAATATAAACTCGATGAATCACGTCAAATCATACTAAGTCATATTTTTTAACTTATAAATATATTTTTTCACTCTTTAAATCCATTTTTGTAAAACAATAATTCTTAAGATCTTTTATTTTAGGGATTTGATATTAAAAGGGAAATGATTTAGAGAGAATAAAAATATATATTTATAAGTTAAGAAAAATGTAACTCGACATTGCTTAGTATGTCTTGGCGTGACTTAATGAGTTTATATTTATAAATTAAAGAAAAATATGAATTCAAATGATTATATGATTAAATTAAAAGTTCACGGGGCAAACTGATTAATCAATTAAAAAAGTTTAGGAGGGCATATATTTTACCCTTTTTTTTTCTAATTTTCAATTTTCAATGTAAAGGACAAAGATCTAATTTAGACCTTGTACTATAACAAGAAGTTAATGTTAACCATTATATATTTTTTAAAATCGAATTGGGACTTTTTTTTATCAAATTAAGACCAAATTGATATCTTTTTTTAACATAATCATTAAATTGACTAATGATAAGGTCTAACTTAGACTTTAGTTAAATATCATGGTTTAAATTAAATTTTAAAAAAATTTACAATTTATTATTATTAACATAATATTTTTAAAAATTATTTATCAATACATAATTTTTAATAAATAAATTTTTAATATTTATAATTTATAATTTGAATAAATAATTTTCATAATATTATAAATTATGATAATATTAATAATTTATAATTTTAATTTGATAATTCATAATATTAAAAAATTATAATTTTTATTATCTTATTAATATTATAAATTAATATTTATAAATAAAAATAAAAAATTACACAAATTATAAATAAATATAAAAATGAATATTTTTTTATTTAACCTTTCTCTTCTTTCCAAACATACAAATCATGTTACCATCATCACCAACAAGCAACACCGCAATCGTGGTTGGTCAAATGCTCCGCTATTATTCATTCACCTGTAGCTATCAGCACCTTCAAAAAAAGTAATTCATTGAAATTCAACCATATAATCTACACTAACTCATTAGAACACATTTATCATAGAATCATGGAAAAATGACACCCTCAACTATATTTTTTAAAATTTTTATTTTTTTACTAAAAATATTTTAGTCATTTTATTATAAATTAATAATAAACTCATTATAAACTATATAAAATTTATAAACTCATTATAAATTCATTATCCACCCATCATAAACTAATAAAAATCTAGTATTTGAATAAATATTTTATAAATTCTGGTATTTTGATAAATAATTTATAAATATGGCAAATTTAATTTTTTTTTCAATTTTTTTTTGTATTTTTGCCAAAAGCCCTAAAATCATATGTTGCTATATTATTATGTGATCTATTGATGTGATTTTTTAATTTTTATATATTATATTTTTAATATTAATTTATAATATTAATAATGTTATCAAAATTTTTTGTAATATTTTTATAATTTTCTTTAATTTTTTGTTATTTTCTTTAATTTGTATATTCTATATTTTTTTATATTGATAGTATTATAAATATTAATATTAAAAATTTCAATTTCCTTATATTAAAAGAATTTTTTAATATTATAATTTATAATATTAATAAATTAAATTAATTTTTAATATGATTAATTATTTATTAAAATTATACATTATTAAAATTATTATAAATTATAATATTATAAAAATTATTTATTAATATTATCAATTATTAATATTAAAATTTATTTATTAAAATTATGTATTAATAAATCATTTTAAAATATGTATTAATAAATCATTTATTAAAATTTTCAATTATTAATATTAAAATTTATTTATTAAAATTATGTATTAATAAATCATTTTAAAATATTATTAATAAATCATTTATTAAAATTTATCAATTATTAATATTAAAATTTATTTATTAAAATTATGTATTAATAAATCATTTTAAAATATTATATTAATATTAATAAATTGTAAAAAAATTAATTTAATTTAAACCCTGATATTTAACCCAAGTCCAAATTGGACCATCTCGTTAATAAGTTTAATGGCTCCATTAAAAAAAATACTAATTTTGCCTAAATTTTATAAAAAAAAAATGTTCAATTTAATAACAAAAAAATTTGTAAGGGCCAATCTTGACTTCTACAAGATCCAAATTGAACCTTTGTCTAAAATTTATAATTAATTAAAAATATATATATTTTTTAAATCTATATTATATATATAAACTAAAAATGGAATGCTATAAGGTTGCCACATCATCAATTTAAAAATAATATTATTTCCCTTTCTCTTAATTAATTAATTTTATTAATTTATATAAAATTTTAAAGTTAATAATTAATAAATTATATTTGTGACTTGTTAAGGTAATAGTATAGCTAACTGCCGGTTATCATAAAGTAATATAGTGATGAATGAGTTGTCATCCCTCAAGAAAAATATATCCTAAGTACCAAATAATCAAACTATTTTTTATTTGAATAAAAGAGATTGAATTTAAAACTAAAGTAAATTAATTTAAAATTAAAACTAAGTTGTTTTGTGTTTAACTCTAATATTTTTAAACTTAGGGTTAGACAATTTTAATCGATTAAATATGAATTTATTGGTTGGATTCTTCTTAATTAAGTTTTAGTCTCTCTCAAGTATTAAAACTGATATTGAACTTAGTATTTATGTCTACTCTCATTATTTTAAGTAATTAAGCAAATTTATTAAGTTTTGTGAGAATTTTTTTTATCAATATCCCAAGTATTTATCTTATCTTTAAGTAAAAACGTACTTAAGATTATTATTTTTTTTAGACTAATGTTTATCTTATACTCTCGATTCATCACACAATATCTCATATTAATTAATTATTGACCAGATAATTAATACATAAAATTCAAGGATAATAAAATAACCAAAAGGATAAACTTAATTGAATCAATTAAGAATAAATTATTCCATAGTCAAGTCCATATAAAGGTCTAATCCTAATTGGAGTTTAGTCAAACATATTTGAATTTAAAAATAAAGAATAAAAGAAAATAGTAGAAAACATGATTAAACAAAGAAAATTAAGAAAAATCAAACTTGTGAAGTCTTTGGATTAAATGGAACTCTTGATCTTGAATCTCTTCTTAGGTCAAGCCACCCTCTCTCTTCAAAGAACTCTCGAAAGATTGAACATGAAAATTGCAAAAAGAATTGATAACCACAATCAAGAAAGAGGCTTTGATATTTATAAGGGCTATTACATCTTCTTCCTTGAATTGGAAAAGCTTTAGAGAAATCTCAATTGAATAGGAGTCAAATTTTGAAAGATTTATGGTCAAAATTGGATTCCCACGACAGTGGCCGTGAGACCCCACCACCGTGCTTGACTGTACATAAGTTGACTCGCGAGAAATTCTTCCAGGTAGTAGCTAAATGGACACTACAGTAGTATCAAAAACTAATTCTAATAATAAAAAACTAATTTTTTATCCATATTTATAATTAAGTTGAAATTTTAAACAAATTATGTTATATGTTTTCATATGCTAAAATATAATTGTTTAAGGATAATTTTTTCTTGCTTTTTCATAATAATTAATATGGTTTTCAATTTTTTTTTGTGTTTGTAGTCTAATTTATTTTTTACTGTTATAGTTTAATTTATGTTATTATAATTTAATTTGTGTTATTATAGTTTTATTTATCTAATTAGTGTTATTATGTATCTAGTTTTATTTTTTATTAATTTTTATATATAATTTGTTTAAAAAATAATTATAAATTTTGTACAAAAAAAATTTGATCAGCCCATATATTGCCATGATATAATACAACTTAGCACAACATGATATGATTATATATAGGCCAATATTGGGCTATTACTTTTAAATTTTGACACGGCCCATTATGGCATGAATAATTGTTTGGGCAAGTAAGGCACGACATTAAAAGGTCATAGGCACAACCCAATTACCATGTATATTTTAGGAAGTGAATAAATGAAATCTACAATCGTGGCTTCCAAATATCACGGGCATGGAGTTTATTAACTTTCTGTGACTTATTTATTTTCTTTTGCTTCTTTTGGATAACTTCAAAATAAAGTCCAAGGGTGTAAATTTGGATTCCCTTCTGCTATTTTTTTTCCTTTTTACTCCACTTTTAGCAACAAAAAAAAAATGCAGCAAAAACTCATATTTTGCAATTTTGACTTATCATAAATATTTATTCTATCTTATCAAATAAAAATCCACTAAATTCAACTTAAAATAACAAAAATAGAGTTAGAATAATGATAATTTATGAGCAAAATTTTATCATGACTTTTAATATTGTACTAAATAATACACATTAATATGTTTTTATAATATTGATTAAATAAACTATATTTAAGACTTTTAATATTCTATAAATTAATTACATATTAATATTATATTAATTTATATATTTTTTAGAAATTAAAAAATTTAAAAATATATCGATTAATATTCATAATAAATTAATTATAAATCAAATAATTTATTTCTAATAATAATAATTAATCTATATAATTTTAGTAATATTAAAAATTAAACAATAAAATTTATGACTTTTGACATTTCTAATAAATTAATTATACAACAAAAATTTATTTAAATAACTCATTTAATTAATAATATTTTTATAATAATAATAATAATTAATTTATATATTTTTTAGAAATTTAAAAATTTTAACAATGAAAATTTTGACTTTTAATTTTTCCATTAAAATAATTATATATTAATAATTTATACGATAATAATATTAATATCAATAATAATTCTAATATAAATCTATGATCATAAATCATTCTACTCATATTTTTTATTTAAAAAATTGCTTGAATTTTTATTTTTTCTTATTTTATTTATAAAATTCAATGTATGTAAATTTTGTTTGATTAATAAAAGTGTCAAATTATGAAATAAAAATATTATATTTATTTACTCATACTATTTTTATAAAGTTTCCATAAAAATTAAATAAATATTTTATTTTATATTTTTACAATAAAATTTATTTTTACTTTATATGCAAATTATTTTATATTTATTTATTATTAATTATATTTATTATGCTTTATTACTTTTATAATAACACCACGTGCGAGTAAGGGGGTAATTTTAATTAATAATATAGTATGTTATTAAAAAAAAAATTTTCATGATTTTAACTAAGAGAAAATTACACTAGGCACTACTTTTCGTTTTGTGTTTTTTTTATATGGGACCCCCTTTTTTCAGTTTTTGACTTTCTTTCTTTTTTTTCAAAATTAACTTTTAAACGATGTTTTTCCTTTTTTTGTGTTCTGTAATTATTTTCATTTTTCAGTTTTTATGATTTGTTTATATTTATATTTTTTATTTAATTTTTTATGTCATATTTTCAATATACACAGTATATACACAACATATGCTAAATACATACTCAACAATATAAACTATATCTATAATATATTTACAACAAATCTACTACATATTTACATAATATTTTTAATATTTATTTTTTTTTATTTTTTTTAATTTTTATAATATCTACATAATATTTAAATAATATTCAATAATTTTTATATAAAATACACACAACTTAAATAATAAATACATAATATGCACACAACATCTATTGTATCTATAAAATATTTATAGAATATCTACTAAACATCTATATAACACCTACATAATAAAATTGAGTGTATTTTTTTTTATTTTTTCATGTGCATAATATGTAAATTTTATTTAAAAATAAATTTAATAATTTTTATTAATATATTTTTATATTTTTTATTTTTTAAAATTTTTTGAGTGTTATTTATTTTTTATAATTAAAATTAAATTTTTTTTCTTTAAAAAAAATTTATGATTTTTAAATGATAAAAAATAATTTAAAAATATTAAATTTTATTATTTTATTAGAATATTTTAATTTAATAGTGAAGTTAAAAAAATTAAAATTAAAATTAAAATATTAATTGTAGAGAAAAAAAGATATTTAAAAAAACTTTTATTTTAGTAAGAAATTAAATATTTTTAAAATTTTATTCCAATTTTTTATAAAAATATAAATATTTTTAGGGAAATTAATAAAAAAAATACCCTTGTGTAAAGCAGTACTAAATTGTAGACCATAATAATCTAAAATAGATCATATTGGACAAAAATATCCCTCAATCTATTAAAAAAAGAATTCAGACAAAACACTTTCTCGCTCTTTTTTTCCCTTTCCTCCGCCCGCCCACCATCTGCTCCTCCCTTTCTCTTTTATTTTTTGGTATCTTCTTCTTCTTCTTTCTCTTGTTTGATCTCTTCTCTCTCTTTCTCGATCTCCACTCTATCTTTCTCATTGCTGCTATTTTCTATTTTTTGACTTCATTTGTTGGCAACTGATTTGATTTATTTGACTCGAGTAACAGTAAATTGATGTTGATTTGAGAAGAAGTGGACAATGCATGTATATTTCATATTTCAAAAGAAACGTTGTCTTATACTTAAACAATACTTGAATGATTTTTTTTTGTATATTTTAACGACATTATTATAGCTCTTTCTTGTCATATTCCTTCATTCCTCCTTTTTTTGCCTTATGTTTATATATGAGTTATTTTGATGTGGATAAGTTAATACTAGTTTCATATGAGTGTGATATGAGGTAGTAATATTGATACGAGTTTGATATGAGTATATTTCTATTGATATGAGTTTGTGTTATCAATATGGATTTGTTATGAGTAGATATGAGTTTGTACTATGATGATATGAGTTAGAATTATTGATCAGTTCGAAATAAGTTTGATATGCATATATTTTTTGTCCAAAAGCTTGATATGAAACTATTATCATATACTTATCTTAAAAAAATATGAGTATGATATGAGTTAATATTATTGATATGAGTTTTTTTTTTAACATGAGTTTGATATGAGTTTTTTTAACATGAGTTCAATATGAGTTTGATATAAGTATACTTTAATTGATACGAGTTCAATATTAGTAGATATGAGTTTGTAGTAGTTTGATATGAGTTCGAATTATTGATATGACTTAATACTATTGATATGGCAATGTTTTAATTAATATGAGTTTTGGTATGAGTATATTTGAATTGATATGAGTTCAATATGATTATATTTTTATTGATATGATTTTGATACGAGTAGCTATGAGATAGTGATAGTTTGATATGAGTATATTTTTATTGCTCCGAGTTTAATATTTTTATATTATAATTTATATGGTTTTGATATGAGTATATTTTAGTTTGTAGTAGTTTGATATGAGTATATCAAATTATTGATATGAGTTAGGATTATTGATATAAGTATATTTGAATTGATATAAGCCCGATATGAGTTAGATATAAGTATATTTTAATTGATATGAGCTAGAATAATTGATTTGGATTTGATATCAGTATATTTTAATTTATATGAGTTCAGTATGAGTATATTTTGATTGATATGAGTTTGATATGAGTTCGATATGAGTAGATATGAGTTGCTGGTAGTTTGATATGAGCTAGAATTGTTGATATGAATTCAATATGAGTTTATTTTAAGTGATATGACTCCGATATGAGTATATTTTAATTGCTATGAGTTTGATACAAGTTAGAATTATTGATAAAGGTTTTATATGAGTTTGATATCTGTTTATTTAATTTATATAAGGTGGATATGAGTATAATATTATTGATATGAGTAGATATGAGTTCATAATAGTATGATATGAGCTAAAATTATTGATATGAGTTTGATATACGTATATTTTAATTGGTATGAGTTAGAAATTAGTCTATTAAATCATTTATATGAGTTAGTTTTTATTAAAATGAGTATATTTTAGGTGATATGAGTTTGATTTGAGTATATTTTAATTAATATGAGTTTGCTCTGAGGTTGATATGTGTTTGATGTTGATGATTCTGATTGTAGGGGCCTAATGGAGGGCTTGAAACTTATCGAAGGACGATTCCATTTAATGGATGAAATAATAATTGTCATCTATTATGGTGAGAAATTTGATGTAAGCATCGGCAGATATGTTGACGGTGGTGCTGAATATGTTTGCCCGAATAGAATGACTGACTTCAACGAACTTAAGAAATCATTAAACAACTCATACCAACTGTATTTTAAAAAATTAACTCATATCAAACTCATATCGGCATCATATCATTACTAATACCTCATATAAAGTTTAAGACAATGCATATCAAACTTAAAACAGCTCATACCAAATGGATTTCAAAAAATCAACTCATATCAAACTCATATCAAGTTTAAAAATACTCATATCAAACTCATAACACAGCTCATACCAACTGCATTTAAAAAAATTAACTCATATCAAACTCATATCATCTCATAACACAACTACTAACCCATACCAAGTTTAAGACAACTCATATCAAACTGAAAACAGCTCATACCAACTGCATTTTACAAAATCAACTCATATCATACTATAATCACCGTGTTGTTAACTCATATCAAGTTAAAACAACTCATAACAAACTTAAAACAGCTCATACCAAATGCATTTCAAAAATTCAACTCATATCAAGTTTAATAAGAACTCATAAAACAACTCATAGCAGCTGCATTTTAAAAAATTAACTCATATCAAACTCATATCAACATCATATCACTACTAATACCTCATATGAAGCTTAAGACAACACGTATCAAACTTAAAACAGCTCATACCAACTGCATTTCACAAAATCAACTCATATCATACTCTAATCACTAATACTAACTCATATCGAAACACATATGAGGTTTAAAACAATTCATATCAAACTTTAAAATAGATCATGATAACTACATTTCAAAAAATCAACCCAAGCATAAATTAACTTCTTATCACTACTACTAACTCATATCAAGTTTAAAACAACTCATATCAAACTTAAAACAGCTAATACCAACTGGATATCACAAAAGCAACTCATATCATACTCTAATCACTAATACTAACTCATATCCAATTTAAAACAACTCATATCGATCTTTAAAATAGCTCATACCAACTGCATTGCATAAAATCAACTCATATGATACTCTACTCACTAACACTAACTCATATCAAGTTTAAACAACTCATGTCAAACTTTAAAACATAAATTTTAACTGCATTTCAAAAAATCAACCCATATCAACCTCATATCACTACTACTAACTCATATCAAGTTTAAAACAACTCATATCAAACTTAAAACAGCTCACACCAACTGCATTTCACAAAAGTAACTCATATCATACTCTAATCACTAATACTAATTCATATCAAAACTCATATCAAGTTTAAAGTAACTCATATCAAACTATAAAACAACTCATACCAACTGCATTTCAAAATATTAACTCATATCAACGTCATATCACAACTACTAGCTCATATCAAGTTTAAAACAACTCTTGTCAAACTTATAACATCTCATACCGGCTGCATTTCGCAAAATCAACTCGTATCATACTCTAATCACAACTACTAGCTCATACAAAAATCCATTTCAAATTTAAAACAACTCATATCAAATATTTTATTGGAATACTTCAAATGAGACTATAAGTGAACAAAACCAAATATCCCCCAAACATATTTCCATATTCACAAACAAAGTCACCATAGAGATTTAGAAACATGAAGAGAGAGAGAGAGAGAGAGCGAGGGAGGGAGAAAGTCAAAAATTACCTTGAAATCGGCACGAGGAAGGAAAACAGAGATAAGAAATGGTAAAAAATGGTTGACGATGACAGTGATGGTGACGGTTTCTTACTTCCACAAGGAAATGAAAGGCGAAGAGGGAATTAGAAATGCGGAAAGAAGGAAACAAATTGCTAATTATGAGCAGGCTTTTAAATTTCAAATGCTATTTTTGTTCAAAAAAATCTATTTAATGTGAGAATTGCCTAAAATATATTAATGCTTAGTGTATGGGTATTTTTTTACTAATTCTCGTTTAGGTTTTACAGCATTTTAAAATAAAAAATTTTTTAGTCAGTAATGTAAATGTCTCTTTACCTAAGAAAAACAGAACTAGGCTAAGGCTATGTTTGTCAATGCTGTTAAAATTTGCTTTTGTTGTTTCTAAAAGTACTTATTGGAAATCTGCTTTTAGAAGAAGTTATTTATTCATTTGGTAAAAAAAAAAATGAAAAAGTGCTTTTAGATTAAGAAGCAGTATTTTATGTGTTTGGTTAATATTGCTGTTAATTTTTTTTTTTTTATCAAAATGACCAGAAAAGACATACATAACTGTAAAAATTTTATTCTCAATTTTTTTTTCACAATTAACATATCTTTTACCTGAAATATTAAATACTTATATATTTTAAGTGCTGATTTAAAACAAACTCATATGCTTAACACTAATTCATTAGCAAAATTATAAATTATTATTATTAATTCATACATGACATTAAGCTACAAGCAATTTTATGGCAAATGGCACTTTTAAGTGCAAATAAGTACTAAAATATATTGTTGACAGTTATCTTACTAAAATGGTAATTTTAATTTTATTGATTTATTAAGCTTAGTTTTATTTTTTTAATTATTAATCTTTCAATAAAACAAGTTAAAGCAAGCTGTTAACAAAATCCAATTAACCCAAAATAAGTTAAAGCAAGTTGTTAACGCCATGAAGCAAAATCTCTCATTTCCTTGCCGCTATATTGGCAAGAAATTTAGGCATTTTAAATAAATATAATTTTGCTGCATGAAATGCAGTCATTTTTTAACTACTAAAATGAAAATTCCTATCTTCTGAAAAAGAAATATAAATTTTTTTTGCAGGTTTGATATGTGATAAAATTGGCTCTGATATCCGCCAATAGTAGGGAGACACATGTCCTTAAGCTCTACATTTCATCTAGAATAAGGCACATTTTATCTAATATTAAAGTAAGAATAAGATGAAGAAATTGAGATCTAAGATATGATCCTCAATTCTCTTTTCTAGTTTCTATATTTTCTTTATCTTTCTCGTTCAATCTACTGATTAATTAGCCATTGAAGACTCTTCATTGAATCCACTTTAAGCTCCTAATCCATTTTTTATTTATTTACAAAGTCCCATTTCATCACTCTAATTATACATGACTTCTCGAAAAATAGAAAAAAGATAATTTTCGCACCACCAAATTAGTGTTGTCTGTGAAAAATGTTTTATTTGCTTGGGACAAACAATAACATCTTTTAGAACTAACTGGTAAAAATGCCGTAGAATAAATATTAAAACTCACAAATATAAGAAAAAAACCATAAATTAATATTACTGACCTGAAAATTTTATTCTCGAAAATTACAGTGAAAAATATAAAGGAAGAAGGCAAGGAAAAATCTCTATCCAGATGTGAAAGAGGTCAAACATTCGCTTTTTTATATAATTGATTGAATGGTAATTATTTTATTTTATTAAGGGCATTTCTGCACTGACGTGACAAGAAAAAAAAGTAGCACGTGATTTTTAAAAAGTTGGTTTACAAAAAACATCAAATATGATGCTTTTATAAAACCATGGTTTGCTAAACATAAAACTATATTTTGAGTTATAACTAAATAGCTCATAAAAGTGATTTTTTCTTTAAACTATCTTTTTTAGTTTAAACCACAATCCCAAACGCACTCTAAGCCAGCAAAAGCTAAAACGAGCATGCGCAGAACCCCCACAGGCCGCAGCCCACAATCTCTCCTGCTTCTTTCTGTTCTCTCCCTGATTTCTCCGACTGAAACAGGTCCTAACCAGTAGGCATTCTGCCTCTCGCTTCTCTTGTGCTCTCTAGCTTCTTTCTCTTGTTCTTTAGATATCGCTTATAGCTACCACTCAACTTTCTCACACTAGGTAAATTATTTCTCTCTTTCTCTTTTTTTATTGTTCATTTGATTATTATTTTTTTTGAACTATGATTAATTATTGGGTTTTGCTTAATGGGTATGTAAGATTGTGTGCTTATTAATTTTTGGCTTTTTTTGTTATGAGATTTGATGATATAATTGAGAAATTTTTGTTTTGCAATATAAAGAAATTATTAGTATACAAGGTGTTTGTGGGTCTGTCTGCTCTTTTTGGGCGCTGCATTGAGGTTTCATAGAGAGCTGTGATTTGCTTTTATTCTTATTTTTGTCGTTTTGAAGGTGGGTTTAATACTTTAGTTCTTTTTTCTTTTTTCCCTTCGGATTTGGGATGGATTTCAAATCACAGTATTTGAAAATGGATAGTTCTTTTTGTGTTCTGTTTAAAAGAAATGAACAGAGAAAAAAGAAAACTTTTTAATTTGGTTTGCTTTTAATTGACCAACTGAAAATTTGCAACATGCCTCAGATATTCCAACCATAGAAAACCATTTCCTGGAAAATTTTGTACTGTAGTTTCAAATTTTGCAAAGCCCGACTCAGTAACTGAGATCCAACAAGAACCAGTGAGTGAAGTATCTGTTAGATTCCAAAACATCCTTAAGAAATGTAGAGACAGCCCAACAAGATTGAACTTGCTCTCAATCAATCCAGCCCTGCAGTGACAGAGAATTTAGTCTCGAATGTATGGAAGAGGCACCATTCTGACTGGAAATTGGCGTTTATTTTCTTCTACTGGATTTTTAAAATAGGCTAAAGTTTTCTCAGGCCTAGTTATGCAGTGAAAGTCTATACTGTAATAATAGGAAGTAGATGAATAAATACATGCAGAATGTGAATAAATTTATTATGATAATCTTAAATAGTAAATTATCTAAAATTAACTTTATGAAAAACGTTAAGAGTTAAAAAATGTATTTAAAATTTCATAATTTTATAAACAAAAATAGATGTTTAATTGGGATAGTTAAATTACAACTTTCTCTGTTTCTCTTAACTGAATATTTTTCTTCTCAAATTTGTAGGTACTTTTCTATAATTTACATGCTATTCTGTATCAAGTTATAGGTATTTTACTCATTTTCTATTGACACCCAGCCAGGCCTATTTTTATCAGGTTGTTCAAGATTATCGGTAGCTTAGCTAAAAGAGTTCTGGTTTATAGAAACTTCATTAGTGTTATTTTGTGATTATGCAATTTCTGATTGTTAACTTCCAAGAATGGAATCTAGATATTAATGGGCACTTGCTCTTATTCAACAACATACACCCTGAAATCAACTTTACTTGGCTTAGTCCTTTCGCATGAAAAGTGTCTTTTTAAAGTGAGTTATTCAGCTGTCTCTCCATTACTGTTAGAAGACCATGTGTTGGATTATAATTCCGCGAATGAAAGTGAAATACTCGAGGAAGCAAGGAAACCAAGTAATTCAAAAGGACAGGGGAAAGCTAGAAGCACTAGTAATTCAAAAAAGAGTGGATTATTTCCATTTGCTGCGACAGTATATAAGACATTGGATTGGGAACTTGCAAGGAAGAAAACTTTCCATAGGGCAGTTAGCTGCCATGGCTTTTCTCATTCAATTAATGCTTTCAGAATAATTGTTCATGCTTTTGCATTGGCAGGATTGCAGATGGAATTGCAATTCTTACTTGGACATATCACTTCTTATTACAACAAAGTAAACTTGGATGTTTCAGAGTTGCTATCAACTTTGTTGGATTCACCACAAGATGTCCATATGGGAACATCAGTTGTTGTTATCAATGCACTTATAAAAGTTTTTGCAGGGAATGGGATGCTTGAAGATGCAGTAGATATGTTTGGGCAGGGGAAAAAATTTGGGCTCCAACTAAACATTTTTTCTTGCAATTTCTTGCTCAAGTGTTTGGTTGAAGCCAATCAAGTGGAGTTTGTTAGAAATTTGTTTGAAGAGTTGAAAGATTATGGACCATTGCCTAATTCTTATACTTATACTATTATGATAGACTATTATTGCAAAGGACATCTTGGACAGAATGCAGATATTATGCAAGCAACTGAGGTTCTAGAGGAAATGGAAATGAAACAGGAAAGGCCAACAGTTGTAACTTATGGCGCATATATTCATGGTCTTTGTAGAGCTGGTTTTGTTGATTTTGCTTTGGGATTTATCAAGAACTTGAGAATCAGAAACCAGCCTCTCAACAGTTATTGTTATAATGCTGTCATTCATGGGTTTTGCCAAAGTTACGAACCTGATGAAGCTTTGAAGCTTTTGGAAGATATGAGGAACCATGGAATATCTCCAGATGTTTACAGCTACAGCATTTTGGTAGATGGGTTTTGCAAGAAGGGTGACATAGAAAAAGCTCTCAGTTTGATAGAAGAAATGGTTTCTTATGAAGTAAAACCATCCTTAGTTACCTATAGCTCTCTCTTTGGTGCCCTTTGTAAGAGTGGACTGATGGATTTTTCTCTAGATATGTTCTGCAATCTTGGTGCCATGGGATACAAATATGATGTCATTTCTTACAACATCTTAATTGATGGGTTTGTATTGCATGGTGATGTGGAATCTGCCAGTGAACTTGTGCTTGGGATGACAAGGGATGGTTTGCTTCCTAACACTTTCTGTTTTAATAGGCTGATTCATGGGTTCTGCAAAAAGGGGCTCTTATACAAAGCCTTGGAAATCTTCAATATAATGGTACATGTTGGTGTCCCACCAACTACTTTCACTTGCAATGTTATTGCTGATGAGTATTGCAGAGAAGGACTCTTTGTGGAAGCTTTGAAATTTATTAATGAAATGCAAGGCTTCGGTGTTGTGCCTAACTCATACACATATAGTGCAGTTATTAAGTGGCTTTGTAAGGAACTAAAATCAGAAAAGGGATGGGAAGTTCTTACTATAATGATTAAGAACAATGTTTTTCCAGGTGTTGTTCATTATAGTACCCTGATACATGGACTCGCTAAACAATCAGATCCAACAAAAGCATTGCTATTATATGCAAAAATGCTAAAAATTGGGATCTCACTGAGCACCATCACATATACAATTATCATTAGCATATACTGCCATAACAACAAAATGCGTGAGGCATATAATATGTATAAGGAGATGACTGAAAATGGTTTCCTTGCAGATGTGGTTACTTACTCATGTCTTATAGCTGGGTTTTGTAGAATTGGAGATATGAGAAAGGCTTGGGCTGTATATAGAGAGATGTTGCATCAGGGCCAGTCACCTAATGTTATTACTTATACCTGTCTAATTGATGGATTTTGCAAGTTGAAGCGCATGGATCTGGCCAGTCTGTTGATGGATGAAATGAAGAGAAAGAATTTGACACCTGATGTAGTGACATATACTACTCTTATTTCTGGATATCGAAGACTTGGGCATATTGATAGAGCCCATGCTGTGTTTGATGAAATGAAGAAGAACAGCATCTTGCCAGATCATATTGCCTATGCTACATTGGGACTGACGAATGACGGAGGAAATGTGTGACAAAGACAAAATGGTAAAGTTCTGTTCCTGTGTTTTTGGGGCATATTTTAGAATTTCCTTCTGCAATGTATAACACAAATTTTATGGACTTTACTTGGACTTGCTAACTAATACATTATTTTCTTTCTTGTGTAAATAACCTAGACTTCATTTGGGTAATATAATTCAAAATTTCAAGATTTTGTTAGACCTATTAAATGTTTTTGGGGAATGTAATTCCACTTGTTGCTAAGAAACCGGAGGTACTTTTTTATGATTTATACTTTTACTGGAAGTTAGAGTCTATTTTAACTTTTTGAATATTTTATAATCTCTTTGATACATAGTAACAAGTGATTGCTTACTATGAAAGAAATATAGTGGTAAGATGAGGTGTGCAGCTTCTGCATGGTGCTGTACGTTAAGTTACCTGCATGGCTGTTTATAATTAATTAAGTAGGCATCTAGGAAACATAGAACTAATTCAGCTCTGAATGTTGAACCTGTTTTGTTTTTCTTCTAGTTGTCCAACTTCTTTATAACAAAAATTGTAGTTAACATGCTATAGTTAATTCAGGATCACTACATTTTTTTGTCATTGGTTTTGAATTTAACTTCTAGTTGTTTTTCTTCCAAAATGCTTTCATATTCAAAGCATATGGATTCCTATATATCGTGGATAAAGGCAGTGCTGAATCAGAAAGAAACTGTTGGTATTTATATACTTATTTCTGTTTAACAACATTTTACATTTATTGATATTACAGGAGTGCTACGGATAGCACTTCTAATTGTTGAGGTGTGTAGAGAAGTAATTCTTCACCTGTTAAAGAAGCTTCTTTATGTTGTGAATTGTGAAGGCTTGAATATTCAAATCTGGTTCTCTTAAAGATGTATTGATAATCAGCTTTTATTTGATTTCACTGTTTGATGCATCACTCCCTCTCTCCTTCCACCTTAGAAGAAAAAAAAAGAGAGAACTTCTCAGAAAAGTACTGTGTTTTGTGATGTGAGCATGATTAGCATCATGTTTTATGTACAGGTTTGTTCCATCTATTAATTAAGTTTTTAGATTATTTTGTTGATGGGCCTCAAATTTGTTGCACAGATGCTGTCTTCATAATGAATGCAATGTTTTCTGCGCATCAACTACAAAATTTTATATACTTCATTCAATAGGGGATGTCTTCTTTGCTGTTGATAAATTCCCAAAACTTAAGGTCAGTTACTTGGCAAGAAGCTGGGAAATAATGGATTTGAATATCTGAATATTCCCTATCTTTTCTCTCTTCTCCTCTCTTTTCTTCTCTTTTCTTTCCCTTTCCTCTTCTCCCTGAAACCTCTTCCTTATCTTTCTACTATTCTAATCCTTATATCTGTCTGACTTTGTGGCTAATTCCAATTTATATTACAATTTGGTATCAGAGCATCGATCTAGGCACAAAGGATGAGTAAAACAACAAGAAAACCAAGAAACCCAGCTACTGGGGAAGGTTCTAAAACAGAAGAAACAGAAGAGATTGGAGCTATACTTACCGATATCTATTTGCAAATTGATGCTATCCAAAAAGAAAACCAAGTAGCTAGACCTTATACGTACCCACATTTCCAAAAGAATGAAATTGAGAAATTGATAGAAGAAATGCTAGAAGCTTCTATAATTCAGCCCAGCCATAGCCCCTTTGCCTCTCCTGCCTTGCTAGTAAAGAAAAAAGATGGGAGCTGGAGAATTTGTGTGGATTACAGGTAATTGAATGATCTGACAGTGAAGAACAAGTTTCCAATTCCTATAATAGAAGATTTATTGGATGAGTTAAGTGGTGCTACTACTTTCTCTAAAATTGATCTACGATCTGGTTACCACCAAATTCGTATAGAAGCTGAAGACATTCACAAAACAGCCTTCAGGACTCACTCTGGACATTTCGAATTTACTGTGATGCCCTTTGGATTGACTAACTCCCCAGCAACGTTCCAAGCTTTGATGAACCAGATTTTTAAGCCTCATCTAAGGAGGTTTGTTCTTGTTTTCTTTGACAACATTCTAGTTTACAGCAAGGAAGAAGAGTCACACTTGAACCATTTAGAGACAGTGTTCAAAATCCTGGAAGAGCAGCAGCTGCTTGCAAAGTGGGAAAAAGGCTCATTTGGTTGTTCTTCAGTGGAGTATTTGGGACGTGATTTCTTCTGAAGGAGTAGCCACTGATACTTGCAAAATTGAAGCAATGCTTGCTTGGCCTATTCCCTCTTTACTTAAGGAGTTAAGGGGATTTTTGGGGTTGACGGGTTACTACTGGAGATTCATCAAAAATTATGGATCGATAAGTAAGTCATTGACTGAACTACTGAAAAAGGGGGGTTTTAATTGGAATTCTGAAGCAGAAGAAGCCTTCCTCACACTTAAACAAGCTATGGTGACAGCACCAGTCTTGGCCTTGCCTAATTTTTCCAAACCTTTCACCATGGAGTGTGATACAAGTGGATTGGGCATTGGAGCAGTACTAATGCAGGAGGGCAGACCTGTGGCCTATCTCTCAAAGAGCTTAAGCCGACGAAATAGAACTCTATCTGCTTATGAACGTGAATTACTTGCCATTATTTATCCTATGACTAAATGGCGCCGCTATTTGGAGCAAGGAAGGTTCACAATAAAGACAGACCATGAAAGTATAAGGCATTTATTGGAGCAAAAGTTACATTCCTACATACAACAGAGGGGCATCACAAAGCTATTGGGGTTGGATTATCAAATTCTTTATAAAAAAGGGAAGCACAATATAGCAGCAGATGCGCTGTCTCGCAGAGGTCCAGTTTTGGATGACAGCAAACTTTTGGCTTCCACTGTAATTCCTTCTTGGATGGCTGAGGTAGAAAAGTCTTATAAAGGGGATGCTCTGGATCAGGAGTTAATTCAGCAAATCGCTACCCAACCTGAGGCAAAGCCTCATTTCTCATTCAAGAGTGGGATTCTCAGACATAAGGGTAGGGTATACATTGGCAGCCAAACTTGGTTGTGGGAAAAGTTGTTACTGCAGATGCATAACTCGCCTATCGGAGGCCATTCTGGAATCCAGGCCACTTACAACATACTGGCCAACCATGCACAAATCAGTCATTGAATGGATAAAGAGTTGTGATACTTGCAATAGGTGCAAATCTGAAAATTGCTGCTATCCAGGCCTTCTACAGCCACTTCCAATTGCAGCTTCAGCTTGGACTACTATTAGTATGGACTTTATAGAGAAACTTCCAAGGTCCAAAGGTAGTGACACGATTATGGTGGTGATAGACAGCTTCACAAAATATGCTCATTTTGTTCCCTTATCTCACCCGTTGACTGCTGTAACTGTAGCAAGAAAATTCTTAGATCACATCTCCAAACTCCATGGGCTTCCATAGACCATCATTTCAGACAGGGATAAAGTCTTCACTAGTGGATTTTGGCAAGAACTCTTCAAACTAATGTGGGTACAGTTTCACTTATCATCCGCCTATCACCCACAAAGTGATGGCCAAACTGAGAGACTTAACAAGACATCAGAGGGGTACCTCAGGTGCATCTCCCATCACCACCCAGCTAAGTGGATAAATTGGCTTAGCTTAGCTGAGTGGTGGTACAACACCTCTCACCACACTGCCATCAACATGTCACCTTTCCAAGCCTTGTACGGCTACAAACCCACCTCACCACCATTTCACTTCATTCTAAGCAATGTAGCAGCTGTTGAAGAATTTTTACAAGAAAGAGAAGCCATCAACCAGCAGCTTAAAGAAAACTTGCAGCAAGCTCAGGGTAGGATGAAATACTATGCTGACCAAAACAGAACAGAAAGGGAATTTGAAGTAGGGACCTTGTTTACTTGAAGCTCCAACCCTGCAGACAAACTACAGTTGCTATCAGAAAACAACTCAAGCTTGCTGCCAGGTATTATGGTCCATTCCAGATAATTGAAAGAATAGGTAAGGTTGCCTATAAGCTACTGCTACCTGCCAACTCAAAGATTCACCCAATATTTCATGTCTCTCTCCTCAAGAAAAAATTGGTGTCCAGCAAGTCCCTATCATTAAACTTCCCACATTACACCAAGATCAGTTTGTGGTAGCCCCTGAGAAAGTACTCATAGAGTAATTTACCGTGGGGGTCAACATGTTCAGCAAATCCTTGTTAAATGGCTGAATCTTTCTGCTGTGGACTCTACTTGGGAAGATGCCACATTCATGGCAACCCAATTTCTTGAATTTTGGCATTCTTGGGGACAAGAATGGCCTCAAGGGGATGGCATTGTAACATACAAGAGGAAGAAAAGAATGATCAAGGGTATGAGAGTGATGAATGGTGGTGATGAAAGTAGTGAAAGAGATAAATAGGGTGTAACAACCTGGGCAGGGAATCGTGCTATCAGTAGGATTGTAATTTGTACTGTAGCTAACTAATATTCCTATATGAAGTGCCCTGTAAAAAGGCAGTAATCATGAATGAATGAATATCTGAATATTCCCTATCTTTTCTCTCTTCTCCTCTTTTTTCTTCTCTTTTCTTTCCCTTGCCTCTTCTCCCTGAAACCTCTTCCTTAATCTTTCTACTATTCTAATCCTTATCTGTCTGACTTTGTGGCTAATTCCAATTTATATTACATTAACATGTTATTGACTAAAGAAAATGTAATCCTGCTGGGTTTGCGTTATGGAAGGTTAAAAATCTCAAAATTATTTCAGGTTTGTAATTTTGACAATACATTGCAGTGCAATATTCAACACTCACTGATTCTTGTAGGCTGCAAAGCCTGGCTAGTCAAGTTGGAAAAGCCCATGAGGTCCTGGATGACTAGGATGTCGCATAGAATTAATGAGTGCTTGCTATCTGACCTTCAAGTTTGGCATTCATGGTGGTGGAATTGATTTATGTTCGTCGTCAAGAATATGAATCACTGTGTGCCAAGAAATCGCTGTGAGTTTCCGGATGCACAACCACATGTTGCTAATTACAATGAGAAAATGTTGGACTATTTGTTTTCTTGTTTTCTTATTTGATTAAATAATCCAGTTTGTTTCCCTATTTCATTCTTTGTTTCTTTGTTTTCTTGTTTCAAGTAAATGAATAATCCAATTTGTTTTCCTATTTCATTCTTTGTTTCTTTGTCTTCTTGTCTCAAGCAAATAAATAATCCAGTTTGTTTTCCTGTTTCATTCTTCGTTTCTTTTTTTCCCATTTTGATCTCCCCCTTTTTCTCTATTGAAAAGATTTTAGTTCAAGAAATATAAAGCTAATCTAATTCTCATAGGCCACGAAGCTATTCGATCTACTAGCATTGAGATACTTCTTATAAGTGCAGACTAGTCCTCCCTCAACTACTCTGTTTTGCAGCTGGAAACTGATCAGAGGCAATCTTCTTTATTTATCAGGTTTGAAGCTTGTTGATTTCTCTAAAGTTCTCATTTGAAACTTACGCATTGCCAGTCTTAGCGAGTTAGTGGATTGCATTTTTTACATTTTGCGTTGTTGGTATGTTGTGATTGGGTGAATAAGTAATTTTTCATTCGTTACTTTGATATATGATAAGTTTTATATTTTGCTTTAATTTTCTAACTTGATATGCTACATTCATATTCTTTTTTATATTGCTGTGCACTAGTTTTACGGATATAAATACAAATGCAGTATGTAGAATGTTGGGTTCCTAAATTGGAAGAATTTATAATAGGATATCTGACGTAGCGGGAGGATTTATGGCAATTAAGTTTCAATAATTAGGGCTAGAGTGAGACAGTGATAGTGGTTGGAATAGGAAACTAATTAGGATTTGAAGAAAACCTCTAATATTAAATCTGAATTGAAAATATGTGAATAATAAGAATAATACATCATGTAAATAATATTGTCTTATTTATAGTAGATAGGACAAATCTTAATTCTAGAAGAAAAATCCCTAATAAGATATTCCTATTTTCTAATAGGCATTCTAAATTAACAAGGAAACTAAAACTTATATTAAAATTCTAATTTAACTTTAAATCCTTAATTAACTAAAAATAGGACTAATAATTCTAAATTAATTGACGAACCTTGAGGTATCTACATATTTTAGATTAACTGCAAATCTTCTCTTTATTTTCTTTGGCTGCATTAATATTAATAGTCTATTTTATTTGGGTTTCTAAATTAAAAGAATTTACAATTAGAAAGTATTTACTTTAGGTTTCCTAGGTTAGGAGAATTATAGTTTTCCTATTCTATGTAAAGTTTTATTTAAAGGATGTATGCAATGAAAGTAAGACAAACCTAATTGATTTAAAAGAATTACAAAGATCTAGATCTTTCTCTACCAAGGTCCAAAGGTATTAATTTTCTTAAACAAGTTGAATTGCTCATGCAAAATAAGTTGCTTTAAAAAGAAGAACAAGTGAAACAATTTGTTTCCCAGCAAGACTTAATTGAAAATCATCCAGTGGCTCGATTCTAGTTTAGGAAACCTAACAAATTAGTATTAGAGCCAGCCAACTACTATGGTCGATCAAAACATGTGGGCAGAATTGCAAACTTTACTACAGGAAGCTATTTCAGAATCTAAAGCCAGGATGGAAGCTAAGTTACACATAGACTCAACAATTGGAGTCTTTTCTTTGATCCACAATCATGTTGCATGACAAAGGATTACTAGGAGGAATAGATATCGGTAACTTCAGTTTAGGGTAGACTAGTCGCATAGAGGGCAAGGAGGAAACCCGGCTAGTAAATACCGGTAGGCAGGGTTATGGAAACAACGGTGATAGGGGATTTATACCGCGTTATACCAAATTAGATTTTTCCACCTAAGGATTTCTTGATATGGCTATATCGATGTGAGTAATTTTATGATAACCAATGAATAACGGCAACAGATAAAGTCAATTTGGCGGCCTACCACATGTTGGGTGAAGCTCAATCATGGAATTACGGACTGAAGCTAGAGGAGCCTACTATAACTTGGAAAAATCCACAGAACCTTGTACATTAAGGTTCGACCCACCCTCACAAACTAATTCTCTAGGATAAATTAATTAATTTGAAGCAAACGGGTTCAGCAATTCGAAAACCTATTGGCATGCGCAATTTCAATATACAGTGATCAATAAGTGGATTTATTTACAACTAGGCTCATTGAACCTATCTGTTTGGATGTAGAGATGCAACATCCAATCGGTCTTGTTCAGGCAATGAATTTGGCTTAAGCCTTTGAAAAGAAGCAACAATTGACAACGGCGGTCACCATACGATGTGGAACCTGGCAAAATATAACCTCGAACAAGGGGGAGCTGTTGACAGTGCCTCAATTACTCTTTTTTTCCCCTCTAAAGCGGTTCGAAGCAAGTCTGATTGATAGATCAAGCAAGCAATTTCAGTAAGGATAGTACAACTTCCTCGTTCATTGAAAATTTGTCTTGGACCGACATACAGATCATAGAACTTAAAAAGCTATGTTACAACTGTGATGAACTCTATACAACAAACCCTCAATGTAAATTTTGGCTAGAGTTTGGAGATGCTCAAAAATTGTATGACCAAGATACCCTAATGATGAACAACCAAATACACACTTCTCACATTTTGCATACAATTGTCCATGTACCACTAATTCAAAAACTAATTCAAGATGATAAATACGCAGCTCCAAAGACTTACTTTATTAGGATGTCATCGAAGAAGACTAATACAAACTTCTTGAAATAAGGTTGAAACAAGTTGTTCATGAGGACTTAAAACTTTGCAGGTGTATTTGTGAGACCAAAAGGCATCACTTTGAATTCAAAGTGCCTTGAATGTGTTTTGAAAGCTATCTTGTAAATATTCTTAGGCTCCATTGTTATCTGATGATAACTAGCTCTTGAATAAATTTTTTAGAAGATCATTGTCCCATGTAGTTCATCTGATAAGTCTTCAATGATTGGGAGGGGAAATTTATCTTTGATGGTTAACTCATTCAAGCCTATGTAATCCACACAAAACTGCTCACTTTCATTCTTCTTCTTGACTAACAATATCGGTGACCCAAAAGGATTTTGGCTAGGTTGAATAATATCTAAATCTATCGTTTCTTGAACAAGTCTTTCAATTTCTTCTTTCTAGAGATGTGGGTAATGATAGGGTCTTAAATTTATTGGGTTTTCATAAGGGTATGGTGCAGTTGATGGCTCTGAAGGGAGGTAGCATTTTTGGTTTCTAGAAAAGGGCTTGATATTTAGTGAGTAGGTATTGAAGGTGTTAGTATACTATTGTAATTAATTGACTATACTGTTGTAAGATAGCTGTAAATAACCATCAATTAGGGAGCTAATTAATACTGTAATTATCAGCCATAATTAGAAGACAAATTAGGCATCAATTAGGGAGCCAATTAAAGCTGTAATTGTCATCCATAATTAGGAGACAATGGGCATCAATTAGGGCTGTAATTTAGGGATTTATTCCCAAATTTGTGAGATACTTCAGTCTATTTAAACCCAATCAGCTTGAGGGAATAATCAAGCAAATTTCTATTAAAATTCTATTGAAATTCAGTAAGTTTGTCATGGTATCAGAGCCATAGTTAGGCAATTTTAGAGCTGTTCTTTTATGAGTTTCAGCTTTGTTTTCTTTTGAATAACATAGTGCAGGTTCTGCTGCCTCTGATTTTGCAGCTTCTGTTTCTGCTGCTATTTTACTTCTGGTTTCTTGTTTAGTTCATATCTTTGATGAACTCTCGGTCATAGAAATTCTGAATTTTTATTTGGAGGTTCTCTTGCTTTAGAAGAGATTCTGGTGGACTTTTTCTATCCTACAACTTTTTGGCTGTAGGATTTTCGTCTTGGTGGGTTTGCTGCTTCTTCTGGTTAAGCTGCTCTTGGTTTTGTTATTATTAATTTTGCATTTCTAGTCACCTTGTGCTATTCGAGATGGCCACTTTAAACGCAGTTGAGAGTTTTCATGTTCGTTTCACAGCAAAAAATTACTCTTCATGGGAATTTCAGTTCCACCTCTTTGTTACAGGAAAAGAACTATTGGGCCATATAGATGGAAGTGATCCAGCTCCTAAAGATGATAAGGAGTTGCTTCACTAGAAAGTTAAAGATGCAAGAGTAATGACATGGATTCTGGGGTCAGTCGACCCTCTTATTGCTCCTAATCTGAGGTCTTCTAAAACTGCAAAAGCCATGTGAGATTACTTAAAAAAGGTCTACAATCAAGACAATGTTGCACGACGTTTTCAATTGGAGAGTGATATTGCCAATTATTTCCAAGGAAATCTCTCCATTCAAGAATATTATTCTGGTTTTCAGAATTTATGGGCTGAGTTTACTGACACTATTTATGCTAAAATACCCGCATCATCTCTCTCTGTAATTCAAGAAATTTATGAGCAAAGCAAAAGAGATCAATTTTTAATGAAGTTGAGGTCTGAATTTGAGACACTTCGCTCAAATTTAATGAGTCATGTTCCTTCACCTTCTTTAGATGTTTGTTTTGGCGAATTACTTTGCGAAGAACAGCGTCTTCTCATTCAAAACTCTCTCCAACAAGAAAATACTGTCAAGGTTGCTTTTGCTGCCCAAGGAAGAGGAAAGGGTTGGGATATAAGCAGAATTCAGTGTTATTCCTGCAAAGATTATGGGCATATTGCTGCCAATTGTGGAAAGAAGTTTTTGTAATTATTGCAAACAATCAGGACATGTCATAAAGGAGTGTCCTATACGGCCTCAAAACCGAAAAGCGAATGCTGCCCCAATTGCAATGAATAATTCCACTCATTTTGCTGCTCCAACAGTTTCTACAACCCCCTCTTCAGCTGTTGAACCTGTGGTTCTTACTCCAGAAATGGTGCAACAAATGATTATTTCAGCCTTCTCCGCCTTAGGACTACAAGGTAAAAATATCTCCCCCTCTCAACTTTGGCTTGTTGATTCTGCTGCCTCAAATCATATGACTAACACATCTAGCATGCTTAACAATGTTCGCAAGTATCATGGTTCAACTGAAATTCAGATTGCAAATGGTAGTACAATACCTATTACTGAGATTGGAGATCTTAAACCATGTTTCAACAACGTTTTTATATCTCCAAAGCATTCAACTAAGCTTATTTCGGTTGGTCAGTTAGTTGATAACAATTATGATGTGCATTTCTCTCGTAATGGTTGTCTTGTGCAGGATCAGGCATCGGGGACAGTAATCGCGAAGGGGCCTAAAGTTGGGAGATTATTTCCACTTCTATTTTCCATTCCTCATATTTCTTCATTTTGTACTACTGTTATTAGTAAGAGTGAACTATGGCATAGACGTTTAGGTCATCCTAATCCTGTTATTTTGTCTCATTTATCGAATGTTGGTTTCTTGGGCAATAAAGAACTCTTAGCTAAGGTTCCTTTTGATTGTTCCACATGTAAACTCGGTAAAAGCAAAACTCTTCCTTTTTCTTCTAATGGTAGTCGCGCTATCAAATGTTTTGATATAATTCATAGTGATGTCTGGGGAATTACTCCTGTTATTTCTCATGCTCAGTATAAGTACTTTGTGACATTTATTGATGATTACAGTAGATATACACGGGTATACTTCCTTCATTCTAAATCTGATGTATATTTTGTTTTCAAGACCTTTTTGGCCTATGTTGAGACTCAGTTTTCTACTTGTATTAAAGTATTACGATCTGATTCTGGAGGAGAATATATGTCTCGTGAATTTCAAAATTTTCTACGTGAGAAAGGCATTGTCTCGCAACGTTCATGTCCTTATACACCACAACAAAATGGAGTTGCTGAGCGTAAAAATCGTCGCCTTTTGGATGTAACCCGAACTTTGTTAATTGAATCTTCTGTTCCATCTAAGTTTTGGGTTGAAGCCTTATCTACTGCAACTTATCTCATTAATCGAATGTCTTCTCAGGTATTAAATCTTGACTCTCCATATTTTCGTTTGTATCATCAATATCCTAATTATCATGATTTACACACATTTGGTTGTGTTTGTTTTGTTCATCTACCTTCTCATGAACGTCATAAACTTTCAACTCAATCTATTAAATGTGCATTTATGGGTTATAATTCTTCTCAAAAGGGTTTTCTTTGCTATGATTCAACTTCTAATAAATTTCGTGTTTCTCGAAATGTTATTTTCTTTGAGCATCAATATTTCTTTCCTAATCTTGCTGAGTCTCCTTCTACTTCTCCTATTCTTCCAATTTTTGAGGATTTATCAATTGTTCCTACTCGGTTTAAACCTGGATTTGTGTATGAAAGACGTCAACCAACGGTGCCCCTTCCCGAGACTGATCCATCATCTATGTCTGATTCTCCAGAATCTACTCTTCATCAATCTACCAGAGTATCTCGACCTCCAAGACGGTATGGTTTTTCTGATCATCCTTCTGGATATTCTGCCACTTTATCTGATATTTCTGTTCCATCTTGTTACTCACAAGCTTCCAAGAATGAATGTTGGCAAAAAGCAATGCAGGACGAACTTCAAGCTCTTTACGACAATCATACATGGGAAATTCTTCCTTACCCTTCAAATGTTAAGCCCATTGGATGTAAATGGGTTTATTCAGTCAAGCTTCGTTATGATGGAACTTTGGATCGATATAAGGCCCGATTGGTTGCTCTTGGCAATAAGCAAGAGTACGGAGTGGACTATGAGGAGACTTTTGCTTCAGTTGCAAAAATGACTACCGTCCGTACAATTATTGCAGTTGCTGCTTCTCAGGGTTGGCCTCTTCATCAAATGGATGTCAAAAATGCTTTTCTTCATGGTGATCTTAAAGAAGATATCTATATGACACTTCCACTGGGTTTGACTTCCTCATCTTCAACACATGTGTGTAAGTTAAAAAGATCTTTGTATGGACTCAAACAAGCTCCACGTGCCTGGTTTGACAAGTTTCGATCTACCTTACTTCAGTTCTCATTTGTGCAAAGTAAATATGACTCCTCTTTATTCCTTCACAAGAGTTCTGCTGGTTTTGTCCTACTCCTTGTTTATGTAGATGACATTATTATCACTGGCACTAATACATCAACGATCCTCAATCTCCAACAATCTCTTCAAACTTCTTTTAAAATGAAGGATCTTGGTCCACTTACATATTTCTTAGGGCTGGAAGTTCACTATGATTCTTCTGGGATATTTTTGCATCAACACAAATATACTACAGATTTGATTACTTCAGCAGGCCTTCAAGATTCATCCCCAGTTGATACTCCTTTGGAATTAAACGTCAAGTATCATAGTCAAGACGGAGATCTTTTTCCTGATCCATCTCTTTATCGGCAATTAGTTGGCAGTTTGAATTATCTGACTATTACAAGGTCTGATATTTCTTTTGCAGTTCAGCAAGTCAGTCAATTCATGAGTACTCCGCGTCACTTACATTTGGTGGCAGTTCGTCGAATCATTCGCTATCACCTTGGCACATCTTCTCGAGGTTTATTCTTTCCTACTGGCTCTCCTATACGCCTTATTGCTTATAGTGATGCTGATTGGGCCGGTTGTCCAGACACTCGACGCTCTATAACAGGTTGGTGTATGTTTCTTGGCGATTCTTTGATATCTTGGAAAAGTAAGAAACAAGACCGTGTTTCAAAATCTTCTACTGAGTCTGAATATCAAGCTATGTCCGCTGCTTGCTCAGAGATTGTTTGGTTACGTGGGTTACTTGCTGAAATTGGATTTCCTCAGCCTCATTCTACTCCTCTTCATGCTGACAACACTAGTGCCATACAAATTGCTACAAATCCAGTTTTTCATGAACGTACCAAACATATCGAAGTCGACTGTCATTCTATTCGAGAGGCCGTAGATACTGGTGTCATTTCTCTTCCACATGTCTCCACTGCTCTTCAAATTGCTGATGTGTTCACAAAATCTATAACAAGGCAGCGTCATCAATTTCTCGTGGGCAAATTGATGCTTCTTGATCGCCCAACATCACTATAATTGACTATACTGTTGTAAGATTGCTGTAAATAACCATCAATTAGGGAGCTAATTAAGACTGTAATTATCAGCCATAATTAGAAGACAAATTAGGCATCAATTAGGGAGCCAATTAAGGCTGTAATTGTCATCCATAATTAGGAGACAATGGGCATCAATTAGGGCTGTAATTTAGGGATTTATTCCCAAATTTGTGAGATACTTCAGTCTATTTAAACCCAATCAGCTTGAGGGAATAATCAAGCAAATTTCTATTAAAATTCTATTGAAATTCAGTAAGTTTGTCAGAAGGGAGCTCTGAAATTGTGGTTCAGTATTGGGGTCTTTAGAAGCATGAGAATTATCTACATTCATGGCAAAAAACTTTGTGGAAATGCCATTTCAGCTGCTTTGAGTCAATTTGTAGAGTTTCTTTCGGCTCATGATTTTTAACATAGCTGGATCAATCGTCTTTCCATCCTTTTTGAATGTCATTTGTGTCCTTCAAAATCAGAAGTGACTAGGGTGTAAGACTTCATCGCGTCAACTCACAGCACCATGTCATAATCCCCAATATGTAAAACCCTAACATCGAACTAGAATTTGCGACCTTACATTGTCCATGTACACCCAAAGCACTTTGCTCGGACTACAATTTTTCTTCCATCTGCTACAGGCAGTCATTGGGTTCACTTGTACAGATAGGAGCTTTAATTCATCGATCACTTTTGCATCGATGAAATTGTGGGTATTCCCATTGTCGATCAAAATAACTAGGGTCTTGTTTTTTTATGTGACCCTTCAATTTGATGGTGTTATCTATAAGGCTACCATCAATTGTGTGCAAGGATAGCTTGGCCCTTTTAGAGATTTCCTCTTCTTAGTCCTTGTAATTTATGGCTTGTCAATCCTCCTCCTCTCCTTCACATTCACGTCCCTACTGTGTCATCATTGTTTTTGTTTAGCATTGATTACCGAAAAAAATCGATCACCTGATATAAAACATGTATTAGAGTTCTTTCTTTGATTCTGGAATGGAATTAGGATATTTTTGGCTGGGTTTGGTTGTGATTTTGGAGAGAAGCTTAGGGGTTTTGGTTCAATATCGGGGCATTACCGAAACTAGGTTGGGCTTGGGTGTTTGGTTAATGGAGCGGTTAATGGTGTTTGCCCAATAAGCCTTATGAGTGGATTCTAGAGCAAGTTCTTGTAACCTCATCTATTTAAAGGTTTGATACATCAATCCTGGCCAAAACATCCTCGCATCAGCACCTATCTCCTTCAAGCCACCGATGAAACTAGAGGTGAAATACACTTCGGTGAGGTCTGGATTTTTCCCTTTCCATCTTTGCCTTCTTTTCTTCGAATTCCTCCTGAAATTCTAAGAGACTTCCTTTGTGTTTAAGCTTATTAAACTCCAAAACCACTTCCCTTATGGGAGAATCCCTAATTCTCCTAATTAGAGCTTATGAGAACTCCTCCCATTCAGCATTTCGTGTGTTTTTATCTAGCCCCAATCAGTGGCGGAACCAGAAATTCATCGAAGGGGAGCAAAATTTATATAGAAAAAATTACCGATCAGAAATTCATCGAAGAAGGGGCAAAATTTACACAGAAAAAATTGCCAACGAGTAATTATAAATTTATAGTTCTAATATTATTAAACCAATCACAATTTATAGTTTAAATTTCATTAAGCTAATCATAATTTATATTAAATTTTTATTTTATTTTCAACATTTTAATTTATTATATAATTTATATAGTTTACGTATATATATACACATGTGGAGAGATGAGGGGGGTTTATTGCTTCCCCCCCCCCCCCCCCCCCCCCCCCCCAATACCATATTTCAGGTTTTCCAAAAAGGTAGATAGATCTTAGTTCTATTTTATGTTCCTCGGGAATCTCATAGATATGGAAGTATTTATTACACTTCCAGATTCATGACTGGGGATCCTTACCCTCAAATAAGAGAAGATCCGTCTAGGGTAGTAACCTATTTAAGTAACCACTCCAATTACCTTCATTATTTGCTACTCCAAACTTGTCAATTTCTTGAACCCTAAATGTAGGTAAAATACCTCTAGTTGTTGGTGGCGTGTCTTCACGCAGGGGTTCTTTGCCTTTGCTCAGATTCTGCATCATCTCCATCTGATTGAACTGAGCTTCCAGCTTCATTTGCTCAGAACAGAGTTGATCATAGGTTCGTTGTTGTTCAGCCTGAGCTGCCTGTTGTTCCTTTTGGAAGGTTTCGAACCTCAAGTTAACATCATTCTAGGGCACAGTGAGTTTCTCTTGCTCTTCTATTTCCTCTGATTCAATCTTTCCAGTAGTGGGGTTTCTGTTCTTTCAAGTCATGTTACTTATTTCTATAAAAATTTGGTTTGCCCAGTTCGTCTGCTCTGAAATCATTTGTTATGGTTCAGATCAGTAATAAATGAATGATGGAATAGGATTTAGTAGCAGCAGCAGCTTGATCAAAGTAGGGAAGTAGATAGAAGAATAGAAAATGATAAAAGAATAGCAGAGACAGAAAGGAAATAAGAGAAATTAGGAGGAGAATATTCTCATCAATCATAACGTGCCAAAACAACAGCAAATTACATTTCTTATAGCTCACTGCCAGCTAAAATACAAAATTCAGATGACCACCTCCTATAATTCCTCACTAGTCATTACTATCTTCTATTTCTGTCATCTTAATTTTTCCTATTTATAACTCAACATTTCACACTCAAGCCTTCCTCATTTTTAGATTCTCTCTCCTCTTTTCCTTCTTCCTCTTATATTTAACAGCTCGTAAGCCGAATATAGGACAGGATCAATTGGGAGGGTGAATCATTTTCATCCAAATTTCGAGCTGAAGGACAAGCTTATAATAGGATATGAATAGTCTATTTTATTTGGGTTCCTAAATTAGAAGAATTTATAGTTAGGAAATATTTATTGTAGTTTTTATAGATTAGGAGAATCTAAGTCTTTATTTATGAGACAAAATTATAGTTTTGTTATTCTATGTAATAAGTTCTATTCAAAGGATGTATGCAATAAAAATAAGATATGCAGGAGCTCTCTTTAATGAGATCCAAAGGTATCAACTCTTTTTAACAAGTTGAATCACTCTTGCAAAACAAATTGCTCTAAAATAAGAATAAAATCGTCTAGTGGCCCAATCATGATCTAGGGAATCTAACATAGAACCATGAATAAGTGCAACTTTAACTCTTCGTAAAAGAACAGTTGGAAAATCATAGCACTAGGTTGTTCCTTTTTCAATTTTATTCTTCATAATCAAGATTCCTTTCTTAGTTTTTTTTTATTCCTTTTATCTAATGATTTACTAGTTTCTGTTCTTCTTCTTCTTCTTCTTCTCCTTCTTCTTCTTCTCTCTCTTTCTCTTTTAAACTGTATTATCAAAAAAAGACTCTGGAAAACAAGGAAATGTCTCTTCAAAAAGCTGATACTTGCAGTTACGATGTTTATGTTGGTGCAGGTGTTAACAAGAACATAGCTAACCAACAAAATTTTGGGTGATGAGATGAGCCTGAGGGATTGGGTAACTAGCGGCTTTTCTCAGACACTGAAGTTGTGGACACCAATTAGTGAGAAGCGAGGATTAAGATTTTGCTGACAAGGAGCGAAGTTTTGAGTTTGGCTCACTGTGAAGAAAGGACAAGTATGAGAGATGCAATAACTGGACTTGAGAATCAAATTCAGACTTCTAGCAAATCTAGAGATGGCCTGAAAGGATTAAAGTGTGAAATACTTTATTCATTGCCATTTTTTGAGATACATTAACTAATTTTTTAATTGAAAAATAAAGGCATCGGCCTATCAGGAATCAAGTGCTTCGTTTATTTTTTCGAACAGCTAACCACTGGGCTAATGGCCTATTGTTGTATTGCTGCATCATTAACTCGGCCACTAATACTGTCAAATTGTATACTGATGTAATACTTGCAGATTTTCTTAGGTCCTTGAACTTGTAGATCATGGGCAATATGAAATGAACACCAACCTCTTCTCAAGAAAATTTACATTAATAGCTTATTTGTATACTGTGGAATATGTTTCTGATGCATGAAGAAAAAGTCAGCATACGCATTATGTTATTGAAATTCTTTGGCAAAAAACTCTTTAGCAAAGCATTTTAGCTTCCGAGACTTGGGTCTCCTCCTGTTAATCCGCTCTATAATTCTAGGTGAAAAGCATTAAGAAAATCTAGCAGAAAGTTGATCCAATTGAAGGTAAATGTGCCATTAGCCGGGACTGATTATCAGTGGTTTATCGTTCAGATATGTTGTGAACGAGTCTTGTGGGAAAGCTCCATTTGCTATTTGCTTCATTAGAGCCTTATGGCCGTTCCGGCAAAGCACGTCTTGAATTGTACGTACAGCATAAAGGATGCAGGTAGTTTTTGCAGGTCAGTAAGATAAAACCAGAGTTTCAAATGATGGATTATTGCTGGAATTGCCGTTAGATTCCAGAGCTGTTCTTGTCCTAAGAAAAACATGAATTGAAGGTTTACACATAGTGATGGGCTGTCCAAATTACTTTACAAGCTCATGCATATTTACAACAATAATTTTACAGCAAAAATTTCATTCCACAACCTTCCAGAATGCTCAAAACTAATGAATGGAACTTAAAATATTGCACACAGACAATAATACACCACGGCGCACGATGGCATGCACTAGTTTTGAATTATCAACAGACTAAGCAAGCAAACTTAATTTTTTGAAAGAAATTAGCCAAAGCAGTACGTTTATCTACATAAGGTTACCGGCCAACCAAATGAGTAAATTACAATTCGTCAAGGATCTGCAAAATGCTTTAATAGGTAAATTAATCTCATTTTTCCATTTATCATGTCCATGTTCGATATCCAGCTCCAGTGTCCGCTGCAATACATCAATGTGAACAAATAGACCTACCAGCCCAAGGAAACACAATTAGTTATCAAGCGATGCTTTTGTCCATCAAAATAATCTTGTATGAAGTAGTCTTCTAGAATGTGTGTTATTGTATGCTATCATAAATCCTAGTCCTCCTTGCTGCTGGCAATGTTGATGAGATATTGATTCAAATGCTGGCCAAAAGTCTTTGTAGAAAAAGACTCAGCAACGTGCTGTCTTGCCTTTTCCCCCATTATCTTTGCCATCTGAGGATCCTGAATGAGTTTAGCCATAGCCAGAGAAAACACTTTAGGAGTAGAATCGCAAAGAAATCCCGTTACTCCATCCATCACTGTTTCCACAGGACCCCCACTGTTGCATGCAATAACAGGTTTGCAAGCTGCCATTGCCTCCAGCGGGACAATGCCAAAGTGTTCATCCTACATTCATTGTACAATTTATTAAAAAAAGTGAAACTCTTTTCATTCTTAAATCTAACCAATGTCATAAGACTGGATATGGTATTGCACCTTTGGTGTATAAATGACACTTAGGCATTGAGAAAGAAAAGCATTTCTTTCAGCTGTTGAGCAAGACGTGATGAATCTAATCTGACTAGACACTCCTTCCCTTTCTGCTAAGCTTTTAAGTTCCTCCAAGTATTCAACATTTTCTCTCAGTCGCTTATCATATCCACCTGAACCAAGAATTGTAATATGCACCATTTCATGAGGCTATTTGAAGGAAGCATATGATCAGTAGAATTCACAAAGTAGTCAAAGACTTACCTGCAATAGTCAAAGTAACATCAGACAGATTACAATTTTGAAGGGCAGGCTGATTAAGGGTATGAAGCATTGCAAATGCTGAGACCGCTAACTCTATGTTCTTTTTCCTTTCAAAGCGGTTGATGGATAGAAAATTCAATCTGTGCCACATTAAGCAGGAAAACAGAGAAAAATAAGTTCTTATATATAATTTCAAAAGCATGCCTATAGTTAAAAGATCCAAGATGTATATAAGCACGTTAGTAACTTATAACAATGAGGTTCATCAAATTGTTCCACATTAACAGCTGGATAAAGAACACCAGGCCGAATTCCTCGAGAATGTAGACGCTTGAATGTATTTGCAAAAGTAGATGCAGTAAATTTACTATTCACAAGTATCATATCTGCCACTCCTATAGACCCACAATCAATTTTAAATGAATCAGCAGTGTTTGCAAGGTAAGAGTTCATTCTAAAGAACATACTTCACATGGATAGTAGATAACCAGAGAAGAGGAAACAAACCAGTTGTAATTTCCTCTAAAAGGTCAATGGGTTTCCTATATAATCTCTGAAGAAAAGTTGTGTGTTCAGCTAATAACAGATCCGGAAAATGACAATAAAATACCACCTGGATAAGTAAGAGTATTGTATGAAGTTCTGCAATGCCCAGAACCTTAACCATCAGAGCACATATAAAAATATATATACCTTTGTTGATTTTTTAAGTTTCAAAAGTGGGATGACAACAGAAACCTGATCTGCCAGGACAACATCAAATGATGGCCACAGGAACAGGATGCAAAGAGCAACAAAAATACACCGCATATATGCACATACGGCATGCAGACGGTAAAATATATGGCGAGGTAGAAAAGAACCATATACAGTAACTGGAAAGGCACCTGCACAAGAAATTGATATTAGCAGGTGTATCATTTGATTCCATCCTGATACAGGACTGTAAGTGGTCATCAAAGAAAAACAAACAGGGGCATAAAAGATTCTCTTTTTGGCAAAGCCACAAAGTGCAGTTCTTTTTTAACTGCACTGGATACATGTATCTAGCATGAGTAGTTGGCTCAAGATTCAAGTTAGACACTTCCACCACCTTCCAACTCTCCCCCCTGCCTCCTCCCTGGGATAGATAGAAAAAATGAAAAAAGACCTTTTTTAATCCTAGCAACAGATAATCTCTCTCATAAGTTAGTATCAGATAAATGATAAATCACAATCCCAAACCTCAACTTTCAGCTAGGCTAACTATTATGAGGTTAGTACAGTTATTAAAGTCACAGTGTACATTAGGGGTATCAAAATGGGTCATGACAAGCGAACACAACAGTGAAACATGCCAAATTAACGGGTTAGTGTTGAACCTTAGGGGGGTTCGGGTAAGAAACGGATCGATCCGTTTATGACACGGTTTAAAATGGATCGTATAGCGGGTTAACATGCAAACCCTCTATAACCCGTTTAATTAAAACGGCGTAGTTTTGATACAACTCAAAACTATATCGTTTTGAGTTTTAGCACTCAACAACCTAAACCTAATACCCTTATGTACTTTATGCTTCAAAGTTCAACCCTTCTCACAAGTCACAGCCGCCTCTCTCTCTTCTCCTTCACAGCCTCACCTTCATTTCCCTTCTCTTCTCTCTTTTGCTTACGACCTCACATCTCTCTCATCGGAAAAATCTTAACTCTTGAGAGAAACTCACATTTGAATATCTATTAAGGGCGAAGAACCTTAAAGAGTTAAGAGAAGCAATCTCAACTCAATGAGTTAACTCGGCATTTCTCTTCATCTCTGATGAGTTTCTCTTCATCTCCGATGATTTTAGGTGATTGTTTATGATTTTCTTATATGTATTTGCTTGGATGACATGACATTTTGCATGTTATTGAAAATGGATTTCTGAAATTTAGGGTTGGTTTCTTTTTAGTTGATTTTGGGAATCACAAACAACAAGAATGGTCCTCCTCTCCTTGTTTACTCATTTTCTGACAGTTATTCCAGAGGGAATCTCTTTGTTTTCTGTTGCTTCTTTGTTCCTTGAGATTTATTTTTACTTTCTGAGAAAGAAAATATGATTTTATAGTTGCCATTGAAATGGCTGTTATGTTATAGATTTATGTTTATATTTATGTATATATAGTTATCAAAAGTTAGGGCTAAAGGGCTTTTAGTGTTTTAACTTTTGAGTAAGATGGGTCTACAATTCTATATATTTGAATTATGTTTTCTCAAGATATAGGGAAGGCTGAATTTGAACTTCAAGCATCGGATTGCTTGAATCTTTTTTTTTTTAGAATATCAGAGTTTTGGAACCTGCATTTAGTTTATAAAGGCTTGAATCTTTTTTTTTTTAGAAGATCAGAGTTTTGGAACCTGCATTTAGTTTATAAAGACTAGGAATATCCTAAAACCAAATTGTTTTTCCGCAAGAGCTCTAGAGGATAATTTAATTTCACACATCTAACTCCGTCAATATAAATTGCAGCTATTATCCTCATAGCCATGTCATTGTCACTTTGCAGAATAAAACTATGATTCATATGTGCATGCTGTGAGAGTCATCATTTATTAGTATCTCACCACATCCAATTGCTAGTGAATAAGATGCCCAGGTTGAGACTTCAACGTTGCAACTAACGATTGCACTAAAAACTAAATCATAAAGCCCTTTTTTAAATTAAAAAAAAGGAAAATAAAAAGGAAAGGTGAAACTGGTAATGAAGAATTTTATTTTTCAAAGAACACAACTGTTGTTTTGTATATGTAGTCCCCAGTTTCATACATGTGTTTTTCAATTTTTCTTTATTGATAATGTATTATGTATCCTTCTTTCTATCAGGTTTGTTTCAGAGTAGCTTATGTGATTATATTGAATGGAGTATAAAGAGCAGTCATAGGCCATGAGAACTAAAGAGCCCACGGATCTGTTCAAGTGGGGTTGACTAGACAGCCATTTACTATTTAAAATTCTTCCTTTTAATTTCATGTTTGTTTTTATAATTGCCCATTTGATTTATTTTTCTTGTTATGGATTAATAATACTTTCATTATAGAAAGTAGAGATGCAAGTATATGATGGAGATTAAGGTATATCTAGTCTTAAAATTTGAAATAATTTTTTTTTAAATTTAACTAATTAACTTTTTATATTTGTTTTATAGATACAAAGAAATCGAAATTTGAAGAAGTTACAAATGATATCATGGAGCTTAGCTTAGCTTTCTGAATTGGATAAAGATGTTTTTGGTCCTTTATCATCTAATTTCATAATTTAGATGATAGTTAATTAGGAATTCTCTGTTTTTGTTTTTATTTAGAATATGTTAGATGATTTTATTTGAGAATTTTTATGACTTTATATGTATTTTTGATATGAACATTTATTAAATTTTCATGTATTTATGTGAACATTTATTAAATTTTCATGTATTTATGCGTATTTTTAATAGGCGGGTAATATAGGTTGTACAAGTTGAGTGGGTTATACATGTTATATGAGTTGAGTAGGTTATATATATTATACGAGTTAAGTGGGTTGTGTCATATTGTATGACCAATATAAGATTCATTTAAAATAAATGTGTCAAGCGTGTCGTGTCGTGTTACCCATTAAAATTTCATGTCGTGTTAGTGTTAAGATATTTTGACACGATTAATAAACGGGTCGTGTTCGTGTTGAGCTTAGTCGTGTCGCCAATGTCTATTAACCCGACATGAACACGACCCGTTAACACGGTTTCACACCCCTAGTGTACATTAAGGCTCATAGTGATCCCGAAGCTTAGGTGAAAGGCCCAAATACACACCTGACGGCTGGCACTCTATTTGGATAAAGGTACTCTGAGGTTTAGTAAAGTAAAGTAAGATATAATAAAGTAAGGTAAAGTAGAGTATTGATTTTTATCATGTTTGGGAGAAAGATATGGTATTTGAAGGTTAAATATCTTTTGTTTGTTTGGTTGGAAAGTATCATAAGATAAGTTTATATATAAAATTACAAATATGTCCTTATACAATTTAAGTGTTATTTATCTTGAATAATATCAATGTTATCGTTTTTTTTATTTTTTTAAATAATGTAAATCTTAATAAATCTTTAATATTAATGTATTATTTTTTAAATAAGATTAATATATATTTTCAAATTAATATTTTTAATATTAATATCAATCTCAATAATTATTTAACATTAGTCCCAATAAATATTAATTTTTTTTCATACACTAACATAAAACGGTCAAAAGTATGCATATGAGCAAAAATTGAAAAAAAAATTAAATGATTGGTTAACTAATATATTTTTTTGTTTAATGGTTAGTTGAAAAAAACGAAGAATAACCATGTAATTATATAAAAAAGCCATGGGTAAAATTGAAATAAAATATATTGTACCTCTAAAAACCTCCAATTTGGAGGTACACTAAAATGAAACAAAACTACTCATTTTTTACCCTTCAAAGACCTTCATCTACCTCCCAATATTTTATTAAACCTCCGAATATCTCATTCCAAACACAATATAAACCTCCCCATATTTTATAAAACCTCCCACCACCTCCATCCAAACAAGCCCTAAGTGATATGAGGTGCAAAAGAAATAACATAAAATGATTAATGCTATATAAGACAACTATACTCATAGTAATGTTAATGGCAAAATATTTAGAACTGCTGCATCTGTCATTTTAAAATCCAAATAAAAATCAAGACTAAAGTAGTTCGAATGTTTTTTGACCCTAATCCTACATCAATCCACGCAAAAGCAAGAATAAAATGCTGGAATTTCTTCTATAAAAATTAAGCAACAAAAGCATGCAAGAAGAAGGGAAAAAGTGTTATAGATGCTTTCGTAGGAGAAGCATACGCATTGGGAGTATTTTAGTAAATTAGGAAATAATTAAACATATTTTAGTTAATTAGGAAATAATAAAACACATTTTAGTTAATTAGGAAATAATAAAACAGATTCCTAATTTGTATAGGAATCTTAGATTGCGTCAGTTTAGTAATTCTAATTAATCTTTCCTATCTAGTAGTTATCTCTTGTAAATCTCTAGTTAAAGAGGTCTTTTATTATTAAATAAAACAAGTAGAATATTATTCCTAAACCCTAGAGATTGGAGCTCTCTCATTTAATGAGATCCAAGGTGTGGACTCCCTTTGACGAGTCTAACAATAGGTCGACGCAAAGGCCAGAATAAGGGAACAGTTCCCTTAACAGAAGGCAACTTTGTATTATAACACCCTGCGACTCGATCCCATACCCGGGCACATAACAAAAAGTTTCTAAAAAAATCCAGAAAAGCAAGAGTACCCTGAAGCATCTAGAAAAGGAGCAACCACATACCCCCAAAAAAAAAATATTGTGAGAAAGAAAAAGAAAAGAGGAGGGAAATGGAGTTGACATAAATCTGAAAAAGGAAGGTTACCTCATGACAATTATATCATAGAAAATATATAAGTATGAGATTTAACTTATGACAACCAAATCATAAGAATTGGTCAGTCTCATCTCAAAATCAAGGAGTGAGAAAAGAAAGAAAAATGTCATGAATTAGTCAAATCTCATTCCAAAATGAAAGGAGTTTCAATCCTCTATTCACAAACATGAGTTGTAATGTTAGCCGGTTTGTTTCTGTAAGTTGTAATTTATATGTATAACTTCGCATGCATTTATATATATAAAAGAAAGTTAATCTCTAAAATCTTGCAAAGGAGCACCAAGATGAATCAATAGAATAACATTAATAGAATTGAATTAATCAATAAAAAAATATTTAAGATTTAAATAAAGGTAATTAATATTAATTAATAATATTAATAAATAAATATATCAAATAATATAAAACAGAAATAGCTCAGACAAAATAAATATAGCCACAGCTAGGCATGTGCCTTACCAGAGGTGCATACCAATGCTTCAATCACCAGCAAAAGAAAATGAACACAATGCAGGGCTTGCACAACCAAACTGGACCAGACGTTGTGCTTTGTTCTTTTAGCAGTTTGTTTACTTTCACTTTCATATACATGTCTTTTTATTTCCTTGTGTTGCTAAAATTATGGATAACTTTAGTTTTTTTTTTTTTGTGTGTGTTATCAGAAGATAACCTTAGTATATTGGGTGAATTTCGTTTGACAATCTGTTTCTTGTATTAACACATATAAAGTTAATGTAATTCTTGAGGAAAGTAAAGTAACTTTTTTTTTTCCAAAATAGTGTACTGGATATTGAGATCAAAGAGTGCTCTCAAAAGAACTCTTGTTATTTACTTAATAGCATTGGTTGACAAGGTAGGAAAACAAAAGCACAAGCTTTCCCTTGATTACATTTTTATAATTTCCAATATATTGTCCTGTAACTCAATCCCAAACATGGGATCACAAAATTAACTCCTATAGTTAGTAAATTGCAACTCACGTTTGCAGAGATGTAGTGTTAGAAATATATGACTATCATTTCATAGGACCAATAAACTGCTTACTGAACAAAATGAAATACTTACTGCATGTTAAACTGATATTAAATATGATTCTCCGTTTTCGAGTATATGTTGGATTAAGCACGCTATTAATTTCTACAAATAATCCCAATATAAATCAAGAAAATTTCAATTCACTTCTAATTGACTTAAAAAATTTTTGGCAAGCATTAATTTAAAATAAACGACAAATTACAAGGAAAATCCAGATACAAATATATTAAAGATGTAATTAACCAACTTAGTTTTCTAATTCTACCGGTGCAAAACTTCAGAAAACAGACTCAACAAAAGCTTACAAAGTACTTGATTAATAAAATAAAATTAACTTACTGGAAACAGTTTCCTCAAAGCATCGGGTTTTATCATGGTGAGCTGTAAAAATATGAACATTATGGCCATGGAAGGCAAGTTCAACAGCCGCATCAACAATTAATCTTTCAGCTCCACCTATGAACCATTATAATGTGCCAGTAAATATGCTTGTAATTAATAAGTGTGTTCAATAAAACCTAATATAGGAACATTCCCATGCTATAAGTGATATTGCAATAAAATGTAAATTATAGTATGAACTGTATCTTTTGTGGACAATTGACTAAGACATTCAATAGAGGCCAAAATTAATCAAAAAAATACAAGGGTTGCAATAAAGATTGCTACGGCCTTATCTAGTCTTGGTTGCACAACATAAAAAAAAATGTGGTTTTTTTTTCCTTACCCTAGAGAGCATTCTGTATTATCAACAACAAAGAAAGCCAATTCAAAACAATAGTCACCAACTAATGACAACACCTATGACCACAACTACTAAAATTGTCAGAACCACCACATTTGTCTCACCTTACATCCAACTTCGATTCCACCACCACTCACCAGCATACCATGTCCATGGGGGGATCAAAACTAAAACCACCAAAAACAGATTTTTTTTCCCACCATATAAGCACCATACTCATTTTAAGGAAAACAAGTCTCCATGCTTTTTCCAAATTAGTACCACCATAAAACAATGAGCATTTCAAGTTACACAATTATTCCAAAAGAGAATGAGACCGAAAAATGTGTTAGATCAAATAATCTCACGGCTAATGCTAAAGTAATTGCACTTTTCAAATTAAAAATTCAGACTAACTGATGTTTCTTCATTTCACCCTTATCAAATAACATAGAAGGAGAAGGAGAGAAGTAAAATGATAAAATTACCTATACCAAGATCTGGGTGTATGATTGCAATATTTAATTTTGAGCTCCCTTCATTCTCCATTTCCTTTTTTGCTTGTGTGAGTTCTACAATCCAACGAAAAGAGTACATCAATAATGTAGCATGAATTTTGTGAGTTTCACTCCAACAAATTATGCTTAGACAAACAATAATAAGAACTCATTTAATTGTACTTTGACTCCACAAAATTGTGGTCTGCGCAAACAGCCCAGTAAAATCACAAATACCCGCAACTAAAAAAATTTTACAAGTTTTGTCAAACAGATTCAAAATTTGCAATCAAAACAAGCAATCAATATATTAACTTTAATTATTCTCAACACAATTACATAAAAGGGTATGTATAAATATTCATCAATCACTTGCAAATATCGAATCAACTTCAATTAATTTAATTCAAGAGACTGACTGACTCATAATTAGAAATAAATTGGAAAATTGAAGAAAAAAAAAAGCACTCACAATCAGTAACCATGCGTGACTATCGATGGCGTTTGTCGACAAATCAATGAGAAGCGAGACGGAGAGAGAGTTCAGCAGAGAGATGCAAACGGTGGCGTTTTCAATTTGGAAAGATGAAAAGGTCACCGACTGGCAGGGCCGCAGGGTTGGAAGAGAAAAAAAAAGTTACTTTAATATATGGGAAAAAAATTTTGAACTACACTTATTATCCCTAATTTTTTATCTTATCTTAATAAAATTTCTAAACTTCATTTTATACAAATAAAATTTTTAAATTTTTTATTTTATTCTAATAAATTATTTAAAAATATTTGTTGATATTTAAAGTACGTCATAACAGTCACATATTACTATATTACAAAAAACAAATTCAATACTACCTTAATTTTCACTTATATATTTTTGATAGATTTAAAATCATATTTTCAGCATACCTAAAATTATATATTTTACCATTAATTTCTCACATATGAATATAAAATGAGATAAAATTAGATTTTTTTTCTTATTTATTGCCATGTGATGATATCTTGATATCACATCATATTTTGATTGTCAAAAAAGCAATTTCAAAAATATTTTATTAGAACAAAATTAAAAATTTAAGAATTTTATTTTTATAAAATAAATTTTAAGGATTTTAATAAGATAATGGCAAAAGATCATAGACTATTAATGTAATTAACTCTAAAAAAAGATAAACAATTTTAAAGTATATGGGATTCTATATATTACACTAGTTAATTTTTATATTTTCAGCATTTATTTTTTAGATCTTTGTATTTTTTTTAAAATTAAACTACTCAGTCCTTCCGCCAATATTTTCATTCTAAAACCATTAATCAACAACTTTAATGTCATAAAATAAATTTTTTATCTTTCTTTTATATATATTTATTTTTATTATTTATTAAGTCATCCTCTTTTTTATTTATATTTTTACACATTATTTATTTTAATTTTATAAATATTATTAAAAATAATTTTAATTAATATGAATAATATTTTTTATTATTTTACAGGTAATATATATATTATTTATTTTAATTTTATAAATATTATTAAAAATAATTTTAAATAATACAAATAATATTTTTTTATTATTTTGCAGACGATCTACATATAAAATAAAATTAAAAATGAAATGAACTAACAAGTAATAAAGATGAACGTATAAAAAATAAGGTCAAAAAATTATTTTATAATATCAAAGTCATTGACTAATGATTTTGAGAACGAAAATATTGACATGAGAACTAAGTAATTTAATTTTTAAAAGTACAGTAATATAAAAAATAGATATTGAAAATACATAAATTAACTAATATAATATGTAAATCATCGTAAACTTCATAATTATTTAGCAAAAAAAATTAAATAGTCATATTAATGGGATATTAACAAAATCAAATTTTATTATTTTGAAATTTTATATTAAAAATCATTATTAAAATATGTGTGTTTGAATTAATATGTTTTATTCACTCATCTGTTTCTATATATTTTTTTATTATACTAAAATAATTAGTGTTGACTATTGACACCCTGCATTACTACATTAATTGCCCTAATTTCTTAATATTTTCAATTAAATTTATTATTTATTATATAATAAATATTTATTTGTATTTATTTGAACACTTCCAATAAAATGAGGGTATTATATTTAATAATATTTTATATTTGAAAAGTTAAAATATAATTATAATATTTTATTTGATACTGAATAATAGTTATATTTATTTAGAGAGTTCAAATAAAATTATAATATCCTATTTGATATTAATTATTATTATGTTGTGTATATATAACATAAAAAAAAAACTATATTAACTATGTTATTATCTTGTTCTCCGTAATACTGTTTAACTTTAAAACTATAACACTATTGTTTAATTACTACACAATTGTTCAATTAATATATAGGTAATATGTTAGATTTTTTTATGTTTTTTGCTTTTCTTAATATTTTTTTTCTATATTTTATTTGATTTATTATTATTATTTTGTTTATTTTCATTTGATGATCATATTTGCAATTATGATGGAGAATATTATTATTTTTTCTCTTATAGTCATTTCTCACTCTCTTGATTACCTTTCCTCCATCGTCGGTTACTATTCAATATGTTTTTCTATTTATTTGATAAATTTTTCAATAATTTAATGTGTTATGTGATTTTATTTTTTTATTAGATTTTTTATGATTTTTTTTATGTTTTTTTTATTTGTTTGTTAAGTAATTTTTTGGATTGATTTATGTTATTTGGTTATTGTATAATTTTTTTTTTGTGTTCTTTTTAATATTTTGGATTGATTTTGTAAAAATTAATTTTTTTATTATAATTTTTGTTTAGGTTTATTATTTGACTAGATTTTATTTTTTTAATTTATGTTATCTTATTTTATGTTAGATTTATTTAAATTTTTGTTAGATTTATTTTTTAAATTGCCATTACTTAAATTTTATTTGGATTTAATTTTGTAATTTTTATAATTTATATTTATATTTTATTTACTTAAAATTATTTATGCTTTGAAATTAGTCCCTATAAAATTATTTAAGCTTTAAAATTAGTATTTATACATATATATTGAGTATAGATATCCAGAGGATCATGCGGGACCTTTTTATAATAAAAATAAAATAAATTGCATTCAAAAAATAAAATTGAATTTACGAGTATATATTTATTATAAATTTCTTTAAAAATAATATTTACTATAAAATATTATATTTAAATTTTGAATTTTCTATTTGAGCATATATGATTAATGGTTTGGTGCTAAATTAATGATGATTGTTTATTTTTAATTTAAAATAAAATAAAATTAATAAATAAAATTTCTAAATTTTTATTATAGTTTTTGTCATGTAAAATTATGACTTATATAATTTTTCTTAAGGAAATGACTTAAATAAAATTTAAAATTTAGAAAATGCATGAGAAGAATAAGGTAATATAAGTAATACTTCTTTGATGACATGCTTTAGAGAATGAGAAAAGAAGTAAATCATTATTATAGACTTGAACAGTATCTCTTTTGTTTTTATCTTACTTTATATAATAATAATAGTATATGAGATAAAATTTAACGATAAATATATATGTTTTAAATAATAAATTATTAAAAAATATTAATTTTAATTATAGCTATTGGCAATTTATTTTATTTATTTTTAAATTTTTAACAACATCATAATTAATTGATCCTAATAATTTAAAGTAAATTTCACCATCGTTCTTCGAGTAGAAGCTAACTTTTTAAATTTATTTGAGTAAAATCTTTAAATCTACTTTCTATTAATGATGTTAATAAAATTTGACATGACACGTAATATGGCTTCATATTATTTGTCACCTCATGTTATGAGGCTGACGTGGCTCTATAGCATACGCCATGTCAGCAATCCCTTAATTTTTACTTAGGAAATAAGCTTAAACTTTACACACCATTCCTCTGGTTTAGACTATATTACATCATCGTCCCTCAAGCTTAGTCGTCTCTTTAATATTATTTATATCATGCACTTGTTATATAAAATCCAACAAATTAAACAATTAAGCTATATTAATATATTATTTATAAAGTTATTTTATTTATATTTTAACTATAACTTTCTAAAAAATTTCAAACTGCAATATAATTCTATTTAATAATTAAATAAAATTTATTAATTAAATTAATAAATCTATGAATAAATTATTAAAAAGATTCAATTTTTCAAAATTATCTAATTTTAACTTCAAGTTTAACTTTTAATTATTTAAGTGAATTATTTAATTAAGTTTAAAAATTAATTATTTAATTATTGCATTAGAATTATTCAAATATAAATAATCAAGTTTAATTTTTAATTATTTAAGTGAATTATTTAATTAAGTTTAAAAATTAATTATTTAATTATTGTTTTCATTTTGCATTAGAATTATTCAAATATAAATAATTTTAAAATTAGATAATTTTGAAAAATTGAATCTTTTTAATAATTTACTCATACATTTATTAATTTAATTAATAAATTTTATTTAATTATTAAAAGAAATTACTTAGTAGTTTATAAGTTTTCATAAAGTTATAGTTAAAATATAAATAAAACAACTTTATAAATAACATATTAATATAGCTTAATTGGTTAAATTGTTAGATTTTTATACAAGTAGGTAAAATTTAAGGGGTACAAATAATATTAAAGGGACGATACTATAATATAGTCTAAATTTGAGGGATGACGCTATAATATAGTCTAAACTTAAGGGACAATAACATGTCAACTTTTGTGATGGTGAAGTTTAATGTCAACTGCCATGTCAACTATCGTTGATATTACTGTAGATTTTAATGAAATAAATTTTAAAAGTTGAAATTTGGGTGATATTACTATTATAAATGAGGGATAACACTATAATATAGTCTAAATCTAAGGGATGATGGGTGAAGTTTAATGTGCCTATTAGCCGTCACCATGTTAATCGCTACATCAACTTCACGATGGGTGAAGTTTAATGTACTATTTCAGCTACCACGTCAAATTTCATTAATATTATTATGGATTTACTTAAATAAATTGAAAAAGTTGGATGACATTATAATTATTATAAATGTCGATGCCTATATTTGAAGGACAACAGATGAATTTTACTCCAATAAGCTACCTGACTTACATTCAAGTTTAACAGTGATAAAGTATAAGGTGCCTGTCAATCACCTACAAATTTTTTACTTAAATTTAAAAGAAACTTCCAACAACAAACAACAAATCAAAACCGATGATTAAAAAAATTCAAAACCTCAATAAGACAATAAGTAACTAATTATATGTTGAAGATGAGGATATTTTAGTTAAGAAATATTATTATAATTGTTGACACCCAGAAGTAACCACTTTTTGGTACTTAAGAAAAGTGGAAGGTGGTTAAAGAAAACGGGGAGTTGAAAAATAAATAAATAAATAAATTATGGGCATTATATGTGATGTCACATTCGTGATTTTGGAGATATAAAATTTTATATATACTCAATATATATATCTAAAGTATATATAACATATACATATGGCATATTAATTGTATATGTTGGATTAATATATTACATACTTAATATATTTAATACACATATAAGGTACATTTGATATGTATATAAGATACACATTACTTATGCATATGTGTAATATTCTAAATTTTTTGAAAAGTTCTAATTTTTAGAAATTTAATAAAATAAATTATAATTTAAATGGATAAATTAAATTAATGGTTTAAAATAAAAATGAAGGGATTTTAAATGAAAAAGTGGAATATATATGTGATATATATATATATATATAATATATACAACATATAAAAGTCAACACTTTTTAAAAAAAAAGATCAAAGTAAAAGGGTATTTTGGTAATTAAATCTTAGAAATTTAAAATTAATAAACTAATTCAAAAATAAATAATTTTGGATGGAAGATAATATTTTAGAGTTTTAATTAAATAAATAAATAATTAATTAAAAATATATTAAAATAATAATATATATAAGGTTAAAAATGTGAGTGAGAGGAAAGAGAAAATCATTTTTTTTTCATCTTCTTCTTCTTCTTTCCTTCAAGGACGACTTTCATAGCTTCAAGAGAGGGATTTGCTTCTTCCAAACTAATTTAATTGGAATATTCACAAAGTTTCAAGTGGATTTAAGGTTTTCCTCTTTAATTAATAAGTTTACTCACTTTTTCTTTAGATTTCCATGAAAGTTTGAATATGTGTGTTTTGAATTTTTGAAGTTCTAAGATTTAATTATCTATTTGGATATGAATGAAGTTATTTTAAGTGATTAACAATGATTTTACGGTTAGATTTAAGAAATTGTTAAATTTAAGTTGAGTTTGGTGAAAATAGAGAATTTAGGGTTATGAAACATTTGAGTTTTTGAAATCATGAGTTTTAATTGTATAAATTGGTTCCAAATGTATTGTTTTGATGCATAAACAAGGATTTTAAAATCAAATTATGGATTTAGTTAAGTTTGGATATAGTTTGAAGATGGTAGTGTTGATTTAGGGTTTTGAAAAAGTGAATTTTCAAAGAATGATTAATTGTTTGATTTTAATGCTTAAATCATGTTATTTAATTATATAAGTGGTGGAAATAAGATTGAAATGATAATTGGATTGAGTTGGAATGGAGATCCTTCAATGGTGAAGGTTATGCCATTTTAGGATTTTGAGCATAAGCATGTGGTTAATTAATGTAATTGGTTTAAACATGCTAAAACATGTTTCTAATGATATTAATAAACTTAAAACATTAATTTAAATGGCTTGATATGATTTTTTAAAGTTAAAGTGAGGTGAAGCTTAATTTTGGGATTTGGTTTAGAGTGATGTTTAATTATGGTTTGATGTTGAGAATACCTTAGAATGTGATATTAAATGATTATGTATGATCACATTTGGTATAAGCATTGAGGGAGGTTGATTTGCTTCATCCAAGTGGTGAATGACAAGTTGGAAGGATAGGATTGGAGGTTGTATTAAGCTTGCTTTGGATTGCTAGTGGAGGTATGTACAAGCTTTGAATATATTATTTATATTTGCATGACATTTGGGCTTAACACATTTTGGTTGAAAAATGTGTTAAGTTACTTGGTTCATTGATTGAGTATGAATAATGTGCTATGACATTTGTAATATCATATATGTGTTATATGCATTGTGAAAAGCCATTGATAATGGCTAAATTGTGTAGAATGTGAAATATGTATATTATGTGAAAATACCCAAAGTAATTGGGTAATGTATTGTGAATGCAAAAATGAGATATGTGGAATAATGAAATGAATTGATATTGATAAAAATGAGAAAAGTGAGAAAAATAAGAAAGATGCGAAAAATGAGAAAAATAAGAAAAAAAAGTGAAAATAAGGCAATATGTCTAGATTGAATATGCGATAATGAGAAAGAGATTAATAATGAGAAAAATGAATAAATGAAAAAAAATTTGAGAAAAAGATGATATAATAAGGCAATGTACATAGTTTGATCATGAAAAAATGAGAAAAGTTTTGATAAAGGAATTATGAAAGAATTTGATAATGAGAAATATGAATAAATTGTGTGCCTAGCATGTTATTCAATTTTCAGAGTTCTGAGTTTGGCGACATGTCTATGATTGCCTATGGGTTAAACGCTGGAATGGTGAAAAGACTGGGTCGTAAGCCAGGCCAACTGATAAATATAATATTTTTAGGATGAAAAGATTGGGTCATAAGCCTCAAAAACTATAGCAGTCTAGCTGGATTGAGGACCAAGATACTGGGGCCTAAGGGTCTAGCCGAATTGAGGTCCAAGAGACTGGGGCTGTTACAATTATCCATGGATATATTGCTTACGGGGCTAGACACATGGTGTCATTATGGACCAAAGCAGTAACTCTGAAATTTGAATAACATATTAGATCCTTTTTGGGCCCATGCTTATCTTTGCTTTAATGTGAATTATGAATTGTGATACAATTGAGCAATATAATGCTATGAGTTGTGATTATGAAATATTTAAAAAATATAAGAAAGTAGAATGATGTGACATCTATATGCATTGTGTATCGGTATTGCATTGAGTTTTATTGTTATTATCAAAGTTTGTACCACTAGGCTTCGGCTTAGCACAATTGTAATTCGTCGTGCAAGTGTCATGGATGATTTGGTAGAGCCGGAGAGTTCTACTAGACCTAGTCGGGTCTAGGTTTATATTTATTGAGTTTGAAGAGTTATTTTTGGGTACATCAAGATCAGAGCCAGTTGCCAGCATGTAGATATTTGATATTACAATGCATTTTGATATTATATATGTTATGATATGTTTTTGGAAGTATATAATGTAAATTGTAAAGAATGTTTTGAATAATTTGTTTGGGTGAGATTTTATATGTGTTAATTTATATATCTATATATAAGTATTTTGAGAAAATATGGAGAAATTGAGAAGTATTAGTGAAATGGTGAATTAATTTTTATTGGGAGTGTTTGTTTTATGCATGTTGTGTTTTGCTGAATTTTGGGAACTTCCAAATTACAAACAAAACTCTGGCAAATTTTTCTCAGAGATTTTCATATAAAATATTTATTTTTGATTTCTATAACAAGCAAAGAATATTTATATACTATTTATTTTATATATTAGTATTTGAAATCTTAAAACAGAAATGTGAAAATTTTTATTAAATCGACCTGTGACATTTTTATATCGTATAAGCATGTTTTACATATGTTGAAAATATGTATTGTACGTATATAAGGTATAAGGGTGTTACATTTATTTTGGTATCAGAGCCTAGGTTTGAGGTTCTTGACCTAGGTGGGTTGTTAGAGAGAGAAAATTAGAATTTTAAAAAAATAATTTTCAATTGTGATGCATGCATTGGCATTGGTAATTTATCTGATCTCTGATATGGCAATGTCCATTTGATATAATAGATATGAGTTGAGATGACGTCTGGATTGCATAGATCATAGTGGCGCAGTGGAAGCGTCATTCTAAAGATTATGGATTAAGAATTTTTGAAACATTTATTTGAAATTTAAAATTCATAATTGATTCAATTGATGAATAAGTGAAATTAGAAAAACAATTTAGAAATGATTTAAAATATAAAAATAGAAAGTTTGAGAAATGAGCATGATAGTTAGAGAAAATTTTATAGGTGTACTACAAAGTGATATTGTCTGAATTTTTGGACAAATCTAGAAATGTTGGATGAGTTTGAAAATATAATGAAAAGTTTTTCTATATGTTAGAATATAATGTATAAAATTTCATAATTTTTAAAGAGAAATTATTAATTAAGAAAGGTAGAAGAACACAGATTGTTGGAGGAGTTCTAGCAACTCATAATCTGTAAAAATTGAGAAAAAATACATTTAGAAACTATGGTAAACTAACCCTGAAAATTTTGAAAATTTACACAATATCATATGTATTCCTATAACATATGGTTAAAATTTCATGAATTTTTATTAAGGTTTAGTACCTGAAAAAAAATGGACAACCGAGTGCTGCCAGAGAAATTATTAAAGAGACAAATTCTCTGATTTTGGAAGATTTAATTTTTAAATATATTAAATCAACTTGGAAAAAATCTAAAACTTTAAATACAAGTCCATATATGTGTCAAGTGCACATGGATAAAAGTTTACAAGCTTTTATAAAGAATTGGTAAGGAATATAAAAATTGAAAGTAAGAGTGATATGAAACTAAGGAAGTCAAATAATTTTGTGTACATGAGTAATAAATTAATTTTATGAGACAAATGGATAAGAACAATTATGAAAATTTATATGCATACGGGTAGAAGTATGAAGAAGGAATATGGAGTTTTAATAATTTAGAACAAAAAGTTCATAAAAAAATGAATGATACATGATTTATGGTTTGAGTATGTAAAAGTAGGATATCTAATTGATGATGTTAATTAGTGTAAGGAAATAAATTAGTGTTGTTTAAAAGTAAATGTTATGATCTTAAGATTGAGAATGTGATATGGATGAGATTTGGTGAAGTTCATATTGTTGGTTGCATTATATGAAATTTAAATTTTTGAAATGGGTTTCCATAATTATGAAAGTGATGTGTTTTGATGTTGTATTAATATAAAAATAATATTTATAAAGTTAGCTCTTGAAAGTGAGATTAATAGAATGAAGTTTAAGTAAAGTAGTAAGTTGAAAATTTAGAGTTGTAAGGGAATTTCGATGAGGATTGTTTGGATATTGATAGTTTAATGTTTAATAAGCATGGGAGTAATTTTGAATGAGCAATATTATTTATAAAAGTACTAACTAAGGTGTAATGTGGTTGATAATATAGAAATTTGTTATGAAATAAAGGGAAATGATTAATCAAGTGAAAATGAGTTACTTTAGTTAATTGAATTGGAAATGATGAAAATGGATATGAAAGGTGTGATCAATGTATAAAAAAATTGTGAGAGAGATGTCGCATTGAAAACGTGACTAAGATTTATGTGAAGTGTTAGAAAAAAAATATAATAAGAAACTTATTTAAAAAATGGACGATTAAATAAGAAAGATGTTAATTATGTTATGGTCAGAGTGTATATATATGTTGAATTGATGAATAATCTAAGTAATGTCAAAAGAATGAGAAATGATAATGTTCTCTGAAAGGTGATAAATGTTAACTTTGTATAGGTTGTATGTAAAAGAGGAATTGAGTATAATTGAAAGATTTGTGTGATGAGATTTTTTTTTTCAATATGAACACAAATATAATATATAAGAAAATGTGGAAAGTAAGTCACATTGTGATTATGACTTACGAAGGTGTATGTGGATGATTAAAAAAATATTATCGAGTATTTACTACCTTATAAAAATACGTGTCTGGTGATATTGAGAATGATATTGCATGTATTAATAGACCTAAGAGAGATTAGGTCTTGACCTGCGTAGAGTTAGGTCATGTGATGAATTGAGATTGAGAATGGATCCGAACAGAGCTGGACGGTGAAATTATTATTTTAACAATTGAACTTGATGATTGTATAGTGTTTTGGGTCTAAAGTATATGCATATAAATAAGAGATTGTAAGGAAAATGAAAGTATAATGAAGAAAGTATGGAAATGGAATATATATATATATATATGAATGAAAATTTTTATAAGAGATAGATTAGAAATGGAGTAATAAATGAAAATTATGTAAAATTAGCATATGAACGAATGTGTATATGTAAGAGATGTTAATTATAATATTGATGAAACTTGAGTTAGGCAAATGATGATCAAGTGATTAAGAGTAAATTGTTTTGAAACAGAAGTGATAAAAAGTAAATTGCTTTGAATTAGAGTTGAAATGTGTTAACTCTTTGTGTAGCAAAAGATTAAAAAAAATGAATATGTGATTTTTGCGATGTGATTGAAAATATTTGAAGAAGAATGATAGAGGAGCAGTATTTATTTATAAGCCATATGAATGACCATTATTAAGTCATGGTCGTATAATTTGTTCAGTATATTGACCGATTAGTTTTGTTATCCACGGGCATGGGTCTGAGATGACATGACCGTTGGATAGATTTGATGAGATTGATAGTTATGCTACAAGAAACATGGTCAAGATTTATGGTTTGCATAGTTGTATCTTATAATTTTATGTTAGAAATTTGTTTATAATTATAGAAAGTGTGGAACAGAAGAGAATTATGAAAATATGATGAGCTTTAAATAATGTGTAAGAAAAGTAATTTTTGTAAATATGGTAACTATAAGAAATGTGAGTAAGAGTTGTATTGAATGTGTTTGAAAGTGGTATAAAATGAATAAGTTGATGAAAATGATGTTTAAAGTGAATGAGACTAGAGGAAATGAATATTACCTGTAATGATGAATTCGAAGGGAATTAAGATTTGAGAATAAATTTGACCTAATAGAATTAGGTCATGAATGAAAAATAGATTGATGAATTTAAAATAGACTAAAGGTTGGTCAGAATAGAATAAGGTTGTGATGGTCATATTGTGATAGTTAGATCAATTGATCTGAGATGTAATAAGTTTACAAGTATTTATTGAAATTCAATGTATGTAGTTGTATTAAGAATATGCAAGCTATGTGATAATATGCATAATACATCGTTTTGATATGTATATGTATATGAAAGGAGCTAAGTTATATTAGTTTCAAATAATTATAAGAGAAAAGTGTTAGTTATAGTATAATTGGAATGAATCTTAATAAGAAAATAAGATTTTGCTGTTGTATAATGGTAATATTAAATTAATATGTGGTAATTGTATAAAGAGTAGGATCAAAGTGAAGATGTGTAAAATTATTATGTTAAGATAAAAGTTATTAACATTTGAATTTAATGTGATGAGAGTATATTTTTAAGATAATGAAGTTATCAAATATCTTGAGTGCAATAGATGTGTGAGTATATATATTAAAGAGATGAACTAATTTTTGTCTAATAACAATACGATTGATGATATGATAATTTGTTGTGACTGTTTGAGTAAATAGATAGTATAATGATGTGTTAGAGAATGATAAAAAGGTAATTGAGAATGAACCTAAGGAAGAGAATAAAATTTATGTAATTTGATGAAATAATGGTTTGGATGATTTATTACCGTACTGGATAATTTCGAGGACGAAATTATTTAAGGGGAGAAAATTATCACATCTGTGATTTTGGAGATATAAAATTTTATATATACTCAATATAAATTAATTAATTTAAAATATATTAAAATAATAATATATATAAGGTTGAAAATGTGAGTGGGAGAAAAGAGAAAATAACTTTTTTTTTATCTTCTTCTTCTTCTTTCCTTCAAGGAAGACTTTCATGGCTTCAAGAGAGGGATTTGCTTCTTCCAAACTCATTTAATTGAAATATTTACAAAGTTTCAAGTGGATTTTTAAGGTTTTCCTCTTTAATTAGTAAGTTTACTCACTTTTTCTTTGGATTTCCATGAAAGTTTGAATATGTGTGTTTTAGATTTTTGATGTTCTAAGATTTAATTATCTATTTAGGTATAGATGAAGTTATTGTAAGTTATTAACAATGATTTTAAGGTTAGATTTAAGAAATGGTTGAATTTAAGTTGAGTTTGGTAAAGAGAGATAATTTAGGGTTATGGAACATTTGAGTTTTTGAAATCATGAGTTTTAATTATGTAAATTGGTTCCAAATGTGTTGTTTTGATGCATAAACAAGGATTTTAAAATCAAAAGATGGATTTAGTTAAGTTTGGATAGAGTTTGAATATGGTAGTGTTGATTTAGGGTTTTGAAAAAGTGAATTTTCAAAGAATGCTTAATTGTTTGATTTTAATGCTTAAATCATGTTATTTAATGATATAAGTGGTGGAAATAAGATTGAAATGATAATTGGATTGAGTTGGAATGGAGATCCTTCAATGGTGAAGGTTATGCCATTTTAGGATTTTGAGCATAAGCATGTGGTTAATTAATGTAATTGGTTTAAACATGCTAAAACATGTTTCTAATGATATTAATAAACTTAAAACATTAATTTAAATGGCTTGATATGATTTTTTAAAGTTAAAGTGAGGTGAAGCTTAATTTTGGGATTTGGTTTAGAGTGATATTTAATTATGGTTTGTTATTGAGAATACCTTAGAATGTGATATTAAATAATTATGTATGATCACATTTGGTATAGGCATTAAGGGAGGTTGATTTACTTCATCCAAGTGGTGAATGACAAGTTGGAAGGATATGATTGGAGGTTGTGTTAAGCTTGCTTTGGGTTGCTAGTGGAGGTATGTACAAAATTTGAACATATTATTTATATTTGCATAAGATTAAATATGTGACAACTAGAAAGAGATTAATAATGAGAAAAATGAATAAATGAAAAAAAAAGTAAGAAAAAGATTATATAATAAGGCAATGTGCCTAGTTTGATCATGAGAAAATGAGAAATATTTGATAAAGGAATTATTAAAGAATTTGATAATGAGAAATATGAATAAATTCTGTGCCTAGTATGTTATTCAATTTTCAGAGTTCTGAGTTTAGCAGCATGCATGCCTATGATTGCCTACGGGCTAAACGCTGGAATGGTGAAAAAACTGAATCGTAAGCCAGGCCAACTGATAAATATGATATTTTTGGGGTGAAAAGATTAAGTCTTAAGCCTAAAAAACCATAGCAGTCTAGCCGAATTGAGGACCAAGATACCGGGGGCCTAAGGGTCTAGCTGGGTTGAGGTTCAAGAGACTGGGGCTGTTATATTATCCATGGATATATTGCCTACGGGGTTAGACACATGGTGTCATTATGGACCAAAGTAGTAACTCTGAAATTTGAATAGCATATTAGATCCTTTTTGAGCCCATGCTTGTCTTTGTTTTAATGTGAATTATGAATTGTGATACAATTGAGCAATATAATGCTATGAGTTGTGATTATGAAATATTTGAAAAATATAAGAAAGTAGAATGATGTGACATCTATATGCATTGTACATTGGCATTGTATTGAGTTTTATTGTTATTATCAAAGTTTGTACCACTAGGCTTCGGATAAGCGCGATTGTAATTCGTTGCGCAGGTGTCATGGATGATTTGGCAGAGCTGGAGAGTTCTATTAGACTAGTCGGGTCTAGGTTTGTATTTATTGAGCTTGAAGAGTTGTTTTTGGGTACATCAAGATCAGAGCCAGTTGCCAGCATGTGGATATTTGATATTACAATGTATTTTGATATTATATATGTTATGATATGTTTTTGAAAGTATATAATATAAATTGTAAAGAATGTTTTGAATAATTTGTTCAGATGGAATTTTATATGTGTTGTTAATTTATATATCTATATATAAGTATTTTGAGAAAATATGGATAAATTGAGAAGTATTGGTGAAATGATGAATTGATTTTTATTGGGAGTGTTTGCTTTATGCAAGTTGTGTTTTGTTGAATTTTGGTAATGTCCAAATTACAAACAAAACTCTGGCGAATTTTTCTCAGAGATTTTTATATAAAATATTTATTTTGGATTCCTATAACAAGCAAAGAATATTTATATACTATTTATTTTATATATTAGTATTTGAAATCTTAAAACAGAAATATGAAAATTTTTATTAAATCAGTCTGTAACATTTTTATATCGTATATGCGTATTTTACATATGCTGAAAATATATATTATACGTATATAGGATATAAAGGTGTTACATGTGAAGTGGATAGTTATTTGAAAATAAGTTAATGGAAAAAGTGGGAATGAAAAGTTATGGAAATAAATAAGGAGTAACTTCAAAAGAAGAATGTTTAAAAGGAAGAAAGAAAGAAGATGAATGAGCTTCAACAATCACCATCAACAACTAGCACTTAGTCTAAAAATGGATCAAACATAGCTCTCAACCTTAGAAATTAGCAGTCCACAATTTTCAGTTCTACAGTAGCATATTTCAATTCCATAATAGCAAAATTTTAGTTTTCTTAATTAATTTAGTTTGTACAATTTCTTAATTTCATTTCACTTAGTTTTAGCTTTTGAATTCATTATGTTTCGAGCTTAATATTATAATTTACTATCTTTATTTTGAAATCAGTGAATTTACATAAATTATGGCTTATTCTTTAGCCAACCGTATTTTTCTCACAGCTATCTTTTTACAGTGTATTTTTTCACAGCTTTCATTAGTTCAATATTTTACTGTAGAATCCAAATAAATTTACAAAAGAAAGTTTGAGGACTTTGATTTCTCTTTAGTCATTTGAAAAAATCTACACAATCCCTTGGTAGGAGTTAAATTAGGCTTATTTCGATTGATGATCCTATATTCTCTGGCACGCTCGCACACTAAATCAAAGGCTAAACTAGTTTTTTTTTTTGTCATTTTTTTGGGAAACAATAACATATTAATATATTAAAAAGTGCATTCATTAATGAAAAATAGCACTCCATTCATTTCATTTTAAGTGTCGCGTAAGAATAATACACACAGACTAAAAAAATAATTAGTTATTATAAATTTTATAAAAATTTTCTTATAATTTAGCTAAATACCATTTTTCATCTCTTATCATATTTATTCTCTTTTATTAATTAATAAGCATAATATTAAATTTTTTTAATTAATGATCTTTTAAATTTTTAAAAGTGACGTTTGAAATAAAATATATGACCCTTAAAATAAAATGAGGGGAGCAAAAATAAATAGATGGAAGGAGCATACATATCTTTTTTTGATGGAGTAAAAATTTAATATAAAAAAATAGAAGCTAATTTATTAATTAGGATAAATATGAGAATAAAATAATATTTTGCCAATTTACAGGTACTATGCCAAAGATCATTTATCGTCGCATTTTTTAAATATGAATCAACAATAATTGGGCGTCATTTTCTGTTAATTTGTCGAAAGACCATCCATTTATACTCTTTTTTTGTTAGCAACCAACGGTGTGCTTGCACGAGGCTCTGAGAGAGTCGAATCAGTGAGAAATCATCAGAGTGAAATCCGAGTCATTCCCAGTTCGATCACGAAAACTATCCGATCTGCGTCAGCCCTTACTTCAGGTACGAAACCCAATTCCAGAAATCGTTAAGTCTTCGCTATACTTCGACCTTTTCACAAGTTGACTGATGATCTGTCTTGGGTTTCGCTCTTTAATTTCATTGTATTTCCATTTTAAGTATTTTTATCACATTCATTCTATGAAAAAATGGGCCTCTAACAAATGGGATTGTGAAATCGTCATTGACTGACTATTTTGTGTTTGTTTGATAAAGTTATTTCTTGCATTTGCATTTTTTGAGCATGATTTTTCAGTTTATATGGGAAATTGAAATGTATATTGCTTATTCATTTATTGTTTTTAGTAATCTTGAATATGGGGCTAATTTTATTATTATTTTTTTAAACAAACAAGAAAAAAGAAAAGATCTTTAGGTAGTAAGTATGATACCATTACAAGATTAAGCATTAGCACAAAGTATAAACTAATTAGATGTTGATTCATTTAAATAATTTTTTGATCTGTGGTGAAGTGGGTATCTTTTCACTCTTTCACCTCTGTACTAGCAACATTGATTTGCAATTTATTTGAATTTTTAGTTTATATGGTTTGTTTAATAGTTCTATTATTGGCCTTAAAGTTATAAAAGCCTCCTGAGGTTACTGATCAAAAACTTAAAAATTTTTGTGTGAGATCATTTTTTAAAGATCGTAAACTCCTTACCTCATTCTTTGTTTCAATAAGTAAATTATTCATTCACAGCTAGTTATTTAGAAAGGGGAAAGCCTTGTTTTTTCTTTCTTATGGATGTTAATTTGTCCTATTTTTTATATACTGAACTGTCATGAAAATAGTCCAAGCCTTACTTTTCTGTTGATATTAGCTTTATTGATTTATACATGTGCTCATGATCTTCTTATGTTTGAGAACAAGACAGAATTTTATAGAAAATAGGAAAGGAAAACAGTATTAAAACCAGAAAACTTAAAAAAAAAAAGAAAAAAAAAGTTTAATGGTTGATGGTTGAAACAGAAAGGATAATAATAGTGGTATGATATCAAACAGATATCTTCTTTGCTGATTGATAACAAAATTGATAGAAAGCAATAGGAATTTCTAAATACTAAATTTTGATTTTAGTCCTCAATTTTGTAATTGGGGTTGTGGGATGTTTTTTTTTAAAAAGTAGATGAACATATTCTTGGGCTGGTAATATTTGCTTTATGGATTCCTCATAAAGAATTCATTTTTGCATGTTTTTATTGAAACCTTCTTTGCTAGGTAAAATGATAGTTCCAACTTTCACTATTTCAATATAATTCATATGGATAATATTCACTGTACCATAAGGGATTGATTTATTTTAGATTTATGTGTTTCGTGCTTGTATTGAGAGGGCTGTCAACAACCCAAGTTTTACCAGATTTAGGTTCGGTTTGTTTAATATATGAGTCTAACTGGCTGTCTAGTTTGACTTATGCTTGGATTTTTAATGAGTGGACTCTTTAAGAGGCTGAGATTTTGATTTGCTCACTAACAACTAATTTATCTAGAACTCAGAAACTCAAGATAAAATTTGTGAAGTATATGATGTCTGAACTCTTCAAAAACTCATATTTTTGTTCCTTCTTAATGAATGTTGCAAGCTATGAATGAGCTGCTTTGTGAGCTTGTAGTGAAACTTAAATGGGTTACATGTAGAGTAAAAAGCTGGTGAAATTTGATATGTTTTTAAGATGAGCTTAAACAAGCCTTTACTCTCCAAGTTGTTCACGAGCTTTGTCCTTTTGCAGCTCTAGACTTTGAAAATGCTGTTGCGTATTCCATATTATAATCTGTGTTGATTATAATTGGGAATAGATTATGTATAAATAGGCACAGATTTTGGCTGCCACAAGCCGGAATGTGTTTTTCTATATGTCTAAGCTAAACAAGATTGTTCAGCAATTCTCTTATTTTGAACCTGTGCAGTGTTAGGGTATGTCTTGAATTCCTAAAGGGACTAAAAGAAATTAAGAGGACATCTTAAATTGACTTGGTGTTTTAGATATGAATTTTGAATGTCTTTGGCTTTTCTTTGTTCCTAAATGGATGAGTTTGGGTGTTGCAGGTTATATTTTCGTAAAGCTTGAAATGTGTGGATAAAATTCTTATTGTTTAATCCAGTCAATATTTATTCAGATGTGCGTCTTGTCTACACTAGTAGTAGGATATGATATGATCACTATTTTATTTCACCAATGCATCTAGTTTGATGATTATATTAAACCTCTAATAAAAAGAAGAAATGAAATGAAATTTGTAACTGGTAAAGAATCAGTTGCTTGTCTTTGATTTCAAGATCAAATAAGAATCATGGAATGGCATTATGTTTTTCATGTTAGAAAAAGGACCTCAGTTATTTCAAAATGGTTATAGGTAGTCGGTCCATTTGAACAAAATATTGATTTAGAATTGCTTTGTCATCATTTTGCCACCATTTGGAAAAATTATGACATAAAATTCAATTCAAATCCTCCTGTAATAAGCAATTCATGTTTTGGGATTAAATATTAATGTGGTTGGATTCACTTGAATTCTATTGTTTGGAATAACTGAAAAGTAAGATGAATGATTTATTTTCTTATTTTACCTTTATTATAAGGAGGACATATTTAATTGTATAACAGCATTTTGAGTTCTAATTGTAGGCTATATTAAATGAATTAAGTCCTTGCAAAATTATGTCACTTTTGGGTATGCTTTCATTTTTTGACAGTGACTTGTGCTTCTTTAGGTTAAATGAATTGAATTTTCTTCTTATGATTCCAAACAAGAGAATTGGCAAGGTATATTGAATTTGAATTGTTGTAAAATTTGGGTTTCCAAACTCATTACTAAAATTTTTATTTTTGTGCCTTCATATGATGATTTTCCTTTACTGAAGAACAGTAGCTTTTTCTTTCTATCAAAGTAAGAAGATGTATTCTCTTGTATTTGATTGTTGACTCTCTCTTTATCTTTCTGTTTTAGATTTTCTGAACTATGTCAGGCCAAGGCCAGCGGTTGAATGTAGTTCCAACTGTTACAATGCTTGCTGTTATTAAAGCTCGCCTGATTGGAGCTACAAGAGGTCATGCTCTTCTCAAGAAAAAGAGTGATGCTTTAACCGTGCAGTTCCGTCAAATTCTTAAGAAGATCGTGTCAACAAAAGAATCAATGGGAGAGACTATGAAAACCTCTTCGTTTGCCCTAACTGAAGCAAAGTATGTTGCTGGTGAAAATATCAAGCATGTCGTCCTTGAGAATGTCCAAAATGCATCTCTGAAAGTTAGATCCCGACAAGAGAATGTTGCCGGTGTGAAGCTTCCTAAGTTCGAGTATTTTACTGAAGGCGAGACCAAGAATGACCTAACAGGATTGGCTAGAGGTGGCCAACAGGTTCAGGCATGCCGTGCTGCTTATGTCAAATCAATTGAAGTTCTTGTCGAGCTTGCTTCGCTCCAAACATCATTTTTAACACTGGATGAAGCAATAAAAACCACAAATCGCAGGGTCAATGCACTTGAGAATGTTGTGAAGCCAAGATTGGAGAATACAATAAGTTACATTAAGGGAGAGTTAGATGAGCTTGAAAGGGAAGATTTCTTCAGGTTGAAGAAGATTCAAGGTTATAAGAAGAGGGAAATTGAGAAACAGCTCGCTGCTGCCAAGCAGTTTGCCGAGGAACAATTTGCAGAGAAAGTTTCTTTGCAGAAAGGAATTTCAATAAAATCAGCTCACAATTTGCTGTCTGCATCTGTGGAGAAGGATGAGGATGTAATTTTCTGATTTGAACTTCATTGTATTTGTTATTCTTTTATGGCGTGTTGCTTATGGCCCTTCTTTTGGCTTATGGAAGGGGGATTTTCTATAATTTGCTAGATGGGGTTTTCATTTTATTTATTTGAATAAAACTTCAGCCAACAAGCCTATTTATTGTGTAATAATTTTTTTTATCATTTCAAATTTTCAATGTAACAAATTTGTTGTCGATCATTGTTTAGTTGATCAGTTTGAGACTTTCTGTGTTCGCTTTTTTGTTAATCATTAAGTGATTTTTATTTTTTTAATACTTAAATTGACAAACTTTGTTAAAATATTATTTTATTTAAATTGAAAAATATAAATAAAGAAAATCCAAGTGCATCATTTATAGAATTTTAAAATAGAACTCTTAAAAAAAAGCATGAAAGTAAATAAACGAAAATTATGTATTTTCATTGTAATTAATAACTAATTAAAATTAATTTCACAAATTTTCTTTATTTACTTCCATGCTTTATTTTTAAGGAGTTCAATTAATCGCCTCTTCCACGATGATCCAACTTAAGAATAGAGTATCCACTCGCTTTGTCTGTATACGTATTTCTTGCGGGTTATTCCTTAAAAAACCTTAAGAGCATGAGCATCCCTCAAAAACAAAAAATGGCAGCAGCTAATGAGCCAACTTAAGAACAGTGCATAAGCATTCCTTAAAAAAACCAAAAGCTAAGCAGGAAGAAGCTTAATAAAATTAGCCTACAATTAACAAGTGCTTTTAAACTATGTTGGAAATATTTAATAAACCAAGTTGCTTATGACGATTAATCCGAATCTCTTAAAAGAGTTACGACTGCGATCATTAGAAGAATTGCAACCTTTGGAAAGTAACTTTTGGCATCCACAAATATACCAAGAGAAAAAAGTTAAAAAATGAAGTTATAAAACACTCTCTAAATAATTCCAACAATCAATATATAATAGTTTAAAATAAATAAGATTGTGAAAATATAGTGCATTTTTATTTTAGTGTTTGCAGTTGACTTAATGAACAATTGAATCAAAATTACTGTAGAATCATTAAGAGATATGTATTGGATTCAAATTCTATTTATTTTCAAATTTATTTCTCATTACATTGATATTAGAGCCTATTTGATGATTCTCATGAATTTTTTATGTTATTTTTTTAATTAAGGTATAATATTTTGATTTTACATGAATATGAATTATGTAGGACATATTCTTTTGACCATTTTCTTATTTTATATGCTTTCATGTATGCCATAATAATATCATATTGTTAAAGTATGAAAGCTTTAAAAAGACATAAAGAGCACAAAATTTCGAGTTATACATAGACAAATATGAATTTTTAAAGTTGAGTGTTTGAAAATTCAATTCTGATTTTTAAATTTTTTTTTTAGTTATGTTTGGGACAACAAATTTCAAGATATTCTACAAAGTATATATTACAGTCCATGAGATAAAATTTATATGTACTAAAGTAAGTATTGTGAACTTTTCAACGGTATAAAGAACATTCAAAACATACTTTGGTAGAAAAAATTATAGATATATAAAATAGGCCACTTGATCATGGAAAATTTGAAAATTTTTGCAGAAATGAAAGTTTTAAGGTTGAAGATGAAGGTATTTTTTTTTCACTCTCCAACCTAAATTGTATTTTTCATACATTACCTTATAGACTTCAGATTTCAAAAAAAAAAAATACATAGTTGAACTCAGAATTATCATAATTAGGGAGTTGAGGTCTAGTGGGAGGGAATTACTAATTTTTACTAATTTTAAATTTTTTAATTGATTAAATGCAATTTTTATTAAATTTTGCTTAAAAATTCATTAAAAATTCTTTATACATATTGAAAATTTTTAATTTCAGTTTTGATTTTTTTTATAATGAATCAAATATAATGTCTTATATTATTTTGACATTAAGTTCTAATTTTATGGTTCATGCATGTTGTTATAATTAGTTTATATTGAATATTTTTTCTTAATTTGTTTAACGAATTATATCTCGCCTAAGGAGGTTGCGAAGACTTAAAACCTATAGAAGATGCAAAAATAATAGACGAGTAACTTTTGATGCTATCAAGAATTTAAGTTGGAATTTTATTTGCTAACTCATGTTGCCTCAAGAAGGAGGTCTATAAGACAATATTGGAAACTCGGGCCTTTGATATATAAGCTAGCCAATTACAACATGAAGTCTAATGACAATAATATTGAGCATATTAAAATAGTAAATCAAATTATTCAAAAGATGCTACATCATGGTGTTGAGTGGGCTGAACTTCATAAATATCATGTTTTATGCTGAACTTTACCCAAAACCTAACAAGAAAAATTAGATAGTTTTTAGATGGAAGATTGGGGTAAAGATTTTTAGTCTCCAACACACGATGATAGAGATTTTATAGATAAGAAAAATAGAAATTATAATATATTAGTATACTTATTTCTAGAATCTTATTTTTTGACAAATGTGAAAAAATTGTATGTCTTAAATGGAAGGATTTCTAGATCATCCCTAGAAATGATTCTTTTATTTAAGAACAAAACTAATAATAATTTAGATTGTTTTAATTTTGAAGAATCTATCCAAATAGAGTTAGGATAAAGTATTATTGATTTACTTCATTTTATATGTCCTATTTATTATTATATTTTATGATTTGTAATGAATAGACTTAATACATGTTTATATTGTAGAAATATTATCATTGAGTTGTTAGTTACTTTACAATTATGCGTAAATCATATATTAAATTGGTGCAACTTAAATTAAATTGAAAAAAGATTTTATATTGATATTGAATGATGATTGGTACTTCGCCTATGCATGAATTTTTTGCGCATAGCTGGTCCCAAGCCTGGGTAAAGGAGGAGAGTTGTGGTAAGTGACAGCCAGCGTAAAACTTTGTCACATCTCATGATATGAATTCTAATGATATTATCATTGGGGCATTCCCTACTTATGATGCGCTACGTCAGAGCTAGGGTGTAGTGAGAAATAGGCAAGGGTATAGAGAGTTCCCCGAATGCAACACGTCATGTTAGTGCTTGAATGTAACGCTAAATAAGCAAGTGTTTTTATATCAAAGATGAGTGTGGGTAAAGAAGTTAGTCCAGAGTACATGTAATACGAGAAATACATGCTCAGTTAATGGTAAAGGCTTTTATAGGAAGAGATATAAGAAAGAACAAGTGGAAGGTAAGATTAGAATAAAAATTTGAAATATTGGATCTCTTATAGGTAAATTAAGGAAACTTGTTTATACTATAGAGAGAAGAAAAATCAGTATTGCTTGTATTCAAGAGACTAAATGGGTTGGAGGAAAGAGTAAAGAAGTAGAGAACACAAGATATAAGGTGTGATATACAGGAACAAACAGAACTAAGAATGGAGTAGGAATAATTTTATATCGGATAGGAATAATTTTATATTGGAATCTTAGGGAGACGGTGGTAGCGGTAAAAAGAGTAGGTAATAGGATAATTTCAATAAAACTTATGCTACAGAAGGAGACCATTAATATAATTATTGCATATGCTCCCCAAGTTGGATTAGATGGAGGAGCAAGAGAAAATTCTGGGAGAAGATGGATAAGCTTATTCAAGAGATTCCGAATGATGAGAATATCTTTATAAGAGAGGACTTAAATGGACATGTAGGAAAAGACAGAGTAGGTTTCGAGGATGGGTATGGTGGCTATGGTTTCGGAATTAGAAATAAAGAAGGCAAGACTATCTGTGAGCGGGGATTTTCGCCCCCACTCCCGGTGGAATGGTTCTTGCGACTTCGGTACTGTTTAGGCTCGGGGCCTTAGAGAACACGGACCTAAGTCTGGAGAAAATGGAGTCGCCACCTGGACCGGCTGGAAAAAAGAAAGGGGTGGATGACTCTATTCCTAAGGAATCCCCAACCCCCTAATGGGTTTGGAAAGTTGGGTACGTGTGGGGAAGGTGAGAAATGGCCCAGCACCCCCACAACGTCCGGTTCATTGGAACCGGCCTCCTTTACATGTCTTAATATTATAAAATTCTTAAGTATAATAACTTTATCCATACTACACACAATAATTAAAAGAAAGCATCAATATATTAAAATCAAAGCAATGTCCAAACAAAGCAAATAAATGGACATCCATCCAAGGATGGAAACATGTCCTTACATCACATGCCTAAATAGGACACCCACCAAAAGGTAGAAACATGCCCTTTACATAGGTTTTAAAATAGAAAAGCAAATTAAATTACATGATGTTTAACTAATGAGGTACCCATCAAGTGGAAACATACCTCTTACAACTTTTGGAAATCTGAATTAATTGATAAAAGTAAATAATCATTCATAATAAATAAATCATTCATCAAAAGTACCAAATATCAACAAAAAGTAAACATCCATCCATGATAAATAAAATAATCCAAGCATTGAAATTAAATAAATTAAAGCATAAGAAATAAATCAAAGCATAATCAAGTATGGAATTGAATAAAGCAAATAAAAGTCCAATTATGGCTACTGTGACTTTTTATGAAATTAAAATAAATTAGGGTTTTATATTTTAAAGGGTTGGTAAGACTCTTTGATTAACAAAATTAAGATTTGAATGATGATACCATGAAACTAGGGTTTTAAACACTTTAAAATACTTTAATTTGTGATTTTTGGTTATTGGGTTCCTAAGCTACTGTGTAAAATTTAGGTTTTTATGTTTTTATATTTTTTAATGTTTTTTAAAAGGATTAGGGTTTATAAAATTTAGGGTTTAAGGTTTTAAAAGGATTAGTGTTCATTATTTTGAATTTTGGAAGTTGAATTTGGATTTGATATTTTGGAAGTAGGGTCACGGGTGGTAATTTTAATCTTAGGGTTTGGAAGACAATTTAATATTTTATGGAATTTTATGAATTTAAACAAGTGAATTAAAGTTTTTATAACTAGAAAAGATGTTTTAGAAGACTTTTTGAATGAAATAGAACCTACTTTAAAATTTTAAAAGAAGCAGAATTTACATCATAGTTTTGTTGAAAAATATGTTCAATTAGAGTTTTAAGATTTTTAAGAAGAAAAAATAACAATTTTAAGCCTTTTGGAAGATAAACTAATGAAATAAAGTTTTTTTTGGCTTTAGAAAAAAACTAAATTAAAGTTCAAAGGTTTTTTAATTTTGATTTCATAAATTTGCTACTGTGTAAAAAAAATAATTAAAGAAAATTAATTAACACATACATTCTTTTGATGATTTCTCCAAAAACAATTCTTCTTGGATGAACTAGCTCCAAAGATAAGCCTTTTTTGCCTTTGAATCCTCTAAATTGTGCTGCTGCTGTTCCAGAAAAAAGTTGAATTGAATTTCTTCTTTTCCTTGCTTGATTTGGTTTCAAATTTTCCAAACTCCTCTTGGATTTTTTGCCTCCCCTTTTTTAATTGTCTTTGGTCCTTATTTATAGTGGTTTGAGGTTGTTTATTCCTAATTAGTTAAAGTAAGTAATATTAATAAAAAAAGAAACCAAAACCTAATTGGATTAGGTTTCGAAAAATTTGCGTCGAAAAATTTGCGCTGCCGAAAAAAATTCTGCCGCAAAAATCTGCGGCATCGCGCGGAGCGGGCCCGTAAGCTATTTCGCAGGCAGAAAATTTCTGCATGCGAAATAGCACAGTGATTTCGCCCGCAGGAATTTTCTGCGGGCGAAATGCCCACGAGCCCGCGCTACAATTTTTTCGTCGCCGATTTTTCCTACTCCGACTCCGATTTTTATTTTTATTTTTATTTTTTGATTTTTATTTGTTTATTTCTATTTTTTATTAAAAAAAATTAGATACTAAAGCAATAATTATTTAATAAAATTTTTTTTAGACCAATTAGACAACAAAAATCATTTTAGACTAAATAAAACATATTGAACCGGATTGGGTTAAAAATTAAGGGTCTACAGTCTGCCCTCTGCTTGAATGATCTGAAACCTTAGTGAAAGAGAGTGAAAAGCAATAAGACTTAATTTTTGATGAAACGGTTGAGGTTTTGGGTTCTGGACCCGGTTCGAGTTCTGGACTCAAGGATAATTCTAGGTTCTGGACCTAAGAAAAATTTGAGTTCTGGACCCGGTTTGAGTTCTGGACTCAAGGATAATTCTAGATTCTGGACCTAAGGAAAATTTGGGTTTTGGACCCAGTATTGGGTACTTGGACCCGAGATTGATTTGATTTGGGTACTTGGACCCGAGATTGATTTGATTTAGGTACTTGGACCCGAGATTGATTTAATTTGGATACTTGGACTCGGGATTGGGTACTTGGATCTGAGAATGGGTACTTGGACCCGAGCTTGGGTACTTGGACCCGAGAATGGGTGCTTGGACCCAAGATTGAGTTTGACTGACCTTTTATCATTTGAGAAGTCTGACTGCTCCGGCTGTTTTATGCATTGTGATTCTTCACCATCAAAATGGATCTTCACCCTTTGAGATCGGGTCTTCACCCTTAAAAATGGATCTTCATCCTTTGAGATTGGGTCTTCACCCTTAAAAATGGATCTTCATCCTTTGAGATCGGGTCTTCACCCTTAAAAATGGATCTTCATCCTTTGAGATCGGGTCTTCACCCTTGAAAATGGATCTTCACCCTTTGAGATCGGGTCTTCACCCTTGAAAATGGATCTTCATCTTTTGAGATCGGATCTTTACCCTTGAATATGGATCTTCATCCTTTGAGATCGGGTCTTCACCCTTGAAAATGAATCTTCATCCTTTGAGATCGGGTCTTTACCCTTGAAAATGGATCTTCATCCTTTGAGATCGGGTTTTCATCCTTGAAAAAAATGGATCTTCATCTTTTGAGATTAGGTCTTCACCCTTGCAAATGGATCTTCATCCTTTGAGATTGAGTCTTTACCCTTGAAACATGGGTCTTTATCCATTAGAGGTCGAGTCTTTACCCTTGCTTCAGCTCTTTTAGCTGGATTAGTCTTTTGTCTTTTACATCTTCATTCTTTTGAGAGTTCTAATGTTCCACTCTTTTGTTCTTCCTTTTTGCAAAGATTTAGCTATTTTTAATTGGACCTTAAATCCTTTGCTTGCCCCCTTGTGTGGAAAATATATTTGTAAGTGAGTTTAAAAATATTTGGTATATAAACTCAAAAAATTGAAAAGGAGAAACTTTGCCCCCTGTGTAGGCTCAAACCAAAGATTTTATCCATGCAAGCTTTGATTGATGTTTTTGCCGTCTTGTTCTTCGCATAAGCACGCATGTCTTCTCTTTGCAAGATTACTGGAGCTTTCTCAAGCAATGGGCTTTCTATGCCCCCCTGATTTGATATCTTCTTTTGATTGCTTGCTGTTCATTTTGACAAGGAATAGACAACACAAGACAAGAAAGTGTGATGTGACATGCTCGTGTATGCATGATATGCATGAATGATACTTACAGCGGTTTTATTGACTCACAGACTGAGGTGATCAGCAGAAGTGTTCTTATTGACTCCTTTTGACGCTTGTTCAAGTCTTGCATGGGAATGCTCGAAAGCTTTTGCATTTGTGGCTTTCATCTTCAAGATGTTGAAAACATGAGTGGTGGAGACCCTGAGCAGTAGAGTCAGGGATGCATCCATTTCCAACTATGTTTCAGCTTGTCAGTTGGTAATCAATTCAACATACTCCCCTTAACTTGAAGGCTTTGTATGACAAAACACTTTTTTTTTTTAATTTTGATTTTGAAATCAAATGTTGGCTTTGCCAAATCGATGTCAATGTACCTCAGGACTTGATTTTTCCAAATTAATATATCTATAATATGACAACCCTAGTTACCGTACTAAACTCGGGAATCATTTCTATTTAAGCAACAACTGTTGCACTTCAGATAGGCACATACACATTACTTGGCCAAAGGTCTCATTTGAGTTTAAATATTTTCTATCTCATATGCATGCTTATTCAAACTATCTCCACTAATAGACTCTACCTACCAAGAGAGATCAACAGGTCTTTGATAGGCTTGAAATGGGGTCTATAAGGGACATGGGATAAATGAAGGCCATTTTGAGATTGGAGCTGATGTGACACAATAGACAAACCCTCACACTACAAATTTCTTGTTGGAACTTTAGACAGTTTTTGGAGCAATCTTTCTAGACTCCAAATTCCTTCTATCTTCCTGGCATTAATTTGGATCTTGATTGGGATAGTCTTTGCCCTTGCATAAAGTTTGGTAACCAAATTCGCTTCTTTTCTTCTTCTCCCTTTTATTTCTTTTTATTTTTCTTACTATTCCCTTTCTTTGAGCATTTTATCATTTCGTCCTTCTTCCTTGTAGGACTGTCAAATATAGAACTTTCAAGAACTGGATGGTCTTCCTCCTTTTTTCTCCAATTTTGATTGAATCTTTGGTTGGGTTGGACCAATTCAAGTCAAAATGTCTTTATAAACCAAATGGAAGCCTTTTGCTGCTTTAGGTAAAAGAGAACTCAGTTGGCTTTCTGAACCGCCTTTTTGGGTTTTATTTTTCTTTTTTCTTTTTGTTTTCTTCTTTTTTGTTTTCTTTTGTTTTCTTTGTTTTCTTTTGTTTTCTTTCTTTCTTTCCTTTTTTGGTTCTAGCTCAAACAGAGTTGTCTTGTTTGTATCAACTTGGGTTTTCAATAATGGATGAGTGGAGTGGTGTAAATTTTCTTTAATAAGGATAAATTATTTGTTACTCTGATGTTGTCTTGATATACTGGAGATATTAGGAAAACTTCAACTACCCTTATGGTCTTAAAAACATCAACTACCCTTATGGTCTTGAGAACGTCAACTATCTTCATGATCTTGACTAATCATTGCTTTCTTTGATCTTCTTGCCTCTTCACCTTAGTGATCATAAGACTTGTCAAAAGTATCACAACAGCTTAGGGTAGGTTGTTGGGGGGTTATATGCCAATGAAAAGAAAGCTAAAATTTTATAAAGGCTCAAAGGGACAACTAGGGATTGATATTTAATAGGTGGATACTAGTTGTTGGCTAACCAAACAATGCGTAGATCATTTCTCTCTTAAATAAGTATAGTTCAATTTCACCTCGAAAGTTTGTCAAAGCATGTTCTAAGACTGACTAGGACCTAGACAAAGGTAATTATGCAGGAGCCCTCTCTAAGTAAGCATACACAACTCAATGCTATAGAGCCATTCCCTCTCCTAGTGAAGTCATTCAAGTCATGATGCATAAATATATTAATTCATGAATTATCAAGCTAGATTCCTCATTGGTCGAGCACCAAAATGAACAAAGACCAACAGAATTTTTGATGAAAGTAATTTATTTCAAGCAACTTTAAATTTGAAAAACACAATATTCCAAAATATTAAAGAAAAGACTGAAAAGCAACATTCAAGCTAAGGCAAGTTTGTTGAGTTAAGCTTCTTTTCCTTTCACATCTTCAATATTTCCATCTTGAAAGGATGATAAGACAAAATCTTCTTCCAATCCTTTTCTCACCATGAAGGTTGCTGGTGGAAGCACCCTGTTGAACCTTGGAAATGGATTATCTTTGGTGTTGGGCTTATACGGCTTGGGTAGCTTGCCACTATCAATCAAATTCTGGATTTCGTGCCTCAACTTCATGCAATTGTCCTTTTCGTGTCTAGGCCTTTGATGGAATTGGCAAAATGCACTAGTATCAAATTTAGGTGGAAGAGGATTTGGTAAAGGACGAGGAGTCAAGGGTTGTAACAATCCCTTCTTTTGCAGCTTGTCAAAAACCCAAGATAGAGGCTTTCTTAGATCTAAAAATTATCTTTTATTTCCTTGACCGGTTACATTAACATCAACTTCTTTTGGCGTGCTTTGATTTCCGGACTGGCAATTCCCTTTCTCATTCCTTTTTATTGAAAAGTGACTCTTCTCCCTTTCCCACTCTTCAATTTGTAGACCAGCTTGGAGAAGATCTTTGAAATCACGGATGAGTGTATAAGACATCCTCTCATGAAGATTAGGTAACACCCCTCTCACAATCATCCTTATTTGATCGGATTCAATGGGCCTCTTCTTGAGCAAAGCAGCCTTATTTCTCCATCGCTTCACATAGTCTACAAAATTCTCATTTTTCCTTTGCCTAATGGACTCCACTTCCATTAAGGTAACTTCTAACTCAACATTATATCCATATTGTTGGATGAAGGCTTTGTAAAGTAGATCCCAACTCTTTTGTGTTCCACCATCTAAGGTATTGAACCAATTTTGGACAACAGGGTCCAATGAGAGCATGAAGTACCTTAGGGTTTGAGCCTTAGTAGCTCAAGCAGACTGCATGGCAGTGATATACTGCTTCACATGGAGATGAGGATTTCCGGTGCCATTTTACTTAGCAAAGGAAGGCATCTTGAATTTATAAGGGACCTCTTCATCTTGTTCAAACAGTTTGTCGATCTCAGACTTCTCTTCGGTTTTCAGCTTCTTCTCAAATTTCTTTTCTAAATCAGCAATCATCTTTTCAACATCGGATGTCTCGGTCTTTTCAATAGTTGCCTTCTCAACAGCCTTCGGTTCTTTCTTCTTTTCTTGAACCTCTTGGTAGTATTGAGCCCAATCATCATCATCATCAATGATCACCTTTTCATCATCAAAAACCACTTCACTAACTTTAGTCTTCCCTTTGTCCTTTGGTTTTTTAGTGCTAGCAGATGCCTCGGCATGATTCTCTAAGATTGCAATCAATTGGTTCTTCATGGTCTCAGCTAGGGCCTCTTTGATTTCTTCCATTTTGGCATTAAAGCCTTCATCCACCATCCTTTGAATTTGTTCGGGCTCCATTGTTTTAGGCGAGCAAGTGATTGAGTCGTTGCTAGATACTTCGTTTCCGGCGTAGGTCGGATTGTCGTAAGCTTTTGAACTTTCGTAATCCAGGGCTGTGAGCCAGAGAGGATCAATTATATGAGATGTAAATGTATTCATGTATGCATGTATGCATAATCAACCAATAAACAAGTGTAATTAGGACGATCCTTCCAATCTTATAACATCCACACACGAATGACGAGTCTCTTTTTCCTAGGTATATGGTTAACAAAATACCAACACGGGGTATCTTACTTTCGAATAATTCTCTCGGACGTTTCAACCAATAGTTATATTTTCGAAAGTGGAAATCCATCCATGATAATTTCCATTAATTAGGTTTTAATCCATTCAACCAACTAAAGTAGCTTTTTGGATTAAAACGAAATTAAGAGGTTTATTATAAATAGATTTCTCACTTGAAAAGAGTAACTAATGGTTCATGCCAAAAACAAGCCCATGGTTAATTTATTTTTAGTATAAACTAGGCCCACAATTAATTTTTGGTATTTCATAATTGACCTAAATATTTTTGCAAGCTCTTTGTAAAAAATGGTTGGGTGAAAATAGTTTTGTTTCTAAGCCTATTGTAAAAAAGGTTAGAAAAATGGATTTTGGGCTTAGTATTTGGGCCATGGGCCAAAGAATTTATTTATTTTTTTTTAGAAAAGTATTATGTCCAAAGACCATCTTGAAAAATTTTAAAAATAGTTTTGGTCTTTTGGATTTTAAAGAAAAATTTATTTTGAGCTTACAATATACTTAGGTCATATTAGAAAAAGAACAATCCAAATAAGCCATGATTTAGACTAAGATAAACAAACCATAGTCAAACAACATGCATTTGGGGTAAAACCTAAGGAAAGTAACTAGGCCAATTACATGAACTTTAGTCTTTGGGTTAAAAAGGCTTAGGTTCTCATAGCAAGTATATACCAAAAGGTATGAGGCTATGAGTGGTTATGCCATGCTCGATCTCCATACCTTGAGTGAAAGTATGGTATCCCTTACATAACATAACACGGATAACACGGTCCTAACTCACGCACACGATGCAATGGATAATATCATTATAAGAAAAAATAGAATAATATAAAGACCAATGGAATCAACTTCTCTTATCCCCAGTGGAGTCGCCACTGTGAGCGGGGATTTTTGCCCCCACTCCCGGTGGAATGGTTCTTGCGACTTCGGCACTGTTTAGGCTCGGGGCCTTAGAGAACACGGACCTAAGTCCGGAGAAAATGGAGCCGCCACCCTGACGGGACGGGAAAAAGAAAGGGGTGGATGACTCTATTCCTAAGGAATCCCCAACCCACTAATGGGTTTTGAAAGTTGGGTACGTGTGGGGAAGGTGAGAAATGGCTCAGCACCCCCACAATGCCCGGTTCATTGGAACTAGCCTCCTTTACATGTCTTAATATTATAAAATTCTTAAGTATAATAACTTTATCCATACTACACACACTAATTAAAATAAAGCATCAATATATTAAAATCAAAGCAATGTCCAAACAAAGCAAATAAATGGACACCCATCCAAGGATGGAAACATGTCCTTACATCACATGCCTAAATAGGACACCCACCAAAAGGTAGAAACATGCCCTTTACATAGGTTTTAAAATAGAAAAGCAAATTAAATTACATGATGTTTAACTAATGAGGTACCCATCAAGTGGAAAAATACCTCTTACAACTTTTGGAAATCTGAATTAATTGATAAAAGTAAATAATCATTCATAATAAATAAATCATTCATCAAAAGTACCAAATATCAACAAAAAGTAAACATCCATCCATGATAAATAAAATAATCCAAGCATTGAAATTAAATAAATTAAAGCATAAGAAATAAATCAAAGCATAATCAAGTATGGAATTGAATAAAGCAAATAAAAGTCCAATTATGGCTACTGTGACTTTTTATGAAATTAAAATAAATTAGGGTTTTATGTTTTAAAGGGTTGGTAAGACTCTTTGATTAATAAAATTAAGGTTTGAATGATGATACCATGAAACTAGGGTTTTAAACACTTTAAAATACTTTAATTTGTGATTTTTGGTTATTGGGTTCCTAAGCTACTGTATAAAATTTAGGCTTTTATATTTTTATGTTTTTTAATATTTTTTAAAAGGATTATGATTCATAAAATTTAGGGTTTAAGGCTTTAAAAGGGTTAGTGTTCATTATTTTGAATTTTGGAAGTTGAATTTGGATTTGATATTTTGGAAGTAGGGTCACGGGTGGTAATTTTAATCTTAGGGTTTGGAAGACAATTTAATATTTTATGGAATTTTATGAATTTAAACAAGTGAATTAAAGTTTTTATAACTAGAAAAGATGTTTTAGAAGACTTTTTGAATGAAATAGAACCTACTTTAAAATTTTAAAAGAAGCAGAATTTACATCATAGTTTTGTTGAAAAATATGTTCAATTAGAGTTTTAAGATTTTTAAGAAGAAAAAATAACAATTTTAAGCCTTTTGGAAGATAAACTAATGAAATAAGGTTTTTTTTTGGCTTTAGAAAAAAACTAAATTAAAGTTCAAAGGTTTTTTAATTTTGATTTCATAAATTTGCTACTGTGTAAAAAAAATAATTAAAGAAAATTAATTAACACATACCTTCTTTTGATGATTTCTCCCAAAACAATTCTTCTTGGATGAACTAGCTCCAAAGACAAGCCTTTTTTGCCTTTGAATCCTCTAAATCGTGCTGCTGCTGTTCCAGAAAAAAGTTGAATTGAATTTCTTCTTTTCCTTCCTTGATTTGGTTTCAAATTTTCCAAACTCCTCTTGGATTTTTTGCCTCCCCTTTTTTAATTGTCTTTGGTCCTTATTTATAGTGGTTTGATGTTGTTTATTCCTAATTAGTTAAGGTAAGTAATATTAATAAAAAAAAGAAACTAAAACCTAATTGGATTAGGTTTCGAAAAATTTGCGTCAAAAAATTTGCGCTGTCAAAAAAAATTCTGCCGCAGAAATCTGTGGCAGCGCACGTGGAGCGGGCCAGTAAGCTATTTCGCAGGCAGAAAATTTCTGCGTGCGTGGCAGAAAATTTCTGCGTACGAATAGCACAGTGATTTCGCCCGCAGGAAATTCCTGCGGGCGAAATGCCCACGCACGGGCCCGCGGGATAATTTTTTCGTCTTTGATTTTTCCGACTCCGACTCCAATTTTTATTTTTATTTTTATATTTTTATTTTTATTTGTTTATTTCTATTTTTATTTAAAAAATTAGATACTAAAGCAATAATTATTTAATAAAAATTATTTTGGACCAATTAGACAACAAAAATTATTTTAGACTAAATAAAATATATTGGACTGGATTGGGTCAAAAATTAAGGGTCTACACTATCCTTGATTTTTTTATACCTTAAGGTTTGATTTTGACAAATGTATATTTTATAAAAAGGGAATCACATCTAGTAACCTTTAAAAATGGGCAAAATAAATGCCAGATTGACTTTATAGTCACAAGAAAAGCTAATAGAACTCGATGTAAGGATTGTAAAGTTATCCCAGGTGAGATTTTGACCACCGAACATAGATTAGTGGTTTTAGATGTCAAGATTAAGAGGTCGACTAGTAGGCCTAGGAGAAACAATATATTTAAGATTAGGTGGTGGACCCTAAAATGTAAAAAATATTTAAGGTTTAAAGATAAGTTGGTTAAAGCTGAAGGTTGGGAGGTGGATATGAATATGTTTATAAATGATATATGGATGGACATGTCTACAAAAATTAAAGGAGTAACTATAAAGGTACTTGGAGAATCTAAAGGGTGTGGTAGTGGAATGAAGAAGTACAGAAGCAGTAAAAAGTAAAAGAGAATGGTATAAGAGCTTGCCAAAGTGTAATGACAATGATGCTTTTGAGCATTACAAATATGCTATTGGACCGGATGGAATACCCATTGAAGTGTGGAAATATATGGGAGATGTAGAAGTTACATGGTTGACATCTTTGTTTAATAAGATCCTAAGTACAAAGAAAATGCCTGATGACTAGAGATAAAATAGTCTGATACCTATTTTTAAGAATAAAAGAGATATTCAAAATTGCTCAAACTACAGAGGTGTAAAGCTTATGAGCCACACCATGAAACTGTATGAGAGAGTGGTGGAACATCATTTACGTTTAAATACTTGTATCTCCCAAAATCAGTTTGGTTTTATGCCTGATAAATCAACTGTGGAAGCTATCTTTATTATTAGAGACTTGATGGAAAAGTATAAAGAGATGAAAAAGGATTTATATATGGTTTTCATTGACTTAGAAAAGGCTTATGATAAAGTTTTTAGAGAAGTTTTATGGTGGGTCCTAGAGCACATGAGAGTATCTATTAGATATATTCAAGCCTTAAAAGATATGTATGTTGGAGCTATTACTAGTATTTGTACTGTTGGAAGGAATACTACGAATTTTTCTATTTTTATTGGGTTACATTAAGGTTTAAATTTGAGCCTTTATCTATTTGCCTTGGTCATGGATGAGATAATAAGGCATATACAAGATGATATCCCTGGGTGTATAATGTTTACAGATGATATTGTGTTGATAGATTAGACTCAAGCAGGAGTAAGTAAAAAGTTAGAGCTATGGAGAAGTACTTTGGAATCCAAAGGCTTTAAGCTTAATAAAACTAAGACTGAGTATATGCACTGTAGATTTAATAAAGTGACTAGAGAATGAAGCAAAGTTGTTTTAGATGAAGTGACAGTACCCTATAGTACTCATTTTAGGTACCTTGGATTTATTATTCAAGAGGATGAGAGTTGTGAAGAAGATATAAGTCATAGAATTAAAGCTAGTTGGATGAAGTGGAGGAGCACTACAGGAGTACTGTGTGACTGAAAGATGCCAGTTAAATTGAAAGGAAAGTTTTACCGTACTACAATACGACATACGATAATATATGGTAGTGAGTGTTGGGCAGTGAAAGGAAAACATATGAATAAGATGCATGTTGTGGAAATGAGAATGTTAAGGTGGATGCGTGGACACACTAGGAAGGATAGAATTTGTAATGAGTGAATTAGAGAAAAAATAAGAGTAGCACCTATCGAGGATAAGATAATAGAGCATAGATTGAGATAGTGTAGACATGTGAAACGTAGATCTAGTGATGCACCAATTAAAAAAACTGAACAAATTATAGTAGAAATATCTAAAAGAGGTAGTGATATACCTAAACTGACTTAGAAACAAGTGGTCTAAAATGATCTTTCTGCTCTACATTTATCAGAGGAGGTAGCCCTAAATCAAATGGAGCGGAGAAGAAGAATCCATATAGCTAACCCCAATTAACTTGGGATTAAGGCTTTGTTGTTGTTGTATTGGATGATGATTGGAAACATAGTGAACTTTCTTGTCTACTTTCAATAAAAATTTTTTTTTCATTAATTTAGTTTGAAATTGCGACTAGTGATATATATATGAGCATAATAATTGATACTTGTATTTAAATGTCCATTGTAATTTATGATTAACAATGACAACAAAGAATATAATAGCAGAACTAAATGAGGAAAAAAAACTAAATGTTGATAATTACAATTTTTGGCATCTTAAAATACATTATGTCCTTAAGGAGCAAGAAGCTTTAGAAGCTATTAATAGTATTATGGAAGAGCCTAAAGCTAATAGTAGTGAAGGGTTATGCTCAATAAGAGGGTATAGACTATAAGAAAACTTTTTCACCCATTGTAAGGTTTACCTTCATTTGCCTAATTCTAGCTATCATGGAACATTTAGATTTGGAATTGCACCAAATGGATGTGAAAATAGCTTTTCTTAATGAGGGTCTAGTAGAAGAAATCTACATAGCATAAGTTATAGGCTTTGTTATCAAAGGCCAAAAGCGCAAAGTATGCAAGCTTAAAAGATTTATATATGGCCTTAAACAATCATCCAGGTAGTAGTGTCTTCATTTTCATAAAGTTATCTTATCTTATGATTTCAAGATGATTCAGGGGATCACTGTGTTTATGTCAAAGAGTTGGTAAGAAATTTACAATTATATCTCGTTACTTTGATGACATCTTGATGGCTAAAAATGACAAGGATTTGTTATGACCATCAAAAAATGGTTATCCACTAATTTTGATCTGAAAGAAATGGGTGAAGTAGACTACATATTGGAAGTAAAAATTAAAAAAGTCGTTCAAAGAAACTTTTGGCTTTATCACAAGAGAATTATATTCAAAGGATTATTGAATGTTTCCATATGTGTTGTTGAAACTTATAGATGCTCGTGTGTCAAAAGGTGAGGCTTTAAGTCTCAATATTTGCCTTCAAAATTCACAAAAAAGAAAAATATCTATTGTACCATATTCTAGTACTGTTACAAGTCTTATATATGCTATGTTGTATACTTGCCCAAATATTTATTTGGCTATTAGCCTAGTTAGTCGGTATCAATATAATCCTGGAAAAGAGCATTGGAAAGCTGAGAAAAGGATACTAAGATATCTCAAAAGCATTATGGATTATCACTTATGTTATTAATGTTAGATTTATGTCTTGCTGGTTATTTAAATGCAGATTAGGGAGGAGACCTAGATCAACGCAAATCCACTTCAAGATTTACCTTTTTACTTAGTAAAGACACTATATCTTGAAGTAGTAAGATATAATCTTGCATAGCTTTATCAATAATGGAAGCTAAATTTATAACATGTTCAGTTGATGTGCAGGAAGTGGTTTGGCTGAGAAGATTCTTTATGAGTTCGGGAGTTAAAAATGATCATACAATTGTTACAATCTTTTGTGATAACCAAGTAGTAATAGCTTTCACAAAAGATCTCAATAATGTTTTATATGCTATGCAATCTAAGTGAATTCATATGGGCAAGGAAAACATCTCTCGAAATAGGCTTTGTAAGGGGATCAGCCTTCGTGACACATACATATCACTTATAAGATTATTGAAAGCTTAACAAAAGATGTCATACGGGTTTTAGATTGACTCGCTCACATGAGCAATTGCCTCTAGCGCTTAAATAACAAGTTGAGATGAGACAAAGTTAGAATTGTCACCTCATATGAAATGAGATGAAGTTGTATTTATGAATAACAATTGATCCAGATTGCCCATATCCAAAAAACTTGTGATAAGCCAGATGTGAGTTCTTGATTATAACCTGTCAATTAGAAGAGAACTTGGATAACTCAAATTAAGTGCTAGGTAGCAACAAAAGTTAAATCTGTACAGTGTTTCAAAGTGACATAAAAAGAAATATAGATATTGTAACACATGATTTATACCATGTGTGCTTTTCAATTAAGAAGGCAGTGGGAGAATGGATCCATGCTTCTCCACTATGTCAGACTTTAAGGTTAAAATTATTTCCTCATAATTGTATCCTTATACTTTTTCTTGTTGTTTGTTATTTGTACCGAGTGTTTGCTATCTTAGTGTATTACCTATTATTATGGACGATTTAGTCTATCGAACATGACTAGAAAAGCAGCTAAGTGCAAATTATGAACTTCAAATGAAAAAGAAAGACTTTGTTAGATGTGTCCATTGGCCGGCCAATCTCATCGCTTGAAAGTAGTTTGACTTGATTATGGATGCATATCATTTATCATGTTTTTTAGGGATCAGAGATGTTATGATGAAGAGACAAGTCTATAATACTGCGAGTATTATGAATTATTTACTTTATAATCTTATTTAGGGTTGAAGCTACTATGTTATCCCTAACAGATGCATAACATAAGCTCCCAAAATGTAGGTTTACTTGCCAGGTCGCACGATCTATTTACTAGTATGAAAATGTTGTATGGATTATAAAAATCTCATAATATGGGTCTCACTCGTCATGTACGAGTGAGAGGTATTAAAATTATTTAATAAATCGAATCACCCATGATGGGTGACCCAAATCTCTTAGAAGAGTTATAAGTTGCAACAATTGAAAAAGTTATAACCCTTGGAAAGCGACTCTTGTTATTTATAAATATACCAAGAGAAAGAAGTTAAAAAATGATGAAGTTATAAAATACTATCTAAAAATTCTAGCGATCAATTTACAACATTATAGAGTAATAAGATTGTAGAAACATATTGTATTTCTAATTTGATGATTTGTATTTGACTTAGTAAAGAATTAAATCAAAATTATTATTGAATCATCAAGAAGCATGTGTTCGATCCGAATTCTATTTATTTCTGAATTTATTTTTGTTTACATAATGTAAACTTATATTTAAAATTTATACAAATGCATTTATTTTAAGAGCTTTATTCATTTTAATAAATACTCTTATTAATACTATAACTTTATATCCTTTATATTATTTTTAATAATAAATATGCGTATAAACTACTACCTATATCCTAGTGAAATTGTCTTTTTTAGTTTATTCACACAAATTAAAAAAAAAATTACACCATATACTATATTTTAACTTTTATTTTCAATTTTATTGTTGTTAATTTTTTTTTCCATTTTTAACTTTCTGCTTTTTTATTTTTACCTTTTTTATCTTTTCCTTTTTAAAAATAGAGTACTTCATTTCTCAATTTCTTCTTCCACTTCTTCGTCCTTTCTTCTTCGCAGTTGCCTTCACCTATGTTTTTGTATACTTTCAACATTTCCTTCGTCTTGTCTTTTTTTTTTCTTTTCTTTTCTTCTCTATCTCTCCATTTATTGGTCATTGAATGGATATTTCAAAATAAAATGATTACTTTGTTTCTTTGATGAACCATATCTATATCTGCATGGTATATAAAAAGCAAATGCCATGGAAGATCCAACATTTATCCTTTTGGTGACAACAAAAAGCAGAGATGAGAAGACTAATATGGTGATTTTCCAATTCTTTTATATTTTTTTGTTTGTTTCATCAAAGTGAAGAAGAAAGTTGATTTTACTGTGATTTTTTTTATTTTGATTTAGATTTTTTATTTGTAAATCTTTTAATTTTATTTTATTTTGAATATTTTTGAATTTTAAATTTAATGATTGTGATTTTTTTAAATATAATACATTCTACATATTTGATAAAATAGTTTAAAGAAAAAATTTTCAATTTTTTAACTTTCCATCAAAATTTTTTAATATTGTTAAATTTTATAGCGAATAGCAGTAATCTAAGCAAAGCTAAAAAGAATAAATATGGAGATTTTAAAATTAAGATATATGATAACAGACATGAATGAATTTTAATTTAATGATATCAAAAATATTTTTTAGAACTACAATAAGATTATGAGCTAAATCATCATTGATAGTAATAACAAATTAAGAAAATGAATATTGGAAATGGGTATTATTTTTCATAAGATTTGAATTTGCAATATCGCAAATTAATTTTGTTGGTTTATATCGTTAAATTAAATTGGTAATTAATGAGAAGGGCCATTTAGGGTCTTAGCCGAATATGTTAGATACTTGTGACTTGATTGATGAAATAGTTTCTATCACGATCTAACCTCAGGGCACATAACCGACACTGGGGAACAAGAAAGCACGTAGCTTTTAGAACCCATAATTAGCATGGCAACTCAATTTTCAAGAAAACTGAATTGAGACAGCAATTACTATCTCGAACCGAGCTCACAAGCCTACTAATATTATATTATTAATATAATATCACATTATCAAACATTGGTTAATAAACATATTTGACCAAACAACAGAATTAAATAGAAAGATAGATACAGAAAAAATATCATGCGGAGTTCTAAATTACAATAAAATGAAATAGATAAATAATAAAATAAATAATGGAATAATTTCGACCGAGGGATAAAAAGACAGAATAACCTAAATAAGCAGTACTCCTATGCTCAACTTGCAATCTGAAAAAATAGTGAATAGAATGAGTGTTCGATTTAATGAGTTATATAACAATTAATATAATATATCGTTTATATGCCAATAATGCTCATGCAATGACGACTAGATAAACAAATCACATAATCATACAAGGATAGAAATAAGTTAATATGGTCACAATAAACCTCAAATCGGGGAGCCAATATTCTTATCTTTCTCTCTTTATCCAATAAAATTTCTTAGAATCCAATGCACACAGGGTCCGCCGTCACAGCCTTAGCTAAGCAGCGCTATCCAACTGACAAACAACGCTGAGTATGAGAATGCCCCCGCCGTCATGCTAGTCCAAATTTCATCATCATCATATAATATTATCGAGTCATAACCTATATCCTAAATCACATGTGGTCCCAGATCACGTGTAGTCCCATATCATCCTAACTCTATCCATCAAACACAGAGAATAGACATCAAGCACAATCAACTTATACTCAATACACATTATGCTTATAATAATAAATGTACATATATTGCATAAGCAGTCGATGTATTTATGCAAATGTAGTTGTGAACGTAAATTAAGGGAGTGATGTATTATATTAATCTATATAACTTATTGTAAGTGAAATCCAATAACTCTTCCCGAAGCATCCGACTAACGATAGAAAAATACTTGAAAATTATTTTCAAACGATAACAAAAACTATTAGAATATGGTTGGATGGATGACTCTAAAGATTCTGTCAAAATTTTAGCAAAATTCTCCCTATAACTAGAATATTCTCCCTAAAACAAAATAATGAATAACACTTCTAAATATCCCACGACAATCATAATTAACTCAATTGCCCCATCTAGGCCACCATCATAATCCTTAACAACTTAATATACTTCTCACTAATATAATAATAATAATAATAATAATAATTTATTAAATCAACATTAATAATAATATATAATTTGTTTACTTTAATAATATTTTATTTTAACTTCTAATAATCATTTATAATATTATTTACTTAGAGATTAACATTATTTTTATTATAAAATAATTACTTATTTACTTCTAATTCAATCATAATAATCTATATTAAGTTTAAAATTAAATAATAATAATAACAATAATAATAATTTAATTATTATAATCATAAAAGTATTAGTTTATAAACTCTAACACAATACCTTAACTATTTTATTTAATCATTTAAATCCAATAATCAATTTATGCATTTAATATTTAACAATCAACTCAATTTATTCATAATTAATAATTTTAATTTAATTAACTAATTTCATATATTTATATATAAATAAAATTAATAAATTCTATGTAGTGATAAATAATAATTATAAGTAAATTAATTTAAATCAATTAGCAAAGTAAATAATTATTATTTTAAATAATCAATTAAAATTTTAATCCTTACATAAAATCGCAATCTAATTTAATCTAATATATTAAATATTTGACTATAATTGATAAACAATAATTATAACTAATAAATTTATTTTAATCAATTTCTCTTTTAATTTTTAACTAATTAATAAATTTTTATTTAATTATAACTAATTAAAATTATATATATTCTAAATTTATTTAATTTTAAAAATTTTTTAACTAACTACATCTTCAATTAATCTATTATTAATCATATACATTTGTTGTTTATTATTCATTTATTATTTTTTTGGAATAGTATCGTTATCGTCGAAAAACGGACGCCATCACCGGAATTTACAAATAATATATCAAAATGAAGCTTAAGAGGAGAAAGTTTCAAAAATATTAACTTCACAGTGAAATGAGGTTGAAAAGTGGCCAAAAATTGACCAAAAAGTTCACTGTAGTGGTACACCTCTGATTGACTTCGGACTGAGAGTGAAGGAAATTTTGGCGTTGAACTTATCGAACGATTGATTTTTCAATGTTGTGGGAGGTGTCAATAATGACGGTCGGACGGTTGTAGATCGAGTAAAAACTAAAACTGATACATATATATATATATATATTTCTTTTCTTTTTCGTTTTTCTTTTAACTAAAATATCAAAAATTGTTTAAAAAATTTCATAATTTAAATAATAATAATTTAATTTGATAATAAAATAGTTATTTATATTTTAAAAATATTATTTTAAAATAATTTAAAAATTGGGTTATTACAATATCTCTCTCCAAAAAAAGCATATTTTTTTATATTGTTGCACAAAGAAAATATTTTATTGTGAATGAATAAGATATTGAGGAATTATCCATATACAAAATCATAATGGAATTGTCCATATATAAAAATATAATTCTTGATACGAGCATTTTCTACATAAAAAGAAAATATTTTATAACAATAAAAGCATAAGTGATATATATTATTTAAGAATTGAAGTCGGGAGAAGGGGGGGCTAGTGGGGGGCTGGACCATATATATATAATTTCAAATAAGATCCATCCCATTGAATAAACTCTTTCTATATAAACTTAGTCCTAGTATAAAATTTTAACCCAAATTGATTTACTTAGCCCAAAACTAAATATATTTTAGCCCAAAATTAAATTTTTACTCTCACAAATTAGAAATTTCATCAACCATGTCTGAAACTTATAATTTCACAGTATAGGTGAGTTTTTTTTTTTAATTTTTTATCAACTTGATTTATCTTTACTTAAGACTTTCTATTAATTTCAAAATGACAACAATTTAATTTTTTTTATAATGTTTTAAAATTCTTCTCTTTAGTTCTTAATTATTTAAAGTGAAATATTATTATATATAATTTTCTGAAAATTATAGTTTATGATTAATTATATTTTAGTTTTATTTTTTAAAATTAATTATTCATAAGAGATGTCAAAATTTAATTTATATTTTCTTAAAGTTGTTAAAATAAAAAAGTTATGTTTATTATTATTTTATGAAATATGATTACTTATTGTTAATTATTTATCGAATATTATTAGTGATTCTTTTCAAAAAAAATTTTTAAAAAAATTCTATGACTATTTTTCTTGGCTAGTTGGCACTCCTCTAATAATTTATCCTAACTACGCCCCCCTAAAGCCATTATTTGAAAAATTTCTACTACTGCTCTCATGACATATTGACATATTTGTATAAAGATTGCAATGATGTTGTGGAAGCTGTAGATACAAAGAAAGAATTGAAGAGAAAGAATAATAGCAATGATTTTTTTAATCTCTAAGTGTAAAAAAAAAATTAACAATTTAAGTTTTGCTTAAGAAAGCAACAATGGGTATATATTACATATTATTAGATATATATATATATATATATTGATTTTTGAAAAGAATAATAATAAATGTTCCATGTACTTAATTATTGTGAATATATGCTACATATAACTAGATATACTGAAAATAATAATAATAATAATAATAATAATAATAATAATAATAATAATAATAATAATAATATATGTGGATATATATTACATATATCTAGATATAAGTATTAATTTAAAAAAAAAGTATACAATTATTTTTATGTTTAATTATATGTAGATATATATTATATATAACTTGATATGTGAGTTTATGTTATTTATGGAATAATAATATATGTTAGGTATACATTATATATAACTAGATATTCGGGTATATTTTATTTGTGGAATAATAATATATATTGGTATACGTTACACATAATTAGATATATGTGAATAATAGTATATATGGGTATATGTTATTCCCTCTATCTCACTAAAATCATCATTTTTAACTCATATACACCGATTAATAAAGTCATTAAATTTTTTAGATATTCTCACTTTATTAATTAAGTCATTAATGATAAGAGTGTAGTTGAAAAAAAAAATTTATTAATTTTTTTATTGTATAAAGTGACAATTTGAGAGGGACAATTTTTTTTTTTTTGCAAAAGTGATAATTTCAGTAGGACGGAGAGATTACAAAATAATAATATATGTGGATGTATATTACATATAACTAGATATATATGAGTAATAATATATGTTGGTATATATTTAGTTACATGTGGATATACATTGTATATTCTTTAACTAAAAAATAATATTTTTATAAATATAGGTCTCGTGTTTTTGAATGTGCACTTTTCACTATATTTTTTTTTAAATTCTATTTTAAAATATTTTTGTAACATTTTTTAGTAGTATTTTTGAAAACTAATTTTTTAATTAGTTTTATAATTTTTCTAAGTTCACTAACTCACTAATATTAAAATTACTATACTTTTATTTCATTAATTAACTCGTTAATAATGGAGATATAATTGAAAAAAAATAATTAGTTTTTATTAATTATATAAAGTGATAATTTTAATGGGATATTTTTTTTTATAATATTGAAGAGTATTTTATACTAAAACAAATTAGCCACTTAATACTAAATATATTATTTTATACTAAATATATTAAGTGAGTGTTTGCTTCTTATAACCCCTCAAAACAAATTCAAAATTTTAAATGCTTCTTTGTACCAGGATAAGCATAGCATATGCGGTTTCTAGGCTAATAAGAATAAGGTACCGAACACTCTGTACGAATAGAGTAAGCTCACGACGGAGAGGCTCTGAGCCTCTGAGAAACATAGAGACAGAGGAGATGATCATAGAGGAAGCGGCCGGCCCCGCTGGGCCAAAGGTTCTCCGATTGCTGTACTTCGTCGGCGCCGGTTGTAAGTAGTGATACAATTATTATTTGACTTCAGTAATTCTTTGCTCTGATAAAGAAAAAACCATTTTAATTTTGTTAAAAAATGTCACAGTTATTTGCACAATAGCCATCAACAAATGGAGAGAAATCGAAAAGAAATCAATCCAAAATCAACACCAACAATATCATCTCCCTCCCAATTTATCTTCCTCAAATGCTATCCAAAAGCCCAACAAATGATTTCTAAGGTACTTGTTTTAGGGTTTCAAAACTTTGCATTACTGTATTGATTTCAGACTATGTTAAATTGGTGATTATTGTGTCCACAAAAAAATGATAATTGTTGTTTGTTGGTTTGATGACCAAATTGCGCCAGTTTAGTTGAATTGATAATTTACTTTTTCATTTTTGAGACAAAAAAAAAAGGAAAACTTGATCCAATAATGACCAAATTTATGTTAATGTGATTGAGGAGTAATATAGGACATTGAAAAGAATTGCAGCACACACACCATTTCTCATAGACATTGATTAAATTTCATACTCAAATTGTCATAAATATTATTAAATTGTTATTTCTTGTGCTTTCCCAACTTAAGAGATTTTTGAATTGTAAATTAGCACTCCAGGGAAAAGAGCTAAAAATGTTTATATGGGATTAGTTTTAAAATTTCTCACCAAAATAATTGTTCTCACACCGGTTCATATTTACATTATCATATATTGCTTCGCTGTGGATATTCGATTTTGCCTTTCAAGTTTTCTCTTTCTTTTTCTTTAAAAAAAATATTTTTCAGCATTTATTATATATATATAGATCCTTAATGGAACTCTTTTTTTCCTTTTCCCTTTTTTTTTGCTTTTCCTTATTGATGTATGTAAATAATTTTTTATGTAAATTTTCCGCCCTCATCCCTTTTTTCCCAGCTCAGTTAACTTGCAGCTTGTAAAGAAATTCTGTGATCTCTCGTTGTAGGATGAGGTCTTAGAGAAAAACCACTGCACAGAAGAGAGTATGATTCTCCTTTTTGAATTTGGTATTTGTTCTCTTTGAAGCTCAAAAGATTGATAAATGTTTTCTCTAATAAACAAGAGATAGATTGTTTTTATGCATTCAGACTTTTTGGGCTATGCTTATCAATCTCGCTGTATGAATAGGCATCCTTGTACTTGATAGGTTGTTTGACTCACAAGTTAAATTTTCTATGTTGGGAGTATAGTTTAACAAGGTCTGTTTGGTTCTGTTCAACTGTTCCATTTATTTTATGTTCTACTAGCTAAGGTCTATGAGATGTAAATCTTGAGTTTTGAACAATACCAAGTTATCTGGAAACTATTGTTTGTTCTCATTTGTAGTATATTATGAAAATTCCTTGCATTGCTGGATGATGTGTTTTCTTTTGATGCTAGTGAATTTGGTAGTGATGGGATATAGATGGGGCAAATATGGATACATGGTCTGAAGCATAGCATATATCATAAAACTACTTGAAAAATGGATTCGAGTGAATGAGTTGATTCAATTTGAATTCTTTTTTTTCAATGTTTCTCAATTTGGACTTCTTTTAGAATGATTCAATTTGAATATTAGTATGTTATTCCTTTTTCTATTATTTCTCTATAGATAAGTTTTATAAAAATTGTTAAGACATTGCATTGCAATTTACTTTATATTATATTGCATTGCAAATTGTTAGTATTTCATCTTTTACTTATTTTTGTCAAGAATAATACTGTCTTTTGTTTTCTCTATTCTTTTGAGCTTTTTCTGAGTCAGTGGGTTTTAGAACTTGTGTTTTGCAACGGAAATTAACATAATTCCCAAACAATATCACCATTTTTTTTTTTCCTTTTTTACTTGTCTTCAAGTTAAATCAACATCATCATCCAGAACTGGATCCATTTGTGTAGTGTCAAATTTCGAATTGATTTCGAATTTCCAATTGTCAATTGATTTGAATAACTGAATTGAAAGTCTGACCATTAGACTATTTTTAAGGGATATTTACAAAATTATTTAAAAAAAACAACTTTTTTTTAACGATAACAACTTTTATTTAAAAAATACTATAAAAATTAAAAATATTTATACTTTTATAGAAAGTTGAAGAAAAATTTTAAAAATATTTTACCATTCATTAAAATAAAAGTTTTTTTAAAAAATACATTTTTCCTCACTATTATCAATAATTTATTTCAAATTTTATTTTTTAAAACTTCACTATTAAATAAAAATATTCTAATAAGTAATAAAATTTAATATTTTAAATTATTTTTCAATATATAAAAATCATAATTTTTTTATAAAATTTTGATTTTAATTATAAAAAATAAATAAAACTCACAAAAAATAAAAAAGTAAAATATATAAAAATATATTAATAAAAATTATTAAATTTATTTTTAAACAAATTATATGTATTATACACATAAAAAATAAAAAAAATACACATAATTTAACTATGTAAATGTATAGTATGTATGTTATACATGCATTGTAGATGTGTTATAGATGTAGATGTGTTGTAGATGTTGTATGTATATTATATTTTTATTATTTAAGTTGTGTGTATTTTATATAAAAGTTATTGAATATTATGTGAATGTTGTGATAATAAAAAATTAAAAAAAATAAAATTAAATAAATATTAAAAATTTTAATAAGATGTATTTGAGATGTTGTAAATGTAGTTTATATTATTGGGTATGTATTATGTGTATTTTATGTATATATTTATTTTTTATTGGGTATATTTAAAATATGACATCAAAAAAATATTTTTAAATAAAAAAACATAAATATAAGCAAATCCGAAAAAAATAAAAATAAAAAATTATAAAAAATAGTAAAAAAGAAAAAAACAGTGTTTAAAGATAATTTTAAGAAAAAAGCGAAAACCATAAAAATTTTAAAAAAATTGGACATGTATACTTGCAAACCAATCGAGGAAACGACATAAAATAACGTAATTTTCTCTATTTTTAATTGTTAGAATTGAACACTGTTGGAACTTTGATTAGGTCCTGTCTAAGTCTTGAAGTCCATCTCCATCTTCTTTGGCTTTCTTTTCTTTTCTTTTATTTACTATTTGCAGCAAACACAAACATTTATGTGTATTTTTTAGTGGCATGCTTCTCAGGATCGATGTGTATCTGTATTGAATTATGTTTAAATATTTTTGTTTTGTTTTATATGTAACTAAATAATAAGTGAATAACTAATTACTTATATAATACTCTCTCTGACTTGTTGACAAGCAAGAGACACGGCCAAACCACTGACCGTGTCATGCCTTAACAGTGTCTCATCAAAAGAACAAACAAAGAAAAAGAGAAAGAAAGTGGCAGAAATGGACACATACAAGTGATACAGCCAAGCCACTAGCTGTATCACTCCTTTCAAGTTGAGCAGCCATGGATACGACCTCATGACTTGGCCGTGTCCAAAGGAGAATGAGTGACACGGTGTCTCGTATGGTTTCTTTCAATTATTTTTCTCATATGGTTTCATTCAATTATTTTGCACGAATCGAGTGACAAGTGGATGACAAGAAGTATGGTTTTTTAAAAAAGAAATGATAAAAATGAGTAAAAGAGGAATGATTTTATGAGATGAAATATTAAAAAAATGAAAAAAGGAGGGGACAAGATGAGTGTGGTGAGTTGGCAAACATTCTTTGTGTCTTAAGAATTTAAAATAATTGGAGGGAATGGAGATACACACACATTGGGAGGCAGTCATAAGACATTCTCCATACACTCCATTTTTATCTTATCACCTTGTTCTTAGTTTTGGAGTTCTTAGGTTTGGAAGACACGATTCTTATCATCTTCATCTTCCTTCCATCTTCCACTTCTTCCAAAAACAAGACTATATTTTGGGATAAAAATTGAGTTAGCAAGCTCTCAAGGATTGAAGAAGCTTGATTGAAGAGTTAGAAGCTTACCTCTTAAATACTCAACAGTTAATTCTCCCTATTTAGTACTAATTAAACTAGTAGCGTAATGATATTAGAATCTCTATTTAGTATTTCTAATTTATTCTGAACTTGAAATTTCTAAGTTAATCAATTGAACATTCATCACTAATTTCTCATAACTTCTCTCTTTGAAACCTCATTATGAGTAATCAAATAATTAAGATGAATAATAGCATTAAAATCAAATAAAGAGTAAAACTGCAAACATATTAAAGAGAAATTAAACAAGTGCAAATCCATCATCCCCAACACACAAAATAATCCACTCCATATCAAGGGAACCTCGTTATGAGTAATCAAATAATTAAAATGAATAAATAAACACAAATAATGCAGATTATCATAAATAAAATTGCTAATTATTTTGAATGTAATGAAATTAATTGGGATTTTGCCATCCCTTAACACAAAATAGTCTACTCAATATCAAGAAAAATTGAAACACATAAAAAAAAAAGAGTAATCATCTATATAATAAATAACATCTGGAATAATCTTAAGCTCTACTATATTAATTGCTCCTCTCCTCTTCTCCTTCTGTCTTGAAATATGGACAAAATTTCTCTTGGAAGTCTTGGCATCACCCATAATTGTTCTTCTCTATTTTTATTTTAGAGTTCATTGTACTTTTCATATTGCCACTATTTTATAAAATTGTTAATTTATTAATAAATTATTTTTATTTATAAAAAATTAAATTAATAAAAAAAATTAAAAATTATAATATTGTTTTCTTTCCCAATTTTTCTTATTTTTTTATGTTTTTATTTTTTTTAAATCCATTGATTCATTAGATAAGTTCAAATTAATTTAGTTGAAGAGCTTATCCTTTGCCAATATTTTCCCTTTTTCTCATTTGAACACTATATATTTTTTTATCAATTTTTTAGAAGAATAACGTATTTACTTGGAAAAGAAATAATTTATTGGGATTTATATTCTTTCTCTTCCTGTATAAGCTAATATTCCTTCGAAATCACACCAATAAAGAAAGAAGATGAAAGAATTGACTGAAAAAAAATTTTGCAATTATAATTTGTATAAAAAAATTGACTAAAAAAAGAAATATACAAGAGAGAGAGAAAAAAAAATTCTTAAAAACAACATATATTTTAGTAGTGAGAGTCATTTTAATTGAATTAATAGTAAATTATATATATATATAATTTTTATCAACCCATAAAAACTAACTTAAAAAAATTGCCTATATATCTAATATAATATGTAAGTGGTGAAACTAAGTGGGGCATAGGTGGTCCATGGATCACCCCTCCACCACATATATATATATATATATATGTATATATACATATAACATTATTGAGGCATAATTTTAATGTCTTTTCTGTAAAAGTTTTCACATAATAATTTTAAGAAAGATTTAAAATCAAGGGAATTAGAATATTAAATTGCTTGAAAAATTGATAGAGAAATTTAAAATATAAGGTAATAACAAGATATTTATTCCTAATTTTGATGATACTAACATATATAAATTCATATTTTGATGTGCAGCAGTTAAGTATAAAAGGATATAAATGCTATAAATCTATTTAATCTAAGAATGCTTAGGAATATAGAAACAAACAAGTAATCATTGATTTATAGAAATGCCAAAAGATTGGAAAAAAAGAGATAAAGTTCTACTTGAAATTTTATTGAAATCTGAAATTGCCTTCACCTTATAAGCAAATTACAATAAATATGATCATAGTTACGGAAACTCTAATTACAAATAAGTAAACTTAATAAACAAAAGCAATAAGCTACCAAAATAAAAAGAAATGCATATATGGAAAGAAAATATTTATCGTGAAAGAGAAAATGCTAAAATAATACTTTGATTATATATTCTCATCAAAAAACTAAATAATAAAACAAATATTTATGTATTTTAGATTGACTAAAAATCTTATATTTTTTTCTTTGGCTGCATCATATTCCCTTCAATTTAATATATATATATATATATATTAAATTGATTAGTCTACTCCGCCTATTTATTATCTTTAATTAGTTCTAATTTATATCCTAAAATTAATATTTATAATTATAGATTTAACAATATTGTATGTTTTATATTAAATAATTCAAAAATATATTTTATAAATCATACAATTTCACCATTTAAATGTGATTTTTTTTATTAATTTTAGGAGAATGTTATAGTATATTTTAATGAAATATTCGATATATTCAATAATTTTTTCATATTTCGTGAATAATAATAATAAATAAATAAAATTTAAAATAATTATAAAATTAACTAAATCAATAAAAGAATTTATTATTTTTTATTATTGAGTGAAATTTGATTCTCATGGTCTCATTATAAATAAATAAATAAATGAGAATTTTTTTTATAAATGATTAAATTCTTGCATGATTAATATTTTTTTTTCGAAATAGCACATATTAAGAAAAAAAAAGAATATAATATTAATTTTGTGGAGATTTATTTATTAAAATTATACTTCATATCTTTAATAATAAGGTTTTTTTTAAATCTCTTTTTCTATTATTCAAAACAATAAAAATTATATTTTATATACAAATTTATTATCTACACTAACAATATCTAAAACTAAGGTTTTGTATATAATGTAAAAATATTTTTTAATATTTAAAATATATAATACTAAGTTTTTTATTTATTGAAATGCTAGAAATTTGATATTTAATTTGAGTTTTTTTTTATTAAAAATTACATTATATTAGATTTTATAATAACTTAATAATATAATAAAATATCATTTTAAAATTTTCTATTAATTTGAAAATTATATTAGCCAAAAAATATTTTTTTAACAAAAATAAATATAAAAATACAAACATATTAATTAAATTAAATTTTATAAATTAAATAAATAATTATGAAGAGAAGATAATTAATATTGACATACCTTTTAAATTAGGAAATAATTGAAAAAGTTGCCTAAATTGGGAATATATATGATATTTTTTCTTTTATTTTTCATGTTACAAATTTATTTATATTTTTTAAAGTCACATCATTATGACATATCAACAAATGAGATTGATGTTCATGTACCAAATTGATTCGATTTTAGAATTATGATAAAATTGAAAAAGTAACTTAAGTTGAACATAGATATGATGATCTCTCTCTCTCTCTCTCTCTCTCTCTCTCTCTCTCTCTCTCTCTATATATATATATATATATATATATTTATATATAGGAAGAAGATGCACAAATGCCCATGAAATTTGTAAGAATGTACAAATTGGTCTTTAAAATTTTTTTAAAATATTTTTGGCTCATTTATATATTTAAAGTTTCTACAAATGTATGAATTGACCCTTAAAATTTAAAAAAAAACTAATAAATTAGCCAATTTTTTTAATGAAAAGTTAATTATTACAAGAAAAAAATTAATAAATGATGACGCTTAGAATCATCACATAAATTTAAATTTTCGTCACAAATAATTTTTGGTGATGTAAAGTTGGCATCATGAAAATTGTTATTATAACTTTATAATATTTTGTATTAATGATGAAATTTATTTTCGTCATCATAGCTTCAAGTTCTTATAATAAAAACAAATTATTTTATCTATTTATAAATAGATAAAAATATTATTTTAATACATAATTGAATAAAATTAAATATTTTCATGCAAACTTAAAGGGATTATTTTCAACTCCAATGAAAAATAAGCACACAGTTAATGACATTTAATTTTTAGTAAAAAGAGAAGTGAATTTGTCATCTTTTTAAACCTTTAAGAGCCACTTTATATATTTGCACAAATTTGAAGTGTATAAATGAGCCAAAAAAACTTTAAGGATCAATCCACATATTTGCGCAAACTTCAGGGATATTTTTACACCTTCTCCTATATATATATATATATTTATATGGGTATATGTACAAATTTCATTTGGGCCTTAGTCCCCGGTTGTCCCTTAATGCTTCCACCCCTGGGGGCAGTTGCCACCTTCTCATATATGTTGTTTCGCCCTTGTATATATACACCCTAACACAAAGAGTTCAACTAAATATGAATATTTAATTAAGTAGGAATATAACTCTTTCAATTTAGTTCCATTTACATTATTGCGTCAATAACTCTCCTAAGCACTTAAAAATATAAAAAACAAACAAAACTATGAGAATAAAATCTAATCAACTAAAATAAAATATAAATATATTAAAAAACCTAAAGCTAAAACCACTAACAAAAGTATAAAAATTCCACTCATCACAAATCTCTCATTATATCCATAAATAATAGAATGTAGAACACAAATACGATACTTTCTAATTGTAATAGAAAAGCAGCATTAGTTTACATATGTATTTTCTAATTCGGCCTACTTTACCATGATTCAAGTCTCATCTTGCTTTGTTTGATCTTGTAATGATAGAGAAGGTTTTGGAGGCATTTTAATAAATTCAATTTCTCGTTCAAGCATTTCTATAACTCTATGCATTGGAGGACGATCATCAGGCTTTAATTGTATGCACCATAATGCTACTATAGTCATCTTCTTTATTGTGTTCATTTCATCATATGTAGCATCTGTTAATCCTATATCTTTTTCATTTCTTAATTGATCATAAGCCCATGAAGGGAAGTAAATTTGGCTTAAATGTTCTTCATATGCATTCAAATTCTTCCTTCTTCCTACCATTTCCATCAATAACATCCCAAAGCTATATATATCAGCTTTATAAGAAATGCCTCCTATATTTTTATAGCACAATTCCGGAGCCATATAACCTAATGTTCCTCTTGCTGCTGTGAGAGACACACTGCTATTACCCGTTGGATACAATTTTGCAAGTCCAAAATCAGAAATTTTTGGAAAGAATTTTTCATCAAGAAGAATGTTGTGAGGTTTAATATCAAAGTGCAAAATTTGCATATCACAACCACGATGAAGATATTCAATGCCACGAGCTACTCCAAGAGAAATCTCATACATTTTCTCATTATTTAGCACCATCTTATTTTCTTCAGAAAATATAAATTTATCAAGAGATCCATTAGCCATAAATTCATATACAAGAGCTCGTTTTGACCCCTCAACACAAAATCCAATGAGTTTCACCACATTAGTATGGTGAATTTTTCCAATGGTACCAACCTCATTGATAAATTCCCTTCCATCATCTTTATTTTTATCCAACATTTTAACAGCTACTAAGCGGCCACTACGAAGCTTTCCTTTGTATACAGAACCAAAACCGCCTTCACCTAACTTGTCGCTGAAACCTTTGGTTATCCTTCTAATATCTGAATATGTATATCTGATTGGCATAAAATTAGATTGACTTTGTAGAAATTCTTCAATGCTATTGAACATTGATAAGTGCCTCCTTTTCCATTTATACATGATAAATGCAACAATACATGGAGCTCCAAAAAGGAATAATATTATGCGGTATATCTCTGTGTAGAAAAATCATGACAATTTTAAGAAAAAAAACATCATTTCCAATATGGCTACTTAGAAATATTAGATCATCTAATGTTTTCACAAATTTATAGTCTGCCTATTTTATTTTTGCATTTGTTTGATAGAAATGAAATGTAAAACCTTGTTGATTAAGTTAAAGTTAATGAAGTTTGCATGATCTTACCAATGAGAATAAATAGACGCATAAGGAGAATTAGACATAGATAATAATCCCAGCCATATAAATCTGCAATGACGAAAAATTTAAGTGAAAAGTGATAAATAAATAAAAACAATATATGAGGTTGTAGAATGATTCAAATAAAGTGATTTGCATGTAATTTTAGTTTACAATGTCTTTATATTGCATATATAAACCAAATAAATATAATTTCTCATAGTGCATCCGATAAAGAACATGGGTTCTTACCCGATAAGACGTTCAATAAGACATACGATAAGACATCCAAATATTCTTTAACTGCAAGAAAGGGAAAAAAACATATTAAAGAGAGTGAAAATGATGAGTAATAATGCAATGTAAGCAACATAAGTGTTTTCTCACTTACCTACATCTTCTTAAAAGAGGCATGGGCAAGATTTGCATACGGTTAGTTAACATTAAAATATTGAATCTTTAAATTTGTGTGTCATCAATTGGCCTTCTATACCTTACCTCAGACATAAAGCACTATATTTTTAAAAACTTGTCTTCTAACATCCATTTTCTCAAATTTGTGTACCAGTAGCAAAACTCTTGTTGCCTATGATTAGACTAATTAGGCTACCCATACACTACCTGATATCATTTCATTTTACTTCGTTTCAATCCTATTTCATGAAGTAAAAGAAGTAATCAATCATTTCTCAATTCTTTGTGGATGCCAAGTTAAGACATGGCCACTAGTAGTGAAATTATTTGGCTTAGCTATACTAATGGAACTTTGCACTCATCTTTGTTACTACCATTTTATAAAGATAACGGGTCACCTGCCAGATTCCTGCTCTCCATGAGCAAACCCAGCATCTCCAAATCGATTGTCGCATTGTTTGAGAAAGGTTTTCAATTCATATCGCCCAACATCTTATTCTACTTCATAGAAAATTGTTGATGCATTTACCAAACGCCTCAATTAGGCAAGGATAATTTTGTAACACCCACTAGCAAGCTGGATATTTATTATGCGCATATAAAAACATAAGTAGTCCAAGTATAGGCATAATATATTTGTAGGCCCTTCAACTTCGAGTAACAATTGACCCTTATTTGCTAAAGTAACATGTTGCATGAGTGCACCGTCCAATTCACGCGCGAAGAAATATTCATTTGTTAAAATATTTTAATAGATGTATTAAAAAGCCTTAATTACAAAAAAATATAATAGTAAAAACTAATTGTATTTAAATTTATTTAAAACTAATTTTATTTAAATTTATTTTATATTATTATATTAATAATTTAAATTTAAATTTAATTAATTTAATTTAATTTAATTTTTCTAATTCATATCCTTTAACAAAAAAAGTAAACAAGAAAGTAGTAGTTAAAAATTAATTATACAATTTAAAAAATTAATTTAAGTAAAAAATTTAAAAACAAAACAAAAAAAAATCATCGTCGTTGCTCTTGTTAGTCGCTGGCCATCTTCTTCTCTTTCAGAGATAGGTTGATCAAGTTCTTTTTTTGCTCACCTTTTCGTTTATTTACTATAAACATGTAAGTCTGTGTAATTCTTCTTCTTCAAAATCTAAATATAATTTTCATTAAAAAAATACCTGAGCCTCCAGAATTTAAAGCTAATTCTCCTTCAATAAAACATAAGCCTCCTTTTACAAGGCTCGGGTATTTCAAAGCACTATCAACTCTATCCCCAGCATTTATGGCTGCCCAAAACAGAGGAATCTCTTTCTATAGCTTAATAGAACCGACATGCAAAGAGACTATTTGTTTTGCTCCTTTTTCATTTCTTTTAAAAACTAAGCACGTATTTCAATTTGAATAAATATAAAATCAAATAATAGAAATAGATTTATCATGAGCAGGAAAAAAATTTCATAAAATTCGAAGCTTTAGAAGCAGACAAACAAAACCCAATTGCAGAACCCCGAAAACATACTCAAAGTTAAAAACCCCAACAAGAAAATAAAGGAGCAGTGAAGAATGATGAATGATTGAATGGTAATTGATTTTGTGGTAAAGAAGAAGAAGGGTATTTTGGGAAAATGGATTTCAAATTGCAATTAGAGCTTCAATTTTTTTGTTAGAAATAATGTGTCTATTAAAAACTTGCATGGAGTCCACCTGTAGCTGATGTCAGAGCGTTTATGTATCACACACTTATATTTCTGATTTTGTTATTACAAAGGTTAGTTTGTTAAAAAGATAATAAGTTAAAGAGATTAATTAATTACTGCAAAAAAAAAATATAAGAAATTAAGAGGGTATTTTTCAAAACTTAAAAGCTGGTCAAAATTGATTATAAGCAGTTTTTAGATTATAAGTTATTTATTTAAGTGTTTCTGAAAACTTAAATAGTAGATTATAATATGATTTTAATCAGTTTTTTAAAAGTTGGGTTTTGCTACTTTTTTTAAGCACTTATTTTTTAAGCAGTTTTGACCAAGTAAAAGACTATACTATCCCTACCTAATCTTCAATATTCTAAATTTACCCACCCTATACACTTTAGTTCCCATCAAAATTCTTTTACGTTTATTATTATTATTATTATTATTATTATTATTATTAAATAAATTTTATTATTATTATTATTATTGCAAAATAAATTTTGAATTGACATTTAAAAACTTATTTTTATACAATAAATAAACTCAGGGACAGTTTGATAATTTTAACAGTTTCTGCAATTAAAAATTGATTATAAGCTGATTTTACAGAAACACTTAACTGATTATAAACTGATTATCAGCTGATTATTAACTAGTTTACAGAAACGCTCAACTGTTTATTTTTAATCTGATTATAATCTAAAAATCACTTATTCACAATAAGCTGAAAAACTTCAATTTTGAGAAACATCATCTAAGTGATAAATAATAAGTTGAAAAGGTCACATGTATATTATGCCTCCAAGTACATAAATATATAGGGAAAAAAATTTCGACTAACCAAGTACTATTATAATACCCCGTATTAGAACTGTACTCCGCGAGCGATGTCCATGGATAGTTAAAGGAAAGAGGCTTTTATAAAATTATTCATAAAAATAAATTTTTTTAAAAAAATATTATAAAAAATATATTTACATTTTTAAAAAAAATTAGTCCAAAATTTTAAAAATACCTCATTTCTCACAAAAAATAATTTTTTAAAAAAAATACATCATCTCTCATTATAAATAATATTTTACTTTAATTTTTATCTTTTTAATGTACTATTAAATAAATATAATTCAATAAAATAATAAAAATAATATTTTTAAAATATAAAATATATTAATTTTTTATAAAAGAAAATTTTTAATTTTAATTTTAATTACAATTAAGAAATAATACTTAAAAATAATATAAAAAGTAAAATATATAAAAATATATTAATTAAAATTATTAAATAAATAAATTTTACATATTATAGACATAAAAAATAAAATTTTAAAAAATATTAATTTTATTATATAGATGTTGTATCTATATTGTTTGTATGTTATATAGATGTTTGTAGATGTTTATAGTTGTTATGTAGATATTGTGTATATATTATGTATTAATTGTATATGTCATTTGTATATTATGTGCTTGTTGTGTTTTTATAAAATTAAAAAAATAAAGTTAAAAAATATTAAATAAATTGTGCAGATGTTGCGAATATGTTTGGCGTATGTGTGTACATTACAATTATTATATATAGCAACAAATGTTTGCTATAAAAATTTTGATATTGATTAATGTATAATATTAGCTATAGAATATATTGTTCATAGCTAACTATAATTTCATTAGCTATGAAATATAGTTTCTCGAAATAAATTTTTAACTTTTAATTTAAATTTTATTTGTCGTAACAATAATTAATTTTTAGCTATAATATTTTAGATCTAATATAGCATATCAAATATTTTAGTTATGAATGCGAAATTTTTACAATAATTATTTTTATTATTAGCAATGAAAAATTAACTTATGACTAAAAGTGTGGGATGATAACTATACAATTTTCATATTCGTAGTTAACTGATATTCAAATATTATAAAAAGAATCTCATATTGAAAATAGATGAATTTAGTAAGAGATACATAAGTAAAAATGACTCATAAACCTATTGTTTTAAGGTTTCATTTGAAATGTGGAATCAAGTCAACGAGTACATTTCCTCACAAGATCATGAAGAATTTCCTAGGTAAGTTTAGCTTTCTGGCGTTAACAAGTGATAACGTAGCCGATAATTCAGTAGGAATGAGTATGAAGACAATGGTTAGATTTAATGGGTTGCTATAAAATTGATATATTTGCTGCAATTAATATTTACTATATGATTTGACTTTCGTAACAAAAGGCGTGTCATTTATAATAACAAAATATTTTAGTAGCAAAATATCTAACTTTTGTTTAGTCACTTTATATATTAATGTGGAGCTAAAATGAAATATCAAATGTTATAAAACCTTTAAATTTCATGACTAAATTTTACCAATGCCATTTGTAATTATGGTAGACTATAAATTAAAGTATTGTGAGAAAATCATTTAGCTACGATAATTTATTATTTTAGCCACGATATCTTCTATATCTATGTATATAAAATGTTATAGGGGTATGTGTTTATGTTTATTGTGTGTATATTTTACATATATTATATAAAGTGACGAAACCATGAATATATTGAATGAAGGGGGAATGAATTTTTCAAACAAAAAAATTACAGCGAATTAAAGTATACCTAGTGTAAATATATTGCCTAAGCCTCAATAATGTAGTATACTATAGAGTAGAACAGGTTAAAAAAAAAGTTAAAAGAAAAAAGGGACACCTAAATTCAGTTAAAGTAAATATGAGGGGAGAAGGAGGAAGCGTCAATGGACCTCCAAGAAGGATAGGGTATTATGTATGCCCTAAACATGATCATACCAAAAAACCTAGGGACTAAATGGAGATAAACCCTACAAATCTAATATGTAGCATATGTATAAGCAGGATGTGTTGGAAATATGGAAAAAAAGAGAGAGCATGTAACCGAAGCTTCTTAAGGAAGCCTTAGCCAAAGTAAAAAAAAAGTGGAAATGATGAGAATTTTTTAAAGTAATTCTTCTTTCTACTTCATGCACACTTTCTCAAATCATATTAGTTGATTTAAGCCTCTTGAAGTTCTTATCTTCTATTCTTTCATTTGGTCTCAGGCAAAATTGAGAGAAAAATTACGAAGGGAAAAAAGAAAAATCAAAATACTTCCTCTTCCTCCACTTCCTAAAAACCAAAGTGTGCATCTTCCAATTTTCTTAAAACTCTTTACCTTTTGTTCTTCTTTTTCTTTGCTTTTAGAGAAGAAAGAACAAGAGTAAGAAATGAGTGAAAAAGAAGAAAGGAAACCAATTGTTTTCAGAGAGAGCCAAAGTTAAAGGAGGGGGATTTCAAAAGTTCCATCAAAAAGAGATGTAACACCTTGGCCTAAGGCACGTGTGATTTAATAATCGCCAACCGACAAAAAATAAGGAACTTGGAAAATTGAAGCTTGGAAAAGAAAACCCTACACTTGGATAGGAATGTTTCTTAATGATAATTAATGAAATTAAGGAAATATAATAAATATATATGAATAAATTTTAGAAATAAAATGTGATGACAATGAATTATGAAAATACTATAATAATAATAATAATAATAATAATAATAATAATAATAATAATAATATATAAGTTATGCATCTATGTAAATAAAAAGGGTTAAGTAAATGGTGAATTAGAAATATGTAGTTGATAATTGGAACTTGGGACCAAGGGTATCAAAGTGCAATGATCTCAAAGAGGACCCAAAATCTCTGTAATGCTAATGGAAAAGAAAAATTGCAAGTAATAAATAACAACATGACTACAATAGCTGAGAAAGAGAAATATAGGGAACTAGGTATACCTGAGACTATGAATGAAAATTTAGCGAAAAGTAATAAAAAAACATTAGATAAGGTACTAAAATGCAATTGCCAATTGGGGTCCAAAAACTCAATTTGGGGCGAATGTAGGATGTACACATGTTGGGTGGGAATTAGAATTTAAAAGAAACAGTAAAATGTTAACTAAGGGAAAAAATAAGATACAACTATGTATCACCTAACCAAGAAAGAGGCACTTGGCTAGGCAAGAATACCCTAAAACCATCAAAGACCATCACCATTTCGGTGTCGAGAGAAAAAAAAAACCCATAACTTTACTAATATACTTGTTAGAAGTTGGATTGAAGTGGTTAGTGACCTGCCAAGTAGCAAGGCCTTAACTTAGTCACCTCCACCAAAGGAGTATAACACTATAAGAAAATATCATATTAGCGACGGAATTTAGAGAGGAAAACAATTCATAGCTAATTACCAATGATTTAATTACAGAATAAAAATTTTAATTATTTTTTTAATATAACTACAAATTTTCTGAGAAATTGGCTATGAAAAATTTAACTAGGAAAAATTCCCTCGCTAAATATGGTACTAAATAATATTGTCATTTTTAACGATAGATTAGTGAGTGTTCAGTGACGGAAGTAATTGAAATATAAGATAAATTTAACAATGGAAAATTTTCCCACATTAAATTGATTTATTTTAAAATTTTAATAAGGGATTAGAGATGAATTTGTGAAAATTTTTTCATTTTAATAAAAATTTCCACCTCACGTAAGTGATGAAATGTGGAAATTGGTGTGGCAATTCAAGATTTAGCCACATGCTAACTTGAAAATGCAATTAGGGGTGGACGCAGAAAAAAAAATATAAGAGGAGAAGAGAAAAGTAGGAGCTTTGAACGAAGGATGAAGATGGACTTGAAAAAAATATATTGTTGCTTTGATATATATAGTGCTTAATTTAGGTTCTTATTTTGGTTGGTTTTTTCTTGTACTTGGACTGAAAAACTAATAAAGTATAGAATAGTTATATAAATGATGAGATCTTACCGTGGAGTACATGAACTATTGGATATGTCAAGGCATGATTTAGATAATAACATAGAACTGCAATCGAACCATAAAATTTAATTAGCAAAGGTGAACAACTGATCTCAAAGTCAAATATTATTACTATTATGATAGCTTTTATCTAGAAATTGTTTAAATAATTTGTTTTATTTTAAATCTGAAAAAGGAACATTCTAGAATATTTTTACTTTTTGTTTTTATCAAGCATGGGAATTATGAATTATATTTTTTGAGAGAAAAAGTAGATATACTTGCAAAATTTAAGAAATGATAAAAAAAAAAAAAACGAAAGTGTTCTTTTGATTCTCATAATGTAGCAGGATCATATTTGGTGCCTCCAAATTATTTTATATATTTTTGTACAAAAATATAAATTATAAATATTTATATAATTTTTTTATTTACTTTTATGAATTTATATATACTTTATGTAATCATATCTAATCTAATAATAATAATAATAATAATAATAATAATAATAAAGGTGAACTCGCTGGGGTTAGTCCAGCGGACTAGCGATTTAACTCATTAAAAAAAGATCGCGGGTTCAAATTCCAAAAAATATATTTCCGGGTTTGAACTTTTTTTTAAGAAAAAAAAAATAATAAAGGTGATTCAATAAAATCTTAAAAATTAGTGATTATGAGAAGAGGAACGAGAGCAAACTATACAATAGAAGAAAGAAGAGAGAACTTACTCCGTAAATAATGGAGACTATTGGAGGGATATTGGGAAAAGGGGGGCCATGAAAGCTCAAAGCCATAGAGCATGGATTTGTGAACTTTCAGATAGGAAATATTATGCATGTCTTTTATTAGTTCTTGCCAAGATGTCACAGTCATCAACTCTATACGGCAAGAGTCCACTAAGTCTGATACTTTAGTAGAAGTATTCCCAATCATGACATAGGAATAGCCTGCAGTTTCCAACAAATAATTTCGGTTTAGTGATATTATAAAGCACTCTCCAAAATTAGAAAAATTAGAAATTCAAACTTCAGCTGAAATCAAATTATAAATAGAAAAATAATAACAATAATAAACCTGTAGCTTCTGAATTAATGCAGGTAGAAGCGTCCACATAAAGTGACGAATTCACTGGATTTTCACACTTGATGAAAATTAAGCTTATAAATTCTCTTTCTGTATAGTCGGGATAATAATGAGAATAATAACGCAACCTCTCATCTAAGAACCAATATCGTGTTACAGATTGCAGAGGGATCGAGGAGCAATTATCCTTATTTACATTAGCGTCCCTTAAACGGATTGTTTGGTTATCATAATCAATAGCCTGCACATAAAATTTGACAGAAGACAAGTACAATATTAATGTGAGATTGTTTTCACAGGAAAGTTCAAATCTATGATCCCCACAATATTTAGGATCAGTTTTTAATCGAAAGGGGTAGCTTATGTTTGGGACATTTCCACAAGAAGAAGCGCGATGATTATTATTGATAATTGATCTAGCATCTGAAATATGGGGGATAATTAGGACCGCAAAAACAAGAGTTGTATAGGCAAATCTAACAAAGAAGAAGACTCTTTCACGAGACATTTTGTGTTTGGCGAGCCCACACTTGTTCACAGTGCATGGTTCTAGCTTTTATTTTTGTTACTCTTTCTTTCTTTTGCTCTTTAGTTGACTTAACATGTAAGTCGTCTTGAGGAAATAATTGAGATCTAAGAGATATTTAGACTGGAAATTTCCTAACATTTCGACCAATTGAAATTATTGAGGTCATTGAAATTACACAAATATGTCCACTGTTTTAATTATTTTTAATAATAAATAAACAAATTTTTTATGCTATGAAAATTTTGAGAAATTATATTAATTTATATATTCATATTAACACAAAATTAATAATGTATCAAAAAATACATAACGAACACGATTTAAAAATAAATACATATTTCTCTGAGTAGGGAATCCATAATCATTCTCCCATATATAAAAACTAAAAAAATAATGTATCCGAAAATCAAAATAATCTAAAGCATATCCATTTATTCATTTCCTGATTTTTAACAAACAGTATGTTTGAGGAAATAATTGAATTAATCATATTTTTCCTAAAAATTATGTCGGTAACTAAAATTCTATTATAATTATTTGTTTATTTTTCTTTTTAACTATTTGATATTTTGATGTCCTAAATAGAAAATGTATTTTTCTATTTCTCAATTATCTTTCTAATTTTTGCAGAAAATAAAAATAAAGAGATCAAATTTTATTTTCTAAGGGATAAATTAATATTTTTAAAGTTTTTAAATAGTATAATTTTTATTTTTTTTAAATCAAAGCCACTGCCTTCATCCTTGGATCAATTTCTACGCACTTTCCTCCTCCTTAATTTTGAAGTTTTTCTAAGAAACTGACACATATAGTCGAGTAAACGCTAAAGATCTTTTAGAGTGCATTATTGTGAGCAACTTTCTAAGAAACACTATTTTCGATGCCATTAGAAAAAAGAATTTTAATTATTATTTAATTATTTTGAAATTTTTACGATTAAATTGTATAGAATTCTCACTAAGAATAATTTTTTTTTAATAATATTCGGATTAAACTTTTCAGTATAGTACTGTTTTTTATTAGCAAGTCAAATAAGGAATGCCAAATAGATTATCATGCTGCATTTATTTTTTTTATTAATTATATATAAAGAAAAAATATCATTATTTAGTAAAACACCGCTACTTTTAAATTTAATATTTAAATAAGAGCAATATATATATTTTTGGCCATTAAATTATAATTTAGTGGTTAGGCTCCATTTATTTATTAAACCATAACTTTTTTTTGAAAATATTTTTAAGAAAATTAATTTTATGCTATTTGATTATAATATCAAAATTAATTAAAAAAATAAACATTTTTATTTATCAAATTATAAATATATTTACATTTATATGAATTTCATATTTCTAAAGTTTTTATAGAAAATAATAAATTTGGTATTTTAGAATTGCCATATGCATGGTATGATCGATTGGTGGCTTATACATTTATAATGAGTATATGAATAAACTATTTCATGGTAGTCCGTCATTGATTTTGAGAATTACATTTTTTTAGAATACAATATTAAATTATTTTTAATAACCCAACAAACAAGTAGTTTTCTTTTCAATTACCCAATAAACAATTTCTCCCAGAAATTAAGAAAAAAAAAACTAAAAAGCCCAACTTCAAAATCCTAAAAAAAAAACGAGTTGCCTAGAAAAAGAGATCCTAAATGAACAAAATCACAACCAAAGTAAAATAAGATAATAAAGAGAATTTCTGACATTAATTTATTATTCTCTTCGAGGTAAAAAGAACAAAATTACAACCAAAGTAAAATAAGATAATAAAGAGAATTTATGAGGTTAATTTATTATTCTCTTCGAGGTAAAAATATAATAAATTATTTTTAATAAAATTATGTTAATATTAAATTTTTATTTATAATTATTTAATTAAAAAATATATTTAATTGAAAAAATATGTTTATATTTTAAATTTTATAATATTATTAAATTTTTATATGTAAACGGATTTGGATAGTATTAAAAAAATTTAAAATAGATATAAATATAATTATAATTATATTTAAATGAGTTTGAATAGTTTAAAAATTAAACATATTCGGGTGAGATAATTTTCATAAGTACCTTGTTGTCACTCTTATTTCTAATTGAATAAACTCATTATATATAAATTTGATTTAGATCTAAAATTTTAATCTAAATATATTTATTTAACTCAAAATTAAATATATATTAGTTAAAAATTAAATTTTATTTTATTAAAAAAATAAATTTATAAAATAAACAATTATCGTACGTGTTTGCAGGCAATGGCTGAGACTTTAAACTATAATTCTACAACATATATGAGTTTTTATTAAAAAAAATTTAAAATTTCTTTCATTTTTTTTTTAACTTGGTTTTCAAAAGATGATATTAGTTTCAAAATGACTATGGTTTAATTTTTTTTTTCATTTTTTTTAATTATTAATTTTTTTTAATTTTCAATCACTTAAGTGAGATATTATTATTTATAATTTTCTTAAAATTAGGATTTATAATTAATTATATTTTAATTATATTTTTTTTTCAATTTAATTATTAATAAGAGATGTCAAATTTTAATTTGCATCTATTTAAAGTTGTGAAAATAAAAAGTTATATTTTTAATTATTTTATGAATTATGATCACTCATTGTTAATTATTTATTAATTATTATTAGTAATTTTTTTAAAAAAAATTAACTCTAACTCATAATAGAAAAATAATAAAACTCAATTTTTTTATCAATCTATTTATTTAAATTTATTTTTTCAAAAAATATTAATTATGTCAAATTTATATATAATTTTTATTTTTTTATAAAAATATTATGATTATTTATCTTGACTAATTAGCTTTTTTTTGATATTTTATTATGGCTCCGTCTCTTATTAAAATAATATAAAAAAAAATTAAGATGAAGAAGCTCTTGTTGTAATTTAGGTGTTTGAGGCAATAAGGACTTGCTCGACTGAGAAAACATGATATTAGATGAGTTAATTTTTTATCGAACAAAAAAATATATTTTTTATGAAATTAATTTTTTTAAATGATATAAATATCTACAAATATAAACAATATTTTTCAGAAAAATATTGTTTCTGAAAACAAATAAAGCTTTAATTAACATTTTAAAAATATTTTTTCATAACTAAGTCTGTATTAATTGCTACAATTAATTTACATATAATAATTTCAAAAGAAATTGCCATATTCCCACTTTATTAAATTTTTGGCCGGTACTGGTCAAACACGCCTATCTTTAACGCGTTCTGTTTCAATCGTATTGTCAATTCAATCAATTTGTCATTAATAACACTCGTTAATTGGTTGGACAATTAATTTTGTTCATTTTCAAATTTCAATACACTGCATAAATTAATTAAAATTTATTACAATATAGAGAGATAATAAGAGATAATAAGAAATAATAAGAGGTCATATTGGAATCACACCTATAATCTAACGATCAAATTGCATAACAATTAAACTAAAGGAAATTACATTAAAATGATAAGAGCTTAAAAGAAATTATATGAATTGCATAGCTTTAATTATATTTTTTCAGAACAGTTAAAATTTTGATTATATTTTATTTCTACAAAAGATATAAGAAAAAATTCCTTTTTTTTTAAATTGAAAACCTAAATAATTTCTTTAAATTCATGGTAAAAGATATACAGACTAGTAGCTAATATGGCAAATACACCTCTCGATTTCAATGGCAAAGGAGGACTAGAAAAACAAGATAATACACAATTAACAAATACTCTCTCCGTTTCATTAACATAGAAAAAGTAAGATGGACATAAAAATTAAGGAAATTTTACTTTTTTCATCTCTATTGACTTAAATACCCCTGAAATATTGGGAAAAAAAAATATCCCTCAGTTAATATTTGAAGCGGAAATGAATGAAGTCATATCCAAATAACAGTAGCCATTCCCGAAAATTTCCCATTGTCATTTTGAACATTCCCGCTTCTGCTGACAGTCTTGAGAACTGCAAGCATTTTCAAGATTGAACCTTGGAGCCAAAACTTCTCATTTTTAGATTGGAGGAAGATTTACCATTTGCATTTTAAACTCATACGGTCATACCCTTCTAATTCAAAATAATACTACTGCATACTGAGAAACCTGCAGTCCTATAAATACAATGGGAAATTGAATTTTCCTTCGATTTGAAGAACCTTAAAACCTTCAAGCTTACTAATGGAAACTCTTCTCCCTCGAATCTCCTTTGACCTTAATGAAATTCCACGAGATTATCCCCAAATTTCTTAAAGTATTGAACCTCCACATGGAAATGGTTTTGTTGAAGAAGATGACGGTGCTTGTGCAAACAAAAAATCAGGAAATAAAAGGAAAAACATTTCAGAAGCCATCAAAAAATCTCTTTGTGAAATTCTCTTCTCCAAATTATACCAGAGAAAGTTCAATCGACGCACAATTCTGGAAGTTGCAAGCATATTTGATATTTCAGCAAATTCTGTTTACAAGATTGTGAGCAAATTCAAAAGGGATGGTCAAATCAACTATGGTAGAATGAAACATGATGTTTGCAGACCGTGGTCAAATCAACTAATGGTTAAAGTATAAACAAACTGTCTAATATGCTAGCATTAATTATTTATAAAGTGTCAGCAAAAATAAATATGCCAGCAATTATGAACCTACCAAAATAAAAACTTCAACCTCTATTTCATATGTGAAACTGCGGGCAACTTCGAAATATGCTAGCAATATCAGGCTAAATTGTCAAGAAAAATGACATATGCCAGCATTTTTCAACGCACCATATTGTCAACACCAACTTCACTTTCACATAACAAACTGCAAATAAATTTGAAATATGCTAGCTATTACAAGCCAAAGTGTCAACACAGAAAAAAAAACAGTCCATACAAAGATTGGACACAAACATAACTAAAATGAAACTCAAACTTCATAAAAAAAATCCTACATACAACCTTAAGTAAGAGTAATCAGACATTGTATCCAGTTTCATACAAATATTAAAGATTAGTCATTTTCTTTACATATGAAAAAGTAAAATTGTTAGGAACGCAACACTAATAATTATCCTTCGATGGAGAGTAACCAAATTTGTCCTTCAATAACTTTGCACTCGCTGCTAGTTCTATATCCATTTCTTGGAGTTTCTGGGTATTAAGAGAATCATAAATTTTGCCTTTTTGGGAGTCCACAGCAAAATTTGGTACGCCATAGTCTTGTGTTTCGGAGTCATCCACTTCATTGGTACAATCTCCAATGACTTTACCTACAATAAAGAGACAACAAATAGGAATTTTCAATATTTTGCAAAAATTATGCACCGCAAATAGCCTTAAAGTGTCAACATATGTTCACATACCTTTCGGAGGTGTACCCGGAATTTCTGTTTCATTATCATTGCTTTTCATTTCTGCCAGCTCATGCTTGATCTCTTCTAATGCTTTAGTATTGGCTTCAACCTTTTCTTTAAGGAAATGTAATGAAGCATTGATCTCTTCCTGCTTGCCAACTAATCTTTCAACCAAAGCATACATGTCGTTCATTTTTTTAACCATTACTGCCATAGTATGCGTCGGTTGTACAGTGGATTCATTATTTTGTGTTTGTTTTGAAAATTTCTTTACTTTTCTTCCTTCATCTTGACACCCCCACTCTTATTCATCATCATCTTCTACAAATTTGAAGAGTATCCAACCATTTCTCTTACTTTTAACTATCTTACAAGGACCCAAATAAGTACCATTAATGATTTCATTTTGTTTAATGGGTACTTTATGCTCAGCAGCTTGAATATCGACACCATAAAATGCAATCATTTTTGAAATTAACCTAGCATATGGTAAATGAATGAAATTCATCCTACACTTGTATTTTGCTCCAATCATACATTCATGGTTTTTTGCTATGCTGTGTAAAACAATGGATGCAAAATTAACAGGCTTCATATGCAATATATGGTACAAAATCAAGATTTCATCATTAGTGATGTTGGCTTTGCTGCCTTTTCTAGGAAGCACAATAGTGCTCAGAATTAAATGTAACAATCTAGGTATTGCCCTCATTTTGGTTGCTACTAACACACCAGTCACACCTTCTTCAGCCAATTCGGTGTCCTTAAATCCAACAAAATCCATCTCAGAGGGAATGAAAAATCTCTTCCCAACACTATCAAAACCAGAACAGGGCATTCCTAAAACTTGATGCAAAATTCCCTCAGTTATAACAACTTCAGTTCCATTAACAATGGACTGCAACTCAATCATACCCCTATTGTTTTGCATTTTTTCAATTACCTGCAAGTTGGCATAGAACATTCTTACAAGCCTCGGATAAACTGTATTCCCTAGCGACATATACTTCTTACAACCATCATCAAAATAAACTCCTATATCTAACCCAATAGATTTTAAATCTTTGAAATCAATCTTATGTTCATACATAATTGATTCATGCATAACAACATTATTGTAAAATTCCTCCCTACCAGGTCTAATACTCAAGTACCTGTCAAAGTCATCGTCAGTGTTGGAGTCCACTTCAGTTTCTTCTTCTTCATTTTCATCCTTCTCACTTTCTTCGGGACTTTAAATTTCTTCCGGATTTTCCACAACCTTCGACCTTCTCCTTTTTCTTGTTTCTTCTAATGGAGCCTCACATTTTTGTTTTCTGGTTCCCGCAAATTGGGTTTCCTTGCTGTCTTTCGTCGGTAATCGATTAGCGGTCTTCTGCCTTCTCGGTCTCTGGGATGGCACATCGATTTCAGCATCAATAAGCTTGATAAATGGCCGCTTTGTTCTGGGCATATTGTTAAGAGGAAGAAGATTTTGTGGGTTGACAAAGGATTAATTATAAGAAGAAAATTAATTGCACTCTGGAAGAAGAAGAAGAAGAAGAAATGTTAACGCTTTAGGAATAAAGGGGAAGAAGAAGAAAAAAGGTTAACATGAAGCAATAAATGGGTTTTAGGGTTTTGTAATTAAACTTTTAAGGCAAGGGTATATTCGGTATTTTGTCTCATTCCACTCCCCAAAATTTACCTAAAATGATATATTTTCTATATAAAAGATACACCAAAAAAGGAAATTTTCCCTATCTTATTGAAACAGAGGGAGTATCATTCAACAAGCGCTACTAAGAATAATTAAAGGCAAGCAAGTTAGCACAGTTGAACCTCATGCTAAGGTGAACTGTGCATGTACTAAGGATTATGCAGGTATAACTGTCACCACAAGAAAAAGGGTATAACCGTCACTTCGAGAAAAAGGGGCTACCGAGGCATTTTCCATTTCACGCAGTGGCGATTTTAACCGTCTTTGTAATGTTTATCGGCGGTTTTTATAATCGCCCTATTTTCTCTGTAATAAGCCTCACCTTGACAGTTTTTTCAATAAATTTAAAAAGCACCGGAGTAAATTTTTAAGTAGGAACAGTTCTATAGAGACGATTTAAATTGTCTCTTCATATTAATCTTTAAATGTACGATCAATCTTGTAGGAACAGTTAAAACCGCTGTATCTAGCCGCCTATATATTTTTTATTTAAACTTTTGTAGCAATTATTATGCAAAAATAGCTAAAATAACTCATGCAATATTTATTTTAATCTATTGAATTTAAATAATATTTATATTATATATACAGTATGAATATGACGAAAAATTAATTTTTTTCTATAAATAGAATTTTCATTGTAATTTTCATACATGTAAGTAATTAATTAAATTTGATGATGGGGAGCAATGTATTTATATCTTATAACAATAAAATTACAATATTAAAAAAAATTTCCCAATAAAGTGTTTTCAATTTTTACCATATTTACTGTTGACAAAACTTGAATATGAAAGAGTTGTTTGTAGGCACATGTTAATTCTCTATGGTCACATATTAACTATTTCCAATATCACGAGCCTACAAAATAATTTGCTATATTTTCTATAATTATTCAAAATATAGAAAATAATTAATTGGAGATGCTATATTGAATTATTATTATTACTGAGTTAAAATAACTCAAGGACAACTCAATATATTGGTCCATACCCAACATCAAAAGAAAAAAAAACATTTTTATAAGCTTCTTCTCACCCAAACAACAATTGTCTCCTATCAAAATGCCAAAATACCAAAAGATGCAGAAAGGAATTGTATGAGTTAAACTGCTAACATGTTCCTTTTCTTTCTTTCATCTAATCTGGAGTACTTTTTAGCAGTCCTTTAATTTCATTTATTTATATTTTGTTTTAGAAGTAACAAGAACGCAAAAATGAAGGTAAATCTTTTAGTAAATACCTCCGCCCTGCTTTTCCCAGAGCCCAATGCTCATGCATGACCAAAATGAGGTCATAATCCAGATTTGAAATTGAAAAGACTTGCAAAATAGAAATCTCACACTTCTTGAGAATAAACTATAACAGTTTTTTCAATGAGAAATTACATGAGGAAATACTTACCAATATAACCAAGAGTCAATGGTAAGACACTGAGGGTACAAGGTGAAAGGCTAGTCAGATGACCTGCTCCAAAAATAACTGTCGAACTGAATCAAAATAAGCAATCAACCATAGAATATCAGTCACTTGTTTGGAGTAATGCAAGATGCAAATAAAAGGAATAAGTATAGAGAAGAACCTGGTGAAACTAAGAGCAGACAACTAGTCTATAACAGCTTGGTTAGCCTATTGTCCAGCTAAATATAAAAAGTCTCCAAACCAATCCCCAATTCCTTCATCAGCCAAATTATATATGGAAACAAATTCTTCCTGAATGAAAGCAAAGATAGTTCAAGCTTCAAGAAATTATTGGATTTTTTGGTTCGCTCATATGTGGAAAACCCATATTATTTGAATCCATTTTCTTTATGCTATTAAGGCTATTAATGTTTAGCCTAATATAACCCTAAGTTGCAAGAGTGAGTCTTATATATTAGTATCAGCCATAAAAAAAAAATAAACAAAGAGAGGAAAAGAAAGAGAGAGAAAAGGGCGAGAATATTTTTTTGCCAAAAAATTCACACACCATACCAATCTCATTTTTCTAGAAATTAGACAATCATTTGTGCTCCGATTAGGCTGAGGGATGAAAGTTAGAAGACTTATTGTTCTTCATTCTAAACGGTTGAGATCGATTTTCGACGGCTGAATTTCTGGCATTTGTGGTTCGACATTTACTGTTCACGTGCATTCCTGCAACAGCAACCAATTTGGTTTTCGCTAATGATCAGACAATAGTTTGTTGTTGGATTTGACTGAAATTTATTGAGCACGTTCAGAATATGTTGTTCTTTAATCTGAACGGTAGAGATCAAATTTGAATAACTGAAGCTCATCCATTTGTATAAACAGTAGCTATTTTGGTGATATTTCTCCGTACCCTTATTCATCTCTTATTGTTTGGTTGATTGGTTATTTGAGATTTTAGTTGAGGATTGTTACAGTATTTTATAGTTACTGTAACATTGATTTTTGATAGTGGAGATTTTTTACTTGAACTAAGAGAAATTCTGTGATTTTTATCATTTATATTGAAAGAGTTTTTCATATGAAAGATTATTGTGCCTATGTGTGATTGATTTTATGTATCTTGGGGTAGCTTTTACAATATTTATCCACTGAATTTTTACTTAGTTATCACTCCTCATAGATTCATTCAAGTAGTGAAAGATTTATCTTGATTTCTTCCAATGAGAAATAACTAAGCAGTATAACTAGAAGAAATCTCTAGAAAATAGCATAATCTATTTCAAATGATAATAAAACTTTTTGAAACATTAACCTAATTTATCAACATCAAATGGAGAAAATAAAATGAAGTATAGATTCTAACCTATTATTTATTCACAGGAACGGCTTTTGCTAATTACTAAAATTTAGATAATTATGAAAATACTATAAAATTTTATTTTAATTTTTAAACATTTTTATGTTTATATGTGTTCACGCAATTGAATATAAATTAAATTAAAAAAGCATACTTATTTTTATTGATAAATTGTACATATAATATTAAAATTATTAATTACATTTAATTAAGATTTATTATGATATATAATAAAATACCTTACTGTTTTTTTTAAAATGTAATAAAGTTTGATTATAACTTCACCTTGGGATTACATAGAGAACGACAAAGATTTGAGAAGCAACCATCATAGACCACTGTAATCGGAGCAAAAGTTCTAGTTTCTAGATCGTTCTGAGTTTTATTTTGAACTCCCTTTATAGTTCCATTTCTTCCAGCTGGGATACAACTGTTCCTTGCTCTAACTGTACATTAGATCAAATTTGAGAACATAAATATTATTATAATAAATACTGATAAGTAAAACTCAAAAAAACGGAAGAATGAATGACAACGTGGAATATCCAATGGTGTCAGGATATCACTAATTTGCTACCATGAAGAAAAACATACTTTGGAAGAGTTGTGGCTTTTTCTCTAATTTTTGTTAAAAAAAATTAAGAGAATTAAGAACTTAGAATATTTTAAACTTGCAAGAACCTTCCATATGCTTCTCTCCTTTTGCAACAGAATTAACAAGATCTATCACTCAAGTGTTCTTAGTCACATGGACTGGTTTCATATTATTTGCATAACAACTTGCTTACATGTGCAAATGTTATGATATTAGAATCCATGTGATCAGCCATACATCCTCTTCTTTTACAATACATGAACAAGATTTCACAAATCTAGTTTTTTAAAAGCAAAAAAGCATTCTACTTACACTCTTATATGTGCATCACAATTAGTATTCAATTCCTTCTTATCACATTTCCTTAAAAGCAAAAAGCCAATGTTAATCCAAGCCATTGGTCTCTCACATGTCCTGAAAGCTAAAAAAGAATGTCGTTGTGTGCAAAGCATAACAGTATTTTATAATATAGAACAAAAAAAGGCTTTAAGGCACTCACTTGTTAATGTCACAAGCTATAGTACCCTGACATTTTTTTGGTCCTTTTAGTTCCACCAACATTATAGATTCTAATTTCACAAAAGAAATTCACCTGAAAATATAGGAAATGAGAAAGACATGTTTAAAAGCATATATTGCTGCTAACTTAAATGCAAGTTCACTAAAATCCACAGCATGTGAAGCACCCTTTGTGTTGTCCTAAGATGACAACTAAGAGGAGGGAGGGTGTGAATTGGTTATTTTAAAGAAGTTATGATAAATTAAAAATTAAAACAACAAGAAAAGCAAGATGAGAAAGGAGTAGAGTAGAGAAGAAAGAACGCAAAAAATTTATAGTGGTTCGGATTACTTTAATCATACGTCCACTTTCTTAACAATTTGTTAAGGTTTCATTAATATTGAGTTTTTCTCAACTCTAACTTGGTATTTTTTACAAGCTCACACCGAACTTTTACAAAATTTGAGTATTATCCTCACAATCCAACAAGAGTTTTCCTAGGCTCACTCTAAAACATAAGTATTTCAAAGCTTACACTCAAACTTACAGTGGTGTTTAATGCTCACACCTAATACTTAAAGAATACAATAAGAAATTTTAATGCAAAGTATTAAATGATGTTTAACTTGGCTACAAATCCCCATCACCATGAAAAATGAGGTTTATAGTCGTTTGAAGTGGGTGCCTACATGTTTAGACTTTGTCTCTCACTTTAATTATTATGTAGTGCAAGTTCATGGGCGGGCAGCCTTTGGTCCGGTTGGCTCAGCCATAGTCCGGTCGGACTTCGTGTAGTCCAATTGTATTCTTTGAATTTTTGATAAAAATTCTTTAATGGCTAGTACTCGTGGCATCCACTAATTGAGTGTATAAGTAATGATTATAATTTTTAAAAGTTATTCCCATGGTCCTGTCGGAATGACTGTGGTTCGGACGACCTTCTCGTGGTATGCTGAGATTTTTGGAGTACAAATGACTGTGAGCTCTATTGGATATTTTGATGGCTCGGGCTTGGTATGTTTGGACTATTCCTCGGTCTGATCAGTCTATGCTTAGTATGCTGAAGTTTTCAAAGTACCACTGACCGTGAGCTTCTCTGGAAGTTTTGAGGTCTTAGCTTGGGCTTGGTATGGTCAGACTGAGCTTAGGTTCAATCAAAATATGCTCGGTATGCTGAGATTTTTGGAGTACTATTGGCTGTGAGCTTCTCTACTTGAAATTTTTTAACTTCCATGGCTCTGGTCCGGTTGGATTGGGAGGAGGTATGGTCGGACTGAATTATGAAGACCTAAAAATTGAGTTCCTGCAAAAACCATCTTAATGCAACTTTTAGTATTTATTCAATTTGATTGCCTAAGATCAAAAGAGTTTATCAAGCTAATGATTTGGCTAATAATTTTTCCCTTTTTGACTTTGGTAATTAAATTGAATTAAACAAATTACTTTTCATATTTTTTTTTCTGTTAAGTTTTAATTCAATTGCTATCTTCCCCTAAATATATGTTATAGGAAGGTTAATTTTAATTCATTAACATTCAATTCAATGATTAATTCAATTCAATCTATTTGATACACTTCTCCCCCTTTGACAAAGGCAAAAAAAAAAAAAATAGAAAGACAAAAAAATAAGACAAGTATATTAAAAAAAATTCTTTTATTTAAGTGAAGCAAAGTAACATGCATATATGATCACTTTTAAGGTAAAGTCAACAAAATAAAGAGATCATATACTAGTGAAACAAAACACACAAAAAAAAAATCAAAGTAGAGGATAGTAAGGAGGAGTATCAAAGTCATCATCATCATGTTTATTGCCATTTCCTTCTTCCTCATTTTTGTCCTCTTCTTCTTCTACTCCCATTCCTCTCTTAACTTGTTCTTCTTCAAGGTTGGCTTCTTCTTCTTTCTCTTCGTTTTCATCCCAAATCATACATTGAGGGAAGCCCATGACACTTTGGATATCCTTAATGTCCATGTGAAGATGGGAGAGTCTTTTTGAAATGGTATCAACTTTAGAGGTTTGAGAAGAAAGTTGTCCTTGAATTTCTTCAAGAATGGAGAGGATAGAGCTTTAGCCTCTAGGAGTTTGAGGTCTAGGAATTTTTCACTTGGAAAGACTATTGGCTTTCATCAACGATTCTTGATCTCTTTCTTTGTTGAGCCTTAAAAGCATAATGATATGTTCCTTCAACTTCAATTATACATTTTGAGTGTTTTAAATATTGAATATTGATTGAATTTTTGGATGGGTCGAGTAGATTAGAAAGAGTGACTCTATTTGAAGGAGTGAGTGCACCTACATGTTTGGAAATTACAGTGATGTAGGAGTTGATCATGATAGTTCCAGTTGATTTGTTTATAAGTATAAGAAATGAATCAATCAAGAACATTGCAATTTGAATTTGCTCCTCCTTAATTAGATAATAGAGGAAGACAAGATCCTTATGGATAACTTTTTCATTACTCTCACCCCTAGCATTAATGGTATAGGTGATTATTTTATGTAATATCCAAGATGTGAGAGGTTCTAAGGTGCTTAACATTGGAAAGTTTATGAAAGTTGATTTTTATTGAAATTTCTTTCCAAAAGTTTAGTAGAATTTCATTGGAAATTTTGGGGTTGGAAGAGTGAGATATACCTTCGGTGTTGAATCTCCAAATGGAAAAAAAATCTTCTAAGGTCATTTGGTATTGTTGATTGAAAAGCTTAAAAGTTATTCTATAGTAACCTAATGGTTCAATATCTTTCTTTTCAACAACCAAGGTTGGAAGAAATTCTTTGGTTAAAGATTCCATCGCAAACAATCTTATTCTAAAAAAACAAATGTTTTCCACCCAATATTGGAAAGGTAGGCTCTAATCTCATTTCTATTGAAAGAGATTCCAAATAGAAAGAAGAAGGAATCTTATTTGCTTCAGTTTTCTTTTCTAAAATTAAATTGTACCTTTTCTTCTCCTCTTCATTGAGGTTTCTTGGTCTATACGTTCTAGTTCTTGGAGCTTCTTCCATAGGAGTGGAGAATGTAGTTAAACCTTTGCCTTTCTCCTTTCTAGAGGCTTTCTTCTTAGATTCTTTGGGAGCCATTGATGAGGGATTGCTTGAAATAAAGAAAATGATGAGAGATTTGATGGAATTTGAGTGTTTAGAAATTTAGAGATTGATCAAGTGTCATAAAATCTAATATTAGGGGGGGGGGGGGGGGGGGCTTTATAGTGTTTTGGACTAAAACTAGTCATTTATAGCTGTTGGAGGTAAAAAATGCATGATTTTAGATCTGTCCAATGACTTTTTTTTGAGAAATTTTGGTTCCTCCCTGTTTAACCTTGATTAGTACGGTCTAACTGATTTAAATTTGGAGAATCTGATTGTGCTTATGAGAGTCTAAGAGAATGGAGTACAATGGTAAAAAAATTTAAAAAGGTACGAATGGACCAAGGCATAATATGCTTGGTTCAGCTGAAAATTAGAATTTTTAATAGAAAAGACCTAAGGTTCGATCAGGTTATAATCTGGGCGAACTGAGTGAAACTAAAGGTTTTAAGAAAAAAAATTTGTATAGATCTCAATTTGTGGCCTAAATGAATGATCAAAATATATGTGAATGTGTAATTGTATCATGTAAGATGTATACATTTTGTGAGCAATATACATATTCATCAATCACATAACATTTCCATCTATCATACCTAGGTGTTCTTTTATATAGTTTAGCCTTTCTTCATTTAAAGATTTTGTAAAAATATCAGCAAGTTGATTTTGAGTGTCAATGATTTCTAAGACAATATTTTAGTTTTAAACATTTTCTCTTAAGAAATAATGCCTTAGATTTATATGTTTTGACCTGGAATATTGAATGAGATTTTTAGATAGATTTATGACACTAGTGTTATCACACTTAATGGGAATGTGATCAAATACTTTACGAAAATCCAGCAATTATTATTTTATCCATAAAACTTATATACAATAAAAGTAAGCCGGAATATATTCAGCTTATGTGGTAGATAAAGCAATCGATACTTGTTTCTTAACAAATAAAGAAACTAGGCAATCACCAAAAAATAGTATGCACCGGTCATGTTTTTTCTATCTAATAGACTACCAGCACAATCCGCATCTGAAAAGCCTAAAATATCAAATGATATATTTCTATGATATCAAAGACCTAAATACATTGTTCCATTTAAATATTTCAAAATTCTTTTGGTAGCATTTAAGTGTGATTCTTTAGGACAAGATTGAAATCTAGTACATAAGCAAACACTATAAATTATATCATCTAAAAGCAATTAAGTAAAGTAGGGTTTTGATAAAACCTCGATATTTCTTCTCATCTACTTTCTTACCAACTTCGTCTTTGTCCAACTTCAAGAATGTACTCATTAGAGTTTTGCTTGCTTTGTAACTATCCATGCCAAACTTCTTGAGAAATTTATTTGTATATTTGGATTAGGTTAATGAAGATATCATCCTTGCATTGCTTAATTTTTAGACCAAGAAAAAATTTAAGTTCACCCATCATGCTCATTTTAAATTTTTCAGTCACACAAGAAGTAAATTCTTTGCACAAAGATTCATTAGTAGCACCAAATATAATATCATCAATATATATTTGTATAATTAAAATATCATATAGTTTCTCTTTAACAAAAATTATTGTATCAACTTTACCTTTTAAAAAACCATTACCTAATAAATAAGTACTAAGCCTATCATACCAAGCTCTTGGAGCTTGCTTTAAACCATATAGTGCCTTGTGAGTTTAAAAATATGGTTTGGAAATTTATAGTCTTTAAAACCAGAAGGTTGTCAACATAAACTTTCTCATTTATAAAACCATTTAGGAATATACTTTTAACATCCATTTAAAAGAGTTTGAAATTCATATAACATGAAAATGCAAGTAAAATTCTAATTGCTTTTAATCTAGCAACGGGAGCAAACGTCTCATTATAATTAATGCATTCCTTATAGTAATAGCTTTTGGCTATCAATCTAGTTTTATTTCTAGTAATGAGATCATTTCATCAAGCTTATTCCTATAAACCCATTTACATCCTATAATTGGATGATCTTTAGGTCTAGAAACAAGCTTACATACTTTGTTTCTATCAAATTGGTTGAGTTCCTCTTGCATTGCAATCACCCAACTTTCATCACTAAGAGCATTCTTAATGGCTTTTGGCTCAATTTGAGAAACAAAGGCAATATTGAAATTTAAATTTTTAAATTTTGATCTAGTGGTCACTCCCTTTGATGTGTCATGAGTTCTTTTGGATGATATTTTTGAAAATGCCAATCTTTGGGCAGCTGTTGATTTTCTTCCATTTTGGTTTCTTCTCATTCCACTATTTTATCAAACTCATCATTGTTTTCTTTACTTATCTCAAGTTCTTCGAATGTACCTACAAAATCATTAGGAAAGCTACCTTTCCTATGATCAAGCTTCGAATTTTCATTAAATATAACATGCATTAACTCTTGAACTACTAGTATTCTTTTATTAAAAACCTTATATGCTTTACTATAAGAAGAATATCCCAAAAATACACCTTCATCTGATTTGAATGAGAATTTTCTAAGGTTATCCTTGGTATTTAATATGAAGCATTTGCATCCAAATACTCTAAGGTATGAAATTTTAGATTTTCTTTCACTTCATAGCTCATAAGATGTTTTATTTAATAAAGATTATTTGAAAACTCTATTTGAAACATAACAAGCAGTATTAATGGCTTCCGCCCAAAAGTAGGAAGGTAAGTTATACTCATTGAGCATTGTTCTAGCCATTTCAACCAATATTTTATTTTTCCTTTCCACTACTCTATTTTGTTACAGTGTTCTAGGAGCTGAAAAATTATGTGATATACTAACTTCATTGCAAAATTTTTTAAAATATTCAATTTGTCATGATCACTTTTAATAGAGATGATTACATAACCTTTTTCATTTTGAACTCGTTTTGCAAAAAATTTAAAAGGATTAAAAGCATTATTCTTAAGAGCCAAGAAATTAACCCATATAATCCTTGAGTAATCATCAATAAGTACAAATACAAATAATTTTCCACTTATGCTAGCAACTCTATTTGGAGTAAACAAATACAAATGAATTAATTCTAGAGGTACTTCTAATATTTTTAGCTTTGAAAGAGTTTTTGTATTGCTTTCCAAATTGACAAGGTTCATACACTCTATTCTTGTGAAACTTCATCTTAGGTAACCCATCAACAAATTCTTCCTTGCATAAACATTGTAAGTGGTCCATACTAGCATGTCATAATCTTCTATGCCAAAGCCAAGTATCATTACTAATAGTAACTAAATATTCAAAAGCGTTATTGGAGTGTAGATCAATTTTATAGGTGTTATCCATTCTATCTCATTTGAATGCAAGTTCACCATTTGAAGAGGTAATTTTGTATTCTTTAGAGTTAAAATTTACATTATATCCTTTATCATATAATTGACTAACACTAAGTAAATTATGTTTCAAATAATCAACTAGCCATACATCATCAATTAAATTCTTACCAAACATACTAATAGAACTAATGCCTAAAATATTTTCTTTAGCATTATATCCAAATGTCATATTACCTCATTGCTTGTAAGTAAGAGTTGTAAAAAAATTTTCATTATCAGTCATGTGCCTTGAGCATTCACTATCCACAAGTCAAATACTTTCATTGATAGTAGATTTTAGATATACCTACAAGATAATAAGATTTATCTTCTTTTAGGTAACCAAATGAACTTGGATCCTTGGGGGTTAGTTATAGAAGGATCCTCTAATTTAAGATGTGCCTTCCTAATATAACAAAATGTGTTTAGTTAACCATATTTCATCCAATAATGGCATTGATATAAAGGTTTATGTCTTTACATTCTTCTTTTATTTACTTTAGAAGAATTATGTTGGATGTGTTGGCAATCACAAGTATATTTAATATTTACATATTTTTGTGCATGCTTGTGCTTTTGTTCATGCTTAGAGTACATATATGTATAATTTGCTCTTAGAAATTTGATTCTAGAGCTTTGTGAGCCTTGAGTAGTCTTGTTGGGACTTTTAGACTTTATTCTTTACAACCTTCACACTAGAATTTTGAGTTGTAGAAGATTTAACAAATATTAGTGCATTAGATGTAGTAGTAGTTGAGCTATTGAATCTTAAACCATATTTAAAAGAGGGTGATTTTTGAGCACTAATTAATGTATCTAATGCTTCCTTTCCTTTTTGAAATTTTAAAATTGATTTCTTTAATTCATTTATTTCTTCTTTTAAAATCTTATTTTCTTTAACAATATTATCTAAGCTAGATGAATTTATTGATACTTCATTTAAAGATTTCATCAATTATTCATTTAAAGTCTTTAAATCTAAAGTAGTATTTTTTTAGTGAAATAAAATCTTTTTCTAACTTAGAATATTTTTCTTTATAAAATTTTATTTCTGAAAATATTTTTGCACCCTAAGATTCATATACTCAATTAAATTACTATCATCTAATGCATCATCAATATTATCATAATCAAAGTTTTAAAAAATAGTACCTACATCATTAGAGTAATTGTCATCTTCTCCCATAGCCATGAGATAAAGATTTGCAATTTCTTGCTCCTCTTTTTATCCCTCTTCACTTGAGGTATCATGATCCCATGTAGCTTTGAGAGATTTCTTCTTTTTCTTATCCCATTTCTTTTTGCTCTTTAATTTGGGACAATTTGTTTTGATATGATCCAGTTTTCCATATTAATAGCATTTTATTTTATTTTATTTTTCTTTTCTTTATCTTTGAAAGAAAATTTACAGAAGTTACCTTTAGCTTGCATTCTTCTATTTCTCTTCCAATTACTAACTCTTTTGGATAGCATTACCATTTCTTCATCATCGCTACTATCTTGTTCACTTAAGCTCTCAACATCTTTGATGGCTCTGAGTGCTATTATTTTTCTCTTGTCCTTCTCACCTTTGTCATCTTCCTTTTCAGTGTGCAATTCAGAGGTAAGAAGTTTCCCCACTAGCTCATTAATCTTACTAAGGTCATGAGGTTCTTCAATTGAAGATATTTCTTCAAGTCATTGAAAAGTCATTTCAGTGACATTTTCGTTTGTCTTAATCTTAAAAAGTTCATACTCATGTACAAGCATTTGGGTCTTTGTGAACCTCACTTAGGTGGTGCTCTCATGATAATTCTCATGAGTTTTCCAAATGTTATATGCACAAGTAAGATGTTGAACTCTTCCACTTTGCCTTGACATGGAGTTAATCAAGATGGAGGTTACCCTATTATTTTTGTAAAGAGCCCTTTCTTGAGCATTGGTCCATTGTGCTTTAGGAAGAGGCACTTGAACACCATCGACCTTATGAGTATGATGTTTTCACTCATTTAACACACATTTCTAAAGCTCCATTGCCTTACAATCAAGAAATAAATATATTTTACATTTTCAATAGGAGTAATTGGTTCCATCAAAGTAAGGTCTAAGATGAGAGTTTAAATTTCCATGAGAATGAGTAATTGTGGTGGAAGAAGAAGTTGATGTAGAAGTGTTTATTGTTGTGGCTGCCATTGTGGATCAAATTTCACAATTAAGCTTCTTGAAATTTTGAGGCTCTGATACCAATTGTTATCCTAAGATGGCAACCAAGAGGGGAGATAAATTGGTTGTTTTGAAGAAGTGATTGCAAATAAAAATTTAAAATAATAAAAAAAAAAGCAAGATGAGGAAGGAGTAGAGTAAAGAAGAAAGAATGCAAAAGATTTGTAGTGGTTCGGATTACCTTGATTCTACGTCCACTTCCTTAATAACTTGCCAATGTTCAACTAATCTTGAGTATTTACAAGCTAAACTCTAACTTGGGATTTTTCACAAGCTCACAATAAATTTTTACAAGATTTGAGTATTATCCTCACAATCCAATAAGAGTTTTCCAAGCTTATTCTAAAACCTAAGTGTTTCAAAACTTACACTCAAACTTACAATGGTATTTAATGCTCACACCCAATATTCAAAGAATACAATAAGAAATTTTAATGCAAAGTATTAAAGGATGTTTAACTTGGCTATTACAATCATGACCACCATGAAAAATAAAGTTTATTAAGGTATTTATAGCTTTCAAGTCTTAAACTAGCCGTTTGAAGTGGGTGCCTACATGTTTGGACTTTGTCTCCCACTTTAGTTATTGTGCGGAGCAAGTTCATGGTCGGGCCGTCTTTAGTCTGGTCGGCTCGGCTTGGCCATACTCCAGTAGAACTTCATGTAGTTCGGTCGTATTTTTTGAATTTATGATAAAAAAAAATTTCAACGGCTAGTACACGTGACATCCACTAATTGAGTGGATAAGTAATGGCTATAATTTTTAAAAGTTGTTCCAATGGTTTGGTCGAAATGACTGTAGTTTGGTCCGCCTTCTCATGGTATACTGAGATTTTTAGAGTACCAATGACCATGAGCTCTACTAGATATTTTAAATCTTTTGGCTCGGGCTCTGTACGGTCAGACTATTCCTTGATCCAGTCGATCTATGCTCGGTATGCTAAAGTTTTCAGCGTACCATCGAATGTTTTGAGGTCTTAGCTCGGCTCGGTATGGTCAGACTGAGCATAGGTCCAGTCGAAATATGCTCCGTATGCTGAGCTTTTTGGAGTACCATTGGCTGTGAACTTCTCTACCTAAAATTTCTTAGCTTCCATGGCTTTGGTCTAGTCGGACTGGAAGGAGGTGCGGTCGGACTGAATTGTGAAGACCTAAAAATTGAGTTCCTGCAAAAATCATCTTAATTCAACTTTTAGTATTTATTCAATTTGATTGCTTAAGATCAAAATAGAATTTATTAAGCCAATGATTTGGCTAACAATATGTTAAAACAATGCGAAGATTTTCAATTTGATGACCAATTAAAGACCCTTATACATGGATAAGATCAATATTCACGAATTAGAATGAGAACAAGTGTCTAGGAATTCAAACACTGCACTTAACCTATTTGTTAAGCATCATATTCAACTATAAAGACAGGATATACGGTTGTAGTTATACGACATATATCTTTCAAAAAGGAATATGGCAAGCATCATCAAATTGATATATAATTCTATAAAAAAAATCCAAAGCTTAAGAAATTGAATCAAATTATAAACATAATAATTGCAAATTAATTGCAAAGAGGGGACAAAGATGCAGAAATAAAGAATCCTAAAATCAAAAGCTAAAAATCGAAAACTAAAAGGGAACAATCAGGCACTGCTCAATTGCTAAGAGAACAAGTATGTGAGTGCTTTTAATATGAAAATTAACTTAAAAATTGAAGCAGCTAAAGCAAGTAAAAGGCCAGTGCTCTACCTTTCAATATAAGCAAAAGTTGTTCGCGCCATTGAAGCAATTATTTTGTATTAATGATTTTGTTAATAGAAACAACAGAGAATGATAAAATACCTCAAGCAATTGAAAGTAAAAGGCCTCGTCAAAAGCTCAATTAAATCAGAAGTAATGGGAACCTCATTTTGTAGTTCAATTGCCTCAACTACTTTAATTAAATCGAAAGTAAAGCTATCGCCAATGGTATTATGAATGTAACTATTGGCAATGGAAATAATGCAATTCGCCTCCTCAATAGCCCTAACCTAGCAGCAATAACTTTACCCTCCTCTTTTATTTGTTATATTTTTTCCCCTATTTAATTTAGGGACGATTTACAAAAATTGCCTCTCCGAATTTGCCGCTAAAAACCACTTTTTGTGTAGAGTGATAACCTTGCTCTCATGACCTTTGCATTAAGTACACTAAATTTGTTAGAGCTTAATGCATGGATTATTGAAACGGGAGCATCGAATCATATGTGCACTAATACCAAACTATTAAATGACTTAAAACCTTTGAACCATCCTTTATTTATTTACCTGCCTGATGGAAGTACTAATACGGTATAGCAAACTGGAACAACCTTTTTAAATCCTCATTTAACCCTTATAAATGTACTGCTAGTGCCATCTTTTAACTTACAGTCAGTAAGTAAATTAGCCCAAGATTCACACATTATTGCCATTTTCTATCCTAATTAATTAGTGTTTATTTCAAGACCAGAAGACAGACCACAGTAGCAACTGGTAAATTGGTAGGGAACATATATGTGCTAGAAAATTCCTTTTGCAATATACTCTTCTGTCACAACTCTCATTTTGGTAGTATTGATCCTTGTTATGTAAATAAGACTTCAGTACTTTATCTTTCTGGCACAAGATACTTGGCCATGCTTCCTATTCTGTTTTACAACATTTAGACTTTTGTAAAGTTGATTCTAATGTTTCTTCTGAACCTTGTAATATCTATCCTTTGCCAAAACAACAGAGATTACCTTTTCATTTGAGTCAAATAGATACCAAATCCATCTTTAATCTTGTTTATATTGATGTTTAGGAACCATGCACACAATTTTCTCACTTTGTTGGATGGTTTCTCTCAATCCACTTTGACTTTTCTTCTTCCATATACAAGAATCACACTACACATTTTTTTATCAGTTTCTTAAGATGGTTTTCGTTCAATTCGGTGTCCATATCAAATTCATTAGAATCGATAATGGAAGTGAATTTACTGGTACTGAGTTTCAAACCTTGCTTAGCCAAAATGGAATTTTACACTAAAAGACCAAAATGGCACTGTGGAAAGAAAACAAAAACGCCTTTTTTTAGCTAGAGCTCTTCTTTTTCAAGATAATCTATCCAAACATTCATGGGGCCACTCAATTCTCATGGCCACCCACGTCATCAACCTGCTACATAGTTCAGTTTTACAATGGAAGTCACCATTTGAAGTCTTATACAATAAACCGCCAGATTATTCACACATAAAACATTTGGTTTCTTATGTTACCTCAAACACACTTCCCCACAAAGATAAGCTAGCCCCAAGAGCCTTTCAAGGTGTTTTTATAGAATATAATCCTGGACAGAAGGCTTACAAGATGTATATCTTCGTCACCATACAGGTTGTAACATCAAGTGATGATATATTCCACGAAAACTTGTTTCCTTTTAATAAAATGACTAATCATTATATAACTAGTACCAATACTTCTGTATTTGGGTCTCCTTTGCCTCTACCTGCTTTTGATGATTTTACAAATGACATTCATTCTGACTTAACTATTCAATAACTAAACCAAAGTACAACAGAACCGTAACACCTAAGAACCACAACACCTATTAGTCCTAATACTTCATTACATATAGAACCTATCAGCCAATCACCATCTCCACTAGATCAAATCAATCCTACTGATATAGTTCTATCTGAACCAACACATTACCTGTAATTTATCTTCCAGTGGAAAACTAAGTCTGTATTAATTGTATCAATTTAATTACATATACAATAATTTCAAAAGAAATTGCAATATTCAGAATTTATTCAGTTTTTGGTCGGTTTTCTTTTGCAGAATGCCTTGTTTGCTGGTCAAACACGTCAATTATTAACGCATTTTGGTTCCCTCTCATTATGATAGTCAGCTCAGTTGACTGGATAGGAATCACCTACGAGTTGTCCATTCACTCCAATTTCTCAGCAATATTAATTTTGTTCAGTTTTAGTAACACTGCATAAAATTAATTAAAAATTATTGCAAAATTGAGAGTGCATAATAAAAGAATAGGAGGTGATATTGGAATCATACCTATAATCAAATGATTATATTCAATAACAATTAAACTAAAAGAAATTACATTAAAATTATAAGAGCTTAAAAGAAATATGAATCGCCCAACAAAAATAGTAGCTTTGATTATATTTAATTTGAACTTCTAAGATTTTGATTTTATTTTATTTCTACAAAAGATGAAAGAAAGAGTTTCATATTTTAATTGAAAACCTAATAGCAAAACAATTTCTTTAAATTCATAGTAAAAAATATCTTGGTTCACCCTAGTCTATTTTATTAGGGAAAATTATATTGTAAATAATTTTTCTTAATTTTTTTAAAAATATCTTATAATTTTTAAAAAATATTTTATAATTAAAATAACTATTTTAACTTTTTAAAAATATTTTTTATATGAAACTTTTTTTTATTATTTCCAAAAGCCTATTTAAAATTTATTTTTTAATGGACTCGACGTGTGCATTAGAAAGGTAATACGATTATTGAGCAGAGGATTACTGAAATTAAAATATAGACTAGCCTAGAGTCGTGATTCATAAATTATTATCAATTGCTATAGCTTTAATTTTAGTATGAAAATTAAGAATTTCTATTTCTGAACTATTTAATTTTTGTTATGATCATTAGTAATATTTAATTATTTCGGAATAATGTGACTAACTTAACATAGTAAAAGACATATTTAAAAACATAATTATAAATTTATTTAAGTAAGAAAATGGATAAATTGTTTTATACATCTAAAAACAAAAAAGAAAATGCGAATAATTATATGAACCGAATTGAATTGTAGATACCAGCCAATATATCATTTCGGACGAAGTCCGCTAGAGCAATTAACTTATTTCTAATAAATGAAGTTTAGATATTGAAGTGATAAAAATAATATTTAGATATCAAAATAGTAAAAATAAAAAAGTTTAGATACTAATGACATATTTTCCAAACAAAATTAAAAGACTAACCATAACTCCGTTGAACTTCTCCTTGGTCTCATATTTTAGGTTCCTCAATTTTGCCGGGGTCGAAATTAAAATTCATATTTGGATAGCATATAGAAATATGTTTCTATTTATGAGCTGTGTGAAGTGAAAAAACAAAAAACAACAGCATCGGGAATGGTAGGCCCGAGGTAGGTTAACAATAAATAAATTAAATATGAGAAAATTTTAAATAATTTTAAAAATAATACTAATATTTAACATATTTTACCCTTTTATTTAGATTGCGTCTATAGGTCAAATTTTAAATAATTTTATCTACTAATAAATAATAAGTTAATAAGAGAGGACTTTTTAGAAAAAATAATTTAGAAGTACAACACTAACAATTGAGATAAATGCAAAAAAGTAATAATATTTTTCAAACAACCTAAACAAAACATCACTATTTTGTTACTCAAAAAAAAAAAAAACTCACTAAAATTTTTTCTTTGGAAATTTCCTCTCTTTAAATATGGGTATTCATTAACCATGGAATTGTATAAAATGGAGGAGGAAAGGCCTATATATAGACCTTCTCATCTTCTCCCTTTTTTATTTATTTTTATTATATTCTAGAACCACTAATGGCAGTATCTCATGTAGGAGGTATCGTCTCACAATTCTTTTCTCATTGACTGTATGGGATCAATTGTCATTTTTTATAGATAATCGGCAGAATTCAAGTTTTCCTTTTATAAGAATTTTTGTCAGCATATCTGTACTATTCTTATCAATATGAGTCCTTTTCAATTGTAGGAGCTTCTCATCCAATAGAACTCTAATATAGTGATATTTCACATCAATATGCTTTGATTTGGAATGAAAGAGGTAAGATGAATTGCACATTGACTATTACAATACATTGAATATCCGTCCTATTGAAATCCAAGTTTATATAGGAATTTCTTCGTCCATAGGAGCTTATTGCACGCTTCAGTTGCAACAATAAATTCTACTTTAGTTGATGCGAGAGCAACACATTTTTATAGCTTTGATTGTCATGACACAACTCTCCTGCAAATGAAATCAAATAACCTGATATAAATTTTCTCAAGTAAATATCATCTGCCGCATATGCGTCTATGTAACCAACTGGCACGAGTTTTCCATTTCTAAAGCATAACCATATTTTGGAGATTCTATGAAGATATCTTAAAATTTATTTCATTATAACCCAATGTTCCCTATCAGGGTTTAAAAGGAGCCGACTCACTATTTCCACCGAATGAGCAATATTTGGTCATATGTATACTATGACATACATTAAACTCCTAACCTCTAATGCATATGGATCCCTATCCATCTCTTCTTTCTCATTTTCTATAGAACACCATCGGTCATGACTGGCAACCTACCAATTGGGCTAGGGGAGAGGCTCCTCTATAAATAGAGGGCCTTATGCCATTTTTAGAGGACTTTTTAGCAAACTTAAGGGCAAACTCTGCCAAATTCAAGACTCAACCATCCTAAACTCTCTAAAATCATCTTAAACACTTCCAAACACTTAAAAACACAACAAATACTTTGGATTTAGGAAGAAATCCTATATAAAAGCTCGGGTCCATTAATCAAAACACAGTTTTTGGGAGTTCTTTTTTTCTCATTTTTTTGAATATTCAATTTTTTGGAGGAGCTTACTCATTGGTTTGCATCTCTAACTTTTGTTTTTATTTTTATTTTTTTACATATTTTTCTTCTTATACCATTTTATGTTCTTAGTTCCATGGGTTTCTAAAATTAAATTATTATAATTGCTTTGAACATGTTAAGATGAACCTAATATGAGTTTAAATGTTTAGCTGATAATTCTCAATCCTTAAAATCCTTCTTGGCCGAAACTTAAACATGCGTTGAGGACTAATGGACTTAGACATATTTTGCATATACTGGACTATTTTTCCCTTGAACCGTGACATTAAACTATTAATTTTGAACCTTGTCGGATTTCCTAACCATCTTAAACATTTTTTGTACTTTTAGATATTATTTGGACAAAAACTGAAATATAGACTTGAGTGGCAGAAATGACACAGTTTTGGATGCTAAAAGAGAATGAAAATTAGACCCAAAACTGACCTAAACATCAAAATTTCGCTGAAAATCATAAAGACCTTGAAACCGGACTGAAGTGGTGCCTTAATTACCAAATTCATGTGACTAGAAGGCTTCCTAACTGATAGTTTTTCAGTTGGTGACTGACTTGTTAGTCGCACGAATTTGGCCCATTTTTACCCCATTTTACATATATTTTAAGTATTTTGATTCATTTTTCACCATTTTAGATTCTAAAATTATTTTCACTATTTTAAGACATTTTAAGATGTTTAAAAATGATTTTTGTGATTTTTAAGAACACTAATTTTGGTTTTTTAGACCATTTTGCTTCGATTTTTGTGACGAGTGATTTTTAAGTTGGATTTGAACCTAGATTGTTATAATCATATATTTAACATATTTTATATTGTTTAATATGATAATTGGACACTTTGAAAGAAAAATTAAACTTTTACATAATTGGACCTTATTTTGTCTCGATATGCATATTGTGCATGATTTTGTATCTGTTTTATCTTTTATTAGCTCATTTGGCCCTTATTTGATGTTTGAAGATGGACTGTGATGTTTTTGAGTAATTGTGGCATGACATATAATTTTATTGAGAATGACGATGCTTTATTTTAGTTTGTGTGCCATGTTAGTTTAAACCTCAATTTTGGTTCACACATGTATTTAATGTTCCATTACGATGATTTGTGCCTAACTATGATTATTCTAATGATCTATGATGTTATGTGAATATTGATGCATATTTTAATGTTCTATGATTAATTCATAATAGTCTATTAGTATGTGTTTTTGTGCTGATTTTAATTAACTCCCTTAGATTTGATGTATTATACTTTTCATATGCATTTTTCATTTCTAGAAGGATGCATAGAATTTATTATTGGATATAAAGCACATTTTCATCCTTGAGAGGTACCAATTATTTTTATTTTATTTATTATATTAGTTCAAACATCTTCATACCATGTGCATATTTTATTTTACATGTTGAATCAAATGTCTTTTTTTCCCTTTTCATATACTATTCATTTTCTTAGAGGACAATACTTTGATATTTAAAAATAATATAATGCTAAGACTTAAAAATGATGCTGGTTATAGTGAACCAGTCATATAGCAATAGTGAGATATGCCCTATTATGGCAATACATACCCAACTTTTCAAATCCAGTAAGGAGTTGGGGATTTCTTAGGAACCGAGTCACCTCCTCTTTCTTTTGTTTTCCCATTCTATCCGGATGGTGACTCCATTTCTTGGAATTAGGCCCATGTTCTCTAAGATTGCGAGCTTTAATAGTACTGAAGACGCAATCACTCGGGGGAAAAATACTTAGCTCATGCCTCCATTATTGAACATTTATATGTTTATAAGTGTTAAGAAGTTGGCAGCAGAGACATACAATCTACTGTAAAATGCGAGACAAAGGTTGTCTCAACACAACGATGAGTATGTATCGGTCTGCATTGTACGATATTAAAGATTAGCAATAGGTCATGCTAAACCAACGCTGATTTAGCGACGATTTTGTGATTGTTGCCGCTATATTAATATAGTGATAGTTTTAGCTACAGAGTTCGAGTCTGTTGCTAAATGTTTAAGATATGTCCAATAGCCTTTTCCTTTTTCATTTTCTTCTCTAGTCTTTCTCTGCTCCTTCGACGCCGATCCCCTCTACTCTTCCTACCCTTTTCTTTATTTGGTTCAGCTCCTCACCACCAATGACTTAGGTTTTTCATCATGATTTTTTTTATTAATTCTTTTTTTATTTATTTGTTTTGTAAATTAATTATTTTGTTTGTGTTTTTTTTTGGTAGAATGCTAAGTCTAGATTTTTTTTTTTTTAGTTTTTATTCATCCTTTTGTTTGGTTGGATATGCTCATATGTTAAGGTTAGTATTTTATTTTTTTATTATTTATTTGTTATTTTAATTGTAGAAATTGGTTATTATTATATTTATTTTATTTAATTTGTAGCAATATTTGTAGCAATTTTTTTGGTTAAAGTTAATATTTGTAGTTAATTTTATTTTTTTCTATAATTTAGTTTTATTTTTTCTATAATTACTTAGGTAAATTTTTTTATCTTTTAGTTTTTTGTATAGTTATTTATGGGTAGAGAAATTGGGTTAATTTGTTTAGAAAATTTATTTTTTTGTATATTTTCTTTATTTGTTAATTTGTTTATATAGTTAATTTTTATGGTTATTTTTTATTATTTAATAATTCTCTAAATTAAAATTATTTAGTAATTAAAAATGCTATAGTATATAGAAAAATTAATTTTAGCATTTTGAGAAATGATTGTAGTTTGATTACTTTGGCTTTAGGAATAAATACATTAATTATAAAATTATTTAGTAATTATAGATCCTATAGTATATGTAGAAAAATTAATATTAAGATATTGATATTTGATTGTAGTTTGATTGTTTAGATTTTAAGAATAAAAACAATAATTATAAAATTATTAGTGAGAAAAAAAATACTATAGTATGTAGAAAATTTTATTTTAGGATATTGATATTTGATTGTAGTTTTCATTGTTATGGTTTAGGAGTAAAAACATTAATTACAAAACTAATAAAGAATTGAAACGATTTTTAAAAATTCTATAGTTCTACAAAATATTACATTACACCTAAATATTACAATACACTCTTTAGTATTATTGCATATGATTAAATATTAAATATAATTGTATTGCTATTAAATGGAGATGCTAGCAAGGTAGGCTTCCTAATATTTTGAATCTTTGTTGTGAATCAAAGAACATGGTTGAGCTTAGAAGGTTTCAAGCCTTATAATTTAATTTGTATTGAATGCAAATTGTGGAGTACAAGGGTGTATATTTTTTTTTTTTATAAATTTGTATGATTGGATGTCTGAATGTTTTGAGTATTTTATTAATAAATTTAGAAATTGAATAAATACATACATCTTAGCTCCTATTTAGTAGAGTTCTCATAATGTAATGAGAATTCTACTGAATTGTCCCATTTGGACAATTTGGGAATATTTACTGGATGGCTATTGTTAATTTTTTGTAGATACCTTCAATAGTATGTTGTATTATTCTATAAGTACATATTTGGGTATGTTGATTATATTCATCCATGTACTTGAAGAACTAAGGAAAGATACTGAAAAAATGTTTACACAATTATTGTGGTCATATAAATGTGAGTATTCCTGAATGGGTTAGGTCCCTACCCTAGGTGATATAAAGAGGATATTGAGTAATATTGAATATGAATGATATTAAATATTGTTATAAACTTATATTTTTTTATTAGGTTAAATTTTCAAAATGGATAATGGAAGAATATGGATATCAAAGGCTTGATTAACATGGACTTATTAGTACAAAATATTTGGTTGATGTGCAATCTTTCAATCAATTTGCTACTAGACAGCATGCATTTATGGATAGGGATAAAATTAGATGCCCTTGTAGAAAATGTCATAATAGGAAGTTTCTTGTTGTATGTTAGGACTCAAGCCTAGCTATCTGCAAGTGCTCAAGTCGTATCAAGTAATAAAGTGATGAATAGAGTATCATTCCCATGAGGAGGGTTGTTCTAAGTACTAAACAATTAAACTGATTATTATTTGGATGACAAAATTTGTTTTGAAATTAAACCTAAACTTAAAATTGAATTGCTTTGTAATTAAATTTATTAATATAAAGCTTAGGGTTAAGTCACCTTTATTGATTTATTATAGATTTTCTAAAGTATTGATTTAGTTTAGTTTTCCTTTCAATTAATGGTTGAATTCTCCAAAGTCAAGCTTAAGTCTCTCTCAAGTACTAAAACTAATATTAATTTAATCCGTACGTCTACTCTCGTGATTATAAATAACTGAATCAATTCATTAAGTTTTATGAGAATCTTAAATCAATCTCTTAAGGGTTTAACCTTATTTCTAAGTGAAAAACTTCCTTAAGATTATTATCTCCTTGGACGAATATTGTGCTTCCACTCTCACTCCATCACACAACATCTCAACTCAATTAATAATTGGCCATATAATCAAAGCATTAAAATAAAAAATAACAAAGTAATTAAAGGTAACTTAATTAAATCAAATAAATATATGTAATTTCATAATAAATTCAATATAAGGGACCAACCCTATCTAGGTTTAGTTCCTCATATTTGTAATGAAACCATAACAAACAATTAGGATAATAAATGGAAAAATAATTGAAATAACAAGAAAGATCAAACTCTAATTCTTTGGATTGAAGAAGAATTTCACTTAGATCTTTTAATCTCTTCTTTGAACCTAGTTTCACTCTTCTCTCTAAAGAAACCCTAAGATTAAATTTTATTTCTTGGATTAATCTAATCTAACTCTTGAATACTTTAAATCTTGAGAGGATGTTTATCTATATAGAGATCTTGAAAGCTTCTTGATGGTGAATGGCTGGCAAAGGCTAGCATACAACTATTTAGTTCTTCATTTTTTCTAATTTTTCGGCTTAAAGTCATAAAAATAGGCTCCACTATCATGGCTTTGAGTGCCACAGTCGTGGCCTGGGTAGATATGAGCTATTTCATGAAATTTTTCAGCATGGCAGTAGCAGTTTAAGGCCCATGGTTTGTGGCTTTTGAATGTCATGGTCGTGACTTTTGATTTGCTTCTGAAATATACAAAATCTCTTCAAAATAGAGTCAAAATCAATCCTACGGTCGTAGCTTTTAAGCTCCATGGTCATGGCCTTCAAAATGCTTCTGCCTTTGCAATTTTTGTCAATAAAAAATTTAGAAAGCTTTAAATCAAATCCCATAGCCGTGGCCTTTTGACAACCATAGCCCTGAGATTCAAAACAAATCTAGACCTCTTGATTTCTCATCTTTAATTATATTTTCAAGTTCATGGTCATGTATCATGATTTATAATACCATGTAAATTCATTTTTTTCCATTTTGAACTTGTTTTGACCTCTTTTTTTTTTTAAATATATTTTTCTCTAATTTTCTATGATTTTTAGCCAAAATAAGCTACTTCTTCATACTTCTAACTCCATACTTGAAATAATGAATATTCTAGATTTCACAAAACAAATTGACCAACTTAAATTGATAACAATAAAAATATAACTAGAATAATCATAAAATTATTATCAAAATATGGTCTTATCACAGTAAATGATATGCATTTGAATTTGTTGAAGTTTGGGTGTGTTCCAGATTATTATGAGTGGAATTCTCATGGAGAGTCATATATTTGTAGAAACAATGAGAGAGAATCAGTTTCTAGCAGAACCTAGTTATGGGCGAAACAGATAATCCATGTTATGAAATGGTTATTGATGTTGTTAGAAGCACTTTTGATGTTCATGATGAAGTAGAAGAAAATCCCTAAAGCACAAATTTTTTTTGACATGTTAGATGCAGCAGATGTTGAATTGTGGTTGGGTTGTGAATGGCATTCTCAATTATTAGTGATTGCTTATTTGTTGCATGTGAAAGAAAAACAAAATTTTTATAAAAGATGTTTTAAAGGTTTTGTACAATTTCTAAGAGAGATCATTTTGAATGATAGCAAAATGGTTAAAGATTTTTATAGTAAAAAGAAACTACTTGGAGTCTTAGACCTCTTTGTGAAAAAAATTGATTGCTGCAATTAAGATTGTATGTTGTATATATTAGTGTGAAGACAATGAACTAACAGAATGCAACATTTATGGCTGCCTAAGATATAAGAAGAGAGAAATGCAAGAAATGGCCAAAAGAAAAAATCGCCTACAAGCAAATGTATTATCTTCCTTTAACTCTGATGTTACAATAATTGTATGCCTCTAAGGTTAAAGCATCACATATGAGATGGAATGATGAATATTTGCAAGAAAATGATGTAATGTGTCATTCTTCATATTCAAAGGCCTGGAAGCATTTCAGTTGCTCTCGTCTATCATTTGCATTTGAAAGCTGAAATGTGTAGTTTGGTTTATGTATAAATGGATTTCAACCATTAGGTCAATTAGGCAAGCAATATTCATCCTGGCCCATCATTGTATCACCATATAATTAACCATCTAGTATGTGTATAAAACCATAATATATGTTTCTAATAGTGACCATAATATATGTTTCTAATAGTGACTATACTTAGACCTCAGAATCCTAAACAAAATTTAGATGTGTTTCTTCAATTATTAATTTAGAAATTGCACCAATCATGGGATGCATGTATAAAGATATATGATGTCTCTAAGAAATAAATTTTCTAAATGAAAGCTGCACTACTATGGACTATCAGTGATTTTCTTGCCCATTCAATGTTGTCAAGTTGGAAAACTGTAGGAAAATTAGCTTATTCATACTATATGGAACATTCATAGGCTTTTATCTTCTTAGTAGTCGTAAGACATCATGATTTGATACTCATAGAAAATTCTTCATAATGGATCATTCATTCAAAAGAAATAAAAACTAGTTAAAAAATAATGAAGTTAAAATTTTTGCCCCTCCACCAATAAGGATTGAAGATCTGATTTTATAAGATATTAATGATTTTGGGCTGTTAAAAGTGACAGAACCAGAAGCTGAAGCTCTAATTACCCTAATTTATCAAATGTGTGGTTGGAAAAAATATGGCATCTTTTGGGATTTACTATAGTAGAGCTCCCTCCTCATTTGACATAGCTTGGATGTAATTATATTAAGAAGAATGTTTTTCAAAATGTATAAGGGAAAACCAATGATATTGCAAAAGTAAGGGAGGATTTGAATATGTTTTTTCGAAGGAAGGAACTAAATAAGAATGAGGCCACAAGAAAATATCCAAAAGTTTGTTATACTTTGAGGATAAGGCTGAGAAAAAACTTATATATAAATAGTTGAAGAATATCAAATTTTCAGACGGTTATGTGTCTAACATGGGTTGGTGTGTTGCAAAGATATAAGTTGTTTGGTATGAAGAGTCATAATTGTCACATTTTCATGCAAAGGTTGTTGCTTATTGCATTTCATAAAATTCTTCCTAAAAATGTATGGCAAGCTTTGACTAAATTGAGCATCTTTTTCAAAGAACTCGCCGGCACCAAGTTGAAAAGGGAAGACATGAAGAGGTTGGAATATAAATTCCACTAATTCTTTGCAAATTGGAAAGAATTTTTCCCCGAGCTTCCTTGATTCTATAGAACATTTTCCAGTACACTTGCCATATGAAGCACGGGTTGCTAATCCAATTTAATACAGATGGATGTGTTCATTTGAAAAATATATTATCCTTAATTATAAATAATAAAATTTTATATAATATAGATTATCACTTTTATTAATGAACTTTGTGTATTTGAATAGATACCTATGACATTTAAAACTAAAGGTCAAAAATAAAGCAAGAGTGAAAGTATCTATATTTAATTGAAGGATCTATCTTTCAAAAAAAAAATATTTTCAATATATATATAAATGTGTGTGTGTGTGTGTGCATTTATATTGAAAATAAATTTTTTTTGTATGGTTCATGGATTGGATAGTCTTCTTTTACTAATCCATATATTTAAGTTTTCTTTTAAATTGTTGAGCTATTTTGGAATCTATAATATTGCATAGTTAGCGTATGAATTGGAGATTCGTAGCGTTGACTAGATAAATGGAGCATAAGGTTATTTCATAAGGTTGAACAACAATAACATGATTCAATTTGATAATTTTTTTTATAATTAGGATTTTAGGTGCTATTTCCTAATTTTATTTGTATGATATATGTGTTATTTTATACATACATTTATTTAACTACTAATTTGTATGAATATATTAATATTTACATATTTGTATTAATATGTTGTATATATAGGTTTGTATGAATATGCTTTATAAACAGGTAATATATGAAATTATTATTAATTTATTTTTTAAAAAAAATTATAAAATATCATTGGGGTAATAAAACTGTCACTAATATCTAATAATTAGTGACAATTTTTCTAAGCAATCACTAATGTTAACTTCGAAAAGTAATGATCAAAACTGCAGTCCTTAAATTTGGTGATGAAAGGCTTTTGTAAATCTGGTGCCAAATCGACTGGTTGTTTCCTTTCTCTTTTTTGGCAACGTCTGAATTGCTTTTTCAATGGCCTAGTCCATTGTTAAATCAACGACAGTCAATATAAATTCTATCATAATAACTACAACACAAAATTGTTGTCATTTTGTCGCTAAACTCATTTAGCGACATAATTAATATGTTTAACGACAATTTATGTCTTTCATTATTTTGTTATTTTCTTGTAGTAAAATGCAAACATGAAAAGTTAAATGAATAGAGTAAATTTTTTTAGAAGGAAAGAAAGAAGAAGATGAAGTAATTAGAGAGAAAGAATAGAAAGAAAATTAATATTAGAGACTATTTATTTTTTACAAATAAAAAGAGAAGAAGATGAAGTGATTGAGGGGACGAAGTATATAAGAAAACAAATATGATAATCTTGAATTTTTTTTTTCAATAATTTTAATATTGGTCTCCCATTAATTAGAACAAGGATGACTAATGTATAGTGTAATTTCTAATTGGAAAGATGGAAAAAATTAAATATGATTTTGAAAAAAAGAAGAGTTGTGGAAGAAAATATCTAGCATAGGACATGCATGAGATGAAGAAAGGAAAAGAAAGTAGAAAATGTGGAAAATAAAGGAAAGTAAAAAAAAACATAATTAGACTAGTGATACCATGAAAAAAGGTCTTTTAAATCATAATTTTCATCACCGTCACCATGAATCCAATGAATAAAATTTTTGGGTCCACCTTTAATACTATAATAGGCAATTCTCATTAGCTTGTATATCGTATTACAAGGAGTCTCTCTCTCTCTCTCTCTCTTGCAACAATTCAAAAGATATACATTACAAACCTTTCATTAGATATCTATAAAATAACAAAAAATATGTATAATACAAAAACCATCCTTTCTAAATGTAATTTTTTTTAAAAAAAAGGCAAATTTAGTATACATATGCATTTTTTAATTAGGGCTACTTTACCTTGATTCAAGTCTTTTCTTGTGTTGTTTGATCTTATAATGATAGGGAAGGTTTTGGAGGCATTTCAATGAATTCAATTTCTTGTTCAACCATCTCTATAACTTTATGCATTGGAGGAATATCATCATATTTTAGTTATATGCACCATAATGCTACTATAATCATCTTCTTTATTATGTTCTTTTCATCATATGTAGCATCTGCTAACCCTATATCTTTTCCTTTTCTTAATTGGTCATAAGCCCATGAAGGGAGTTAAATTTGGCTTAAATGTTCTTCAAATGCATTCAAATTCTTTCTTCTTCTTGCCATTTCAAGTAATAACATCCCAAAACTATATACATCAGCTTTATAAGAAACACCTCTGATATTTTTATAGAACAATTCGAGAGCCACATAACCTAGTGTTCCTCTTGCTGCCGTGAGAGACACAATATTTTTATTTGTTGGATATAATTTTGTAAGTCCAAAATCTTAAATCTTAGGGAGGAATTTTTTATTAAGAAGAATGTTATAAGGCTTAATATCAAATTGCAAAATTTGCATATCACAACCACGATGAAGATATTCAATGCCACGAGCCACTCCAAGAAAAATCTCATACATTTTCTCATTACTTAGCGCCATCTTTTCTTCTTTAGAAAATATAAATTTGTCAAGAGATCCATTAGCATATATAAGAGCTTATTTTGACCCCTCAACACAAAATCCAATGAGTTGTACCACATTAGCATGGTGAAATTTTCCAATAGCACTTACCTCATTTATAAATTCTTTCCCATAAGCTTTGGACTTGTCCAATATCTTTATAGCAACTAGACAACCACTACGAAGTGTTCCTTTATTGCGGGTGCTTTATTGCTTCCGGTCGTACTTTGAGACTAGGACTGTGGGACTCGTCCCATGTCCCTCCAAAAAGGGACGCTCCCTCCTTAGAGGCCCTCCTAAAGGGACACTAATATGACAACCCCTTATTAATATATATATATATATATTATAAATTTAAAAAATAATTTAAATTTTTTAACTAAAAATAATAATTTTTAATAAAATAATAATTTTTATAATTTTATAATAATTTATTTAAATGATATATTTTTAATAAAAATAATTATTTTACTAAAAATAATAATTAAATAATAAGAATAATAATTTTTTTAATAAAAATAATAATTTTATAAATAAAAATAATAACTTTTTAATAAGAATAATATAGAACCTTTCGCTTTATATGAGAGATATATCGAAAGAAACATTCAACTTCGTGACAAACAAAAGTATCGGCAACTACAAGCAGACTTAGTGAAACATATTTGGCAATTTCATAATGCTAATTAAATTAAAATTTATGGTTATATAAATTTTTAAATATGTGACATTTTTTGTGATTTTAAGTTATTTTATAATTTAATGTTTGAAATTATAATATATTATTTTTAATTATGTAGCTTCTTCATGAAAATATCATTTTATTTATTAAGAATTCATTTTAAATAAAATAATTTAAAATTTTCTAATATTTTTACATAATTAAAAATTAACCTAATTAAAATTAATTAATAAATTAAATAATTTATTTAATTAAATCAAATAAAATTTTTACATAGATAAATAATTTTATTATTCCATCATAAAATAAATTAATATTTAAAATTTAATTATTAAAATAAAATAAATATAAAAATAGGATCCATTAAAGTGAGACTTGGCCCTCACTGTTGGGAGACCAAGTCCCACTTTTATTTGAGTTTCATCAAATGTCTATGTGACATTTTAGTGGGACTCAATGGGGGGAGAGACTTTGCCCTCCCTATTAGAGATGCTCTTATATATTGAGCCAAAACCTCCTTCACCTAATTTGTATTTGAAACCATTAGTTATTCTTTTTATGTTCGAGTAAGCATACCTAATTGGTATAAAATTAGCTTGAGTTTGCAATTGTATCATACATCGATCAGTGTCTCCTTTGCCATTTATAGATCAAAGTGCAACAATACATGAAGCTCCAATAATAAACATTTCTACTCGGTATATGGCTGTGTAGAAACATTATAGTCAAATGATTTTATAAATACACATTGTTAACAATTTCATATTTTTCATAATCCAACGAGTTAGAAGTGCTCTTACTAAGGAGAATAGCTAGATAATAGACGAGAACAAATGGAAAAATCATCCTATCTGAAATTATAATAAAGATTTGATGATGAGTTAAAATTTTCAATAGAAAAAAAAATCTTTAAGTTAAATAATAGGAAAAGAAGCATAAATAATGAGCCAAAAGAAATCTAGCATTGTCTGGCGAACATTGACAGGATTTCTGAGTTTGATTATTTATGTTTCATTAATATATATATATATATATATATATAACAAATTAATAATAAAAACAATATATATTAGCATAAGCAACTAATCTATAAAAAGAAAATAAACTAATTATAATTAATTAATATGAAAGTTCCAAAATTATAGAAGGAAATTTTAACAATTAATATTTTAACCTTAATGTCAGTGCAAAAATTTTTAAATTAAATTATTATTCTAACAAATTTAACTGTTGCAATATCGCTACACATATTTTAATTAAAATAATTTATCAAAGATCATGATTAAATAAACTGTATTAAAATAAAGTATAAAAGATAAATAAATTACTAAATAATAAAGATTAGTATATTCATTAAAATTTATAAGTAGTTAACATAAACTACTAATTTATTGAAAGGATTTGGGGGTTCTATTATTGAATAAAAACCACTAGTAAATTACAGTTTTCTATACACCACTTGTAGTAGTTTTGATAGATTTTAGGCGTATTAAATTTAATTATTATAAATTTAGATAAGATGAGACAAATAATTTAATTGCATTAGAAAACTTTATTTGTATATGTTAGAACATTCTCATGGTGATGATTAAAACATATTTTAAATTTTTTATTTAATATTAATTATGTCTTATGATGATTCAGTTTTTGAGCAATGTATTAAAAATAATCTAATAATTTCGAAAAATTGAAACATGCAACATATCTATTAGTTATACCTCTTTAGAAAAAAGTAAAAAATAAAAATTTATATTTTTCACTATTTCTATTTTTATATTCCTTTTGAATGTTTTAAAATCCTAACTCATTTTTACCTACAAATGCATTTAATAGGATTAAAACAACTTCTTACCTCGGGAATAAGCACGGAATTCAGGCTCCTCTACACGAAAAACAAGAAGTAAGAAAAAAAAAGAGTAATTAGATTCATTTTATTTTATGTATAAGATTTTGTTGACGTATCTGAACCATAATATTTTGTTTATCAGAATCCCCCCAAAAAAAAAGTGAGTTCTTACGAAGAATGTAGTAATTTTTTTTTGAAGGGAAGAATGTAGTAATTATACTGGGGCAAAACTGCACAAAGAAGAAAAATATATACATGTTAAGTTAATAGAGACAATATAAAAAGGAAACGAGTCCAAACAAGAAATTAATTATATTATTTGGATATTTCATTTATTTTAAATGTATAAATTTTATTGAATAAATTTTTTATGTGATTCTTTTAGAACAAAAAAATAATAACATAATTCAAATGAAAAATAAATAATGATATATAATATTGCAGTTATAGAAAATATTTATTGAAGTTTGAGTATTGTTTTTTATTTTAAGTTTGACCATTGTTAGTTAAATTATATCAAGAAAAAAAAGAAATTCATAATATAGAGAACATACATATTAATTAATATATGAAGTCTTACAATTAAGAGCAGAAAGCAAACGAAAGAGGAGAGAGTCCATATATCCCAAGATGATATATACATAGGCTGCATCCATCCAACAACAAAAGTTGAGAAAGAAATCAAATGATAAATATGCAAGTTTTTTTATATATTATCACAAAATTTTAATTATAAGTGTCTAATAATTTTAATATTAAAATATAGAAATAATTATATATTTTAATTTGATTTATATTTAATTTTATGAATTCATTTAAATATTAAAATAAATATCTATTTTTCAATTAATTAGTTGTAAATATTTTTAAATTATTTAAATTAATTCATTATTTTTTTTATAAAAATTAGGTTTCAATTATAATTCTTAATATTATAATTGAAAAATAAAAAAATGACTCATAATCTATCAAATTGACCAACGACAACGTTAATAGAATTGCTTGTAATTATCAACTAGAAAAAGAAAAATTCATTTTTTTTATTTGACAAATTAATAGTATGTATGTGAACGAAATAAAACTTCAGTTGACATGTTAAATTTTTGTAAGTTGGAAATGATGATTAAATCAAATTTAATTATAGAATTAAGAATTATATTCAAATGAAAGAAGAAAGAACGCACGAGAGCCTGCTGGTAGACGAAGAGAAGTGGCACCAACGTTAATGTAGCGTACGTAATGGTTATATAAACTCCATCCGAGCTCAAACCCATCTGCCATTGAATGATGAATATCCGAATAAGAAATATTGTGCAACTTTTCCAATAGCAGCCACGATGTTAAAGTAATCAATTCTATACGACAAGAGTCTGCCAACTCCCCAATTTTAGGATTTATCATGAAATATGAATAGGCTGCAGTTTTATCAATAAAAACATAGTTTTGATTTTAATAATACTGAAGTTATATTTAGTCAGGTCCAGTATATGAACATCTTGCCAATTGGTCATCTTTTAATTATTTTATGGCGAGTAATGTGAGACTTTTCTGGGTCTGAAATGACTTTATAAATTGAAATGTTATCATCAAGTTTTAGTTTCTAAGTAATTTTTGTGCTAATGGTAGACTAGGAAATCAAGAATATTTCTGGGGTTGGGTAAGCCTTGTTATCAATCAAATGTCCGAGAAATTTCAACAGGGGGCGACTTTTTTTTAACAAAACAATATTTATTCAAACAAAAAATTACATATCAAGATAAAATAATTCAGATTCTTCTTTATGAGTGAAATGAATACTAAGAAAAATAAAATCATTTAAATACATTGATCAAGGGTATATAAAGAGAAGTTATAAGTACATATTCTACTTATATCTTTAGCTTATTAAAAGATTATTGCACACCATATTATTTTATGAGTTACAATATCTTTAATTATTATTATTAATTACGTTGAGTTTGTGTTGGACAATCAAACTCTATTTTGATTATTGACAATCAAATTGATAAGATACTAATAATTTCAAACAAGTTTGTGCTGCAGGGATAAAAATCGAGGGCCTTTGTGCGAGCTTCTGAGCTACTGAGCGATCGCACAAAAGCTGCCTCAGCCATTGAGTTACACCACAGATAGATTTGCCGAGCTAACCGAACAGCACAAATAAATGTGCCGAGCTAAGCAAATGCTGAAGCTATAGAGAATCGAGCAGTACATATAGACTCGCCAAGCTAAAGAGAAAAGCTATATAGAATTATCGAGCTAAGCAAGCAGTAAAGCAGTATACTGAGCTGAATGTAAGACCGCCTAAGAAAACTGAGTGCACGCACAAATATACCAAGCAAACTGCACAAATCTTATAGAAGAGTTTGTGTTATCAATGAGCGGTGAAGGAAGGTCGCGAGATAGTCGAGCAACCGTACTTGTGCACCGAGTGACAATACCAAATTAAGCTAAAAATTCATTAACTCACATAAAGGATCACGGTCTCAGTGAGCGGTGAAGTCAGGATGCCAGAACTTCGTACAACCGCCCAAGACACCTGAGCGACCACATATAATAAAGACCTAAAAACTCAAAAGCAACAAAAGAGATAGCGGTCAGCTCTTGCGATACCTCCTTAAAACTCAAAGACTTGTGTGACTGCCTAGATGAACCGAGCGACCGTACAAGTCTAGAAAATTTGAATCTTAGAGCAAAATACCTTGGACAAATGATATTTGGCCATGTGGATGAAGTAATTGAATTCAATGGTAACATGGTGTTGAGCGACCACACATTGAGCTATGTGACCGCACCACATAGCAGCTTGGGCAAGCTGAATTCTGTCAAACAACAAAATTCAACCATTGGAATTAGACGTTACAGAGAAGTTTCAAACTATACGATCACTCACCGAGCCGAACAACTGTACACCAAGCTTCAGCCACCAAAACATGTGAAAAATAAGCACTAAACATGTGGAAATCAACAACCTAATTATGACTATTACATTCGGTCTTCAGCAATTGATTAAGATAGCCAAGTTAACCTCAATAAGATATTATCATTGAGTAAATCAAGCATTAATTTAATATAAAGAGGAACATTTCAAGTCATATTATTATAGCAATTCAGTTTTCTTGATCCTAAAAATAAGTTAAAAAGACTGAATGAGACTAATGAAACAAATGACAAGAATGAAATAAATAACAATAAGACTCAATCTTGAAATGTACTTCTCCCCCACACTTAAGACACATTGTCCCCAATGTGTGTAAAACAAAAAAGACAATAAAAGAGAGAGAGAGAGAGAGAACTTCCTTGACATGTCCATAAAGCGATATATATGAATATGGTACCAAAAGCATTACGAAGGCAAATTAGTAGATGGGATAAAGTGAGCTAGTAAGTCATGGGCTTAGCACCAGAATCATCACTAGCACTGGTATCATCACCACTGACACTGGTATCATCACTAGCATGGTCATTGGAAGCATCTGCAGGTGGCATCCAGAGGCTAATATGGTAGAGGTGGAGGTTGCGAGGGCCTAAATCCCTGAGACCCCCAAAACTCAAGCATGGATTGCTCCAACCATTGCCTCTGTAAAATCTCATGATCTAATTACGCTTGAAAGGAGGCAGTGTGTTGCTCCATGAAAAGCTTTTGTAACAACTCAATGAGCTTTACCTTCTGCTCATAAGATAGGTGGGAACTCGGAATGATGGACAATTTATTTTCCTCTGCCAAGCATCCATACTTAAGATGATCCGAAAGGGTCTTGAGTTCCAAATTGGGTGGATCAATCACAGATGGTTGCGGCTTCTATTCTTTTGGCATCTCAATAGCTTCATATGTCTGACACTTGAATGATTTACTTGCTTCAAGATAAGCAAGCTGCTCCATTGCTTCTTGATCCTCAACTTTATCCTGCATTAAACACAACTCATGGGGATCCTTAGAAACAACATTAGCAACACAATTTAAGGTTTCATGCTCAATAATATCATTGCATGAATCCACCTCATCGAGTGTAAGTGGGTGCTTCATAGCATAATGTATATTAAAAATAACTTTCTCTCTTCCCTCTCTCAAGGTCAATGTGCCATCATGGACATCGATAAGGGCACGGGCTGTATTTAAAAATAGCCTACCAAGGATAAGGGAAACATTTGCATCCTCATCTATATCAATGACAACAAAGTCATTAGGGAAAATGAAATCCTTAACTGTTATCAACACATCCTCTATAATACCACGAGGGTGGACTACTGACTTATCAGCTAGTTGAATGGTCATGAGTCTTGGTTTAGGTTCTCCGATACCTAACTTTTTAAACATCTTGTAGGGCATAACACTTATGTTAGCCCCTAAATCAGCCAATGCACTTTTAACATCAAGATTACCTATCAAATATGGAATAGTAAAACTGTTAGGATCTTTTAATTTTTTAGGTAACCTCTTTTTCAAAATTGTTGAACTCTTTTCCAACAATTTCACCAAAGATACTTCCTCAAGTTTCCTTTTGTTAGAAAGGAGTTCTTTAAAAAATTTAGCATATTTGGACATCTGCGATAAAGCTTCAGCAAATGGGATGTTAATGTGCAATTGTTTAAAGAGTTCAAGAAACTTACTGAATTGAGCATCCATCTTGTCCTTGTTCAACCTTGCTAGATATGGTACTCGAGGTCGGTAGTCCTTCACTATTGGACTGGGCTTTTGTGGTTGATTCCCTTTCTTATTTTCTACTGCAGCCTTCTCTCTCGAAGTGACAGTATGATCATCATCTTTTTTTTTCTTGTGTCTCAGCCTCTTCCTCAACCACACCACCTTTAATTTCCCTTCTACTCCTCAGAGTGATTACCTTTAGTTACTCCTTCAGGTTTGCCTCTGTATTGCTAGGCAAACTCCCTTGTGGTCTTTCACTGAGTAACTTGGCAATTTTCCCCACCTGATTTTTCAAATTGTGAATAAAGGCTTGCTGATTTCTAAGGGCGGTTTCTGTTGATTGAAATCTATTTTCTGAAGTTTCTATGAACTTTTTCATCATATCTTCCAAATTACTCTTTTTTAGAGGAGCAGCTTGTTGATGTTGAGGCTGCTGAAATCCAGGGGGAGGTCTTGAATTGTTTTGATTAGTCCATGAGAAATTAAGATGATTTCTCTACCCCGGATTATATGTGTTGCTGTAGGGGTTATTCTGTTGTTGCCTTGGCATATTTCCAATAAAATCCATCTGCTCATGCCTAGCAAACATATTGTCTCTTTGACAATCCTGACTTTGAGGTCCACCCCCACAGCATTCACAAGACATCACCTGCATTGATTTCCCTGAAGATGAGGCTAAAGAATTAATCTTTTTATTCATCGCTTCTAATTGTGCTGTCAAAGCCACCACAAGATCCAATTGATGTGAACCAGTGACCCTTAGTTTTTCTTATTCCCTTGGAGTTTGCCACTGATAATTGGTAAGAGTTATATCTTCAATCAAATCCCTTGTTTGTTCACGTGTCTTGTTATTTATGGTACCCTCGGCTGCTGCATTAATAGATTGCTTGCTTGCATAATTCAATCCATTGTAAAAAGTTTGAATATGAAGCCATAGTGGAAGCCTTTGATGAGACACCTTCTCAATACATCTTTAAACCTCTCCCAAGCATCATAAGGGTCTCACCATCTTGCTGAAGAAAAGATGAAATATCATTCCTCAACTTAGCGGTCTTGAATGGTGGAAAGTATTTTTCTAGGAATTTCTCTGTCAACTGACCCCATATGGTGAAACTGCCTGGAGAAAAAGATTCTAGCCATTTCTTCGGTATGTATCTAAGTGAAAATGGGAACAACATCAGCCTGATTGCATCATCTGAAACATTATATATCTTGAACGTGTCACATATCTCCAGAAAATTCTCAAGATATGCATTAAGATCTTCATCTGGGAACCTATCAAACTGGCAAGTCTGCTGCACCATTTCAATTACATTGGCCTTTATTTCAAAGTTGTTCACAGCAACTGTCAGCCTCCGTATGCTATAATCAGCCCCATTGAGAGTGGGCTTAGCAAACTCCTACATCGTTCTTGGCTCACCTCCTTCCATCACTTCAAGTTCTTCTTCGGAGCTTGAATCTTTCGAGTTTGTTTTTATTTCTGCCAAAACTATCTCTTTTCCTTCCTTTCGCTTTCACCTTAATGTTCTCTCTAGTTCTTGATCTAATTCAAGCAGATGGGAAGAGCAAGAGCAAAAGTACCTAAAACGATAGTCAACAAGCAAGAGCCAATTTTAAAAAAAATAATAAAAGCTAAATTAACAATCTTAATTATACTACTAATATTGAAAACTGTTGTCCCCGGCAATGGTGCCAACAACTTGGTGACGAATTTGTGCTATTATAATATTACCGCAAGTGTACGGATCGCGCAAGTAATAAAGCAGTAAGTAAGATATCATTTCACTAGGGACAAAGTCAATTACTAGTGCAAATCTCAACTGTTGTTTAGCAAATCAATAGTTTTTGTGATGATTAAAATAAAAGATGAGTTACTTAATAAATTAAAATAAAGAAAAATTGAATATTGTGCAAAAAAGAGTTGATGATGAAAATACTATCCAGATATTGAATCCCCCTAACCATAAAAATATTTATGAATATCAATTCAATTAAATAAAATAATAGAGCTGAATTGGTTTTTCTCTAAATTAGACTAAAATCTCTCTCAAGTGAATTAATCTCTAATCACTAAGTCGAATGCTAGAATCTCTTCTCAAATATAATTAAATAGATCTTGCAATAAGAATAAGGAATTATAAACTAAAGGATCTTATAAGTCTATCTCTGCACTACAGTCAACCCTCAATCCTAATGAGAATTTTGTTCATATCAAGCTTTCTCAAGTCAATAATATGAAAATTGCAACTAATCAATAAGGATGTTATTATTAATTGAAAATAAGAAATTAAGAATCAAAAGGATAAAACAACTCAATTAAATAATTTAATTTAATAAGAACTATTTAATCCATACAATAAAGATAGGGTTCATCAATATCAAGATAGAAATAGTTTAGCTCATGTTCATAATCAGAAAACCAGAACAAAAGAAATAAGTAGAAGAATTCAAACAATCCATGATGAATTATTTGTGTTTCTTCACTTCAATCCTTGATTCTTGATTTAAATCTTATGTAGATTAGATCTTCACCTTCAATCTCAATTGCAAAGACTCTTTTTCCTCTAAGAAAGTAAGCTCTAAATGATAAAAATAAGAACCCTAATTCGCACTTCAGCTCAGATTTTATGGCCCAAAAATCTTGCCTGACACGCCCAGGGACACGGCCATGTCGCTAAGCGTGTCAACGATGCTGTTTCCAATGTTAATTACATAGGCAGTAACATGCCCATGTCCTTGGGCATGTCGAAGCTTCTGTAATGCAGAAAAATGACACGGTCATTGACACGCCCATGTCGTTGGGCGTGTCACTTGAAAAATGTGCTAAAAATAGTTTTTTTCCTTGTCTTTCATCCGTGATTCCAGCCTAAATGACCATACGGCCTCAAAATGTAAAAAATTCTTGAAATCAACCCCATCAAGCACTTGAATAAATAAATTAAACTCAATTTGACAAAAATTATACTAAGAAATAGGGGCAAAAATATCATCAATTATACACTTATCAGCTATTAAAGATGAAGCCCAACAAAAACGTCACCGATATGATAAATCGCTTACTTTCCATTGTCAATGAATTAAAGAAATATGGCAAGATATATGATCAAGGTGATATCAATAGCAAAATCTTGAGAGCACTTAGAGCAAAGAAGAGCTTTGAGTCAAAATTTTCTTCTATTAAAGAGGTTCATGACCTTAGCACCTTGAGAACCGATGATCATAGGGGAAAGCTCCTCACTTTTGAACTACACACAGAAAAAGGAAGAAGAACAAGGTGAGAAAGAGAAAAGAAAAGTAATAGCTCTCAAAGTAATCAAAGAAGTTGAGAGCTCAAGCAATGAAAATAGTGACGATGAAAAAAATGGCAATGCTTTCAAAGAAAATAAGTGATTGGAAGATAAAGAGAAGATTGAAAGCTAACAAAGATACATTTCCTAAATCCTGCTTCAAATATAAAGATAAAAAGAATGAAGCAAAATATTATGAATGTGGTAAATACTGTCACATCAAATCAGATTGCTTCAAGTTGACGAACAAAAAGAAGTGGGATAAGAAAAAGGAGAAATCACTCAAAGCTACATGGGATGATGATTCCTCAAGTGAAGAAGAAGAGGAAGAAATTGCTAATCCATGTCTCATGGATATTGAAGATGATAATAGCTCCAATGAGGTAAGTACTCAATCTTTGAACTTGATTGCATATGATGATGATGTTGATGATGCTTTAAATGATAATGAATTGATTGAACATATGAACCTTAGAGTAGAAAAATATTTCTCTAAGATGAAATTTTATAAAGATAAATGTTCCAAGTTAGAAAAGAATTTTGTATCTTTTAAAAACTCTACATTAGAATTAAAGACCTAAAATGAAAAATTGTTGAAGTCAATTAATGAAATGATTAAAAATTCACACAGCTTAAAAAATGTGATCAAGAAAAATAAAATATTGAAGGATGAAATAAATGAGTTAAAAGAATCAATTTCACAATTTCATAAGGAAAAAGAGGCCTTAGAAACATTAAAAAAAAATCAAAGATCACCCTCCTTGAAACATAATTTAGGGTTCATTGGCTCATCTAACACTTTACCTAATGCACTAATATTTGTTAAAGCTTCTACAATATAAACATCTAGTGTTGACGTTATGAAGAATACAAATGCACAAACTAAGCCTAAAAATCCTAAAAGGATTATCTTAGGTTCACAAGGCTCTAGAACAAAAGTTTCAAGAGCAAATCATGCATACATGTATACCAAAAATGCATATAAACATAAAAATGCTCAAAAACAATTTTACTCAATTCATACTTGCAATTGTGTAAATAGTTCATTGCATCTCAATAAGAAAGTATATAATAATAAAACTTTGTATCAATGCACTTATTGTATGAAATTTGGACATAAGAGCACTTTTTGCTATATTAGAAAGGCTCATCTTAAATTAGAGGATCCTTCTAATACTAATCCCCAAAGACCCAACTTTATTTGGGTACCTAAAAGAAGATAGATCATATTACTTTATAGGTATGTCTAAAATTCACTATCAGTGAAAATGTTTGACTTGTGGATAGTGGATGCTTAAGGCATATGACGGGTAATGCAAAGCTTTTTACAATACTCGCTTACAAGCATGAAGTTAATGTAACTTTTGGTAATAATACTAAAGGTAAAATAATAGGCATAGGTTCTATTGGCATGCTTAAAAAAATTTAATTGAAAATGTATGGCTTGTTGATGGGTTGAACATAATTTTCTTAGCGTAAGTTAATTATGTGATGAAGGATATGATGTAAGTTTTGACTCTAAAGGATGCAAAGTTGCCAATTCAAATGGTGAACTTATATTAAAAGGAACTAGAATTAGCAATACTTATAAAATTGACTTACATTCCAATAATGCATTTGAATATTTAATTACAATAAGTAATGACACTTGGCTATGACATAGAAGACTAGGAAATACTAGTATAGATCACTTACAATGCATTAGTAAATAATAACTAGTTGATGGTCTCCATAGAGTAAATTTTGATAAAGATAGGATTTGTGAACTTTGTCAAAATGGAAAGCAACATAAAAGTTCATTTATATCTAAAAATGTTGTAAGCACTTCTAGACCCCTTAGAACTCATTCACTTGGATTTTTTTGGACCAAATAAAGTTGCAAGCTTAGGTGGCAGGTTATATGCATTTGTACTTATTGATGATTACCCAAAATTTACATGGGTTAATTTCCTAGCTCAAAAGAATGAAGCTTTCAATCATTTTAAAATTTTTGTAAAAAATGTTTAAAATATGTTAGACAAATGATCTTAATTTTGATCCTTGACAACTCAAATGGATGATCTATTTAACTTGTATTTGAGAAAGCTTGTTGCAGGATTAGGTTGCTTCAATTAAAGGTGAACAGAACAAGTATAGCGGTCGCACCTCAACTGAATACGACCGCTCCATGCAATTACAGAATGAAACCTTGTCACAGTAGGTTTCGCGGTCAGAAGTTCGACCATAGTCGCGACCGCTCATACATAATAGCGACCGTCCTAATATTTGCCCGACCGCTACTCAAGGAACTTAAATCATTACAATCACAGTAAGGTTCGCGGTGACAAGAACGGTGAATGATTCGACCTCGCTTACCACTTTAGCGACCGCTCATTTATAGTCGCGACCGCCCAACAATTCAAGAAGAAATTGCTCAAAGAGACAGTAGTGTTCGCGTCCTCAGGTGCGTCCAGAAGTTCGACGCGAGAATGTGAGTTCGACCGCGAAAACCTACCAAGGGCGACCGCGAAGATTCAAATTATGGCGGACATCTCTTTTGCTCTGTCAGAAAGTGACACGTGACATGACCGTTGTAATCCCACTTCAGTATTCAAAAAAGGGCGACCGCACTTTGTGATGCGCGACCGTCCCGACAAACACAGCATGGGCAAGAAACGGTCCGACAAAAACATCATGGGCAAGATTCCTGCTGTAGAGCACTAAAATTCGACCGTTGAACTTTTTCAAAAGTAGCGACCGTCCCTGGTTAAAAGGACGACCGCGTGAAGCATGAGAGCGACCATCCTTGTATGAAGGGCGACCGCTAAGTGTTTCGGACAGTTTAAGTAAAGAAGGTCTAATCTGCCAAGACTTTATTCTAAACAGCAATAACGGCTAGTAAGACCACATTGGCTATAAATACAATGTTTCCATGAGAAAACAAAAATATAACATTATTGAGAAAAGATTTTCATAGCCAAGCAACAAATTTCCTTTTGCTTAAACTTGTATTTGAATTGTTATGAATGTTAGGTGTTAGCATTGAAAACACCATTGTATAAGTTTGAGTGTAAGCTTGGGAAACACTTAGGTTGAGAAAGTGAGCCTTGTAAAACTCTTGTGTGGGTTGTAAGTGTGAGCCTAAGAAAAACACTTGTAAAGTTGGAAGTGAGCTTGTGAAAACTTCAAAGACTAGTGGAACCTTAACAAGTTGTTAAGGAAGTGGATGTAGGATTGAAGTAAATCCGAACCACTATAAATCTTGTGTGTTCTTACCTTCCTCCATTACTCAACCAACTCTCTATTCCGCATTTCTTGTTTGTTGAGTTTTTTAAATTGTCATTATTTCTTGACGAAACCAATTCACCCCCCCCCCCTCTTGGTTGCCATCTTGGGACAACAATTGGTATCAGAGCCCTGAGATTTCTTAAACTTAATTGTGAAATCTGATCCACAATGGCAACTTCTTCTTCATCAAGCTCTCATGGAAATCTTAACTCTATTCTTAGACCTTACTTTGATGGAACGGATTACTCATACTGGAAACACAAAATGTATTTGTTTCTAGACAGTGAAGGGATTGAACTATGGGATTTCGTGGAAAATGAGTGGAAATCTCCTACTCATGAGGTTAACGGTATTCAAGTTCCACTTCCCAAAGCTCAATGGTCAACTAGCAATATCAGAGATCGATTCAAGAACAATAGAGCTGCTTCCATCTTGATGAACTCCATTTCAAGAGAAGAAGGTGGAAGAGTTCAACATTTAACTTGTGCACATTGTATTTGGAAAACACTTGAAAACTACCATGAAGGTACAACTCAAGTAAGATTTACCAAGAAACAAATGCATGTTCATGAGTATGAGCTATTCAAGATGAAACCAAATGAAAATGTCACCGACATGACAAATCGTTTGCTTGCTATTGTCAATGAACTAAAAAAGTATGGCAAGGTATATGATCAAGGTGATGTAAACAGTAAAATCTTGAGAGCCCTAAGAGCTAGAAAGAACTTTGAATCCAAAGTATCATCCATAGAAGAAGCTCATGATCTCAGCACATTAAGAACCGACGAGCTAGTTGGTAAATTACTCACTTTTGAGCTGCACAGTGAAAAAGAAGAAGATCAAGGTGAGAAAGAAAAGAGAAAACCAATTGCACTCAAAGCAATCAAAGAAGCTGAGAGCTCAAGCAATGAAGGTACTGATGATGAAGATGAAATGGCAATGTTCTCAAAAAGAATCAATGAATGGAAAAGGAAGAAAAGATTACAAGCAAACAAAGGTACACCTCCAAAATTCTCCTTCAAAGATAAAGAAAAGAAAAATGAGGTAAAATGCTATGAATGTGGAAAAACCGGTCACATCAAGTCGGATTGCTACAAATTAAAGAACAAAAGGAAATGGGATAAAGAAAAGAAAAAGTCTCTCAAAGCCACATGGGATGACTCTTCCTCAAGTGAAGAAGAAGAAGAGGAAGGAATTGCAAATCTTTGTCTCATGGCTATTGAAGATGACTCCAATGAGGTAAGTACTCAATCTTTTGATCTTGTAGCACATGATGATATAAGTGATATAAATGATAGTGATTTGATTGAGCACATGAATTCTAAAATAGAAAAATATTTCTCTAAAATGATGCTCTATAAAGAGAAAAACTCTAAGTTAGAAAAGGATTTTATATGCTTAAAGAACTCTACCTTAGAATTGAAAACCTCAAATGAACACTTAATGAATACAATAGGAGAATTAAATAAAAGCTCACATGACTTAGAAAAGGTGATTAAAGAAAATGAGACATTGAAGCATGAACTAAAAGAACTAAAAGAATCAATTTCCAGATTTCATAAAGGAAAGGAAGCATTGAACACATTAATTAATAATCAAAGATCACCTTCCTTGAAATATGGATTAGGATTCAATGGCTCAACCAACATTGCACCTAGTAAACCAACTTTTGTGAAAGCATCTACAACTAAAATTTCTGATGTTCATATCAAAGATGCTTGCACCAAGTCTAAAAGAACTTCTTACGGTTCACTAGGAGATAAAGCCAAAAACAATTATGCATTGTTGTTTACTAAATTTGTACAAAAGAAATCACATACTTGTAGTTGTATGTATAATCCAAAAAGAAAAATGCAGAAGCATAGGATACCATGGCAATGCACATATTGCATGAAATTTGGTCACAAAAATTTCTATTGTTATATAAGAAAAGCTCATCTAAATTTAGAAGGCACTCTTTCTACTAACCATCAAGGACCCAACTATATGTGGGTACCTAAAAAAGGATGACCACAATTGGCTTGCAGGTATGCCTAAAATCTACTACCAATGAAAGCACATGGCTTGTGGATAGTGGATGCTCAAGGCATATGACTGGAAACGCAAAGCTCTTTACAAGTATTACCTATAAACATGGAGGTAACGTAACTTTTGGAAACAATGCTAAAGGTAAAATTCTTGGTGTTGGCTCCATTGGTTCTATTGGTAAGGATTTAATTGAAGATGTATGGCTTGTTGATGGTTTGAAACATAACCTGCTAAGTGTTAGTCAACTTTGTGATAAAGCATACTTTGTCAAGTTTGATTCCAAAGAATGCAAGATCACGAATTCAAATGGTATTATCATATTTAAAGGCACTAGAACAAACAACACTTATAATGTCAGCATACATTCAAATCATACATGTTTAATGTCTACTAATAATGATGCATGGTTATGGCATAGAAGACTAGGACATGCTGGTATGGATCAATTGAAATATATTTGCAATGAGAACCTAGTTGATGGCTTACCTAAGATAAAATATGATAAAGATAGGATTTGTGAACCTTGTCAACATGGTAAGCAACATAAAAGCTCATTTAAATCAAAAAGTGTTATAAGCACCTCTAGACCTTTAGAGCTCATTCATTTGGATTTATTTGGACCAAATAGAGTTACAAGCTTAGGAGGCAAATCATATGCATTTGTTCTTGTTGATGATTACTCTAGATTCACATGGGTTAATTTCTTAGCTCAAAAGAATGAAGCCTTTAATTGCTTCAAAACATTTGCAAAAAGAGTTCAAAATGAAAAAGGATATGTGATCACATCTATTAGAAGTGATCATGGCAAAGAATTTGAAAATGAAAATTTTGAAAGATTTTGCAATGAACTTGGCATTTCACATAATTTTTCTGCTCCTAGAACTCCACAGCAAAATGGTGTAGTTGAAAGGAAAAATAGAACTTTAATTGAAATGGCTAGAACAATGCTCAATGAATATGATTTACCATCTTATTTTTGGGCAGAAGCCGTTAATACAGCTTGCTACATTGCAAACCGTGTTTACAAAAGGCATTTAACTAATAAAACTTCTTATGAGCTATGGAATGGAAGAATACCCAGAATTGGATATTTTAGAGTATTTGGATGCAAATGCTTCATATTGAATACCAAGGATAATCTTGGAAAATTCTCATCCAAATCAGATGAAGGCATATTCTTAGGATATTCATCATATAGCAAAGCATATAGAGTATTTAATATGAAAACTCTAGTTATAGAAGAATCAATGCATGTTGTATTTGATGAATCATCCAAACTTGATCAAAAGAAAGGTATTACTTTCAATGACCCTGCAGGTACTCTTGAACCTCTTGAATCTATTGATGCTCCAAAGATCAATCAACTTGAAGAAGAGACTCAAGATCTACCTAAGGATTGGCAATACAAGAAAGATCATCCAAAGGAACTCATCATTGGAGAAACATCAAAGGGAGTAATTACTAGATCTAAAATTAATCATGTTGATGTTAATGTTGCTTTTGTTTCTCAAATTGAACCAAAAACTATTGAGGAAGCTTTAAATGATGAAAATTGGATAACTGCAATGCATGATGAACTTAATCAATTTGAAAGAAATAATGTTTGGCAACTTACTCCTAGACCTATAGATCATTCTATAATAGGATGCAAATGGATTTATAGGAATAAGCTTGATGAAAATGGTCACATTATTAGAAATAAAGCAAGATTGGTAGCCAAAGGTTATAATCAAGAAGAAGGTATTGACTATGATGAAACCTTTGCTCCAGTAGCCAGATTAGAAGCTATTAGAATATTACTTGCTTTTGCATGTCATATGAATTTTAAGCTTTATCAAATGGATGTTAAAAGTGCATTTCTAAATGGACTCATAAATGAAGAAGTTTATGTTGAACAACCTCCTGGTTTTGAAAACTACAAATTTCCTGATCATGTTTTCAAACTTACCAAAGCTTTATATGGATTAAAGCAAGCACCTAGAGCTTGGTATGATAAACTTAGTGCATATTTACTTGAAAATGGTTTTGCAAAAGGAAAAGTAGACACAACTCTTTTTGTTAAAAAGGATAAGCATAACATTTTGATTGTACAAATTTACGTGGATGACATAATATTTGGAGCTACTAATGAAACCTTGTGCAAAGAATTTGCTTCTTGTATGACTAGGGAATTTGAAATGAGCATGATGGGAGAACTCAAATTCTTCCTTGGACTGCAAGTCAAGCAATGTAAAGATGGGATCTTCATCAACCAATCCAAATATACAAAAGAACTCATCAAGAAATTTGGAATGGATGGCTGCAAAACTAGCAAAACTCCTATGAGCACATCCTTGAAATTAGGTAAAGATGAAAATGGTAAAGCAGTAGATGAGAAGAAATATCGAGGTATCATCGGATCACTACTTTACTTAACCGCATCTAGACCTGATATAATGTATAGTGTATGTCTTTGTGCTAGATTTCAAACTTGTCCTAAAGAATCACACTTGAATGCCACTAAGAGAATCTTGAAATATTTGAGTGGTACAATGCATTTAGGACTTTGGTATCCTAAAAACACATCATTTCATATTATAGGATTTTCAGATGCAGATTATGCTGGTAGCATCTTAGATAGGAAAAGCACTACAGGAGCATGTCACTTTCTTGGTAATTGTCTAGTTTCTTGGCATAGTAAGAAACAAGCATCGGTTGCTTTATCCACAACGGAAGCTGAGTATGTTGCAGCATGTTTTTGTTGCACACAAGTATTATGGATGAAACAACAATTGCTTGACTATGGTAAAATTTTTAACAATATTTCCATTAAATGTGACAACACTAGTGCTATCAATTTGTCTAAAAATCCTATCCAACATTCTAGATCCAAGCATATAGATATTAGACATCATTTTTTGAGGGAAAATGTACAAAATCAGAACATAATCTTAGAATTTATAGATACACAAAATCAACTTGCTGATGTTTTTACAAAACCCTTGAATGAAGATAGACTTAACTTCATTAAACTCAATTTAGGAATGATTGATGGAATCACTTTGAATTAATTAAAACTTTTGCCTATCAATAAGGTTTCTATGTGCATGAATTTAATGTTTCTTAACACAATAGAAATATTTTCCACCTTTCCTTGAATCTTTCATTTTTAAGTATGTAGCGGTCGCTCCAGTATTCTTCAGCGGTCGCTATCCTGTCTGTCAGTTTCATTCAAACTAATGACTCTGAGCGCGGTCGAGAAAATTTGTGCGCGGCCGCACCAATTGTTTTTGTTTGCACTTTCATATGTTTACTGCTTATGTTTCATGTCTTGTACTTTCCTCCACTTTCATATATATAATGTTTATATTCCCTTTCATTGTTTGCACTTTTATATGCTTGTTTTGCTTAACATTTGTTTCATTTTGCCTATGCCAATGGGGGAGAACAATACCAAAATGGAATGAACCAAGTGGAATGAACCAAGTAACAGTATACAAAAATGGGAAAACAAGAATAAGAACAATAATGTTGAATATTTGCAATAGGGGAGAAATGTTTATGGGGGAGAAATGTTTGCATCAAACAATAACCTTTGCACCAAGATAAACTATTAATCACAATGCTCTTAACGATGATTGTTGCATATGTTAAGGGGGAGTATTTTAGACTTATTATTTTTCTCATCATTCCATTTGAATTGTCAAAGTCAAAATGGGGGAGATTGTTAGACAAATGATCTTAATTTTGATCCTTGACAACTCAAATGGATGATCTATTTAACTTGTATTTGAGAAAGCTTGTTGCAGGATTAGGTTGCTTCAATTAAAGGTGAACAGAACAAGTATAGCGGTCGCACCTCAACTGAATACGACCGCTCCATGCAATTACAGAATGAAACCTTGTCACAGTAGGTTTCGCGGTCAGAAGTTCGACCATAGTCGCGACCGCTCATACATAATAGCGACCGTCCTAATATTTGCCCGACCGCTACTCAAGGAACTTAAATCATTACAATCACAGTAAGGTTCGCGGTGACAAGAACGGTGAATGATTCGACCTCGCTTACCACTTTAGCGACCGCTCATTTATAGTCGCGACCGCCCAACAATTCAAGAAGAAATTGCTCAAAGAGACAGTAGTGTTCGCGTCCTCAGGTGCGTCCAGAAGTTCGACGCGAGAATGTGAGTTCGACCGCGAAAACCTACCAAGGGCGACCGCGAAGATTCAAATTATGGCGGACATCTCTTTTGCTCTGTCAGAAAGTGACACGTGACATGACCGTTGTAATCCCACTTCAGTATTCAAAAAAGGGCGACCGCACTTTGTGATGCGCGACCGTCCCGACAAACACAGCATGGGCAAGAAACGGTCCGACAAAAACATCATGGGCAAGATTCCTGCTGTAGAGCACTAAAATTCGACCGTTGAACTTTTTCAAAAGTAGCGACCGTCCCTGGTTAAAAGGACGACCGCGTGAAGCATGAGAGCGACCATCCTTGTATGAAGGGCGACCGCTAAGTGTTTCGGACAGTTTAAGTAAAGAAGGTCTAATCTGCCAAGACTTTATTCTAAACAGCAATAACGGCTAGTAAGACCACATTGGCTATAAATACAATGTTTCCATGAGAAAACAAAAATATAACATTATTGAGAAAAGATTTTCATAGCCAAGCAACAAATTTCCTTTTGCTTAAACTTGTATTTGAATTGTTATGAATGTTAGGTGTTAGCATTGAAAACACCATTGTATAAGTTTGAGTGTAAGCTTGGGAAACACTTAGGTTGAGAGAGTGAGCCTTGTAAAACTCTTGTGTGGGTTGTAAGTGTGAGCCTAAGAAAAACACTTGTAAAGTTGGAAGTGAGCTTGTGAAAACTTCAAAGACTAGTGGAACCTTAACAAGTTGTTAAGGAAGTGGATGTAGGATTGAAGTAAATCCGAACCACTATAAATCTTGTGTGTTCTTACCTTCCTCCATTACTCAACCAACTCTCTATTCCGCATTTCTTGTTTGTTGAGTTTTTTAAATTGTCATTATTTCTTGACGAAACCAATTCACCCCCCCCCCCCTCTTAGTTGCCATCTTGGGACAACAAAATAAAAAAAGCTATGTAATCACATCTATCATAAGTGATCATGGCAAATAATTTGAAGATGAGAACTTTGAAAATTTTTACAATGAGTTTAGTATTTCACATAATTTTTGGGCTCCTAGAATACCGCAAAAAATGGTATGGTTGACAGAAAAAATAGAACATTAGTTGAAATGGCTAGAACAATGCTCAACAAGTATGATTTACATCTTATTTTTGGGCGAAAGCCGTTAATACCGCATGTTACATTTTAAATCATGTTTACAAATGGCCTTTGATAAACAAAACTTCTTATGAGCTATGGAATGGAAGAATACCCAAAATTTCATATCTTATAGTGTTTGGATGTAAATGCTTTATATTGAATACCAAGAACAATCTTGAAAAATTCTCATCCAAATCAGATGAATGTATATTTTTAAGATATTCATCATCTAGCAAAACATATAAAATATTTAATAAGAGAACACTAGTAGTTGAAGAATCAATGCATATTATTTTTTATGAATCCTCTAAACTTGATCAAATGAAAGGTAGTGTTCTTGATGATTTTGTAGGTACATTTGAAAATTAGAAACAATTAATGTTCCAAAGAATAATCATGAAGAATAAGAAGAAGAGTCTCAAGAGCTACCCAAAGAATGACAATACAAAAAGGATCATCCAAAAGAGCTTGTCATTGGTGATACATCAAAGGAAGTAACTACTAGATCTAAACTTAAGTATCGAGATGCTAATTTTGCTTTTGTTTCTCAAATTGAGCCAAAAACCATTGAGGAGGCTCTTATTGATGAATGTTGGGTAATTACTATACAAGATGAACTCAATCAATTTGAGAGAAACAAAGTATGGGAACTTGTTCCTAGACCTAAAGATTATCCAACTATAGGATATAAATGGGTATATAGGAATAAGCTTGATGAAAATGATCTCATTACTAGAATCAAGGCTAGATTGGTTGCCATAGGCTATAACCAAGAGGAAGGCATTGACTATGATGAGACATTTGCTCCCCTTGCTATATTAGAAGACATTGGAATATTGCTTGTATTTGCATGTCATATGAATTTTAAACTTTTTCAAATGGATGTCAAGAGTACATATCTAAAAGAGTTTATAAATAAGAAAGTTTATGTTAAACAGCCTCCCGATTTTGATGATTATAAATTTCTAAATCATGTTTTTAAAGTTACCAAAGCACTATATGAATTGAAACAAGCTCCAAAAGCTTGGTATGATAGACTTAGTGCATATTTGCTTGAGAATGATTTTTCAAAAGGCAAAGTTGACACAACTCTTTTTTTTACAAAGAAATTGCATAACATTTTAATTGTACAGATTTATGTTGAAGAAATTATATTTGGTTCTACTAATGAATCTTTGTGCAAGAAATTTGCTTCTTTTATAACTAGAGAATTTGAAATGAGTATGATGGGTGAACTCAAATTTTTTCTTGAACTACAAATCAAGCAATGTAAGGATGGAATCTTCATCAACCAATCTAAGTATACAAAGAAACTTCTCAGAAGTTTGGCATGAATGATTGCAAATCAAGTAAAACTCCTATGAGCACATTCTTGAAACTTGACAAAGATGAAAGTGGTAAGGCAGTAGATGAGAAGAAATATCGAGGTATTATCGGATCACTACTCTACTTAATTGCTTTTAGACATGATATAATATTTAGTGTTTGTTTGTATGCTAGATTTCAATCTTGTCCTAAGGAATCATATTTGAATGCAACTAAAAGAATTTTAAAATACTTAAATGGTACATTGCATTTAAGTCTTTGGTATCTTAGGAGCACATCATTTAACATATTAGGTTTTTTCGAAGAAGATTTTGCAGGTAGCTTACTTGATAGGAAAAATACCACTGGAGCATGTCATTTTCTTGGTGAATGCTTAGTTTTTTTATTTAACAAGAAACAAGTGTCGGTTGCTTTATCTACCGTGAAAGCCGAATATGTTGCTGCATATTTTTGTTGTACACAAGTTCTTTGGATGAAACAATAATTACTTGATTATGGAAAAATGTTTGATAACATTCCTATTAAATGTGATAATACAAGTGTAATTAATTTATCTAAGAACCCCATTCAGTATTCTAGGTCTAAGCATATAGACATTAAACATCATTTTTTTGAAGGATAATGATCATAATCACAACGTAGTTATAGAATTTATTGAAACTCAAAATCAACTTATAGATATTTTTACAAAATCCCTAAATGAAGAAATATTGAATTTTATAAAACAAAATATTAGCATAATTGATGGAAAATCTCTTGCATAACCATTCTTTAATTCTCCCAAAATCTATTTTGATCATGTTCACTTGAAAAATTATCAAAAACTTGTATGTTCACTTTGTACAATCATCCTACTACACGGAGCGGGTAGCACATCATCTGCTCTTTCCCAAACTGGAGCTTATAAATTTAACTATCTCCTGAGCTTTAATATATATCTCTCCCGAACCAAGCTTCAACATTTTTCTAGAGCAAGTGCACAATAATTCGTGCGGCCGTCCAAATTCAAAATATCAAATTTTTCTCGACCGTTACATATCACTCTGCACTGTGTAAATGCGCACTGCTAAGAAAGCTCACCAAACTGAGCTGGTGGTTGCACAACTGGTTGAGTGAATGCACAACCTATGTATCTGTCAAATTTTTTTTAAGTTAGAAATTTAAATTTTTGGCCCAATTTGCCCCCAAACAGTAAAAACTAGCTAGTTTTTCAAATTTTTTCTATAAATACCTTTATTTTTCACTAAATTACATTTTTTTACAAACTCAAAAACACATATTCAAACAACCTTTCAAGAATTTAATCATCAAGAAGAAGACTTTGAAGGTTTTTCAAGTCTAATAAAAAAATTTGAAGTTCCTTGTTCAAATCTTCATCAACAATCTATTTTCTCTACATTTCTTTCCATCTTCTACATTTCTATTTTCTTTTACTTTTGTTTTGTGATTGAGGATATGGCTTCCAAAACCAAAACAACCAAAAAGATAGGCATAACCAAAGGTAAATGGATTGTTGTTAGTGCACCCCAACCTCAACTTCAACCTAAACCTAAACATTTTATTAGAAAAAGTATCCAACCACACAAACCAAAATACAAAAATGAGGATGAGAAAACCAAGTACTACATGCTCAAGAAAAAGGCCTAGAACCAACTAATGCTTACAGAAGGAATGCTCATGGCCCTAAATATCCAAGGTGAAATCTTTAGCTACCTTGATAGAATTGGGTGGAGACATTTTGCATCTCCTAATGAGATAGGTTATCCTACCTCTCAAGGGAATTCCTAATGTCTCTAAGAGTATAAAAGAACCACAATGCACTTATAGGCTTTTTGACCAAGACTTTGCTCTTTCCTTAGAAGAATTTAGTGAAATTTGGGGATTCCAAACTCATAGAGTCTTCTCCTATAATGATAGGGATTTTTCTTTAAAAAATTATTCATCTTTTTGTAGTGAACTATCCATTGAAACCCAATACAATAATAGGTCTTCAAAAGCCATACACTTTATATTGACTCTTACATAGAATCATCACTTACACCATTCACCAAAGAAGTGATGAAAATGAGAAGGTCACTCAACATGACCTATTTTTCTTGTATGCTATTTTGCATAATGAACCAATTCAAAGTGCTAAGTTTCTCATAGATATCTTTATACATCATGGGAAGTATAAGGCAGGAAATTTCTTTTTATCCTCCCAAATTATCCAACTTGCTAGACACTTAGGTCTCCAAACCCCTGAAAATCTTTCCCTTGATCCAGCTACAAACTCCATCAACCTAGGCTATCTTGAACATGCTAGATGTATTCAAAAGGTTAATGATCACTATGAGTATACATTTGGTAGCAAGAAAGCTATCCAAAGGGAAAATAAGAAACCTAAGTATCACATTATGAAAGAAGAAGGTGAACCTTTCTATATTGAAGTTAAGCACCTCCCTAGACCTTCCAAACTCACTAAAGAAAAAGGTGAATAATCCAAAACTCTCAAACTTATCCTTAAAGCCATATCTTCTCTCTAAAAATAATTTAATCCTTTTAAGAAGGATGTCAAAAAGAGAATCACAACACTCAACAAAAAGGTTGATCTCATTTCCCACATTCATTATGACATATATGATGGACAAGAAAAATTTGAACTTCCTTAATGTGAGTCAAGTGAATGGAATGTGATTGAGCATATTGAAAGTCCTTATAAATGATCGTTACCATCCTCACATGCCTCCTCTCCAACTCCTTCTCTTGGTGATAATGATGAAAGAACTCCAACTCCTTCTCCACCATCAAGAAAAGGAAACGAAAAAGTTTTAAATTAATCATTTTCTTATATTTTCTTTCTCTTATTTGGTATCAGATTTATTTTGATCTTGTATTCGAATTTATCATCAATAATTTTATTTTGTTTAAGTTTCTCTTATTTCTAATGCGATTAAATTATTTGATTTAATTATAAAAAGGGGGAGAAATGAAAGGTGATTAAATTTAATTGCTTTAATTATACAAGATGAATTTAAAAGGGAGAAGAGAACTTGATTGTAAAAAAGGAATGAAAAGACAACAAAATTGTATGGATTTAAGAAATTTTATTAAACCTAAAAATTGTTAATGATCATGCATTAATAATCTGGGGGGCAATAAAAATCAATAACTATTGTCATTGAACATTTGCATTTTGAATTAAATTGATGCATGTACTTGATTATTTTTAACTTAAATTTAATTTGATTGCCAAAGTAAAAAATGGAGAGATTGTTAAGATTGTTGGACAATAAAACTTTATTTTGATCATTGGCAATCAAATTGATAAAATACTAATGATTTCAAATAAGTTTGTACTGTAGGGATAAAAACCGAGTGCCTTTGTACGACCAGCTTGTAATATCTCAAACTATACCCTAAAAATTTTGGAGTGTTAATTGTTGTATTGGATTAAATAATTTAAAGTGTATATATTATGTATATGGAGATAAAAATATATATATATACAAGTCAATGGATCTTATAAGTCAAAAGAGATATTTTGATTAATTAAATGGATTTATTTAAGTTAGTGGAAGATGATGTTAGTGGGTGAATATTTAATTGTTTAAATGCTTGGTGGAGAGTGTTTTGAGGAGGGAGTAGTTGAAGAGTGTTGACTTTCTTTCTTTTCTTCTTTCCTTCTTTCTTTCTTCTTCCTCGTCCATCTTCATCTTCTTCTTTTCTTCTCCTTGGCCGGCCACCCTTAGCAACCAAAGGAAAAGAGGTTTTGTTGCTTCCAAGCTCAAAAGATTGAAGGTTTTCAAGAGATCAAGTTGGAGTTTTAAGGATTTTCTTCACTTTTGGTAAGTTTCAACTTGTTTCTTGGTTTTCTCTTGAGTTTGTGTTCTTGGGTTTGTTGGATGGTTGTTTTGGTATATTTGAGGGTTGTGTTGTTTTGTTAACTTTGATTTTTGGGTTGGATTGAAGAGAGAAAAGGGATGAGTTTGGTGAAAGAGGCAAGTGTGTGGATTGTGTGATTTTTGAATTGTGAATATGGTGGTGTTTGTGTTTGATGTTTGTAATTGAGTTGTTTTAAGGTTTACTCAAGTATTTTTGAGTTGTTGATGGTTTTGGTTGAGTTATGTGTTGTTGATATGGCTTTTGGAAGATGATTGTTGGTTGTGGCTTTGTTGGTGTCGATTTCAGGGTTTTTGGCATGACACGCCCAGGAGCACGGCCATGTCTTTGGGCATGTCGTTGGTTCTATTTTCTGGGTTGGTGACACGAACAGTGACACGCCCATGTCACTGAGCGTGTCACAACTTCTGTGTTGTAGTAGCATTTACACGGCCACGCCCATGTCACTGAGCGTGTCATAGCTACTGTGTTGTTGGAGGATTGACACGGCCAGTGACACGCCCATGTCACTGAGCGTGTCAAAGCTTCTATGTTGTGAGTTTAGGGCATGGTCAGGGACACGCCCGTGTTGTTGAGCGTGTCAAGTGTAGAGTTTGCCCTAGATAGTTCTCTTTCTTATTTTCTTCTTGTGTATCTCTAAGTGAGTGTGTATGATCACCTTTGGATTAGGTTTTGAAGAGAGTTGAGCTACCTTTATTCAAGTGTTGAGAGTTATCTTGGAAGAGGAGTTGATAGAGTGGTGTTGTTGCTCTTAAATGTAAGTACAAACTTTGAATGATTGCATACATTTATATGACATTGGGACTTAACACATTTAGTTAAAAATGAGTTAAGTTACTTGATACATTGTTGATGAATGAGTTATATGTTGTGATATGCATAATGTGAATTTTATTGATGTATCAATGCAATTGAGTAAAGTATTGTATATGAAAAGAAATGTGGAAATAGGTGATATGAGATGTGAAAAAATAATGTAACCAATCTATATTGAGATGAAATAGAAGAATGAGAAAAATTGAGAAAAGATGATATATTAGGGCAATGAGCCTATTTTGATTATGAGAAATGAAATGAGAAATGAATTGTGAAAGAGATTGATAATGAGATAAATGAATTAATTGTGTGCCTAGTATGTTATTCAATTTTCAGAGTTCTGGGTTTGGCGGCATGTCTATGAATTGCTGGGCAGGTGAAAAGACAGGGTCGTAAGCCGAGCCTTGCTGAAAAATGCGAAATATGACCTTTTTGAGGTGAAAAGACCGGGTCGTAAGCCTCAAAAACTGTAACAGTCTATCCAGATTGAGGACCAAGATACTGGGGCCCTAGGGTCTAGTCGGGTTGAGCTCCAAGAGACTGGGTTTGTTACATTATCCATGGATATATATATATATATATCGCCTACGGGCTTAATGAATGTGATTATGGACCAAAGCAGTAACTCTAAACTTTGAATAGCATATTAGATCCTTTTCGGGCCAATGCTTATCCTTGCTTTAATGTGAATTATGAAATGTGATCCAAGTGATTAATATGTTGAGATCTAATGCTATGAGTTGATATATTCATATATATATATATATATTGTGCATGAGCATCGCATTGAACTTTATTGAATCAAAGTTTGTACCACTAAGCTTTCTGCTTAGCGTGATTGTGGTTCATCGCGCAGGTGACAGGGTAGATCTGGTTGTGCCGGAGAGCTCGTCTAGACCGAGTCGAGTCTAGGCTTGAGTTTGTGATAGCAGTGTTAATTTGTGGACATCAAGATCAGAGACGAACTGCCAGCATGTATAAACTTCATATTTTTGTACTTATTGATTTTGATGTAAACATACGTATTTTTAGCTGCTTAATTAACAAATATTTTGATCACACTGTTTTAGATAAGCTTTTGGGTACTAATGTTATATATATATATATATATATATGTATTTTAACGAAGAAATATTTTCTCTATTACTATTTATAAAATATGTTAAATGTTTTAAGTTTATTCAGACTGACTTATGATGCTTATATGTTAAAGATTAAATTTTGGTTTGTTTAAAATGAACCATGGCACCCCTTCATCCGGTATACGTATATTGCATGTTATGTGGGTGTATGCGGTGTGCGTATATAAGTACAGGGGTGTTACATCTGTTTTGGTATCAGAGCCTAGGTTTGAGGTTCTCAACCTAGGTGAATTGTAAGAAAAAGAAAATTTTAATTTTTAAAATGTTGTTTTTAAATAAGATACATGTATTGGCACTGGCAGTTTCTGATCTGTGATGGGGTATTTTCTGCTGTGTTGGCAGATATAGGTAGTGATGGCATCTCAGTCACGTCAGTCTATAGAAGGTAGTGCTGAGAGTGTAGCTCCTGTTGAGGGTAGAGATGGAGCTAGGGTTGAGGTAACTGGTGAGGCACCTGCTTTTGTGCCAGAGAGACCCGCTGCTGATGAGATTCCGCCGGTTTGGTTACGGCATATAATAGATTTATTGAGGCAGGCTCTAGTGCAGTAGCCGCCACCGTCACCACAGCCGCAAGTACCGGTGAGGCAGTATGATAAATTAAGAAAATTTGGAGCTGATGACTTCTTTGGTACTACAGATCCTGCTGTAGCTGAGCAGTGGTTGGATAGAGTTCAGAGGGTATTTATCCAGTTGCAAGTCGCTCCTGAAGAGAAGTTTGATTATGCTAGATCTCTTCTGCAGAGAGATGCGTATGATTGGTGGAAGACGGTTCCCCATGCCATGGATGATCCACCGACTTTGTCTTATGGTGATTTTCTGCGGGAGTTTGAACAGAAGTATACTCTGAGGGAGTATAAGGATGCTAAGAAGATGGAGTTTCTGAATCTGAGGCAGGATAACCGGACGGTGACAGAGTATGAGATAGAGTTCATCCGATTGAGTCATTATGCAAGTGGAATTATTTCAGATGAGATTGATCGGTGCAGGAGATTTGAGGAGGGGTTGAGGCCCTCTATTATGTGTATTGTTGCTGGTTCCTGGTATCAGGATCTTTCCCAGCTTGTTGCAGTGGCCCGGAGTGTTGAGAGAGCACATGCTATTGCAGTAGTTGCTACTGAGGAAGAGACCAGAGTTATGAGACCCTAGTTTGAGGCAGGATCTTCATCTGCAAAAAGAGGCCAAGGAGGTCATTCTCAGAGGTTTAGTAGGGGCAAGAGGAAGCCTATTAGGTTAGTACCACATTAGAGGCAAAGATTGAGACCTACAGTTTCTGTGGCTAGTGCACCGACCCCAGTGGCTCAGAGGTCTACTCCACCTACATGTGTCCATTGCGGTAGGATACATGGGGGTGTTTGTTGGAAAATTGGTGGACCAACTTTGTGTTTTAGATGCGGGTCTCCTGACCATTTCATCAGAGATTGTCCTGAGCTACAGAAGGATAGGCAGGCAGATTCTGCAGTTTCTCGACCTAGTGTGAGAGGAGGTCGAAGTGGTAGAGATTTCAGTAGAGGTGGTAGACCTGGGTTCAGTCAGACAGAAGGCTCTACATCTAGAGGTAGTAGGTCAGATGAGGCTGGGCCACCTCATCGAGTGTATGTGATGCAGAGGCAGCCGGTTGCTTCAGCCGTCATTGCAGGTACATTCTCTTTATTTGGTATTTCAGTTCTTGCTTTGATTGATCCAAGATCTACTCATTCATATATAAGTGCATCCATCTTGCCTGTGTCTGAATTGCATTCTGAGTCCCTAGGATTTGGTGTCTTGGTGATAAATCCTTTAGGGCATAGTATTGTGGTGAGTAAGGTGCACCGAGATAGTCCAGTTGTTGTTCAGGATGAGGAGTTTCTTGGTGATTTGATTGAAATGTCTTTTAAGGAGTATGATTTGATCTTAGGCATGGATTGGTTGTCTAAGCATGGAGCTGTAGTAGATTGTCAGAAGAGGTATATTACCCTAAGAACCGGTGATGGTAGAGATGTGATGATATCTAGTGTGCAAAGACAACTTGCATCCATGTTTGTTTCAGCTGTTGCAGCTAGGAGGATGATTCAGAAAGGGTGTGATGCTTATCTTGCTCATTTTGTAGATACCAGAGTGGTGAGTTCCCAGCTTGATAGTATATCCACAGTTGCTGAATTCCCATATGTGTTTCTTGAGGAGTTTCCAGGGTTACCCCCTGAGAGAGAGGTTGAGTTTGGTATCGATTTATTGCCTGGTACCACTCCCATCTCTATTACTCCCTATCGAATGGCACCTGCCGAGTTGAGAGAGTTGAAGGTGCAGTTGCAGGAGTTGTTGGATAAAGGGTTTGTTCACCCTAGTGTCTCTCAGTGGGGAGCTCCTATTTTGTTTATAAAGAAGAAGGATGGTACTTTGAGATTGTGCATTGATTATAGGCAGTTGAATAAGATGACCATCAAGAATAAGTATCCTTTGCCTAGAATAGATGATCTCTTTGATCAGTTGAAGGGAACGGCAGTTTTCTCCAAGATTGATTTGAGATCAGGGTACCATCAGTTGAGAATCAGAGAGGAAGATGTTCCTAAGATAGCTTTCCGCACAAGATATGGGCATTATGAGTTTTTGGTAATGCCTTTTGGATTGATGAATGCACCTGCAACTTTTATGGATTTGATGAACAGGGTGTTTAGACCCTATCTAGATCAGCTTGTGGTGGTCTTTATTGATGATATTTTGGTGTATTCACGTAATGAAGAGGAACATGATAAGCACTAGCGGATTGTATTGCAGGGTGGTCGATTGTATAGTTTCGATATCGGATTTCACCTCTCAGTCCGTCATCCAATATTCAAAGATCAATAGGTAGCTAATCTATCAACCTATCATTTAAAGCAATACAATCAACCAATCAACAAGGAACATCAATGGAAATATCAAATCAAGACATTCAACCAAATATACTACAAATCCTAGGCATGGGTATTTAGCTCAACATCATCAATTTAAAACATTCATTCAACTCAATATAAAGCAAATACAAATTATCCATTGCAATATCAATCTCTTAATACAACAATAACAAAAAGAAATGAATTAAAAGAGAGAATAGAAAAATCCCTTGTGAAGATGCCAAGAGTAGGATTACTAGTCTTCCTCCTAGCTCCACTTGATGTATGATGAAGAACTCAAGCCCTCTTCAATGGTTGATTACCCTTTCCAATATGGAATGGAGCTTTCTCAAGTCACCAACTCTTCAATTGATTTTGCCTTTCGAAGATGGAATGGAGCTTTCTCAAGTCACCAAACCTTTCAATGAAGCTTATTCAACCTTCAAGAGCTTGTTAACCCAATTTATCCCAAAGAACCTCAAAGATCATATCAATGGAAGATGGAGAAGGTGGAGATGGTGGAAATGGAGATGGAGATGAAGGGACAAGGGAGAGTGTCACTCTCTCCCCCTCCTAAACATGTAGCAGAAATTGGCTCCAAGAAAAACTAAGACCCCCTCCATTTTCCTCTTCCTCTCCTTTTAATTCATTCAAAAATACACACCCATGCCTTCCAACTCACACCATTTCACTTTGTTCCCCACTATTTCTTTGTTTAATATTTCTTTTAGCAAGCACAAGGCCTTGTTCCCCACTTTGTCCCCCACTTCGTACAAAGAAATTCAAAATTTTCAGGTGTGACACGGCTAAGCCAAGAGTGGCTTGGCCGTGTCTCTCAATTTTTCTTGGTACATGGCCAAGCTTGCTGGCCGTGTCCCTCACTGCCTCTTTCTTTCTTTCTTTCTTTCTTTTCTTTCTTTTTTTTGTCATAAGGGGTGACATGGCCAAGCCAAGAGTGGCTTGGCCGTGTCTCATGTGACACGGCCACAAGCTTGGCCGTGTTACATGAGTGTGTTTGTTTATGCTTCTTTTCTTTCCTTCTTTGCTTTCTCCCCGTGTCACTGAGTGTGTCTGCTTCTATTTGCTTCTTTTCCTTCTCTTCTTTGGCTCAAAATGGGACACGGCCAAGCTTGTTCTTGGCTTGGCCGTGTCATGTGACACGGCCACAAGCTTGGCCTTGTCACTGAGTGTGTCTCTTCCTGCTTCTTCATTTTTGCTTCTTTTCTTGGTTTCTTTGGTTTTGCTCTTTAGGTGAGACACGGCCAGTGGCTTGGCCGTGTCAAGCTCTGCCAACTTCATTATTTGAGGGACACGGCAAAGTTTGATTTGGCTTGGCCATGTCGTGCTTGGTTCATGCTTTTCTTGCACTGTTTTGATCTTCCAAGGGTGTTTTTGCACCTAAACCTAAAAACAACACTTTAAACACACTTAAAACAAAAACTAATCAAAACATTAACTAAAACACACATAAAATCATACTAAAAACTAGTGCAAAAATGATCTAAATAAATACCCCACACTTAACTTCTTGCTTGTTCCCAAGCAAGGCTAAAATCAAAACACACTAAACAAGATAAATTTTGCTAAGTTCAAGAGTTATAAAGATGCATCAAGACTTCCCTATCCCTAATTCCACAATCAATATCGAATCAAACAAAATCGACACCCATGCAATTAAGTGGTTTTCTATGCATAACCTATGTTGTCGCTCCCTCACCAACTCTTACAAGTGTTTGATCATGGTGGTGTTCACACTCATAACAATCAATGAAAGATTATTGCCATATGCTTGCTTATCAATCAAATCTCCACCATAAAATTACAATCAAGCATCAATCAAAAGGCCTTTATTGGGTTGTAATGGGGCTAAGGTAAAGGCATGATATTTAGAAAATTTGAGCTTAATCATTAAGTTCAAGAGCACTTTAAGAATGAAGTACCCGATCATATACATAACCCATTAATCCCGAAACACCTTCCTCTCATCTACCCCTTGACGTTAAAGAGCTTTTCAAGGGAACTCACTTATTAAATCTTGTAATGATACATTCCAACCCTTTCAACAAGAATAACAATTATTCTTATTATTATTATATATATTATATATATTTTATTTTTCTCTTTTTTTATTTTTTTATTTTTATTATTTTACTTTGCAATCTTAAACTTATTAAATTTAACCCCACACTTAATTCAACACAACACTCGGTCATAAACGCTCTTAAAATGCTCTTGACCTAATGAAAGGGTAGGAGTTAACACAACAAGGTTCAAGCTAATGGTGTTATGAAAAAGAAAGAAAAGAAAAATGAAATAGGCTCAAAATTGGCTAACTAAGATTGAAGATAGGGTTGGTCTTTTTAAGCCAAAGTGGGTTCACCTAATTGCTTTAATCATTTTGATGCCAAATTGAAATTTTTTTATGTAATCTTAAAATGCATGTCAGCACAAGTTCTAGCAATTCATCAATCAAAGATGTTCACCCACAATAATAATGATAAGTTGATGGCTCAATTCCTCACTAGGTTAAAGGCAATGCAAGGAAAAACCAACAAAATTGACAATAAGCACCAATTCTACTCAATTCTCCAATTCATGCTTCAAAAATTCAAAGGTTATTTATCAACAATTTTTATAACAATTGAACTTTCTAAAACTCATTTATTCAATGAAAAACAATAAAAACATTAACTAAAACTTAAACAAAAATAACTTAAAAGTAAAAACACAAAAAACAAAAGTAAAAACACAAAACACATAATGCACCCCACACTTAAAGATTCACATTGTCCTCAATGTGAGCATGCATACTACGGGGAGGGTTTAGATGAAACCTGATTTCCACCATTCCCATATGCGATGTGTAGGGCTCCTTCCACCTATAATGCAATTGGAGCCCATGACTGAAAGGATGAGCAACATGTAACTTTGAAATGTACTCGATGTACGGCAACCCCCAAACAGTATTCGTTGAAGAGAACATGTCTCAAAGGGACATGTGAAGGTCGCCTCGGGGTGATCCTCCTGTGCTATAGGAACATTGTAAAATCCTATTTCATTGTGCAGCATGGTTCTATCCATTGTATGCTCTTCTTCACCACCAAGAGTAGAGGAGATGATTTTTGGGAACTCTTTAAGTTCAACCAAGTTTGGTTGAATCACTTCTTCATCCACTTTAACAATGTCAAGTCCCCTCTCAACAACCTCAGCGTCTAAAACTAGCTTACACTCCTCAACTTCTAAATTGGGCATTTCATGCTCTTCTTCTAAAGACATACCCATCTCAAGCTTATTTCCACTTTCTCCTTGGGAGTGCATAATATAGATGTTAGAAAGTTGCTTACCTTGCTCCTCTTATTTCAGCCTACTTGGGAATGGAATTGGTGGCAAAGGATTCAGAGGTTCATACGAATGTGATAAAGTTGATGAGTCCAAATTCTCCTCCTCCTTTAATTGACTTGGTTTCACCATGTTGGGCAGCATCTCCTCACCATTGTCTTCTTGATTAGTCCCTGCATCAAAGGAATCACAAAAATTATTATATATCACCTGTTCACTCGTCAAATTTGTAATTACCTTGACTTGCTCCAATTGGCTAGGAAATTCCTCCTTTTGTTGTGCTTGGAGTTGATGTGTCAGTTGCCCAACTTGCTTTTCCACCCTCATCAATGATTCCTCCAAAGAATCAAACCTCTCATTGCTCCCTTCATGATTTTGTGTGCTAATTTGAAGGTAAGCATTCAAATCATCTTCCACTGTGAATTTCTCGAATTGATCATGGTTTTGTGAGCTAATTTGAATGAAGGCATTCAAACTATCTTCCAAAGTGGGGTCCTTAAGTTTATCTTGATTTTGTGCGCTAGTTTGAATGAAGGCATTCAAACTATCTTCCAAGGTGGGTTCCTTAAGATGATCTTGATTTCGTGTGCTAGTTTGAATGAAGGCATTCAAACTATCTTCAAATGTGGGTGTCTTAAGGTAATTTTGATTTGAATATTGCTCTTGAGAGTAAGAGTCTCTTTGGTAAGGTTGAAAAAAATTTGGAGGTAGAATGTGATGCTGATTTTTCCAAGAAAAATTTGGTTGGCTTCCCCAGCTGGGATTATAAGGATTGGAATATGTGTCATTTCTACCCATTTGCTGGAAACCTTGGTAGTCATATTCTTCCTCTTGCCATTCTTGGTATCGTCCAAAACCCATTGAACATGTGTTTGCACTATGGCCTACATTGCCACATGCTACACATATCTCTTGGCGTGGCATAGGTGCTCTTCCTCTTGCATTTAGCACCTTAAGTTGATTCGTCAATTCTGCTAATTGCCATGCCATTTCAAAATCATCGTTCCTATCATAAACTCCTCCGTACCTTGAAAACTGCATCTTTACACAAGGCACTTAGAAATTTAAAGAAAACAAACAATAAAAATTCAAACAAAACAAACAATCAATTTAAAAGAAAACAAACAAACAATTAAATAAAAAAAATATCAAACTATTACTTCTACGACAACCCTCATCGGCAGCGGCGCCAAAAACTTGTTGCCCTCGAATTAAGTACTACTACAAAGCGTCACTCGCAAGTATACGAGGTAGCTGTACCAAAGGTGATCGCCCCAAAGTCATTTTCCCAAGAAGGTGTGGTTCGTAATAGCTTGATTAACAAATTATTTAAATGCGAGAGTTTGTTGTTTGCGATGGTGCGAGAATAATTTAAACCTAAAATGAAGGAGTGTAGGGTTGATGTATGAAAGTTGTACAAGATCAAATCGATTATTAGGAAGGTGCCTAGGGTCATAGGTCCATTCAATCAAAGCTCAAAGCTCAATTCTCAATTATCCATTAACATAACCTTGAAATTAATTTGTTCCTTAAGGTTAATTAGTCAATTACCAATCCATTAGTTCTCACATTCATGAATTAGCAATAACCAATTATTTCACATTATCAAATTAATGAAACCCTAGAACTTATATTTCTAATTCATTCATAGGGTGGTCGATTGTATAGTTCCGATATCGGATTTCACCTCTCGGTCCGTCATCCAATATTCAAAGATCAAAAGGTAGCTAATCTATCAACCTATCATTTAAAGCAATACAATCAACCAATCAACAAGGAACATCAATGGAAATATCAAATCAAGACATTCAACCAAATATACTACAAATCCTAGGCATGGGTATTTAGCTCAACATCATCAATTTAAAACATTCATTCAACTCAATATAAAGCAAATACAAATTGTCCATTGCAATATCAATCTCTTAATACAATAATAAAAATAAGAAATGAATTAAAAGAGAGAATAGAAAAACCCCTTGTGAAGATGCCAAGAGTAGGATTACTAGTCTTCCTCCTAGCTCCACTTGATATATGATGAAGAACTCAAGCCCTCTTCAATGGTTGATTACCCTTTGCAATATGGAATGTAGCTTTCTCAAGTCACCAACTCTTCAATTGATTTTGCCTTTGGAAGATGGAATGGAGCTTTCTCAAGTCACCAAACCTTTCAATGAAGCTTATTCAACCTTCAAGAGCTTGTTAACCCAATTTATCCCAAAGAACCTCAAAGATCTTATTAATGGAAGATGGAGAAGGTGGAGAGGATGGAAATGGAGATGGAGATGAAGGGACAAGGGAGAGTGTCACTCTTTCCCTCTCCCAAACGTGTAGCAGAAATTGGCTCCAAGAAAAACCCAGACCCCCTCCATTTTCCTCTTCCTCTCCTTTTAATTCATTCAAAAATACACACCCATGCCTTCCAACTCACACTATTTCACTTTGTTCCCTACTATTTCTTTGTTTAATATTTCTTTTAGCAAGCACAAGGTCTTGTTCCCCACTTTGTCCCCCACTTCGTACAAAGAAATTCAAAATTTTCAGGTGTGACATGGCCAAGCCAAGAGTGGCTTGGCCTTGTCTCTCAATTTTCCTTGGGACACGGCCAAGCTTGCTGGCCGTGTCCCTCACTGCCTCTTTCTTTCTTTCTTTCTTTTCTTTCTTTTTTTTTTTGGTTATAAGGGGTGACACGGCCAAGCCAAGAGTGGCTTGGCCGTGTTACATGAGTGTGTTTGCTTCTGCTTCTTTTCTTTCCTTCTTTGCTTGCTCCAAGACCTGTTGGCATGAAATGGGACACGGCCAAGCATGCTGGCCGTGTCATGTGACACGGCCAGTGGCTTGGCCGTGTCACTGAGTGTGTCTGCTTCTGCTTGCTTCTTTTCCTTCTCTTCTTTGGCTCAAAATGGGACACGGCCAAGCTTGTTCTTGGCTTGGTCACATGCTTGGCCATGTCACTGAGTGTGTCTCTTCCTGCTTCTTCATTTTTGCTTCTTTTCTTAGTTTCTTTGGTTTTGCTCTTTAGGTGAGACACGGCCAGTGGCTTGGCCGTGTCAAGCTCTACCAACTTCATTATTTGAGGGACACGGCCAAGCTTGATTTGGCTTGGCCATGTCTTGCTTGGTTCATGCTTTTCTTGCACTGTTTTGATCTTCCAAGGGTGTTTTTGCACCTAAACCTAAAAACAACACTTTAAACACACTTAAAACAAAAATTAATCAAAACATTAACTAAAACACACATAAAATCATACTAAAAACTAGTACAAAAATAATCTAAACAAATACCTCACACTTAACTTCTTGCTTGTCCCCAAGCAAGGCTAAAATCAAAACACACTAAACAAGATAAATTTTGTTAAGTTCAAGAGTTATAAAGATGCATCAAGACTTCCCTATCCCTAATTCTGCAATCAATATCGAATCAAACAAAATCGACACCCATGCAATTAAGTGCTTTTCCATGCATAACCTATGTTGTTGCTCCCTTACCAACTCTTACAAGTGTTTGATCATGGTGGTGTTCACACTCATAACAATCAATGAAAGATTATTGTCATAGGCTTGCTTATCAATCAAGTCTCCACCACAAAATTACAATCAAGCATCAATCAAAAGGCCTTTAATGGGTTGTAATGGGGCTAAGGTAAAGGCATGATATTTAGAAAATTTGAGCTTAATCATTAAGTTCAACAACACTTTAAGAATGAAGTACCCGATCATATACATAAGCCATTAATCCCGAAACACCTTCCTCTCATCTACCCCTTGACGTTAAAGAGCTTTTCAAGGGAACTCACTTATTAAATCTTGTAATGATACATTCCAATCCTTTCAACAAGAATAACAATTATTCTTATTATTATTATATATATTTTTATTTTTCTCTTTTTTTATTTTTTTATTTTTTTATTTTACTTTGCAATCTTAAACCTACTAAATTTAACCCCACACTTAATTCAACACAATCATAAACGCTCTTAAAATGCTCTTGACCTAATGAAAGGGTAGGAGTTAACACAACAAGATTCAAGCTAATGGTGTTATGAAAAAGAAAGAAAAGGAAAATGAAATAGGCTCAAAATTGGCTAACTAAGATTGAAGATAGGGTTGGTCTTTTTAAGCCAAAGTGGGTTCACCTAATTGCCTTAATCATTTTGATGCCAAATTGAATTTTTTTATGTAATCTTAAAATGCATGTCAAAACAAGTTCTAGCAATTCATCAATCAAAGATGTTCACCCACAACAATAATGATAAGTTGACGGCTCAATTCCTCACTAGGTTAAAGGCAATGCAAGGAAAAACCAACAAAATTGACAATAAGCACCAATTCTACTCAATTCTCCAATTCATGCTTCAAAAATTCAAAGGTCATCTATCAACAATTTTTATAACAATTGAACTTTCTAAAACTCATTTATTCAATGAAAAACAATAAAAACATTAACTAAAACTTAAACAAAAATAACTTAAAAGTAAAAACACAAAACACATTATGCACCCCACACTTAAAGATTCACATTGTCCTCAATGTGAGCATGCATACTACGGGGAGGGTTTAGATGAAACCTGATTTTCATCATTCCCATATGCGATGTGTAGGGCTCCTTCCACCCATAATGCAATTGGAGCCCTTGACTAAGAGGATGAACAACATGTAACTTTGAAATGTACTCGATGTACAGCAACCCCTAAATAGTATTCGTTGAAGAGAACATGTCTCAAAGGACATGTGAATGTCGCCTCGGGGTGATCCTCCTGTGCTATAGGAACGTTGTAAAATCCTATTTCATTGTGCAGTATGGTTCTATCCATCGTATGCTCTTCTTCACCACCAAGAGTAGAGGAGATGATTTTTGGGAACTCTTTAAGTTTAACCAAGTTTGGTTGAATCACTTCTTCATCCACTTTAACAATGTCAAGTCCCCTCTCAACAACCTCAGCATCTAAAACTAGCTTACACTCCTCAACTTCTAAATTGGGCATTTCATGTTCTTCTTCTAAAGACATACCCATCTCAAGCTTATTTCCACTTCTCCTTGGGAGTGCATAATATAGATGTTAGAAAGTTGCTTACATTGCTCCTCTTCTTTCAACCTACTTAGGAATGGAATTGGTGGCAAAGGATTCGGAGGTTCATACGAATGTGATGAAGTTGATGAGTCCAAATTATCCTCCTCCTTTGATTGACTTGGTTTCTCCATGCTGGGCAGCATCTCCTCACCATTGTCTTATTGATTAGTCCCTGCATTAATGGAATCACAAAAATTGTTATATATCACCTGTTCACTCGTCAAATTTATGATTACCTTGACTTGCTCCAATTGGCTAGGAAATTCCTCCTTTTGTTATGCTTGGAGTTGATGTGCCAGTTGCCCAACTTGCATTTCCACCCTCTTCAATGATTCCTCCAAAGAATCAAACCTCTCATTGCTCCCTTCTTGATTTTGTGTGCTAATTTGAAGGTAAGCATTCAAATCATCTTCCACTGTGGATTTCTCGAATTGATCATGGTTTTGTGAGCTAATTTGAATGAAGGCATTCAAACTATCTTCCAAAGTGGGTTCCTTAAGTTTATCTTGATTTTGTGCGCTAGTTTGAATGAAGGCATTCAAACTATCTTCCAAGGTGGGTTCCTTAAGGTGATCTTGATTTCGTTTGCTAGTTTGAATGAAGGCATTCAAACTATCTTCAAATGTGGGTGTCTTAAGGTAATTTTGATTTGAATATTACTCTTGAGAGTAAGAGTCTCTGTGGTAAGGTTGAAAAAAATTTGGAGGTGGAATGTGCTGCTGATTTTTCCAAGAAAAATTTGGCTGGCTTCCACAGCTGGGATTATAAGGATTGTAATATGTGTCATTTCTACCCATTTGCTGGAAACCTTGATAGTCATATTCTTCCTCTTGCCATTCTTGGTATCGTCCAAAACCCATTGAACACGTGTTTGCACTATGGCCTACATTGCCACATGCTGCACATATCTCTTGGTGTGGCATAGGTGCTCTTCCTCTTGCATTTAGCACCTTAAGTTGATTCGTCAATTCTGCTAATTGCCATGCCATTTCAAAATCATCGTTCCTATCATAAACTCCTCCATGCCTTGAAAACTGCATCTTTACACAAGGCACTTAGAAACTTAAAGAAAACAAACAATAAAAATTCAAACAAAACAAACAATCAATTTAAAAGAAAACAAACAAACAATTAAATAAAAAAAAATATCAAACTATTACTACTACGACAACTCTCCCCGGCAGCAGCGCCAAAAACTTGTTGCGCTCTAATTAAGTACTACTACAAAGCGTCACTCGCAAGTATACGAGGTAGCTGTAGCAAAGGTGATCGCCCCAAGGTCGTTTCCCAAAGAAGGTGTGGTTCGTAATAGCTTGATTGACAAATTATTTAAATGCGAGAGTTTGTTGTTTGGGATGGTGCGAGAATAATTTAAACCTAAAATGAAGGAGTGTAGGGTTGATGTATGAAAGTTGTACAAGATCAAATCGATTCTTGGGAAGGTACCTAGGGTCATAGGTCCATTCAATCAAAGCTCAAAGCTCAATTCTCAATTATCCATTAACATAACCTTGTAATTAATTTGTTCCTTAAGGTTAATTAGTCAATTACCAATCCATTAGTTCTCACATTCATGAATTAGCAATAACCAATTATTTCACATTATCAAATTAATGAAACCCTAGAACTTATATTTCTAATTCATTCATAGGGTGGTCGATTGTATAGTTTCGATATCGGATTTCACCTCTCGGTCCGTCATCCAATATTCAAAGATCAATAGGTAGCTAATCTATCAACCTAGCATTTAAAGCAATACAATCAATCAATCAACAAGGAACATCAATGGAAATATCAAATCAAGACATTCAACCAAATATACTACAAATCCTAGGCATGGGTATTTAGCTCAACATCATTAATTTAAAACATTCATTCACCTCAATATAAAGCAAATACAATTTGTCCATTGCAATATCAATCTCTTAATACAACAATAACAATAAGAAATGAATTAAAAGAGAGAATAGAAAAACCCTTTGTGAAGATGCCAAGTGTAGGATTACTAGTCTTCCTCCTAGCTCCACTTGATGTATGATGAAGAACTCAAGCCCTCTTCAATGGTTGATTACCCTTTGCAATATGGAATGGAGCTTTCTCAAGTCACCAAACCTTTGGATGGAGCTTTCTCAAGTCACCAACTCTTCAATTAATTTTGCCTTCGGAAGATGGAATGGAGCTTTTTCAAGTCACCAAACCTTTCAATGAAGCTTATTCAACCTTCAAGAGCTTGTTAACCCAATTTAACCCAAAGAACCTCAAAGATCTTATCAATGGAAGATGGAGAAGGTGGAGAGGATGGAAATGGAGATGGAGATGAAGGGACAAGGGAGAGTGTCAATCTCTCCCTCTCCCAAACGTGTAGCAGAATTTGGCTCCAAGAAAAACCAAGACCCCTTCCATTTTCCTCTTCCTCTCCTTTTAATTCATTCAAAAATACACACCCATGCCTTCCAACTCACACCATTTCACTTTGTTCCCCACTATTTCTTTGTTTAATATTTCTTTTAGCAAGCCCAAGGTCTTGTTCCCCACTTTGTCCCCCACTTCGTACAAAGAAATTCAAATTTTTCAGGTGTGACACGGGCTTGGCCGTGTCTCTCAATTTTCCTTGGGACATGGCCAAGCTTGCTGGCCGTGTCCCTCACTGCCTCTTTCTTTCTTTCTTTCTTTTCTTTCTTTTTTTTTTGTCATAAGGGGTGACACGGCCAAGCCAAGAGTGGCTTGGTCGTGTCTCATGTGACACGGCCACAAGCTTGGCCGTGTTACATGAGTGTGTTTGCTTCTGCTTCTTTTGTTTCCTTCTTTGCTTGCTCTAAGACCTGTTCGCATGAAATGGGACACGGCCAAGCTTGCTGGCCGTGTCATGTGACATGGCCAGTGGCTTGGCCCTGTCACTGAGTGTGTCTGCTTCTGCTTGCTTCTTTTCCTTCTCTTCTTTGGCTTAAAATGGGACATGACCAAGCTTGTTCTTGGCTTGGCCGTGTCATGTGACACGGCCACAAGCTTGGTCGTGTCACTGAGTGTGTCTCTTCCTGCTTCTTCATTTTTGCTTCTTTTCTTGGTTTCTTTGGTTTTGCTCTTTAGGTGAGACACGGCCAGTGGCTTGGCCGTGTCTCTTGGCCGTGTCAAGCTCTGCCAACTTCATTATTTGAGGGACACAGCCAAGCTTGATTTGGCTTGGCCATGTCTTGCTTGGTTCATGCTTTTCTTGCACTGTTTTGATCTTCCAAGAGTGTTTTTGCACCTAAACCTAAAAACAACACTTTAAACACACTTAAAACAAAAATTAATCAAAACATTAACTAAAACACACATAAAATCATACTAAAAACTAGTATAAAAATCAATTAAACAGTTGGTTGGTCCCGATTTGATTAAAGAAACAGAAGAGAGTGAAAATAATTCAGGATCGGTTGAAAAAAGCCTCAGATCGGCAGAAGTCCTATTTAGATTTGAAGAGGAGAGACATAGAGTTTGATGTTGGAGATAAAGTATTTTTAAAAGTGTCTCCTTAGAAGAAGATTTTGAGATTGGCCGCAAAGGGAAGTTAAGTCCTCGTTTCATTGGACCTTACGAGGTACTGGAGAGAGTTAGACCAGTGTCTTATCGACTAGCTTTGCCTCCTAAGTTGGATAAAATTCACAATGTCTTCCATGTATCTATGCTACGAAGGTACAAGTCAAACCCATCTCATGTTTTGTCAGTGGAATCCATTGAGGTGAGTCCAGATCTGACATTTGAAGAAGAACTAGTAGTCATTTTAGCACATGGAGTGAAAGAGTTGAGACATAAGAAAGTGCCAATTGTGAAGGTTCTTTGGAAGAATCATGGTAGAGAAGAGGCAACTTGGGAGAGTGAGCAAGCGATGCGAGATCAGTATCCTCAACTGTTTCAGACTTGAGATCAGGTAATTTCGAGGACGAAATTTCTTTTTAGAGGGGGAGAATTGTAATATCCCAAACTATACCCTAAAAATTATGGAGTGTTAATTGTTGTATTGGATTAAATAATTTAAAGTGTATATATTATGTATATGGAGATAAAAATAATATATATACAAGTCAATGGGTCTTATAAGTCAAAAGAGATATTTTGATTAATTAAATGGATTTATTTAAGTTAGTGAAAGATGATGTTAGTGGGTGAATATTTAATTGTTTAAATGCTTGGTGGAGAGTGTTTTGAGGAGGGAGTAGTTGAAGAGTGTTGACTTTCTTTCTTTTCTTCTTTCCTTCTTTCTTTCTTCTTCCTCGTCCATCTTCATCTTCTTCTTTTCTTCTCCTTGGCCGGCCACCCTTAGCAACCAAAGGAAAAGAGGTTTTGTTGCTTCCAAGCTCGAAAGATTGAAGGTTTTCAAGAGATCAAGTTGGAGTTTTAAGGATTTTCTTCACTTTTGGTAAGTTTCCAACTTGTTTCTTGGTTTTCTCTTGGGTTTGTGTTCTTGGCTTTGTTGGATGGTTGTTTTAGTATATTTGACGGTTGTGTTGTTTTGTTAACTTTGATTTTGGGGTTGGATTGAAGAGAGAAAAGGGATGAGTGGATTGTGTGATTTTTGAATTGTGAATATGGTGGTGTTTGTGTTTGATGTTTGTAATTGAGTTTTTTTAAGGTTTACTCAAGTATTTTTGAGTTGTTGATGGTTTTGGTTGAGTTATGTGTTGTTGATATGGCTTTTGGAAGATGATTGTTGGTTGTGGCTTTATTGGTGTCGATTTTAGGGTTTTTGGCCTGACACGCCCAAGAGCACGGCCATGTCTTTGGGGATATCGTTGGTTCTATTTTCTGGGTTGGTGACACGAACAGTGACACGCCCATGTCACTGAGCATGTCACAACTTCTGTGTTGTAGTAGCATTGACACGGCCAGTGACACGCCCATGTCACTGAGTGTGTCATAGCTACTGTGTTGTTGGAGGATTGACACGGCCAGTGACACGCCCATGTCACTGAACGTGTCAAAGCTTCTGTGTTGTGAGTTTAGGGCACGGTCAGGGACACGCCCGTGTTGTTGAGCGTATCAAGTGTAGAGTTTATCCTAGATAGTTCTTTTTCTTATTTTCTTCTTGTGTATCTCTAAGTGAGTGTGTATGATCACCTTTGGATTAGATTTTGAAGAGAGTTGAGCTACCTTTATTCAAGTGTTGAGAGTTATCTTGGAAGAGGAGTTGATAGAGTGGTGTTGTTGCTCTTAAAGGTAAGTACAAACTTTGAATGATTGCATACATTTATATGACATTGGGACTTAACACATTTAGTTAAAAATGTGTTAATTTACTTGATACATTGTTGATGAATAAGTTATATGTTGTGATATGCATAATGTGAATTTTATTGATGTATCAATGCAATTGAGTAAAGTATTGTATATGAAAAGAAATGTGGAAATAGGTGATATGAGATGTGAAAACATAATGTAACCAATCGATATTGAGATGAAATAGAAGAATGAGAAAAATTGAGAAAAGATGATATATTAGGGCAATGAGCCTAATTTGATTATGAGAAATGAATTGTGAAAGAGATTGATAATGAGATAAATGAATTAATTGTGTGCCTAGTATGTTATTCAATTTTCAGAGTTCTGGGTTTGGCGGCATGCCTATGAATCGCTGGGCATGTGAAAAGACCGGGTCGTAAGCTGAGCCCAGCTGAAAAATATGAAATATGATGTTTATGAGGTGAAAAGACAGGGTCGTAAGCCTCAAAAACTGTAATAGTCTAGCCGGGTTGAGGACCAAGATACTAGGCCCTAGGGTCTAGCCGGGTTGAGGTCCAAGAGACTGAGTCTGTTACATTATCCATGGATATATATATATATATCTCGCCTACGGGCTTGATGAATGTGATTATGGACCAAAGCAGTAACTCTGAACTTTGAATAGCATATTCGATCCTTTTTGGACCCATGCTTGTCCTTGCTTTAATGTGAATTATGAAATGTGATGCAAGTGATTAATATGTTGAGATCTAATGCTATGAGTTGATATATTCATATATATATATATATATATTGTGCATGAGAATCGCATTGATCTTTATTGAATCAAAGTTTGTACCACTAAGCTTTCTGCTTAGCGCGATTGTGGTTCATCACGCAGGTGACAGGATAGATCTGGTTGTGCCGGAAAGCTCGTCTAGACCGAGTCGAGTCTAGGCTTGAGTTTGTGATAGCAGTGTTAATTTGTGGACATCAAGATCAGAGACGAACTGCCAGCATGCATAAACTTCATATTTTTGTACTTATTAATTTTGATGTAAACATACGTATTTTTCGCTGCTTAATTAACAAATATTTTGAACAGACTGTTTTAGATAAGCTTTTGGGTACTAATGTTATATATATATATATATGTATTTTAACGAAGAAATATTTTCTCTATTACTATTTATAAAATAGGTTAAATGTTTTAAGTTTATTCGGACTGACTTATGATGCTTATATGTTAAAGATTAAAGTTTGGTTTGTTTAAAATGAACCGTGGCACCCCTTTATCCGGTACGTATATCGCGTGTTGTGTGGGTGTATGCGGTGTGCGTATATGGGGTACGAGGGTGTTACACAGCTGAGCTACTGAGCGACCGCACAAAAGCTGCCCAAGCCACTAAGCTACGCCACAGATAGATTTGTCGAGCTAACCGAAAAGCATAGATAAAAGTGTCGAGCTAAGAAAATGCTAAAGCTGTAGAGAATCGAGCAGCACATATAGACTCGCCAAGCCAAAGAGAGCAGCTCATATAGAATTGTTGAGCTAAGCAAGCAGTGAAGCAGTATACCCATCTAAATGTGCGACCGCCTGAGAAACTTGAGTGTATGCATAGATATACCAAGCAAACTATATAAATCTTATAGAAAAGTTCGCAGTGTCAATGAGCAGTGAAGCAAGGTCGCGAGTTAGGCGTGCGAGCATACTTGAGCACCGAGCGATTGCACCAAATCAAGCTAAAAATTTATAAACTCATAGAAAGGTTCACTGTCTCAGTGAGCAATGAAGTCAGGACACCAGAAATTTGTGCGACCTCCTAAGACGCCTGAGCAACTACACATAACAAAGGCCTAAATGCCTAAAAGCATCAGAAGAGATAGCAATCAGCTCTTGTGGTACTTCCTTAATGCTCAAAGACTTATGCGACCACCCAGATGAACCGAGAGACTGCACAAGTCTGGCATATTTGAATCTTAGTGCCAAATACTTTTAACAAATGATATTTGGCCATGTGGATGAAGTAAATTGAATTCAACGGTATCATGGTGCCGAGCGACTGCACACCGAGCTGCGCGACCGCACTACACAACAGCATGGACAAGCTAAATTCTATCAGACAATAAATTTTGACCATTGGAATTAGCCGTTATAGAGAAGTTTCAAACTGTGTGACTATTCCTTTTTTTATTATTGAAATAATTTTTAAAATGCTATTTTACTCTTAATAACAAATATATTTACTTATTTATTAAATTTCAAATAATATATTTCAAATAATAAATATTTATTAATTTTTTCTCATATATATATACATGTATATTAAATATTGTATTTTTTACATAAATAAAAACTCAGAAGTAGACATGGACACTGTTTAAGAACCACCGGTCTCGATTTAAAATTTTTTTAACTTGAACCGAACCTTCTACAGGATGGTTCAAAGACAGTTCAGGAAACGCCAGTTCCGGTTTGACCCCGATTTGAAGGTAGCTCAAGAGAAAATTTAAAGAGGGAGTTCGAAGGGGTAGTTCAAAAGCGGTTTATGATGGTTCAAAGCGGTTTAGAATAATTTGAGAGGTGAATTACTTATGACTTTAATTAAAATATTAAAAAATATTATTTAATTAAATAATTTACTAAAAATAATAATAAAGAGAATACATAAGCAACTTAAAAAGTTAAGTTGATTACGTATCTTTTAGGGTTTAAAAAGAAATTAATGTTCACATATTTCTTTTACTTTATATTTATGTAATTATTGAATATTATCATTATTGTTTTAATTTTTCAATTATATTTTATATGCCTATTGGCCTAGAATATTCACCAACTATAGTATTTTCTTTCTTAATCTAAAATTTGAGCCTTAACTAATTGCCCTTATTTTTTAGAAATCAATGTAATAAAATTTTGAAAAAAAATATATATGAAAAAAAATTAAAAATAATAAAAATGAAATAAAAACAATAGAAATAAATTTTAAATATAAAAAAATAAAATGGTTAAGATTGTAATGTAGAGAATATTTTTTAAAAAATGAGAATATAGATTATAGAAAGAATTAGAAAATATAAATTGTAGAGAATATTAAAGATTATAATGTATATGTAGATTGAAAAATGAAAAGAAAAATAAGAAAAGTTAAAATTTAGAAACATGAAAATTTTTGAAATTTGTGTGACATTTATAGGGTTAACAAAAAATTTAAAAATAAAAAATAAAATAAATAAAACAAGTACAATAACCCAAATAAAGTGAAGAAATTTAATGGTTTGAGCAGCCGGTTTGACGATTTTTGAAAATTACAAACCTGAACCAAACCATGAATTAAGATTTATGTTCCGGCTTGGCACAGTTTTGATTTTGACCGGTTTCAATTTCGATTTTGATCGGTTCGGTTCCGGTCCATTTGCAATTCCAAACCAAAATGTGGCCATGTCTCCTCAGAAGGCCTAAAAGATTGCACTTCTTTTTGTCTTTATAATTTAATCATTTAGTCTAGTGAGTCAATAACTTAAGCCCACTTATAAAGTCATGCTCTTTTAGTACTCCAAAGTGTTGAATGGTTTACTAAGGTGAATTCTATATTATCAAAATGCACCTCACACATCATGCCCCTTTCTCACAATGTTAAAGTAAGGGTAAAATAAGTGTGAAGGTGATAAGTCAGAGTATCAAAATAGTTAAAATAAAAATAGATGAGACAAATTAAATACTAATCATGCTAAACACATATAGTTGCAGATGCCTTAAGCCTTTTTTTTTGTGCATACATGAATTAGTTGTTAAAACATAACAAAGAATCATGAATTATGCTTTAGAATTTAAAAGAAAAATTACACAAAGAATTATCTTTATATCTCACACTCATACTATGATAATACTTACACCTACAACTCCTATTTTCAACTACTGAGCTAAACAAAGAAAAATCGACAATAGAATTGAAAACAAATCCAAATTCAATTCAATTAAAAAGAAAATTAAGATAAAAATTAGAGATAAGAAAAGCCAAAAAATCTAGGATTCAGAATTTGCAAAAATAAATAGGAATAGAAAAACCAAAAAAGACTGTATTTTAGTACAACCTATCTACTTCATCTTCTTATTACCACTGTTAAAGTTTAAAACTGAAATAGAACTAGAAGTTAGTCATTACTCTTTGAAAATATGTAGAAATTCTTCATCAACTAGTGTAGAACCTCTCCGGTTTCATTTGTTAGGTTCCTCGATTTTGTAGGGATTGAAATTGCAATTCTTGTTTGGATAGGATATAGAGATCCGTTTCTACATATGAGTTATGGACAATAATGGATTTCAAGGAGATGAGAGGAATGGGTCTAATAGAGAGGTGAAAGGCTAGAGGATTTGATTACTTTTGTAAGGTAGGAGAAATAGAGGAAGAAAAAAGAATTAGTAGTGGTGGTTCTATATAAAAATAGATCTTGGTTCTATCAACAGCTGCTCAATCATATAGTTGGGCTTTTTAAGTGTTATATTTCAATGTTTTTGTTAGGAATAAAGCATTTTTAAGCCTCTGAATTTGGAAACTTTTTAACATTGAGCCCATAAATTTCACTTTGATGATATTAAGCTCTTAAACTTTGCGATTCTTGAATATCCGACCCTTTTCTAACGGAATTGGCTAACGGCGTTAAATATTTTGTTAGTTGAGGTATTGATGCCGTTAGCTAATATTCATGAATCACAAAGTTTGAATGTTCAATATCACTAAAGTGAAGTTCAGAGGCTCAATGTCAAAAAGCTGCCAAGTTCAGGGGCTCAAAATTGCATTTTTATTTTTTTTTATTACATTGCGCTAGTTCACCATTGAGATTTTTTAGTTTTATGTTATTAATCTATATGTCTCAGTTGTCTCTTTTGCTATAAGATTTTTTTGGAATTTTTTCACATGGATCTGTGAGGTTCTAGTTATGGAGTAAGTTTCTTAGTTTGGGTAGAATGCTTAATAAATCATGTTTTCCTCATCAACTATTGTTAATAAATTTATTCAGGGGGTAAATATTACCAAATTAAAGTTCATGAGCTTAATACGCAGAACATCTAAAGTTCACGGGCCAAAAAAAATGCATTATTCCAATTTTAAATTAAAAGTTTTTATAGTCTTTTATGAAATTTTTAATTTAATTAAAATTTTAAAATATATATTATTAAAATAATTTAAAATATGTTTATAAGGTAAGAAATAAAATTTATAGTTTAGATTTTAGAGATTAGACTTTAGATAGGCAGGGATTTAAAGAGAAAAAAATTATATTTATAAGTTAAGAAATGAGTTCAAGGAGTTATATAGTTCAATTTCAAGTTTAAGAGACAAATTAACTAAACGAGTAAAGTTTAGAGGGTTATATATGTATTTAGCCTATATTGTATTAAAAGGAATACATTTATACACATAAATACATACATACATGCAAACATATATATATATATATAAACTCTTATAACTATTACAAAAATTTCATAAGATATCTATGAATAACCCAATATAGAACACAAAAGCCATCCTTTCTACATGTAGTTTCTTTTATTTTTTTTTAAGAAAAAAAGCAATATTAGTTTAAATATGTATTTTTTAATTAGGCCTACTCTACCTTGATTCAATTCTATTCATGTGTTGTTTGATCTTGTAATGATTAGGAAGGTTTTGGAGGCATGTCAATGATCATCGGAGGACGATCATCGAGTTTTAATTATGTATTGGAGAATGATCATCGGGTTTTAATTATGTCAATTCTATTCAACTTCTTGTTCGAGCTTCTCTATAACTTTATGTATTGGAGGACGATTATCGGGTTTTAATTATATGCATCATAATGCCACTATAATCATCTTTTTTAATATGTTCTTTTCATTATATGTTGCATCTCCTGCCCCTATATCTTTTCTTTTTCTTACTAGGTCATAAGCCTATGAAGGAAACTAAATTTGGCTTAAATGTTCTTCAAATACATTTAAATTCTTCCTCTTCCTGCCATTTTCATTAATAACATCCCAAAACTATAAACATCAGCTTTATAAGAAACATCTCCTGTATTTTTATAGAATAGTTCAGAAGCCATAAAACCTAGTGTTCTTCTTGCTGCCGTGAGAGATACAATACTATTATTTATTAGATATAATTTTGCAAGTCCAAAATCTGAAATTTTTGGCAAGAACTTTTCATCAAGAAGAATGCTATGAGGCTTAATATCAAAATGCAAAATTTGCATATCACAACCACGATGAAGATATTCAATGCCACGAGCTACTCCAAGAGAAATCTCATACATTTTCTCATTACTTAGCACCATCTTATCTTCGTTATAAAATATAAACTTATCAAGAAATCTATTAGCCATAAACTCATATATAAGAGCTTGTTTTGACCCCTCAACGCAAAATCCAATGAGTTGCACCACTAATTGAGAATCTAAAATATAACAAATTTAGAAAGATAAAAATGATTAATTATATTTATTTCTATATAATTTATCAATTAAATATTATATCCCTGTAAATTATTATTATTATTATTATTATTATTATTATTATTATTATTATATAAGCTGAGAAAAATGAGATAAATGTAATTCTGACATGTCATTTACACGTATGATACTAAAATACCATGTATCATATTTATTTATTTTTAAATTTATTAGTTGAGCTATTAATACATGAAAATAAAATATCATATATTTAATAATTTAATAAATTATAAATAAAAATTTATAAATTAAAAATATTAATATGTGAAGATAAAAAGTCATATATTGAATAAATTTAATAAATTATTAATAAATTAATAATTATTAACAAATCTTTTAACTGAAACTATTCATATATAAAAATAAACAGTTATATATTTAATAAATTATTAATAAATTTATAATTTTTAATAGTGAATAATTATTAATAATTAATAATATTAATAAATTTTAAAGAAAATTATTAATATATAAATATATAAGATTATATATTTAATAATTTTTTTATAATTATATATTTAATAAATTATTAATATATAAATATAAAAGATTGATAAATTTGATTGACTGAAATTATTAATGAGTATAAATAATTGGTTTAAATGTTCATATCAACAAATTTTGACACTATTTTTTATAACATGATAAAAAGTCACATACATATATCGCTTGAGCTTATAACTAATAATAATAAAATTTTAATTATATGTAATTAATAATCTTAATTATATTTAATTTTATGAATGCATGTAAATATTAAAATAAATAGATCAATATTTGGTAGTTAGTATTTTTTTTAAATTATTTAAAATTCATTTTTTAAAATTAGGTTTCAATTATAATTCTTAATATTCTAATTATAATTGAAAAATAAATAATGACCTATAATCAATCTAATTGACTAACAACAAAGTTAATATAATTGCTTGTAATTATCAAGCAGAAAAAGAAAAATTAAAAATTTTTTATTTGACTAAATATTATGTATGTGAATAAAATTGTTTGGATTGTTAAAACTTCAATTGACATGTTAAATGTTTATAATTTGGAAATAATAATTAATAAAAAAAAGCAATTAAGAATTATATTCAAATGAAAGAAGGAAGAACGTACAAGGGCCTGGCGGTAGACGAGGAGAAGTGACACCGACATTAACGAAGCGTACTTTTGGGTCATATGCATACCAGGACCAGCCCAGCTCAAAACCATATACCATTGAATAATGAATGTCCAAATAAGAAAAATTATGCAACTTTTCCAGAGGCAGCCACGATGTTCGAGTAATCAATTCTAGACGGCAAGAGTCTGCCAACTGGCTAATTTTAGGATTTATCATGGAATAGGAATAACCTGCAGTTTTATCAATTAAAAAAAATTAGTTTCGATTTAGTAATGCTGAAAATATATTTATTTAGATCGACTTTGAACATAAATGAAGCTAAATTAACAATCACAAATGAAAATAATGGTAAGGCTATTCATGTCGTTTGTGAAAACGATAAGTGGAGAGTTCACTCGATTTGCACGCTTTATGAATATTAGGCTGAGTAGTCTCGTCCATGATCTATATGGAAACCCAAACCGGTTTAAATTCCTATACGTTAGAGAATGAAGAGGGATCGAAGAGCAATCGTCCTTGTTTACATTAACATCTTTCACCCGCATAGTTTGTCCAGTGTAATTGATAGCCTCCACATAATATTTCACAGAATACAGGTAAACTATTGTATGGTTGTTTTCACAGCAAGTTCATAACTATACATTCCACAGTGTTTAGGATCGGTATTTAATCGGAAAGGATAGCTAATGTTAGCTATATTTCCACAAGAAGAACTGCAAATATTGATAATATTTCTAGCATAGGAAATGTGTTGAAGTTAATTAAACTTGTTTCATTTTTTATGTTTTGTACGTTGTACAGCATAGGTAGAATTATTTATTTTTACAAATAAAGAGTCAAACTCCAGTAGGAGTAATAATAGGAGTTTAGTTAATATTAGATCTGGTCAGCTGTATGGAAGAGGTTGCAGGAGTTATATGTGCCACTTCCTCTTATTTTATAGATCCATTTTGTTGAATCTTAATATAAAAATCGGTGTGCTATCTGTGTTGAAGATAGATCACCACAAAAAGAGTTAAATTAATTGTGTTGCTCTCTTGTTGCTTTCCTGTTTTTTTTTTTTTTGTTAACATTTGGTATCAGAGCCGAAAGATCAAGGCCTGAAACATGTCTCATCTTGAGATTGAGAGAGCAAGGAGAGAGCGAGAACAAAGAGAGAGAGAGCTGAAAGAAAGAGAGGATGCCGCCAGCGATGCTTCCAATAGAGAAAGTGTGTCGAGTCAAGAGAAGGAGGGCTCGGTTACGTTAAAATATCCCATGTTGACAAAGAGCAATTATGCAGCATGGGCTATTAAAATGGAAGTATTTATGATGGCTCAAGGTGTCTGGGAGCCAATCGAGTCTAAAGGTCCAGTTGATAATCGAAAGGACAAGATGGCATTGGCGGCCATCTATCAAGGTATAGGTGAGGATACCTTGCTTCAACTAGGGGCCAAGAAGACAGCTAAGGAGGCATGGAATATGCTCAAAATTATGAACCAAGGTGCAGAAAAGATGAAGGAGGTCAGAACTCAAACCTTATGGAGAGAGTTCGAGGCATTGGGGATGAGTGATTCAGAGACAATAGATGAATTCTCTGGAAAGCTCACCATCATTGTCAATAAATTAAGGAGTCTTGGTAACATAGTTGAAGATGAGAAGGTGATTAAGAAGCTGTTACGTTCTACTTCCTCAAAATTTCTGCAGATAGTTTCCGGTATAGAGGAATTTAGTGATCTGAAAACCAAATCTGTAGAGGAGGTAATTGGATCACTAAAAGCTCATGAAGAACGATTGCTTGGTTGTGGAGGCAATTCGGCTGAAACAGTTCTTCTTACGAGAGCTGAATGGAAGGCCAGAGAGGTGGAAAGCTCTTCCAAGAAAGCTCAAAATGACAATGGTGGAAGAGGAGGTAGAGGTCGAGGCCGAGGACGTGGCCGTGGTAGAGGAAGGAGTAACGGTGATTCAAGAAGAAGTGGTGATGATGAGTCAAAGCCAAAGAAGAAGAAAGACAAAAGCAAAATCAGGTGTTATAGTTGCGGCCAGATGGGACATTATGCTTAAGAATGTTCCACAAAAGAGAGAGATGAAAAGGCCAACTTAACACAACAACAAGAAGATGAGGGACCATCCTTGCTGCTGCTGGAAACATGCGTACCAGAACTGTTACCAGTAGAGGAGTCTGAAATTATCATGCTACAAGAAAATACAAGTGAAGCCGAAAAGGAAGAAAGCAATTGGTACTTGGATTCAGGTGCTAGTAGCCACATGTCAGGTGAAAAACACTGCTTTGTTGAATTAAATCTAACCATTACTGGTAAAGTGAGATTTGGTGATGGATCTATGGCTAACATATGTGGGCAAGGTTCAGTTTTATTTCAGTGCAAAAATACTGAACATTTGACACTGCAGAATGTTTATTACATTCCAAGGCTTAGAAGTAATATTATAAGCCTTGGACAGCTTGATGAAGCAGGTAGCACAATTATTATTGGCGGTGGACACCTGAAGTTGTATGACTGGAGAAACAAGCTGGTGGTGGATGTTAAAAGAAGAACAAATCGGCTCTATATCGCAAAATTACAGCTTGCTACGCCAATAAATTTAATGGCAAGGATGGATGATGAACCTTGGACGTGGCATGCTAGATACGGTCATCTTAACTTCAATTCATTAAGAAAACTCAGCAGAAGGGGCATGGTGAAAGGATTGCCTAACATTGATCAAGTTGACAAACTTTGCAATGGATGCCTTGTGGGGAAACAGCACAGAACCTCATTCCCGAAAAAATCAGAGTTTAGAGCAAATAAACCATTGGAGCTCGTCCATAGTGACTTGTGTGGTCCGATAACACCAACAACATGTGGAGGTAATAATTATTTCATGTTATTGGTTGATGATTTTTCCCGATTCATGTGGGTATATATGTTGAAAAGCAAGGATGAAGCTCTAAACAATTTTAAGAGGTTCAAGGCAATCGTTGAATCTGAATCTGACATGAGGTTAAGAGCAATCAGAACAGACCGCGGAGGAGAGTTTACCTCCACAACATTCATATTGTTTTGTGAAGAGCAGGGAGTCAAACGATTTCTTACAGCTCCATACTCACCCCAACAAAATGGTGTGGTGGAGCGGAGGAATCAAACAATCATAGAAATGGCAAGATGTATGTTAAAGAGCATGGAGGTCCCGTCGAGATTCTGGGCAGAAGCAGTAAAAACGGCGGTAGAGCTCCTATGCAGAGTATTCCAGAATTGACTCCCTATTAGGCTTGGTTCGGTAAAATTCCTAATGTTCATCATTTTCGTGTGTTTGGATGTGTAGCACATGTAAAAGATGTAACTCCTAATCTTACTAAATTAGCTGATAGAAGTAATCAAGCAATAATGCTTGGTTATGAAAGTGGAACTAAAGCTTACATGTTATTTGATCCAAGCCAGAACAAAATCATTGTGAGTCGTGATGTAGCATTTGAGGAAGGAAGAAAATGGCAATGGAACAATGATCCAGAGGAGAGAATAAAGGAAGCCGAAGAATTTACTGTAAATTTCAACAAACAGGCAGTAAATCCTTTAGAAGCAGAAACTCCTTCAGAAGTAGCAACACCATCAACTCCAAGCTCGATCTCCTCACGTAGCATGCAGTCACAAAGCTCAAACTCAAGTTCCAGTTCTAGCCATCCTCAAAAATACAAATCTCTTCAAGAGATTTATGATAGTACTCGAGAAATAGAAGAAGCCAGCCTATGTTTTCTTTCTTTAGAGGAACCCACTTCTTTTGAAGAAGCCTCTAAGAACGAAAATTGGAGAAGCGCAATGGAGCAGGAGATTGCCTCAATTCGGAAAAATGGTACATGAGTACTTACAGATCTGCCGAAGGGTCACAAGCCAATCGGTTTGAAATGGGAGTACAGGTTAAAAAAGGATCCAGATGGCAAGATTGCAAAGCACAAAGCCAGATTAGTGGCAAAGGGCTATATGCAGAGACAAGGCATAAACTACAACGAGGTGTTTGCACCAATTGCAAGACTTGAAACAATAAGGGTCTTATTGGCGATTGCGGCTCAAAAAGATTGGGAGGTTCATCATATGGACGTTAAAACGACGTTCCTGAATGGTGAATTGGAAGAGGATGTTTACGTCGCACAACCAATTGGATTCGAAGACAAGAAAAACCCATATAAAGTTTTGAAATTACATAAAGCTTTATATGGGTTAAGGCAAGCACCTAGAGCGTGGAATTCGAAGCTTGATGGGTGTTTAAAGGCACTTGATTTTGAACAGTGTTCGCATGAAAATGCTCTTTACAAAAGAAATGTTGAAGGAAAAATTATGGTTGTTGGTGTCTATGTAGATGATCTCATTTTGAAAGGTGAAAATCGGAATGTCGTCAACAAATTTAAGTTAGAGACGCAGCAGGAGTTTGACATGACTAATCTCGGATTATTGAGTTTTTATCTCGGCATTGAGGTTAAACAAACTGCAACCTCAATTTCTGTTTGTCAAATAGGTTATGCCAAGAAGATTTTGGAGAAAATGGGAGTGGGGGAGTGCAATCCGTGCAAGCTTCCTATGGAACCAAGAACAAAGTTGAGCAAAATTGTCGAAGGTGAAACGTTAGTTGATACCACGTTGTACAGGAGCATAATTGGAAGTCTTAGATATCTGGTTAATACAAAACCAGATATCACTTTTTCTATTGGTGTCTTGAGCAGATTCATGGAGAAGCCTACGACAACTCACATGGTAGCAGTAAAACAAGTCCTATGGTACATCAAAGGTACTTTGAACATTGGTTGTGTTTACTTGAAGAAACAATCAGATATGGATCTTGTTGGTTACTGTGATAGAAAAAGTACAACTGGAATTCTATATTTTCTTGGTAGCAGTCCAGTAACTTGGGTCTCGCAAAAACAGAGAGTTGTAGCGTTGTCGTCATGTGAAGCAGAATACATTGCTGCTACTGCAGGTACCTATCAAGGAATCTGGCTAAGTAAAGTGATTAGTGCAGTTGAAGGTACAAAAGTGAAAGCAACACTCAAAGTAGACAACAAATCAGCCATAGCTCTTGCTAAAAATCCGCTATATCACGATAGGAGTAAGCACATCGATACTCGATATCACTTTATTTGTGATTGTGTGCAGGCTGGAAGCATTGATTTGGTGTATGTTAATACTGAAGTTCAATTGGCTGATATATTAACAAAGCCTTTGGGATGGCAAAGGTTTGAAGAGCTTCGAGAGAAGTTAGGCATGAAGGCAATCGGTCAAAAAGAATAAACAAGTTTAAGGGGAGTGAATATTGAAGTTAATTAAACTTATTTTATTTTTTATGTTTCGTACGTTGTACAGCATAGGTAGAATTATTTGTTTTTACAAATAAAGAGTCAAACTCCAGTAGGAGTAATAATAGGAGTTTAGTTAATATTAGATCTGGTCAGCTGTATGGGAGAGGTTGCAGGAGTTATATGTGCCACTTCCTCCTATTTTATAGATTCACTTTTTTGAATTTTAATATAAAAATCGGTGTGCTATATGTGTTGAAGATAGATCACCACAAAAAGAGTTAAATTAATTGTGTTGCTCTCTTGTTGCTTTCCTGTTTGTTTGTTTGTTTTTTTTTTTTTTTTTTTTTTTTTGTGTTAACAAAATGGATGGGATTATTAGAATAACAAAAAGAAGAGTTGTATATGCAAATCTAGTAAAGAAGAGTCTTTCTGTGGACATTTTGATAGCAATTTATACAATGCTTTTGGCCAGTTTTTATAAACAGAAAAAATTTAGATTTTAAATTCTTTTAGTCAACTTAATCGAGCCTTCATTATTTCCTCCTCCAATTTATTATTAAATTCACTGGTATCAGATTCAATACTCAATCATTTATAAATTATATTCTTATTTTATATTTAATGAGGAAAAAATATTTAGTCAATAAAAATACATTTTATATTGTATTCAAATAATCAAACTTACCTCATGTGATATTATAAACAATTAGCAATGGCAATAGTTTCAATACAGGCAATTTCTCAACATCTTGCCAATTGGTCATCTTTTAATTATTTTATGGCGAGTAATGTGAGACTTTTCTGGGTGTGAAATGATTTCATAAATTGTAATGTTATAATCAAGTTTTAGTTTCTAAGTAATTATTGTGCTAATGGTAGACTAGGAAATCAAGAATATCTATGGGGAGTTTTAGTTTCTAAGTAATTTTTGTACTAATGGTAGACTAGGAAATCAAGAATATCTATGGGCTTCGGTAGAAGTTGTTATCAATCAAATGTCCGAGAAATTTCAACAGAGGACGACTTTTTTAAAGAAAAGAGTATTTATTCAAACAAAAAAGTACATATCAAGATAAAATAACTAAGACTCTTCTTTATGGGTGAAATGTACACTACAAAAATAAAATCATTTAAATAGATTGATTAATAGTGACAGAACCAAAAACTATACGAAGGGGGACAAATTTTTCAAACTAAAATTATGAAGATTTTAAGTCAATAATTTATAAGTATTATATGTTTTGTCTTGTATTTGTGTTTATATAGGAAATTTTATTATAGTAAAATTTAAATTTGTGTTATATATTTCTATAAAAGAATTTTTCTATCAAAATTTTATTTTATTTATTAAATACTAAAATGTATTAATTTTTTTTAAATCTTTTTATTTTAATTCTTGAATCTACTAATTTATATATAGAATTTTATTAAATTAAATTTTATATAAATACTATTTTAAATAAGAATATTAGTGCAGGTTAATGCAAGATATAATTTTAATTTCTTTTCATATTTCCTAAGTTATACATCAACTATTATTATTGTTGTTATTGTTAGTTTTACCAATTCACAATTAAAATATAAAATTCTAATATTAATCTAATTACCCAAATACCAAACTACAAATCCCTAAAATATCAATTCATAATCAAATTTAAAAAAAATTAATATAAATATTTAATTACAAAATTTTAAATAAGAATATTAGTGCAGGTTAATGCAAGATATAATTTTAATTTCTTTTCATATTTCCTAAGTTATACATCAACTATTCTTATTGTTGTTATTGTTAGTTTTACCAATTCACAATTAAAATATAAAATTCTAATATTAATCTAATTACCCAAATACCAAACTACAAATCCCTAAAATATCAATTCATAATCAAATTTAAAAAAAATTAATATAAATATTTAATTACAAAATTTTAAATATGTAATTTGAAATCAAATTGCAAATTTTAAATAATTAACCTAAAAGTAATAAAATCAAAACAATAAAATAAACAATAATAAAAGGAAAATAATAAATTAAAAACTAATTTTAAACTTAAAAAAAATAAACCTAATAAGCAAAATTACCAAAAAAAAAATCAATAAATTTGTCTTAAAAAAAAAACTTGTACTCCCAGTGAGCTCGATCGGTCAATGCGGTTATAAGTACATATTCTACTTATCTTTTTTATTTATTAAAAGAATATTATTCACCATATTATTTTATGAGTTTCAATATCTTTAATTATTAGTATTAATTATAAATTAATTTTTAAAACACAATAAAATATATTTTGTTTCCTAAGAGAATAATAGAATGTTTCCTTTATTTATTTTTAAAATATTATTTTACTCTTAATAACTAATCTATTTTCTTCACTACAAAATTATTGAGTATAGGTGATGACTTTTGGAGACAAATATTTTTAATGGTCCTCAAATTAATTTTTTTTTTCTATATTATAGGGATCAACATATTTATTGTCCCTAATTTATATTCCATTTAAAATAGGGGATGATTTTAATAGAAATTTAAAAAATATACAAAAGATAATGTTATTATATAGGAATATTATTTATACAGGGAACCAAACTTGCAATTTTCTTTATATAAACCCTAATCTTAACCCTAATTTTATATTTATTTCTAAACTCTCAAAACTTGTTATATTATGGCTTCTATCATCACTGCCTCTATTGTAGACGTCTCTATGGTCAATCACCGTATCCAGATTGGGAGATAATTAATTAAATTAATAGTAAGTTACTTCTGTTTATTTTCTTGAAATTTTTTGTTGAGAATGATATTCTTGTACTGCTTTTCATTGTTGGGATCTTGCATATTGAATTCCTGGATTCAGGTTTGATAATCTATTTCTAGAATATTAATAGGATTAGCACTCTTTTGTGAATTTTTTTTATTAGATTGGTGTGTAAAAGTTTTACATTTAAAATTCTTCACGAAGTGTTTTGGTTGATTAGCTAATAGAGTTCCAAAAGATACATTTTGAAAGGGAACAGATGAAAAATCATTTTTTTTATAAGAAGATAGAATTTTATTAGAATTAAGTGGGGGAAAACATGCTTTGGTGAGGCTGACTACCCAAGCCAATAGGCTTAACACATACACCCACAACTAAAGTCTCACCAACCCATGTGAAAAAACCCTACAGAGCAAGACCGAAATGAATTACAAAAGAGACAACTGAGATAAATACATAGAACTAAAACAAAGCCCCAAGAGGTTTTTCTACTAAAAGTAGAAGAAAGTTACTGTAACATTGAGAACAAAGCCCAAAATATGAGGATTAACATCAGGGCCGGTGAAGGCCCTGTGCAAACTGGGCTACTGTATAGGGCCCCCAGCTTGTACAGGGCCCCAAGATGAAACAAAAATTTGTAAATATATTTATTTAAATATATATTTTTTTTTTCTCCCTCCAGTGACAAAAATTTTTTTTTTCTCTCCCTCCAGTCTCAAATTATAATTTTTTTTTCTTTTTTTTTTAATTTTTGAAAATAATTTGGTTCAAGTTAGGAATATGGTCTAATTTATTCTGTTTTTCTCTAAGAACAGGGCCCCTTAAATATTTAAGACGGCCCTGATTAACATCTAAAGAATATATTATAGTAGAGAAGCATTGTGTTATAGGTGTCCAAGCTCCAGAAAAAAGCATTTGAGCATATTGCTAACCTTGAACTGATGTTTAAAACATCAACCTCACCAACAAAAATGCTCTTCGGTACGCATTAAGACTCAAGCTCAATTGAAAATCGATACAAAGACCAGTGAATTCTTCCCAAGTGGAGGCATCAAAACTCAGCAAGTGAAGGCACTAGAACTTAGCAAGATTAGTTCTGTCTTATGTATTGCAGCACTAAAAAACTTAAGCATATAAAGTATTAGCAGAACTCTAACATCTCACCGAAGGGGCTTCACTTAACATTAAATGCAGCAGAATAATATTCCAAAAGTACCACCAATAAGAATATGAGAATAAAGTCTATGAATTAAAAACCTTCAATTCCAAGGTAAATACTGGTTCAGGTGAGCTGAAGTAAGTATAATTATTATAATTATAGTAGCTTGATTTTCCACAGTTGCAGATATCAGGGAGGCCAAAATTCATGAGATATGAGAATCCCATTGGACATTTAATCACTTTCATTCCCAGCGTTATTGGTTTATAGTAACATCCCAATTATTCCTATCCAAATGATTACGGCTTCCCATTCTCAGCCCATTTTTTTTATGTCCTTGGTGCTAGAGGGATCGAGCATTGCTTATTGGTGAGAGCTGATTCAAAACCATGCCATTAGTTAAGAATTTCTGGTCACCCCAGATTTAGCTAAGTTATCTGCAACTGAATTTAGTTCCCTCAGAATATGTGTGAAGGTTACCACAGGTAGTAGCTTGACAAAGTTCTTTATTTTGTGCAGTGTTTCCCAAAGCTTCCATGGGCAGTCTTCTAACTCCCCATGAGTCCAACCATTGGCATTCTTGGAATCTGATTCAATAATAATCCTCCTACACATGAGCCAATCGCGTGTTTTAGATGTTTCAAGGGTTTTGTGGATGGCAAGTAATTCAGCTTCATTAGAATCTTTTAATCCCACACTGCTGGAAAAGATCACAATGAAATTACCAATGCAGTCCCTTAGTACCTTACTAATTCTTGCCGGTCCGGGTTTGCCGAGAGCGGAACCATCTACGTTCCATTTAAGTGTCTTCAAGGGAGGGGGCTGCCAGTAAGAGAGTGGTCTAGATGGCTTTATTCTTTCCCAGTTCTTTATGCATTCGGAGATTCAAGCAAGAGATTAACATCGTGAGGAAAAAGTAGGATCCATAATATTAATCCATGACGGAGCTCTAAGAAGAATGATATCAAACAGTTTCCCACTAACAAGGTTTGGTTTTTAAAGACTACCTTGTTTCTCTCAAGCCGGATGGTCCATATAAAAAAAACAAGGAAAACCAGAATTTCTGTTGAAAACCTCCTGCTGCAAAAAGATCCCAAGACTTATATAACTCCATAACAGATTCTGGGGCTACCCAAGTTAGTCCCCACCATCGAAACAGTTAGCACCATAGTTTCTAGCTTATGTGGCAATGCAAGAATAGGTGATCAATCATTTCATCCGAAATATTACAAAGTGGGCATGAGATATCTTCAGCATTCAATAATCCTGGACTTGCCAAATAAGCTTTGACATTAATCTTCCCTTGAAGAAGCATCCACACGAATACTTCAGTTTTTGGAGGTGAGTGATTTCACCAAATTTTTGGCATTTGAATAGGAGGCTGATTGTATCTTGCCTTTTCCAGTTGACTGCAGAAAGATTTGACTGAATAGGATCCATTTGTGTTGAATTGCCTTATTATTTTATCACCAATATCCTTCTTAGGACATTTATTGTCTATCAGGTTCATGAGGGACTGTAAGGTGTATGATTCCCAAGGAAATAGGGGGCGTCGCCATGTGAGGTTCCATGACCATGACTTTCCTTCCCAATTCCCAGCATTGTTTGCCACTACATCTTTGTTTACAGATAGAGAATATAACCGGGGATATAATGAGGCCAGACTGGTATTTAACACCCAAGGGTCAAGCCAAAATCTGATTCTATTTCCTTATCCAAGCCAAAAACCAATCCCATTTTTCACAGTGGCTGAAGCTTGTGTGTCTGAAAATATCGACTTTGTTATGTCTTACCAGATTATCGAACCTTGATTATTTACAACTAGATTTATTTGCAAATCTTCAACATACTTGCTTTGGACTACTGTTTTCCACAAGGATTTTCTATCATCAAGTAATCTCCATAGCCACTTGAAGAGTAGTGCTCTGTTTTTGTCAAGAACGGATCCCACTCCAAGGCCACTAAAAGATTTAACTTTTTCAATAACTTCTTAATTTATACTATAGATTTTCTTCTTGTCTTCATTGCTGCACCAAAAGAAGTTCCTTTGAAGCTTTAAAATTTCTTTTGCCACCTCAGAAGGAATTTTAACAATGACAGATAGTGTAGAGGCAAGCTACTTGAAACAGACTTTATTAAGGTTAGTCTACCCACAAAAGGTAAGTGTTTTGCTTTCCAACTAGCCAACCTTGCTTTGATCTTCATTAGAATAGGTTCCCAAGTGGCAAGTCTTCTTGGATTTGCACCTAGAGGAATGTCGAGATGCTTTATTAGCAAGGATGAAGTTTCACAGCTTAGCTGTTGCCCAGCTAATTCACACCAGCTATATTCCACATTTACTCCTACCAAAAAGCTTTTATAAAAATTAACACGCAAACCAGAGATTAGTTCAAAGCACCTAAGAATTCTTTTAACATTTATTAGAAAATCCAGCTTGGCAACGGAAAAGAGAATGTTGTCATTAGCATACTACAGAAAAAGGGATGACCAAACCGTTATTGATTATGAGAATTCCTTCAATGAGTCCTAAATCAACAGCTTTTTTGAAGGGAACAGAAAGTTCTTCCGCTGCAATGTAATACATGAATGGTGATAGGGGGTCTCCTTGCCTTAATCCCTTTGATATAGAGAAGAAATCTCTAGGTGAGCCATTGACAAGCACTGAGGCAGAAGCTTATGTTATACATGCTTTCATCCATCTCAACCAATTGCAACCAAACCCCATATTTTCCATGACTTGAAAAGGTAATTCCAAGAAACTGAATCGAAAGCCTTTTAAGAATCTAACTTTATGATTACACTTTTGGAGTTAGATTTTTTGCAGGAGTCTATGATTTCTTTTGCCATAAGGATGCTATCCAAAATATACCTGCCCTGTATGAAAGCCGTCTGACTTTCTCCAATTATCTGATCAATGACCGATTTGAGATAAAGAGAGAGTGCTTTGGCAGCAATTTTGAATACTCCATGAATGAGACTGATAGGGCGAAAGTCTTTTAGTTGTTTTGGAACCTCAATTTTAGGAATTAAGGCAATGATAGAGGTGCATAGCCCTTTAGGAAAGTGGCCCGAATTCGAAAAATCATTTATTATAGTCATGATGTCTTCTTTCAGCGTAGGCCAGTATCTTTTATAGAAGTTGAAGTTGAAGCCATTGGGACCCGGTGCTTTACAGCCATCACAGCTTTGAATTGCCTTCCATATTTCCTCCTCGGATAAAGGTGCTTCAAGGGAATAAATAGTATTACTGCTCAATTTTTAAAATTGCAGATCTGATATTCAAGGTCGGTTATGGATGTTCTCAGAGTGCAGTGATTTAAAGTAGTTTGTGATAGCAGTCTTGATTTCCCCTAGCTCTGTTAGTACTGAATTATCCAATGCTAGAAGATTGATGCTATTCCTTTTTTTCCTGATAGTTGCAGAAAGGTGGAAGAAATAAGTGTTGCGGTCCCCTTCTTTTAACCACTTTATTCTAGATTGTTATCTCCAAAAGACCTCTTCTTGTTTGCATTTTAGCCATAAGTTTGCCCAGAGAACTCTTCTCCTGAGAATGATGGTTTCACACCCTGGATTAGTTTCCAGTTGAAGATCGAGCTTGTTAATGTCTTCTTCTAGATTTAGAATTTCCATCTCCATGTTTCTAAAGACTGATTTATTCCAGTACCCGAGTTTTTTCCTTAGAAAATGCAGTTTTTTTTTTTTACCAAATTCCTTTGGCCATTATACCATAAGCTAGCCTCCGACCACCATAATTTAATAAGATCATCAAAATTTGGGTGAGAGAACCAACAATCTAAGAATCAAAAAGGTTTAGGATCCCAGTTAATGCAACATGCTTCCAAGAATAAGGGGTTGTGATCAGATAGTCCTCTGTGTAGAGACCGGAGCATAATTGATGGAAATTGATTCAACCATTGATGTTGTACCAGAGCTCTATCTATTCTGCTCATACATCTTTGGTTTCCACAAGTAAATTTGTTTCCAATTAAGGGTAGGTCAACCAGATTCCAAGTCTGAATCATTGCATTCAGCCTTGCAGCACCAGGGAGTGAAATTGAATTAGTGCTTCTCTCATCCCAGTTTAGCACCTCATTAAAATCATCGATCAGAAGCCACGGCTGTAGGAGTGGATGGTAAAGGCAGGGGCATATTCTTCTTTATTTTCCTCTTTCTTGTGTTGGTCATAACCAATTAATAACTTACTTTGAATACTAGCTAAACTTAAAAATTCGAAATTTGTATGTATTTTATATTTTTCAATGGAACTCATGTATTATGTTGAATGTTTATTTTATTATATGGTATTTTGAATTAAAGAGTACATAAATGAATGTTTCTTATTAAAACTACTTCCAGATGTGATAAATATAAGAAAATAAGAATGAAAATCATCCTTATGTGATCCTCATAAGGGGACAATTGTTATCTTCATATGCATGAACAAATATTCTCTTCTTCCTACAGAGACGTCTCTTTAGTCATCCTCTTATTTAGAGATGACTATCTATCGTTCTCAACTTCAGAGATAATAATCGTCTTCAAATTTAGGGACGATTATCGTCCCTTTAATTAGAGACAACTATAGTCTCTTTGATAAGGGAAAACAATTAAAATCGTCCCCGGTGTCGTCCCTATATTAGGGAAGACTATTGTCTCTTTATTGGGGATGATATTATAATTTGGCATCCCCTATAGAATAAGGTATGGAGATAAAGAGGATGATAGATAGGGACGATTAATTTCATTTTCAATACTTTTAGGGATGATTTTTCATATTTTTAGAGACAATTTTATATGTCCTCTATACTCATATTTCAAATAATAAATATTTATTAATTTTTTCTCATATATAGACTAAATAAAAACTTGGAAAGTTTAAAAGATTGCACTTCTTTCTTTCTTTTTGGAGAGATGCTAATTGCAGTCACTTTAGAGAGTGATTATTTAGCAATCTTCATCCTATTGGTTAAAAAATATTTATTATAGGTTCATTTATTAACAGAGATATTATAATAAATATTTTTTAATCAATAAACGCAAGATTACTGAATAATTACTCTTTAAAGTGAATGTAATTAACATTCTTTTTCTTTTTAATAATGCTTCAGCTGATTGGCCTAGGGTTCTAATAACTTAGGCCCACTTTTAAAGTCAGTTGTTTTAGTCCAAGTGTTTAATGGTTTAATGAGGTGTATTCCATATCAGGATGCGTGCCCCTCATATAACATGCCCCTTTCTGTAATGCCCAAAAATTTTAAGTAATGATTTTCTACATTAAGTGTATATAGTTTTAAATATCGGAGTGATTATGATATTATTTGTGGTTTGGGTATTTAGAATTTATAGAAATAACGTTGATTGAGTCTTAATAAGTGAAAAATCAAATTCAAGTATGAATTTAATCGGTATTTTGAAAAAAGATTTTCAATGGAAAAGAAAATTATAAAAATGTCCTTATGACCCTGAAATGAAATTCTACCATATGTGGAATGTGAAATATGAATAATTTGGATTTTAAACTAGTTAAAGTAATTAATTTTATAATTTTACGGGGTTAAAAATCAGATTAAAAATTAATTGAATAAAGTGGGTGTACCGTAACTATGGTGTGAGTGAGTGCATGGGATAAAGAACCTAAAGCTTATTAAAAGAATTTCTAGCGTCTTCTCCATTTCTCCAAACTGTCATACTCATCACCACTTAACATCTTCATCTATTCTTCTTTCTTCTTCCATTGTCTAGCATAGAACCAATGGAGATTTCACAGAAAAATCAAGTTTTGATGAATTTTACCTACTTTAAGCTAGATTCATCAAGATAAACATCATCAAATCAAAGGATTGAAAAGAAGGGATGATGGAAGTGTAATTAAGTGAGGTTAGTACTTGTATAATACTTATTTTGTAATTTATTGAATTGATCTTGATTTTTATTGTGTAAAGAGACTTGTGAATTGATAAATTAACATTACTTGTGAAAGATATGATATATTGAACAATTATGAAAAATATGAGTATAAAACTTTACTTCTATGATAGTAAAGTTATTTTTGCAATATGTAAATGTATATTTATTGATTATTGGTTGAAATAATGTTTAAATTCATCATTGTATCATTTATGATTTGATTTAAGGTTATGGGAGAAAATAGGATTTTGAAATATTTTAGGATTATGGAAGAAATTAAAGTTTTAGGAAGAAATTACGTTTAAACCAAGATATATCAATCATAGTCAAACAACAAGTATTTGGGTAAAAGCCTAAGAAAAGTAACTAGGCCAATTACATGAGCTTTGGTCTTTGGGTTAAAAAGATTAGGTTCCCATAGCAAATATATACCAAAAGGTACGAGGCTATGAGTGGTTATTTCATGCTCGATCTCTATACCTTGAGTGAAATTATGGTATCCCTTATATAACACAACATGGGTAACATGAGCTTCCTAACTCACGCACACAATACAATCTAAATGATGCAATGGATAATATTATAATAAGAAAAAATAAAATAATATAAATACCAATGGAATCAACTTTTCTTATCCCCAGTGGAGTCGCACACTGTGAGCGGGAATTTTTACTCTCACTCCCATATGGAATAGTTCTTGCGACTTCGGCACTGTTAGGCTTAGGGCCTTAGAGAATACAGGCCTAAAAAGTGAGTCGCCACCCGGACAGGCCGAAAAATAGAAAGGGGTGGATAATTCGATTCTTAAGGAATCTCCAACCTCTTATTAGGTTTAGAAAGTTGGGTACGCATGGAGAAGATGAGAAATGACCCTGCACTCCTATAATGTCTAATTCATTAGAACCGGCATTCTTTTCAGGTTCAAATGTTATTGAATTCTTAAGTATTATAATATTATCCATACTACATGCAATAATTGAAATAATAATCATTATATTATAAATCAAATAAATAAATGGATACCCATCAATTGATGAAAATATGTCCTTATAAATTTTCAAAAGCCCATATAAAATAAATAAAATAGGACATCAACCAAAAGAGAAAATGTGTCCCTTATAATTGTCTCAAAATTTTTAAATAAATTAAATTATAGAAAATAAATAAATTAAACAAATAAGACACCCTCGAGTGAAAAACATGTCTTTTACATCCTTAAAATTCAAATAATAAAATTAATAACATTTAACCATTCATAGCAAAATAAATAATCCAAATATGTAGTTTAATCATCATAAAAATAATAATAAATTAGAGTTTAATAAATAAAAGAAAAGTAAGGTTAATCACAAAGACTTATTTGCCATGGTTCCAGGGTATTTTGGCTAATTAGAAATATACCCACTCTTCTTCAATCTGTAAACTATGTATTCTTTATTTTTTACTTCAAATTCGTCTAGTTGCTCCATGTAGATTTCTTCCTCCAAATCACTATAAAGGAATGTTCAAGATCCAAGCTAGCAGTTAAATAAAGAATCACTCTAATGGAGCTCATCTTCATAATAAAAGGAAAAAATCTCATCAAAATCAATTCCCTTTCTTCTGATTGAAACACTTTACTATCAAATGAGCTTTGTACTTCACTAGCTTCTCTCCATCTATCTTAAGCTTGTACACTAATTTTTTCTTTAAGGCTTTTTTATCTTTTGGAAGTTCAACAAGCTTATAAATATTTTTTTTCTTTAAAAAACTCATCTCCTCTCATGTTGCTTTCATCCACTGGGCTTTCTTTTTATGATTCTAAGCTTCCCGGAAGCTTTTTGGCTCTCCCACTTTAGTAACTGTTACATACTCAGAATTGAGTTACCTGGTAGATGGATGATGTGCTTTAATTGACATTCTAACCTGAGATTTTTCTACAATATGAGGAGGAAGGGGCTGCTCTCCTTACTCAACATCATCATTAATATCAATTTGTTATGGAATATCATCAATTCCATATTCTTCAAGCAACTTTGTCTCATCCGTGGCAATTCTAATTGAAGGAAAATTAGTACAGGGAGAAGAATTTCTTCACTAATTTTCTCTTTTACTTTTCTTGATCTTATTCACTTTTCTTGTTAAAAAATCAATAACTCCTCCTCTTCCTTCTCCTCCCCATCATCATCATCTCCATACTTGAGTTGCTTAGACTCTCAGTATCTAATTACTCTTTTTGTGGAGGATTTTAAAGCAATAGCCTTCTTCTTCTCCCTTTGGTCCTCATCCTTATCTATTATTTTCTCATATATGAGTAGCTTTCCAATGAGCTCATATGTTGTGAGCTTGTTTAAAGCAGTAACTTTCTCAATGGAAGCTATTCTTACTTCAAAATGCTTCCTTGGAAGAGCCTTAAGAATTTTGTTGTTGATGGCTTCCAAAAAGTAGACTTTATCATGTTTCTTCAAATTTGTGAAAATAGCTAGAAGTAGGTTGGTAATTTCCATCACACTTTCTTAGGGTTTTATTTAGGAAATCTTAATTTTAATTATAGATAAATTTGGTATTTAGCTGCTAACGTATTTGAGAGTCTAATGGGTTACACACAAAAAAGATTTAGAATTAGTTAAATTAGCTTTAATATATTATGAGATAATATGTTGAGAATATTACATTGTGCAAAGAAGTAAAGGTCCCGTTTTCAAACATACGACACACATATTTTTTAAAATTACTATTTTGATGTTAAATTTTCTTTTTTTCTTTTTATAATTTTTTTATTTTCTATTTTATTTTATTTGCATTTTTTTTATTTAAAAAATTTTCTAATGTCATATTTTCAATCTATACACAAAAAGAATATATATATGCACAACATATATAAAATACACACTCAATAATATAAAATTGCATCTACAACATCTACAATACATTTACAACACATCTATGACATATCTACAACATATTTACATAATATTTTTAATATTTGTTTAATTTTATTTGTTTAATTTTTTATTCTCACAACATCCATACAATATTTACATAATATTCAACAAATTTTACATAGAATACACATAACTTAAATAATAATAAAAATATATCATACATATAATATCTATAACACATGTACAACACATCTATTGTACACCCATATAATAAAATTGTGTGTATTTTTTATTTTTTATATATATGATATGTAAATTTTGTTTAAAAATAAATTTAATGATTTTTTATTAGTATATTTTTGTATATTTTTTTTGAGTGTGAGTTATTTTTTATAATTAAAATTAAAATGTTTTCTTTTATAAAAAAATTATAATTTTTATATGATGAAAAATAATTTAAAATATTAATTTTTATTATTTTATTAAAATATTTTTATTTAATAGTGAAGTTTAAAAAAATGATGAAAATTAAAATAAAATATTTATTGTGATGAAAGAATAGGTATTTTTTAAAAAAAATATTATTTTAGTGAAGAGTAAGATGTTTTTGAAAATTTACTTTCAAACTTTTTTTAAAAGTGTAAATATTTTTATTTTTTATAATATTTTTGAAATAAAATTTATTTTTTAAGGTAGTTTTATAAACTTCCCTAATATATTTAATAGATTGAATACATTAAGAAAGAAGAAAATATTTCATTAGCTATTTGGCCGAGTTGAAACTATTTAGACATAATAAGCTATTAAGTTTAAAAGCACTAGTTAAATGAAACCCCAACGAGACCAAAAATGATATAATTATCATCTTAAAAAACAAGAGCCTATCTTTTTCACTCTAACCAAAAAGAAGAAAAGAAAGAATTTATTCTTCTTAAGTCTTCTTCTTCTTTCATTAGAGTGTTTCTTCGCATTGCTAGAAAGTAGATTAATTATTTTCTTTGTATGAATACTATTAAAGACAATCTTACTCTTGAATTATTGTGGTTTGTGACAATCCAACAAAAAAAAATGAAGAATTTATGAAAAACTCTAGGTACAATCTCTAATCCTTGTATGTTCTTCCTTTATTCTAGTTTTAATCAATATGGATGATCAAGAATTTGTGAATTTTTTTTTTTGCGTATTGGCTTCCGTTTTTATTTTGGCTTCCATTTTTATTTACACATGCTTACACTGGCGAAGACACTTACAATGGAAGGGGGCAGTTGCCCCCCTTCTATTTTGAAATTTTTTTTATATATATGTATATATATTATTAAAATTTTTAAAATACTTAATTGCCCTCTTTTAAGTTTTTTAAAAAATATATGATATTTTTTATTTTGTCCCTCTTTATTAAAAAATTTGGCTTCGCTCTGCATGCTTATAATTCTCAACATTTAGTAATCCAATTCGCTGTAGGGAACAATGAAAAATCATCACCTACATTTGATTGGTTATTAATAAAATAAGTTGGCTTTTCAGATTCTTCGAAATTTGTTAATTTATTTATTTGGTACGCTGGAACTTGTCAAAGATTTGGATACTTAAAAATTGGATCCTTAAAAAACTAGAAAATTGATCTTCAATTTTATATATGGAAAAAATGATGTAGATGTTCAATTTTATGTTTTGGTTGTTTTTGGGTTTTAAAATGTAATGATTCATGATTTTTTTTCTTTTTTTTTAAAATATAATATAATTTATATATTCGATAAAATACTTTAAAGAATAAATTTTTTTTTCAATTTTATAATTTTTTTATCATTATTTAATTATATGTATTATTTAATTTATACATTTCATATGTATAGAAAACAAACATATAAACACGGACTATAATGGAATGAAAGTTATTTATCGAAAGTTAACTTTCATATGAACGCGGCTTTAGACAATATTTTTTTTGAAAGTTATTTCAAAAAAAAAAATAATGGAATGAAAGTAAAAATCCATTTATTGTCTAAAGCCCAAAGATACTGTATGTTTTTTTTAGTCTAAAAGCTATTGTATGTTTGTTGTTAATGATATTGACAAAACTCTTGTTCTCTAAATAAAGTTTGTCAATAAATTTAATTTTTTACAAATATTAAATCTACTGTTAATATAAATAATGGACTAAATTTTTGTAATTTATTATAATACATTTTATATATGACATGAGTAATATGAATATTTTTTTATGTCTATATAAATATATCAAATTCTTCTATTTTTTAGTAAGTTAAATTAAATAAAAGAATAATAATATATAACTGTTTTATATGTTTAATTATATGTATGTTATTTATATATTATATATAATTAGATATATGTATTGATTTTAAAAAGAATAACATTATATAATTATTTTATATATTTAATTATATGTGAATATATATTAGATATAATTAGATATATAAGTATATGTTAATTGCAAAATAATAATATATGTTAATATATGTCAGTATACGTGAATATATATGAATGTATATTGATATATATCAGCACATATTATATATAATTAACTAAAAATAATGTTTTGTAAATATAGGATAGAAGTCCTTGTTTTTTAGTGGTCCACTTAATTTTTTTTTTAAAGTATTAAGTATATTTGTGGCATTTTTTTTTATTTTTTGAAAACTAACTTTTCTTTAAGTTAGTTTTGTAATTTTCCCTAATTTCAACTTTAGAAAATTCATTTGAAATTCATTTATATGTTTTATATAAACGAAACTGTTCATTTATTATAAAAAAAGATTAAATTTTTATAGAACAAAGCTCCAAAAGTAGAACTCCGATTTCTCCACAATGTTCCATAGGTGCCCTGAAACATGGTTGATTGGCAAGCAAACCATGTCCCCATAATGTTCCATAGGCTCCCTGAAGCATGGCTGATTGGCAAACAAAACATGTCCATTCCATCGCCACCAAAGCCAATTGTCAACCATTACTAAAGCCCTAAAGTTATGACAGTTCAAGTATTAAACCAAATTCATTAATTAAACAAGAATATAAATGATTTACAAAATGAACAACGAATACAATGCAACATATAAGCTTGAATCTGAATTGCGATTGATATAGAGATGATCAATGGATGTGTTTTGTATCCTTAAAAATTTCTACAATGTTTTTTATTGGGGAAAAAACAGTTAAGGATACTTAAATGTAGAAATAAAAACCATCCTTGCTAAATGTAAAATTGTTGGGGGAACCGATAATTTTGAGTGTCCTTCATTAATACAATAGCAACATTTACATCATTGGCTTCGTCAACCAAACCAACATTGTCAAGTGATGTGAAACCAACTACCAATATTTTTAAACACCCAACAGAACTCACAGCTTCAACAATTATATTAATATATAACTTACTCACATGCCAGTTTTGTGCCAAAGCTCGTAAGGCATATTGCGAATGCTTGAAAAGCTGATAAGGGCTGCCTATAATCCATGGTAAAAATATCATCGGCTACCTTCCCAAACTGCAGGAGGACGGTCTCCTCATCTCCTTTTCCTCCTGGTTGACTTTGATCCACAGTTGCAACCAGTTGGAAGTTCTTCACTGATGCTACAGTTACCCGACCATGGAAATTCAAGCACCAGCATTGCAAATGCTCATGCCACCTTGGGGCCTTGTTGCGCAATATTGTGCAACTAGAAGCAGAAGACTCTGGTCTCTCCATCTTCAAGTCTTCTTGATGTTTGTCATCCTTGGTTTCTTGTGATAGTGGACACTTCAATGAGCAAACCATCCTTCTTGGACCTCTTGATTTCAAGAGGTTAAATTTATAGGAGACCTGCCCAACCTCAAAATTGCCAGATGGGAGTTGGGGGCTTATTTGCTTGCTTGCAAATCGGCGGCTAGCCCTGCTGCTTGAGGGCTTTGCACCACTATGTGGTGGTTGGCTGTCATAGATTGTAAAGTTGGTGCCAAGAAAGTCTGAGCTGTAAGATTTGATGGAATAATATAATTAATTTTCCCTTTTTATTGGTTATAATCCAACAATCAACAATCCCACCCCACAACGCCACCCCTGTTCTGCCTCTACCTCATTTTCACCCCCAAATATAAATAACAAACAAAATAAACTCAGAAAGAGAGAATATTTGCATTTTTGTTGTCAATCATACACTGATAGGTAGTACAACTGGATTCTATTAAATGCAACTAAATTTTAAGTTTTAGACATTAATTGCTGACAGAAATAGGATGTTTCGTGAAAAAAAGAACTGCCATATAATGAGATTCTATAGGTTACTTCCAGGGCACAAAACTACCTGTCACTAAAACAGAACTAGCTAACCCCTAAAATACTTGATTATGTTGAGTAAACAATAAATTTAGCACTGTAACAGTAATAGTGCAAATAGCAATAATAACAAAAATAAAAACTAGCTCATCTATAGCAAATCTGTATAACTATAGCAACCTAAACATATCCACAAAATTGCATATCAGCAATCCCCATGTTTGAAATAATTTACACAACAGAACTACATTACAGGAAGCCATAAAAAACACTCACTAAATGAGGTATAGAAGATGGGCAGTCACAAAACTCAAAAAATGACTCGGACAAGTAATGAAAAAGTTGAAACCGGTTAAGTCATTGTTCATCAGTTCAAATATGTATACCCAATTGTTATCCATGGACGATCACTTTTCTATCTTGGAAAAAGAATTTTTTTTTTCTCCAGATATTTGACAGTCACTATTTTTTTATCTTGGTAAAAGAATTTTTTCCAGATAGAGAAAGTCATGTTGAAACTTGGAAGCTCTCTAAAGGAGAGTAAGTTTGATTGCTAAGACATAGGCAAGTGTCAATGAACTTTAAAATTCAAAATTCCATTGACACCCAAATGAAAAAAAAGGAAGAAGAAGAATAGGAAGTTGTATTGATTATTATTATCCATGCTAAAATATGTCCAGATTTCAAGGTAGCATACTAGCAATGTGCAGTTGTGTACATCCTTTCCAATATGTATATCTTTACTTCAATGTAACTTAACCTATATCAATATGCACAACTTACCTTAACTTTCCAACATAAGCATTACTTCCTTGGGATAGATCATCTGCATCAAGTGAGATGATATACTCTGTGTGAGCACCATGTCTATACTTCCTTGCTGCTAGAAGAAATTTTCCCTTGTCCACAAATGCTAGGAAGAATAAAATGCAATAAATTTCAAGATTAATTTCATATTTATTTTTTAAATTAATATGAAAATATTATCATTATTTTAAATTAGCAGAGAATTGGACTCATACGATCACTCTCACTTATACTATTAACAACAAAGACTCTGAATAAGCAGACTTCGAGTTTACATTGTTCAAGTTAATGGGCTAACAGGATTGAAGGGCTAACAACAAATTTGGCAAGTAAACATAACATAACTAACAATCTAGAATATACATCTCAAATTTATAAAATATAAAACATATTTTATACACAAGCTGTTCAGGTAAAATTACCAGTCTCTTAAGCCATTAATCATTTTGTGTTTGATGGCAGTCTTAAACATTATAACCATAAATAGCCTGTGTTCAACGAAAAAGATCAAAGCTTTTAATGGTTACTAGTTTTAATATACAAATTTTTCCTGCACTACATAACAGATCTAAATCCCCAATATTGTCCTTCTCTGTTTAATTTGAGATTATCTGTGAGTCAATATTTAAGTGAGACTATAAAATGGAAAAAAAAAAGTTATTGAGGCAGACTAGATACTCTCAGTTTAGACTAAGTCAAGTCGACTTTGATGAGCCTTGTGTGATACACTATCAAATCACGATATAGATAGAAGTCAATCTAAGGTTTGACAAAATGAATCCTTTCCCTTTCAATTTTGGTACTAGCACGTTATACGTCAATAATTATCCAGTCAAAATAATATAGCTGAGAAAAACCATACAGGGAATCCTCTAAAGAAGCTTCTGACTTTCTCTTTTTGTTCAAAAACAAGTCCGTCATTAACTACTTACATGGAGAAAGAGCAAGATAGAGGTAAAATGTTGAAGTCTTCTTATTACGTTTTACAAGACATTGATGGGGTGAGTCACGCGGACCCGGCTGCATTAGCAATAAAAGCAAAACAACCATATATTGCAAAATTTTAGATATAATTGACAAAAGAATTGTAGCGAGTCACATAGAAAAGTCAAGAAGCTAAATGAAAAAACTAAAATAAATATCATTCCCATTAATTTGACATTGTAAGGAACTGTAAACAGGAAAGAAAATGAAAGCAGCAAGAAAAGAAAAACATACAATTTTAAGGCAAAGGCTTCAATTATCCATAGGAAATTATTTCCTCATAAAAGGGTAACATCACAACTTTGTTCTAATTTTTCACAATTGGAAACCCTAACTCAATTATTAGCAAATCCGTATTACTACAGCAGTGATGTGTGTTAACTTAAACATATCCATAAAATTTCAGATAAAAGCAAGTCCCTAGAGGAAAAACAAACAAATTATCTTCCCTAAATAAATTTTTTTTTTGTATCTCCAGGCAGTTAATATCATGTAATCATGAAGAACGAACCATTACTTGAAATGATCATATGATGAATAAATTATGGAGAAGGTGGTCATCACTTGAAATGGAATTTGATTTAATTGCAGATAATGAATGAATTATTGAAAAGGGCCTCTAATAATTGCTCAAAAAATGAAAGTTACATGTTTCAAGGTTCAAAAACATTCCGTACCTTAACCCACATTTTTAATTCAGATTCCCAATTGATTTCTTAATGCATAAACTAGCAAAATCAAGCATGATCAACATTGAGGAAATGTAAAAGGAAATAAAGCAAACTCAGTAAAAAGAAAAAGAATAGAGTTTGAAATTTCAAAACACCAGAATCATAAAAAAAAATTAAATAACCTGAAAGTCCAATTAAGTAATCTAATCAGAAGATCAAGTAGCTAATAAAAATCAAAATTTCACATAAAAATTACCCCAAAAATAAATCAAAGAAAATGCATATCCAAATGAGAAACAAAAGTTTAATTATCAAACAAAAATTGAATCACAATATATTTCGGTTAATATTTCCATTGTTGTGATTGAAAAAGAAAACCCAATAACTTCACAAAATTAAGAAAGATTTCCCAAAATTAAAAATTTCAATTTCCAAACCAAAAACACCTAAAAATTTCTATAATTGACAAAAATAAAAAACAAAGAATTAATATTCAAACAAAAATATAAAAAGAATGACCTGTTTAAGGCAAGAAGGGAAAGTGATTTCTCCACAATTGCGAGGAGACTTGACGATCTCCTTAGTGATCTGTCTCCACTTCTTACAAACACATGCACATGCGACGATGTTTTGTCGCTGAGGCCACCGATCATTACTTTCCTCAACTCGCTTTATTATCTCTCCAAGTAATTCAGGCAACATGAAAGCCCAGCCGTCGACTGAGTCCGGCTCAGCCCAAATTTTGCCAGAATCATCACCGCCTAATCGGCCTGGAACCACCACTGCTTCGCCCTCCTGTTTGTGATTGTTTATAGCCCTGAAAGAGCATGAGATCCTTTGTGAGAGAATCGATTTCCTCAGAGACATTAGAAAGTGGTAAAAATTGTTTCTCTTTTTCTTCTCCGAACCAGATATTTTGGTTTTTATGTTGTTCTTAGAGAGAGAAAGTAAAAAAGAGAGAGAGAGAGAGACAGAGGGCTTTGCGGGTAGACAGGGTAACAGATCTGGGAGGTGATTGTTTAGAACAGCGAACGATAAATGACATTGTGGACAGGTGGCAACGAGAGAATGGTTGAGGTGAGAGTAGAGCGTGAGAGTAATGGGAATTGACGGAGAAAAAGAACGAGAGCCTATGGCTGTTGTTGCTGTTGGTGCAGTTGGGGAGTTTTGAATGGGTCTAATATTAAATAATCATAATAATACAAGTAAAAACAATAAAAGCACCTTACTGTGACTTTTACCGTCTGTTGTTTTATTACTTACTAGAAGTTGACCCACGCCATCCAATAAAAGTGTAAAAGTCATGTAATAAAATATTATGTATAAGTTTTTTAACATTATAAATGAAGATAAATTTTCAAGATCTCGTATTAAAAAATAAAATGAAGTTTATTTTATTTATAGATATTAAACTTTCACATTGAATATAATGTAGGTTTCTTATATTTATAAATTAATTTAAATATAAATTTTTTTATTCATATAATGTGATGAAGATGATTATCATTGTCTTTTTTTTTATATAATTTTGTTTACGTTGCAAATTTGAAAATGAAAAATACATAAACTTATTAATTATGATCTCTAATATTTATACATATTAAAAATTAAACTAATTATCTCTCATAAATTTTTAAATAGATTAATTGATAAATTTTATTATGACCCAAATTCGAGGCATGTAACTAGTATTAAAAAATGAAAAAACATATGACTTTGAGAAGGTACAAAACCACAAAATTGTATTATGGCCGTCATTATAATCACGACATTAGGGCTAATGTATTCACCTGTCAAATAGTATCTTTACCAAAATTAGTAATTAAATTAAAATCATCACCATATTACTATTTAATCGGAAAACATCAACCAATGATTATTAGAATCAAACAAAACTATAAATATCAAAAAATAACATTGATGTATTCTAAAATATAAAATAATGTGAATTTAATTATGCAACTCAAATAATGACAAAAATGCCTAAAAATAGAAGGTATCATAAAATAGATTGTATCACGAGTATCTCAATTCAACTCAACTCAAAAGAGTCTTAATTTTAAATTAATTGTGATCAGTTATATGAATTTTTTTTTCATACGGAGTGATTATGGGCTACATTTTCTGAGAGATGTAAAATCGTAAAATCATATTGGACTACTTTTATCCAAATTAATTTGGTTCTAGTCTTACTTCTCTTGGCTATATCCACAATTAAATTTTGAGTACTTCTATTAAAATTTCACTTTGCATATTCAACTCGCAACCTGAAAGAAAAAATGGTTGAAGAGGGATTAACATTCGACTAATTGAACCTAAACTATATTTGAATTGAACTTAATAGAACCAATTAAAATGAATAAATCATTTATAATTAGTTTAAATATAATTGAATGGACTTAGGCTATTAAAAATTGCATTCAATTTGGTGTTGAATGAACGCCTCGAACTTATTGAATACCTTTGAATCTAATCAGATTCAACTGAGCTTTGAACTTGAATTGAATTGATTGATTTGAATTTGACATATAATACATCAAACTAGGTTATTGAATGCCTCCGAATTTAAATAATTGAACATTATAAATGAATTAGATTAAGTCAAATAAGTATGGAATGCTCCAAACTAGGTAATTGAATACCTCCAAATTGGATAACTAAATATGTCTGCATTGAACCATCAAAGATGGTTAGAATTGTGTAGTTTTAATCATTCCCAATTGAAGAAATATGCAGACACACTTATAATTTGAGTTAGCAAACCAAACTAATCAAATAAACTAACATGAGTTTTTTTTTTCTTAATATTTTTCGACTATGTGTATCTATCCTAGAACCCAAAATGCTAAAGTTAAGATCTATCCGATTTTCTTTGTAATAATTTAGTTCTAATTATAATTATTATTGCTTTATTATTACTTTTATGGCTTTATCATCATTTGTTCATCAATATTATATTCATCATTTATGAAATATATTTTGTAAGTTTAAGTTTAAATAAGAGTCAAATTCTTTTTTATTTATGTAAAGTTAAAATCTAGTTTCCAAATCTATCATTTGGTTTGAGACTAATGTATTTTCCAAAAAATAATTAATTGGAGTTATTAGGGGTTTTTTATTTTATATTTTCCCTTTAAAAATAGAAATTACATGTACGACTTTCAAAACCAATTTTTTTACTAATCAAATTGAATGGAGAGCGATTCAATGTTTTTGCATGAGTTTGAACTCAAATGAATACTATGATTCCAAAATTGATGGAAGTAGCACTCCAAGGAGACTTCACAATGATATGACTGGAAAAATACCCAAAATTCATAATAAATTTATCCGTTAAACCTTTTAAAAATCTATACATTCATAATTGGTGAATTGAGAAATTCAAAGACAAAAATATTTTAGTGCAATTTAGATTATTGCAATTTAAATTGAAGATGAAATATGCAATTTAATGGCATGATATAATTTGCTTAGAATGAAACTAAGTGCCTATGTTACATATCTATTACATATGTACTCTCATTATTATTTACTTTTCAATTACCCAAGGAAAAATGCATTTTTAAACTTTTAGATTTTTAGGCTATGAGCCTTAATGGGTTTTTTTTTCACACTAAACTCTTAAATTCTTATTTATAAATGGAAAAAATATACCATCAGTGTCTGTGCTTTTTTATTTTTTTTATTTTAGCATATAAACTTGTTTTGTCAGTTTGTTATTTGAATTTTAGTTTTTAGTATTATTTTGATTGTTCTGACCTTTATTTTACTCACCGAAATACCACATCTTATTTTTATTCATAAAGTGATGAAAACCCTAAAAATAGCTAGCAAAAAGACTACAATACCCTATACTGAATTTCTTAGTTTATTGTCTTCTTCTTAAGGAAAAATGAGATAATATTAACTCAAAGCAATAAGAGACAAAAATTCAAGGATACTCTCCCAAATATAAAAGCTAGCATAGTTATATGAAACTTCAACAATACTATGCGCTCCATAATTTGCCTGCCTTCTAACCCACTTGACAATAATGTCTTGCCTTTGCAAAAGGACTTTTTTGCAGTCTTTGATAATCAAACCAAACTCATTACAATCTTAATTAGTGGCCTTCAAAGCATGCACCACCACCTGACAATAATTTCTTCTCCCACTTCTTCTTTTATGTTATCCCCCTCCTCCTCCTCCTTTTTGTTTTTCTTTAATCTCTCTCTTTCAATCTAACCATCTCTTTAAAATTAATGAGTTTTGAGTTATTCAGAATTAGAGATTTCAATTTTAGAAATTTTCCTGCTACTTCTTAAGAATGAAATCAAATAAAAAAAATTCAAGATTCACAAGAAAAGTGCAGAGGAAATAAAGTAAAATTAAAGAATGATAGTTGGAAGAACTAACACATGTTATAATTCTACTCAAATTATTTCTGAAAAAATTTTACCCTTTAAATACTGTAATTTTTGAATTTCATATAGACTAAAAAAATATAGCTCTAACAAATGGGCAATAAAATATTAAATTAAAGATAAATTATCTAAATCCATACCCACATATAAAAAAATTAATAATACAATAAATTCAATAAAAAAAAGACAACAATATGATGCTATAGAAGGAGCAGGACCAGGAGTAAAGATTCAAAGATTGGTTAGTTTATCCATTTAATGCGTTCTTCTTTTCCTCCTCCTATAAGTGGAGAAGCAAATATTCAAAGATTGGTTAGTTCATCCATTTGTTTTATTCTTCTTTTCCTCCTCTTTTTGTGAATATGTTTTTTGATTTAGGATTTAGAAAATTAAATCTAATCTAAAGTGAGAAAAATATATACCATGGTGTAAGTAGAAATTTTCGTCCCCACTCCCGATGGAATAGTTCTTATAACTTCGGCATTGTTAGGCTTTAGGCTTTAGAGAATATAGGCCTAAACTTAGAGAATAGGAATCACCACTTAGACAGTCTGGGAAGAAAATAAAAGGGGTAGATCACTCAATTCCTAAGAAATCTCTAATCCCTAGTGGGTTTAAAAAGTTAGGCATGCATGAAAAAAGTAAATAGTGGTCCAGCACCCCCATAATGCTTAGTTGATTGGAAATTGCCTTCTTTTTAGATCTAAATATTATTTAATTTTGATATTATTATAATATTACTCATATTACATACAATCAAAGTAAATAAATAAGCATCCATCAATTCATAAAGCATCCATCAATTCATAAAATAAACAAAAAATAGACACCCATACGAAATGAAAATATGCCCTTATAATGTCCGAATCTAAAATATAAATAAAATAAGACACCATCAAATGGTGAAAATGTCTCCTTTATAATTATTCCAAAAATAAATTAAAAAATACAAAATAAACAACTTAAATAAATAAGGAATCCACAAGTGAAAATATGACTTTTATAAATACCGTGAAGTCCAAATAAATAAGTAAATACAATTTAACTATTTATAATAGAACAAATATTCAAACATTTAACTAATCATCACACAAATAATAATAAATTTATGGTTAACCATAAAATTAAGGTTTTAATCCATAAAAATAGGTTTTATAATACAGTTAGAATTTTGTATTTGCAAAACTAGGGTTTGACATGCAATTAGGATTTTGGATGTGCAAATCTGGTATTTAACATGCAATTAGTGTTTTGATAAATGAAATTAGAGTCATAACATTAGGGTTTTGGTTATGAACCAAAATAAAAGAAAAGTAGATCTGCAAGGTTATAAAGCCAAGAAGATGATGAATTGTTGAATTGAATAAATCTAGGTACTAGAAATCATATCTATGTCATGGTGTCCACCAAGTAAAATCACTAAACCAAGCCCAAGCCATGCTGGATGAACCACACGACTCCTCTAACTTGGATGGTTCTGGATCAATGGGATTCTGGCTACTGTGTCTCTGAATTTTGTTTCTTTTTTTGCTCTCTTTCTCTTTGGTTTTTATTTTCTTGCTTTCTATCTCTCTGTTTTTCTTTAAGTTACAGTTGCTAATTGTTGTTGCCTATTTTGATTAATTCATCCCCCTTTTATAATGCTCAATTAGGATTTTAATTTCAGTTACTCAGCTAAGAAATTTCAATCTTATTAGAAACCCCACTACTTATCTGAACAAACTTGAAATTTAAATAGGATTAGAAAAGTTTAATAGACGAGCAATTTGGCCATGGGCTCATGGCCAATTCGCCATGAGCACTACTCACGGCGAAGATTTTATGTATGATGGGCTTTTTAATTGGTATTGGATTCAATTTAGGCTTTTTTTTAAAATTAGGAACGGATTCAATTCGGGCTTTTTAAGTGGTACTGGATTCATCTAAGGCCAAAATTAATGGTCTATAGTTTTATTCCCTGCTTGAACGATCTTGAATTTGTTCAGAGAGTGAAAGAAATCTACTTTAGTAAAATTTAAACTGATCTCGAATACTTTAATAAATTCAGACTGGTTCAGGTGCTTCAAATAAACCCAAGCTAGTCTAGATGCTTTAAATAAATTAAGAATCTTTTTATGGATGCTTTAATAAATCCAAACTAGTCCGAGTGGTTCAAATAAACCTGGGATCTTAGAATAGATGTTTTAATAAATTTGAACTGGTTTGGGTACTTCAAATAAACACAGAGTCTTTGAATGGATGCTTCAATAAATTTGATTTGGTCTGGGCACTTCAACTATACTTGCAATATCTGTAAAAAATTAATTTCAAAAGTCAACAAAAAATTTGGCTATTTTTTAACTGTCTATTATACTAGGTACCTCCTTATATATCCTTACCCCCTGCATAAAGAAATATTTTTATAGGTAAAAAATATTTTCAGACAAATAAAAGTTTAAACCAACAATAAATATCAAGTCATTGTATCCTTGCGACTTTGTAAATTCAATAATCATCTTAAACGATTCAGATGAATTATTTCATCCATATAGCTCCAAAAGTCCTTCCTTTTCCTATTCCATGATTTACTTTTACTATTCTTCATTACTACCCATCCATCATCATCTGCCATGAACCTAATAATATTCATAAAGTCAAAAAGCAATTTACAATAATATTTAAATGAAGTACCATTGTTATTGTAAAATTTTCTCTCCCCTTTACTTTATCTTATTATTTTATTATTTACTTTGTCATAAGCCAATTAAGAGATGTCCATCCTCTGTATAAAGGCCAATGTTATTTCCTTTCTACAAATTTCCTTTCCTTTATAAAGCTAGCCTCAATTCATTATGCATGCAACTAAACTTATCTGCTTTAGAATTTGTCTAGAAAGCTCAAACTCTACCCCATTCTAATTCTCTTCCCTGCTTTTCTTCTTGATTTCCCAAATTCATCGTTCATAAATAGAATGATTTCGCCACACTTCTAGGACTAGAACTTATTCTAATATAGAGCTGCTAAAATATATTCGGGCTCATGAATGCAGTAAGATTTCTCTTTTAGCTGGGATACAGCTACATCATATTTAGGACGAAAAGACTCCAGTAAGTATTATTTTGCTACAATTTAATTACTTAATAAGACAAAACTTATTAGCATAATTTTTTGATAAATGTCAAATAAAGAAAATTTATAGAAATTACCTAAAAGAAAATATTTATGCATGAAAATTCTACTTAAATAAAAAATTAAAGTTTCATAGAATAAATTTCTATGACCTATTTATTTACCTTGTATGTATAAAAGAGGGTTAAAAGAATAAATTGTGACTTGCATAAAAAACTCAAGTAAGTACTTGTAATATCCCAAAATATACTCTAGATGTTTTGGGTTTTATTGTTATAATTGGATTTTAAAGTATATGTTTCTTTGGAAAGAAAAAAAGGGTTTTTAAAGAGAGTGTATATGTTGTGTATATTAGTGCATATACAACATATACACAAGTCAATGGAAAGTAAAAAGGATGATAGTGGAAGAAGATATTTTGTGTTTTTGAATTTAATAATTAATTAATAAGGAAATTAATTGAGTGGAAGAGATTAATTGGATTAGTTTAATATTATAATTGCTTGGTTGAGAGGGTTTTAAGGAAAAGAAGTTTGACTTTGAGTTTTCTCTTTCTTCTTTCTTTCTTCCTTGCCGTGGCTCTTCTCCTTCTTCCTTTCCTTGCTTTGTTTTGGCAGGTTATCAAAGAGACAAGAGAACAAAGGAGAGATTTGAACCTCTAAACTCAAGATCTAAGGAAGCTTTCAAGAGATCAAGTGGAAAAGTTAAGAGTTTCTTCATCCTTGGTAAGTTCTTCACTTGATTCTTTGATTTCTTTGAGTTTTGAGTTGAGTTTGTGGATGGTATGTGATTATGTTTGTTTAAGATGGGTTTAAGAGTGTTTGGGTAAACTTATTTCTGGTTTTGGGGATGGTTTGAAGGAAAGAGTAAGTTGTTGAAAGTGAATGTATTGAGGTTGTGTTTTAGGTTTGTGTTGATGATTTTTGCTTTGTGTTGGAAGTATGTTATTAGTTGTTTTGGTGTTTTTGTAAGTTTGTTATGGTTTTTGGGTATGTTGAGATGAGTTTGGTTGAAGCGGTTTTTGGTTAATTGAAGTGTTTTGTTGGTTGTGTTGTTGTTTTGGCCGGAATCTGGATTTTTGGCCTGACACGCCCAAGGGCACGTCCAGGATTTTGGGCGTGTCGATGGTTCTGTATTTTGGACTAGTGGCACGAGCAATGACACGCCCATGTCACTGAGCGTGTTATAGCTACTATGTTGGTTAGGTATTGACACGCCCGTGTTATTGAGCGTGTCATAGCCACTGTGTTTTTGGGGATTTGACACGGCCATGAGCACGCTCATGATGTTGGACGTGTCAATGTTGTTGAGGGGCAGAATGTATTACACGCCCAGGAACACGCCCGTGTTGTTGAGCGTGTAAAAGCTTCTGTGTTGTGGAGTTAGGGCACGGTCAGGGAGACGCCCGTGTTGTTGAGCGTGTCAAGTTTAGAGTTTGCCCTAGTTGGTTCTTAACCTTATGATCTTATGTGGGTTTCATCTTCCTTTTGGAATAGGTTGTGAAGAAGGTGAATTACCCTAATTCAAGAAGTGAAAGATTTTGGAAGGAGAAGTGTTTGATATTGTGTGGGTTGCATTTAAAGTAAGTACAAACATTGCATTGTTGCATACATCCTTTTGATGTGGCATTGTTGATATATATATATATATGAATAATTTGATATTTTGCACATTGTGAATCTTGTGGAATGTAATGTGCTATATGTATGATGATGAATTGTCTTAATGTGAATGGAGATATAATGAAACCATTGTTGTTGGACATGGTTATGCAAATGCAATTGATGAGGCATGATTGCCTATTTGAGTATGAGATATGAATTGAGAAAGAGAATGATAAAGAGGCAAATGAAATAACTGTATGTTTAATATGTTTATTCAATTTCAGAGTTCTGGATTTGGCGGCATGCCTATAAAATGAATAGTAACAGTCTAGCCGGGTTGAGGATCTCTTCAAATTGAGTTGAATTGAGGTCCAAGAGACTGGGTCTGTTACACAATGAGAATTGTGAATATGAAATATATGAATAGTAACAGTCTAGCCGGGTTGAGGATCTCCTCGATTAGTCAGGTTGATGGTCCAAGAGACTGGGTCTGTTACAGGTAACAGTCTAGTCAGGTTGAGGATCTCCTCAAGATTGTTGAGTTGATGGTCCAAGAGACTGGATCTGTTACCCTATCCATGGATAGAGAGATATGTATATTGCCTACGGGCTTGATTATTGTGTTTATGGACCAAAGCAGCAACTCTGAATTTTGAATACCATATTAAATGCTAGTTGGGCCCATAGGTGTCTTTATTGAATGAGTATAATGGATGATGATGTGATTATTTAAATAATGAAATGTAACATTCATAAATATGATTTTATTGGTTGAATGTATGATATTGATATTGACATTTCATATTATCATTATGGTTTGTACTACTGAGTTGTTGGCTCAGCGCGATTGTGGTTCATCGCGCAGGTGGTAGAGTTGATAGGGTTGAGACTGAGGATTCTTCTAGACCTAGTTGAGTTTTTGCTTGAAGAATTGGGCTAGAGCTTAAAGATCAGAGAGTCAAGCTGCCAATCATGTATATATTCTATGTTTTGTAAATTTTGATCTATAATGTATTTGCACTTGTAATATTTGTAAAAATTTTCGCTGCGGATTAGTAAACATTTTTATATATAGTGTCTTTTGAATTTCTTCTAAATGTTTGAGATTTGTTTCACTTATTTTCAAAGATATGATTTGTGTATTTTTAAACTGTGACATATTCTATATTCAGTATACGTATATTACGATCGTATAAGCATACTTGGTACGTATACGGGATATAGGGGTGTTACAATTATTTTGGTATCAGAGCCTAGGTTAGAGATTCTCAACCTAGGAAAAGTGCAAGAAAAAGAATATTTTGATTTTGAAAAGTGGGTTTTTGAATAAAATACATGTTTGGTATTGGCAGTCTCTGATATTTAATGATGGTATTCTGCTGTGTTTGCAGATATAGGTTATAATGGATCCTTATTCACGTCAATCTGTTGAGGGTAGTGCTGAGAGTATAGCTCCTGATGAGGGAGCTAGAGTGGATAGAACTGGAGAGGCACCTGTTTCTGTGTCAGGGGGACCAACTGGTGAGGAGGTTCCGCCAGTTTGGCTTAGGCATATGGTTGATTTATTGAGGCAGGCACCAGTGCAACTACCGCCACCCCCACCCCAGCCAATGGTACCAGTGAGACAGTACGATAAATTAAGAAAGTATGGAGCAGAAGATTTTCTGGGTACTATTGATCCAGCGGTAGCTGAGCAGTGGCTAGATAAGGTTCAAAGGATTTTCATTCAGTTGCAAGCCACTCCAGCAGAAAAATTTGATTATGCCAGATCACTGTTGCAGAAGGATGCATATGATTGGTGGAAGACAGTTCCGCATGCTATGGATGATCCACCAACATTGTCTTATAGTGATTTTCTACGGGAATTTGAGCTGAAATATACTCTGAGGGAGTATAAAGACGTGAAGAAGATGGAGTTTCTGACCTTGAGGCAAGATCACCGGACTGTGACAGAGTATGAGCTGGAATTCATCCGGTTGAGCCACTACGCTGGGGGAATTATTTTTGATGAGATCAACAGGTGTAGAAGGTTTGAGGAGGGATTGAGACCCCCAATTATGTGTCTTGTAGCTGGTTCGAGATACCAGGATTTTTTCCCAGCTTGTTGCAGCAGCTAGGAGTGTGGAGAGAGCTCAGATTATTGCAGCAGCTGCTACAGAGGAGGAGACCTGGGTTAGGAGACCCCAGTTTGAGGCAGGGTCTTCATCTGTGAAGAGAGGTAGGGGAAGTTTTGTTCCTAGGATCAGTCGGAGTCAGAGGCAGGCTGGTAGGTCAGTTCAGTTACAGAGACTGAGATCGAGACCTACAACTTCAGTAGCGAGTGCTCCTACTCCTGTAGTTCAGAGATCCACTCTACCTGTGTGTGCTCAGTGTGGAGGGTCACATAGAGGTGCTTGTTGGCAGAGTAGTGGACCAGCTGTGTGCTTCAGATGTGGTTCTCCTGATCATTTTATTAGAGAGTGTCCAGAGATGCAGGAGTAGAGGCCGGCAGATTCTGCAGTTTCTCGACCTAGTGTCAGAGGTGGTCGAGGGGGCAGAGGTTTCACCAGAGGGGGTAGACCTGGTTATAGTCAGAGAGGAGGATCTTCATCCAGGGATACTAGGCCAGATGAGGCTGGGCCTTCTCAACGAGTATATGTGATGCAAAGACAACCATATGCTTATGCAGTCATTGCTGGTACTTTCTCTCTATTTGGCATTTCAGTACTTGCTTTAATTGATCTAGGCTCAACTCATTCATATATTAGTGCATCTATTTTGCCTGTGACTGAATTACATGCTGAGTCCCTAGGATTTGATGTGTTAGTGACAAATCCGTTAGGGCATAGTGTGATTGTTAGCATGGTGCATCGAGATAGTGCAGTTGTGGTACAAGGTGAAGAGTTTCATGGAGACTTGATTGAAATGCCTTTTAAAGAGTATGATTTGATTTTGGACATGGATTGGTTGTCTAGACATGGAGCTATGGTAGATTGTCAAAGAAAATGTGTCACTTTGAGAACTAGTGATGATAGGAGTGTGATGGTGTTTAGTGAGCAGAGACAGCTTGCATCCTTGTTTGTATCAGCCGTAACAGCTAGAAGGTTTATTAGAAAAGGGTGTGATGCTTACCTTGCTCATGTGGTGGATACTAGAGTAAGGGGTTCTCAACTTGATGATATAACCACAGTTGCAGATTTTTCAGATGTGTTTCCAGAGGAGTTGCCAAGGTTGCCACCTGAGAGAGAGGTTGAGTTTGGTATTGAATTGTTGCCTGGTACCACTCCCATCTCTATCACTCCTTATAGAATGGCACCAGCAGAATTGAGAGAATTGAAGGTGCAGTTACAGGAGTTGTTGGATAAAGGATTTATTCGCCCCAGTGTTTCTCCTTGGGGAGCTCCTGTGTTGTTTGTAAAGAAGAAGGATGGTACCATGAGGTTATGTATTGATTATAGGCAATTGAACAAAGTGACTATTAAGAATAAATATCCTTTGCCTAGAATTGATGATCTCTTTGATCAATTAAAGGGAGCATCAGTGTTTTCCAAGATTGATTTGAGATCAGGGTACCATCATTTGAAAGTGAGAGCTAAAGATGTTTCTAAGACAACTTTCCGCACCAGGTATGGGCATTATGAGTTCTTAGTAATGCCTTTTGGGTTGACGAATGCACCTGCAGCTTTCATGGATTTGATGAATAGGGTGTTTAGACCCTATCTGGATCATTTTGTGGTGGTCTTTATCGATGATATCTTGGTGTATTCTCGTAATGAGGAGGAGCATGACAAGCATTTGCGGATTGTGTTGCAGATTTTAAGAGAGAAGCAGTTGTATGCTAAGTTATCAAAGTGTGAGTTTTGGCTTGACCAAGTGACTTTTCTTGGTCATATAATTTCAGCAGATGGTATTAGAGTTGATCCAAGTAAAATTGAAGCTATTTTGAATTGGAATCCACCAAAGTCTGTGACTGAAGTTAGAAGTTTTCTAGGTTTGGCAGGCTATTATCGACGCTTTGTGAAAGGTTTTTCTTTGATAGCTACTCCACTCACCCTATTGCTTCGGAAAGGATTTAGATTTGTGTGGACAGATCAGTGTCAATCTAGTTTTGAGCAGTTGAAAGAAATGTTGACACAAGCACCTGTCCTTACATTACCCGTGGAAGATAAACCATATGTGATTTTCAGTGATGCTTCACATAATGGTTTAGGGTGTGTTTTGATGCAAGAGGGTAAAGTTATAGCTTATGCTTCTCGGCAATTGAAGCCGCATGAGCTTAACTATCCGACTCATGATTTGGAGTTGGCAGCTATAGTGTTTGCTTTGAAGATTTGGCGCCACTATTTGTATGGAGAGAAATGCTTTATCTATACAGATCACAAAAGTTTGAAATATTTGGGTGTTCAGAAGGAGCTGAATCTTCGGCAAAGACGATGGTTAGAACTGATTAAAGACTACGACTGCCTGATTGATTACCATCCTGGTAAAGCGAATGTAGTTGCTGACGCCTTAAGTCGGAAATCTTTAGCAGGTTTGGCTGTTTATTCGCTCTCGTTGCTTGTTGAGTTGAGAGCGTTGCATGCTAGTTTTGAAGTTTGTAGTGATGGTGCATTTTTAGCTCAGCTGCAGTTGAGACCAGTATTGTTATATCAGATTAAGGAGGCTCAATTGACGGATGAGAAAATTCAAAAGATTGTATCAGATTGCCGAAATGGAGAAAGCCAAGATTTTCATGTGAAGAGTGATGGTAGTCTTTGGTTCAAGAATAGGTTGTGTGTTTCTGATGATGATAGTTTGAAAAGGATCATTTTGGAAGAAGCACACCAATCGGTGTTTGCCATACATCTGGGAAGTGCAAAGATGTACCATGATTTAAGACAGCATTATTGGTGGTCCGGTATGAAGAGAGACATAGCGGAATTTGTGTCCAAATGTCTCACTTGTCAAAGGGTAATTGTTGATAGATTGACAAAGACAGCTCACTTTCTTCCAGTTCTGATGGATTATTCTCTTGAGAAGTTGGCTGAGCTGTATATCCGTGAGATTGTGAAGTTGCATGGAGTCCCAATTTCTTTAGTGTTGGATCGAGATCCCCGGTTCACTTCAAGGTTCTGGAAGAGTTTACATGGGGCTATGGGTTCTCGATTGCACTTTAGTACTGCTTTTCATCCACAGACAGATGGGCAGTCAGAGAGAGTGATACAAATTATTGAGGATATGCTGAGAAGCTGTGTCATTGATTTCTCTGGAAGTTGGGACAGATTTTTACCACTTGTGGAATTTGCTTACAACAACAGTTACCAATCAAGCATTGGCATGGCACCATTTGAGGCTTTGTATGGTAGGAGATGTCGAACGCCTTTATGTTGGAATGAAACTGGTGAAGGCAAACTAATTGGTCCTGATTTGGTTATAGAGACTGAAGAAAAAGTGAAGATAATTCGGGATCGGTTAAAAGCAGCTTCAGACCGACAGAAATCTTATTCAGATTTGAAGAGGAGAGACATTAAGTATAATGTGGGAGATAAGGTATTTTTGAAAGTGTCTCCTTGGAAAAGGATATTGAGATTTGGTCGAAAAGGGAAGTTAAGCCCTCGTTTCAATGGACCATATGAAGTTTTGGAAATGGTTGGACCAGTTGCGTATCGGCTTGCTTTGCCACCAGAATTGGATAGAATCCATAATGTATTCCATGTTTCTATGTTAAGAAGGTATAAATCGGATCCATCTCATATCTTACTAGTTGAATATATCAAAGTGAGTCCGGATTTGACATTTGAAGAAGAACCAATCGCTATTTTGGCACATGAAGTAAAAGAGTTGAGAAATAAGAGAGTGCCATTGGTAAAAGTTCTTTGGAAGAATCATGGAAGAGAAGAGGCAACTTGGGAAAGTGAGCAAGCAATGCGAGATCTATATCCTCAATTGTTTCAGAGATAATATCAGGTAATTTCGAGGACGAAATTTCTTTTTAGAGGGGGAGAATTGTAATATCCCAAAATATACCCTAAATGTTTTGGGTTTTATTGTTATAATTGGATTTTAAAGTATATGTTTCTTTGGAAAGAAAAAAGGGTTTTTAAAGAGAGTATATATGTTGTGTATATTAGTGTATATACAACATATACACAAGTCAATGGAAAGTAAAAAGGATGATAGTGGAAGAAGATATTTTGTGTTTTTGAATTTAATAATTAATTAATAAGGAAATTAATTGAGTGGAAGAGATTAATTGGATTAGTTTAATATTATAATTGCTTGGTTGAGAGGGTTTTAAGGAAAAGAAGTTTGACTTTGAGTTTTCTCTTTCTTCTTTCTTTCTTCCTTGCCGTGGCTCTTCTCCTTCTTCCTTTCCTTACTTTGTTTTGGCCGGTTATCAAAGAGACAAGAGAACAAAGGAGAGATTTGAACCTCTAAACTCAAGATCTAAGGAAGCTTTCAAGAGATCAAGTGGAAAAGTTAAGAGTTTCTTCATCCTTGGTAAGTTCTTCACTTGATTCTTTGATTTCTTTGAGTTTTGAGTTGAGTTTGTGGATGGTATGTGATTATGTTTGTTTAAGATGGATTTAAGAGTGTTTGGGTAAACTTATTTCTGGTTTTGGGGATGGTTTGAAGGAAAGAGTAAGTTGTTGAAAGTGAATGTATTGAGGTTGTGTTTTAGGTTTGTGTTGATGATTTTTGATTTGTGTTGGAAGTATGTTATTAGTTGTTTTGGTGTTTTTGTAAGTTTGTTATGGTTTTTGGGTATGTTGAGATGAGTTTGGTTGAAGTGGTTTTTGGTGAAAGGAAGTGTTTTGTTGGTTGTGTTGTTGTTTTGGCCGGAATCTGGGTTTTTGGCCTGACACGCCCAAGGGCACGTCTAGGATTTTGGGCGTGTCGATGGTTCTGTATTTTGGATGAGTGGCACGAGCAATGACACTCCCATGTCACTGAGCGTGTTATAGCTACTATGTTGGTTAGGTATTGACACGACCAGTAACACGCCCGTGTTATTGAGCGTGTCATAGCCACTGTGTTTTTGGGGATTTGACACGGCCATGAGCACGCTCATGATGTTGGACGTGTCAATGTTGTTGAGGGGCAGAATGTATTACACGCCCAGGAACACGCCCGTGTTGTTAAGCGTGTAAAAGCTTCTGTGTTGTGGAGTTAGGGCACGGTCAGGGAGACGCCCGTGTTGTTGAGCGTGTCAAGTTTAGAGTTTGCCCTAGTTGGTTCTTAACCTTATGATCTTATGTGGGTTTCATCTTCCTTTTGGAATAGGTTGTGAAGAAGGTGAATTACCCTAATTCAAGAAGTGAAAGATTTTGGAAGGAGAAGTGTTTGATATTGTGTGGGTTGCATTTAAAGTAAGTACAAACATTGCATTGTTGCATACATCCTTTTGATGTGGCATTGTTGATATATATATATATATATGAATAATTTGATATTTTGCACATTGTGAATCTTGTGGAATGTAATGTGCTATATGTATGATGATGAATTGTCTTAATGTGAATGGAGATATAATGAAACCATTGTTGTTGGACATGGTTATGCAAATGCAATTGATGAGGCATGATTGCCTATTTGAGTATGAGATATGAATTGAGAAAGAGAATGATAAAGAGGCAAATGAAATAACTGTATGTTTAATATGTTTATTCAATTTCAGAGTTCTGGATTTGGCGGCATGCCTATAAAATGAATAGTAACAGTCTAGCCGGGTTGAGGATCTCTTCAAATTGAGTTGAATTGAGGTCCAAGAGACTGGGTCTGTTACACAATGAGAATTGTGAATATGAAATATATGAATAGTAACAGTCTAGCCGGGTTGAGGATCTCCTCGATTAGTCAGGTTGATGGTCCAAGAGACTGGGTCTGTTACAGGTAACAGTCTAGTCGAGTTGAGGATCTCCTCAAGATTGTTGAGTTGATGGTCCAAGAGACTGGGTCTGTTACCCTATCCATGTATAGAGAGATATGTATATTGCCTACGGGCTTGTTTATTGTGTTTATGGACCAAAGCAGCAACTCTGAATTTTGAATACCATATTAAATGCTAGTTGGGCCCATAGGTGTCTTTATTGAATGAGTATAATGGATGATGATATGATTATTTAAATAATGAAATGTAACATTCATAAATATGATTTTATTGGTTGAATGTATGATATTGATATTGACATTTCATATTATCATTATGGTTTGTACTACTGAGTTGTTGGCTCAGCGCGATTGTGGTTCATCGCGCAGGTGGTAGAGTTAATAGGGTTGAGACTGAGGATTCTTCTAGACCTAATTGAGTTTTTGCTTGAAGAATTGGGCTAGAGCTTAAAGATCAGAGAGTCAAGCTGCCAATCATGTATATATTCTATGTTTTGTAAATTTTGATCTATAATGTATTTGCACTTGTAATATTTGTAAAAATTTTCGCTGCGGATTAGTAAACGTTTTTATATATACTGTCTTTTGAATTTCTTCTAAATGTTTGAGATTTGTTTCACTTATTTTCAAAGATATGATTTGTGTATTTTTAAACTGTGACATATTCTATATTCAGTATATGTATATTACGATCGTATAAACATGCTTGGTATATATACGGGATATAGGGGTGTTACAGTACTGCATATATATTTACTGTTGTTAGCAAAATTTATGAGAAAATATTAAGAATAGAGAAATTTCACATAAATTGTCTATAATAAAATATTAGATTATGAGAGAAATTAAAACATCTAAAATAAAGTACCAGAATTTATGTATGACAAATCTAGTTAGCAAAATTTATGAGAAAATATTAAGAATAGAGAAACTCCACATAAATTACTTAAAAAAATATTAGATTAAGGTATAAGAGAGAAATTAGGACATCTAAAATAAAATACTAGAATTTATGTATGAAAAGTCTAATTATAGAAAATTATTAAAGTGCTAAAAAAATATGTTTCTGGAATCTATTTACTGACCTTGCATGAAATCATCACTTACCTGTTATATGACAACATGACAATTGCGTTGTCCATGGTGGGGGTGCATTTATAAAGACCACGAGTGGTATAATAAAGTGCCTCCTTCAGTTAAGTAGATGAACGGGGAGTGTGGATTTGAAGACTTTATTTTGTAATTGCCAACAGAAAGATTCCATATTGATAGAAGTGTGATCTAGGCACTTGCAGAATGGTACATGGACACCACTCAACCTTACACTTACTAGTGGGGAAAATGACAATTTGTCTCGTTGGCTTCTCTGCTATGATGAACATTCAGTGTTAAGGCATCTTAGTCTTTTTTATGGATGGCCCTCTAACGTTCAAACAAATTCATCGTTCGATAGGCATGAGACACTTATTAAAGGAGCCATCTAAGATTAAATTTGAACTAATTAGGGAACACTAGATGAATTATACCCGACTGATACATGGAGAAAGAGCCGAATAATACACTTGAGGGTTCTTGTTGTATTTACTAGGATCTACCACTTTATATAGTACTGAGTCAGCCATCCATTTGTTTGTGTTATGAGTGCTTGCCGATCTAGACTTTGTACGGCTCTATGGCAGGGGGAGGCTAGTCTTTCCTACATTTATCATGGTTTTAATAAGCTTTGTCAGAATAAAAGATCATTCACTGACTTCATGGTCATCGTTGAGGTATTATTAACCCTTAAAACTTTTAATTCAAACAATAGACTTTTATGATCCTAACCTTGGTTGTCTTTTTAAGCACTGTCTTATGAAGGTACCTAATGTTACTCGATGGCAGGTCGGATATCCAAGGCTAAAGTTCTAGCTCTTAGGTCGTAAAGTAGTGCCTATCACTCATTATATGCACTCTCACCGCTATCATTTGAGCCGCTTGACCTGAGAGAAGATAAAAAGAAAATTAGCAATATTATTAAAATTTATAAAAAGTTAACTTACCCCTCTTTATAATTTTGCAGGTGATGCTTGGTAGAGGGTTGACGAGCGGGCCAACTGGACCTCAACCATGAATGCGGCACTGCCTTTGTAAAGTTCTAGTTGAATCATTATCGGGTCAATTTCTAGTAGCTGGTTCCTTGGTTCACAACTGGTTACTAAGTCCTAGCCAAAGGATGGTACCTGTAGATATTTTAAAATACACACTGAACAATAAATCCATGTAGGAGAACACCTAGTGGCATGCTCGGAATATGTATGACATAGAGGCTTTTTTACTTTCACCTATTCGTGTATTAGGTTTATCTAGGAGCAACTTTTAGATAATTAAGTCTCTACCACTGGTGTCCAAGGGATCTTTGAAGAACAAAAAGAAGAGGAAGAAGAGGAAGGAGAGAAAGAAGAAGAGGAAGAAGAAGAAGAGGAGGAAGAAGAAGAAAAAGAGGAAGAAGAAGAGGAGAAGCAATAAAAAGAAGAGGAGGAAGAAGAAGAAGTTAGTGATGGAGGTGAAATAGAAAGAGAAAGATCTTCTTCCCACTCTCATAGTAACACCGGGGCCAACTCTTTTTAGGTTGATCATAGACATACATATATATTGTCTAGGATTATTTTTCTCTTTACTTGCCTAAATCTCTATGAATATTGCAGGTAGTTAGACAATCGGGCAGCTCACCATTTTTACCTATTCCACTACAAAAATATTCGGCATTTGCGACGGAAATCTGCGACGGACATGTTTCCGTAGCAAATTTGCTACGGATCTGCGACCGATTTGGGACGGAAGGACAAGTCAGAGGAATTTTGAGAAATTGGTCGCAAATCCGTTGCAAATCCGTCGCAGATCTGCGACGAAAATCATTCCGTCGCAAATAATCGTCACAAAAGTTGGCGCGGAAACTTGGCGCGAGAGAGAAAACACTAAAAAAATCAATTTGCAACGGAGATCTGCTACCGTCTATTGCCGTCGCAAATTTCACTATAAAAATATTCGGAATTTTGTGACGAAAATCTGCGACGGACATGTTTCCGTCGCAAATTTGCTACGGATCTGTGACGGATTTGCGACGGAAGGACGAGTCAGAGGAATTTTGAGAAATTGGTCGCAAATCCGTTGCAAATCCTTCGTAGATCTGCGACGAAAATCAGTCCGTCGCAAATAATCGTCGCAAAAGTTGGCGGGATTACTCCCGCCGAGAATTTTTGCGAAAAATGTAATATCCTCATATATGGTCTAGAAGTTTTGATCATGTTGTTGATGTTGTTGTTATTGTTGTTGTAGTGATATATTGGATTGAATATATGTGTTAAATTGCAAGAGAAAAGATATTGGAAAGTGAATGCTTGTGTATATGTGTTTTGGGGAAAAGAATTAGGGTTTAGAGAGAATGGTATATGTTGTGTATATGATGATATATATAACATATATATTGGTCAAATGAAGAGTCAATGGAAGAGATATTTATTTGTGTTGAGTGTGTAATTACATATAAGGGCTTATATGAAACAAAAAGTTAGTTATATGATTGAGGGTATTTTGGTAATTGCTTGGATAAGATCACTTGGTGGAGATTAAAAGCAAAATTTGACTTTGCTTCTTGATATTTTTCTTCTTCTTTTCCATTGTGGCCGGCTCCTCCTTAGACAAAGGAAGCAAGAGGCCAAGAGAAGATCTTGTTGAGTGAAGCTCAAATTGAAGAAAGATTAAGTGATCAAGTTGGTGATTCAAGAAGTTTTGTAACTTTGGTAAGTTCTCTTGTGATCTTTGTGTTTATTTGAAATGATATTTGAGTTTGATAGATTTTTTAAGAGTGTGTTGGTTGATTTTGAGATGTGAGAGGTGTTTGAGTGATTGGATGATGGATATTGAGTATGGATTGAAGAAAAGAGTAAGTGGTTGGAAGAGATGATGTTGTATATGTGGTAAGGGTTTTGAGATGATTTTGTGTTTGGTGTTTGATGTGTGTTTTGGTTTGTTTTGGGTGTGTTGCAAGTTTGAGATGAGTTTTGAGTATGTTTTGTTAAGATTATTTGAAGAGGATGTTAATGTATAGAAGTGTGTTGTTGAGTGTATGGTTGTTTTTGATCGGAGTCTTGATTTGTGGCCGGACACGCCCATGAGCACGTCCAGGGTTTTTAGGCGTGTCAATTGTGTTGGAGGCAGTATGTTTGACACGACCAGTAGCACGCCCGTGTTATTGAGCGTGTCATAGCTACTGTAAGATTTGAGAATTTACACGCCCAGGAACACGCCCATGTTGTTGAGCGTGTAAATGTTTCTGTGTTGTGGAGTTAGGGCACGGCCATGAACACGCCCGTGTGGGTGAACGTGTCAGGGTTGAGGTTTGCCCTAATTAATTCCTAATTGGATTATCTCTTGTGTATCCTTAAACAAGTATATGCTATTACTTTTGATTTAAGTCTTGAAGATAGTGATTGATCATTGATCTAAGAGGTTAAAGAATCTTGGACAAGGAAATGTTAGGAGTTGTATGAATTGTTAGTAAAATAAGTACAAATCTTGTATTATTGCATTGTTGCATATGATGATAATGGCAATGTATATGATACTATGTGAACAATGTGATATTTCATGTATTGTGACTCATGTGATGAGTAATGTGTTTGGTTATGTTTATATCAATAATGCTATATGTATAATGTGATGGAATAAAATGCCATTGTGATTGGCTATGGTAACTTATATGTGATATGAGGCCATTGTTATTGGCTATGATGAGAGTTGAGAATGGAAATGGTAATTAAATAATAAATGATTTGTGTGGCTAATGTGTTATTCCATTTTCGGAGTTTGTTGTTGGTGGCATGCCTAATAAGTGTAACAATCTCTTGAAGTTAGGTTGGATTGAATCCTTGAAGCCTAATTGAGATGTTACCACCCTTGAAGCTAGGTTGGGTTGGTTCTTGAAGCCAAGTTGGGTTGATGCTTAGCATGCTTTGCTCCCCTTGAAGCTTGATTGAACCTAATCCTTGAAGCCTAGTTGGGTTTATGATATTGATAAATGTGATGATAAAACCAAAACATTAACTCTGAAAATTGAATGGCATATTAGTGTGTTTTGGGCCCATGCTTGTCTTTGTTTAGTGTTGATTATGAATGATAAAATGAATACTAATGAGGTATATAATAAGATGTTGAAATATGAAATGTCTATTTATGTTGAGTTATGAAATGTAAAGGTATGTTGTTAGCTTTGCATATATGATGTTACATGTATAATATGGATTGAGAATTGTCATTGCATTGCATTAAAGCATAACATCAGCATGAATTATCTTACTAAGCCGTTGGCTTAGCGCGATAGTGTTTGATCGCGCAGGTAATAGGGTTGAACCCGAGAGCTCTTCGAGACCGAGTGAGAGTAGACAGTGAAGAGTTGATTTTGGGAACTTAAAGATCAGAGGAGACTTGCCAATCATGTATAACTCTTTTATATTTTGTAAAGTAATGATTTTAATGTACATATGTGTATATTTGTAAATATGAAATTAAATGTTTTTATATATGTAAATATTTGATAAATTCCGCTGCGTAACAACTAAATGTGTCTATATATATCTATTTAGTTTTTTAGTACAAGTTAACTACTTATCTTTCTATAATGTAAGCAATTGAAAGATTATGGTAATGTTTAAAATGTTAAGAAAATCTGTAGCATTTCTATGTTTAGTGCATGTATACTACATTGTGGTGTTTGTAGTGTGCATGTATTGAATGTAGGGGTGTTACAGAAAATGTTACGTCGCAAATCTGTCGCAGATCCGTAGCAAATTTGCGACGGAAACATGTCCGTCGCAGATTTCCATCGCAAATGCCGAATATTTTTGTAGTGAAAAATTGAATTTGGCTGAGTTTAATGCCGTATAATTTTTTCTTTCTTTTTCGTGTCACTTGATCTTGGCTGAGTTTATAGCATTCTGGAAATTAGAAGACTAGTGCAGGAAGTACAGGGAAAGAGGCAGAGATGATACGCATGCTTTGATTTGGGATCGAAAAGTAAGAGCCACCTCCCTTCTTCTCCTTTTCTAGGAACTTCTATATGCATATATTATAAATAATTATTATGATTGAGAGTTGAGACCCACCGGCCACTGCACAGCAAGAAGGGAAATTGATCTTTGTTTCTATGTCCATTCATGAAGTAGGAATGACAATAATTTCTTTTGATTTGAGTGAAGTTGGATTTTTTGCATGCATGATTGCATTTACACTGCATGCTTGACCAAAGAAAATTACAATTTTCATATAATTCGTGGACATGATAGAAGCACATGATTATCCTTTCAATCACATGGTTATCTGACAATGCTCTAGTTAAGGACTAGTAAGGATTGCAGAAGCTTGTAAAATCATCGTATGGGTCAGAAAATCAGAACATATGCTTGTAGTTTTGGATATGATTGTAGAACGCGGATTTAATTTCACAAATTGAATGTCTGAATATAAATAACATCACATGTTGTGTTGTCCATAGAATTTAATACCTTAAATTTCTCTGTTCCATGGTTCTGTAGATTAGACAATAAAGATTTTATTTTTTAATTATTTTAGTGTATATATTATAACTAAAGTTAAAACCATGATTCTGTCTTAAAATTTTTTTATTGTAGGTGAACTTCTAAAGTTTCCCCAAAGTTTCCTTGGAATTTTTTTTAATCTATGAAAGGAAAAGAAACAAAAAACAACACAGCTCTAAGGCTTACAATACCAATAAGCTATCCTTGCACCAGCACTCCCATACACTCTGACGAGGCCTATGGTACCAAACAGTCCGCTCAGTTTGAGTAAAAGCAAGTTTTGTTATCCCATTAGCAACCAAGTTTTGAGTCCTTGGAACATGCATCAAACGAACTCGCCAAGCATTCTTCAATAACAAATAAATATGTTCTAAACACTGATGTTCAGGACCAGCGAAACAAAAGGAGAGCAAATTGCATTGACAGCTTCCAAGCAATCGGACTGAATAACCAAATTTCTCCAACCTTTCTCCCAAGCCATTGCAAGACCCCATTTGATAGCCAAAAGCTCCGCTAAAAGAAATTATTAACTCTGCCTACTTTAATTTCGTTTCAATTTCTTTTGTATTTTTTGATTTGAATTCTGGAACTTGGTCAAGTAGACCTTTCAAATCCCTCTAAGAGGAAAATGGATAGAGATTCTTTAACCATGAGGCATTAACAATTTTTTATCTTTTTTTTTTTATGAACACAATTTTTGTATCTCAATCCTATTCTTATCAGGTCTTGTGAGATTGTACTAAAATCAATATGGTTCACCACCTTTTGTTGATGTTTTCTGTTCAATGAAGAGGTGCAGATCTTTTTAGCATAATGTTAATATATTTGGCAATTGGCATCAATAAAAAGCAGTAATCTGCACCTGTTTAGAATTGTTCATGTATGTGTATAAAATTTCAAATGCAACAGCAGTTGGGAAGGCGGCTGATTGAGATGATACTAAAAACATCATTTTATTTTCTTTCTTTGCATGATTTCTTTGTTTAACACTTTTTAATGGCATTTCAACTTTTTGCAGATGCGATTAAGACCTGTTTGGCATAAATTATGTTATGGATATGCTATAGGACAGAATCTCATGATTGTAACATTTAGTTAAAAATATTAGTTACTATTTTGTTTTAACATTTTCAGGCAAAGATATCAGATGAGGCTTCTCTCTATTCACTTTGTCGATCATGGTTGAGAAATGGATTTCCAGAAGAAAGCCAGGTTTGAGTCATGTTTGGTTGGAATTGCCTTTTATCCCACTCAGTTATGGCTTGCTAGTCCTAATTTGTATGGATTGACTTGGATGATGTTGACACCGAGAAGAGAAATAACTTCTCTGTTGTAGGGTTCACTTTACTTGAGATTGGAAAGGTTGTTCAGTTGATGGTTACCAAAAAACTTAAGTTTATATGTTTGATGTGTGCTAGCCAACTGCATCATAAAATTAACCTTCCAGGGCATTACGCATTATTGCCTTCTTGTTAGTGAGGGTAACCATTCAAGCTGTATATTATGCTGACCAACTTTTTGACTTTTGTTTGTGCTTTATATGGAAATCGCTTTACCTGAAACTGGGATAGATCCTACATTCGTTGCTTATTATCCCATATTCTTTGTTATTTTACTTTTTGTCGCAGCCACATTATGGGGATGTTGTAAAGTCGCTCCCAAGACCTTTGCCTATGCCTGTTGTAGGCACTCACTCACCAAAAAAGGAAGGGGAAGAAGCAGCAGCAGAAGAAGATGAGGAGGTTGGTAGTACTTGATTGTTTTTCAACAATATTGAATTATGAGTTTGTTGTCATTTTTATATGTGTAGTTCTTCTTATCAAGTTGTCTTGTGCAGTTTTATATACTATTTACATATCATCAAGTTAGTTCTCTTGTGGGATATTATTAGTCTATTCTATTGGTAGTCTATAACATGTGTGACTTTGTATGATTTGCCAGCTTAGATTATTCTGATGTCTTCTTGCATCATCTTTTGCAGTAGAAGTTTTGATTCACTGTCATCTTTTTGCCTATTCATGCTTTCAGGATGAAGAATCTGTAGATCATTTATCAGCACAAGATCTCTTAAGGAGACATGTTAAGCGTGCTAAAAAGGTTAGGGCACGGTAAGTTTCTATTATTCAACTGGCACATTTGTAATTTATCTTGAAACTACTGACACTTAAGTGTTTGGTCGAATAGTATCTCAAGTTCTATCATTATTACATATCTATTTAGAATCGCATTTTTAACCTCAAGTATGTCTTGCAGACTCAACCAGAATTCAGGCCTCCAATGTCTGAAGTTGTTCAGGATCTGAAAGACGTGATAAGGAGAGAACGCCCCAGCACTATAATTTAATATTGAAGATCTATATTGTTATTTCAAGATAGATTATTTATAGTAGTGTTCTTAACACTTGTATAGTTAAATTGTAAAATATTTTATTCTATTGAAGATTAATAAAAGAATTATTTTTATCAATGTAATTAGTATTTTTTTTAGATTGTGTTTAAATGTTCCAAATGTATTTATAAAGTTCTCATAAAATTAATTGATAATACAAATAGTTCCAATAAAAATCAATATTAAATTACTACGGATTTGCTACGAATCTGCGACGGATATTTGAAATCTATGACGGAATCTGCGACGACAATCTGCGACGGAATCTGTGACGATAATCTGCGATGGAATCTGCAACGAATTTGCGACGAAAATCTGTGACGAAATCTGCGATGGAAATCTGCGACGAAATCTGCGATGGAAATTTGCGACGAAATCTGCGACGACTGCCCTTTACCCGCGAAAATTTAAGCGCGAGATTTGCAACCGCCGAGTGGTTGCAAATCCGTCGCAAAATTGAAAATTGCGACGCCTTTTTTATTAACGGATCGTATCCGTCGCAGATCGGTCGCAAATCTTGATCTGCGACGGATTTGCGACGGATCTGCGACGGATTCTGTCCGTTGCAGATAGCCTTTTTTTTGTAGTGAATTCATTCTTTTCATGAGGAGGCAGGAAAATCTCATGCAGCTCTGACTTAGTTGTAAATTCCCCTATATGCTTTCTTTATGGCACTACCGCCTTATGCTGATCCATCATTTTATCCTCTGGGCATCAATTGTTTCATGTTTATTTATGTTATATATATGTATAAAAATGCATGTTCTTACTTTTTTTCTTTTTCTGGCTCACAGAGAATGCTTAAAGAACAAAATTGAAAGATGCAGAGGAACTGAATGTGAGTCGCGTTGGAATGCTACTCATTTTAAGAACCTGCATCATCAACTAGAACATAATTTTTAAGATTTTTGGTTTTAAGGCTTCAGGGATCTTTGTGCTTCTTCATCAAGAGGACCCTAGGCTAATGATCATGAAATTTCTCCATTAATTCAAGTGATGGTTTCTTCTGAGTAGACTTCCGGGAATATCAATTTTAAGATTTTAAAGATCTTGATGCTTTTTCTTTGCTAAGAGGACCCTAAGCTGATTACCATGTAATTCCTCCTCTACCTTCTGGAGATGATTTTTTTAGAGTACTATTATAGACCACCTCCCTCTTTCGAGTTATAATCTTGTATTCTATCTATTAATGTGCTTGTAATATCATTGACTTTTGTAATAATATTGTGTTGACTTTCACTTTTTAATTTGACTTTTTTACTTTTAATTTTTTATTATTTCTTTAATGTTACTGACTCCCCTTTTTTACTTTTAATTTTTTTAAAATATAAAAATAACTCATGATGAACTGTCAAGGGTCATGACCTAGGCAATCGTCTTCCTTTTCCTTTTCCTGCACTAATTTACAGCTCCAAGTAATGATATAAATCCTTTTCTGAATTAATTTCTAGACTTTTCTCTTATTTAAACATTTCACTACCATCTTTTGAGAGTATAAAAACAATTCCAATAATTTTTTTTCAATAGCGAATCTGTGAGCGGGGATTTTCGCCCTCACTCCAGGTGGAATGGTTCTTGCGACTTCGGCACTGTTTAGGCTCGGGGCCTTAGAGAACACGGACCTAAGTCCGAAGAAAATGGAGTCGCCACCCGGACGGGCCGGGAAAAAGAAAGGGGTGGATGACTCGATTCCTAAGGAATCCACAACCCCCTAATGGATTCGGAAAGTTGGGTACGTGTGGGGAAGGTGAGAAATGGCCCAGCACCCCCCACAACACACGGTTCATTGGAACTAGCCTCCTTTACAGGTCTTAACATTATAAAATTCTTAAATATAACAATATTATCTATACTACACATAATAAAAAGAAAGCATCATTATATTAAAATCAAAGCAATGTCCAAACAAAATAAAACAAATAAATGGATACACATCCGAGGATGGAAATATGTCCTTACACCACATGCCTAGATAGGACACCCACCAAAAGGTAGAACATGCCCTTTACATAGGTTCTAAAATAGAAAAGCAAATTAAATTACATGATGTTTAACTAATGAGGTACCCATCAAGTGGAAACATACCTCTTACAACTTTTGAAAATCTAAATTAATTGATAAAAGTAAATAATCATTCATCATAAATAAATCATTCATCAAAGCTATTAATCAAAATATAAAATAAACATCCATCCATGATAAATTAAATAAATCAAGTATTGAAATTAAATAAATTAAAGCATAAGAGATAAATCAAAGCATAATCAAGTATAGAATTAAATAAAGCAAATAAAAGTCCAATTATAGCTACTGTGACTTTTTATGGAATTAAAATAGATTAGGGTTTGATGTTTTAAAAGGTTGGTAAGACTCTTTGATTAACTAAATTAATATTTGAATGGTGAAATCATGAAACTAAGATTTTAGACACTTTAAAATACTTTTGATTTGAGGTTTTAAATGGTGATTTCAAGCTACTGTGTAAATTTAAAATATTTATGTTTTATGTTTTTTTAATGTTTTAAAGGATTGGGGCTTAGAAAAAATTAAGGTTTAAGGTTTTAAAGGAGTTAGAGTTTAATATTTTAGGTTTAGAAGATGAATTAGAGTTTTAGTGTTTTAGAATTAGGCTCTCAGGTGATGAATTTGAATTAGGATTTAGAAAGACAATTTGATGATTTCATGAGGTTTTATGAATTTAAACAAACGGATTGAAGTTTTTAATAAGTAGAAAATATGTTTTTTTAAAGCCTTTTGAAAGAAACAGAACCTAGTTTAAAGTTTTGAAAGAAATAGAATTAAATATTGGTTTTATTGAAAAATATGCTTAATTAAGGTTTTAAGATTTTGAAGAGGTAAAAATAACAATTTTAAGTCTTTTTGGAAAATAAAGTAACGTATTAGTGTTTTTAACTTTGAAAAAACTAAATTAAAGTTCTAAGATTTTTGATTTAGAAAACAAAATTTCATAGTTTATGCTACTGTGAAAAAATAAAACAAAAAAGAATTTAATACATACCTCCTTTTGTTGATTCTCAAAAAAATAATTCTTCTTGGATGAACAAGAACCAAGACAATTGCTGCCTTTGAATTGCTTAAATCGTGTCCCTGCTATTCCAGAAAAAAAGAAATTGAATTGCTCATTTTCCTTCCCTGATTTGGGTTCAAATTTTTCAAGCTACTGCCAATTTTCGGTCCCCTCAATTTCATTGTCTTTGGTACTTATTTATAGTGGTTTGATATAGTTTATTCCTAATTAGTCACGGTAACTAATGTTAATAAGAAAAGGAAATTGAAACCTAATTGAAATAGTTTTCGAAAAATTTGCATCGAAAAAAATTGCGCTGGCGAAAAAAATCTGCCGCAAGAAATTGCTGCAGTGGGTGGGCTAGGGCGACCATTTCGCTCGCAGGAAAATCCTGCGAGAGAAATGGAAAAGCTATTTCGCCCGCAAATTTTTTCTACGGGCGAAATAACTTGGGTGCGACGATTTTTTCGTCTCCGATTTTTCTGACTTCGATTTTTATTTTTATTTTTTAACTTTTATTAATTTTTTATTAATAAAAATTAGATACTAAAGCAAAAATTATTTAACAAAAATTATTTTGGATCAATTAGACAACAAAAATTATTTTGGACTAAATAAAACATATTGGACCGGATTGGGTAAAAAATTAAGGGTCTACAGAATCCTAAACCAAAAATTATGACCTTGGAAATTTTGAGGAAGATCAAGAATTTATTTAAAAGCCTTGAAGTTGTCTATTGAAAATAAACATCCTGGTATGAAATTAACGCCTTAAAATGCTTCTAAAATATCAAATTAAATTAACCCTTTTTTACGTGCCTTGACATCTTTTCAGGATGTAGAATCTAAGACCTTTAAAATTATTCATTTTGATTTGTGTCCCATGTTTGAAAATTTTGAAGCCATCCTTGGCTATTCCAGTAATCATCAGATAGCATTATCCATAATATTCTCAAAACATCATCAAAAAGTGCAAATGTTGTTTCAGATTCAAAACCCAAAGTTCTACAATTGACTAAAGGTGAGAAAATTTATTTGGTCCTTTGATTGATTTTTGTGCATCCCCATCAAAGCATGGATATGCATATTCTGCTTATATTTGCTTGGTCAATTTTTGCTTGTCTCTTCTAATGGTGATATTGACTCATTGTTGCTAGATATTATGGACTAAATGGAGGGATAATTTTTACTAGTACCTTTAATTTTAGCTGAAACTCTGATTGAGTTGGATCAATTAAAAATGGGTTCTTTAAGAAGATTGACTGAAAGTCCTCTATCGCTTCGGTAATTACTTGAACTGCCCTTTTAGGTTATCATTTATGTATTATTCTAATTTTTACCTAGCTCACCCTTGCGGATTCTAGAAACTAGCAAGTTTTTACTTTTTTTATTTTGATTCTAATTTTTACCTAGTTCGCCCTTATGGATTTTTGAAACTAGCAGACTACCCTCGCAGGTTTTTAACCTAACTTGCTTTTGTTAAAAAAAAAAACTTTTGCTTCTCTTTAGATCTGGCTACAGGAGCACTTCTGCTTGCTTGATACCTAAGCTATAGATTATGTAAGGTACTTATCACAGTATCATTATGCAAAAAGACTACTTCGACCAGCTTCTTTATATGCTGAGTGGGTTTAGTGGATCCATTCAAGATCTGAAATCAACATCTGTTGATTGGTAGCTTGGTGAAAGATTACCCATGCTACCATTAGGACATATCTGATATATGTTCCTCTTGCTGCTCTCCGCCGGGGCATTTACTATGATCCTCGTCGACTTGACCTCCAGTATAGGGCCTAGCCTCAGGATTCTAAATTCAATCTTGACTTGAATATGCCTCGCTTGATTGAAACATTCTTGGATTATTTGAGACAAAGTTGGCCTGCATGTTATACTTATTGACTTTCATGAGTTCTGCGATTATCATTTAAAAAACAAATGACACTAGGATGAAGAATAAAAGAAGTTTTCCTTCATTATTATTTTTTACTTTGTCATCACTTTTTGCTATTTTGTAATTTTTTAACTCTTTGGTCAATATTCAAAATAGTGTATATAATACAATTTTATTATTAACTCCGTCTCATTAAATTAGAAACAACCATAAACATAAAGGCAGTATATATAAAATTACTTTATCGCCAATTAGCTCTTTCGAATTTTTTGATTAGCAATTTTTTCTTATTTTTTAGCCTTAATTGTTGTCTAGTCCACCCTTTTAAGTTTTTAGAACTAGTCCATTGCTCTAATTTTTGCATTGGCCACCATAATTTTTTTATTTATTATTATTATTATTATTTATTTTAAATATAAAATTTATTCAGCCTGTCAATATTCACTAGTTCGTTGAACTCATTTTGACAATTTGGCTGCGCTTTTCTTCATTACTTCTTTTACGATATATAACCCTTCCTAACTTAGTCTAAACTTTCCCCTCGAATCAGAAACATTTGATATGCATTATTTTAACACTAAGTCTCTGCCTCAACTTTCCTAATTCGAACTCTTCTAGTGTAAGCTTGTGCTATTTTCCTTTGGTACGACTGGTGATTATATAATGCCTTCAATCTTCTTTCTTCTAATAAAGCTAGTTGTATGTTTCTGCTTATTATCCACTTTGTCTTTGACAACTTAACTTTTAAGACCACCCTAAGTGACTTAATGTCAATCTCGATAGGTAGCACTACTTTTATTTCATAAACCAAAGAAAATAGTGTCATTCCGGTCCGAGTTCAAATACTTATTTTATTTCCCTATAAAGTAAAGAAAAATATTTCCGACCAATCCTTGTATATCTTAGTCAGTTTGGAAAGAAAGCACCATTAGCTTTTGGCCTGTATAGGGAGGATCGATGATGATAAATTCGATAATTAGAAAATAAATCCTTAATAGCTCCTTAAAACTGCATTCCATTGTCTAATACTATACTATGTGGAATTTCATATCTGCAAATGAGACTTTTCTCAATAAACTAAGCCATTTGCTTTGCCCTCAGCTTATTGACAAATTCTGCTTCAACTTACTTTAACTGCACTACTATGTATTGGTGACCGTTTGAGATTGTTGGATATATCTCACTAATAATTTCAATTTCGCAAGTTGTAAAAGGCTAGAGGGAAAATATAAAATACAATTCCTCTGGTGGTAGATGATTCAAGTTTCCATATAGTTGGCATTGTTGGCAGCTTTGCACAAAATCAACACAATCATTTTCTATGATCAACCAGTAGTAGCCTTGTCAAATTATCTTCTTAACTATAGTTAGGTCGTTCTTGTGAGGCCCATAGACTCCTGCAAGTATTTCTGACATGATTTGTCCAACTTCATATCTCCTCAAACATCTCAAATGCACTCCATCTAGCCATCTTTGATACAACTCTCCTTGAAAAGTGATGCACTATAAAGTCTATCACCTTATTGCTCTCCTTTTCTCCCCTTGTTGGCCCCAATGGATATTCTTTATTTTTCAAGAATCGCTTTATGGTGTCATACCATACATCATGATATGTACTAATCTCTATGACCATTTCATACTCATAGTATGGAGTTGATGAACTAGTCAAAACCAAAGGTTTAAGGAATAATTTGACAAAATCTTTCCACACCAAAATTAGTGTGGCTAGGGCATCGGCCATCTAGTTTTCTTCTCTAGGTAGGTGTATGAACCTACAATCCTTGAAATTCCTCCTTATTATAATCAAATAATCATGGTATGGCTTTAACTTCTCATCCTTCAAATTTCATTCTCTATTTACTTAAGATATCGCCAGTAATGAGTCACCAAAAATTTGCACTCTATTAACTGTCATTATCATCAAGGTTTCTAAGCCAAAGATGCATGCTTCATTTTCCACCATATTGTGGGCTATCTTAAATTTCAATTTCTTAGCTAAGGATAAGTTCTTCTTTTGGTGATTTTAATATAACTCCTAATCTAGCTCCCTTTCTGTTCACTGTTTTATTAAAATATATTTTCCATTCTTGCACTTCTATGGCCCCCAAGTGTTCATCTGGGAATTCAAACGTTACTTCCTCACTGTCGGGTATTGGTTGTTGAGCCAAAAATTCTGCTACTGCTCTATCTTTAATAGTTTTCTAGTTATATATTCAATCTTAAATTCTTTTAGGATTATCAACCACCGGCCATACTTTTCAATTAGCGAGGGCATCTCTCTTAAATAGTTGATTGGAACTATCCTGGAAATTACTTGCACACGATAGGACTGAAAGTAATGCCGCAATTTTTTTATGACTAAACCACAATAATATAAGTCTTTTCAATGATATTATACTTGATCTTAAAAGGCAAAAGTTTTTTACTCATGTAATAGATTGCATGCTCGATTTCTAATTCATCTGCTTGGGCCAACATTGCCCCTATTGATCCTTCTTCTACTGCTATGTATAATATCAATGGTCTACTAGGTTTGGGTGGTTTTAGGATAGGTGGATTCAATAAATATTATTTTTATATGCTCAAAAGTCTTTTGAAACTCACTATTCCACCCAATCAGTTGGTTCTTTTTAAGCAATTTAAAGATAGATTCACAAATTATTATAAGTTTTGTAATGAACCTGCTTATATATTGTAACCTTCTAATAAATCCTCGAACTTCCTTCTCTGTGTTAGGGGCTGGCATATCCCTAATTGCCTTAACCTTGTTAGGTTCAATCTTAATGCCATTCAGGCCAATGCTATGTCCATAATCTTACCTGAGGTAACCCCAAACACACACTTCTTTAGGTTTAGCTTGAGATTGTACTTCACTACTCTCTCAAAGAAGTTCTCCAATTTTTGGAAATGTTATTCTCTTATCTCTTATTTTACCATCATTTCTTCAACATATACTTCAATCTCATTATGTATCATATCATGAAATAAGGTAGTGGACATCCTCTGATAGGTTACTTCAGCATTCTTCAATCCAAATGGAATCACACTGTAACAAAATATACCCTATGTAGTTATGAAGGCAGTTTTAGCTTTATTCTCTTGGGCTATTAATACTTTATTATATTCGAAAAATCTACTATGAATGAGTATCACGCTAGAGGTTACACTATTGATCAAAACATCTATATGGGATAAAGGAAAATCATTTTAGTGGAATTTTTCTTCAGATCTCTATAATCCATACAAACTTTGATTCTCCCATATTTCTTTGGCACAGATACAATATTGGCCAACTATTAGCAGGAATTTTCGCCCTCAATCCCTGTGGAATGGTTCTTATGACTTCGGTATTATTAGGCTCTAGCCTTAGAGAATAGAGGCCTAAATAAGAAGAATAAGACTCACCATCCAAACGGGCCAGGAAGACAGAAAAGGGTAGATGACTCAATTTCTAAGAAATTTCCAATCCCTACTAGGTTAGAAAAGTTGGGTACACATAGAAAGGTGAGAAGTGGCCTAACACTCCCCATAATGCCTAGTTCTTTGAATCCGGTCTTATTTTCAGATCTAATTATTATTGACTTCTTAAATTATTATAATATTATTCATACTACAAATATTATTGAAATAAAGAATATCATATTATAAATCAAAATAAATCAAACAAAATGAGCACCAATACGAGATAGAAACATGCCCTTACAAATGTCCAAATATCATACAAAAATAAATAAAATATGACTTCTACCAATATGTGAAAATGCATCCCTTACAATTGTCCCAAAGTCCTTAAAATTAACATAAATAATTAAAATAAACAAGGCATCCACGGAGTGGAAAATGCCTTTTACAAGTACTTTTAAATCCCAAATAATGAAAAAATACAATTTAATATGTAACACCCTTATACCATATATACCCATATATGTAAAGTACATACAAAAAATGTAACAAATGTCATGATAAATCACTGTAGAAACCATTATAATTAATCTCAAAGTGTTTATATTATTAAAGAAAAGTTTAACTGTTAAATCTATACATTTTATAAATTTTAAAATAGTATATTTAATACAAAATCTCTGGGAAACATTTGCCAGAGTTTTATCTATAATTTTAATATTTTCAAAATTGTCAAATTCATAACCTGCAAAGAAACTTTACACTCCCAAAATAACAATTTCAAAAAAACTTCTATTCATCAATAATCCTTCAACTCACCACCTACAATATTATATATCATAATTAAATACTTATACAAATATATTTACATGACTATTTCAAGTCTTTAAAAACAAACCCAAATGTTATGGATTAATATACATAAACTAAAATAATTAAAATCAGTTATACATGTATGCAATTGGCGCAGTTGGTCTTGCAACATCTTAGATCACCAAGTACCATCCACAATCTGAATCCTGCTAATCAACAATTCTCTCACCTGTGTGATTTATACAACCGCGCTAAGCCTATAGTTTAGCGGTACAAGTTTAAAAATAACATATATGTATACATCCAAATACTCTTTCTCATAATGTAATTTGAAAAATTACTATAATCACCATTTATTTATAAATCATTCATTATATATATGCATATCAAACTCACATATCATACTACAATTCATAATATTTACACAACACACATATAGTCACACATACATATATTACATTCAATCACACATACATTGGGTCCAATAACCCCTATACAATTCTCAAGTCCAGTTATCACATCATTAGTTTCTTGACCTGCTCTGCTCAGGTCCATTTTCAATTTCAATTGCATGACCTAGCTCTACTCAAGTCAAGACCTAGCTCTGCTTAAGTCTATCATGCATGCATATTCATTCTCAATATTACTGGACAAGTAATTGTATAGGGTTACAAACACACAATAACACTTTTCCTCACTTTTCAAGTGATCAACTCAATCCTTGATCACTTACACATTAAATCTTATTATGCCACTTTCCAAGTAATCAACCTTATCATGACCATTTCCACAGCACATTTCACAATCATGGGTCATATTCACAATGTGACCTATTTCCACATATCATTTTCATGTTCTCATTTCATTTGTCAATTTCTTATTATTTCATAACCATTTGCCACATTATCAACCACATCACACGTTATATAGTCCCTTTTCACAATTTAATTTTATTTTATCATTTTTCATATTTTTCTTCATATTATTTATTACACTATTGATTTATAATTTTTTCAAAACCATTTTAGCATATTTCATACCTTATGCACATAATCATTGCAATAGCCATTCTACAATGGCTCATCCTCATGTGTCATTCATTAATTACTCTCTTAATTATACAATACATATATCCTTATCAAATTTAAAACTAAAAGTGACATAACATATTCTCAAATTCACAATGTGTTATGCCAATTACCATATTATTCAAATAATATTTATTAAAACATGTACTAACCTTTCCTTAGCTCCAAAAGCATTCCAAACCTCTTTCCTTTCACCAAACCCTAATTATCTTCCCCTTGAAGTACCTTAACCTAACATACATAACCAACAACAAGCAACATTATTTATTTAAAATCACTTCCATGTTCAATGTATGTCAAACTATCATTATTTATGCAATTTCCATCAAAATTCTATTAAAACCCTAAATTCATAACTTACTACTTTATCCAAACTTCAACCAACTCAACTCATTTCTAACATTTAACCATAAAATCATTACTTACATACCAAAATAACTATAAAACAACTCATTTCAATAATTATCGCAACCTCTATACAAAGCCCTAATTTCACATAACATGTCCATAAACCCTAAATTCATCCAACCTCACCCATATTCAATTTTCAACCATAAAATCACAATATATATATATATTAAAACAAAATTAAACCATTCCATTACCATAATTATAAAAATCCTTACTAGAAGCTCTAATTACACATATTCATTTCCAATGCCTAGTTTCATCAATCATGTGTATCTCAATCAATTATTCATTAAACCACTATATATCCATCATATTAACTTCAATTCTATCAATTTAACAATTTTAATTCAAAATTTTCTCTCTACCCTTATCAATGCATAACCTAAAAATTCATGAATACAAAGCTTAGTAAGAGTTTACTTACTTGAATTCTTGATTTCTTTTAAAATTCCACTTGATTCCTTGAAAATTTTGGTGAAATTTGTGAAATTTGGTGTCGTTAATGAAATCAATCTCTCTCTCTCTCTCTCTCACTCTCTCAAGAATTTTGGCCTCCCCATTGAAATAAAGAAGATGATGGCATTCTTTTATTTCTTTCTTCATTTTCTATCCATATATACTAATATATTTATTTATTTATTTTTCTTTTAATCATCGCCAAGTATTTTCTCTCTTCTTTTGACTATTTTATTTATTTATTTATTTATCATCCACCACCCTTAACTATATATATGCCATTTATATTTTATATATATGCTATTTTTATCTTTATATCTACATACATGTAATGCGCATGTAATGTATATTTAAAGTATGCATTATGCATATATCTTATATATATTATGTATATATCTTATATTTCTCTCATCCAACATACTAACTACCCTCCAAATTAATTATTTAACAATATCTAAAATTTTTGGGTGTTACATAATCATGCATGATAAATAATTAATTTAAACATACAATTGATCATCAAATAATCTTAAAATTAGGGTTTTCAATTAATAAAATTAAGGTTTAGTATCTAATTAGGGTTTGTTATGAGATTAGGGTTAAAACACATAAAATTAGAGTTTTATTATGAAATTAGGATTTGATCCTAAAGCTAAGGTTCAATATACAATATTATGGTTTTATCCTAAAACTAGGACTATAACATGCAAAACTAAGGTTGGCTTATAAAACTAACATGCAATGGCTACTGTAGAGATGATTAATGAAATTTAATTAAAATGAGTTAACAAAATCATACTTACATTGTTAGCTCCACCAAAGTAATTTTGTTGAACCATGCTCACTGTTTGAATTGTTAAAAAACCTAGGTTAATTGGGATTCTTGGCTAGGGTTTAAATAATCTAAAAATTATTTGCAAATCCTTACAAGTTGGCTACTTCTTTTTTATTCACTCTCATTTTTTCTTTCTTTTGGTTTTTGATTTCTTACTTAATGGCTACTGCTACTAAAATATGGCTATTGTGTTCCTTTAATTACATTGTGGCTCTCAATTGCTAAAGGTGGCTATTGTGTTTCTTCCTTGTGGCTCCTTGTTTCTACTTAGTAATTGCCTTTTTATAGGCAACATTTGGGCACCGGGTGTTAAACAATCCTAATTGCCTTAAAAAGCGAGAACCATTTGAACCTTAGCAGAATTAAAATTATCTTGAATTGGGGCTGAATATAAGGGCTCATGGCAAATTGGCATGGCCAATTCATCATAAATTTTAGGCTAGTCTAATTGTTTTAGCTTTTGAATGAGACCAGAGTTGATTTAGATCTTTTCAATTGGATCTGAATTTGATTAGGATATTTTAATTGGAACCAGATTTGATTCGGACCTTTTTATTAGAACAAAATTTATTTTGGCCCAAAATTAAGAGTCTACAGTCTTACCTCCTGCTTGAACGATCTTGAATTTATTCAAAGAGTGAAAAGCAATTTGCCTTATTGATTTCAAATACTTTATTAAATCTAGGCTCGTTCGGGTGCTTGTAATAAACCCAAGCTAATCTAGATACTTTAAATAAATCTAGAATCTTCTAATGGATGCTTCAATAACTTTGAACTAGTTTAGATACTTTAAACAAATTTGAGCTAATCTTTTAATGGATGCCTTAACAAATTTGATATAAGCTAGAGGTTTGGATGCTTTACCAAATCTGTGAAAATTCACCGTTAGGATAATTCAACAAATCCAATATATGTTGGATGCTTGGATACTTCAACAAATCTTTAAAACTACATCATTAGGATACTTTAACAAATTCAATATAGGTTGGATGCTTGGATACTTCAACAAATCTACAAAACTACGCCGTTAGAATACTTCAACAAATCCAATATAGGCTGAAGGTTTGGATACTTCAACAAGTCTAGAGGGTTCATCATATTTTGCTAAATCTGAGTAGACTCGGTAAGGGATGTTTAACAAATCCACTGGGTTTGATTCTAAATACTTTGATAATTCCTAAAAAATGTCTGCCTTCACAAAAATGGATCTTCATCTTGATTCTTGGGAATGGACCTCTGTCCTACCTTGACACTGGTTCTTCTAGCTAGACTGACCTTCTATCATTTGCATCATCATTAATTTGAGAGTTCCGTCTTTCTTCTAGCCACTTTTTTCATTATTTAATGGATTTTTCTTGGGGATGGACCTTTGTCCTACATTGACTTCAATTCTTCTAGCTTAATTGACCTTCTATCATTTGAGAGTTTTGGCTTTCTTTTAGCCACTTGTTTCATTCTTTAATAGAGTCTGCTTGGGGATGGACCTTTATCCTACATCGACTTTAGCAATTATAGCTTGACTGACCTTTTGTCATTTAAGAGTTCTGGCTTTCTTCTAGCCACTTGTTCCATTCTTTAATGGATTCTGCTTGGGAATGGACCTTTATCCTGCATCGACTTTAGCTCTTATAGTCTAAATGACCTTTTGTCATTTGAGAGTTCTAGCTTTTTTCTAGCCATTTGTTCCATTCTTTAATGGATTCTTCACTTTGTAAAAAATTCTGCTATTTTTTAGTCATCATATCCCCTCTTTTCCTTATGTATGGAAAAACACTAAAAAAGTCTTTGAAAATGTTTTGTAAGTATAAACTCAAAAATTGAAAAGGAGAAGTTTTGCCCCGTGTATAGGCTCAAACCAATGATTTTGTTCCTATGTAGGTTCCAACTGATATTTATATTTTGTCTAATTTCTTATGCAAGCATGTATCTCTTCTATCTTTTCAATGGCCCTTTCATGCTCCCTACTTCCTTATCTCTTTCTTGCTATTCAATTCACTGACTGTTGCTGTTCACTTTGACTAAGAATGGGCAACAGAAGATAACAAAATGAAATGTGTTATGTTTATGTAAGTATGAGTGATACTTATAGTGGTTGACTCACATATCAAAGAGATAGACTAAAGCATTCCCATTGGTACATTCTAGATGCCCATTCATGTCTTGCATTCGAATAGTAGAAGAATTCACATCTATGGCTTTATCTTCGAGATGAAAACATGAGAAGTGGGAGCCCAAGCATGGTAGTAAAAAACATGAGAGATACCCATTTTGACCTATAATTCAATGTATTTGTTGGTAACTTCTCCATGACCTTGCAAATAATCCTTTCAATTAGCCCATTTTTACCCAATATGCCATTTGAGGTTTGACAGTACAACATGCTTCTCTAAACTTGAAGACTCGTATGACAAAAAACATATTTTTTTAATTTTAAAATCACATTTTGTCTTTTTTAAATCAATGTCATTATGCCTCAAGGCTTGATTTTTCCAAATTAAAATATCTATAGCATCACAACCCTAGTTATCATACTAAACTTGAAAATCATTTCAATTTGAACAAGAATTGTTGTACTTTAAATAGGTACATACACATTATTTGGCCAAAGGTCTCATTGAGTTTAAATATTGTCTATCTCATTTGCATGATTTTTCAAACTATCTCCACTAATAGACTCTACCTACCAAAATGATCAATAAGTCTTTAATAAGCTTGAAATGGGGTTAAATGAAGGCCATTTTAAAGTTGGAGCTAATGTGACACTGTTGACAAATCTTTACACTATAAAATTCTTGTTATAATCTTATACCGTTAGAGGTATTCTTAAACTCTGGGCATCCTTTTCACCTTTTAGGTGTCTTGATATCTTGCTTCGTGAAAAGATAGAACTTGAAATTTTACTTCATAAAAAGTCTGAATTTGAAATCTTGCTTCATACAAAGATTGAGCTCGAGGTTTTTTGTCTCCTTAGTAGAAATCTGGATCTAATTAAGATGATCTTTGCAAAAGGTTCGAGACTCTCATTCTTCTCTCATTTTCTTCTTTTTTTTATTTTTGTTTTTCTTCCTTTGTTTTTCTTCTTTTTGTTTTTTTTTCTTTTACCTCCTTTTGTAGTTTTTTTTCTTCTTTTCATTTTTTTTCTTCCTTCTTTTTCTCTTTTTTTTTGTTTTGACTTTTTCTTTCTTTCTCTCCCTTCTTTTTTTGGGTTTTAGTTCTAAAAGAGTATTATTATTTTGCACAATTTTATACTTTTGACTGTGGATGAATGGAGTAGGACGAGTCTGCTTCAATGTGGATGAGTCCTTTGTTACCCTAATGTTATCTCAATGATGAAATAGATTTGAGATATTAGGTCTAATTTAGATAAACTTTCACTATCCTTACGGTCTTGATTTTGCATCTTTTTCTTTTTTCTTCTTGCCTACCTCAACGATCATCAGACTTGTCATAAATGTCACAACATCTTAAGGTATGTTTTCAGGGTTTACAAGCTAATAAAAAGTAAGATAAATCTTATGAAGGCTCAAAGGGATAAACTAGAAACTGATGATAACATGATGAATATTAGTTGTTGGCTCAATAAAAAATGCCTAGATCATCTCTCTTTTAAATAAGCGGAGTTTAATTTTGCCTCAAAAATTTATCAAAACATGTTCTGAGATCAACTAGGATCTAGACACTCATAATTATGCAAAAGCCCTTTCAAGTATACACAATTCAATGCTATAGAACAACTTCCTCACCTAGTAAAGTCATTTGGATCATGATGCATAGATACACTAATTTATGAATATCAAGCTAGACCCATCATCGATTGAGCACCAAAATGAATAAAGACCAACAAAAATAAAAATGTGGAGGTAATGTAACTTTTGGAAATAATGCTAAAAGTAAAATTATTGGTGTTGGCTCCATTGGTTCAATTGGTAAAGATTTAATAGAAGATGTATGGCTTGTTGATGGGTTGAAACATAATTTGCTAAGTGTTAGTCAACTATGTGATAAATCATACCTTGTTAATTTTGATTCCAAAGAATGAAAAATCACAAATTCAAATGGTGTTATCATATTTAAGGGTACTAGGACAAACAACACTTATAATATCAACATACATTCAAATCATGCATTCAAATGTCTAATGTCTACTAATAATGATGCATGGTTATGGCATAGAAGACTAGGACATGCTGGTATGGATCAATTAAAATATATTTATAATGAGAACCTAGTTGATGGTCTCCCTAAGATAAAATATGATAAAGATAGAATTTGTCAACCTTGTCGACATGGTAAGCAACATAAGAGTTCATTTAAATCAAAGAATGTTATAAGTACCTCTAGACCTTTAGAGCTCATTCATTTGGACTTGTTTGGACCAAATAGAGTTACTAGCTTAGGAGGCAAATTATATGCATTTGTTCTTATTGATGATTACTCTAGATTCACATGGGTTAATTTCTTAGCTCAAAAGAATGAAGCTTTTAATTACTTCAAAACGTTTGCAAGAAGAGTTCAAAATGAAAAAGGATATGTGATCACATCTATTAGAAGTGATCATGGCAAAGAATTTGAGAATGAAAATTTTGAAAGTTTTTGTAATGAACTTAGCATTTTACATAATTTTTCTGCTCCTAAAACTCCACAATAAAATGGTGTAGTTGAAAGAAAAAATAGAACCTTAATTGAAATGGCTAGAACAATGCTCAATGAATATGATTTACCATCTTATTTTTGGGCGGAAGCCGTTAATACAGCTTGTTACATTACAAATCGTGTTTACAAAAGGCATTTAACTAATAAAACTTCTTATGAGCTATGGAATGGAAGAATTCCCAAAATTGGATATTTTAGAGTATTTGGATGCAAATGCTTCATATTGAACACCAAGGAAAATCTTGAAAAATTTTCATCCAAATCAGATGAAGGTATATTCCTAGGATACTCATCATATAGCAAAGCATATAGAGTATTTAACATGAAAACTCTAGTTGTTGAAGAAACAATGCATGTTATATTTGATGAATCATCTAAACTTGATCAAAAGAAAGTTAGTACTTTCAATGACACTACAGGTACTCTTGAACCTCATGAAACTATTGATGCTCCAAAGATTAATCAGCATGAACTTGAAGAAAAGACTCAAAATCTACCTAAGGATTGGCAATACAAGAAAGATCATCCTAAGGAACTCATCATTGGTGAAACATCTAAGGGAGTAATTACTAGATCTAAAATTAATCATATAGATGTTAATTTTGCTTTTATTTCTCAAATAGAGCCAAAGACTATTGAGGAGGATTTAAATGATGAAAGTTGGATAACTGCAATGCAAGATGAACTTAATCAATTTGAAAGAAATAATGTTTGGCAACTCACTCCTAGACCTACAAATCACTCTATCATAGGATGCAAATGGGTCTATAGGAATAAGCTTGATGAAAACGGTCACATCGTTAGGAATAAAATAAGGTTGGTAGCCAAAGGATATAATCAAGAAGAAGGTATTGACTATGATGAAACTTTTGCTCCTGTAGCCAGATTAGAAGCTATTAGGATATTACTTGCTTTTGCATGTCACATGAACTTTAAACTCTTTCAAATAGATGTCAAAAGTGCATTTCTAAACGGTCTTATAAGCGAAGAAGTTTATGTAGAACAACCTCCTGGTTTTAAAAACTACAAATTTCCTGATCATGTTTTCAAACTTACCAAAGCTTTATATGGATTGAAACAAGCACCAAGAGCATGGTATGATAAACTAAGTGCATATTTTCTTGAAAATGGTTTTTCAAAAGGAAAAGTAGATACAACTCTCTTTGTTAAAAAGGACAAGCATAACATTTTGATTGTATAAATTTATGTGGATGACATAATATTTGGAGCTACTAATGAAGCCTTGTGCAAATAATTTGCTTATGTATGACTAGGGAATTTGAAATGAGCATGATGGGTGAACTCAAGTTCTTCCTTGGACTATAAATCAAGCAATGTGAAGATGTGATCTTCATCAACCAATCCAAATATACAAAAGAACTTATCAAGAAGTTTGGAATGGATGGCTGCAAAACTAGCAAAACTCCTATGAGCACATCCTTGAAATTTGGTAAAGATGAAAATGGTAAAGCAGTAAATGAAAAGAAATATCGATGTATTATCGGATCACTACTTTACTTAACCGCTTCTAGACCTGATATAATGTATGGTGTATGTCTTTGTGCTAGATTTCAAACTTGTCCTAAAGAATCACACTTGAATGCTACTAAGAGAATTTTGAAATATTTAAGTGGTACAATGCATTTAGGACGTTGGTATCCTAAAAACACATCATTTCATATCATAGGCTTTTCAGATGCAGATTATGCTAGTAGTATCTTATATAGGAAGAGCACAACAGGTGCATGTCACTTTCTTGGTAATTGTCTAGATTCTTGGCATAGTAAGAAACAAGCATCGGTTGCTTTATCCACAACAGAAGCCGAATATGTTGTAGCATGTTTTTGTTGCACACAAATATTATGGATGAAATAACAATTGCTTGACTATGGCAATGTATTTAACAATATCTCCATTAAATGTGACAACACTAGTGCAACCAACTTGTCTAAAAATCCTATCCAACACTCTAGATCCAAACATATAGATATTAGACATCATTTTTTGAGAGAAAATGTACAAAATCAGAATATAGTCCTAGAGTTTATAGATACACATAATCAACTTGCTGATATCTTTACAAAACCTTTGAATGAAGATATGCTTAAATTCATTAAACTTAATTTAGGAATGATTGATGGAACTACTCTGAATTAATAAAAGATTGCCTATCAATAAACTTTTTTCATCACAATGTATAAACTTTTTGCCTAAAATTAAAAATCCTTTATCTTTCTTTGACTCTTTCATTTCTGAGTCACTCGCGTTCGCTCTAATGCCTTTAGCGATCGCTATCTTGCCTGCCAGATTCATCTAAATTACTATCTATGTACACAGTCGAGAAACCCTGTGAGCGGTCGCAACAATTTGAACAGTTTCGACCGTTACAGACATTCTCTGCACCTGCGAATGCACTAATCTTGTTAATAGTCACTAGAGTATAGTTCGCGATCGCACCTATGCAAATAAGCGACCGCACTCTATACGCTCTGCTCGACATTTTGTAACCGTTGGCTATATGACAGTCACGTTTCTTAACTCTCAACAGTCATAAACGGCCATTTTCTTAATTTCTTCTATTTAAGAGCATTATACATCAGTTTCTTAGATATTTTATTTCTTATAACATACAAACTTCCCTCTAAATCTCTAAAATCCTCTCAAGATCATCTCCTTCTCAAAACACTCTCTGTTTTCCAATTTTCTTCATACTCTTCAACCCTAATGGCTCCCAAAAAGAAAATAACCTCCAAAGGAAAAGGGAAAGGAAAGAAACCTTCAGGAATTATCATAAGAGAACCAACAGATGTTCCTCCATCTCCTCCACAGTCTAGACGAGGTGAGAAAATTCACAAACCTCACCATTAAACCTCTGAGGAAGATGTGAGATATGCCATGCTGAAGAGAAAGAAAGTTGAGGGAACCAAATCTCCATTTGGTGGGATGCTCTCTGCCCTCAACATCAAAGATGAGATTGAAAGTTTACTTCATGTTCTTGGTTGGAGAAAATTTGTATTTCTTGAAGAGGTAGGCTATTCTAGTTTAAGCAAGTAATTTCTCATGTCTTATCAGATTGAAAAGAGTGTAAATTCTGCACTAGGGTGGTATGGGGTTAAATTTAAGTTATTTGACCAATACCAAGCCTTAACTTTAGAAGACTTTGGTAAAATCCGGGACTTTCCTGTTGATGTAATAACCTCTTACAATGATTTAACCTTCTCCAACCAAACACTCTCTACCTTTTGGCAAGAAATCTCTGTGGAAACCTCATTTGAAAAAGAGTCAAAAGCTAGACACATCAAATCCTTCACCCATTGGATGCTTCATAGAATCATCACCTACACCATTCATCAAAGGGCTGATGGAAATGAAAAGGTAACAAAAAGAGACCTCATATTCTTATATGCTTTCACCCACAACATCCAAATGAACACCACCAAGTTCTTGATTGACACTCTATATCATCATGCTGTTACAAGCACTGGAACCTTCTTCTTATCCTCACAAATAACTCAAATAGCTAGGCACCTGAACTTACTAAATGATCTCAACTTAGCTACCTTGAGAAACCCTTTCAATCTTGCCTCTAGTGCCATCACCATTGACTATCTAGAACATGCTGGATGTGTAAGGAAGATTGAGGGTACATATGTGTATTTCTTTAGCAAATGATATATTGTGGATAGACAAAAGAAAAGACCAAGATACACAATTGAGGAAGAAGGAGACTCCTTGGAAGTTGCTGTTGAACTACCTCCAAAATCTACTTCATCTAAACCTACTCAGGAAACTACTTCATCCCCTACAAAACTCATTCTCAAAGCTATCAAATCTCTCTCCAGGAAACTCTCTCGATTCAAGAAAAGTGTCTCCAAGAGATTCCATCCCTTGAACAAGAGAATTGACCTTATATCTCACATGCATCATGATCTCTATGACATGCAAGGCAAACTGGACTTGCCTCAATGCAATCTTGAAGATTGGGATATAAGTGATCATACTGAAAGTCTCCCTGAAGAAGAAGAATCTATTAGCATAGCTCTCTTTATAATGTTCCTCTTGATAAGGGAAAAGCCCCTTTAGAAGAAGAAGAGATAAATGAGGATGAAGATTCTGATTAGTTTAGTTTTTTAGTTATGTTATGTTGTTTTTGTTTTATCTTGTTCCTATCTTTCTTTAAACCATGTACTGCCCTCTATTATTAAACATTTTGTTTGTTATACACCAAGTTGTTCATTATCTTTACATATTATGCATTTTGCCCATGACAACGGGGGAGAAAGAAAGATAGCCAAAAGATTGGAATGTTACTAATGAAAGATAGTCAAATGATATTAAATCACAGAATGGGGGAGAAATCAAGTTATATTCCAAACTAAAACATGACTCATGCATATGTTTAGGGGGAGCATTATAACAAATTTATTAACATTCAACACATGAGCAATTTGAATAAGGAAAGATTGTGAGCCAATCTAAGTTATATCTTTGTTAATTTATATCATCATTCCATTTGATTGTCAAAGTCAAAATGGGGGAGATTGTTAGACAAATGATCTCAATTTTGATCCTTGACAACTCAAATTGAATGACTTATTTAACATGTGTTTGAAGAACCTGGTTGCAGAATTAAGTTGTTTCAAATAAAGCTGAACAGAGCATGTTTAGCGGTCGCATAAGACATGGAAATGACCGACTCATTTGATTGAAGGATGAAACTATATCATAATAGGTTTCGCGGTTAGTAGCCCGAACACAGTCGCGACCGCACTTACATAAGAGCGACCGTCCTACATTCATGGACGACCGCCACACAAGAAACCCAAATCATCCTAATTACAGTAAGGTTCGCGGTGACAAGAATGGCGAAGGATACGGTCTTGCTTATCACTTTCACGACCGCCCTTTGATATCCGCGACCGCTCTGATGATTCAGGAAAAATCTGCTTAAACTGATAGTAGTGTTCGTGTCCTAAGGTGCGTCTAGAAGTTTGACGCGAGTATCTCAACTCGACCGCGAGATTGCACCTAGAGCGACCGCGAAATTCATATTTAGGCGGACTTTAATTTTGCCCAGTTAAAGAATGCCACGTGTGATGACCGTTATAAACCCACTTGAGTATTCAAAAAGGGCAACCGCACCTAGCCTATGCGCGACCGTCCCGACAGCCACAGCATGGGCAAGATTCCTGCTACAGAGTACTCAAATTCGACCGTTGAAGCAAATTTAAATGCAGCAACCGTACCTTGACCAAGGACGACAGCGTGAGACATTAGCGCGACCATCCTTATATGAAGGACGACCGCGAAATGCTTCGAACAGGTTACTGAAGAAGGTCTAAATTGCCAAGACTTTATTCTCACTATCTATAACGGCTAGTCAGACTATATTGGCTATAAATACATTGCTACACTAAGAAAAATAAGAAGATGAAAAAGAGAGAATCAAAGAATTCAAAGCCAAGCAACATATTTTACTTACATTTGAATTGTAATGAATGTTAGGTGTAAGCATTGAAAACACCATTGTATAAGTTTGAGTGTGAGCTTGGAAAACACTTAGGTTGAGAGAGTGAGCCTTGTAAAACTCTTGTAAAGGTTGTGAGAGTGAGCCTTGTAAAACTCTTGTAAAGGTTGTGAGAGTGAGCCTTGAAAAACTCTTGTAAAGGTTCTTGAGGGTAAGCCTTAGCAAAACACTTGTCAAGTTAGGTGTGAACTTGTGAAAACACCAAAGTTGGAAGTGAGCTTGTAAAACTTCAAATATTAGTGATACCTTAACAAGTTGTTAAGGAAGTGGATGTAGGATTGAAGAAAATCGAACCACTATAAATATTGTGTGTTCTTTCTTTCATTCACTACTCAACCATTTCTCTATTCCGCATTTCTTGTTTGTTGAGTTTTTTAATTTGCTGTTTTATTAGTTTTTGTTATAGATTTGTGTCTTGTTTATTATAATAATTATTGTTTTATTTAGGTATTTTGTTAGTTTTAATCGGTTTGTTTAGTGTTTTCATTAATTTTGGTAGTTTTAGTTTATTTCAGTGTTTATGTTGTTTTTTATCTAGTTTTTAGTATAATATTTATGTTTTGTTGGTTATTGTTTATTTATTTCTTGTTTACAGTTTGTTTGAGTTTTGTTTTAGGTTAAAAAGGCAAGGAAGTAAATTGAAGGAAAAAAGGGACAGTAGCTGACACAGGCAGAGGACACGGCCAAGTCACTGGCCGTGTCCCATACCAAGTTAAAAAGGAAGTTCAAGCCATAGAGAGGGACACACTCAAGGGACACGGCCAAGTCAGTGGCCGTGTCCCTCCAAAAATGCTCCAACACGGCCAAGTTGCTCTAACTTGGCCGTGTCTCACCAAAATCCAAAGCAAGGAAGAGCAATTCTCACAGAAGCAAACACAGGCAAGGGACACGGCCAAGTCATTGGCCGTGTCCCTCTAAAGACCACTAACACAGCCAAGTCTTATCCAACTTGTCCGTGTCTCTCATGAACCAAAGACGTAGCAAATTTTTTTTTAAAAGCGGAGAATTCGTATAAAAGAGAAAAAGAAGCTAGGGTTTAGGGTGTTGAAAGTTTGAGAGCTAATTTAGCCGTCGAAGAGTGAAGTTAGGATTTCTGACTTTGTTTTCTTAAATATTATTGAACACTTTGATTAATCTAGCTTAGATTAGATTGTTCTAGCCATTGTTACATCCTTCTGGCAAGATTTGAACAAGAGATTCTTCAGAAGCTTCAAGGAGTTTGTAACTTGGTTTTGTTCTTGAACTTTATCTCTTTATTTTCATTGGAATTGTATTTATGGATATTATCATGTCTAAATTGATTTCTTTGAATATTAATGAGATGAGTATGTTTGATAGCATTATGAACTAATTTGACCTAGTCTAGGGTTTATATGGATCTGCTATGATTGTATGAATTGGTTATTTTCTTAGCTAATAATTTCTTTAGCGTTGATTGAATGGAATATTGTTAATATATAATTGATTGGCCACCAATTATGTGTTTTAGGTATTAGATGTTGGATTGAGAGATGAAGTCTAATGTTGGAACAATTCAATTAGGGACTTAGGTGAATTAGAGATATAACCTATTAAAAAGATTATTTCAATCATAACAAGATTAGTTGAAAGAGGTTTGAATGCGAGAGCTTATTTCCTTGACTCGATTAATTAAGTTGCTTGAGATTTAATCTTTGAAATTAAATTAGTTAAGAGGAATAACCATTCATACATATAAGTAGCAGAGAAGTGCAAACCCTAGACCATTCTATTAAGTGAATCAAAACATCAGCTCAATTTACTTTTATTTGCTTTAAACTTCAATCAGTCTTTTTCATTAGTTAGCAATTTAGATTTATTCATTACTTATTATTTATAATCTGATAAACAATTAGCTACTTTAGCTTCCTTGTGAGACGACCTTGGGGCGATCACCTTTGCTACAGCTTCCTCATATACTTGCGAGTGACGCTTTATGGTAAAGTTAATTCGAGAGCAACAAGTTTTTGGCGCCGTTGCCGGGGAAGCTAATTGGCGTAATTGTTTATTAGTTTTAGAAATTTTAGATTATTTTTCATAGTTTACTTTTGATTTTATTTGGCTTTTGCTTTTAATTGTTTCTTTTTCTAGAAAATTCTATTTATGCAAGGCAGGAGATCGCTTGAAGGAGAGCTACATCCATTTATTCCAGAAATTCAGAGAGTGAAAAGGAGCAGAGAAGAGTTTGAGCTCTACACAGGATTTGATACTACAGAGGAGGACACTTCTGATTTTGAGTTGAAATCTGCATAATCTGTTAAAATGGGTGAAGAAAGACAGAGGACTATGAGAGATTTTGCTAGACCTGTCATTGGAACTTCCACTTCTTGCAAAAGACTGACAGATGCAGCAAGAAACTATGAGTTGAAGAACATTCATTACAATATGCTGCCATCATTCTATGGAGTTCCAAATGAAGATCCTTTGAATTTTATTCGAGATTTTTATTCTACCCTCAACACTTTTCCTTTGGGAGGACTAACAGAGGATCAGTTGAGGATGAGATGTTTCCCTTATACATTGAAGGATAGGGCAAAGAGCTGGCTTATGATGTTGCCCAAAAATTCTTTGACAACTTGGGAGCAAGTTTATAATAAATTTATGGGCAAGTTCTACTCACATCAAAAGACAACTGAATTGAGAGGGAAGATTGCTACATTCTCTCAATTTGAAGGAGAGCCATTTCATGAGGCTTGGGACAAATTTTAAATGTTATTGATCCAGTGTCCACATCATCATTACCCACTTCAACTTCTTAATCAGTTTTTCTATGATGGTTTAACCCAGCAATTTCAGAACACTGTTGACAATGCAGCTGGGGGAGCCTTGGGAGAAAAGACAGCTGATGAAACTTATGATATCTTTGAGATGTTGGGAGCTAATTCTCAACAGAAAAGTGTAAGGGGAAGAAGTAAAGGGGTGAATCAACTGGAAGCCAATAGTGAGATGGTAAATCAGATAGTTGAGTTGACAAGGCAAGTGCAGATGCTGAACATGAAGAACAATATTTCTTCATCTACTCAAGAAGTGTGTGGAATCTGTGGAACTTTTGGGCATGGAGCAAACATTTACCCCTCTGTATATGAATCATATGGGAATGAAGCTGAGCAAGTCAATGCTATGGGGGGATTTCAACCAAGGGCCCGGAATGATCCTTACTCCAATTCTTATAACCCTGGTTGGAGGAATCACCCAAATTTTTCTTGGGCAACAAATAATTCTCAGCAGCCTTTCCATTTGCTCTAGAGACAGAACCAACAGTAGGGTCAATCCTCAAATCAAGGGCAGTCTAAGATAGAGAGTTTGGAGGAAAGTTTACAGGCTTTTATCCAAGTCAGTGCCAAAAATCAAGAGATGACCAACAAGAGGCTGGATTCATTAAAAGCATCTTTTAAGAAAGTGGAGACTCAAGTTGGGCAACTTGCACAACAGATGCAGATTCAACAAAAGGGGAAGTTCCTAAGTCAACATGAGTAGGCACAATCAGTGACTGTTCTTAGAAGTGGCAAGGTAATTAACAATAATGTTGAAAATAATTCTGTGAATGCAGGTGAGCAAGAGAATAAAAAGGAAGGAGAACTAGAGAACAAAGGTGCTGAAGAAACATCAATGGAGAAGTCCCCTACAGCAGATTTGCACAAGGCGAGCAATCCATACCGGCCACCTATACCATTCCCCAGCAGGTTGAAGGATGAAAAACAAGATAAGCAATTTTCTAACATCTTCAACATGCTGTCTAAGGTAAGTATTAACTTACCCTTACTGGATGCAATAAAGAACATACCGGCTTATGCCAAGTTCTTCAAAGACCTGATCACCATGAAAAAGAGGTATGAGCCGAATGAAAAGGTGATAGTTTCAGAGGTAAATAGTGCTGTTCTGCAGCATAAACTACCTCCCAAGCTAAAGGATCCTGGAAGCTTTATAATTCAAATTACTGTGGGGAATGGAAAGGGGACTGATGGCATGTGTGATCTAGGAGCTAGTGTGAATTTAATGCCTTATTCTGTGTATAAAGAATTAGAACTAGTGTAATATCCTCATATATGCCCTAGAAGTTTTGATTATGTTGTTGATGTTGTTGTTATTGTTGTTGGTATATATTGGAAAGTGAATGTTTGTGAATATGTGTTTTGGGGAAAGAAATAGGGTTTAGAGACAAATGTATATGTTGTGTATATGATGATATATATAACATATAAATTGGTCAAATATAGAGTCAATGCAAGAAGATATTTTTGTGGAATGTGCAATTACATATAAGGGCTTAGATGAGACAAAAGGTTAGTTATTTGATTGAGGGCATTTTGGTAATTACTTGGATAAAATCTCTTGGTGGAGATTTAAAGTGGAGTTGACTTTATTTTCTCCATGTATTTTTCTTCTTCTTTTGCATTTTGGCTGATTTCTCGTAGACAAAGGGAAAGCAAAGAGACAAAGAGAAGACTTTGAAGAGTAAGCTCCAATTGTAGGAAGATTGAAGTGATCAAGTGTTGATTCAAGAGGTGTTATAATTTAAGGTAAGAAATCTCTTGTTTTTCCTTTGTTAATTTTGAAGTTGGGTCTAAAAGAAATTGTGATTTGTTGATATGATGATTTGATGTGGTTGTAATGTGTTGAATTTGATTATAAGCCAAAGAGTTAATTATTAATGGTTTTGGATTGAAGATGGTAAGTAGATGGAGATTGATTTTGAGAAAATAGGAGTGATGTGTATTTTTAGGGTTTTGGTTTGGTATGAATTTAATGTATGGTTATTGTGATTACTAGGGTGAATATGTAAGATATGTGTTTATAACATGTATTGTATCCATTTGAATGAGATGATTGTTGTGTAAAAAGGGTGTAAATGCTTTTAGAAGGGTGTTGGCCATTTTTAGGGTTGTGTATTTGAGTGACACGGCCAAAACAAAGGAGAGACACGGCCAAGCCAAGTGATTTTGGGCGTGTTGGATTGCTTTGAGAGAGACACGGCCGTGTCTAGTGCCCGTGTTCACTACTGGATTTTTGGTGTTGGGAGACACGGCCACAAGCTTGGCCGTGTCCCTTGCCCGTGTCTGTTACTGTGATTTGTTGGTTGAGAGACACGGCCACAAGCTTGGCCGTGTCCCTCAAGTGGCTGCCCGTGTCCCTCAAATGTGGGAGTTAGGGTTTTTTTATACTTTGTTCTATTTGCATTGTTTTGGTCCTTTTAAGGTAAGTTGGTACCTAAACCTAAACCTAAACACATTTAAACAATGATTGACCTAAACAAATGCATATAGAAGATCTTAAAGCTATGAATGATATAAATTATTCTTTTCCCTAATTGCATTGTTGAGATTGAACAATGTTATGTTATGCATTGTGAATGGTTATGTGTTTCATGAGTAATGTATATTGAAATGTTATATCAAAGCCATTGTGATTGGCTATGATGATGATATGGAAAGAAAGAAGGCATGTTTGCCTAAATGTGATGAGAATTTGAGAATGGAAATGGTAACTATATAATAAATGAATTCTTTTTTTAATATGTTATTCAGTTTCAGAGTTCTGGATTTGGGTGGCATGCCTAAGAAATGATGAAAGGTAACAGTCTTGCCGGGTTGAGGATCTCCTCAAATGTGTTGAGTTGATGGTCCAAGAGACTGGGTCTGTTACACTATAAGAATTGTGAATATGAGATATATGATTTGTAACAGTCTTGCCGGGTTGAGGATCTCCTCATATGTGTTGAGTTGATGGTCCAAGAGACTGGGTCTGTTACACTATCCATGGATAGAGATACATGTATATATATTGCCTACGGGCGTGATTATTGTGATTATGAACCAAAGCAGTAACTCTGAACTCTGAATATCGTATTAAATACTTGTTGGGCCCATAGGTGTCAAGGTTATATGAATGTCCTAAATAATGTTATGAGTCAATGAAATGAGATGTTGTATATTGAGTATGATTGATTAATGATGAATGTGGAAAGATGTTGAAATGTGGTATGCTCATATGACTATGATTTGTGAAATGCATAATTATGTGGTTAACTTTATATTTATGATGTTGATCTTATCAGTAACATATGTGGCATTGCATTACATTAAAGCATACCATTAGCATGTTTTATCTTACTAAGCCTTTGGCTTAGCGCGATAGTGTTTAATCGCGCAGGTGATAGAGTTAATAGAGTTGAACCTGAAGGTTCTTCGAGACCGAGTGAGAGTAGACGTTGAAGTGTTAATTTGGAACTTAAAGATCAGAAGAGACTTGCCAATCATGTATATTTCTTTTATATTTTGTAAAGTATTGGTTTTAATGTAAATATATGTATAACTATAAACATGGATTTGAAAGAGTTTATACATGTAAATATTTTATAAAATTCCGCTGCGTATTAACTAAATGTAAATATATCTATTTGGTTTTGTATTACAACTTGATTACTTATTTTTCTATAATGTATACAACTGAAAGATTATGGTATTGTTTAAAATGTTTTGGATGTAAAGAAAATCCGTAGCATCCCTATGTTTAGTGCATGTATACTACATTGTGGTGTTTGTAGTGTGCATATATTGAATGTGGGGGTGTTACAATTGTTTTGGTATCAGAGCCTAGGTTTGAGATTCTCAACCTAGGTAAAATGTAATAAAAAGAATATTTTTACTTAAAAAGTGAGTTTTGAATGACATATATGTTTGAGATTGGCAGTCTCTGATCTTTAATAAGATGTAATCTGCTGTGTTTGCAGTGTTAGGTGTTGATGGATCCTCACTCAAGTCAGTCGGTTGAGGCTAGTGCTGAGAGTATTGCTCCTGATGATGGAGCTAGGATTGTTAGTACTGGTGAGGCACCTGCTTCGGTGTCGGGTAGACCAGTAGGTGATGAGATTCCGCCAGCCTGGTTTATGCATATGATGGAAGCTATGAGACAAGCACCAGTACAACCACAGCCACCACCCCCTCAACCTTTGGTATCAGTGAGGCACTATGACAAATTGAGAAAGTATGGAGCCGAAGATTTTGTAGGTACTACTGATCCAGCTGTAGCAGAGCAGTGGCTTGACAAAGTACAGAGAATCTTTGTTCAGTTGCAAGCCACCTCAGAGGAAAAGTTTGACTATGCAAGATCTTTGCTACAAAAGGATGCATATAGTTGGTGGAAGACAGTGCCCCATTCTATGGATGATCCACCTACCTTATCCTATACAGATTTTCTGAGAGAGTTTGAATTGAAGTATACTCCAAGGGAGTATAAAGATGGGAAGAAAAGAGAGTTTCTAGATTTGAAGCAAGATCATCGGACCATAACTGAATATGAGGTTGAGTTTATCCGGTTGAGTCAGTATACTGGGGGTATTATAGTTGATGAGATAGATAGATGCCGGAGATTTGAGGAGGGATTGAGGCCCTCTATCATGTGCTTAGTGGCTGGATCTAGATATCATGATTTCTCCCAGCTAGTGGCAGCAGCTCGAAGTGTGGAGCGAGCTCAGGGTATTGCAGCTGCTTCAGAGGAAGAGGTTAGGGTGAGGAGGCCCCAGCTTGAGGCAGGGTCTTCTTCTGCAAAGAGAGGTAGAGGTAGCTTTACTCCTTGGATTAGTAGAAGTCAGAGGTCAGCTGGTAGGTCAGTGCAGTTCCAGAGGCAGAGATTTAGACCTGCAGCTTCAGTAGCGAGTGCTCCTACTCCTGGAGTTCAGAGATCCACCTTACCTGTGTGCGATCAGTGTGGTGGAAGACATGGGGGCGTTTGTTGGAGGCATAGTAGATCAGGGGTATGTTTCAGGTGTGGATCACCTGACCACTTTGTGAGAGACTGTCCTGAGAGGCAGGAGCAGATGCCAGTTGATTCTGCTGCTTCTCGAGCTAGTGTGAGGGGAGGCAGAGGAGGCAGAGGTGCCAGCCGAGGAGGTAGACCAGGGTTCAGTTCTAGAGGAGGTGCTACATCCAGGGAGGGTAGACCAGAGGAGGTTGGATCTTCCCAGAGGATGTATGTTATGCAGAGGCAGCCAGATGCATCAGCAGTCATAGCTGGTACTTTTTCTTTATTTGATACTTCAGTACTTGCTTTGATTGATCCGGGTTCCACACATTCATATATTAGTATATCTGTTTTTCCTGTATCTGATTTGCATGCTGAGTCCCTAGGATTTGATGTATTGGTGACAAATCCGTTAGGGCATAGTGTGGTTGTGAGTAAGGTGCACCGAGATAGTGCAGTGAGGGTGCAAGGTGAGGAGTTTCTTGGAGACTTGATTGAGATGCCATTTAAGGAATATGATGTGATTTTGGGCATGGACTGGCTATCTCGACATGGAGTTGTGGTGGATTGTAAAAAGAAAGTTGTTACTTTGAGAACTACTGATGGTAGAGAAGTGATAGTATCTAATGAACAGGAACAGCTAGCATCTTTGTTTGTTTCAGCTGTTGCAGCCAGGAGATTGATTAGAAAGGGGTGTGAAGCCTATCTTGCTCATGTGGTAGATACTAGAGTAAGAGGTTCTCCTATTGATAGTATTGCCACAGTTGCTGAGTTCCCAGATGTTTTTCCAGAGGAGTTGCCAGGATTGCCTCCTGAGAGAGAGGTAGGGTTTGGTATTGAATTGTTGCCTGGTACCACTCCTATCTCGATTACTCCTTATAGAATGGCACCAGCAGAATTGAGGGAGTTGAAAGTGCAATTACAGGAGTTGTTGGATAAAGGATTCATTCGCCCCAGTGTTTCTCCTTGGGGAGCTCCTGTGTTATTTGTGAAGAAGAAAGATGGTACTATGAGATTGTGCATCGATTATAGGCAATTGAACAAGGTGACTATTAAAAATAAATATCCTTTGCCTAGAATTAATGATCTCTTTGATCAGTTGAAGGGTGCAGCTGTGTTTTCTAAAATTGATCTGAGATCTGGGTACCATCAGCTGAGAGTCAGAACTGAAGATGTTCCAAAGACCGCTTTTCGGACCAGGTATGGGCATTATGAGTTTTTAGTTATGCCTTTTGGTCTGACAAATGCACCTGCAGCTTTTATGGATTTGATGAATAGGGTGTTTAGGCCCTATTTGGATCAGTTTGTAGTGGTCTTCATTGATGATATACTGGTGTATTCGCGGAATGAAGAGGAACATGATATGCATCTGCGGATTGTGTTGCAGATTTTGAGAGAGAAGCAGTTATTTGCCAAATTGTCGAAGTGTGAGTTCTGGTTAGATCAAGTTGCTTTTCTCGGACATATTGTTTCAGCGGAAGGTATTAGAGTTGATCCAAGTAAAGTTGAAGCTATTCTGAATTGGAGTCCACCCAAGTCTGTGACAGAGGTTAGAAGTTTTCTGGGTTTGGCAGGCTATTATCGGCGGTTTGTGAAAGGGTTTTCTTTAATAGCTACTCCACTCACTAGATTGCTTCGTAAGGGAGTGAGATTTGTGTGGACGGATCAGTGTCAGGCTAGCTTTGAGCAGTTGAGAGATATGTTGACTCAAGCGCCTGTTCTTACTTTACCTGTGGAAGGCAAACCATATGTGATTTTCAGTGATGCTTCACATAGTGGTTTGGGGTGTGTGTTGATGCAAGAAGGTAAAGTTATAGCTTATGCATCTCGACAGTTGAAACCGCATGAGCTTAATTATCCTACTCATGATTTGGAGTTGGCAGCCATTGTGTTTTCATTGAAGATTTGGCGCCACTATCTGTTTGGGGAGAAATGTTTCATCTACACTGATCATAAGAGTTTAAAGTATTTGGGTGTTCAGAAAGAACTCAATCTTCATCAGAGGAGATGGTTGGAATTGATTAAAGACTACGACTGTTTGATTGATTATCATCCAGGTAAAGCAAATGTTGTTGCTGATGCCTTGAGTCGGAAGTCTTTAGCTGGTTTAACATTTTACTCGCTCTCGTTGCTTGTTGAGTTGAGAGCATTGCATGCCAGTTTTGTACCTTGTGTTGGGGGTGCGTTGGGGGTGCATTGTTGGCACAGTTACAAGTGAAACCAGTTTTGTTGGATCAGATTAGGGAGGCTCAGTTGGCTGATAAGAAGATTCAGAAGATTGTTTCAGATTGTCAGAGTGGAAAAGGTAGAGATTTTGTAGTGAGAGGTGATGGGAGTCTCTGGTTTAAGAACAGATTATGTGTACCCGATGATGCTGATTTGAAGAAGATCATTTTAGAAGAAGCTCATCAGTCAATATTTGCTATGCATCTGGGTAATACCAAAATGTATCATGACTTGAGACAGCATTACTGGTGGATGGGATTGAAGAGAGACATTACTGAGTTTGTATCGAAATGTCTCACATGTCAGAAGGTAAAAGCAGAGCATCAAGTTCCAACTGGGTTGCTTCAGCCGTTGTCAGTGCCTGAATGGAAGTGGGATAGAGTGACAATGGACTTTGTGTCTGGTTTGCCTTTGACACAAAGGAAGCATGATGCTATATGGGTGATTGTGGATAGATTGACCAAGACAGCTCATTTCCTTCCGGTTCGGATGGATTACTCTTTGGAGAGATTGGCTGAGTTGTATATCCATGAGATTGTGAGATTACATGGTGTTCCAACTTCTTTAGTGTCTGATCGAGATCCCAGGTTTACTTCAAGGTTTTGGAAGAGTTTGCATAGTGCTTTGGGTTCTCGACTGCACTTCAGCACTGCTTTTCATCCACAGACGGATGGGCAGTCAGAGAGGGTGATACAGATTATTGAAGACATGTTGAGAAGCTGTGTCATCGATTTCTCTGGAAGTTGGGATAGATTCTTACCTCTTGTGGAGTTTGCTTACAACAATAGTCACCAATCTAGCATTGGTATGGCACCGTTTGAAGCACTGTATGGTAGACGGTGTAGGACACCTCTTTGTTGGAATGAACTTGGGGATAGTAAGTTAATTGGGCCTGATTTAATTCAAGAAACTGAAGAGAAAGTGAAGTTGATTCGAGGCAGGTTAAAAGCAGCTTCAGACCGACAAAAGTCTTATGCAGATCTGAAAAGGAGAGACATTGAGTTTGATGTTGGAGATAAGGTATTTTTGAAAGTGTCTCCTTGGAAGAAGATATTGAGGTTCGGTCGGAAAGGAAAATTGAGTCCTCGATTCATTGGACCGTATGAAGTGTTGGAAAGAGTTGGGCCAGTTGCTTATCGGCTTGCTTTGCCACCTGAGTTGGATCGTATTCATAATGTATTTCATGTTTCAATGTTGAGGAGGTACAGGTCGGATCCATCTCATGTGTTGCCATTTGAATCTATTGAAGTGAGCCCAGACTTGACATTTGAAGAGGAACCGGTTGCTATCTTGGCACGTGAAGTGAAAGAGTTGAGAAACAAGAGAGTGCCTCTTGTGAAGGTTCTATGGAAGAACCATGGGAAAGAAGAAGCAACTTGGGAAAGTGAGCAAACCATGCGAGAGCAATATCCTCAGTTGTTTCAGAGCTGATTTCAGGTAATTTCGAGGACGAAATTTCTTTTTAGAGGGGGAGAATTGTAATATCCTCATATATGCCCTAGAAGTTTTGATTATGTTGTTGATGTTGTTGTTATTGTTGTTGGTATATATTGGAAAGTGAATGTTTGTGAATATGTGTTTTGGGGAAAGAAATAGGGTTTAGAGACAAATGTATATGTTGTGTATATGATGATATATATAACATATAAATTGGTCAAATATAGAGTCAATGCAAGAAGATATTTTTGTGGAATGTGCAATTACATATAAGGGCTTAGATGAGACAAAAGGTTAGTTATTTGATTGAGGGCATTTTGGTAATTACTTGGATAAAATCTCTTGGTGGAGATTTAAAGTGGAGTTGACTTTATTTTCTCCATGTATTTTTCTTCTTCTTTTGCATTTTGGCTGATTTCTCGTAGACAAAGGGAAAGCAAAGAGACAAAGAGAAGACTTTGAAGAGTAAGCTCCAATTGTAGGAAGATTGAAGTGATCAAGTGTTGATTCAAGAGGTGTTATAATTTAAGGTAAGAAATCTCTTGTTTTTCCTTTGTTAATTTTGAAGTTGGGTCTAAAAGAAATTGTGATTTGTTGATATGATGATTTGATGTGGTTGTAATGTGTTGAATTTGATTATAAGCCAAAGAGTTAATTATTAATGGTTTTGGATTGAAGATGGTAAGTAGATGGAGATTGATTTTGAGAAAATAGGAGTGATGTGTATTTTTAGGGTTTTGGTTTGGTATGAATTTAATGTATGGTTATTGTGATTACTAGGGTGAATATGTAAGATATGTGTTTATAACATGTATTGTATCCATTTGAATGAGATGATTGTTGTGTAAAAAGGGTGTAAATGCTTTTAGAAGGGTGTTGGCCATTTTTAGGGTTGTGTATTTGAGTGACACGGCCAAAACAAAGGAGAGACACGGCCAAGCCAAGTGATTTTGGGCTTGTTGGATTGCTTTGAGAGAGACACGGCCGTGTCTAGTGCCCGTGTTCACTACTGGATTTTTGGTGTTGGGAGACACGGCCACAAGCTTGGCCGTGTCCCTTGCCCGTGTCTGTTACTGTGATTTGTTGGTTGAGAGACACGGCCACAAGCTTGGCCGTGTCCCTCAAGTGGCTGCCCGTGTCCCTCAAATGTGGGAGTTAGGGTTTTTTTATACTTTGTTCTATTTGCATTGTTTTGGTCCTTTTAAGGTAAGTTGGTACCTAAACCTAAACCTAAACACATTTAAACAATGATTGACCTAAACAAATGCATATAGAAGATCTTAAAGCTATGAATGATATAAATTATTCTTTGCCCTAATTGCATTGTTGAGATTGAACAATGTTATGTTATGCATTGTGAATGGTTATGTGTTTCATGAGTAATGTATATTGAAATGTTATATCAAAGCCATTGTGATTGGCTATGATGATGATATGGAAAGAAAGAAGGCATGTTTGCCTAAATGTGATGAGAATTTGAGAATGGAAATGGTAACTATATAATAAATGAATTCTTTTTTTAATATGTTATTCAGTTTCAGAGTTCTGGATTTGGGTGGCATGCCTAAGAAATGATGAAAGGTAACAGTCTTGCCGGGTTGAGGATCTCCTCAAATGTGTTGAGTTGATGGTCCAAGAGACTGGGTCTGTTACACTATAAGAATTGTGAATATGAGATATATGATTTGTAACAGTCTTGCCGGGTTGAGGATCTCCTCATATGTGTTGAGTTGATGGTCCAAGAGACTGGGTCTGTTACACTATCCATGGATAGAGATACATGTATATATATTGCCTACGGGCGTGATTATTGTGATTATGAACCAAAGCAGTAACTCTGAACTCTGAATATCGTATTAAATACTTGTTGGGCCCATAGGTGTCAAGGTTATATGAATGTCCTAAATAATGTTATGAGTCAATGAAATGAGATGTTGTATATTGAGTATGATTGATTAATGATGAATGTGGAAAGATGTTGAAATGTGGTATGCTCATATGACTATGATTTGTGAAATGCATAATTATGTGGTTAACTTTATATTTATGATGTTGATCTTATCAGTAACATATGTGGCATTGCATTACATTAAAGCATACCATTAGCATGTTTTATCTTACTAAGCCCTTGGCTTAGCGCGATAGTGTTTAATCGCGCAGGTGATAGAGTTAATAGAGTTGAACCTGAAGGTTCTTCGAGACCGAGTGAGAGTAGACGTTGAAGTGTTAATTTGGAACTTAAAGATCAGAAGAGACTTGCCAATCATGTATATTTCTTTTATATTTTGTAAAGTATTGGTTTTAATGTAAATATATGTATAACTATAAACATGGATTTGAAAGAGTTTATACATGTAAATATTTTATAAAATTCCGCTGCGTATTAACTAAATGTAAATATATCTATTTGGTTTTGTATTACAACTTGATTACTTATTTTTCTATAATGTATACAACTGAAAGATTATGGTATTGTTTAAAATGTTTTGGATGTAAAGAAAATCCGTAGCATCCCTATGTTTAGTGCATGTATACTACATTGTGGTGTTTGTAGTGTGCATATATTGAATGTGGGGGTGTTACAACTAGGGGCACTTAAACCAACCAAAATGGTGTTGCAATTAGCTGATAGATCTCTTAGATTCCCGAAAGGGGTTGTAGAAGATGTGTTAGTTAAGGTTGGAGGGTTAATAGTACCTGTGGATTTCATAATTCTTGACATGGAAGGGAGTAACCCTGCACTATCAGCACACACTATTTTGCTGGGTAGGCCTTTCATGGCTACTACCAACACCTTAATAGATGTTAAAAATGGTAAGTTGTCAATGACTGTCTTAGGACAAACTGTTGAATTTTCTATTTTTAATACTTCTCCTATTCCTACAACTGCTTTATATGAGGAATGTTCTTTAATTAATTGTGTTGAAGCAGTTGTTTCAGATGCTTTCTTGCAGACAGGTTCCTCAGATAAATTGGAGCTGACACTGACTTTAGAAGAGGGGGCTAAACCAGTGGGGGAGACCCAAAAATGCCTTAACCCAAAGGCATATGAGAGCTCGAGGATTTGCAAGGATCGCACAAAAGCACTTCATGACAGATTTATTGTGCGAAAGACATTGAGTCCAGGTATGAAAGTTTTACTTTTTAACTCTCGACTCCGTCTGTTTCCAGGTAAATTCAAGTCTCGATGGAGTGGTCCTTTCAAGATAACTCAGGTATGTCCTTCTGGTGCCATTGAATTGCTTAACTCTCGAACCAATAAGACTTTTAAAGTAAATGGACAGAGAGTTAAGCCATATAAAGAAGGATTTCATGAAGTGAGGATCATTGACAGCACTTTGATCCATGAGCCATAAGTCTTGCATGATGTCCAGCAATATGACATTAAAGAAGCGCTAAATGGGAGGCAACCCATCGGTTTGCATTTATTTTTGATAGTTGTAATTTTAAATTTAGCAAGTTTTGATTTTTGTTTAGTCTAAATAAATGGAATGGGTGCTTTGATCTGTTTTTATTTTTCTAATGTGTTTCAGGGTTGATCGGAAAAGAGGTTTGCAATTTCTTTGATATTTCTTGATATTTGGTGATATAAAATAAAGATTTCAAATTACAAATAAAAAAAATGTTAAAAGTGGCAGCAGGAGACACGGCCAAAAGACACGGGACATGGCCAAGTCTCACCAATTTGTTATTTTTGCATTTTGTCACAGTGAGTGACACGGCCAAAGGACTTGGTCGTCTCCCTTGGCCGTGTCACATGGGACACGGCCAAGACTTCACCAAAATTGTTCTTGATTTTATTTTGCACCTTTTCTTCCAGTAGCAGACACGCCCATGGGACACGGCCACGTCACTGGCCGTGTCCCTCAACACACACAAGACACGGCCGTGTTAACCCTAACTTGGCCGTGTCTCTCACTTTTTCACTTTAAAAAAGCATGATTCTTTCACCTTTTTCCTCATTCAGTCCCTAGTTTCCTGTTTGTTCATCTTCTCGCTCTCTCGTTCTCTCTCTCGCAATCTCCATTCTTTGTGATTCAAAGCTCCAAATCCTCCATTAAACCTTAAATTTCTTCACCAAAACTAGAAATAGTCAATTAAAACTTCTTCTTTGCTCATAAAAGTTTGATTTAATCAAGTTTTGGTGTTAAATTTTTCAGATTTCTCAAGATGCCAAGAACAAAGATAGTCTCACACCGCAAGAAGAAGAGGCCTACAACCGAAGGAGCTTCTTCCTCTTCATCAATTTCATCTTTGAAGAGAGCAAATCTTTTGGCTCGAGGTTTTTTCCCGACGAGGTATGTTAATGATGAATCTCTTGATGCTCTGCAAATTAGGACTAATTTTTATCGTTATGTGCAAATTCTTGGGTGGGAGAATTTAGTCTCCTTGTGACCTTTGCAGTTTGAGGAGCAGACTTTGGAATTTCTGACATCTCTTAAGGTTGAAAGAGATGATAAAAAAAATCTGCACTAGAATGAGTTTTAAATTGCTTAGTAAATCATTTGTGCTTAATATTGAACAGTTGAATGCTATATATAGTTTCCATCAGCATGGGGAAAGGTCGGTACCTAAAGAATTTAAACAATAATTTGCTTGGGGAGCATTAGGCTCGGGGACCTATGTGGACAAATCGGCCAAGGCATCTAAATTAAGAAATTCTGCTTTGAGGTATTTGCATCATTTCATGTCTTGTGGATTCTTTGCTCGGAAAGAGAGCCCGGGTGTGGTGGAATTGAGTGAGCTATTTTTCCTGGATTGTGCTTGTAATGCAATGCATGTTAGTGCCGGCTATTGGTTAGCCGATATTTTTGATACTGTGGCTAATAAAAGGAAGGGGGCAATTTGTGTTGGAGGATTGATTACCACATTAGCAGTAGCCCTTGTTGAGGATTTTGACTCGAGTACCAGTTGCATGACTAGAATTTCGGGTAATGACTCTTTGGATTTAGCTACACTAGAGAAGATGCACATGGTGGTGCATAGAAAAGGGGCTTATATGATGGCTTCAACTGAGCCAGAGGCACCGGGGGATAGGCAGAAGAGAGCACGGGTTCAAGAAGATTCTGACTCAGATTCACTTGATCTAGATGAGGATGCTCCGGTCTCGGAAAGTCAAGAGGTACTTATTAGGATTGAGGCCCTGGAGGGAAAGGTAGATAGACTAGAGGGCAAGGTGGACCGTAACCATGCTGAGGTTTTGCAACAGTTGGATCAGATTAACAGCAACCTTGCCAAGATCTTGAGTCTTCATCCCTCAGCTGCATCATCTTCACGCCCGCCTTTTCCATAGATTTTGAGTTCCTTGCTTTATTTTGTTTAGTGTATTTTTGTTATTATTTTTCATTTTTGTTTTTCATGTTAACATTTTATATTTGGATATTTTATTTTCATATATTGTACTTTTGTTTTTGAACTTTTGTGTTTGTGATGAAAAGTTAGGGTTTTGCCTCACCAGGGTACGATGGAAGACAGGTTGTCCTTTAACTCTTTTTCTTTATTATTCTTGTTTCCATTGAGGACAATGTAAATTCTAAAGTGTGGGGTAATCTTTAAGCTTTTCTTTAATTTTTGTTTTGTTTTGTTTATTGTGTTTGTTGTGCATGGCATAATTGTTGAAATCTTATTGATCTTTTCTGTGATTTTAGCATAGTTGAGACTTTAGTATCAACATAGAGATTAGCATTTGAATTCATTCAGGATCAATTTTCACATTCTACAATTTATGACATATAAATCTTTGAGAACCCACCTGTGTGAGTTTTGAGCCTCATAATTTGATATTATTATCAGTTGATTTTCTTTTCTTAAGTGTGCACCTTCATGATTTTGCATCTCTAGAGTTTGCTTTTGCATACTAATTGAACTCACATTATGATTTAATCTCAAGTTTTAAAATGATGAAGGCAAATTAGGTTAGCCCTTTAGCTTAAAAAGACCTCCCTTAATATTAAAGTCCTTAGTGAGCCAAGTTGAGCCTTTGACCTTTTCTTGTTTGATCAACACAATTCTCAACTTAACATGTTCTTATTATCATCATACCTGCATTAAGGAATGAAGTTTTATGATATGACAATAGGGTAATTTATTTCAAAGTGTGGGGTAAGCAAGTAAAAAAAAATGGTATTGCTATTTGGGGTTGAAATGCATACTGTGCACATTGTATTTGATTAAGAATCGCTTATTCTTTTCTTCTACATTTTAAGCTAGATGTTCCATGCAAGTTTATATTTTGTGTATATATATATATATATATTAAAAAACATGATGATAAAAATAAAAAAAGGAGAAAATAAAAAAAATAAATAAATAAGAAAAAAGATATATATATACAAAATTCATACATTTTCTAGCATTAGAGGAATTTTGACTCATGTATTTTTCTTGAAATGTGCAAGTATGTGAAAGTATCAAGGGATTGGTGAGTATGCCATTTGAGGGAGTTGTGAGTTTCTTAGTAAGAGTATTGTCTAATTTAGATACTCCATTTCTTGATGCTCCAACTTAAATGTCTTTTCTCACACCTTTACCTTAGCCCCATTACATCCAAATGAAAGACCTTCGGATTATTTCTTGAGAAAATCAGTGAGAGAGATTGGATAATTAAGCAAGTTTATGGTAGTATGCAGTCATGAGTGGTTTGAGTGATTAACCTTTGAAATCGAGTGAAACACTTAGATGAGAGATGAGATTTGTGTGTCTAGATTAATGAATGAGTTAAGAAATCCTTGATTGAAGTAAATTGCAAATATTTATGGCTGAGTCTTAAAGGATTTCATCTTATATGCTGGAATTATAGTTAAGGTTGTTTGAGTTTTTAATTTATGCCATGTGAATTTGCTTGAGGACAAGCAAAGTTGTAAGTGTGGGGTAGTTGTTTTATTAGTTTTTGTTATAGATTTGTGTCTTGTTTATTATAATAATTATTGTTTTATTTAGGTATTTTTTTAGTTTTAATCGGTTTGTTTAGTGTTTTCATTAATTTTGGTAGTTTTAGTTTATTTCAGTGTTTATGTTATTTTTTATCTAGTTTTTAGTATGGTGTTTATGTTTTGTTGGTTATTGTTTATTTACTTCTTGTTTACAGTTTGTTTGAGTTTTGTTTTAGGTTAAAAAAGGCAAGGAAGCAAATTGAAGGAAAAAAGGGACAGTAGCTGACACAGGAAGAGGACACGGCAAAGTCACTGGCCGTGTCCCATACCAAGTTAAAAAGGAATTTCAAGACACAGAGAGGGACACACTCAAGGGACACGGCCAAGTCAGTGGCCGTGTCCCTCCAAAAATGCTCCAACACGGCCAAGTTGCTCTAACTTGGCCGTGTCTCACCAAAATCCAAAGCAAGGAAGAGCAATTCTCACAGAAGCAAACACAGGCAAGGGACATGGCCAAGTCACTAGTCGTGTCCCTCCAAAGACCACTAACACAGCCAAGTCTCATCCAACTTGTCCGTGTCTCTCATGAACCAAAGACGTAGCAGATTTTTTTTTAAAAGCGGAGAATTCGTATAAAAGAGAAAAAGAAGCTAGGGTTTAGGGCGTTGAAAGTTTCAGAGCTGATTTAGCCGTCGGAGAGTGAAGTTAGGATTTCTGACTTTATTTTCTTAAAGATTATTGAACACTTTGATTAATCTAGCTTAGATTAGATTGTTCTAGCCATTGATACATCCTTCTGGCAAGATTTGAACAAGAGATTCTTCAGAAGCTTCAAGGAGTTTGTAACTTGGTTTTGTTCTTAAACTTTATCTCTTTATTTTCATTGGAATTGTATTTATGGATATTATCATGTCTAAATTGATTTCTTTGAATATTAATGAGATGAGTATGTTTGATAGCATTATGAACTAATTTGATCTAGTCTAGGGTTTGTATGGATCTGATATGATTGTATGAATTGGTTATTCTCTTAGCTAATAATTTCTTTAGCCTTGATTGAATGGAATATTGTTAATATATAATTGATTGGCCACCAATTATGTGTTTTAGGTATTAGATGATGGATTGAGAGATGAAGTCTAATGTTGGAACAATTCAATTAGGGACTTAGGTGAATTAGAGATATAACCTATTAAAAAGATTATTTCAATCATAACAAGATTAGTTGAAAGAGGTTTGAATGCGAGAGCTTATTTCCTTGACTCGATTAATTAAGTTGCTTGAGATTTAATCTTTGAAAGTAAATTAGTTAAGAGGAATAACCATTCATACATATAAGTAGCAGAGAAGTGCAAACCCTAGACCATTCTATTAAGTGAATCAAAACATCAGCTCAATTTACTTTTATTTGCTTTAAACTTCAATCAATCTTTTTCATTAGTTAGCAATTTAAATTTATTCATTACTTGTTATTTATAATCTGATAATCAATTAGCTACTTTAGCTTCCTTGTGAGATGACCTTGGGGCGATCACCTTTGCTACAGCTACCTCGTATACTTGCGAGTGACGCTTTGTGGTAGAGTTAATTCGAGCGCAACATTTGCCATTATTTCTTGAGGAAACCAATTCACCCCCCTCTTGGTTGCCATCTTGGGACAACACTAGCCATAGCTTTTGCCATAGTCTCCCAATGCTTTTTGGATTTAACTAGTAAATCTCAAATGTTGATACTAGCTTGGGTCCTTTTTAGTTGTTTAGGAACAACATAATCTTCTTCTTCTTTCCCTCCTATCTCAGCATCCTTTTCTTCATCAGCCTCTATTTCTTTTGGAGGAGCCCTTCCAAAAGGATTTTCAGAGTGAGTATTTCATATTTCTTCCTTTTAGGGTCAGACCAATCCCACTCTTCTTCCTTAGACTTTGATTCACCATCACTGTCTGTTGAGTCTCAAAATTCATCCACAATACAAATGGTCATTACCTCTTCATTCATAGTTGTTTCATTATTGATAAATAGAATCTCCTCCTTTGTGATTTCTCCATCTACGTCTTAAAAAATGACAGGACAAAATTATCTCTTAATCATCCTCCTATCATGAAAGTTGCTAGTGGAGGTACTCTTTCAAACTTAAGCAAAAGATTATTTTTTTATGCTAGGTTTATTAGGCTCGAGTAGCTTACCATTATCAATAAGATCTTAAACTTGTGCCTCAATTGAATACATTTATTTGTTTTATGCCCCTGTGTTTGATGAAATTGATAAAAAGCTTTGGCATCAAAGTTTGATAGTAAAGGAATACATATCTAAAAATTGCCTCATGTTCGTCTGACTAGTTATTGCATTAATATCCACTGCTTTTTGTGTACTCTGACTGCTAGATTGATAATTTTCTCTCATTCCTTCTGCCAAAAAAAATGGTTCTTCTCTCGCTCCCATTCTTCTATTTGCAGGCCAGCTTGGAGAAGATCTTTGAAGTCTCTCATAACTGTATGATATGTCCATTCATGAAGGTTAGGCAGAACAACCCTTACTATCATCCTAATCTTATCATACTTGACTGGCCTCTTTTTGAGAAGTGTAGCATTATTTATCTATCTCTTTACATAGTTAATAACATTCTCATTTTATTTTTCTCTAATTGATTCTACTTCTATCATGGTCAGTTTTCAGTTTAGTATTGTACCCATAATGCTGGATGAAGACTTTGTATAATAAATCCTAATCTTTTTTAGTACTTTCTTTTAAGATATTAAACTAGTTTTGCACAACAGGATCTAAGAAAAGCATGAAATATCTTTGTGTTTGAGCCTTAATGGATCTAGCAGACTATATGGTAGTAATGTACTAATTGACATATATATGAGGATTTCTTGTTCCATTAAGCTTAGCAAAACGAGGCATTTTAAATTTATAAGGAATCCCTTCATCTTGCTCAAATAACTTGTCCACCTCTGACACTTCTTCAGTCTTTAGGTTTTTTTTCAAACTTCATTTCTAAGTTAGCAATCAATTTCTCCACATCAACATTTTCAATCTTATCTATAGCCTTCTTCTCTTTATTCTTTTCTTATTAGTCTTGGAAGTATGCATCCTAATCATCATCATCAATCACCACCTTTTTTCATCAAAGGCTACCTTAGCTATCTTAGCCTTTCCCCTATCCTTCTACTTCTTGGTACTGGCAGATGTCTCAGTAATGTTATTCTCCAATAGTCAGCTAGTTGATTTCTTATCGTTTCAATGAGGGCCCCCTTTAACTCTTTCATCTTAGAGGTGCAGGCATCATTCACCATCTTCTGAACTTGCTTAGGATCCATTGCTTTTAGTGTGAAGTTGACTGAATCTTCACTGAACTCTGAATCATTAACGTATGTTAGGTTATCGTAATCTCTTGAACTATTGTACTCTAGGTCTGTGAGCCAGAAAGGATCAATTGATGTATGCATGCATGTGTAACAATCAAACAAAGAGAGTTAGGGCATCCTTTCCAACCTTATATCTCCCGCACATGAGTGGCGAGTCTTTTTTCCTAGGTATTGAGATCAACGAAAACATCGGCTGAAGATATTTTTATTTTTAAAAGAATCACTCAAACTAATTAACCAATAGTTATATTTTTAAATATAAAAGTCAGTTCATGATAATTCACACTAATTAAGCTTTAATTCTTTAGATCTACTGAAAAATTGTAATAACATTTCTGCTATATTTTGGATTAAAACTAAATTAAAGGGTTTATCATAAATAGACTTCTCTTTTGGAAAAATAACTAATGATACATGCCACAAACAAGTCCACAACTAACAAGTCTTAGTATAAATAAAGCCCACAGTTAATTTTAATATTCTATAATTGACCCAACTAATTGAAAGCATATTCAAGAAAATGTTTAAATTTTTAAAGCCTAATAAAAGCTTAATTTGAGCCATAAAATAAAAAATAGTTTTGAGCCCATCTTTGAAAATATTTCAAAGCCCATTGTAAAACATTTATTTGAAAAATTAATTTTGAGCTTTATGCTTGGGCCATAAGATAGAAAATAATTTTAACCCACTTAAAAAGATTTTTATGTCCGAAGTTCATCTCAAAAAGTTTGAAAATAATTTAGGTCTTTTGGGCTTAAAAGAGTAATTTTTAAGTCATAAAATAATTCTGGGCTTATATCATAATTAGGTCATATTAGAAAAAGATAAACCAAATAGGTCATAACTCAAACCAATATATGTTAATCATAGTCAAACAGTAAGTATTTAAGGTAAACGTAAGGAATGTTACTAGGCCAACTACATGGATTTTAGTCTTTGGGATAAAAGGTTTAGGTTTCTATAACAAGTATTTACCAAAAGATACAAGACTGTGAGTGGTTATGCAATGCTCGATCTCTATATTTTGAGTGAAAGTATAGTATCACTTGCACATACATAACACAGGTTCCACAGGACATCCTAACTCACACACATAATACAATTTTAAGTGATACAATGAATAATATTATAATAAGAAAAAAATAAAATAATATAAAGACCAACAAAATTAACTTTTCTTATCCCCACTAAAGTCGCACTGCGAGTGATGATTTTTACCCCACTTCCAATGAAATAGTTCTTGCTACTTTGGCACTGTTAGGCTCTGGGCCTTAGAAAATACAGGCTTAAACCTAAAAATAAGAGTCACTACCTAGACGGACCGGGAAGAAAATAAAAGTGGTGGATGACTCGATTCCTAAGAAATATTCAATTCTTACTTGGTTTGAAAAGTTGGATAAATATGGAAAAGATGAGAAGTGGCCTAGCACCCTCATAATGCTCAGTTTTTTGGAATTGACCTCCTTTTCAAATCTAAATATATTTTAATTTTTATATTATTATAATATTACTCATATTATATGCAATCAAAGTAAATAAACATCCCTCAATTAATAAAATGAATAAATAAAATGGACACTCATACAAAATAAAAATATGTCATTATAATTTCTGAGTCCAAAATACAAATAAAATATGACACTCATCAAAGGATAAAAATATGTTCCTTATAATTGTCCTAAAAATAAATTTAAAAAAAATAAAATAAACAACTTAAACAAACAAGACACCTACGAGTGAAAACATATCTTTTATAAATATCTTAAAGTCCAAATACATCAGTAAATATAATTCAATCATTCATAATTATAGAGCAAATATTCAAAATATATAACTAATAATCACACAAACAATTATAAATTTAAGGTTTAATGAAATGAAATTGAGGTTAACCATAAAATTAGGGTTTTAATCCATAAAATTAGGATTTTATAATATAATTAGGGTTTAAAACTAGAGTTTGACACGCAATTAGGGTTTTGGGTGTCCAAAATTGGGGTTTAACATGCAATTAGAGTTTTGATCCATGAAATTAGGGTTTTAGCCATAACATAAGGGTTTTGGTTATGAACCAAAATAAAAGAAAAGTAGATCTACAAAGTTAAAAAATAAATAAGATGATAATTTATTGAATTGAATAAATCTAGGTAGTAGAAAATATGCCTGCATCGTAGGCTCCACCAAGTAAAATCACTAAACCAAGCCCAAGCCTTACTTGATGAGCTACATGACTCTTCTGCCTTGGATGGTACTAATGGGTCTAGATCAATGAGAGTTTAGCTATTGTGTCTCTAACTTTTGTTTCTTTTCTGCTTTCTATCTCTCTGGTTTTTATTTTCTTACTTTTTGTCTCTCTTTTTTCCTTAAGTTCTGCCTGCTAATTGTTGCTGTCTGTTTTGATTAATCCATCCCCCTTTATAATGCTCAATTAGGATTTTAATTCTAGTTACACAACTGACAAATCTCAATCTTATTAGAAAACCCAACTGCTTATCTGAACAAACTTGGAATTTAAGTAGGAATAGGAAAGTTTAATAGACCAGCGAATTGGCCATGGGCTCATGGCCATTTCGCTATGAACAAGACTAATGGTGAAGATTTTATGTCCAATGAGCTTTTTTAATTGGTACCGGATTCAATTTGAGCTTCTTTTAATTAAGACCGGATTCAATTCGGACTTTTTAATTGGGGATGAATTTATTCATGGACAAAATTAAAGGCCTACACATGGGTATTTCATTATATCAATATTTATAATATGACTAATATGATGTGACTTATTTTTGAGTTGAAAATGAGTCTCATAAAAGCCAGACAATATGCTACACAAAATAAAAATAGCTAGAGCAATGGACTTAATATTAAAAACTCAAGTTCAAACACTAAACTAATAAAAAAAAATTCAAACACATAGCAAAAATGAAAAAAATACAGACACCAATGATATATTTTTATCTTTTTATACAGATTAAATTTTTTTAATAATAAAAAATTAAGTTTATTAGCATCATTTTAGGATAAAAAAAAGTTATATAATTAAACAATATTGGAGACAAATCAACATTTATTCCCTTTCGAAATATATGAATTAGAAATGTGTAATTTCATCTATAAATAAATTATTAGAAAGATATAATTTAAAATATAAAATTCAATTGAGTTTTATAATTGTATGTTTTGAGAAAACAAGGGGAAGAAAAATCAATAAATAAAGAAAAATGAGTAATAATTAAGAAGAGTGATTTTGCCATAACTTAGAAATAAATAAATAAATAGCATATAAATTCATTTATAAATAAATTACAAATATAATCTATGCATAAAAAATTGTATATTGAAAATATGCAACAAAAAATTTAATTGAATTTTATACTTATATATAAAAAGATAAATTGCTAATTGAATTATTTATTTTTTATTTTCTAAAATATCTTCAATATAATAAATTTTATTGAAAGAGTTAGGGTTATTCGGTCAGCTTGCCAACCCGGCCTAACCTGGCCCGGCTCAACCGAGTTGGGCAGGGTTTTAAGAATAGCGGGCTGGGATGAAGCCCAAGTCTCCTCGGGTCTAGAATACACCTCGAGCCAACTCGACCTGACTCGAGATAATTATATTAAAAAATAAAATTAAAAATTAATTTATTTAAATAAAACTCATGCCACTATTTTTTTTTTTAAGAAATACATATGTCACATCACTCACGTATGCACACACCACACATCACACATCACACTTTAGTATATGTAGCCCTAAGCCCATCACTTACCCACTCACAACTCTAACTAAAATTTCTCTCCACCCACACTACAACACACCCACTACCGACGCAACGAGCAGAGCTGTGCAGCATCGATCTCTTCCTTCTGGTGTTCCTCTCTTTTATGCAACATTGTCTAACAATGACAAAGTTTAATGATTTTTAAATTTTTTAATCTTTTCTCATATTTTAAATTTAGTTGTTAATTTCTTTGTTAAACTGTTTTTTGATTTTTTTTCCTAATTTTGCATTTTCATTACTGGTTGTAATTTTTAATTTTTTTTCTTAGAATGTTTCATTTGTTTATTAATTTGGTTGTGAATTTTATTTTTGTTTTTTTTTCCTAATTTTGAATTTTAATTATTGATTGTAGTTGTAATTTGTTTTTCTTCTTAAGAGTGTTTAATATATTTTTAATTTAATTTATTTTTGAATTTTATCTGTTAATTTAAATGAATTTAATTGGATAGATTAGTTATAACGTTTAATTTTTTTCATTAAAAAAATGATATCAAAATTGTTGAGCCCGAGTGGCCTGGGTGGCCTGAGTGACTTAGGCCAATAGTGCCTAGGGTTCGGGCCTTGAGCATAATTTTGTAGCTCGAGTTGTACTCAGATCATGCTTCGGGACAAGGGCCAAACTTGGCCCAACTCGGCTCATGTACAACCCTAAAAAGAGCTAACACAAATAAACAATAATTATACCTCATATTCATAGTTAACATAATCAAAAAAATTGAGAAAGAAACAAATGAAAAAAAAAACTAAAGTGAAAGAAAAAAGTAGCAAGGAGGCTTTCAATCCGACTCGAACAGCAGAAGTTGCAGAGATGAAAGAAAGTAATAAGAAAAGGAAAGAAGGAAGGGAGATCGATAAATAAAGGATAAAGAGTAATAAATAAGTGCAGGAGAAAGAGGGACATGAAGAGAAAGAGAGAAGGAAAAAAATGAATCTCTATTTCATAATATTTATTTTATTAATTTTGTAGAATTAGTTTGCAAATTTCACTTATTTTAATAAAATATAATGGGTTATATTCAATTCAATTAGTAGAATTCAAATGAACTTCTTTTAATGTTTCAAATGCAAAAATGTTTTAAGACAAAATTCAAAACGAATTTCACAAAAATATTTAAATTCATTTATTATGCACAAGCTAATATTTTTCTTCTCTCTCTTCGTATTTTATGTCACTTCAAAGCGAATGAGACAGAAATAGAGAAACGAAGGAGAAATATAGCTGTTGTCCACAGTAACGTGATCCATTGATGTCATGTGATCACTACGAAAAATTTTATACTCCTGTGTTGAAATTTCAAGATGCTGTTTAATTATAAAAAATATTTTTTTAATATATATTGGCTAAGTTGATCTTAAAAAGACCACTTTTAATTTATTTTAATGGAAAAATACAGAGTTCAAATAAATATCTTATTTATTTATAACTTAGATTCAAAGTGCTTTTTATTTTATTTTATTTTTTTTATAAAAGCATTTAGGAAAGAAATCTTTTAAATATTATATAAAAATGAAAAATAAAAATTGGAAAATAAGATTAAGTAAATATGTTTTCCATATTTTTAATTTTTTATTCAGAAAAATAGTTAGAAAATAAAAATATAAAAAATTAGAAAATAAAAAAATAGAAAATGAAAATGAAAATGAAAAATATTTTTTTACAATTAAACAACCCTGATATTTTTAAAAATTTTGTATTTTCTATTTAGAAAATAAATAAAGTAGTTTTTTAAGATTCAACCATTATATAATAAGGATAGAAAATTATTATTTAATTTTGCTAAAAAATATATTTTAATTAAATAATAAACTTTATTTTCCATTTTCTTAGAAATCTTTTGGAAAATCTTATCTGATTTCCCCAAATAAATATGCCTCAAATTTTTGTAGGAGTTTAATTAAAATGTAACTTTTTTTTTTTTTATCAATTTTCATATTTGAATATGAGGCGTGTGTGTATATATAGAATTCAGTTCTTTTAGTTCAATTATTTTATTATAAAAAGAGAAATGATTTCAAGGTAAAATAGAAACCATGACACTTTAAAATTTTTAATTTAATAAAGATTCGATTTGTGGTGAAACTATACAAATATTAACCATAATTTCTTCAAAGTTCAATGTTATTAATTATTATTAAATAAATATACATAATTAATAAAATAAAACAGATTGAATCCATTATCCAGATTGAATCCATTATCAACATACATAATGCTTGAAGCAATTTTTATCTAAAAATTTTTAGTTATGCTGATATTTTAAAAAAATTGAATTAATTTATCTTAAATGAATTTTTCCAAAGCAATCATAACAATAGATACATTGCTTATGGATGAAATGAAAAATGAGTGGAGTTAAAAGACTGATCCTCTGGCGGTATGGTTTGGCAAAATAATACATAAATGTTGCATGTGTTAGCAGTGATGGAAGTGAACAAAGTGAGCACCAAATGCAGCGATTATGGTAGAAATAGTTGTGGCTGTGATGGTCCATCAAAGAAAACATTTCTAAGATTGTTCATTCTAGTTTTTTAAGTAATTTAACTATGAGGTATTTCAACTGGATAGATATTAAGAAATATAATGTATTAATTATATATAAAATGTTTAGTGATTAATATAAAATGGATTTTTTTAAATTCTAATAAGTTGTTTTTTCTTAATATTGATTCTTCTAAATCTATATTAGAACTTAATATGGAAGCAGAAAAGCAACAATTACTCCACTGCACTCCAGTTCTTTCTCTGGTATAGGTTTAATATCTCAGGTTTTAAACTCTCTTAGCACAATCAAAAAATTATTTTGGTCTAATTATGATAAAAAATATTTTGACCAGTTGCCACTTGAAAGAGGTTACAATATATTTATTAACTAATAAAAAATATAATTTTCAATTTTTTTGAGAGAAACTTTTCAATCTTAGTTATTGATTTCTAAGGTTGGTTCTTCCAATCTATACTAAAATTCAATATATAAAAGATGGATGAGTTATTTTTCTGTTCTTAAGTTATCCAATTTGTTAATTTAGGTATTAGGTTTGGGGATTTGACTAATCGGAAAAGCATAAAAGATAATTATGGATTTTGACTTTTTGGATATCTAATTTTGACATTTCTAGGTATAAATGAGATCATTCATCAAAGAAAACTTGAGAGAATTTGTAATCTTGACTTGTTGGGTTTTATTTTTGAGATTTTTAGAGAAAATTTTTGAAAAATACACAATATGACACGCACATGTTTATGCGTATACTTGTTATTTGAATAATTTTTTTCATTCACTCATTTTTTAATGAGTGTGATATATACAGAGGTGGATAAAATTTTGTTAACCGATTAAATTTTTTATTTAATTAATTGACCATAGATTAATTCAATCTTGTTCGATTCAAAAATTTTAATTGATTCGATTTTTATTCAATTAATGGTTAACCGATTCAGTTCGGTCAATTAATCATTAACTGAAAATTTTAAAAAATAATTTTTATTTAGTTATTTATTAATTTTTTATTTAATTCTTTAATTGTATAAATTTTTATTATAAATATATTTTTTTACAAAATAAAATTATGTTTTATTTATTTTTTTTAATAAAATTTATTAGTTATTTAATTATATTAATATTTTTATTATAAATATAATTTTTTATTATAAAATAAAAAAATTCAGTATATCTAGAAGGCCCGTCAAGTATGTAGAAGCTTCATTCAAAAGGAAAGTATTGATTTTAAAGAGATTTTCTCTTTGGTGTCACTTTTTAAGGCATTCATGGCTCTTATTGCATACTTGACCTTGAGTTAAATTCAATGGATATTCAAACAACAAATTTTTAACGGCAACATTAACGAAACAATCTATATGGTTCATTAAGAAAACTTTATGGATGGAGACTTAAAGATATGGTTTGCAAATTAAAAAAATCTATCTATGGGCTCAAGTAAGCTCCCCTTCAATGGTACCACAAATTCTATTTAATAATTGCCTCATTTGGTTTTGATGTAAATATTGTGGATGATTGTGCGTGTCACAAATTCAATGAGAGTAGGCATATCTTTCCTATTTTGTATGTCATTGTTATATTACTTGCCACTAATAATATAAATATGTTGGGTGCCAAAATAATTGAAGATCCACATTAAGCTACATTTATCTCTTAGTTGGAGAAGCTATTTCCAAGAGGAGTACTAAGCAGACACTTATAGCTTTTGCCACTATGGCAGTAGAATTTATTGTATGTTACGAGGCACCCCACCATAAATTATGATTATGAAAATTTTTTTCATTGGACTGCACATTTTAAATAACATTAAAAGACCACTAAAGTTATTTTATGTAATAATTTAGTAGTCTTATATTGAAATAACAATGGAAGTTTGTCTAAATCTAAGTACATAGATATAAAATTTATGGTTGTGAAGGAAAGAGTACATAATATACAAATTTCCATAAAGCATATTAGGATAAATTCCATAATTACGGATCTACTTACTAAGAGATTACTAAAAGATTGCCACCTAAAGTCTTTCATTAGCATATTGTTCAAATGAGTGTTGTACTACATGAGGATATTAGGATTTAATGAGGATCTTGTCAATTTTATGTTATATTTTAGACGCTTTTGTGTATTTAAATATATTTATAGGAATAAAGTACTCAATTAATTATTATTCTTAACTGATATGTTATTTTTTGATCTCACTACAAATTAAAGAAGGATTAGCTGAAAATAGGCATATTTGGATCGCTTTACATGTAACTTCTACATTGCACATCCATAATTGATATATATGTATTGTTGTATATAACTATCGATGGCTTTACTTACACTAAAAGTGATGAAAAATACTTTTTTTAATAATGTCTATGTTTATGAAAACAATGTTTGAGAATACATCAGTATAATGAATGGGCAAGATTGTTTGAGAATACCTCGTTTGTGATAATAATTTTTGAGCTTATAAGATTATACATACTTATAAGATTACGTATGCAACTTAAGTGGGAGATTATTAGAAAAATCTAATATATTGGCGCACATATATAAATTGAATGTTTAATGCTATCTTAAAGTATAGTCCTTTTGATTATGGTCTATAAATTTAAATATTTGGACTATGAGGCACTTAAAGTGGTATAGAATTAATGTGTAGAAACTATTTGACAATTTCTAATTTTAGGAAAGAGAAAATTAAAAATTGCAAAAAATATATACGTCTTTTAGGGTTTTGTTCGCTAACTAAACACTATAGGCTGTTTTTAATTTTCTCTAAAACTCTTTCAACAGAAAAAAACCTAATCGTGCAAGAATTATGTTAATTAGTAAAACTAACTTATCAACAAAAATCAATTTCTATGTGGATCAAGCTACATAAACTTCGATTATTCCTTTTTATTCTACTCTCATTGTATTCACATGTAGAATTTTATTTTATTCTTGACTAAAATTATGAGTAGACGTATATTCAAAGTTTATGAGATTTATTATATGTTATTTTTAATTTAATCACATATATATATATATTCTTTTTATTTTATTTGTTTTGTAATTGTCGTTTATCGTTTATCCTTGTAAATATCACGTCATTTTTCTATTTATTATTTTTTAACATCACAATAAAGAAGGAGAAATTAATCTTGTCTTAAAAGAGATGTATCTACCAATAAATTATGCCTTAACTTATCTTTGTTGTACTATTTACTTGTTCATAAAATTACTTTTTTATGCATATATTCTTATATTAATAAGCTAAAATACAAACTAAAAATAAACCTAAAACTTTAATTTCAAAATTTGGTTCATTTTTTTAAAAACGCAATTAATTCAAGTATAAAATGAGTTCTTTTTCTTTTTTTTTTTTAATAAAAATAAACTACAATAGCAACTTCAAACCAATTTACAAATTTCAAGAACTTTATTTATAAAACTAAGTTTAAATAAGTAATTTGATTTCAATGGTTTGTATTTTGGTTTCTAGTCAATCGGACTAGTGCCTGGGCCGCACTCCCACAATTAAAATAACATGCATAAATTTTAGTCAATATCCATACCATTCACAAATAATTATTATTTTAAATAATAAATTTTATTCATAAATAATTATCATTTTATAAAAATTAAAATTATTTTTATATCTTTATTTTAAATTTATTTCTATATAATTAATATATAATAAAAATAAGTAATAAATTAAAAAAAGAGTATTTTAATAAAATAATTATATAAAATAAATTATTAAATATTTTTTTTAATTTTCATATAAAATTTTAAAGTGATAATTATTTATTATTGGAGAAAATATTATATATATATATATAAATTTTTAATTGTTAGTAAGGTGGAATCAGTGATTGAGGAAGTAGAGTGGGAAAGAGAGCTAAGTTGCTACAATTTGAGCACTTATGTTATTGATTATTTGTAAATGATATGAAAAGGTGGCATATTTACTAGTAACTGTGCATGTTGCATGGAAGCTTGCATCTTGACACGTTCCTCTCAGCTTCCTTAACTGTCTTCTCCGAGTAATCCACCACAAATGGGCACTTCGGTGCTTGACAGCAGGGTCTCTTCGGCTTTCCCATGGGACATCGAATTTTTTAATTTACAAAATAAAAATTAATTGGTCAAATTGAAATGTTAAAAGTTTTAGTTTTCTGTTTTTTAGAAAATTATTATTTTAATAAAATAAAAAAATTTAAGATTCAACATTTAATCATCAAAATTTTTAAAAAGAAATTTGGATACAATTTTTTGAAGTTTGTCAATATGCATCAAATTATGAAAAATTTATTTCATAATATTTTTTATTTTTAAAATAATAATTATATTGTTAATTGAAAAGGAAAATTGAGAAAATAAAAATAGAAATGGAAGGATAAAAAGTTTAAATGGATAGAAATCTGCACTTATTTTATTGTTCTAATTATTTAATTTCTATATATTTTTTGGTATTTACATGCAATGAATGTATAATACCTAATAATATTATATTTTTATCTTTTTGTTTTAATGAAAATACATATATATAGAAATTATATTGACTACATGTGCACAAATACTTGGGCAAATCTTACACGAGTATACTCTTGTTAAATCATAAAAAGAAGAATAAAATAAATCTTTCGAATCAGTATATCTCTTGTTAAAGAATAATGAAAGAGTACTGCAACATTTGTTAAAGAATTTAAAAAAAAAAAGAGTACTGTGAAAATAAATCTCATTAATTAATTACAAAAATTATAAAAAACCTATAATAAAAAAATAATCCCACAAATAATTTAAGAGTGAAATTCAATTTAATTATTACAAGTTTAAGATTTTTATTTATATATATTTGATTTCCTAGACCTTTAGGGGACAACTCATAAAAATTAAAAAGAAAATCCCATTATCAATAATAAGAAAATAAATTAAATATCCAAGAAAAAGAATAACCCAATTACGTTGGAATTTCACTCAAAAAGGCCAATGAAAACTAGTACAAACATACTCAGCGCATAAAAAATATTACTAATACAACACTCAATACATTAAAAAAAAAAAAAGCCCACTTGCCTTTTTTAGTCTACACAGTAATTTTATACCTAATGAAAATTAACAGTGTAAAAACAAGCACACCAATTTTCCATCTACTACGCTACACCCTATCAAACTCAAGCACTCTGACGATGACGGTCCTGATTTCTTCCCAAGAAGCGGATCCCAAACTGCAATTCAGCGGCAGCAACTAAGAACTCTGCAGCTTGTTGTGGGTTCAAAAGTTCCACCACCAACCTGATTGTTTTGAGCCGTAGATCATCTGCCTTGTGCACAATGCTCACCAGCCGTCGGATCTTCTCATCAATGTCAGTACATGAAGAGGACCCCGCTAACTCACATGCACCTTCTTGCCATTCTGCTAGTTGATCTGTCACTGCATTCTCTTCCTTCACTGTCTCGCACTGCATCTCACTCACCCTCCTATATTTCAAGTTTTTTTGAATCAAAAAATAAATTAATAAAAGAAAAAAAAAACTGAAACTTGCCTGAATTGAGTAGGTGACAGATCACCAAGATTTCCAGTCCTTAGCTCTCTTAGAATATCAACAATGTGAGATTCAAAAAGTATACTAGACTCGGTATACACAAGGTGAAACAAAGTGGTGGGTCGCCACCCAGCAATCCAGTGGAGTGACCGTTCGAGAGAGGAGGCCCAAGGGGCTGTCAACACCGACAATACGTCACGCTCAGTCGCCACCGATTTCACCCTATAGTACTCTGCATAGTGATTCATCAACTTATCAACTAGATGATTCTGATGGGTCACATCGTCTTGGGTGGTTGGGGGTTTTGGGGCTTTGCTTAGCTGATGAACTAAGTGGTTGAGTTGGTCAAACCAGGTTTCATAGAACCTGCCGAAACTAGTGGCGCCGCTCATTTGGGTGGTGAGTTGTGGTTGTAGTTGTCTATGAAAGAAAGAAATAAAGAAAAGAAAAAGACAAGGTATTAGAGGACGAGTGGGTAGCTCTTGGAGCTAACACATGGAATCGGATGTGAAGATATTTGTGATTGGATGATACCAAAAGGTGGCTTAATTCCATCTTTTATTTTAACCCATTAAAATTTTTAAACATCATTTTATAAAAATAAAATTTTCAATTTTTTATTTTACCAAAGATATTTTATCTTAATAAAACCTTTAAAGTTATTTTCTGGTAACTAAAATATAATATAGATAACTAAAATATGATACAACAGTTACATATTATCATACGGCAAAAAAAAATTAATTCTATATGCCCCATTTATATTTTTTTTAGTAAATTTAAAATCATATTTTTAATAAATTTAAAATTATTTATTTTATCTTTAATCTTTAATATATAAGTATGAAATAAGGTAAAATTAAATTATTTTTTTATAATGTGACGATATGTGATTATCACGATGTATTTTGATTGTTAAAAAATAATTTCATAGATTTTATAAATAAAATTAAACCTTTAAGGAATTTATCTTTATAAAATAAAATTTAATAATTTTATTTTGAGTTGTCCAAGCTAATTAAAATTTAATTATTTATTTATTATTAAATATTAAAAAATAATAATTGTCTTAAAAAATTTCCTTTTTGTCTATCTATCTATTTATCTATCTATATATACATTTATATATGGTTTTTTATTTATTATTTATAGATTTTCTATATTTACTAATGTGTGTATATTTAAAAGTATATGTATTGATTGATTATGCATTATTTTTCTATTACCTATATATAAATTTTTTATATCTTAATAATATTTTCTTTTTTAGTTGCCTCTGAGGTGAATTGCCTTAAATCTAGGGTTTGCTGGGCTTACCCTAGAGCCAGTAGGGTGATTACTACAATACAACAAGCCATGCAAGGAAACCTGCATCGAATCACATTACATAGATGTCCAAAACGGGTTGAGAAATTAAAGAAATAGAAATTAAGGTAAAAATCAAAATAATGTTGCTACTCAAAGCAAGTGACATCATTTGGAAAAAAAATACATATCCTAGCTAAGATCAAATCAAATAACATAAAATTGGTGTATTTGCAATTGTTGATGCTCTTCAAAAAAAAGTGTTGAAATACAAGAAAGACAAAAATGCAAGTGAAGGTATAACTTGCTGTTAAATAAGTAACAAGTAAAATAGTTCTGAATTTGTGATTCAGTGCCAAATCTTATTTCACATGAATTAGGTATTATTCATCACAATTAAATCTATTTGTTTATGCTTAGAAAAATGGGATAGTTGAAAGAAAATATAGAAACATCCATTGCAAATTGATAGTCCTTATTTTTCAAGAAAAAATGTAAGACCTTACTACATATATCATAATAAATTGTCAACACATCTTAAATTAGAGGACACTATACGAAGTAACAAACCTCTAAATTATATCAATTTTAAAGGTTTTGGTCATTGCAACCAACACCAAACATCACAAAAATAAATCTAAGCCTGGAGGCAATATATAAGTAAATTTCTAGCTAGGTTATTTTCCTGGTAAAAAAGCATACGAACTACATGATTTAAATTTGCATACTACTTGCTATTGTTCTCAAACAAAACGTCAGCCATTGTTCCAAATATCCATGAGCTTACTTATATTTCCCTTAACATAATCCATTCTCAAAATTATAATAAATCAATCTCTACCAGAAACATGTTTACCTATATCGATTTGCCTCCCACTAGTACATCTGATAACTCGATAATATCACCAATACCCTTTCTTTAAAACTTGCATATTTTTCAATAGCTTAAAATGATTATTGTCATACCTAAATCATTTGTACTCGTTGTATCAACTAGGCAAAGCTCTAGGAGCAAAACTGTTAGATATTTGCTTTAGTACTACAGATATTTGACCAGATTTTTTTTTATCATTTCATTAAATAAGTTGTCCTAGTCTTTAGGAATTATTTATTTGATTTTTTAGATGTAAATTATGGATAAGTGGCTTCATTCTTGCCCCATGATTCTCTCTAGTTTGTTTTATTTCAATTATTTAAATGTAAGGGTACAAAAATAATAAAATTATCTTAACCTTTTGTTGCATTCTCATATTTTTCTTTGCAACTCTATTTACCTATGTTATTTGTTTTTTTTTTTTCATTTTCCCCTTAATATCAGAGCAATCTTCTTAAGAGATCTGTGAGATGGAAGCTGAAGCAAGTTTTCTCAATTGCTCCTCCAATCTTTGATGGGGACAACTATCAGCTTTGGCAATAAGAATGAAAACCTACTTGGAGGCTCTTAATCTTTGGAAGTCGTGGAAGAGGATTATGAAACTACTCCGCTGCCAAATAATCCCACAATGAACTGGATCAAAATTTATAACGAAAGAAAAACTAAGAAGTCAAAGGCGAAAGCATGCCTCTTTGCTGCTGTTTCAACAACCATTTTCACGAGAATCATGTCTCTCAATTTAGCAAAAGAAGTTTGGGATTATCTGAAGAAAGAATATGTAGCAGACGAAAGAGCACGAGGGATACAGGTTCTAAATTTAATAAGGGAATTTAAATTGCAGAAGATGAAGTAGTTGAGACCATAAAAGCATACTCAGACATATTGCTTGGCATTGTCAACAAGCTAAGGTTACTTGGCACTGAATTTACTGATTCAAGAATCATAGAAAAAATTCTTATAATAGTGCCAGAAAGATATGAGGCATCTATAACCACCTTGCAGAAAACTAAGGATCTATCCATACTTTTGGTAGAATTATTAAATGCCTTGTAACCATAAGAGCAATGGAGACTTATGAGGCAAGATCATTTGATTAAAAGAGCCTTGCTAGCCAAGCACCATGAAGTTGAAAAATAATAAGAAAAACCATACCTCAAGCAGCATTGCAAATAACTAGAATAGAAGGGTGGAAATTCAAATAACAAATAGCCACCTTGTCAGCATTATGGCAAAATAGGTCATCTTCCATCCAAATATTATTGGAAGAGACCAGATGCGAAGTGTACCAAGTACGATTAGCTTGGACATGAAGTTGTGATCTGCAAAATCAAATTTCAGAAGCAAGAAGCAGATGCTCAAGTTGCAGTTCAAGATAGAGAAGACCATATATTGTGGCAAAATGTTTTTAAATCAAGTGCTCTTAAAAATCATGGTTAATTGACAGTGGTTGTACAAAACCACATGACGTATGACAGAAATCTCTTTGAGTAGTTGAAGCCCACTGGAATCACGAAGGTCAGAATAGGGAATGATGGTTATATTCCTGTAAAGGGAAAAATAACTGTTGCAATTACAACAAGTTTAGGTATAAAGAAAATTGCAAATGTTCTTTATATGTACCTAATCTTGGCCTAAAAAAGGATTCAAAGTATCCTTTGAAGATTAGCATTGTCTTATTTATGATGCCACCGGATAGGAGATTTCAAAGGTTAAAATGAGAGGTAAAAGCTTCTCATTTGGTCCAATAGAACAAGAACATACACCTTATCACTGTGAAGTTGGTACCACAGAAATCTAGCACAAGAGACTCAGGCATTGTAACCTTCAAAGAACGCTGAAACTGAAGAAGAAGGACATGACAAGAGATCTGCCAATGCTTGTTAGTATGGTAAAGCTCTTGTGGCTAGCTCTTGGTCTTCCAAATTGTACTACTTGTCAATTTGGTAAACAAAATAGGATGCCATTTCCTAACTCAACTTGGAGAGCCTCCCAAAAATTGCAACTAATTCACATGGATATCATAGGACCTCCAAGAATGCCATCATTACAATGTACTCTCCATTATATTCTTTTCATTGATGACTTTGCAAGAATGTATGTTGGATTGTTTTCTCAAAATTCATGCTAGAAGTGGCTAAAGTATTTTGAAAGTTCAAGAAAATAGTGGAAATTCAAAGCGGCTGCAAGATTTAATTTCTAAGGTCTGATATGGAAAGGAGTACACTACGGTTGAATTTAATTCATTCTGTGAAGAAGCTAGCATTCAACATTAGCTCACTACTCCTTATACTCCAAAACAAAATGGAATCAATGAAAGGAGGAACATATCATCATTAGAGATGGCTAGATGTATGTTGCATGAGAAGGAGTTGTCAAAAAAAATGGGCAAAGACTACCAATCTAGTAGATTTTTTATAAAAAAAACAAACTTCCAACAAAGGTTTTGGAAGGCAAAACTCCATTTGAGCGTTGGTATGATTATAAACCTTCACTAAGCTTTCTTAAAGTCTTTGGTTGTATGTGTTTCATTCATGTTCCACAGGTTAAACGTGACAAACTTGACAAGAAGGCAATTCCAAGTATTTTCGTGGGCTATAGTTCAATATCTAAAGCCTATAAGCTTATCATCCACAAATAAAAAAAAACAATCCTATAGATGTCCATTTCAATGAAGATGAGCAATAGAATTGGGAAAATCTAAAAAGGTCATATGGATTTTCTTGGGACGACCTTCCTTATAAAGAGCAAATAACATATTTGTTGCAAATAGATTGGTAGAGAATCCTCCGGCCAAAGGCATAAAGTCACTTTCAAAAATCTATCAAAGATATAATGTGGCGCTAAGTGAAACTACTAACTATGAATAAGTTCTCAAATACCCAAAGTGGAAGAAAGTAATGGAGAAGGAGTTGTCAATGATTGAAAAAAATATAATTTAGGAATTGGTAGATATGACTGAAGATATAAAGAAAAAATCATTAGTGTGGAATGGGAGTTTAAAACAAAGCTAAATATAGATAGTTCCATCAATAAATACAAGGCTAGGCTCATAGTAAATGGGTATGCACAAATATATGATGTTGATTATCTTGACACTTTTGCTCTTGTTGCCATATTAGAAACAATAAGATTGTTGCTAGTAATAGTGGCACAAAAAACTGATAAGCGTTCTAATTGGATGTAAAATCAGCCTTTTTAAATGATGTATTAGAGGAAGAATTATATGTTGAGCAGCCGAAGGGCTTTGTAAAGAGAAGAGAAGAAGATAAAGTCTACTTGCTCAAAAAGGCTCTCTATATCAAGATAGATGGCTTTGTTAAAAGCCTATCTAAGTCCACTCTTTATGTGAAACATAAAGGCAATGATTTTCTTATGATGTCCCTTTATGTTGATGATCTTATGGTTACAGGAAATAATGTAAGGCTAATTGAAGATTTCAAATAAGAAATTATGCGGAATTTTGAAATAACAAATCTTGGTCTTATAACATATTTTCTTGGAATGTAAATCAAACAAGGGCAAAATGAAGTATTTATCTGCCACAAGAAGTATGCAAAGGAAATACTAAAAAAATTTCACGTGGAGGAGTGCAAAGCAGTAAGCACATTAATGAGCCAAAAGAAAAAGTTGAGTAGGGAAGATGGTACTAATAAAGTTGATGAAGGATATTTTAAAAGTTTGATTGGTTTTTTTATGTATCTTGTTGCAACAAGGCCAAACATTTTATTTGTTGTAAGTCTCTTATCTCGATTTATGCATTATGCTAGTGAAATGCATTTAAGAGCAGTAAAAAGGATTTTAAGATATGTCAAAGGTACTTTTGATTACAGTGTCAAGTTTAAGGAGTGCCAAAACTTCAAGTTGTGTGGATTTTCATGTAGTAACTAGGTTGGACCAATTGATGACCATAAGAGTAGTTTAGGTTATTATTTCAGCCTAGGTTCTGGAGTTTTCGCATGATGCTCTAAGAAGCAAGAGATTATAACTCAATCCACTATAGAGGTAGAATTTAAAGCAATAACAGCTGCAATTATGGCTAAAAAAGGTTTTGTATGATTTATATATGGAGTAAGGATAACACTGGATTTTTTTTATAATCAGGCATTAATTGCTATCTCAAATAATCTAATGTTTCATGGAAAACTAAACATTTCAACATCAAGCTCTATTTCTTGAGAGAAGTACAACAAAATGGAGAAGTGACTCTAGTTTACTGCAAATCTAGAGACCAGTTGGCAGATTTATTTACAAAACCACTTCTAATCAACAAGTTTGAGCTCCTAAGGCAGAAGATTGGAATTTGTAGTAACTACAGCAAGGATAAGTGCTAGATATTTGCTTTAGTACTATAAATATTTGACCAGATATTTTTTATCTTTTGATTAGATGAGTTATCCTATTCTTTAGAAATTATTTATTTGACTTTTTAGTTATAAATTATAGATAAGTAGCTTTATTCGTGCCTCATGATTCTCTCTAGTTTGTTTCATTTCAACTATTTAAGTTTAATAGTACTAAACTAATAAATTTATCTTAACCCTTTGTTGCATTCACATATTTTCTATGCAACTCTTATTACCTTTATTTACCTCTATTTTCTTTTCATTTTATTTACCGTAAGTTAGAAGTGTAGAGAAAAACCCTCGAGGATAAGGGTTTTAAGTTAAGTAGGAGTAAAACGGAATATATGCACTGTGAGTTCAGTCTAAGGAAGAAGCAGAAACATGAGGTTAAGTTGGATGGAGTTTTGGTTCCTAAAACCAAGCACTTCAAATATTTGGGTTCGGTGTTCCAGAATGATGGCCGTATAGATGAAGATGTGGCTCACAGAATACAAGTAGGGTGGTTGAAGTGGAAGGGTGCGACTGGGGTTCTATGTGATATGAAAATACCTCTGAAAGTGAAAGGTAAATTCTATAGGACGGTTGTTAGACCTGCGATGCTCTATGGTAGTGAGTGTTGGGCACTAACGGGACAACATTTGCATAAGATGAGTGTGGCAGAAATGAGGATGCTAAGATGGATGTGTGGACATACCAGACTGGACAAAATTAAGAATGTTCATATTCGACAAAAAGTCCAAGTAGCGGACGTCGGAGATAAGGTGAGGGAAGGAAGACTTAGATGGTATGGGCATGTTTTAAGAAGACCTCCTAATGCTACGGTTCGTAAGTGTGAGAATTTGTTGATTGAGGGGGCTAGAGGTCGTGGCAGACCTAGAACTGTGTGGAAGGAGGTGATAGCAAGAGACTTACGTGCCTTAGATCTTGATGCGGATTTGATTAATGACATACTTGAATGGAGACATAAAATCCGTGTCTTGGAAGGGGCCTAAGGCTGGAGTATCTTTTTTAGTGTCTTTTGAGCTTATTTTGTTGAGAATCCATACAGCCGACCCCAACTTGTTTGGGATTAAGGCTTAGTTGTTGTTGTTGTTGTTGTTGTTGTTGTTGTTTTCCCTGAACTAACAAAAATTAAACCTCAACGGTTTGGAGATTTTATGTCTAATATTCATATAGGGTCAATTCCAATTGTTGTCATTAGTTAAATTCTACTAATATTACTAGGCAAACCACCATCCTTATAGCCTTACCCTTCTAATTAATTCTACACCTTTTTTAGCACAACACGTGAGTTTTTGGGCTAATTTATTTACTATTCAAGAAATTATAACTTATAATCAATTTAAAAGTGATCCAAACTCCATATTTGTAATGTAAAAGGACATTGTTCCTCTAAAAGCAAATAATAGATGGGAAGTCGCAAACATTCCAACGTGAAAGAAACTTGTCTATAGGTTCATATGCAAGACCAAATATAATCCAAATATAGAACTATAGATATATAGACATAAAAGCAATACTTGTGAAAAAAATATCACACTTATATTTCATATACGTATAGTACATATATTTAATATATATAAAATATGCATATGGAATACAATAATACCACAGTTCAGTCTTTTCAAAAAAAATTTCACATTTTCAGAATAAGTATTTATAGACTTCAAATATATTTTAAAAAGTAAATAAAAATATTCTTCAATAATTTTAGGTGCCAAAATAAATATTTTATATAAAAAATTTTGAAAAAAAATTCACTAAAATTTTATCTGTAATTTAGACATTCTCAAAAATTCAAGTTACATAACTTGTATAAAATACACTCCCAAATATTCGCAATCAATGCTCCACATTCTCCAAAATACTCCATATACAATAGTGTACAAATAATACAAATTTATAACATTTATTCAAAATACTTTTAAATTTTACATCATTTTCTTGTATATAAACATACTACACAAAGTTATATTAAGTTTCACAAAATAAAATAATTACATGATAACACTAGCACTGGTCTCGTGGCTGTAATAAAATCTTTCAGTATATCCTAGAAACCCTAGACCTACTCAGGTCTAACAGTTCTCTCTATCTCTACCTTATCACCTGCGTGGTAAACAAATTATGCTAAGCTAATAGCTTAGTGGTACATACTTTAATACTACAAATAACTTAAAAACAATGCAATATGGACTTCTTTTCCAAAATAACCTAAATGATGTCTTTATGTACATACATTTACATATATTTCATCAAAACACTGCAAACACATGCATTGATTCCAAATAACCTTATATAGTATTCCGGTTCTATAGATATCGTCATGGTCTATCGCAACATCGGAATCTAAGTATTGTATCTGTCTCATATTGACACCTCTGTGTTTAGCCCCAAAGACAAATCACAATCATAATTGACATTCAGTTTCTAGCCTAAAGGCATATCATATCATAATGACGCTCAACGTCTGGTTCGAAGGCAAATCATATCAATAGTACCAAAACCAATAATCTAGAATAAGATATTATAAAAGGTGACATGCACATCATTTTACATTTTTATAATCCATGCATAATTGCTTTAATGCAATATAATTCATTACATTTTTAATAATATATGTCACATTTTCAATGTGACTATATCACCCAAATACTTTTGGCCTTTTTCACATGTATCATATATTACTTATTTTAGCATTGCACAATGGCCTAATATAATGCACATAATACAATTAACATCTATTCGCAATCAATAATGCAATATCTTTGTAAACTCAAATAACAAAGTAGCTTAATATATTTACTATCTAAATGTGCTAAGCTAAATTAAATACAATTATATTGTAATTTATCAATGTATGTACATACCTTAATTCAAAGCAAACTCTAAGTTAAAAATTATCCTTTATCCTTCTCTTTTAAAATGCCCTTCACTACTAGTTTTGAGCAATTATTATCTACTCAACACCTAATCACATTTTGAATTTAAATATTCTATTAGTATCATATTTTTATATCTTTTAGCTATTAAATTTAATTTAATACATTTCTTTCAAATTTCCATTTTCTTTCCTAATATACTTTAACTTTGAAATTTCATATTATCCAATTCCAAATTACATTTTAAACTAATTTCTATTATTAAATTCATAATTCTACTCATTTTAACATTTCAAACTTTAAATTGTCTAATTCTATTCAATTTTTTAATTTTAGCCCTAACATATTTTAATTCTAAAAAACCATACTAATCAATTCCTATATAAGTTTTAAGTTCATTTCCATAATTAAAATCATATTATAACATAATTTAAGTAATTAAATTCAAATTTCTTCAATTCTTTATCAAAGTTCCATTTAAACTCTAAATCACCTTACTAACCTATCCAAACTCCTATCAAACTTAAACAAATCAACCATCCGACTATAAATTCATTATCTCCTCATCAAAATAATATCATATATAACCATTTAACAAATTATAAGTCCCTCCTTCAAAAATCAATTTTACACATATTCAGAATTTCAAGAAAAACAATCAAAAACTAAAAAAAAAATCTTACCTCTTCTTGCAATTTCCTTAAAATCTCTTAAATTTCTTAAAGAAACTTGAAGAATTTAGTGTATAAAAGAGCAAAAATTCACCCTTGAAAACCTTCAAAATTCGGCCAAAATGGAAGAAGGAAGAAGAATAAGAAGAAGAAGATAATAATAAATCTTTGACTTTTTTTTTTATCTTCCTAACCAATTATATATATATATATATTTAATTAATTATTAATTTTGATTTTTTTAATCTTTCAACAAAAATTATTTTAATTTTTAATTTTTTAATTACTAATATATTTTTTAATATTTTACTATTCACCATTTAACTTTAACTATTTACCATTTGACTTTATATGTTATGTATATTTTTTTATACCAAAAATATACATTTCATGTTTTCTTACTTCCAATACTCCATTTAACCCCCCAACTTATTTTTTTTAATTTAATTTAATTTAATTTAATCAATTTCTCGGATGTTACACAAAATATATAGTCAAATTAATGCTTTAGGCTATAATGTTAGCGAAGTTAGTAACAATCAAGTTGTTTCTTACTATTTACTTCAGCCAAAAAATGGTCTATGCATCAATAAACAAAAAAAATCTTTTACAGGTTTCGTATACAAAGTAGTATATGATGCCACCAAATAGATAGATTATAATTAGTATATCTAAAGTTTATAAGCTTTATTGAAGTTCATTATATGGACTCAAACAAGTTTTTTAAAAAAGAAGAATATTAAATTCACTAATAAATAATTACAATTTTAAATTTGAGATTAATACATTGAATCTAGGCCTCGCCCTGGGCTAAGCTCAAACAACCAATTATCTAGGACAACCACCCCAAAAGGCAATGCATGCATATAAACCAAATAAAAGCAAAGAGAGAGAGAGAGAGAGAGAGAGAGAGAGAGAGAGAGAAATCAAATCAACACTTGGGCAGTATCAAGGGAAATTATAAAAACATGTATATAGGCCATTATAAAACCAAAATATGAGCAATTTTATTTTATGGAGTATTTACAAAACTACCTTAAATACAAGATTTGTTTTAAAAAAATATTATGCCTTTAAAAAATGTTTTCAAAAATATAAAAATCTTTTTTTAAATACATCACTCTTCAAATAAACAAGATTTTTTTTTTCAAAATATCTCTTTTCTTATTCAAATAATATTTTACTATAATTTTTATTTTTTAAAACCTTATTATTAAATAAATAAATTTTGATAAAATAATAAAATTAATATTTTTAAATTATATTTTCAAATTATAAAATTTATTTTTTTATAAATAAAAATTTTTAATTGTCATTACAAATAAAAAATAAAACAAAATAAAAAAGTAAAATATGTAAAAATATATTAATAAAAATTATTAAATTTATTTTTAAATAAAATTTATATATTATACACATAAAAAAATATTAAAAAAATTAATTTTATTATATAAATATTGCATAAATGTTGGTATATATTGTGCGCATATTATGTATATATTGTAGATATTTTGTAAATATTAAATATATGTTATATATTTATTATGTATATTATACGTATGTTATATGGGTATTATATGTACATAAAATTTAAAAAAATTAAAGATAAAAAAATATTAAATAAATTGTATAAATTATGTATAAATTATGTATATATATTTGGTGCATGTTTTTTATATGTTACTACTTGTTGTGCGCATATTTTATATATATCGTATATATATTTATATTTTTATGTGCATATTGAAAATATGATAATAAAAAAATTATTTATAAATAAAAAAATACATTGTAATACCTTGTATAATTTTAAAGTTAAATAAATTGTTAGCATGAAAATTAAAAAAATTTAAATTAATTAATTAATAATAATAATAATGTGGAATTAGTTTTAAAATAATGATAATTAAATAATTATTTTTAACTATATAAATAATGTTATTATTTTTTTAGTGATTTTATTATAAGTGATTGTTGAAAATTGAAAATAAAGTATTATTAAATAAATGAATTATACAATTATTTTTATTATTATCAATATAAATTACTATAGTTAAATTAAAGTTAATTAAGTAATTATTTTAAGTAATAAAAATTAATTAAATTATAGTAATATCTAAGTAAATATTATTAATATCATTATTATTATAATTAGTGTCATAAATATTATAAGTATAACAAAATAAAAAAAATTAAGTAAATAGTATAATTATTATTTTCTTTAATCTAGCATTGTTGTTACTACTAGCATAAATTTATTTATAAAATTAAGAATATATATATTGTTGTTGTAGATTAAATATATATTATTTAATATGTAATTGAATAAAATAGTTAATAGTCGCAATCATTCTTTTAATTCTTTTGATTCTTTGCCCAACATTTTGAAGGGCATGATATTAACTGATTGTATGAACATGCCTTATATTATATATAAATAAAAGCAAAATATATTTTTCTAAAAAAAAAATTCAAAATAAGTGTTGAAAATTTAAATATTAAATAAAAGGCAAAATGCATTATTTGGCATTGTAAAAAAAAGAATAAAATAGTTAATAAGTAAATATTATTAATAGTAATAAATAATTAATATAAATTAACTAAAATGATATAATTTAATTGTGTATAGAAATATTATAAATATCTAATAAATTTTTATTATATATTTAAAATATTATTGAGATGCTAAAAATATTAATTAGAAAATTTGATAGATAATTACCTTAGAAATTAGATAATACTCATTGAAATCTTATTTTAGAAATTTTGAGAGTTATCAATTTACGAAATAATCGTTAGAATTTAAGGATCTAAACCACACATCATTTTCGTAATATATATTCATAGTAGCTAGGTATAAATTAAATTAAATAATATTCTTATATTATTATATAAACGAATCCAGCTTCAGTTATAAAATATCAAAGAAATCATATTGATTAACTAAATATAGTATTTGATCTAGGTGAGTGGATAAATATGTAACATTATATTTTTTTTAAAGAATTATATTCATATGATTTTAAGAAAAGAATTTATTAAATTTAAAGTGATGATATATTCTTGAATGATAATTATTTTCTCATAAAGTGAGAACAAATAATGTTAGTTTAAATTTTTATATATGACTATTTGATTATGTTGTGCTAGATAAATAATTTATATACACTCTTATTATAAATATGTCTAATCGCACCTTGATGCTGGACGTTTAAATTTAATGATATTACAAAATTACTTTTAGCAGTGCCATAAATTTTTTAAATCTCGATGCTTATAAGAAGCTTGGTATATCACATGCTATTCTAACCGTCATTGCACCTTTGGCTGGTTTATCTGGACACTTAGTTCTGGTATTGGGATCTATTATGCTCGACGTATAGCTAAAGGATGGCCCTACCATACGAAATTGTCAAACTTGTTTTATGGTGGTAGATATGAGCCTTGCTTATAATGCTATTTTTGGGCATCCATTATTGGTGGGTGTGGACGCATGCATCTCAATGCGAAGCTTGCTTATGAAAGTTTTGACTCCTCAGGGCCCTGCAGTTATAAGGGGAAATCAATAAGTAGCCTAGGATTCTTATGCAGTCCTACTCAAGGATGCAAACTTGGTACTCCCAGTAGATTCCCTGGATTTGCCTGACAGTTCCAGGTCATGTGTTGAACCTATTGACATGTTGAAAGAAGTAAGGATAAAGGGAGACAAAATCCTCAAAATTGTAAGAAATTTCGAGCATGAGAAGGAGAACGCTCTGACTCGGGTATTGATAGAGCATCAAGATGTCTTTGCTTGGAATTCAACTGAGGTTGAAGGCATCTCACCCAAACTTATCATCCATGAACTCCATGTGAATCCTAATGCCCCTCCAGTAAAGCAGAAGAAAAGAAATTTGGGGCCAGAACTATAGTTAGCTGCGGAACAAGAAGTAGAAAAACTCCTACAGGGTGGTTTCATTAAGGAAGTGTTGTTTCCATATTGGTTGTCGAATGTGGTTTTTGTTAAAAAGGCTAACGGCAAGTGGAGGACATGCGTAGATTTCACAGACTTGAACAAAGGCATGCCCTAAAGACTCTTATCTGTTACCCAACATAGATTACCTGGTCAATTCCATGGCGGGCTATGCAGAGTATAATTTTATTGATGCTTCATCTGGGTACCACTAGATTCCTCTAAAGGTTAAAGATTAGACCAAACATTCATTCATCACTACCAAAGGGACTTATTGTTATACAGTCATGCCATTTAGTTTAAATAACGTAGGGTACATACCAAAGGCTTGTTAATAAGCTTTTTCGAGATCATATAGGTTGGAATGTTAAAGTTTATGTTGATGACATGATCACAAAAGTCTCAAACTTCAGCCAAACACCCCAAAGATCTAGCAGATATCTTTGCTGCTATACTTCGAAAAGCCAATATGAAGCTTAACCCAGAGAAGTGCACCTTCAAAGTTCAATATAGTAAATTCATGGAATTCATCATATCATAGAGAGGTATCGAGGCTAACCCTGAGAAGATAAGAGCATTAGTAGAAATGGAGCCACCAAAGAACATTAAGGAGGTGCAGAAACTGAATGGCAGAATCACCACCCTAGGAAGATTCATCTCATGTTAGGCAAGGAGATGCCTACCATTTTATAAACTTTTGAAGAATTTAAAAAACTTCCAATGGATGGAAGAATGCCAATGGGCCTTTGATAAATTAAAATAATTCTTGAGCTTGCCTCCATTGCTCAGCCAGCCTGTCCAAGGTAAAATACTTTATCTTTACATTTCAGCTTCTCCTGGAGTTGTGGGTTCGGTCCTAATTAGAGAAGAAAATGGTCAACAGTACCCAATTTATTATACCAACCATGCCTTGAAAGGGTTTGAACTTTGGTACTCCTCATAAAAAAAGTTAGCCCTCACACTTCGGTTTGCTTCATAAAGACTCCTTTCGTACTTTGATGCATATACCATCACTGTACTCACCAATTCCTGTCTGAAGAAACTTCTTCAATAGGTGAAAACGTCAGGCTGGTTAATAGAATGGGCAACATGACTGAGCAGATTTGATGTAAGATACAAACCTAGAAGAGCCATGAAAGCACAAGTCCTAGCAGATTTTATAACCAAACTATATAAACAACCCTCTCATTCCTCATATGTAGAATCATAGACTCTTAATGTAGATGGAGCTTCTATAGTAGAGGGTACTGATATTGGAGAAATACTTATAAGCACGGGCAAAGTATAAATCAAATACTCGGCAAAACTTAACTTTGCATCTTCTAACAATATGGCAGAGTACGAAGCCATCTATTTTGGGCTAAGGCTTGCTTCAGAAGTCCAGCCGGAGTCACTACAAATATTCTCAGATTCTTAATTGGTTGTCAGCCAGCTAATAAGGAAGTATGAAGCATGGGAACTAACCATAGTCTGATACAAGGAACATAGCCAAACTCTTGGCTACCTTGGAAGAAAAACATTATTCTTGGGAGATTCACTAGTTAGTGTGGGCAGAGAATGAGTAAGCTGATAAACTGGCTAAAGCCACTGCTACCAAGGAGGGAAGCCATGGACAAGGGGTTCTATTTGAGATTATTGAACGTCCGAGCTATGAAATCTCGTATGTTTTGGCAATTGAATTGATGGATGGGTAGAGGCTTTCAATTTACAAGTTTTTAGATTCTGGCTAACTACCAAAGAACTCAGTGGAAGCCAAGAAAATTGCCAAGAAGCCCAGTTTGTATGCTATCCACAATGGACTCTTATATCAAAGATCTTTTTCTAATCTATGAAGCAGATGTGTATCCAAAGACGAAGGCAATTACTTGCTAAGAGAGATTCATGAAGGGATATATGGAGCCCATGAAGAAGCTCATACCATAGCCTGAAAGGCCCTGCTCCAGGGTTACTTTTGGCCCTCAAAGGGCATTGATAAGAAGAGCCTAGTGGAAAAATGTGACAAGTGTCAGAAGTTGCCAACATACAACACCAACCTTCTGCTGAACAGATACTGATTAAAAGCCTGTGGCCTTTTGCCCAGTGGGGAACGGACATCCTAGGTCCTTTCTCCCAAGCCACGACCCAGAGAAAGCTTGTGGTAGTGACAGTTGATCTTTTCACTAAATGGGTAGAGGTCGAGCCTCTAGTTTCCATAACACTAGATACAACTTGAATATGTTGGAGTATAAGAGAGAGTAGGCTAGTATCAAAACTGAACCATATAAGACTCGAATGGCTAGTTTACACAACATATGAGTTCGCTCTAAATAGCTAAGCAAAGGAGATATGGTTTTGAGGAGAAATGTTACCACTCAGGGAGTAGGGGGGTCTGAAAAGCTCGAAGCAAACTGGGAAGGATCATATAAAGTCGCTGAAGTATTCAAAGGAGGTGTGTACAAGCTGCATACAATGACCGATAAAGAGATTCTAAGGACCTAAAATATCAACAATTTAAAGAAGTACTTCCAGTAAGTTCGTACGAGTGTTGCAGTTATAAATTTTTGAATATTTATTTTTCTTGTTTTTCTCATGATCGCACGCGATAACTATATTTTGTACTTATGAAAAAATAAGAAAATGATACAGGGCACAGTGAAAAGAGCCCGTATACGAGCATAATTTATTATACCTTATTATAATGGATGCATATGCATGGACACACACACCTAGCTATTCAGTTATGCATTTAAATCATATCTTAAATAGCTCACTGTGCCTCGCACACTGAGCTCAATAGTGCCTCGTTGCGCATATCTCAAACAGCTCATCATGCCTCGCACACAGAGCTTTGTAGTGCCCCATTGCGCATATCTCAAACAGCTCACCATGCCTCGCATACCAAGCTCAATAGTGCCCCATTACACATATCTCAAATAGCTCACCGTGCCTCGCATACCGAGCTTTGTAGTGCCCCATTGTGCATATCTCAAACAGTTCACCGTGCCTCGTACACCTAGTTCAGCACCGCAATTTCACTCTTAATTTAAACAAATCATTTAACTTTTCATATTATTTTGAATTATCCAATGTTTCACTCGGGCACCGAACTACATTTAAGTGATTATATAAGTTAAGATGTTTATATGCGCTTCAGTTAAATGTTTGTATATGTTTTCAGTAATCCTATGCTTGAATTAAAGGAATTTAAGAAAAATGATTGCTTAACATATTTATATTTTAACCCAAAAAAGAACACAAACAGATATTTACAGGTCGTCCTTTACATCAAATACAGGCTGCCAATAGTAACTTAGTTATAAAAGAACAAAAATAAAAATGTAAAGCCCCATACCGAGCTAACAAAGCTCTGCACTGAGCTTGCTCAAGCTCTTTACTGAGATAAACAAAAAAGCATATATACTTGAAAGTGAAAATGCATATCAAGCAATCTCACCCTCCTTCCCATCATTCTCCTCTCAACTTCTCTCCCCTTCTTCCTCCTCCAGGTTGATTAACGGAGCATTTGAAGCCTGATCAGGATCCACATCAAACACCCAGTCAAAATCTCCCTGAGGCGACCTCTTCTTTAGCTCGGCCACACGAGCTATTAGTACTTCACAATTCCGTAAGCTATTTGATTGTCCATCTTGTCCTTAAGTGCGACAAGAGCTTCTTATTCCTTTGTAAGCAACCCATGTGCTATGGAGAGATCTCCCTTCACTTGGTTTAGCTCCTTCGTCGCTGACTTGACTCGGCGATCCACCTTGATAGCCTGCTGATCCACCTTGATAGCCTGTTGATCCGCCTCTATAGCCCTTTTTTTTTACTTTAGCCAAGTGTTGCTTGGTGTCCATCTATTTTTTCTTCAGCGACTCAACCTCCCCTTGGGCCTCTCCATAAGCCGCTGCTACCCCAGCATACCAATCACCCATGCTTTGACATATGAGATCAAACTAAAAAAAATAACGGTAAGCATTTCAGACCCCAAAACGTAAACAAGCACTGCGTATGAATTTCACTTACCTCGCTAGCTGTAGCTCAAAATGATTATAAGAACACCCTCAGACTCAAACTATCAAGGTATTTGTTCTCTTATGGTATGTTCCTCAGGTACTCCCTATAGAGGTAACAGACCTGCGGATCCTTGAGGGAAAAATCAATGCCATGACTAGATGTGAACGATTTTACTAGAGCTTGTTCTAATTCCTTCTCTCTAGCTCATGCTTAACCTCATAACCTTGAATCCCCTCTACTCGTACCCTTGAGGACCCTCCCTCTTTGTGTCCTTCTGTGCCAACTAAACTCCTTCTAATCTCAACCTCTTTGTTGCCCTGATCCATAGCAACAAGCATAATACCCTCTCCGCCCTAGTCCCAATATCTTTCCCTCTGTCCTTCTTCCTCCTTTTGGAGGGCTCTCCGACCTTGTCACTTGGAGAGTCAGTGCTTCTCTTTCTTTCTTTAGAGGCTACTCAGGCGGCCTTCCCTACCTTGACTGTAGCCTTTTGAATCACCTTCACCCACTCCTTCATTCCTCTTTCCATGTCTGAACACAAATAAAAAATCAGAATATTATTATCGAATAAACTAACTAGAAATACCAAACAAATGCTTTACCAGCCCGATCCTCAGGGCATGGCTTGATTGGGTCTTTCCTTAGGGGAAAGTATTCGGTAATCAGATGTAGGACATTCAACTTTCCTCTTTAAATATCCCGCGCTATTTTATTAAAGATAGCCCGATCTTGTGCATTTAGATTTCCCCTCTTTATATTTGGGCATGTTCCACCTCAGCTCCACTTGGTAAGGCAATCAAATCCTCCAGACTTCTCTAAAATGAAAAATCGATCTTTCTAACCTTTCATCGAATATGATTTTCCAGTGAAGAGGGAGAGTTTTGGCCGGGCCTGGAGGTACAAAAAATCCTCATTTGATTTCTGTCGAGCCTTAATAAAGCAAAATGCAGCCAGGACCCTAGGGGAGGCTTCAATGCCTAGGAGCTTACTAAGCAACTCGAGCCCCATGATAATCCTTCAAGCATTTAGACTAAGTTGTCCTGGCGAGATGCCGCTAATGTTCAAGAATCGTGTGATAAAGGAGCGTAGAGGAAACTGAACTCCCGCCCTTAATTCCTTTTCATATATTATCATCTGGTTCACTCTAGGAGTATCGTGACCCCGAACTGCTTCTTTAGGCAATAAAATCTTGTGATCAATGGGTATCTTATATTTCTCATAGATCGCCTTCATGTCTTCCTCAGTCAAAGTACAAGCGATATCCTTGACACAAGCATAATCAGCTACAGCCCGGGAACCCATATCTCTTTTTTCATCTTTCACCTCTTCATCCAAAAGGGCAGGACCTGCTGTTGTCATCCTGTCCTCTGTGGCCTTGGCCACCTCAATGTTTTCCACACTTCTTCCATTAGACGAGCTACCTACTCCACTGCTAGAATCAGAAGGGTCACTATATCATATGAACTCCTCGCTCCCTCTGTTCATCTATGGACACATGCTAACTCTCTGAGCTCATCTTATACATAATACAAAATTACATAAATCAAATTATAAAAAGCAGAACTCACCAATTATTACCAGAATCTTGTCAACTGCAGACTTTGGCTCACCCTACGCCAAACCTCAGTACACCGCACAAATCTTTACTCGAGCAATCGAACTCTAATTGGCCAAAATGAGTGATTACTAATCATTCTCTGAACCCCCCCTATTTATAGGCCCTACTGCATTTATTGCACAAAGCAAGAAAATTGACTTCTTTTTCCCACCCTTCCGCTGTTCAGCAATCCAATCGCCGCCTCCCTTGATTGATGACGCGTGTTTTTTGCAATATTAGCGCTCCACCCCGATCGCTTCTTCTGGCATAAATGTCAACTCATCATGAAGGAACTAGTGATACTACCTTACTATACCGAACTGTACGACCGGACTCCGAGCTTATCGGGCTTCCGACCTTTTGTTCCTAATGACTCTTTTAACCAAACTTTCTATTGTTTAGACAATAGTTGGAATGACATGGTGACACCCAAAAAATCCGCTGACCTTGCTAAGTATTGTCTCATATCTGCCTACTATATATAGGGGCAGGCCTCTCACAGGTAAATAATCTGAAAAATACTTCTCCCTTTTCTTGCTTTTAAGCTCGTCCATGTTGCAGGTTACTGATTTAGGCATCGGAGTCTCCTATTGGAGTCCGATCCTTCTTCTCTTGATCTTACAGGTGATGATTGGTAAAGCATAACCCGAACATCCAAACTAAGATATGAGTCCTCAAAGTCCACCTTGTCATCAATATTTATTATCGGGCAACAGTAAGAGAAGTATGCAATTGTACTCTAATTTTAGTTGAAAAAGTAGAATTGCAACTAATTTTTTAAATTTACTATGTTAGGCATAAGAGATTTTGATTAATCTATAGATTTGATACAACAAATCTCTTGTTGGCACAATTTAAAAAAAAATCAAATTTATGGATTGTCCAAAAAGCATCATGCACCACAAACACCTCATTTAGAGTTTGTTATATAAATTTAGCAAAATTGAAAATTCAGGTTTTTATTCTATAAATTTTAACAAATTCCATAATCTTCAAAATCACCAACTCAAATTACAGACAAATTTAAAAAGCTTATATTTTAATTAACATTTTTTAGGTATATGACAATTGGAAATTTTAGTGAGGTCAATTGTTTGTCTTAATACACACATTATATATATATATATATATATATAGAGAGAGAGAGAGAGAGAGAGAGAGAGAGAGAGAGAGAGAGAGAGAGAGATATTTAAAGTTTAGCTTTTGACAAAAAAAATCAAAAGAAAAAACAGAATCATCTATTGCCCTATATATATTATAAATATCTTTTCTAGAAACTTATTACACTTGTAAAACAAGGACAATTCATGAAGCCTGCATCATCAATTATAACTTAGGCTTATATATGCATATATGTTATGTTAAATAATTTATCGTCATTTGTACATTAGTAGGCTTCTAAAATATATATTGTTTTTTAACCTTGTTTGATATTAACGTAATTCATTTTATTTTTCACAATATACAATGCATTCTTTTATCGTAAGGATAAAATCGAAATTTTCTGGGAAAATTATGATTGTTAAAAGACGAACTAAATGAATTTAACCTAATGCAAATTTTGTGAAAAAGAGAAGGATAATCATGAACAAATAAACAAACAAATATATAAATAAATGAAGTTGTTCCTTTCTATAAGGTTAATCTTTAATGAATTTCGACTTATATAATAACGAAAATGGAGAAGAATATTATTAAATTTATTTTTCCTTCCGGAGAAAAATAGCCAAACAAGAGAGGGAATATTTGATATAGAAAATACTATAATATCATTATCAATATATAAATATAAATGTTAAATCTCATATCAAGTAAATACAAATTAATAATCAAATCATCACTCTCCAATCTTTATTGAAAAATTTGACATGACATTAGAGCAAATACATCACCCATTAAAGTAAAACCATATTCCCAACTTAATAAGTCTTATCACTTCCAAATCTATATTAAAGATTTAAGAATATAGTATAAATGAGTACTATAAAATGAAATAAAAAGTAAAAACAAATAATAATCGTATTAGGATCAGAAAAATAAGTGTATAGTAAGTTAACCGCAAAATCCCTTGGTGAAGTCGAATGCAAGTGAAGCTGTTTCAGATATCTGATTGTTGACAACTAAATATTTTGAACAATAACTTGGTTTACAATGGGGAAAAAACAAAGGTCTGGATGCAAAAACAATGGACAATTTAATCCGTTAAAGCATATACAACAACTGATGCCTGAAGATCACGGTCCACCTTGAAGTGAGCGTGGAAAAACCTTTTTATCTGTCATTACATTATATACTTGTATAAGAAAAGAAAAGTAAAGCACAGGATTGAAAGCTAAACTACTAGATAATAATTAAATGCTTGGAATGTACCTCTCTGAAAGAATGTGATATCAGAAAATCCTTCAACAGTCTCTCCTCTGAATCAAATAATACAACATGACTTGGCGGAGACCAGCTTTTTGCCAATTCTGATGCAAAACCAACAGGATCCATCATGAAACGATCAGACTCATCAGGGATTCCTTTCTCTTCACTGGAGGTTTGAGATATCAGATCAGAATGAAAATTCAGAATCCAACATAAAAAAAAGGCATGAAAAAGAAAACTATACTTCAACCAAATTGCCAAACCTCGGTGAGCAGTCTAGAAACCGCATGGGCAGATGGTGATGGAGCGTAGAGTAGTAAGGTGTGGCATGGCAGGGCATTAGGAATAGAATGCTTTTGACTTTCTCATTGCGGGCTTCTTTTGACAGATAGATCATTACATCCTCATCTCCCCTCTGTCATGATGCTTGAAAGTATCAATAAAAGAGAACCATAAAGAATTTGGGCAATATCATACCACCTTTTTACCGGTAGTTTTTATTCCTCATCCCTTTTCTTTCCTCTCTTTTAACTCTTTCTTTTTGTGTAAATAAAAGTTTTCTCCCATGTTAATTTGCAGAACTAATATTGTCAAGATAAAAAAAAAAAAAGAAGAAAGAATATGAATAAAGTTAAATCCTAATATTTTCTTAATTCTGAAGTCTTGACATCAAAGCAATGGACCATATGAAGCTGTTAGATTAAATGGCTTATAGTCAGATCTGGGACTACAGAAGAGGCACCCCAATTTACCTGATGAACCAAGCTCATATGCAAAGCCATTGGAATATTGGTAGCCAACAAGAAGATGACAGCAAATCCCGCTTTTGACGGCCATTTTCTATGACTATATGAAGAACCTTTCCTATTACCATCTGGAGAATCTGATCTTGCCATCACTGATAATGCATATCCAGAGAACATCAAAGCTAATGGCAGCACAGGCAAGACAAACCTATAGCCAATTGTATGATTAAGGATGAATTACATTTAAGAACTTGTGCTGATCAGTCAAGGATGCAAAATAAATTGCATGCAGAAAAACAAATGCCAGTGAACTACCTGAATTCTTTGTGACCCAATATACTGTAAAGAATTAAAACCCATCCAATGAGACCATAAACTTCCAGCATTTAGACTTGATGCTGCCAGCTATTGCAAATGGTAGGAATGTGAAGAGCATAGCAGAAAATCCCTGAGAAAAGTACCAGTGCCACTTGTGAGTTCCATAATAATCTCCTCCAGAAGAAAGAAAATTGAACTTGAGAAAATTAAGAGGCACTATGACCCATGTGCCATACATCAAACGATCCAATAAACATGTAAGAACAAGCACCAAAGCCCTGACACAGTAAAAAAAATTATAAGAGAAACAAAACCATAAGCATGCAAACCATAACCATGACAATAATAACAAAGACTTGTATGAATGGTTCCAGGTAATTTACATAACGAATTGAGATAGTGAGACTAAAGTATATGATGAAATATTAGCAATAATTTTAAATCATAAGCATTCAGTTGCATTACAAAGAATCTCAGTCTCAAGTCATATAAAATTAGCGGGCCTTAAAAGGAATCACAATCTCAAAAATAACACCCACCAGATTAAACCAAAAGAAAAACAAATGAAGGTAACATGATAACCAGATACAACATTTTTCCCAGAGTCATTCATAGTGCTGCTTATATAACATGTATTTGATATGTACAAAAGATACAGATAAGGAAGTCTGGAAAATTCAATTTTAAAAACTAATGGAACTAGTTATATTCTAGATGTCACTTAGCGCTAATTTGACACAAAGCTAATGATGAAATGCTTGGTTAGGAACTTAACTAGCCCCTAGTGGTCTGTCTTGCTTTCATATTCTTAAGCAGCAAATTGCATAATTTTTTCTTTTAGGAAGTAGAAGCCATCAATAATATCCACTTGCACTAGAAAGACTGTCAGCCTTGTTTTTACTAGTCTTTAGTTTTATTCGGATGTATAAACTCCAGTCCTCATTGGGTTAGATGGAGTTGATCCTTTTAGATTGGAGTCCATGCTCGTCAAGCTTAAGATTAGTTTTGAGAATCCAGTGGCTTAAAGGTCTAGGATAAGTTGAGCGAATATTGACCAATCTTTTATTCAGTTTTTCAATCAACAAATTTCCAGCATTTATGCTTCTTTATGCTGTACGATGCCTATGGGACCTTCATTATCTTTCCTGAGAAAGTTTAGAATGGAAATCTAAACCTTTTTATTATGTATAGGGTACTTTCACAGTGCCTCAACTACTTGACAAATAGCTTCCATAATCTGCTTTGTTTCTGCAATTTTGCTGCCTAGCTGCTCTTGTTTTTTTAGAACAGCAAAAATAAAAAATTTTATTAGGTCGGAATTCCAGAATCAGAAAACAAATTGCATGTTCACAAGCAGCAAGCACTACAACATACCCAAAATGAACCTTCCATTTTCACAAACCACAACATACCCAATATGAACCTTCAATTTTCACAAGCCACAACTTCTCACAATCAAACATCTCGTGAACCCCAACAGCGAAGGATAGGTTTAGCCTATTAGATAAACTCTTATCTGATTAGGTTTGTTATTAAGTGTTGAGTTCTATTTTGTATATGATTGGTTTGTGTATATCTGTATAACAAACCCATCCTTATTGTACTATATATACGCAGTAAGTTAATGAAGAACATACTGAGAATTATCTTCTATAAACTGTTACATGGTATCAGAGCCCTTAGGGTTTTCTTTAGAGTCCTGTTCTGTTTAGGTTCCTTCTTCTCGTTGAAATCATGGTTTCTCCCCCTCCTTCTCCTTCTAGTCATTCTACTAGTACAGTCACAACCACTCAAACCTCAAATAATTCTGTTAATCATCCTTCTTTCTTGGTCTCCAACATTCGTAATTATGTAAGTGAAACTCTTTCATTCACCAATTTTATGCTTTGGCGATCTCTGATTGTTCCTGTGCTTCGAGGATATAATGTTTTTGGCCATGTTGATGGTTCCACACGACCACCTGCAGAAACGATAACCATTGATGGGGTCACCACTCCCAATCCAGATTTCCTCTCCTGGAAACAAATCGATTCACTTGTTTTGTATTGGATTCAAGCAACTGTCAATTCTGATGTTTTATGCAGTCTTATCAAGCCTAATGTTACTCTTACTGCAAAGCAAGCTTGGGATGCCATTGAAACTTTGTTTAAAGATCAGGCTCATGCAAAGGTTCTTCAACTGAAGGTAGAATTTTACAGTATAGTCAAGGATAATCTCTCTATTGATGAGTATCTTCAGAAGCTTAAAATAATCAATGATTCTTTTTGTACGATTGGTCATGAAATAAATGAAGATGACCTTGTTATGCAGATTTTAGAAGGGCTGCCTTCTGAATATGAAAACGTGGTTATAAGTTTGAGTAGTAAGAAACCTCTTCCTTCCTTTGTTGAAACACGTACTGCTCTTTATTTACAAGAACTCAGGCTGCAAAGTCGTTCCAAACGACAATCAACTTCATCTACTCCTAATTCTGGGTCTCAAACAGCTCTTATTGCATCTGATCGATCAAGCAACGGTTCTTCCTGAGGCAGAGGTGGTCGTGGATCTAATCCAGGTCGTGGTTCCAATCCTAATTCTGAGGTGTATTTTCATAATTTTAACTCCAATCGTGGACGAGGCAGACGTGGCAGAGGTGGTTATTATCAAAGTCAGCAAACATATAATCCTTCTTACAATTCATCTTTTAATCCTGGACTTCTTGGAGCTCGTCCGCTTGTCACTTCCTCATATCAACAAAGTTCACCATCTGTTCAGTTCTAGATTTGTTTTGATTTCAATCATTCAGCTCGTAAATGTCCTCTTTTTCTACGCCAGTCTCAGCCTTCCAACGCCGATGCTTTCAATCATTCTTTTACAGCTTTACATCTACAAGAACCTGCTCCTAATTCCTGGTTACCTGATACAGGTGCCTCCTCTCATATGAATCTCATCCAGGTATCTTAACAAATGTTCATTCCTATCAAGGTTCTGATTTTGTTATGTTTGGAAATGGGTCCTCACTTCCTATAACTCATATTGGTAGTAAATCTTAGTCCACTCCTTCTGCTCAATTTAGTTTAAATAATGTTCTTATTGTTCCTTCATTAACAAATAATCTTCTTTCAATTAAAAAGTTTACCCGTGATAATCTTTGTACTGTTAAATTTGATCCTTTTGGGTTTTGTGTGAAGGACCTTCGGATGCGGAGTCCTCTTTTCAGCTGCAGTAGTCCTGGGGATCTCTACGAGTTTCCATCCTCATCGTTGTTTGTGTCGTCGTCGGGTCCAACCAGTCTTATTGCCTTTCAAAGTTCACCATTGTTATGGCATCGTCGCTTAGGGCATTCCAATTCTGGTGTTTTATCAAAATTGTTTAGATCATCTAGTTTTCATAAAATAACGTGTAATGCTTGTCAATTAGGCAAGCATACTAGGTTGTCTTTTTCCAATTACCATGTAAGAGCTTCTGCTCCCTTTCAATTAATTCATTCTGATGTTTGGACCTCTCCTGTTGAGTCTTTTAGTGGTTTCAAATATTATGTTGCGTTTATGGATGATAATTCTCGATTTGTTTGGATATTTCCCATGAAAAGAAAGAGTGAGGTTTATCAATATTTTGTTCAATTCATACAATTTGTTAAAAATCAGTTTAATTGTGTTGTTAAAGCTTTGCAGTGTGATGGAGGAGGAGAGTACACCAGTAATTTATTTCAGAAATTTGCTTTGGAAAATGGTATTCAAATCCAGTATTCTTGTCCTTATACCCCTCAGCAAAACGAGGCAGCCGAGAGGTTACATCGAACATTGATTAATATGGTACGGATGTTGTTAACACAATCTTCTCTTCCTTTACAGTTCTGGGTGGAAGCATTGCATATGGCAGTCTATATTTATAGTATTTTACCTTCACGGATTATGAATTATGTTTCTCCTTATGAGATGTTAAAAGGACAACCACGTGTATATGATCACTTGAAAGTTTTTGGATGTTCTTGTATTCCTAATGTTTCTGCTATAGCTATTCATAAACTAGCGCCTCGATCGATTCATTGTGTATTTCTGGGTTTTCCATCAAATTACAAAGGATACAGGTGCTATGATCCGATTTCAAAGAAAGTGTTTATCTCTCGGCATGTTACCTTTGATGAAAATCAGTTTCCATACCCACTACTTGCTGCAGTTAAAGTTTCATCAGATTCTTCATCTACTTTTCGTCTTCCACTTCCAGCTTTCCCAACTACTGTGACTCATTTGCAGTCCCGAATGAAAGTACCATCTGCTTCTTCCAGTCTGAGGTCTCCACCTGCTCAGTTCAATTTTAGTTCAGTTCAATAAGAAGAGTCACCTGTTCATTCTAATCCAGGTTTTATTTCTGATCTAGTGCCGATCTTCTCTTCTGAAACACAGCCAGAACCTCTCCAGATCTCGGCTCCTGCACTTGTACCAACACTGCCGGATAATGTTCATCCTATGGTCACTAGATCCAAAGCTGGAACACGCAAGCCTAAACACATGTTATCACTTTTGGCTGTACAATCTTTTTCATTTTCTGATTTAACTGAACCTTCTTGTTTTACAGAGGCAAATAAAATAGCAGCATGGAGAAAAGCAATGTCTATGGAGTATGATGCGTTGTTGGCTAATAAAACTTGGTCTCTTGTTCCAAAACCAAGTAATGTTAATATCATTGGTTCAAAGTGGGTGTACATAATTAAGCTACGATCTGATGGTAGTTTGGAAAGACATAAAGCATGCCTCGTCGCCCAAGGTTATGCCCAGAAAGCGGGACTCCACTATGATGAAACCTATAGTCCAGTTGTAAAGCCGACTACAATCTGCATGGTAATTTCTTTAGCCATTTCTCGCAATTGGCCGATCCATCAATTGGATGTCAAGAATGCATTCTTGCATGGTATTTTAAAAGAAGATGTTTATATGCAGTAGCCTAGAGGTTTTTTACATCCGGACTATCCTAATCATGTTTGTAAACTCCATAAGGCTATTTATGGCCTTAAGCAGGCCCCAAGGGCGTGGTTTGAAATATTTACCTCTTTTTTGAAAAATTTGGGTTTCCATTGTAGTCGGGCTGATTCTTCGATGTTTGTGTTACAAAAGGGTGCTCATATTGCTGTGTTACTCCTTTATTTAGATGATATTTTATTGACTTCCTCTGCTCCAGTATTGCTAACTGAAATATTGAGTTTGTTGAAGTCAGAATTTGCAATGACTGATCTTGGGAATTTGCACTATTTTCTTGGAGTAGCGATAAAACAAAATTCTGATGGTGTTTTTATGCATCAATCTAAATATGCGGTGAGTTTGTTGAAAAGAGCAAGAATGGAGAATGCAAAGCCGCTGTCCACGCCAACAACTATTAATGATATGTTATCCTCTTCTCCGGAGAGCCCCTTGTGCTCGGATCCTCAGTTTTATCGTAGTATTGTGAGGGCTTTACAGTACCTAACTTTTACACGACCTGACCTTGCTTTTGCTGTCAACCAAGTGTGTCAATACATGCATACTCCAAGGAAAAAACACTTGCAAGCAATGAAAAGAATACTGCGATATATTAAAGGTACTGCCCATTTTGGTTTACAAATCTATAAAGGAGGGGATCCTCTCTTAATTGCATATTCTGATGCTGACTGGGCAGGTTGTCATGACACCCGTCATTCTACTACTGGATATTGCATTTATTTTGGTCGCAATTTAGTTTCATGGTTATCTAAGAAGCAAGCAACGGTTTCTCGATCGAGTGCTGAAGCCGAATATAGAGCAGTGGCTAGTTGTGTTGCAGAGCTTACTTGGATCCGCTATTTGTTGCATGAATTGAATATCAGATTGCTAGATACACCAGAAGTTTTGTGTGACAACATTAGTTCAACCTACATGGCTGCCAATCCTATTCAACATGCAAGAATAAAGCATATTGATATCCATTTTGTACGAGAGAAAGTTAGTGCAGGACAACTACATGTTCATCATGTTTCAACCAAAGATCAAACAACAGATATTTTTACAAAAGGTCTCTCAGGTGGACGTTTTCAGCTATTGAGAAACAATCTTTGTGTTATACCACACATAGATTGAGGGGGGGTATTAGATAAACTCTTATCTGATTAGGTTTGTTATTAAGTGTTGAGTTCTATTTTGTATATGATTGGTTTGTGTATATTTGTATAACAAATCCATCCTTATTGTACTATATATACGCAGTAAGTTAATGAAGAACATACTGAGAATTATCTTCTATAAACTGTTACATAGCCTAATTCTTTGCATATTCAATTTGCATAAATTGCTCCAGATAAACTCAATTTTTAACCATAGCATGTTTAACTTGATAAAACATAATCTATCAAATTTAATTAACTTGTAAATCCAAATAAATCAGAAGCCAATTCAAGCAACAGACAAACACCTCATATTCAGCACAATCAGTTCCACAAACACACACGAAAAAAAAAAAAAGAATGAACTGAGATCATAGAGCCCTACCAGCAAAAGAAATTTGAATGACAGTAAGAAAGATGACAAATTCCTTCACCCTTCACTTACAATATGCACAGCCTAATCAACTCAATCAGTGAAGGTAAACTCAACCTAAATATTTCATAAGTTTAATTAAGCCACAGCATGTTTAAATGTTCACTTTCCAAACATTTCAATTAATGTATATATATACATACACACACACACATACTCGAGACACAACAGGACAAGCACAAGGCAGAAACAAGAATTCCAAGGGATTTTAGAAACCACACATGTTGCAGACTTTTTGTTTCAAAACAAAGAGAAATTTGTATTCACATCAGTTAGCTTATATGCACTAACCTCTAGCAAAAAAAAAAAAAAAAATCAACTGCTTTCTTTGATTATGCCCTAACATAGTCTCATTCCTCTTTCTTCAACTTACAGCCTCCTTGAACTCGTGAAGTTCCTAATTGAAAGGACTCTAGGGTTCATATCTAAGAAACAGATCTATCTAGGAACTGGAATCTGATTAGGATTTCAAACCCAAATCAGAAAGAACTTTCCCAATTATTTAACGGAAATCTAAAAAAAAATTAGGGTTTCAAAAGAATGAAAAAGATTTTAGATTTTTCAAAGAATTGATGAAAATTTTTTATCGATCTAAGCTACTTCTGGGTTAAATGAACAGATTAGAGAGGATTTTGATAGAAATGGTGATTCACAGGCCAGATACCATGTAAAAAGCTAGGTTTTAAGGTTTGCTCCTTATAGAATCGAGAGAGTAGAATTTTCATTTAATCAACTGAAAAATGATGCAGAAAAGGTTGCTTCCAATGGCTACTTCCATTACTATTAAAGCTCTTTGTTGGAGTTATTGAGATTCTGCTGACTTGCTATTAAAGCTCTTTGTTGGAGTTGTAGAAATTTTGCTGCAAAACTATGTTACGACATCACTAAGAAACTCTAGCAAACAACCATAGAAATTTTGCTCTTGTTACTTGCAAATTTTGGCTGTTCACCTAAATTTGTGCTCATTCTGCTTTACATAAACCAAAAGTTACACCTTAAATAGCTAGCTTTGTGAACTCTAGCAAACAACCATAGAAGCGACTACTATTCAAATCCTTACTCAAAAAGAATACTCAAGGACTAGTCAAAATCTTCAAGGAACACAGTTGACATCACTAAGAAACTCAAGATTCGAAGTTCCAGACTTTGAAGTTATGGTAAACTATTTTGTGTTTAGCTTAATTCTAGTGAATCTTCCTTTGATTGGATAAACCTTTACTTGATTTACTGTATCACATGTTGATTGGTACAAGTATAGATCTTCGCATTGCAGAAGAAGATTAAATAATAAAAAAATTTATATCGGGTTCATCTGGGATATCAGACACTACCTCTAGTCCTAAGAATCTCATTTTAAGTCTTATTGGCATTTTCCTATTTTCTAACTTTGCTGGCAAACCAGTCTAGAAGACTTTAGGAGTGTTTATTTTCATTACGAGATCCATACTAGTTTAGAACAGCATTAATACTTAAAGTTTTCTATGCTAGAACAAATTGTCAAGGTTTCAGGTTAATTTGAGCAATTATCTCTCACATCGTCTGATGCAATTCTGTAGTAAGTGTGACACTAAAGGAACCTTGGGTGTGAAGCCTAAACCTTTAATTAACCATTCACAGCTGCAGTTCACTTGCAGTGCACTCTGCAACATAGCCAAATAATTTGTGTCCCTTCAGTTTTCCACTGGTTAATTTTTACTGTCTTATTTATCCTTGGTAACAAATTCTAGTAATTTAGCTAAGTTTCTGCTCCTTCCCTATTTCAAATAAACCCAAAAAGATGACAGAATATCAGTCCTACAAGCTTTCCTACATCAACCAACCGTTCAAATGCTTCTTCCTTATTATAGCACCTAAAATAAGGTTAAAGTAGCAAGTTCACAGCCACAGCCCATTTATATCCTAAATGTTACAGGGTACAAGCTTTAATTTCCTAGTACATCTTGTACTTAATTTTATAAACTATGGTTATGGATGAATCATACAATTAAATTAACTATGTCATAAAAAGATGACTCTACACAAACTTGGGGAAAATCAACATAAATAACTAAAAGAAAATCAGAAGATTCAGCAATTAACAAAAGAAAAATTAGTGAAAATTTGGAACAAGTAGAGAAGTGGAAAGATGCATTAACACTTACCCAGTGGGAACCACCTCCAGAATAAGGAATTTCAATCTATCACAAGTGACAAACAGCTCAAGAAGGCCAACATAGACCCAAATGATGGCGCTCGTTGGTCAAATTGCACGAGCTAATGCTGCCACAATCAATCCCCACTTTCTTGAAACCAATTGTTCTTTACTATGAGATTCTCTCATAGAGGGCCAGTAGTACAAACCCACAAGTGTAAGAACAGTTTCCAAGCTATTTGATAAAGTACGATTGAAGCAGAAAAACATGAACCAATTTGCCAATTGAGAGAAGAGCTATAATACAGTTAAGTGAATGATCTTTCACAAAAATTATATTAATTTATATTAATCATGGATAAGCAACTTCTGGCTGGAAAAGAAAAGAAATATAATAAATTATAGTTTAATCAGAAACACTCACAGACACACAAGCATAGTTGAAGGATACCGCCCATTTTGCTGCAGAATAATTGAAGACAGCACAGGAAAGTTTGTACAATAACAAAACACCAACTGCAGAAAACAGGGCTTGCAGTATTCGAGGGGCTTTAATCTACAAAGCACAAGGCACAAGATATAAGTACACATTCAAACAACAGTATGCACAACTTTGAATAGCAGACAAACAAAAGCATCAGCTATTCTATGCACCTACAGTTAATTTCATTTTTTGGAAGCAGTAAAATAAAAAAAGAAGCTAACAGATTTCTGCTTAAGAAAATAAATTATGCAATGAAGTAATTGTTGTAACATTCCTAGTGACCTGTACTTGCACTCAATTTTTCAAAAAACAATGAGGATGATAGGCATGCCTCTATAAGAAGAAAGTGACTGATAAAAGCAGGCTACAAAATGAATAATAGATATTTGGTAAACTTATACTGCCATTTCACTCTATAACCAACCCAAGGTTCAGCTCATGGACATCATAGTGATGTTTGGTAAAACTAAAAACTGATACTGAATAATTTATGTCTTGGTAAAACTAAAAACTGTTTGTCTTGAATAATTTATGTGACAAATTTTAAACTGTAAAAATATTTAAAACTATTGTCACTTACTACATTCAATGAAAATGTTATGTTACAGATATTGTTTTATCATTTTAAGAGAATTTTAAATATGTTACTTAACAACTCAAAATTAATAAGTGCTGAAATTTTGATTTGAAGTTTTGAATGGTGTTATCTAACACCATCTATGTCTCTAACATAATTCACTTGAATTAACAGAATTATCTATGTCTCTAACAGAATTATTTATGTCTCTAACAGAATTATCTATGTGACAAAATTAATAGAATCTATTGCTGTCCTATGATCAAAGAGTAACATGTGCCGGACCACCGTGTCGGACCCTCAGAGACGAGTCGACAGCCACTTAAATTAGCTTTTTCGGCCACTGAAGAAAAGCTCACGTGCATACAATTGGACTGTAGTGGCTGACGTTGGCGACGAATTTTGATGACTTTTCTAATCATTTTTTGATGTATTTTTTTTATCAACTTGGGTATTTTTAAAATCCTTCCATTGCGAGCTTTGATTCGATATATTGCTTGTTAATTTTAGATGAGTTTTGAAAAAAATACATATATATTAAATTAAATTTAAATTTAAAATAATTAATAATTAATTAAATAAAATTAATAAATGAATAATTATTATGTAATTAGTTAAGGATTTATGAATTAGTGAAATTAGAAAATATAATTTTAAATAGTTGATTAATAAATTATGAATTAAGCTAATTATTGTTAATTTTAGGTGTTGAATTGAAATTAATTAATTAATTAATTAATTAATGAGTTGAGTTAAAATTTTTGTTTATTAGATTTCTTATTTTATTAATCGTTCTAAATTTATCAAAACACTAATTTAAAATTTTGATTATAATTCTTGTTTATTAACTTATATAATAAATTAATAGTGTTTAAATATATATATATATATATGAATATGCATGAAATTAGTTAAATAATTTATAAATTAATGTGTTATCATTATTATTAAGTAATGAGTTTATAAATTAAAATATTTATTTATTTAAATTAACTAATAATAATAATTATTAATATTATTATCAAAATTAATATATAGTGAATAATAAATGGAAATAAAGGGTAATTAAAAAATATATATATTCATTAACTTAGTAATAATTTTTTATAATTATTTTTAATGAAAACAGTAATTATTGATGTAGGGACTAATAATTAAATAATTGAGTTAATTACTAAATAAATATATTGAATATTTGATTACTAAATGATTTAAATCAAATAGTTAAAGTATTATGTTTAAAGTTTATAAAACTAATTGTTTATTTATATTAATTAAAATAATTAAATTATCATTATTAATGTTATTATTATTATTAAATTAATTTTTATTAATATTATCATTATTTAGGAATGAACAATAGTAATTGTTAAAATATAATTAATGTTAAGTATTAGTTAATTATTAATATTGTTATAGCTGTAGTAATTAAATATTATTATTAAGTTTATCATAAAAAAATTAGTATAACTATTATGACTAGTAAATATTAATTTTAGTATTATTATCATTATTTTTAATATTAGTACAATTATTATTTGTTATTCTTATTATAGAAATTTTAGGTGGCAAAATAAGAAAAATTAAAGTAAATAATATTATTTTATTTAGAGGATTTTTTTGTAAAAAGTTTAATTATTAAAGAGCTATTTAAATCAATTTATAATGTATTTTAAAACTTAAATAATTCTCATAAAAATATATATATATATATATATGAGTGAAATTAACGATTGATAATTAAAAATATTATTAAATATATTTTTACTATTTTTATGATTATAATAAATTAATATTTTTGAAAAACTAAAATAAATAACATTATATAAAAATTAGTTATAATTGAAGAATAATTATAACTTCGTCATCTTAATATATTTAAAATTTATTTAAAAATATTTTAAAAGTTTAAGTAATTATCTTATATGAAAGATCTAATACTATTAAAGTACAATTAAATAAAGTATTAATAATATTATCAATATTATTATTAACTATAAAAATTTGAGTTAAAATTATGTAAATTAATTATAGATTATAATATCCAAAATACTTAACAAATATAGAACAATTGGAAGGACGAGTTATTTAGAATAAAATTTACTAGAGTATTATTGGCAATTTGAGAAAATATTTGATGTATGTTGAAACTTCGTTAGAATTTAGGATTTGTTTTTATACACATTTTTCATATCATACATATCATAATAGTTTGATAATACTATGTTATTCTTAATTAATGATTATTATTATATCACTCTATGATTAGATTCAACAGCTGAAATAAATCATAGAGGTGATCCAGTTAGTTATACAAATTTAGTTTTTGGCTAAGGTGAGTGGATAATTATATAACATTGGTATTTTATTAAATTATATATATATATATATGATTTGCTAAAATTATTTCATGATGAAATTCTATTTATGATGGATTTGAAATAAATAATTTATATATATTTAAAATTGGAAACAAATAATGGTATATTGTTGTTTGAATTATGATATGATAATTAATTATTAATGCAACTAAATAAATGCTTCGCATACACTCATTATATATTTTCTAATAGAGTCACCTATAATAACGGGGTATTAAAAAAATTGACAGATTATGATATAATATTGTCTTTGGAACAATGCTTGGTATACATATAGCCTTTGGGATGTATATCAGGTGGTCGCCCTTTGGGATAGTTCTGCAAATGTATATGACCATAATCATTTATTTTTTATACTACCATGTGTCATCATTGCACCCAAGATGTCATATTATACTTATTGACTGTTAGTAAAAATATATTTACTTGCGTCTAAGATTTTATGTTATCTATGGACTATATATTTTGAGTGTATGAAGATACGTATTAAAGTTTATGAAATAATATTATAAAATTATGCTTGTCAAGAAGGATAAAAGTTATTATGCAGGTGTATAGAACTTTAATAATAAATATATGTGTAGACCCTTAATTTTTTACCCAGTCCGGTCCAATATATTTTATTTAGTCCAAAATAAATTTTATGTTGTCTAATATATTTTAATTGGTCCAAAATAATTTTTGTTATCTTAATTAAATAATTTTTTACTTTAGTATCTAATTTTTATTAATGAAAAATAAAAATAAAAATAAAAAAATCGGCGATGAAAAAATCGTCACCGAAAACCAGCGCGCGGGACGATGGCCGTGGGCCATTTCGCCAGCAGGAGTTTCCTGCGGGCAAAATGGCCCGCAAGCAGGTCCTCGCCCCCAGCCGCAGCCAACTGCGGAAAATTTTTTTTTGCCAGCGCAATTTTTCTGCAGCAGTTTTTTTTCGCCAGCGAAATTTTTTCGACACAAATTTTTCGAAACCTAATGCAATTAGGTTTCGGTTCCCTTTTCTTAATGAATATTATGTTCCGTGAATGATTAGGAATGAACCATAAAACTTCTATAAATAAGGACTAAACAACACAAAAAAATCAAGGAGAAATAATCAAGAAAATCGGACAGAAACTTGGAGGAAAATTGGATCCGAAACTGTGAAAGAAAACCTTGAATCAAGCTGATTTTTTGAGAGAGCAGAAAAATAATTCAAGCAATTCAAAGGCAGCAAAGCTTGTCTTTGATTTGGTTCATCCAAGAAGCAATTTTGGTGTAACCTACGAAAGAATGTTTGAATTCTTAATTTCTTTATATTTTTTCACAGTAGTATAAACTATCCAATTATGTCTTTTAATTCAAAAAACCTAGAACTTTAATTTAGTTTTTCTAATGTTTAAAAATCTTATTTCATTGCTTTGTTTTCCAAAAAAGCTTACAATTGTTATTTTTATTTCATCTAAATCTTAAAACCCTAATTTAACATGTTTCTTTTCAAAACCATAACTTAAATTATGTTTCTTTCTAAAAACCTTAACAAATATCTTTTCTATGCATGTAAACTTTAAATCGTTTGTTTATTTTCATAAAACTTCATAAAATTATCAAATTGATTTTCAAACCCTAAAAACCTCATGCATTCACCAAAACCCTAATTCAACTTTAAAACTAAACAATAAACCTTAAACTCCTTTAAAACCCTAAATCCTAATTTTTTTTAAACCCTAATCCTTTAGAACTTTAAAAACCATATAAATCCCAAATGTTTAATTTTACACAATAAGCTTAAAACACAATTCAATGAGTAACCGTAAGTAATAAATCTAAGTATTTTAAAGTGTCCAAACCCTAGTTTCATGATTTCACCATTTAAATACTAATTTGGTTAATCAAAGAACTTTGTCAACCTTTTAAAACATAAACCCTTAATCTATTTTAATTCTCTTAAAAACTCACAGTAGTCTAATTCCACAAAATCCAAAACCCTAAACACATGAAATAAAGAATCCTAAATGGAAACAGCAGCCATAATTTTTATTTTTATTTGCCTTATTCAACTCTATATTTGATTATGCTTTGATTTATTTTATATGCTTTAATTTATTTAAGTTCAATGCTTGGTTTACTTAATTTATCATGGATGGATGTTTACTTTCTATTGATGTTTAATACCTTTGATGACTGTTTTATTTATGATGAATGGTTATTTACTTTTATCAATTTATTTAGATTTCCAAATGTTGTAAGAGGTATGTTTCCACTTGGTGGGTACCTCATTGGTTAAATATCATATAAGTTAAATTGCTTTTCTATTTTAGAACCAATGTAAAGGACATGTTTCTACCTTTCGGTGGGTGTCCTATTTAGGCATGGGATGTAAGGACATGTTTCCATCCTTGGATGGATGTCCATTTATTTGTTTTGCTTGGACATTGCTTTTATTTTTAATATATCGATGCTTTATTTTAATTATTGTGTAATATGGATAATGTTGTTATATTTAAGAATTTTATAATATTAAAACCTGTAAAGGAGGCCGGTTCTAATGAACCGGGCGTTATGGGGGTGCTGGGCCATTTCTCACCTTCCTCACACGTACCCAACTTTCCGAACCCATTAGGGGGTTGGGAATTCCTTAGAAATCGAGTCATCCACCCCTTTCTTTTTCTCGGCCCGTCCGGGTGGTGACTCCAATTTCTTCGGACTTAGATCTGTGTTCTCTAAGGCCCCGAGCCTAAACAGTGCTGAAGTAGCAAGAACTATTCCACCGGGAGTGGGGGCAAAAATTCTCGCTCACAGTGGCGACTCCACTGGGGATAAGAGAAGTTGATTCCGTTGGTCTTTATATTATACTATTCTTTCTTATAATGATATTATCCATTGCATCATATTAGATTGCATTGTATGTGTGAGTTAGGACGCCCGTGTTACCCGTGTTGTGTTATGTAAGGGATACCATACTTTCACTCAAGGTATGGAGATCGAGCATGGCATAACCACTCATAGCCTCGTACCATTTGGTATATACTTGCTATGGAACCTAAGTCTTTTAACCCAAAGACTAAAGCTCATTGGCCTAGTTACTTTACTTAGGTTTTTACCCCAAATGCATGTTGTTTGACTATGGTTCATTTATCTTGGCTTAAATCATGGCTTATTTGGTTTATTCTTTTTCTAATATGACCTAAGTACATTGTAAGCTCAAAATAAATTTTTCTTTAGAAAATCCAAAAGACCAAAGCTATTTTCAAAATTTTTTCAAGATGGTCTTTGGACATAAAACTTTTCTAAAAACATATCAAAAATTCTTTGGCTCATGGCCCAAATACTAAGCCCGAAATCTATCTTTCTAAAATATTTTTATAATGGGCTTAGAAACAAAATTATTTTTATCCAACCTCTCCTTACAAAGAGCTTGCAAAAATATTTAGGTCAATTAAGAAATACCAAAAATTAATTGTGGGCCTAGTTTACACTAAGAATAAATTAACCATGGGCTTGTTTTTGGCATAAATCATTAGTTACCTTTTTCAAGTGAGAAATCTATCTATAATAAACCTCTTAATTTAGTTTTAATCCAATATAGCATAAAAGGTACTTTAGTTGTTTGAATGGATTAAAACCTAATTAATGGGAATTATCATGGATGGATTTCCATTTTCGGAAATATAACTATTGGTTGAAACGTCCGAGGGAATTATTCGAAAACAAGATACCCCATGTTGGTATTTTGTTAACCATATACCTAGGAAAAGAGACTCGCCATTCGTGTGTGGATGTTATAAGGTTGGAAGGAATGTCCTAATTATCTTTCTTCATTGATTGTTCGTGCATACATGCATACATGCATACATTTGCATCTCATATCATTGATCCTCTCTGGCTCACAGCCCTGGATTACGACAGTTCAAAAGCTTACAACAATCTGACCTTCGCCGGAGACGAAGTATCTAGCAACGACTCAATCACTTGCTCACCAAAAACAATGGAGCCCGAACAAATTGAAAGGATGGTGGATGAGGCCCTCAACGCCAAGATGGGAGAAATAAAAGAGGTCCTAGCTGAGACCATGAAGAACCAATTAACTGCAATCTTAGAAAATTATGCCGAGGCATCTGCTAGCACTAAGAAGCCAAAGGACAAAGGGAAGACCAAAGTTGGTGAAGTGGTTTTTGATGATGAAAAGGTGATCATTGATGATGATGATGATTGGGCTCAATACTACCAAGATGCTCAAGATAAGAAAAAGGAACCAAAGATTGTTGAAAGATCAACTATGGAGAAGACCAAAACTTCTGATATTGGAAAGATGATTACTGATTTAGAAAAGAAATTTGAGAAGAAGCTGAAAATCGAAGAGATGTCCGAGATCAATAAACTATTTGAACAAGATGAGGAGGTCCCTTATAAGTTTAAGATGCCATCCTTTGCTAGATACAATGGTTCTGGAAATCTTCATCTCCATGTGAAGCAGTATATCACTGCTATGCAGTCTGCCCGAGCTACTAAGGCTCAAACTCTAAGGTACTTCATGCTCTCATTGGACCCTGTTGTCCAAAATTGGTTCAATACCTTAGATGATGGAACACAAAAGAATTGGGATTTGCTATACAAGGCCTTCATCCAGCAATATAGGTATAATGTCAAGTTGGAAGTTACCTTAATGGAAGTGGAGTCCATCAGGCAAAGGTCGAATGAGAATTTTGTGGATTATGTGAAGAGATGGAGAAACAAGGCTGCTTTGCTCAAGAAGAGGCCTGATGAATCAAATCAAATAAGGATGATTGTGAGAGGAGTGTTGCCTAGTCTTCGTGAGAGGATGTCTCATACACTCATTCGTGATTTCAAAGATCTTCTTCAAGCTGGTTTGCAAATTGAAGAATGGGAGAGAGAGAAGAGTCGTTTTGCAACAAAAAGGAACGAGAAAGGGAGCTATCAATTTGGTAGCCAAAGCATGCAAAAGGTAGTCGGTATTAACACTACTAACCAAGGAACGAGGAGATAATTTTTGGAATTAGGGAAGTCGATGTCTTGGGTTCTCAATAAACTTCAAAGAAAAGGATTACTACAACCCTTAAATCCTCGTCCTTTGCCTAATCCTCTCCCACCTAATTTTGACACTAAAACATTTTGTCAATTTCACCAAATGCAAGGGAATGACATGGATAGATGTGAGAGGTTGAGACATGAGATCCAAAATCTAATTGATAATGGAAGACTACCCGAGCCCAATAAGCCAAACACTAAAGACAACCCATTACCAAAGTTCAATAGAGTACCACCACCGCAACCTTCATGATTGGAGGAGGTTTGCATGAGGATTTTGTTATGTCTTCTTTTCAAGATGTGGGTAGAGAAGCAACCAAAGAAGAAGTGGCATTTGGTGAAATTAAACAAGCTATGGTGAATAAAGAGGTAACAATTTGTGTTGTCAATTAGTTTTGGGATTCAAGCGATAGTGATGATGATCTTGTATCCAAGAAGGAGGAGTGGACTTGGTTCAAACCCGAAGAAGATGAAGTAATGAACACTAGATCTGATAAGCCTTATGTAAGGCCACCACCTAAGGAGGTAGAAACTAATAAGGGAAAGGAAGTTGAAGTAGAAGAAGATGATGTTGTGCTCAAGCAATTGAAAAGAACCCAAGCAAGTGTTAGCATTTGGGACTTATTAGCTACTATGGCCAAAGCCTTGGCTAGCATGCCAATTTCTACTTCCATGACACCGGAGGAGCTGATCAACATCATAAAAATTGGAGGGGTAATGAAATGTGAAGAAAAGAGTGAAGTTAATATGGGAGCAGTTTCTTTTTCGGATGCGGACTTACCGGAGGAGGGGAGAGACCACATCCGCCCTCTCTTTATCAAAGTAGAAATCAAGGGGAAGAGGACTCGTGTAATGGTCGATGATGGGTCCGCCATAAATGTTTGTCCACTTAAGATATTGCCAAAGCTAGCTATGTCAACAAGGGATCTAAATCCGACCAAAGTAATAATTCGAGCTTATGATAACACTAAGAGACACGCCGAAGGGACTTTCAAAGCGGCTGTCAAGGTTGGTCCAATTGAATCTATTATTGAGTTTGTTATTTTAGACATACCGGTTACCTTTTCCTTACTCTTGGGGCGACTATGGTTTCATCCTCTTGGCTTCCACCCTTCATCAAAAGATTAAGTTCCCCAACGGAAATGAGACAGTGGTCATTGAAGCTGAAGACAATGAGATTGTTAATGCTCTAATGATTGAGAGGCCTCTCAATGGTTTCCAAGTAGCTGCAATTTCTAATGATGAAGTAGTGGACTCCAAAGTCTTGAATATGATGAAGAACATGAACTACCTTTCCAGAGCTGGTCTTGGAAAGAGTAAGGCCAGTTTGACAAAGTTGCCAGATTTTAGAACTCAAACTTCCAAGAAAGGGTTGGGATATGATGAAGCCAATTATGTCCAGCCAAAGAAGAGTGAGAAGATGAGCTTCCCACCACTTGAAGACATCTTTGTCAAGGCTCCAAATATAGGACCACTCCAACGAAAGCCCGAGCCAATCATGTTCATGGGTAAGTTAATCCCAGGTTTTGAAATTTTTGCAGATATTGCCGAGCTAGTGGAGCAGTGAAGAAAGAACTCACCCTGCCAACCAGCAAAGAATCCAATCCAAAAGAGAAGAATGAAGCTATCCTGAAAGTCGAGAAGACTCCAGAAGAGATTGCTGCCCTGGTCGAAGAAAAGTTTGAAGACATCCTGCTTTATGATTCTAAGAACAATGATTTTGATTTTGATTTTAATTTTTCTGCTTTGTATGAGGATGATGATGTTTTCTTTTCCAAAATGAATGCAATAAAGTCTGATTATGCTTACTTGTGTGTAGGGCTGTAAATGAGCCAAGCTACTCGAGCTCGGCTTGGGTCTCGGCTCGGTAAAAGCTCGTTCAGGCTCGAGCTCGAACTGCTCATTTGTTAAATGAGCTAAGCTCAAGCTATGAAATACTCGGCTCGTTAGCTCGCGAGCTAGCTCATTTAAAAAGCTCGTGAGTTAAGCTCGTAAGCTAGCTCATTTAGTGTATTGGATTAAAAATATATATAATTTAATTTATATATATTAAACTATGTATGTGAATATATTAATTTTTTGACTAACTTAATTTATATAATTTATTAATATATGGTATATGTGATAAATAAATTAAATAATATACACTATAAAATAGCTTAGTAATTTATAGTAAAATATAAAATTATAGTAATATAATGTTTTATTTTTGTTAATATATAATTATATTATTCAATATTCATAAAAACATAAATTTTAGTATATCTTTTATGAAAATTTAGAAAAAATGAATGAACAATAAAAATAAAAATAAGTTTATTGAGTTTGTTAAACTTATTTAAATCAAGCTCGAGTTCAAGCTCGAAATACATGATATATGAGCTGGCTCGATACAAGCTCGGGCTCGGCTCGGGCTCGATTCGAGCTCGAGTTCAAACTCGACTATTTTATAATGAGCCGAGCTTGAGCTATCCAAAGCTCGGCTCGGCTTGGCTCGATTACAACCCTACTTGTGTGATGTTTCTCTTGATGGTTGCATACATTTAAATAGCAGTTACATGAGCATTTTTAATATTAATTATGTTAACACACAATCATTAAATTTGAGAACAATTGAAAATCCTAAAAATATTAGCATAGCATCTGACCTTACTCCTGATGAGAGAGAGAGATTTGAAAAAATATTCAAAAAATATAACGAAGTGTTTGCTTGGTCTTATGAGGATATGCCTGGAATAGATCAAGACATAGCCGAGCATCATATTCCAACTCACACTCACATGAAACCTGTCAAACAAAAGCTTAGGCGATTAAGACCTGAGTGGGCTGAATTGGTTAAAGAAGAGGTTACTAAGCAAATACAAGTGAAGTTCCTTAAAGTGATAGAATATCTAGATTGGTTAGTCAACATAGTACCCGTGCCAAAGAAAGATGGAAGAATAAGGGTATGTGTGGACTATAGAGATTTGAACAAGGCTTCCCCTAAGGATGATTTTCCTTTACCTCATATAGATGTTCTCATTGATAGTGCAGCCTCTAGCGTGCTACACTCGTTTGTAGATGGATTTTCCAGATACAACCAAGTGTTAATGGCCCAAGAGGATAAAACCAAAACTGTTTTCGTTACTACATGGGGTATATTTTGTTATAAGGTGATGCCGTTCGGCTTAAAGAATGCTGGAGCGACCTACCAAAGGATGGCCACCACACTATTTCATGACATGATTCACAAAGAAGTTAAAGTATATGCTGATGATATGATGGTTAAATCGGATACAAGAGAACAACACTTCCAAAACTTAGAGTTATTCTTCGATAGGGCTTTAAAATATAAGCTAAGACTGAACCCGAAGAAGTGTATGTTCGGTGTTACTTCAGGTAAGTTATTAGGACATGTGATTGGTCCGAACGACATTGAGATTGATCCTGACAAAGTTAAAGCAATCAGGGATATGCCAGCCCCTAAGACGGAGAGAGAATTTCGGGGATTCATTGGTAAATTACAATACATTAGCAGATTCATAGCAAAACTCACAACAATTTGTGAGCCTATCTTCAAATTGCTTAGAAAGAATCAGCCGGTCATATGGAATGAAGAGTGTCAAAAGACCTTTGAGCGAATAAAAGAGTATTTGTTGAATCCACCTGTTTTAAAACCACCTAAACCCGACAAACCTCTATTACTATACTTAGCAGTAGAAGAAGAGTCGATAAGAGCCATGCTAACCCAAGCAGATGAGTCAGGGATTGAGCATGCAATTTACTATTTGAGTAGAAAGCTCCTACCTTATGAAATTAAGTATAGTATCATTGAAAAGACCTGTATAGCCGTGGTTTGGTCTTCTAAGAAGTTGTGGCATTACTTTCAATTGTATAATGTGATAGCAATTTCCAGGCTGGATCTAATGAAGTACTTAAGGGAGACACCCTCTTTGATTGGGAAATATGGTCGATGGTTGATAATATTAAAAGAATTTGAGATTGAGTATGTAGCCAGGAAAATGATCAAAGGTAGAGCGGTGGCAGAATTCTTGGCCCAACAACCATTATCAGATAGTGAAGAGGTAATCTTGAAATTTTCGGATGAACATTTAGAAGCAATTGAAGTACAAGGGTGAAAAATATATTTTGATGGAGCAGTAAATAAGAAAGGAGCAGGTTTGGGAGTTATACTAGAATCACCCGAAAGGGAACTCATCCCTTTAGCCAAAAAGTTGAAAGTTAGGGTAACCAATAATATGGTGGAGTACGAGGCTTGTATTTTCGGTTTGGAAACCCTAATGATAATGAAGGTGGATAAGGTGGAAGTTTATGGCGATTCATTACTAGTAGTATCCCAAGTAAATGAAGAGTGGGAGTTAAAAGAGGAAAAATTAAAACCATACCACCATTGCCTGACCATGATGAAGAAGAACTGTAAGGAGTATAGGTTTATACACCTATTGATAGAAGAAAATCATATGGCTGATGCCCTAGCCACATTGGCTTCGGTATGGGAAAACCCTGTCAGCTTATTCCTTAAGCCTCTGATCTTGACAAGTTCATCAACTCCTTGCTATGAATATGAAACAATCATGGAAATTGATACGGATCATGATGCGTGGTATGACACTATACGCGATTTTTGGAAGAAAGAGAATACCCACCGGGGGCAACAAAAAGAGAGAGAAGAGCCATAAGGCGGTGGTCATTGCAATACATCACTTTCCATAGGGAGTTATATTGAAGATGGCCTGATGGGGTGCATTTGAGATGTTTAAGAAAGCCTGAAGTGGAGCGCATCATGTCAGAAATACATGCGAGAAGCTGCGGTATGCACATAAATTGTTTGGCCCTAGTTAAGAAGATTATTCGACAAGGTTACTATTGGTTGACCATGGAGAGAGATAGTATTGAGTTCGTAAAGAAGTGTCAACAATGTCAGATGTATGGTAACTTGAATCACATGCCTCCTGAAGAATTCCATTCAATGTCTTCACCCTGGCCATTTGCCACCTGGGGTATCGACATTATAGGAGAGATACATCCGACAGCTTCAAACGGGCACTGTTTTATTGTGGTAGCAGTAGATTATTTTTCAAAATGCGTCGAAGCCGAATCCTTCAACAAGCTGGGTGCAAGCCAAATGGCTAGGTTTATTGAAAAGAACCTCATCAGCAGATACGGGATCCCACACAGTGTGATATCAGACAATGGGGTTCAGTTTCAAGGAGCAGTTAAATATTTATTCTTAAAGTACCGCATCCATCATCATAGATTCTCTCCTTATAGACCAAAGGCTAATGGTGCAGTAGAAGCAACAAACAAGACAATTAAGCAAAATTTTGTCCAAAATGACCAAGACTTACAGGGATTGGTCAGAGATGCTTCCCTTTGCTTTATGGGGATATAGGACAAGTGTGCGAACACCTACTGGAATAACACCATTCTCTTTGGTTTATAGGATGGAAGCAGTATTGCCAATCGAAATTGAGATCAAGTCATTAAGAGTAGTCTTGGAAGCCGAACTGCCTGAAACAGAATGGGTAGTGAGTTGGGGATTTGGTGTTGAAATAATATAAGCCTAATGTATCTGATCCAAGAGGGAAGTTCAGGACTATCTGGGAAGGGCCATATGTCATTAAACAAGTCATGAACAAAGGTGCGGTGAAGTTGTCAGACATGGACAGGAACGAATTTAGTGAGCCAGTAAACATTGACATGTTGAAGAGGTTTTATGTATGATATATAAAAAAAGAAAAAAGAGCTCGCTAGGTTGAAAACCCAAAAAGGGCGTCCTAGGCAAAAGTTAGAGTAGTTCGCTAGTTCCAAAAATCAGAAAGGGCGGGCTAGACAACAATCAGGGCTAAATGAGAGGAAATCGTCAATTAGAAAACCCGAAAGGGCTAATTGGCAATAGGAGTGATCTTGTGTATGCTGGCTTTATGTTTGGTTGTTCCCTAATTTAATAAAACAAAATTAATGTTAAAATTATTCTATGTGCACTGTTATAAGTATTTGACTAGATATGGATGAAATAAATAAACACAATAGCAAAAGGTGATGACAAATTATAAATGGAAAAGAAGCATCTTTTATTACTAATTATTTTTCATCCTAACGATACACTTTCTGAATTGATAAATGCTAAATCTATGGCAGTCGATAAATGTAACTTGCAGGCCAGCTTTGCCTCAATTGATCCAAGTAGGCTTCAGTCAAACAAGGCATGTCTAAGTCGGGAGTAAAGTCAGAATTGCGAGGCTCGGCTCTGTACTGACGGCCAAGTTGGCGAGGATCACAACATGTACCTTGACGAAGAGCGGCAAGGGGAACATACATCAAGTATGTCTGCATGGTGATGTGAGAAATTTTCCACCAAGATACCAACCGACGGATATTGACTTCAGAGCGTGAGTGGATCCAGTCAACCTAGTCAGCATATGAAGAAGTAGGATGGAGTAGCTTCCTAGCAAAATGATGACGTGGCAGGTATTTGGCAAAATCCATGGATGGAGTATCAAGCAAACAAAGACGCTCCTGAAGCCAAATCTGTGAAGAAAGAGTTAAAAGAAAAAAAAAAGTCCGCTAAGTTGAAAACCTGCAAGGGCAACTTATGCAAAAATTAGGACAGCTCGCTAGTTCGAAAACCCACATGGTCGGACTAGGCAAAAATTAGAGCAATAAAGAAAAGAAGAAAAAAGAAAACCTAAATTGAAAACCCGAAAGGGCAGTTTAGGTAATTACCTGAAGCAGCAACGGACTCCCAGTCAGTCTCTTTGACAATCCTAATTTAAATCGGTCTAATCCAACTAAGGTCTCGGCTAAGATCATAGGTACCGGAGACAAGCCTCCTTCCATTTGGTCCATAATACCCAATACCCATGGATCAATATCGCCGTCGGAAGAAACAAGCAAGAATTGGTCGAGCAAGCAAAGACAGAGCATGCGTCCCCATGCCTTAGTAGGGGGCCAAATGAGAGTGACAAAAGTCAATCAAAGGAGCAAGTAGAATTTTTTCACCTCTTATCAACTGAAGAACTTCGGGTTTTGGAATTTGAAATAACATCTGCATCTTCTATTGAGTCTTGGAAATCAATGTGGGTAACACCATTTGTTGATTATTTGGATATCCAAGGATGGCCTCAAATTCTTCAATCAAGGGACATATTTCAAAGCCATTAATTCTAAATACCCTAGAATCCGTATCCCAAAAGGAAGCCACGACATGCAAGAAGGAGTGGTCCAATTTAACATTTTGAAAACATTTTAAAACATGGAGTTTTGACCATGAAATCTGCTTCCAATGGATGGCATCCATATTCTTAAATAGAATTTTTATCTTCTTTGAATGATGCTCGTTCATGGTGAATGAATAAAGAAAAAATTAAAATTGTTAAAGGGAGTCCTCAAGTTGAAAGAGAAAGAATTTTAGTTTCTGTATTAAAATAGGGCATGCAAGGTGATTTATATAGAAGAAAGTAAACCTTTTCCAAAAGTGATGAGGAAAAGGTGATGGGAAAGGGTAAGACCATATGGCATAAGGAAAGGAATTGGTGGCAATTTCCTTTACCACGTTGGATTTGGTTTAGCAAATGATGTGGATTATGAAATTATGATGTACTGTGATAAAAAAAAAAGTGGTGCAGTAACAAAAAAAAAGTTACAGTAAAGAGGAAAATTGTATTTTTTCATTATTGTACAATATTTTACAATTGCTACAATATTTACATATCACTAAGAGGGTGGTGGTAGGTCATCAAATAAAGCCTTGAAAAAATCATCGCCTGTTGGAGGAGGGGGCAAATCACTGGTCCCGAGTCTGCCCGAAGCGGGAGCACCAAAACCCGGCAAATTACTTATCCTGGGATCGCCCAAATCGGGAACACCAAATCCCTATTACCTTGAGGTTCCGATCCGTCATGGTCCTCATTAGAAGCAGACGAAAAGATCTCATAGTCATTAGTCTGGGGGCCTCTTGATGAAGAAGTGCCGGGATCCCTCATCCCCTGAAATCGGAAGTCTCGGAAATATTGTTCGGATTGATGATATAAACTTTCAAAATGAGAAGCCTGATGAAGACTTGCAGCCAACTCTTCTTGAAGTTTCCTATTTTGTTCTTCGAGCATCCGTTGTGAGCCAAGAAGGAAAAGGTAAGAGCATACATAATCATGCATACATATAGCATAAATTACCATGAAATAAGGAACGTACTAGGCAATTCAAATCAATATCCTACGGATGAGATGGCATATCTGGCGGGCTAGAACGAACAAAAGAAGGGGCAGTAAAAGAAGGTCCAGCCTAATGATCAAATGAGCCAACAGACTGCAACAATCATTAAAGAATCAAGGAAAGAAAAAAAAGCAGTTGCAAGGGAAAAGTAATAAAAGTTTTACCTGAGAAGTATTAGTCCCAAGATGTGGAACAAGCTCTCCTGCAGCTCCATGATGTTCTTCTTCATCTCTACCCTCATTTTCTTCGGAAATCTCCCTCACACCAACAGGAGATGCATCAAAGTTCAAGAGTCTTCTTTTAATAAAATGGGTATAAAATGGACCCGGTAAATGGAGAAATGACTCTGCATCATAACCATACCGGGCCGGCCACCATGCATCCTCCGGCATTGACATAATATTTAAAGTATATTTCGGGATTTGCATTGGAACCCTCCGCTGCTCTGGACCGAGAAACCATTTATAAACTCTCTCCCCGAGAAACCAGCCACTAGACACTGGGCCAGCAATAACTCGGCGAGAATGTTGGAAAGACAGTGCAGCCCTCATCAAAGGAGACCAGTTTGCTAGCTGTTCTAGGCTCCACCAGGCCAAATTTACATGCAAAATAACATAAGGTAAGTAAACTTTCACATAAAATTTAAAGCATACTAATGTTATTTTACCTGGTCCCAAGTTATGCGGCTTAACACATAGCGATGAGTATGCACATGATGAGAGCCGGAAATGTCCACACGATCGGACAACTAGAAATTTAATCTCGGATACCCGACTCTTTCTAGGGAAATACCGGGTACCCTCACGATATTATGTTCATATGCCCATACCTACAACAATTATAGTAAAGATCAAATTCATGCAAGAAAAGAGTGAAAATAACATTTGTGAAGGAAAAGAATATCTCGACAACCGCCATCAAGCCAACAAAAGACTTCTTGTTTCGGCAAAGCTTATCAAGACCATGGTAAAGACAAGCGAGACCAGCTTCACCCCAGCCAGAAGATGGTACCATTCTGAGATAAGAAAGGGCGCTCAACACTGACAAGTGAATGGAGGATTCAGTGCTGCCTAAGATGGTCGACCCGAGCAGATATAACAAAAATTCTCAAGCATACTGTTCGGCCGTGTCTTTGCCAACCCGTCCTTCGTAGTTCATCCAATAACTACGAATTGGCTCGATTTTTATCTTAAAAGACCCTTTATATGATGGTACCATACCAATTAATTCCTGAATTTCTTCAAATGTTAAAATATCGTTGGTCAGAGGAACCGGAACACCATCATATCGAAGGCCGGTTATGGCAGTAAAATTGACCGGACCAATTGTCATCTCTCTAATGGGCAAGTGAAAAGTGTGGGTTGTATCCAACCATTGCTCTGCAAGCGCCTGGACTACGCTCCAGTCTATATGATATTCCTCGGATGACAATTGTAAGATGAACTGCTCAAAGCCGCAATCTCGGATAATCCGCCTTACCCGAGAAGGCACTACATCGTACCATTGTCGAGCCTTATAAATATACCCTCCAGCCCAAACAACGCAACGATCATGCTAACACGGAACCAGGTAAGTTAATGCAAGATAAGTACAGGCTATCCTAAATTAATTTATTTTTCCTAAATTTTCTAAAAATTATAATAAAATAAAATAAATAATAATAAATAAAGGCAAACGCAATAATAATAAAAGAGCATAATATAAAAACATAAATAAAAAAATTAAAAATAATCAAAAATAATAGAAAGAAAAAAATAAAAAAATCAAAAACAAAAAATATATATAACAATAAAAAAATAAACAACAATGAAAAAATCAAGAGAAATAAAAAAGAAAAAATAATTACCTCGCTCTTTTGATTAGAACTGCGATGGAGCGGCACCCGGCCAGTATATCTATATTTCCGTCTTCATGATGCCGAATAAACTCCAATAACTCGGCATTAGAATGAGGCCCTGATATCGAAGCATGCATTGTTTTTGAAAAATATGTGCTAAAATTGAAAGAAATTTGAGAGAGTTATAATGTGAAAGTTTTGCTGTGAAATGAAATAAAGAATCAGTTCCTTTATATAGAGAAACGGCGAGCAAAAAAATAAAATTCAAAATTATTCATGAATAGTAAACTTTTTACTATTCATGAATAGTAAACTTTACTATTGATGAATAGTAAATTTTACTATTCATAAATAGTATTACTATTGATGAATAGTAAATTACTATTTCCAATAGTAAATACTATTTGATACAATTTTTGAATAGTAAATTTACTATTTATGAATAGTGAATAGTGCATGAACAATTACTACACAGTAAATAAACAGCAATTTCAATTATTCACTTTAATCATTCAAATAATTGCGGGTATATAAATATTTTTACACCAGGGGCCAATAAGAAGACATATGCATAAAAATTAGCCAAACTTTTTGAAATTAAAAATTATTAGATCGGGTCCAGAACCCAAATTTTTCTTAGGTCCAGAACCTAGAATTTATTTCTAAGTCCAGAACTTAGCTCAGGTCCAGAACCTATAATTTATTTCTAAGCTCAGAACTTAGCTCGGGTCCAGAACCCAAATTTCATTATGTCCAGAACCTATAATTTATTTCTAAGTCAAGAACTTAGCTCGGGTCCAGAACCCAAATTTTTCTTAGGTCCAGAACCTAGAATTTATTTCTAAATCCAGAACTTAGCTCGGGTACAGAACCCAAATTTTTCTTAGGTCTAGAACCTAGAATTTATTTCTAAGTCCAGAACTTAGGTCGGGTCCAGAACCCAAATTACCCTTAGGTCTAAAACCTAGAATTTATTTCTAAGTCCCAGAACTTAGATCGAGTCCAGAACCCAAAATTTCCTTAGGTCCAGAACCTAGAATTATCTTTGAGTCCAGAACTCGAATCGGGTCCAGAATCCAAAACCTCCACCATCTCAAAAAATTAAGTTTTATTGCTTTTCACTCTCTTTCACTAAAGTTTCAGATCATTCAAGTAGGGGGTAAACTGTAGACCCTTAATTTTTTACCTAGTCCAGTCCAATATATTTTATTTAGTCCAAAATAATTTTTGTATTGTCTAATATATTTTAATTGGTCCAAAATAATTTTTGTTATCTTAATTAAATAATTTTTTGCTTTAGTATCTAATTTTTATTGATGAAAAATAAAAATAAACAAATAAAAAAAATCTGCGACGACCAGCTCGAGGGACGATGGCCTTGGGCCATTTCGCCCGCAGGAGTTTCCTGTGGGCGAAATGGCCTACAGGCCGATCCTCGCCCCCTGCCGCAGCCAACTACGGCAATTTTTTTTTGCCAGCGCAATTTTTTCGCAGCAGTTTTTTTTCGCCAGCGAAATTTTTCCGACTCAAATTTTCCGAAACCTAATGTAATTAGGTTTCGGTTTCCTTTTCTTAATGAATATTATGTTCCGTGAATAATTAGGAATGAACCATAAAACTTATATAAATAAGGACTAAACAACACAGAAAAATCAAGGAGATATAATCAAGAAAATCGGACAGAAACTTGAAGGAAAATTGGATCCGAAACTGTGAAGAAAAACCTTGAATCAAGCTGATTTTTTGAGAGAACAGAAAAACAATTCAAGCAATTCAAAGGCAACAGAGCTTGTCTTTGATTTTGTTCATCCAAGAAGCAATTTTGGTGTAACCTACGAAAGAAGGTTTGAATTCTTAATTTCTTTATATTTTTTCACAGTAGCATAAACTATCCAATTATGTCTTTTAATTCAAAAAACCCTAGAACTTTAATATAGTTTTTCTAAAGTTTAAAAACCTTATTTCATTTCTTTGTTTTCCAAAAAACTTACAATTGTTATTTTTGCTTCATCAAAATCTTAAAACCCTAATTTAACTTGTTTCTTTTCAAAACCATAATTTAAATTCTGTTTCTTTCTAAAAACCTTAACAAATATCTTTTCGATGTATGTAAACTTTAAATCATTTGTTAATTTTCATAAAACTTCATAAAATTATCAAATTGATTTTCAAACCCTAAAAACCTCATGCATTCACCGAAACCCTATTTCAACTTTAAAGCTAAAAAATAAACCTTAAACTCCTTTAAAACCTTAAATCCTAATTTTTTCTAAACCCTAATCCTTTAGAACTTTAAAAACCATATAAATTCCAAATGTTTAATTTTACACAATAAGCTTAAAACACAATTCAATGAGTAACCGTAAGTCATAAATCTAAGTATTTTAAAGTGTCCAAACCCTAGTTTCATGATTTCTCCATTCAAACACTAATTTAGTTAATCAAAGAACTTTATCAACCTTTTAAAATATAAACCCTTAATCTATTTTAATTCTCTTAAAAACTCACAGTAGCCTAATTCCACAAAATCCAAAACCCTAAACACATGAAATAAAGAACCCTAAATGGAAACATCAGCCATAATTTAGATTTTTATTTGCCTTATTCAACTCTATATTTGATTATGCTTTGATTTATTTTATATGCTTTAATTTATTTAAGTTCAATGCTTGGTTTACTTAATTTATCATGGATGGATGTTTACTTTCTATTGATGTTTAATACCTTTGATGAATGATTTATTTATGATGAATGGTTATTTACTTTTATTAATTTATTTAGATTTCCAAATATTGTAAGAGGTATGTTTCCACTTGGTAGGTACCTCATTGGTTAAATATCATGTAAGTTAAATTGTTTTTCTATTTTAGAACCACTGTAAAGGACATGTTTCTACCTTTCGGTGGGTGTCCTATTTAGGCATGGGATGTAAGGATATGTTTCCATCCTTGGATGGGTGTCCATTTATTTGTTTTGCTTGGACATTGCTTTGATTTTTAATATATCGATGCTTTATTTTAATTATTGTGTGTAATATGGATAATATTGTTATATTTAAGAATTTTATAATATTAAGACCTGCAAAGGAGGCCGATTCCAATGAACCGAGCGTTGTGGGGGTGTTGGGTCATTTCTCACCTTCCCCACACTTACCGAACTTTCCGAACCCATTAGGGGTTTGGAGATTCCTTAGAAATCGAGTCATCCACCCCTTTCTTTTTCTTGGCCCGTCAGGGTGGTGACTCCATTTTCTCCGGACTTAGGTCCGTGTTCTCTAAGGCCCCTAGCCTAAATAGTGTCGAAGTCACAAGAACCATTTCACCGGGAGTGGGGGTAAAAATCCCCACTCACAATATGAGAAAAACTTATTTGTTCCCCCTTTGTTATATAATTATCTTTTCTCTGAATAGTCGGATGCACATCTTAATATATAAACATTTTCAAATACATTTAGAGAATAACTCAGTAAAAATTTCTTTTCATTTCAATTCATCGACATATAGAAGATGTCCGGCCAACAGATTAATTTTACAATTTGATCTTATTTGGAGTTAGTAATTTATTATAATGGATAATATATATGATGTTAAAATAGTGATATGTATTTTAGTCAATGATATAAATGTTATTTATATATATTCATGGTTATATGCTTGTAAGGGATATGAGTATTTAAATTATAAATAGAGATTTATAGCAAGTTAAATTCACCCTAGCTTTAAGGAGTTGGGGTGTGACAGCAGTAATCTTCTTTTTCTTGTTCAAGTTGCTTCAATCAACAAAATTGCCTTTGTTTGGAGATGTTGTGATATTATGCTCAGACTTCTTATAAAAATTATAAGTCTTTGTTCCATTAATTTTCATTTGGGTTCCTAATTCGAGTCCACCTTTCATTCTCTTTTGTCTTGGAGGACCTTTTGTCTTCAACGTTAGAGGACAAGTAGCAAAAGTAGCACCATCAAAAGTAACATTGGATCTATCTTGGTTCAAAACTTCATCCATCGCTAAAGTTTCTCTATAAAGTACCTCTAAATTTTCCTCCCTTGATGATGAGTCTTAACACTAATGAGATGGTAAATATTCAGAATGAATTTCATAACAATCCTTATGAAGAAATATACTTAATATATGATGACAAAGAATGCCCCAAAATTCAAAGTGCTTGCAAGTGCAAGCGGCCAACTTGCCATCCCAATAAACTTTATGCCCTTGACTCATTTTATCCTTATAATATTGTATCACAGATTCCATATCATGATCTTTTATAATTGAGTAATGAGTTGCTCTCTCAAATTCTTCTAGAAATTTCTTAAAAGCATATGGTGAGAATATTATGAGCTTGTTCCTCCCATGGAGATAATGAGCGTAAAGAAGAACCCCCTATACATTTGTAACACGGTATCATGCATCTCTTTTTGTTGGACATCTCAATAGCAATATTAATCTAAAGATGAAAGATAATATTAATTTCACTAAATATGAACAAGCAAGTGAAAGAAAAATTTTCATTTCTTAAAAAAGAACAAAAAGGAGAAAGAAAATAATTCAAAGCCATAATATAAGAATTAAATAATATACTAAATAGCAAATGAATATTTAAATAATTTAAGGTATCGACTTACTTGTTTAGCAAATTCACCTGAGCAAATGTGGGAGGAAACAAATCTCTTGATGAATGCATTAATACTCTCGCATCTTGAATTCATTGTCATGCCACCAAAGAAATATCCATGAAGATAAGAAGGGACCCAAAATCCCTTGATTTGGTATAAGCCTAATACATTCTTATTTGAATGCATATTGTACTTTGCAACTACTTCGTACCATCGCTTTTCAAATTCTTGTAAGGTATTTATCTTATATAACATGTAAAATTCCTTGCACCAATTAAGATACTTATTTCGAAGTAATGCAGTAAACCAACCACTAAATTTAGAAAGTAGTATGCCATATGCAAAAAGCATACTTTGTGGATGGTAACATTTTTTAAATAACTTCTATAATCCAAGGATCTTGGTCTGTCAAAATAGTCGTAGGTAGTTACTCCATCAAAGAAACAAATGTCTATTATATAAAAGTATAAGTTTTAGTTCATCTATAATTGAAAAAAAAATAATTGAGAATTAAGGATTAAGTATATTACCTTAAATAGCCATTGAAAAGTACTAGTTGTTTCACTATGAAGAAGTGCACAACCAAGAAAAATAGTCTTCCTATAGTTATTTACTCCGAAAAAACATCAAGAGGCATGTTATAAGCATTGACACGATAAGTACTGTCAAACACAATTGCGTCTCCATACTTTTGATACCAAAAAAATGAAGACCAAAAGATATGCTCCAACCTCTTGTATTCATCTAGTTTGTAAGCAAATTAAAATCCATCATTTTTTTCTTTGGCTTCTTGGCAATATTGTAAAAGCTCCATAGCATCATTGTTTTCATGATTTCTTCTCATTTTGACACAAAGATTTCGAATATCTCTCTCAAAAAATGAAAGAAACCCATATTTTACATTTTTATCAAGCTCTATGACACACATTGTTTGCCTAACTTATATTAAAGAAATGCAACTTACATCAAATATGTTGTTGGAGTATCTCAACTTGATATAGTGTTCGTGCTCAAAGATGAAAATGAAAATGCAAACAACTAAAGTAATGTTTATTGCCAATATAAGTTATTGTTGTTGAGGGTAATTGTGAAAATCAACAAAAAACCCACTAACAATTGATAATTGTACAACAATTTTATGGAAAGCATAAAAAAGTTAATAGAAAAAGTCCACTAACACATGCTTAACAAGCACCAATATGGCACCCGTTAACATAACCCATATTAATTTAGCAGTGGATGCTTTTTTAAGTAAAGTGAAATCTAAAGATCTACGAAGGAACTCCAAAAGCGAAGGTAACTCTCCGATTCTTTACTGACAGGCATTAATCATTTTGCATTTTTAGTGAAAAAATTATAATTAATTCTCTTGGTAGCTATTTCAGATATTTTTTTTATCTGGATCCGGATTTCAGGCACCGTCAGTTAGTCTCAGATCGCACTTGATTTTGCTATCAGCCACGGTAGGCTTTTTAGAAAGCACTGTGTCGTGTCAAGCCCCAGTCGGTTTTTTTCTTTTAAATGTTTCATTGTGATTGAAGAACAAATATGTGCGTAGCATGATCATTACTTGATATTAACAAATTGTCAAAGAAATTTTATGCCACGACAATAGAAAGAGTGCAAATATTCAACTTTTTAAGAATTTTTAAGGTCTGTTGATGCTTTGTAAAGACTTTTATGTTTGCGAAAATAATAGAGATTTATATTGTTAAAATTTATGAAAAAGTTAATGAGGAATACTTTATAGAAATTGATGTAAATTCATGTGCAATACCCAAGCTTAAGATTGTAGATATCACATGATTATTGCTTAATAATTAAATACTAAGTACTCATTAAGGTAGAGAGGATTATTAATTGTGAGGAAATGTTTATTATTGCTCGATTAGGGATATTTGCTAATAATAAAAATATTTTTTTATTCACTAGGATTTTAATTCAATTTTTCTATAAAAAATGTCTCTTAACAAATTATTAAGTATATATATTGTTGCAATATCAAGTGTTAGGGACTATCCATATTGGTTAGAGATGAAATGAGTAAGAGATATATAAATAGAAAGGACTGATAAGCCCATTGTCTCAAAGTCTTTTTGAATTAGAGTGTGGTCAAGTTCACCAATATATTCCCTTATTAAAATTCATCAAGTAGATCTCCCAGATAATTAGACTTTTTGATTAGGGATATTTGCTAATTGAAATATCAAGTGTGAGAGGTTATCCTATATTAGTTGTTAGTGAGAAATATATAAGTAAAAATGATCTTTAAATCCATTGCTTTAAAATTTTAGGTTGGAGTACAGTATCAAGTCCATGAGTATATTTCCTCACAGAAGACTGTCAAGAAGATCTCTAAAGTAATTAGGCTCCCAGGTAATAACCTTTCAACAAATATATATAGCCTTTCATGTTCATATAGAAGGTACTAACTAGTAAAATACTTTTTTCTTCTCATATATATATCTATGAATAATGTCAATTAACAAATTTAATCGATATACAATGTTTTATTTTACTATTTTAGTAATTTATTTGACAAATTTATCAAATATATTGCCTTTTATGTTTAGTTATTTATTTATTTTTCAGTTTATTTTTTGTTTATCTATTTTTTAATTTCTATCTTAGAAGTTTCTTTCCAAAGGTTTTTATTAGTCTATATAAAATAAATGTAATAACTTAATAAATGTGAGCATAAAATGGTCATGACATGTTAATGAATGATCATGTTTGGGTAATATAATTTTGGAATTTGAAAAGTGAGACTATAAATTAGAAATTCTGATTGAAATATTGAGAAAACCTATCAAATCAAATAACAAATAAATAATATAAGGTCTATTCTAGCAAAAATACTAACTATGATGACTTTATTTATCATAGGTCATCACTATATTGAAGTTTCATTTGATTAAATTATTAAGAAATTTATGGAACATCCATCATTATTCTCATCACCTCTAAGCCTATTTTGCAAAAGATTATGTAATTAAGTGTTCGCTCTAGTTGTGAATTGTCATCTAGTTATTATCTCAATGCGCTTCACTATTTTTTCAACATTTATTCACTATTTGGATGGTAAGAACAATTTTATTTTATGACATGATTTTGAAAGTTTTTCACCAATTTGATAGTGAAGTTTTCCACGAATTCGATAGTGATGCTTCACTAGTATTCGTAATCAATTGTCTAAAGACAATGGCTTCTTTATATGAGTTAGAAATTAACAATGCAATAGCATAGTTATATAAAATTTTAGGTACGAAAGTGAAAGTATTACTACAAGAAAATTATGAATTAGCGATGAAATTTAGCAAGCGAAATGTTTTTATAGCTACTATAGATGGTTTAGTTATGGAATAGGTACAAAATAAAAAATTTAATTATTCTTTTAATATAATTACGGAATCGCTGGGGATTAGTTATAGAAAATTTAACTAGGAAAAATTCCTTCACTAAATACAGTACTAAATAATGTCACAATTTTTAGCAATAGATTAACAAGCACTTAGAGAAGAAAGTAATTAAAATATGGGACAAAAATATGGCAATAAAGTTTCCTAGTTAAATTAATTTATTTTAAAATTTTAACAAGGGATTAGTGAAAGATTTTTGGAAAATTTTTGTTTTTAATAAAATAATTAAATATATTTTAAATTTGCTAAGATAATTAGTGATGGATTTTGAAAAATAAATAATTTAGAGACGAATTATCATCCCTTGTTAAATTTTTAAGAAATTAAATATATAACTATTAATATAATTTATATTTAACAAGAGATTCAGCAAGGAATATGTAAAAAACTATATATAGTTAACAAGGTATTGATTTTCCTCATTAATTTTATTCAAATTAAAAAAAATTAATTAATTAATAAGGAAATTAGTGAAGGATTTAAAAAAAATATTTTAGCAAGGGTTTTATATCCCTCGTTAAATTTTTAAGAAATTAAATATATAATTATATTTAACGAACGATTTTGTGAGTGATATACTAAAAATTATATAAAGTTAATGAGGGATTAGTTTTTTCAGTAAATTTATCTAAATTACAGGAAAATAAATAAATAAGTTAACATAGAAATTAGTGAGTAGTTTTTAAAAAAATATAGTGAAAGATTGTTATTTCACTTCAAATTTTTAAGAAATTAAATATGTAATCATCAATATAATTTATACTTGTCGATATATGTAAAAACTATATAAAGTTCATAAGGGATTGGTTTTCTTTGTAACTTTATTTGAAATGAAGAAAAAAGTTAAATAAATATATAAGTTAACAAGAAAACTAGGGATTTTGAAAAAATAAATAATTTAGCGAGGAATAGTTATCCCTCATTAAATTTTAAGAAATTCAATATGTAATTATTAATACAATTTATATTTAATGAGCGATCTAGCGAGGGATGTATAAAAAACAATATAAGTTAATGAGAGATTGGTTTTGTAATAACCTATTATTATTAATTAAATAAAATTTATTTATTTAAAAAAAGAGAAAAAAGAAAAAGAAAAGAAAATAATATATATATATATATATGTATTTGAATTAAATGAAGAGACAAGAAAATTAAAGAAGAAAGAGAAGAAAAGGGGAGAGAGAGAGAGAGAGAGAGAGAGAGAGAGAGAGAGAGAGTCGGTGATAGAGAAAGAGAAAAAGGGGGCAGAGAATTGGCTTCTGATCTACCATCGTCCGATGACGGAGACCGACACACATCGGCCTAGCATAATGGCCATCATCTAACTAGTCGAGCATCACTTGAACCGTCGCCAGCAGCTGCTGAAGGAAGGAGCACGCGTTATTCGAAGCTCCTAGACGTCCATCGCCGTCGCCGACTTTCGAGGGCTTTTTCTACGTATTTTGGCTTCATTTTTTGACGATTTAAATATGTTGAGTTCCTCTCTTTCTAAGCTTCATTTTGATATATCATTTATAAATTTTGGAGCATATTTTAGTTTGGCCAGAATCCGACTACCGACCGGCATCCAGTGAATTTTTCGACAAAAAAAATAAAATAAGATAAAATAATAAATAATATAATAAATAAATAAATAATAAAAATAAGAATAAATAAATATTAATAAGTAATTAATGCAGAAGAAATTAGTTAGAAATTTTGAAGTAAAATAAATTTTGAAAATATAATTTTTATTAGTTAATTAATTAATTATATTTAAAAGAAAATATGGATAAAAACAGAATTAAATAAATAATAATATAAATATATAATAATAATAATAAATAAATAAAAGATAATATATAAATATAAAAATTGATAATTGATTAATTGGTAAATCGATTAATTTAGTTATATTAGTTACTATTATTAAAATTGTTAATAATATAGAAAATTAGTATTTAAGGATTAATTAATTATTATTTATTTGATTATTGAATGAGTTAAATAAAATAGTTAATGAAATAAGTTGAAATTCATATCGCTAATTATTTAATTAAAATTAGTGTTATTATAACTAGAATAATCTAGTTAATTATTAAATAAGTTAATTGATTATTTGATTATTAAGTTATTAAATTATTATTAATTTAGAGAATTATTAATTAATTAATTAATTAATTGAGTGAATTATTAATTATTATATAAGCTAAATAATTTTTGATTATTAAATGATTTAAATTAAATGGATAATGTACTATATTGAAAGTTTATAAAACTAATTATTTAGTTAAGATTTGTAATTGTTATTATTATTAAAATTTAATATGGTAAAATAAGAGAATTAAAGTAAATAATAATTATTTTTATTTGAATGATAATTAGATAAATTAATCTCTAAAATTTATTTAAACTTAGTTAATAAAATTTAAATAATTTTTATAACTAAAACTAATTAAGTAAAATTTATGTTTAACTAAATATTATTAAATATATATATTATTATTATCGTATTTGTGAGATATGTGTGGGGTTAATGTTGAGTTTGGATTGGAGGCCCAGAAGGGGCAATTGGATTAATTTTGATTGTTGTGAATTATTTAGATGCGTTATTTTTTATTTTATTTTAGGAAGATATCCTAATTATAGAGAAGATTCTGTCGAAATTTAGGCAGAATCTTTAGAGTCGTATTTGTCGTTATTCTAATAGCTTTTGTTGTTATTTAAAAATATTTTCAGGAGTCATCAATTTTCAATCGGATGTTCCAAGGAGAATCTTTGGGTTTATATAGATCAGTAAGTTATATAAATTAATATAATATCTCGCTAATCTAATTTATAATAAATGTTACATTTGTTTAATTTTATCAATTGCTTGAGCAGTAGTCATATAATTATTACTATCATTACTATATTATAGAAGCATAATGTGTGTTAGTGCTTGAGTTGAATGTGTTGCATATTCACTGTGTTTACCAGATAATGTTAGGATGATATGAGACTACACATGATCGAGATTACAGGTTACGATATAATGATGAGGATTGGCGTGACGGCGGGGGTATTTTTATGCTAACGCTGATTGTGAGTTGGGTAACACTGCTTGACTATAACTGTGACGGCGGATCCTGTGTATTAGATTCTAAGAGAAATGTGTAGTCTAAGAGAGTCGGATAGGAGATCGGCTCCCCAGTTTGGATTAGTGTGACCTATTGACTTACTTCTATCATTGTCTGATTATGTGATTTTGATTTTCTGATTGACATTTACATGAACATTATTTTCATATGAATGATATATTATATTAATTACTATATAGCTCATTGAGACGAACGTTCATTTTTGTTCACCATTTTTTTTCCAGGTTGCAGATTGAGAGTGAAATATTTTATCGAGTCATCCTGCCTTTCTCGGTAGGAGTGTTATTTATATATGTTTTATTGAATAATTATGTTATAATTATTTTCTATAACTCGGCATGATATTTATTTCATTGTCTATCTTTTTATTTATTTAGTTCCGCTGTTTAGTTAAATATATTATTAACCAATGTTCAGTGATGATGATGTGAAGTTATGATGATTGTGTATAATTAATGAGACCAGTTTTGAGACAATAACGACTATCATAATTTAGGTTTCTCAGAAAATGAGTTGTCAGATTGACTACGGATTTTGAAAGCCATGTACTTTTTTATTTTCTAGTACCGGTCATGTGCCATCAGATTTGGATTGTGATGACTTTTCCTTGTTAATTTTATTAAATTTAAAGAAAAAAATTAAATTAATTAATTAATTAACGAGGGAATATTATCACTTGTTAGATTTTTATGAAATTAATTATTTAATTATTAATATAATTTATATATTTTTAGTAACTATCTAACTTTTGAGGTTTTTTTTTTCATATTATTAATTAATGAATTTTAGATATATTTCACCTTAATCACCTTTAATTGAATTAGTGAAGTGTATTAACTAATCTAAAATTAATACACAATGCCAATAGAAAAAATAAGTTATATTATGTAAATTTTAAAATATTAGAAAAGAGGTTATATTAATGTGTTAACAATAATGAAATATTTTATTAGCCTAATTGTATCTGATGAGATTTTTTCCTAGTATTAAATAGGTGGGATGTTTTTTCAAAAGTACTAGTTATCTAAAACACTAATACTATGTAGCCTCTTAAGATTTCAACATTGTTAATTATAAAGAATCACTATTTATTAAGTAATGGTCAAATTATCTCTACGAATATGAATTAAATGGACAACTTCTGTTTTTTTTTATTTTTTTAATTTAGTGAGAGGTTTATTAAATTTTTATATTATTATTTTACATGACAAATAATTTTCTTTTTTGTTGTTTATTAGTGCTATTGTCTTCCATTAATGCACTCAGAAACATATTTATTGAATCAAATTGATTGAGTTTCTATTTAGTTAGACTATTTAATATATAAATTAAATATCAATATTATATTAATTTATCTAGTAAAATAATTATCTTTTAATTAAAAATTAATTGCTCAAATCATCAAATTAAATAATATGCCATAATTAATAAAAAATTTAAAATCCCTTAATATTTCAAAACTAAATATGTATATATATTATAAATAAATTTACTTGTATATTAATTTACAAGTACAGAATAGAGAAGGATTATTAAATATTTTAATTCTATATATTATTAAATAAATATATAATTATTAAACTATTAATTTAACCATAGTATTTCAAAGAAAAATTTTAAATATTGGAACTTATTATCATTTTTTAATATTTAAATATTAATTTGAAAATTATATAATATATGTTATTTTTCAAATAATTTTTAAATGTCATTTGAGATATTTAAAAAAAAGTTCAAACTAATTATTTTTTAAAGAAATTGTTTAAACTAATTTTAGTTTTTTAAAAAAGTGCTTAAAAATATTTAAGTTAATTAATTTTTAATAAATTTATGTGATAGATTTTTTTTTGTAAAATAATTAACATAATCACAAAATTTTAATTTTTTAATGTATAATCAAATATCAAAATAATTAATCTAATCTTCAAAATCTCAAATCCTAATTCATAATCAAATACCAAAATAATTAACTTAATCATCAAAATAATAAATTAAAAACTATAAATTAAACTTTAAATTAGTGTACTAAATATTCAATTTAATCATTAAAATAATAAATTAAAAACTATAAATTAAACTTTAAATTAGTATATTATATATTCAATTTAATCATCAAAATAATTAATTATCAAAACATTAAATTAAACAATAATTATAAATTATTATAATACTCATAACATTATAATTTATCAAAATAATAAATTAAAAACTAATTTTAAATTTTGAAAGAGATATCTAACCCTAATCACTAAAATTGCAAAACAAAACATAAAGTTAAAAACAAAAATTAAGCTAAAGGGGGTGACTTAGTACCAACCTGGGTCTTGGGTGTGTCTCGGCCGATGTTGGTATGCAGCTTGCTCTATTGCTTATCCTCACCTCTCCTTTCAGCTTGCCTCATCTCGTCTCCTTTTTGTTGGTCCAAGTTCATCTTGTGAAGAACAAATCTTCATGAGGCCTTTTTTTTTTTTTTTTTTTTAAATTAGCTTTTAATAATACAACGTCGTTTCATTAAGAACTGATTTAAATTTTTTTTTTGAAATCCCCAACTGAAATAGCTTCATTGTCCAAGGTTCTCTCTTATAAGAGCTTTTGACCATCAAGTGAGGGAGGTTTTAAATATAGACAAAATCAATAGTAAACTCTTAAAAAAAATAAAATTTTTTAATTTATTATAAGATAAAACATAATAACCAAAATGTCATGGTTCTACTGGGTACATAAGTGCCATAATAATTCTAGCATCTCATTTTTTTATTTCTTAGGACTAAGGTCCAATTTAGCCTATAACAAGAGTCAAGATTGGCCTTTATGGTTTTTTTTTTTAAACCAAATTGATACTTTTTTTAAAAAAAATATCAATATAATATTTTTAAAATTATTAAGTAATATTTTTAATATTAATAATTTATAAATATTTTTTTATAATTTTATAATTTATAATAATTTAATAATCCATAATTTAATAAATAATTAAAATTTTTAGTAATTTATAATATTAAAAATTAAATAATTATTAAATAATACAAAATTTATTAAAATTTATTAATATAAATTATTTTTTGTAAATCCTTCAACTTTCTTGGAAAGTCTCTCCCACAATTTTTCTCTTCCTATACACTCTCATTTTCTTATTCCTTTAAAGCCCTTTTCTGTACTTCTAGTCTCAACTCTCTTGCACTTTTTTACTTCCTAAATACTCTCAATTTCCCATTCCTTCAAAGTCCTTTTGTGCACTTCCACCCATTCCTCCATATCTTTAATTGAATGTATATCACCACCTTGCCCTTGCGGTAATTTTTTGCAAGTGAATATATTTGATAGCAAAAAAAAAAAAGAAAAAAAAGGTGAGCTTCTAGTTGGCGATGGTGATCTGCCATACTCGGTAGACAGTGATACATTGTTACTTCTGCTAGTTGGCATTGATGGATGGCTATTTCTAGTTGGACAGTGAGAAAGTTGAGGGATTGGCAAAATTAATTTACATTAAAAAATTACAATTTATAATATTAAAAAAATAATTAATTAGTATTATAATTTATAATATTAATAAATTTTAATAATTTTAAATTTTAATATATTTCATATTATTTAAATTTTAATATTATAAATTCTTAAAATTTTAATTATTTGTTAAATTATAAATTATTAAATCATTATAATCTATAATATTATAAAAATATTTATTAATATTATAAAATATTGATATTAAAAATAGTAATTAATAAATAATATTTAAAAATAATATATTAATATTTTAAAAAAATTCAAATTGGCTTATGATATTTAACTAAGTTCAAATTAGACTCTACAGTTAATTAGTAAATGATTATGTTAAAAAATGGGTGATTTAGACTATATCACATGTTGAATATGTCACTATATTCAATGGAATATGGAAGCGAGAATGGGCAATCTTTCCTCTTAGTAAGAGTAATTTTGGAATTCCTAAACTTGCTACTACTAACTGCGAAGGTTCTCCCCCAGCCCAAACATGCCTAGTTCAGGCTCAGCTTGTAAATGATGCAGAACCGGAGTGCTGAAAAAGTGGGCTAGGATCACAGAAAAAGTGCTAAGGTCGTTATACCCTCATTGGCTACGCTAAGATTGATAGCAAAATGATTTTGAAAATGAGTCACCACTCAGATTTATTTTGGTAAAGGAAAAATTTTTAAAAACCCTAATTTGACTCCAACATTATCCCTAAGGATACAAATCACTCGCCTTGAAACAAAGAATGGATTCAAAAGCTAGATTTGGGCTTTTAAGTAAAATTAGTTTAGCCTTGGATTAAATAAAAACTTACAAAATGAGTTTCATGATATGACAAGTGTAATACAAAATGATAGATTAAACATAATTTATAATAGAATAAAAATCAGGAATTAAATTAAAGATTACATTCAATAATCAAAAGAAAGGCATCACAACTCTAACCTTATGGATTATAGGGTGATCACACATTCCCCAAAAGAGAGCAAGTGAAGATTACAAATAAGGTAAAGAAAGTTCATAACTTAAAGAAAGTTTGAAAATGTTTATTTTATAAAGTGGACTTGGTACTTGGATTGATATTCCTAGTAGGCATGCATATCAATTTGAATTAGAATCAAAGCCCATACAGTTTTAACTACAATGAGATGATTGGTTTAGGACTCAAAATGGGATTTTTAACCTAAGCTAGGTGAGCATAAGTCTCATTAATTTTAGGTTTTAAGAATTAAATTATAGGACTAACTAGATGGAACTTAGTTTGGAAAATGAGATTCTTGAACTAACTAGATAGAACCTAGTTTAGAACATAGGATTCTAAGACTAATTGGATAGAACCTAGAAAGTGGTTTTATCCTGAAAAAGTTTGATTTGATTTATTAGCATTGAAGATCAAATGATAATCTCCAAAGTTACGGTAAAAATGATGAATTATAACTTTAATAATGAATTTAAATTAAAAATCGAGAACTCTTACCTTTTTATTTGATGGCTTGATTGATGGAGGCTTCAGCTTATGGTTAGACTTTAGATCTACCATGGCTTGGATTTTGTTTTGCTAAGGAAGCAAAATAAAATTAAAATCCTTCCTTGATAGCTTGCTTGATGGAGGCTTGAGCGTGTGATTGGACTTTAGTTCCATATTGGCTTAGATTTTATTTTGCTAAGGAAGCAATTTAATTTGATCAAGCCTAAGGAAAGCTAGACCAAAAGAGAGACCAAGCATCAAAGCTAGCTAAGGAAGCTAACTTTAGGTGGTTCTTCTCTAAGGAAAAGAGAACTTTTTTTCTTTAAAAGAAGAAAGGAGGGAGAGAGGGAGAGAGTAAGAAAATTAGCAATTAGGTTTTTTTGGTTGAATGGTGTGTTGAAAATTGAGGGGGGTTGGGACTTTTTATAGAGTTTTTGGAGGCTAAAATTGAAATAATTTAAAAAAAAAAATGGATGAAGTTTCTATGGTATGAAATTAGCCCGTCAAACATTTTTTTTTGGCTCCCATGGGTGCTGCAAGGTAGCCTGCGATAACTGCAGTGGTGCCACACGGCACCCCTTGCTAACAGGCCCATTCTGCTGCAGCAATGAGCCCATTGATGTGCAGTAAATTTTTGGAGGCCTATTCTCTCTTGTCCAATGTTTGTTTTGGGTGATTTAAGTTGCATTGTGACCGTGACTGACTAAATTAATTTTAGGGTAAAACATTTTGGGTTTACACTAATACAATTACTACCTCCGATATTATATTATAAATTATTACTTTGTAAAGAAAAATCTTCCATGTGCCACCATGTCCATATACAAATATCAACTTACTTTTTTTATTTTATTTTATTTTTGCACAAATTTCATTACATGATCAAATATCTTTCTTTTGTCTATATTAATATGACTAACTAATATTAAACTCAATCACCATAATCTTCCTATCATATGTCAATTCTTTATTCAATAATTTATTGTTCATTTCTCTAAGTAAAGCAGAGTGATGGCATGCCATAAAAGTTTTTTTTATTGACTTTCTATTTATGCATAAGTATTTTTTCAATATCAAACAAAGCATAATCATGCAAGTAAGAATATTGTAATTAGTTCAAATGTTGTAAGTGAAGGGCTCTCATATGTCCATGTAAAATATCTTTAGATATTATATCTGCAACTGAAATCCTTAATTGAGTAGGATTCATGACTCACAATGAAAAACAAATTATAGCAAATAAGTATCTTAATTGTTTTCCAATAACCCAACATAATATTTTAATATAGTTTATCCATTCCCTGTCATCATCTAAGAGACACTTTTGAAGTTCAGATAGACGATTCCATTAATAATTTGAACATCTTGAAAATAAGTTGGGCATTTGACTATATGCATAAGCATCCTCCAATAGTTTTTTTATCACTGCTAGGTGTGCATAACACAATAGACTAATGCAAATTTTTGCTTTTCTTGTTTTCCATGTCTTTTCATTATAGTATCACACCCATTTTTTAAAAAATTCAACAAATGTTAATTCTCTCGCATCATTATGCAATTCATTTATCTCTATCCATTTTGTGAGCATAGCCTTCTAAGTGTTTGATCTGTATCAAAATATTTTTCAAATCTGCTCTGTCTGAAAAATAAATTAATTATTCGTTCAGCAAGTGGAATGGTAGCCACTCGACAATAGGTTCTCACTAATGGATGTCAAATTGAAAGATACTCCAACATGCTTACATTGTATGCACATATCTGCAATTAAGACAAGTCTTCATTTCATCAACTTCAATAGCTTTTTGCCTTCCATTTATTGCATCGTTAAAAACATTTTCATTTAAAATAATAATAACTTGATCTTGGCCTTTATTGACATATTTGATTGATCTACATCAAATGCACCACTCTCCATTGATGTGCACTTGATGTTTAAGTAATAAATTTAAATTAAGAGAATGATTATCTTGCTTCAATCCTTTTTTCTCAATTATATTACCATCATCTCTGTTTTTGTATAATGGAAAACCATGTTCATCAATCGTGGTACAACTGTACAACCTGTTTGAATAATGTATTAAGCATTTTCCATTTATCAGGCATGCTGCATTAGAATTTAAGGATCCACAAGGACCATAGATCATAAGTTCACTATAACCAAAATATGCTTCTACATCTTCACTTGAATTCAAAATCTCAGTTATTATTATTTTATTAATTTGCTTTGGACTGGTGATGCTTATCATCTAAAAGGAAGAGCAATATGTGAACATGAGGAAGTTTCTATTTCTAGAACTCAGTTATATAGATAGCTTTAATATTTAGGTAAAAATGTATTATTTCTTCTAATATGAAAACTCAAAAAGACAAAATCTATATGGAAACACAAATTCAGTAACTAAATTTTAAAAATCACATGATAAATGTATGATGAAAAAAGTGTAAATTTTAAAATATTGTAGGTGCGAAAAACGCTAGTAATATAAGGTTTTAATATCTGTAATTTTGTAATACAATTAAATAATTGATATGAACGGTTAATTAGAATGATGAAAGAGGGACATGTATAATATATACCTAATATATACATTAGATATACATAATATATACTATGTACTATGTATACATAGTGTATACATAATAGATATAAAGTATGTATACATAAATATAAAAGTACTAAATTATCATGAAAATTTAAAGAAAAACATAACTTAAGCAAAATAATAATAGAAAACTAAATTATCTCCAGATATTTTGACACCATTGTTTAGTTTAGCAATAATATTCTTGGAAGCATATGACATTTTTTCTTTGAAAGTAAGGGTGTTCTCGGATCAAGCTAGGCTGGGTTTTACCTCAGCCCAATGTCAGGCTAAGCCAACTCGGGTTTAGCCAGATCGGGCGAGCTAATGGGTGGGCTATATATTTTTTATATTTATTATATGTAATATAATATATTAAAAAATAGATGTTGCATGAGGTGACTCGTGCAACAACTTTTTACCTTATGTATATGTATAGACCCTTGATTTTGGTCCTAAGCCAGTTCGGTTCTAATTAAAAATGGCCTAAATACTGATCGATCCATTTATTAATGGCTTAAACCTATTTTAAGATTTTATTCTGATTAGTCCAATTTTTATAAGGCCCAAATAAATCTGGTTTAGCTTTTAAACATTTAAACGATCCAAAATCAGGTATGGAGGTCATTTTAGTCGAATAGGGCCTGCAAGTTCGATATGGACCCGTCCATATCAAACTGGATTATGCCCCAGTTCAATATGGACCTATCCATGTTGACATGGGCAAGCCCCAGTTTGATATGGACCTATCCATATCGTCCTGGGCAAGCCCTAGTTTGATATAGTTTTGTTTTAGCTTTGGATTTAGTTTTACATGGTCACGTTTTATCATGAATTCAAATTACTTTAAGTCGATATGTCTCATATAAAGTTGTGTTTATTCAGGAAACTAATACCGGGTTTACGAAGTTTAACCTAAGATTTTCTTATAAATATAGAATGAAAGTAAGCAGCAGGAGGCGGCAGCAAAGAAAAGAAACAATAGCAGTAACCAAAACAACAAATAAAACCTTGGCAGCTTGAGTGGATAGTGAGAAGAAACACTAAACCATCAAACCAGAAGGCAGTGCTACACGTCTATCTTTATCTTGTTCGACCAAGATTTTACAAGCTCGATCAATGTAAACCATTGGTGAAACCAACAACGGAGGTTTGCAATCCTTTATCTAACTTATTTTAAGCTGATAGTAATTTATTCAATTTATTTTATTATTTTATTTTTATTCTTGTTTCACAATTTCATTTTTATGAACATTCAGTAACCTTGGTTGAAGATCCAATAATCCATATAGTTAATATGGTTTATAAGGATATTAGTTGCTTCAAGTGTTTATTTTTCATCATGTTTTCAAGACAACAAACTTTGTTTAAACCAATTTTAAAGTCACAGTAGCCTCAAAATCAAATTTCAATACCTTTACACTCTAAAATAGTTTTTGAGTCATAAAACTCTAAAATAGTTTCCAATATCAAAACCAATCCTAAGACAGTTTTTCATACTAAACCTTAAAATTAGTTTTTAAATACCAAAAGTCTTGAGGATAGTTTTTAAATCCTAAACCCTAAAACCAACTTCTTAAGCCTTGGAACCTTAATTCTATTTTTTTAAAAAAATCCTAAACCCTAAAATAAAAGATTTGAAACTCCAATTCTATTTTACTAAAAAAAAAAAACTAAACCCTAGTTTTATACCTTAAAATCCTAAACTTTATTTCCTCAACCCAAGACAGTAACCATGTTTTCCTAAAAACCAAAACTGTAATTGTATTTTCATGAAACATTAAAATATTAATCATATCTTCATAAAGCCCTAATTTATAAGTTAAAAACCCTAATTTGTATATTGATTGTTTAATATGACATTTGAATGTAGAATTGATTGTTAATTCATATTTATGTCTTGATAAATATTTTATTGCACTTTTATGTTGGATGTTTTGTTTTAAATGCTTGAATAATTTAATTAATTGTTTATTTAGATTTTAAGATTATAAAAGGCACGTTTTCACTTCGTGGGTGCCTCAATTTTTATCATGTAATTTAATTTATTGTTTAAAGATTTTGGATTCATGTAAAAGGATATATTTACACCTTTTGGTGGGTATCCTATTTATTTAGTTTTAAACATTGGATTCAATTGTAAGGGTACTTTTTCACCTTGTGTGGGTGCCCGTTTATTGTTTTATTTTGAACATTACTTTGATTTTAATATAATGAAGTTTTATTTTAATTGTCACATGTAGTATGGATGATATTGTAATAAGTTAAGAATTTTATAATATCTAGACCTGAAAATGAGGTCGGTTCCAACGAACCGGTCATTGTGGGTGTGCTGGATCATTCTCACCTTCCCCACATATACTCAACTTTTCGAACCCATTAGGGGGTTGGAGATTTCTTAGGAATCAAGTCATCCATCCCTTTTTTTTCGGCCATTCTGGGTGGCAACTCTATTTTTTCAGGTTTAGGCCTATGTTCTCCAAGGCCCGAGCCTAATAGTGCCAAAGCTGCAAGAACCATTCCACCGGAAGTGGGGGTGAAAATCCCCGCTCACAGTGGCGACTCCATTGGGAATAAAAGAAGATTTTGTTGGTTTTTATATTATTTTATTCTTTCTTTTTATGATATAATACATTGCATCATTTTAGATGGTATTGTGTGTATGAGTTAGGACGCCTATGTTACCCATGTTGTATTATGTAAGGGATACCATACTTTCACTCAAGATATAGAGATAAAGCATGTCATAACCACTTATAGCGTCATACCATTTGATATATACTTGCTATGAAAACCTAAGCTTTTCAACCCAAAGACTAAAGCCCATATAGTTGGCCTAGTTACTTTCCTTAGGTTTATACCCAAATGCTTGCTATTTGACTATGTTTGATATATCTTAGTTTGAATTATGGCCTATTTGGTTTGTTATTTTTCTAATATGACCTAATTATATTATAAGTCCAAAATAATTTTCAAAAGCCCAAAATAATTTTCAAAAGAATTTTTAAAGCCCAAAAGACCAAAATCTTTTCTTCTTCAAAAGATGGTTTTTGGACATAAAATATTTTCTCCGAAATGGGTCAAAAATTCTTTCCATTTCATGGCACAAACTCATAACCCAAAAATTTATTTTTTATAAATCTTTTACAATGGATTTTGAAACAACACCAATTTTAATGGGCTTTCAAAAAGCTTTTTCTTTAATGGGCTTACAAATAATTGGGTCAATTATGGAATATTAAAGAATCAATTGTGGGCCTAGTTTACACTAAGACTTATTAATTATGGGATTGTTTGTGACATGAATTACTGGTTATTTTTTCAAAATGAGAAATCTATTTATGATAAACCTTTTAATTTGGTTTTAATCCTAGTATAGCATGAAAGCTATTTTTTTAGTTGACCTAATATATTAAAGCTTAATTAATGAGAATTATCATAGATCAACTTCTAAATTTGAAAATACAACTATTGGTTGAAACGTCCGAGGAAAGTATTCGAAAACAAGATACCTCATATTAGTATTTTGTTAACCATATACCTAGAAAAAAAGACTCGCCATTCGTGTGTGGAATAAGGTTGGAAGGTTCATTCCTACCGTGTTGAGTTGTTTTATTTGTTACTTGTGCATCCATACATATATGCATACATACATTGCATTTCATATAATTGATCCTTTTTTCTCACAGCTCTAGAGTACAGCAGTTCAAAAGCTTATGACAATCTGACCTACGTCAGTGACTCAGAGCTTAGTGAGAATTCAGTCAATTTCTCATCAAGAGCAATGGAGTTTAACAGATTCAAAAGATGTTGGGTGATGCCCTTGAAGTCAAGACGGAAGAACTAAAGGGGGTCTTGACTAAGACCATGAGAAGCCAAATGGCTGCAATATTTAGGAATACGGCTAAAGCATCTGCTAGTATCAAGACACAAAACGACAAAGGGAAGGCTAAGGTTGGTGAAGTAGTCTTCAATGATGACAAAATGGTTATGGATGGTGATGAATATTGGGCTCAGTACTTTCAAGATCTCCAAGATAAGAAGGAGCCAAAGGTTGTGGAGAAATCAACTGTTGAAAAGACCGAGACTTCTGATGTGGAGAAGATGATTGCAAGCTTGGAGAAGAAGTTTGAGAAGAAGTTGAAAACTGAAGAGATGTTAGAGGTGGATAAACTATTTGAATAAGATGATGAGGTCCCTTATAAGTTCAAGATGCCATCTTTTACTAAGTTCGATGGAATTGGCAATCCTCATCTTCCTGTGAAACAGTATATCACAGCTATGCAATCTGCCCGAGCTACTAAGGCTCAAGCTCTAAGGTACTTCATGCTTTCATTGGATCCAATTGTGCAGAATTGGTTCAACACCTTAGAGAATAGTACTCAAAAGAGCTGTAATTCATTGTATAAGGCCTTCATTCAACAATACGGGTACAATCTGAGTTGGAGATCACTTTGATGGAAGTTGAATCAATAAGGTAGAAATCAAATGAAAACTTTGTTGACTAGGTCAAGAGGTGGAGGGACAAGGCTGTGTTGCTCAAGAAGAAGCATGATGAATATGATCAAATTAAGATGATTGTGAGGGGAGTGCTACCTAGCCTTTATGAAAGGATGTCGCACACACTCATCTGGGATTTTATGGATCTTCTTCAAGCTGTTTTACAAATTAAAGAGTGGGAAAGGGAGAAGAACCACTTTTCTATAAGAAGAAATGAGAAAGAGAACTATCAGTATGGAAATCAAAGCCCACAAAAGGAGGTCAATGTTAATGCAACTGGACAAGGCAGTAGAAGATAGTTTTTAGAGTTGCACAAACCGTTGTCTTGGGTTCTTAATAAACTACAGAAAAAAGGGTTGTTATAGCCATTAGTCCCATGCCCATTGCCAAGTCCTTTACCACCTAATTTTAATGCAAAAGTATTTTGCCAATTTCATCAGATGGAAAGCCACGAGATGGATAAGTGTTTAAGGTTGAGACATGAAATTTAGAACTTGATTGATAGTAGAAAGTTGCCTGAACCTAACAAGCCCAGCATGAAGGACAATCCATTGCCAAGATTCAATAGGGTCCCACCACTGACAACTTTCATGATCAGGGGAGGTTTGAATAGAGATTTGTGCTTTCTTCTTTCCAAGATGTAGATGGAGAGACCACCAAAGAAGAAGTGATCCTTAACAAGAAGGAGCAAGCTATAGTTGGAAAAAAAAAGTAGCCATTTGCATGGTAAGCAAGTTTTGGGACTCAACTGATAGTGATGATGATTCTGAGCCCAAGAAGGAAGAATGGACTTGGTCTGAGCCCGAAGAAGATGAAGTCATGAACACTCGATCTGGTAAGCCTTTCGCGAGACCACTATCAAAAGAAGTAGAAGCTGATAAGGGGAAGGACATCAAAGCTGGGAATAAAGAAGAAGAAGACGATGCTGTTCTTAAGCAGTTGAAGAGAACACAAGCTAGTATCAGCATATGGGACTTGCTAGCTACATCAAAGAAGCATCGGGAAACAATGGCCAAGGCTATGTCTAGTATGCCAATTTCCACTTATATAACACCATAGGAGCTTGTTAATTTTGTGAAAGTGGAAGGAGTGATGAAGTGTGAGGATGGTCAAAAGAAGAATAATGTTGATGTGAGGATGGTCTCATTTTTTGATGTTGATTTACCAGAAGAGAGAAGAGACCACATCCATCCACTTTTTATTAAAGTTGAGGTTAAAGGTAAAAGGACTCCATATGTAATGGTTGATGATGGATCTGCCATTAATGTGTGTCCACTTAAAATCCTGCCAAAGTTTGCTATGTCAAGAAGGGATTTAAGCCCAACTGAAGTAACAATTAGGGCTTATGATAACACCAAGAGGCATGCTGAGGGAACCTTCAAAGCTATTGTGAAGGCTGGTCCCATTGAATCCATGGTTTAATTTGTGGTCTTCGATATTCCTGTCACTTTCGCACTATTATTGGGACGACCCTAGTTTCATCCATTGGTTGGAGTTCCTTCTACACTCCATCAGAAGATCAAGTTTCTAAATGGGGATGAAACAATGGTTATTGAGGCTAAGGAAAATGAAGTGGTGAACACTCTGATGATTGAGAGGCCTCTCAATGGTTTCCAAGTAGTTGTAATTTTTGATGATGAAATGGTGGACCCTAAGGTCTTGAATATAATGAAAAACATGAGCTACATGCCTGGTGTTGGTCTTGGAAAGGGTAAGACAGGTGTGATGGAGCTTCTAGACTTCAAGACTCAAACTTTGGGATATGATGAAGTTAACAAAGATGTCCAGCCTAAGAAGAATGAGAAGATGAGTTTCTCGCCACTCAAAGAGTTTTTTTGTCAAATCTCTAGACATGGGACCACTCTATGGGAAGCCTGAGCCAGTCATATTCATGGTAAAGTTGATTCCAAATTTTGAGATTTTTACTAATGTTGCTGAATTGGTGGAACAGATGAAGAAAGAGCTCGTCCTACTAGCTGACAAGGAGCCTAATCCGAAAGGTAAGAAGGAAGTTGTCTTGAAAGTCCAGAAGACTCCAAAGGAAATTGCTGCTTTAGTTGAAGAAAAATTCAAAGATGTTTTAGTTTATGATTTTGAGAACACTGATTTTGGTCTTGATTTTAATTTATCTGCTTTGTATGAGGATGACGATTTTTTTTTCCAAAATGAATACAATAAAGTTTGATTTTGCTTACTTGTATGATTTTTTCTTAATGGTTGCATACATTCAAGTAGTGATTACATAAGAATTTTTAATATTAACTATGTTGACACACAAACATTAAATTTGGGAACAACCGATAATCCTAAAAATATTAGCATAGCATCTGACCTTGCTCCTGAAGAGAGAGAGAGAGAGAGATTTGAAAAAATATTTAAGAAATATGAAGAAGCCTTTTCTTGGTCTTATGAAGATATGCCTAGGATTGATCGAGATATAGCTGAGCATTTGATTCCTACCTACATTTACATGAAACCTGTCAAACAAATGCTTCGACAGTTAAGGCTGAAATGGGCAGAATTGGTCAAAGAAGAAGTCACTAAGCAGATACAAGTCAAATTTCTTAAAGTGATAGATTACCTTGAATGGTTAGCAAATATAGTTCCCATACCAAAGAAAGACAGAAGAATTAGGGTTTGTGTATATTATAGAGACTTGAATAAGGCTTCCCCCAAAGATGAATTTTCTTTGCCCCCATATAGATGTCCTTATCGATAGTGCAGCCTCTAGTGTGCTACACTTGTTCGTAGATGGATTTTTCAGATACAATCAGGTGTTAATGGCCCAAAAGGATAAAGCTAAAACTGCCTTAATTACTACATGGGGTATTTTACTATAGGGTGATGCCGTTTGGGTTAAAGAACGCTGGAGCAAACTACCAAAGGATGGCCACCACTTTGTTTCATGACATGATGCACAAAGAAGTCGATGTTTATGTTGATGACATGATGGTTAAGTCGGATACGAGAGAGTAGCATTTACAAAATTTAGAGTTGTTCTTTGAGAGGGCAGTAAAGTACAAGCTAAGATTGAACCCAAAAAAATACATCTTTGGAGTTACTTCAGGCAAGTTGTTGGGACATGTGATCGATCCAGATAGCATTGAGATTGACCCCGACAAAGTAAGGCAATCCGGGATATGCCAGCCCCTAAGACGGAGAAGGAATTTCGGGGGTTTATTGGCAGGTTATAGTACATTAGCATATTCATAGCAAAACTGACACAATCTGTGAACCGATCTTTAAATTACTTAAGAAAAGCTAGCTAGTCAAGTGGAATGAAGAATGGCTAAAAACCTTTGAGCGTATTAAGGAATATTTACTGAATCCAGCTATTTTGAAGCCACCTAAACCCGGTAGATCTTTATTACTATACTTAGTAGTAGAGAAAGAATTAATAGGAGCAATGCTCTCCCAAGCATATGAATCGAGAGTTGAGTATGCAATTTCCTACTTAAGTAGAAAGCTCATACGTTGTGAGATTAAGTATAGTATCATTGAAAAGACATGCATAGCCGTGGTATGGTCATCTAAGAAGTTGCAACATTACTTTCAGTCTTGTAGTGTGAAAGAAATCTCCAAGATGGATCCAGTGAAGTACTTAAGGGAACACCATCATTGATTGAAAAATATGGCAGATGGTTGATCATTTTAGAAGAGTTTGAAATCGAGTATGTAATATCCCAAAATTTTTAAAAATTTCTAATTTTTAAAAATTTGATAAAATAAATTATAATTTAAAAGGATAAATTAAATTAATGGTTTTAAATGAAAAATGAAGAAATTTTAAATGAAAAAGTGGAATATATATGTGATATATATGCAAAATATACATAACATATAAAAGTCAACACTTATAAAAGAAAAGTCAAAGTCCAATAGCATTTTTGTAAATAAATTTTAGAAATTTAAAATTAATAAAATAATTCAAAAATAAATTATTTTTGAATGGAATAGAGAAATTAGGACTTTTAATTTATTAAATAAATAAATAAATATATATATATATATATATATATTAAATTATTTTAATATATATATATATATGGTTTAAAATAAAGATGAAAGGAAAAAAGAAAATTAAAAAGTCTTCTTCTTCTTCTTCTCCACAAGGGCCGAAACTCCATGGGAGTCTAAACCAAGATTTTGATTCTTCCATACACCAAGGATTGAAAGAATTTTAAGGATTCAAGTGGAGTTTTAAAAGTTTCTTCATCAATTAGTAAGTTTCCAACTCTTTTCTTTGAATTCCATAAAAAATTGATTTATGTGAGTTTTGGACTTTTGAAGTGGTATGTTATAATTGTTGGAATTGGTGTGTATGATGTTATTTTGGGTAGTTAATGATGATTTTAAGGTTAGATTGAAGAGATGGAGTTTGGATAAAGAATGGTGAAGAGAGAGAATTTAGGTTATTGATTTTTAGGGTTTTGAAAACATGAGCTTTAATTGTGCAAATTGATTCTAAATATGTTTTTTTGATTCATAGACAAGTATTGTAAAGTCAAATATTGGATTTGGTTGTATTTGGTTGGAGTTTGAGAATGGAAGTAGAGATTTAGGGTTTTGGAAAAGTGATTTTTCAAAGTGGTTGAATTGTGTGATTTTATTTGTTTAAGCATGTTTTTTAGTGTTAAAAGTGATGAATATAAGCTTGAAATGAGTAATGGATTGTGTTGGAGTGAAAAACCTTCAATGGGGGAAGGTTATGCCATTTTTGAGATTTTGTGTATAAGAGTGTATTTTTATAATGTAAATGATTTAAATGTATTAAAATATGTTTTTAATAATATAAATAAACTTAAAACACTAATTTAATTGTAGTAGAATAGAATTCTAATGTCAAAGTAAGGAAAGGCTAAATTTTTAGAAATTTATAGGAGTGATATTTAATTATGGTTAAATATTGAAAATGCCATTAAATGTGATACTAAATGATTATTTGCTATCACATTTGGTTTAGGCATTGGGAGAGGTTGATTTGCTTCATCTAAGTGGTGAAAGGTAAGTTGGAAAGATAGGATTGGAGGTTGTTTTAAGCTTGTTTTGGGTTGCTAGTGGAGGTATGTGCAAACTTTGAATATATTATTTATATTTGAATGACATTTAGGCTTAACACATTTTGGTTGAAAAATATGTTAAGCTACTTGGTACATTGTTGTGTATGAATAATATGCTATGACATTTGTAATATCATATATGTGTTAAATGCATTGTGAAAAGCCATTGATAATGGCTAAATTGTGTAAAATGTGAAATATGTATATTATGTGGAAATACCCAAAGTAATTGGGTAATGTGCTGTGAATGCAAAAATAAGATATGTGGCATAATGAAATAAATTGATATTGATAAAAATGAGAAAAGTGAGAAAAAAATGTGAAAATAAAGTAATGTGCCTAAATTGAATATGTTAAAATGAGAAAAAGATTAATAATGAGAAATATGAATAATATTGTGTGTCTAGTATGTTATTCAATTTTCAGAGTTCTGTGTTTGGCGACAATCCTATGATTGCCTGCGGGCTAGACGCTGGGAGTCATTGTGAAAATATTTTTGAGGTGAAAGACCGGGTCGTAAGCCTCAAAAATAAATATTTAAAGCTAGGATGAGTGAAAAGACTAGGTCGTAAGCTCATGCCTAGTTAGAATATTCCATTGATATATTGCCTACGGGGCTAGACACATGGTGTCATTATAGACTAAAACAGTAACTTTGGAATTTGAATAGCATGTTAGTTATCTTTGGGCCCATGTTTGTGTTTGTTTATATGTGAATTGTGATTATGAAATATTTGAAAATATAAGAAAATGGAATGATGTGATATCTATATGCATTGTGTATTGACATTGCATTGAGTTTTATTGTTATTATCAAAGTTTGTGCCACTAGGCTTCAGCTTAGCGCAATTATTTCTATCGCGCAGGAGACAGGGTAGACTTAGCTGAGCCAGAGAGTTCTTCTGGACCAGGTCGGGTCTAGACTTGTAGTTGAGCTTGTTGAGTTGTTATCGAGATCAGAAACACTGTCAGCAGCATGTATATATTTTTATGTTATTGTACATTTTGAGTATTACGCATAATCTATTATGTTTTGGATTTTATGTATTGTATATTATAAAGAATGTTTGGGTCAATGTATTTGAAATGGAAGAGTAAATATGTTTTAAATTATATATATAAATATTTGAGAAACTTGGTAAAATTGAGGAGTATGGTTGAGATAGTGATTTGAAATTATCTGGGAGTGTTTTCTTTTAGCAGGTTGTATTTTGCTGAATTTTGGAATGTCCAAATTACAGACAAAATTCTGGCAAATTTTTCCTAGAGATTTTCATATATAATATTTATTTTGGGTTTATATAACAAGTAAAGAATATTTATATGCTATTTAATTTTATATATTTAGAATTTGAAATTTTAAATTGGAAATGTGAAAATTTTTTATTAAACCGGTTTGTGAAATTTTTGTACCATATATGCATATTTTACATATGCTGAAAATATGTATTGTATGTATGTAGGGTCTAAGGGTGTTACAGAGTATGTGACTAGGAAAACCATTAAAGGTAGAGCAGTAGCAGAATTTTTGGCCCAACAGCCATTGTCGGACAATGAGGAGGTAGTTTTGGAATTTTTCGATGAACATTTAGAGGCCATAGAGGTACAGGGATGGAAAATATACTTTGACGAAGCAGTAAACAGAAAAGGTGCTGGTTTTAGGGGTAATTTTAAAATCGTCCGAAGGGGAGCTCATTTATTTTGCTAAAAAGTTGAAATTTAGGGCAACCAACAATATGGTTAAATATAACACTTGTATTTTTGCCTTGAAAGCCTGATAACCTTGAAGGTGGATAACGTGCAGGTGTTTGGTGATTCTTTGCTAGTGGTATCACAAGTAAATGGTGAATGTGAGTTAAAGGAAGAAAAGTTAAACTGTACCAAGATTATTTGACCCTGATGAAGAAGAATTTCAAGGAGTGCAGATTTATACACCTGCCAAGGGAGGAAGATCAGATGGCCTACCACATTGACTTCGGTATGGGAAGATCCTATTAAGTTATTTCATAAGTCTCAGTTTTGACCAATTCGTCTACTCCTTGCTATGAGTATGAAATGATCATGAAAACTGACATAAACCATGATGCATGGTACGACACCATTAGATGGCTTTTAGAAAGTAAAGTGTATCCACACGATGCAACTAAAGAAGAGAGAAGAGCTATAAGGAGGTGGTCTTTGTAATACATCACCTTTCATGGGGAGTTGTGTCGATGATGGCTTGATGAAGTGCACTTAAGATGCTTAAGGAAGTTTGAAGTTGAGCAGATCATGTCCGAGATATATACCAGAAGTTATAGACCCTACATGAATGGATTGGCCTTAGTTAAGAAGATAATCTGATAAGGCTATTATTGGCTGACTATGAAAAAAGACTATATTAATTTTGTAAGGTGTTAGAAGTGCCAGATGCACGAAAATTTGAATACCTGCCTCCTAAAGAACTACATTCAATGTCTTCTCCCTGGCCTTTTGCAACCTGGGTAATTGACATTATTAGGGAGATACATCTGACGGCTTCAAACAGTCACCGGTTCATTATAGCAGCAGTTGATTATTTTTAAAATGGTTTGAAGCCAAGTCTTTTAATAAGCTGGGGGCAAGAAAAATTGCTAGGTTTATTGAAAACAACATCATATGCAGATATAAGGTCTCGTATAGTGTGATATCAGATAATGGGGTGCAGTTTCAAGGAGCAGTTAAAGATTTATTCTCGAAGTACCAAATTCATCATCATTGGTCTTCACCTTATAAATTGAAGACTAATGGTGCAGTGGAAACAACTAATAAAATAATTAAGCAGATTCTGTCCAAGATAACCAAGACGTACAAGGATTGGTTGGAAATGTTTCCTTTTACTTTCTGGGGGTCTAGGACCAGTATGCAAACCCTGACTAGAATGATGCCGTTTTTCCTTAGTTTATAAGATGGAAGTTGTGTTGCCAATTGAGATTGAGATCAAATCACTATGGGTAATCCTAGAAGCTAAAATTCCTGTGACGGAATGGGTAGCAAGTAGATATACATAGTTGGCCTTGTTAGAAGAAAAAAGATTGAAGGCATTGTATCATCACTAGCTTTATCAAAGAAAAATAGCTTGAGCTTACAATAGAAGGGTTAAGATCAGAAAGCTTAAAGTCGACGGCTTAGTCTTGAAGTAGTGCAAGCCCAATGTCTCCGACCCAAGATGGAAGTTTAGACCTAGTTAGGAAGGGTCGTATATTGTGAAACACGTCATAAGTAAGGGAGAGTTCAAGTTGTCAAACATGAACGTGAATAAATTTAGTGAGCTAGTAAACATTGATAGGTTAAAGAGGTTCCATGTTTGAAATAAAAAAAGAGCTTGCTAAGTTAAAAACCCGAGAGGGTGGCCTAGCAAAAGTTAGAGCAGTTTGCTAGTTTCAAAAATTGGAAAGGGCGGACTAGGTAAAAATTAAGACTAAATGAGTGAAAATTGTCAATTAGAAAATCTGAAATGACTGGTTAGCGACTAGAGTAATTTTGTGTATGCTGGCTTAATATTTTTTTGTTGTTCCCTAATTTAATAAACAGAGTTGATTTTAAAATTGTTTTATGTACACTATTTTGAATTTTCTGACCATTAAGGTAAAATAAATATCACAATAGCAAAAGGTGATGACAAGTTATAAAGGGAAAGAAAACATCTTTTATTAATCATTATTGTTCATCTTAACATCATTTTCCTAAATATTGACAAATGTAAAGTCTATGGCAGATGATAAGTGTAGTGTACAAGCCAGCTTTGGTTCAATCGATCTAAGAAGGCTTCAGTCAGACGAGGCATGTCCAAATCATGTGTGAACTCAGAATACCGAGGCTCGGCTCCATACTGGAGGTCAAGACGATGAGGATCATAGCAAGTACCTCAATGAAGAGCAACAAGAGGAATATACATCAGATACGCCCGAATGTTGACATGTGTGATCTTCCACCACGGTACCAGCCAACAGATGTTAATCACAGCCCGTGAGCGAATCCAGTCAATCCTGTCAGCATATGAAGAAGTAGGACAGAGTAATTTTCTGGCAGAATGATGTCATGGCAGATATTTGGTAAAGTCAATAGATGGGGTTTCAAGTAAGCAGAGGTGCTCCTGTAGCCAGATCCCATACTCATTAAAAAAAGAGCCCGTTAGGTTAAAAACCCATAAAGGCGGCTTAAGCAAAAATTGGGTGTGAGCGAGGATTTTCGCCCCCACTCCCGGTGGAATGGTTCTTGCGACTTCGGCACTGTTTAGGCTCGGGGCCTTAGAGAACACGGACTTAAGTTCGGAGAAAATGGTGTCGCCACCCGGACGGGCCGGGGAAAAGAAAGGGGTGGATGACTCGATTCCTAAGGAATCCCCAACCCCCTAATGGGTTCGAAAAGTTGGGTACGTGTGGGGAAGGTGAGAAATGGCCCAGCACCCCCACAACGCCCGGTTCATTGGAACCGGCCTCCTTTACAGGTCTTAATATTATAAAATTCTTAAGTATAATAACATTATCCATACTACACACAATAATTAAAAGAAAGCATCAATATATTAAAATCAAAGCAATGTCCAAACAAAGCAAATAAATGGACACCCATCCAAGGATGGAAACATGTCCTTACATCACATGCCTAAATAGGACACCCACCAAAAGGTAGAAACATGCCCTTTATATAGGTTCTAAAATAGAAAAGTAAATTAAATTACATGATGTTTAACCAATGAGGTACCCACTAAGTGGAAAGATACCTCTTACAACTTTTGGAAATCTAAATTAATTGATAAAAGTAAATAATCATTCATCATAAATAAATCATTCATCAAAGCTATTAATCAAAATAGAAAATAAACATCCATCCATGATAAATTAAATAAATCAAGTATTGAAATTAAATAAATTAAAACATAAGAAATAAATCAAAGCATAATCAAGTATGGAATTGAATAAAGCAAATAAAAGTCCAATTATGGCTACTGTGACTTTTTATGGAATTAAAATAAATTAGGGTTTTATGTTTTAAAGGGTTGGTAAGACTCTTTGATTAACAAAATTAAGGTTTGAATGATGATATCATGAAATTAGGGTTTTAAACACTTTAAAATACTTTAATTTGTGATTTTTGGTTATTGGGTTCCTAAGCTAATGTGTAAAATTTAGGTTTTTAGGTTTTTATGTTTTTTAATGTTTTAAAAGGATTAGGGTTCATAAAAATTAGGGTTTAAGGTTTTAAAAAGGTTAGTGTTCATTATTTTAAATTTTGGAAGTTGAATTTGGATTTGATATTTTGGAATTTAGGGTCTCGGGTGGTGAATAATTTTTAAGAATTTGGAAATCAATTTGATAATTTCATGAAGTTTTATGAATCTAAACAAATAAATTAAAATTTTTATAAGTAGAAAAGATTTTTTTTTCAGGCTTTTTGAATTAAATAGAACCTACTTTAAAATTTTAAAAGAAGCAGAATTTACATCATAGTTTTGTTGAAAAATATGTTCAATTAGAGTTTTAAGATTTTTAAGAAGAAAAAATAACAATTTTAAGCCTTTTGGAAGATAAACTAATGAAATAAGGTTTTTTTGGCTTTAGAAAAACTAAATTAAAGTTCAAAGGTTTTTAATTTTGATTTCATAAATTTGTTATTGTGTAAAAAAAAACAATTAAAGAAAATTAATTAACACATACCTTCTTTTGATGATTTCTCCAAAAATAATTCTTCTTGGATGAACTAGCTCCAAAGACAAGCCTTTTTTGCCTTTGAATCCTCTAAATCGTGCTGCTGCTGTTCCAGAAAAGAGTTGAATTGAATTTCTTCTTTTCCTTCCTTGATTTGGTTTCAAATTTTCCAAACTACTCTTGGATTTTTGGCTCCCTTAAATTAATTGCATTTTGTCCTTATTTATAGTGGTTTGAGGTTGTCTATTCCTAATTAGCTAAGGTAAGTAATATTAATAAAAAAAAGAAACCAAAACCTAATTGGATTAGGTTTCGAAAAATTTGCGTCGGAAAATTTGTGCTGCCGAAAAAAAACTGCTGCGGAAAAACTGCGCTGGCAAAAAAATCTGCTGCAGCTAGCTGCGGCAGCGCGCGAGGAGCGGGCCCGTAAGCTATTTCGCAGGTAGAAAATTTCTGCGTGCGAAATAGCACAGTGATTTTGCCTGCAGGAAATTCCTGCGGGCGAAATGCCCACGGGCCCGCGCGACGATTTTTCATCGCCGATTTTTTCGACTCCGATTTTTATTTTTATTTTTTAACTTTTATTTGTTTATTTTTATTTTTTATTAATAAAAATTAGATACTAAAGCAAAATTATTTAATAAAAATTATTTTGGACCAATTAGACAACAAAAATCATTTTAGACTAAATAAAACATATTGGACCGGATTTGGTAAAAAATTAAGGGTCTACATTAGGGCAATTTGCTGGTTTCGAAAACCCACAAGGATAGTCTAGGCAAAAATTAGAACCAATAAAAAAAGTCTGCTAGGTTGAAAATCCATAAGAGCAACCTAGGTAAAAGTTAGGATAGCTCGCTAGTTCTAAAAACCTGCAATGACAAACTAAACAAAAATTACAGTAATAAAAATAGAAGTTTAAAGGGTGGTTTAGGTAATTACCTGAAGTAGCAGCGGACTCCCATTCAATCTTCTTGAAGATTCTGGTTTGAATTGATCCAATCCAATTAGGGTCTCGGCTAAGAACACATGTATCGGCTACAAGCCTCCTTCCATTTGGACCATGATATCCAGAACTTGTGGATCAATGTCACCATCAGTAGAAATAAGCAAGAATTGACTAAGCAAACATCGATAGAACATGCATCCCCAAGCTTTGGTCTAAGCCGAATGAGATGTGCAAAAATTGATCAAGGGACCTAGCAGGATTTTCTCACCTCTATTCAATTGTAGAACTTCAGGTTTTGACAGTTGAAATAATATTTGCATATTTTATTGAGTTTTGAAAGTTAGTATGGGTAGCGCCATTGGTTGATCACTTGGATATCTAATGATAGCTTCAAATTCTTCAATCATAGGATAAATCTCAAAATTATTTATCTTGAAAGTCCTAATTTTTACATCCCAAAAAGAAGCCATGACATGTAAGAATGGTTGGTCTAATTTGACATTTTGAAATTACTTATGGTTGGTCTAATTTGACATTTTGAAATTACTTCAAGACAATGAGTTGAGACCATAATATCTGCTTCCAGTGTGTTGCTATGATGCTTTTAAATAAATTCTTAATCTTTTTAAAATTACACTCGGTCATCATGGAAGCGTGATAATTACTATTAATTTTATAAAGAGAAATAGGGGACGGCTGAGGCTGAATTATGGATTTGAGTTTGTGCGAGATGAAATTATCTTGGAGTGTTACTGCCTTGGATGTTGAAGAAAAGAGAGTGATTTAATGAATGATATAACAGCTGGTCAAAGTCCAAACTGCTTAAGCAAAGAGAATTCCATGCCAGACTAGGTTTAAAATTGCAATCCATGTCGAAGTAAGTTTTGGGCATACTGAGTTCGTTGCGAAGTGGGAGGTTTTAATCTGAGTGGATGTTGGAATTATTAAGTTTAATTAACCCATGTCAGATTCATTTTAAATGAATCCAACATGGCCACTCTGTATATATGTATATATGTGAAATGAAAATGAAAGAGTCAAATTGAAAAAAAGAAAAAAGTCCAGACAAAAAATGGGGTTGAAAAGTCAAAATATTTTAATACTACATTGCATTATTTGATATAAGTTGTTTAATTTATTACAAGCCTTTATTTATGTACAACAAGTTTCATATATATAGTCTTAATACACACTAATTATTGTGAGGGAGGTGGTGGTTTGTAATTAAATAAATTCCTGAGGAATTCATCACTTGTTGGAGGTGGAGGTATATCATCTATCCATATTCTCCCCAAGGAAGAAGTATTTGGGTCTTGGTTATCTTGAAAATCAATCTTATTGAAGTCAGTGCTTGAGATAGGAGGTGGCATATCATGGTCATCGGTCCAGGGGCCCCTTGATGAAGATACACTAGAATCCCTATAGCCTTGGAATCTGTAGTCTCGAAAGTTCCATTCGAGGCAAGTAGCACACTAACGAGTGGTAGCCAATTCTTCTTACAAGTGCCTATTCTATTCTTCGAGCATCCGCTGTTGAGCCAGATAAGGAAAAGTTAGGTTCATGCATTCATACATCTTCATGCATACATCCAACATATATATAAATATGAGACAGGGATTACACACCAAAAAGCTCATGTCAAAGCCCTGAGGCCCGGAAGATGACTCAACATAATGAAATGGTTGAGTTAGAGCTGCACTACTTGGACCAGCTTCATCATGCCTAGCAACATTCGAGTGTTCAGCCACCTATAAAAATTCATAGAAGTTAGTCATATGCAAGTCAAGAACAAAAAATACATCTGATTAACTTGAGAAAGAGGAAACCATGGTATCATCATGGGCGATGAGATCCCCTGTATCATCATGCTCTTCATTCTCCTCCTTTTCCTCCTCATCCTCCTCATTCTCCCCCTCACCATTATCATTCCCCTCATCTTCATCTTTATTCTCATCACCTTCTTCATCCATGTCTTCATCAACCTCCTCCTCTTATTCTTCTCCCTCTTTATCCCCTTGTCCCTCTGAAGTTACAATACCACTAGGGGAGACGTCGAAGTGCAAAAGCTGATCCTGTACAAACTCAGTGTACGACAAGTCCAATCAAAGCAAAAGTACATCAATATTGAATCCATTATGGGCACACCTCCAGGAATTCTCAGGCATGGATTTTCAAGTCAGCACAAATGTTGGGACATTGGCTGGTACTCGCCTCTGATTAGGGCCAAGAAACTAGTTATGTACCCTCTCACCTAGAAACCATCCACTCGAAATAGGCCCAGCAATGATCCGACGGGAGTTCTGTAGGGGCAATGCATTGATCATGGCAATGGTCGAATTCGCTCTTTCATTCAAATCCCTCCAAGTAACATTCACCTGCAACACAACAATATCGGTAAGTCAATTTTTTTAAAATATTTCATGATCTTACTAATCTTGTCTTTTACCTGATCCTAAGTCAGCTGGCTTAACATGTAACGCCGGGGATGCACATGATGACCGCCAGGCACTTCTCTATTACTCAACAACTAAAAGCTCAATCTTGGGTATCCCATTCGTCTTCTAAAAATATGAGGCTTTTTCACAAGGTTATGTTCATAGGCCCACACCTATCATGATCAGAAAAAGGGGTTAATTTCGACCATAGACCATTATTTCACTTAACAAAGAGGTAGAACGTATACCTCAACAACAGCCATTAAGCCTGTAAAGGATATCTTATTCCTGCTAATCTTATCAAAACCATGATAGAGAGAGGTAAGGTCAGCCACTTCCCAAGCATAAAAAGGAACAATATCAAAATCTGCCAAAGCACGCAAAATCGACAGGCGAATTACTGCCTCAGTATTGTACAAGCACTACAAAAATATTCGGCATTTGCGACGGAAATCTGCGACGGACATGTTTCCGTCGCAAATTTGCTACGATTCTGCGACGGATTTGAGACGGAAGGACAAGTCAGTGGAATTTTGAGAATTTGGTCGCAAATCCGTTGCAAATCCGTCGCAGATCTGCGACGAAAATAATTTCGTCGCAAATAATCGTCGCAAAAGTTGGCGCGGAAACTTGGCGCGAGAGAGAAAACACTAAAAAACCAATTTGCAACGGAGATCTGCTACCGTCTATTGCCGTCGCAAATTTCACTATAAAAATATTCGGAATTTTGCGACGGAAATCTGCGACGGACATGTTTTCGTCGCAAATTTGCTACGGATCTGCGACGGATTTGCGACGGAAGGAGGAATTTTGAGAATTTGGTCGCAAATTCGTTGCAAATCCGTCGCAGATCTGCGACGAAAATAATTCCGTCACAAATAATCGTCGCAAAAGTTGGCGCGGAAACTTGGCGCGAGAGAGAAAACACTAAAAAACCAATTTGCAACGGAGATCTGCTACCGTCTATTGCCGTCGCAAATTTCACTATAAAAATATTCGAAATTTTGCGACGAAAATCTGCGACGGACATGTTTTCGTCGCAAATTTGCTACGGATCTGCGACGGATTTGCGACGGAAGGAGGAATTTTGAGAATTTGGTCGCAAATTCGTTGCAAATCCGTCGCAAATCTGCGACGAAAATAATTTCGTCACAAATAATCGTCGCAAAAAAATATTTATATAATATTAAATTCAATCTACTTTTAATAACAACAAATATTTATGATAACAATATTTATGATTTAATAATTTACTAATATTAAATTTTAAATTAGTACTTAATATTTATGCCTTTTTAGTGTTAATTACTAATATTAAATTTTAAATTAGTACTTAATAATTATTAAATAGTAAGTATTATTTATTATACAATAATTTATACTTTATATATTATAATAACGATATAACTCTGAAAAAGGAAATTAAATACATATATAATAAGTATATATAATTAAACATGATTAATATTGTCAATATCGCATATTCAAATGTTCAAAGTGAAAAGGAAAAGCTCTGTTCAAGAAAAAAAGTGAAAAGGAAAAGAAATTGTTGATGCTATGAGCCTATGATATTATTTAGTCCAGTTCGTTCAAAATAATAAAAAAGTGAAAAGGAAAAGAAATTGAAAACCCTAATCCCTCACTCTTATCTCATCAGTTGCCTTGCGCCGTTCAAAATCTTAATCTTCTCATCTCTCCTTTACACAGCACACATCCTCATTCTTTCTCCATTTCCTCTCCTCACTCTCACACCGGCTGAGCTTGGAAAGCCAAGTGCATTGCAACCTGACAAGGGAAAGGTTGCCATATTTGTTGATTGCAGTCCAGTTGCGGATCCAACATTTGAGGTTGTGTTCTTTTCTCTTTTGCTTTCTAACATCTCCACCCTCTTAGTTGATGCGTGCTTGAAATTTTCTTTCCTTATTCAAACCAAATACTAAAAATAAAATAATAAAAATAATAAAAAGCAGCCAAATCCCACGTCGGGTGGTTGGGGGCCATTTTACCAACAACAACAAAACAGAAACACTGTCTTCCTATAAAACCCAAAGCTCTTTCATCTTCATAAGATCTCACAGCTCTCTGCTACTTCCAAACAACTCTCTCTCTCTCTCGCACTCAAAACTCTGTTTTTTCAATCAAAAATGGCGTTTGAAGGAGTTCTATTAGGCATGGGCAATCCTCTTCTCGACATTTCAGCTGTTGTGGACGAAGATTTCTTGAATAAGTCAGTTTGTTTTTTAGTTTTTTTTACATTTCTTTTATTGATTTTGTTCCTGCTTTGTTTGTTTGGTTGCCTAGAAAATTCATTTCTTATTCTGGATCTGTATTTATATGATACTAGTATTTGTTTTATGTTTATTAGTTTCCTTTATTGCTTGACAAAATGTGAAAATATGATAGATCCGAGTTTATATATCACATCTGTTGCTTACTAGTGTTTGAAAATGAGATAATTGAGCTGAATTGAATATAGAGGAATACAGACCTTGAATATTCTGTATTTATAGAAAATTAGATTCGAATTCAAGTTATTGTTAGTTCAAATGATTGATTGTTAATAATAGATTTGTTTTAAGTTCTGGAAAAGAAAGAAAGATTATTCATATATTTAATTCTCTTAACAGATATGAAATCAAGCCAAACAATGCTATTCTTGCTGAAGACAAGCACTTGCCAATGTAAGTTCGTTTCTTTTATCCTTTTTTTTTTCTGGTTTGTTAAGTTATTGTTGATTTTTGCTTTGAATTGTTGTCAATATAAAAATGTGATATCGGAACTGAATAATTTCATTACTATGATCTTGGTGCTCTGGTTTAGCTCAATTTTGAATTTTTGCTGGGAATTTGAAATATTTATTGATTCTTAACTGTTTCATCTTGTTTAAACTTTGAAGGTATGAAGAAATGGCCAACAATCCCAATGTAGAATATATTGCTGGAGGTAAAATTAGAATTTCATTGATTTGGAAGTTTATTACTGTCATTTTTTTGAAGATATTTCTCATCCTGTTAAGAATATATTGTGGTAAAGAGTCTTATATTGATTAAATACAAACATGTTTAGTGATTAATAAGGTTGGTTCTTCCAAATCTATATTAAAACTCAATATGGTAGTTATTGAATAACACGATCTGTTGACGTCTGTAAACTAATGAGAGTATTGCCTTTTCTTTTTTTACTTGTAGGTGCTACTCAAAATTCAATCAGAGTTGCTCAGGTTTGCTTCTGTAATTAGAATTTTCTTATATACATAAATGTATTGGATAAGTGTATGAATCGAATTAGAAAATTTACCAGCAAAATTATGTTATGGCATTAACTTCCAAGACCAAACTCAATATTAATCCATGTGCTATAATAATTAACTTTAGAAAAAGCTGCTAACATTCAAAGACTAAAATTGACCTCTGTTGAAAACTTTAAAATCAGAAACAAAAGCTTGAAAAGAAACAAAATTAGTGCAGAATTTAAAGAATTTGGCCCACTTTCCATTAACGGCATACCAACAACAAAATCAGATAGGCTAAAAACGTGGCAACAAAGAGCACAGTTTCAAGACAGATATTTATCAAGTATTTATATCATCAGCCACGATAAAATGCTTAAGCTTTTGTTCACTACTTCCAACATACTTCATTCATGGCTAGTTTGAGCTTTATCATTGGCATTGTTGGTTAGTTCTTGTTTCTGTTTTTCTGATTTCTTCCGATTTGAGTTTTTATTTATTTATTTATTTAGATTTGTTTATAATACCCATTTGCTAATTTAATGATTTTCAGGTAATATAATTTCTATACTTGTTTTTGCTTCTCCTATGCAAGTATCGAATTCTCCTCTGTTCTCCCCTGTTTTTTTCCCCTTCTTGAAACAGAGAAACAATACTAGCTTGATTAATATCAATGGTTATTGATTTTTAATTTACAGAAAGTCCATTGCGATAGTGGCGAAGAAGAAATCAATAGAAAATTATGAAGGAGTTCCATATATAAAAACATTATTAAGTACAAGTTTATAGACTTTCTGTGGACTTTTAAACCCAGATGGTTTACTTGTGGTGACTGTGAATGGGACTGGTGCCGTATTTCAATTCATTTACGTCACTCTGTTTCTGATATATGCTCCAAAGAACAAGAAGGCGAAATTTTAGTTAGAATTGCTTTCAGTTTTAGTTAATTAGTAGTATTCTAATCAACTTTATAATTATCTTTTTATAGTAATTAATCAAAACCCTTCTGTTAATTTCAGATTAAGACGGCAAAATTAGTGGCTCTGCTAGACGTGGTTTTTCTTGGATTAGTGATAGCAGTAACTCTTCTAGCCATCCATGGCAATCTACGTTACTTTTGTTGGAATTTTATGTGCTGCATTAACCATAGGCATGTATGCAGCACCATTGGCGGCCATGGTAATTTAATTCATTACAAATTTACAATTCTTAAGATTTTCATAATTGAATATATGCAAATAAGAGCATATTTTCTTGGAAAATATATTGAAATCGATTCTCCTTCTCATACCGATACTCAATATAATGCCATTTTTTTCTTTTAAATTTTTTATTTGCCAAAAAAATTTATGGAATTGAGTTTGTAAATATTAACATAGTTTTGATGTTAATGTGTAATAGAGAATAGTGATAAAGACAAAGAGTGTGGAGTACATGCCTTTCTTACTCTCATTTTTCCTCTTTGAAGGTATGAAGAAATGGCCAACAATCCCAATGTAGAATATATTGCTGGAGGTAAAATTAGAATTTCATTGATTTGGAAGTTTATTACTGTCATTTTTTTGAAGATATTTCTCATCCTGTTAAGAATATATTGTGGTAAAGAGTCTTATATTGATTAAATACAAACATGTTTAGTGATTAATAAGGTTGGTTCTTCCAAATCTATATTAAAACTCAATATGGTAGTTATTGAATAACACGATCTGTTGACGTCTGTAAACTAATGAGAGTATTGCCTTTTCTTTTTTTACTTGTAGGTGCTACTCAAAATTCAATCAGAGTTGCTCAGGTTTGCTTCTGTTTTCATGTTGCCCTGGATAAATATTTTTTATTTATGCTTCTACTAAATGTAGCACATTCTGTTTCTTCATCTCTGGTATTTTGTCTCCGTTGCAGTGGATGCTCCAAATTCCTGGTGCAACAAGTTACATGGGTTGCATTGGGAAGGATAAGTTTGGAGAAGAGATGAAGAAAAGCTGCAGGCAATCTGGTGTTAATGTAAATTACTCTGCGTCTTTTGTTTCCATCTTTAGGTTGTCTTTCTTGTCTAGGATTTAATTAGATTGCAATTTTAGGTTCATTATTATGAGGATGAGACTACTGCAACAGGGACATGTGCTGTTTGTGTTGTTGGTGGTGAGAGGTTAGTTTTACCTTGTTAAGCTCATTTTGCAATTTGCATTTGAAAATTTCATGCATATGATCTGTTGACCATTTTTTCTTGCTCCCAATTATCATTACATGTTAATATGTCATTTTCAAGGAACTAGGAGCTATATCTACTTCATACTATACCTATTGTTCTTCTTATTATAACAATTAAGAACTTATTTATTAATTTGCTTTCTAACCTTGAACCTCAAAGCCAAATTAAGGAGGAAGAGAAATTGATAGACATTGATGCGACCAAAGATAATGGAATTCAAAAGGTAGAGGTTAATATACTAATTCACTTAAAACTTTGCCACTTTTAAAGCTTTTTAGTTGATGGAGAGAATTTTTTATGTGTCTATTTGATAATTTTTATGTGTTACGCCTAGCTCGCGATGAGAGAAATGCACACTTAGGAAATGAAAAATATTTTAAAATTAAGAAATATAAAACCATAGTTTATTGCTATTATAGCATATGTAAAAAACTACATATTCTTGCAGGTTAGGAGTGCTAAAACTAGGTGATTGCTTCTGCATGAGCATAATAATACATATTAAAACTGTAAATTACTATTGCTGCAATAACGTTTCTAAAAGTATAGCTCTTTCTTCTTGAATGCAATTAATCAATACCTTACAATAACAGCAACAATATGACTGCTTGTCCCTAAATTCCAAAACCAATAAAAATTCCGAAGTAGTGATAATAATAGTTTTCTGAAAGTTACAACTATTTGTTTCTGTTTATTTCAGTTTCACTGAAGAAATATTGATATTGCCACTTTTCAATATTTTCTCCATGCCCTGATTTTAGAGTCTCAATTAGTTGATCTGATTTTTTACTGCCTTGGACTAGTATGTTTTATTACCTCTGTTAGCCTATGGAATCTCCGTTGTATCATATTAGGAGTAAATGTTCAATTAACTAAATCTAATTGAATTTAAATATTGAAGTTCAGTTTTTTTAATTGTTAATAAATATAATTTGTACATTAGCAAATTATTTTTTTCGTAAATGTTAATTATAGTTTTTATGTGTTGATTACTTGTATCATTAACAAAATGATCAATAAATTAACAAAATATGGCTTCTTGCGGTTCAAATTAAAGTTGCAAGTTGTTCAATTAATTGCATTTCTATTCACCTTGTATTGCCCACCAGTTGAAAATGACAACCTATTGTTTGTATTGTTGAATTTGCTTCTGCCAATTCAGTATTAGTGGTTTCGTGGTTACTCTTTTCCTTTGTTTTGTTCGAGCTTATGCTCAGTTAAAATAAAAGTGGAAATAGTAATTTAATTTTTTTAATTGAGCTAATCATGTATGGAATGCATGGAAGTTGAGCTAATCATGTAAAAGAGGCAGACAAGTCATTGCTTTGCTCCAAGGTAATTTTAGTTAATTTATGTAAATTAGCTCAACTTTCTTATTCTTTTTATAAAAAATCATCATTTAAATAATCAAATATTGTTAGAATACCTATTGATTATCACTAATTATTATCAGCTTGTGTATATACAAAATTCCTGAGTAGCTACACGAGTTGAATGAAAAAGCCTACACACCACGGTTAGTATTACTTTGTTAACGTGTATCATATTATTCTTTTCATTTACTCTTTTTAATATTATTTGCAGGTTAATAATGGTGATGCAAGTCATGATTCAGTGGAAAATGATAATTGAAGATCTATATTGTTATTTTCAAGATAGATTATTTATAGTAGTGTTCTTAACACTTGTATAGTTAAATTGTAAAATATTTTATTCTATTGAAGATTAATAAAAGAATTATTTTTATCAATGTAATTAGTGTTTTTTTAGATTGTGTTTAAATGTTCCAAATGTATTTATAAAGTTCTCATAAAATTAATTAATAATATAAATAGTTCCAATAAAAATCAATATTAAATTACTACGGATTTGCTACGAATCTGCGACGGATATTTGAAATCTATGACGGAATCTGCGACAGATACTGCGACGACAATCTGCGACGGAATCTGTGACGGCAATCTGCGACGGAATCTGTGACGAATTTGCGACGGAAATCTGTGACGGAATCTGCGACGGAATCTGCGACGGAAATCTGCGACGAAATCTGCGACGGCCTGTCGCAAATTGAAAATTGCGACGCCTTTTTTATTAACGGATCGTATCCGTCGCAGATCGGTCGCAGATCGGTCGCAAGACTTGATTTGCGACGGATCTGCGACGGATCTGCGACGGATTCTGTCCGTCGCAGATAGCGTGTTTTTTTGTAGTGAAGATTGTCATATATAACAAGTATAGCAAGAATCCACGAGTGTATCTCATCCAATACTTTCGGATGTATTCATACTTTATTTTTCATGCTCCCCTATATTTGGGACATAGACTAATTAATTTGCGAATTTCATCCCTAGTCAGTATACTATTGATCAACGTAAGGTGTTCAAATCCTATATTAAAGATAATGACCAAATTTTGTAATCATACCCTCAATTACAATTTTATCGCTCTGTCTAACTACTTCCTCATACATCTTGGCAAACCAATACTCGACATTGAACACTTTTTCCTCTATGGCATAATAAAAGAAATGCAACTCTTTTGAATTTACCATGCCTTTGGCTCTCCCCTCTCCCAAAAATTATGTTTGCTAGGACAACATGAATATACCGATAAAATGGGTTTGTGAAATTAGAGGCTTTTGATATTTTACTATTAAATCTTCTCATGCCCCCTAGTCTAGTCCATGTTGCATTTTTATCAAACCCCTCAATTCTCCCATGAGTACCCTATAGTTCTATTAATCCCAATGCATTCCTAAATTCAACAATAAACCAATTATAATTTTGATTAGCTAATCTAAATTCAACTTTTCCATTATGGGCAGCAAAGTTGTCAGGTGGGATAAATCGAAAACTACTCAAAAACTCAAGAGTTAATTCAGCATAGGTCAGGTATCACATGGTAGCAAACATTATCCACTGCATATCGGTAAACATTTTAAGCAACTCATCATTTCACCTCAATTTTCTAATAACATTTCCATCTATGAATCTAGAAGGAATAATTTTTTGAAAACTCAAATTATGGTACCTTTTTCGTTGTTCCTCATCATGAAAATGAATTTTCTAGGTACATGCATGGTCCTTGAGGTGTTGGAGGTGATGGTGGAGAAGGTGTTGGTGAAGATGATGATGATCCATCTTGGTGCCTTCTCTGAGATCCACCACCTTTTGATCCGCCTCATATTGATTTCTTGGCTAATGTCTTACTTTTAACCAGTTTCCATCTTATAGTTTCAAATTGATTCCTACGACCATGAGGATGAATTACCACAGTCATGGCAACTTTGTACCTTCATTTTCTTATGGTTTGACACTTTTAATTACCTACAAAATGAGATTTAAACAACATTAATAAAAAATTTGAAAACAAAATCAATTGAAAAGAACAAAAATAAAAGAAATTGGCTTACCTCCCAACAAGAGCTAAGTTTATTGTCGATAGCTCAATATTCTCTGGTTGAATGCTTATGTATTGAAGTGATAGATGGTTTTAACATCTATTGGATCACCAATGAAATAAGGTTCTAGTCGTTGGCCATTAACCTTGAAGGTTTCTCCTTTTTGATTTTGTATATCACATGCACTGTAAGGATAAACCTTCACAATTTTAAAAGGCCCCGACCAATGAGATTTAAGCTTCCCAAGAAAGAGTCTTAATCTTGAATTGTACAATAATATTTTTTGTCCTTCATGAAATTGCTTAACTTTGATAAATTTATCATGCCACATTTGGTTCGTTCTTTATAAATTTTGGCATTCTCTTAAGCTTGAAACCTAATTTCATCTAATTCACTCAATTGCAAAAGATGTTTTTGTCTAGCCTTATTCTAATCCAGGTTTAGTTGCTTAATAGCCCAATATGCTTTATGTTCTAATTCAACTGGTAAATGACATGCTTTCTCAAAGACAAGTCTATATGGTGACATACCAATTGGAGTCTTATATGCTATTCTATAAGCCCAAAGAGCATCATCCAACTTAATTGACCAATATTTCCTTGAATTACTAACAATTTTCTCCAATATCCATTTAAGTTCCCTATTAGAAATTTCCACTCATCCACTATTTTGAGGGTGAAATTTTTTTTACAAAAATGAGTACCCTTATCACTAATTATAGCCTTAGGAACTCCAAATCTAGTAAAAATATTTCTCTTGACAAATCTAGTAACAACCTTGGAATCATTTGTTGGGCTTGCAATTACTTATACCCATTTTGAAATATAATCTACAACCAATAAAATGCATTGATGATTAAATGATGGTGGAAATGGTCCCATAAAGTCAATTCTCCAAACATCAAACAATTCAACTTTAAGGATTGTGTTAAGTGGCATATCTTGTCTTTTGGAAATATTACCTATCCGTTGACATCTATCACATGACTGAACAAAATTTTTGGCATTCTTATACATAGTTGGCCAGAAAAATCCTGATTGCCAAATTTTAGCAATTGTCTTAGATGTTCCATAATGACCCTCGCATTCTTTCGAATGACAGAATTCTAGAATACTTTTTATTTCTTCTTTCAGAACACATCTACGAATCATTCCATCCTCACAATATTTAAATAATAAATGTTCCTCCCACATGTAATGTTTAACATCATAAAGAAATTTCTTTCATTGAGCATGAGTCAATTCTGATGGAAGGACACCACCTGCCAAATAATTCACATAATCAATAAACCAGGGGATGTAAGTTTTAATAGGTAGAATATCCTGATTTATTGGCTTCTCTATTCTAAAAAGGTGATCCGCTACTAAATTCTCAATTCCCTTTTTATCTTTGATTTCAAGATCAAATTCTTGAAAAAGCAAAATCCACCTTATCAACCTTGGCTTGGCTTCCTTCTTGCTTATAAGATATTTAATTGTTGCATGGTCAGGATAAACAATAACCTTATAGCTTAAATCAAGAGCAAATACTATCGAAAGCATTTCTTTTTTGGTTTTAGCATAATTGATTTGAGTATCATCAAGGGTTCGGCTTGTGTAATAAATGATATGACTTTTCTTATCTTTCTTTTGACTCAACATAACTCCAATGGCATAATCATTTGCATCACACATGAGCTCAAAAAGTAACGGCCAATTCAATAGTGAAATGATAGGAGTTGTCATAAGTGTTGCTTTTAACCCATTAAAGGCAATTAAACATTTATTAGAAAAATTAAAAACAACATCCTTATTCAACAATGCACACAAGGGCTTAGCAATTTTTGAAAAATCTTTTATAAAGCATCTATATAACCCTGCATATCCTAAAAAACTATGAACTCTTTTAACATTTGTTGGTGGTGGTAGTAGTTCAATAACTTTAATCTTTGCTCGATCAACTTCGATTCCTCCTTTGGAAACTTTATGTCCAAGAGTAATGCCTTCTTCTACCATGAAATGATATTTCTCCCAATTAAGAACAAGATTTGTTTACTCATAACATTTAAGAACCTATTCCAAATGTTGTAGACAAGTATCAAAAGTGGGACCATAAATAATAAAGTCATCCATGAATATTTTAACAATAAATTCCACAATATCTGAAAATATGGCCATCATGCATCTTTGAAAAGTTGTTGGTGCATTGTACAGTCCAAAGGGCATTCTTCGATAGGCAAAAGTGCCATATGGACATGTGAATATTGTCTTCTCTTGATCTTCTGGTGCTATAGAAATTTGAAAATAACCTTAATATCCATCTAATAAACAAAAGTAAGCATTTCCTGCAAGTCTCTTAAGCATTTAATCAATAAATGGTAAGGAAAAATGGTCCCTCTGGGTAGCTTTATTCAATTTCCTATAATCTATACAAACATGCCATCCAGTGAATGTCCGTGAAGGGGTTAATTCATTATTTTCATTTTTTACAATAGTCATTCCCCCCTTCTTTGGAACTACATGTACAAGACTTATCCAAGAACTGTCAGAGATAGGATAAATGATCCCTGCATCTAAAAGCTTAGTTACTTCTGTCATTACTACCTCTTTTATATTTGGATTTAACCTTCTTTGTTGATCTATCACATATTTAGAATTTTCTTCCAACAATATTCTAGGCTTACAAATTGAAGGGTTAATTCCTTTAACATCAGATATAGTCCAACCTATTGCTTCCTTATATTTTCTAATAAAATTCAAGGTTTGATTTAATTAATTTTCAGAAAATTAAGCACTGATAATAATAGGCAAATAATTATTTGATTTAAGATACACATACCTGAGATGATTTGGAAGAGGTTTCAATTCTAATTTTGGTGCCTTTTCAATAGAAGGAGGCGGTAAAGTATTACCTTTTCCAAGAGGTTCAAATATTTGAAAGTATAAGAGTGGATTTTGTTGAAATGCTGAAGCATAAGCGGCTACCTTCTTGTTTTCATCTTCAGATGTAGAACTTTGTATAAGACATATTTTCAAAGAATCATCATGCATTTGTTCACATGTTTTTTACGCACATTCATCTATAACATTAATTAGAAAACAATCATCAAGAAATGCTGGATGTTTTGCTGCTTTTTTAAAGTTAAATTCCACTTTCTCCTATCCTACTTGAAAAGTAAGTTTTCCTCCTCAAACATCTATCATGGCTCTAGCTGTAGCCAAAAATGGCCTTCCTAAAATAAGTGGAATTTCAATCTTCCTCGTCCATTTTCAAAATTACAAAATCTACTGGAATGTAAAGTTTATCTACTTTTACAAGAACATCTTCAACTATGCCAACAAGATATTTAATTGAACGATCATCTAATTGAAGAGACATTTTTGTTGGTTGTAATCACGTGAAGCCAAGTTTTTTGCAAATAGAACTAGGCATTAGACTAACACTAGCTCCTAAATCACATAATGCTTTATGAAAATCAACTTCACTAATGTTGCAAGGTATAAAAAAACTCCCTGGATCTTTTAACATTGATGGAAGCTTATTCTAAATTACTGCACTGTACTCTTCTGTTAATGTAAATTTTGCATTATCCTCTATTTTCTTTTGTTAGATAGCAATTCATTAAGAAACCTCACATAAGTTGGCATCTGCAAAAGAGCTCCTACAAAAGGAATATTAATGTGAAGTTGTTTAAAAACTTCTAAAATTTTTTTATATTGCTTATCTAATTTTTACTTCTTTAATATTTTAAGAAAAGGAATTGGAGGAACATATGGTTTGACAATTTCTTTTGGTGCTTCCTTCTCCTTGACTTCTTCTTCTTTTTCCTTTACAAAATTTGGAGTTTGGTTTGGCAGATGATCTTCGAGTCATAAACCACTTCTCAAAGTAACAGCTTTGCAATGTTCCCTTGGATTAATCTCAATTTGGCTAGGAAGGGCTTCTTGGTTGTGAGTATTGAGTGAACCCATAATTTGACCTACTTGAGTTTCAAGATTTCTATTTTATATCATGAGACATTCAATTTTCTGCTCAAGTTGTCATATTGCTTTTTTATTTTATCAAATCTCTCTGATATTGCTCTTATGAATTTTTCTAAAGCTGATTCATAACCTAGTTTTTTTTTTTTGAAGAAGTGGATCCTTGATTTTGATTTTTCATGTATGGAGGTTGATAGGATGCTTTTTGATTTTTTTTATTCCCCCATGACAAGTTTGGATGGTTCCTCTATGTTAGATTGTATGTATTTCCTTGAAATTTTTATTCTCTATTTTGACTTCCCAAAAAGTGGACTTGCTCTATAATTCTGCAATCTGATGTGTCGTGATTTCCTCCACATCCTTCACATGCTGGAGAAGATGATGATAGGTTGACATGCTCCAACTTTTTAGCGATTGTATCTACTTTAAGCAAAGAAAAATTATTAATTTCATATAAACCTGCAACTCTTTTATGTATACCTCATTCTGAAGTCCAATGATAATTATTTGCTACTATTTCTACAATTAAATCATTGGCTTTGGAAGGAGTTTTGTTCATTATTGCTCCTCCTACTATTGCATCAATTGTTCTCTTAATTTTTGGGTAAAGACCATTATAAAAAGTTTCAATCAAAATAAATTCTGGTACTCCATGATGTGGACACTTTCTTTGTAAATTTTTAAAATGTTCCCAAGCTTTATATAAACTTTCTCCATCAAGTTGAATAAAGCTTGTGATAGTTTCTCAACTTAGCCATTTTTACTTGTGGAAAATATTTTTTAAGAAAAGAAGTGGCTAATTAATCCCATGTTATGAACGTGCCTAGTGGTTTTGAAGTGAACCAATTGTAACACCCTGATACCTTATATAAGTACTATACATATACCTGGTATACATACGGTAAGTATATAAAGTATAAGGATGTCACTTTTCGTTATTTTTTTTTAAAACCTGTAAAAGAATTCCAAACCATAATACATTAATTTAAATAACATTTACCAAATCATTATCTTTATCAAAAACTTCATTTATACATATAATTACTTTCTCATCATAAATACATCAATATAAAAGTTATACATGTATGCATTTCCCTCTAGTTGGTCTCGACAAACTTTTACTCTTCTCGTGGCATAACGAAAGACTTCATATCTTCCACCTATTTACCTGCGCGAATACACACCCGCGCTAAGCCCGAGAGCTTAGTAGTCCAAATATAAAATATAAACATATAGTATAGAAGTATTAACATATAATGATATATCAATTCAAGGTATAATTAGTTCTTATCATATTTTCTTTTCTTTTTAATTGCATCTTTCATATATCCTAGCTAATTTCATATATGATGTACATATATACATAATAATATCACCAACCCCAATCCATCGCCAATACTCAAAATCAATATATTGATACACCCACATTATATATATACCATACCAATCATGAATCACATTTCCAATGAAGACAATCCTTATCATCAACCACAATTCATTTACATATCACACTTCATAACATTATCTTATTCACAATTCACCAATCATGATTCATTATTAATACTCACAATCAATATTTCAATACACACATTACCTATCATACCAATCATGAATCACATTCCCAATGGAATCCACCATAGATCTCATTTATTTCAACACTTATATTTCATATTGACAACAAAGACAGACTCGGGCCCAAAACACTAATATGCCATTCGACTTTCAGAGTTAATGCTTTGGTTTAATTATCACATTTTTCATTATCCCAACTAGGCTTCAAGGATTAGGTTCAACCAAGCTTCAAGAGGAACAAAGCATGCTAAGTATCAACCCAACTTGGCTTCAAGAACCAATCCAACCTAGCTTCAAGGGTTGTAACATCTCAATTAGGCTTCAAAGGCTAGACCCAACCAAGCTTCAAGGGGAGTAAAACATGTTAAACTTCAACCCAACTTGGCTTCAAGGATCAAGTCCAACCTAACTTCAAGAGATTATTACTATTAGGCATGCCACCAACAACAAAACTCTGAAAATGAATAACATATTAGACACATAATTCATTGATCATTTTATCATCAATATCATTCACAATTCTCATCATCATTTAGGCAAACATGCCTCACATTTCTCAATTGAATTATCATAGCCAATCACAATGGCTTCACAACATATCATATCTCAATCCATATGATACATATAGCATCATTGATATAACATTTCAAAGTATATTATTCATATAATACATTGCCATACACAGGATTCACAATGCATATAACATAACATTTCCTCATTTCTCAAAACACATTAACATCATTCATTATTAGAGTATTTATCATAACAAATTGCACATACCTTAAGAATGATCCTCATTTCTTCCTACCTTTCCCATTTCATATTTCATCCTTTATATATATATATATATAGCGATTTACATTCTTCATTTACATCCACAATATAATAGCTTATTTAACACTTTCATCCAAATGTGTTAAGGTTCAAAGACATATAAGGATATACAATCAAATAGGGTTTATGCTTACCTTTTTAATGATCTTCACATCCTTCACATCATTCAATCATCACCTTAATCCAATTATATTAACAATATAGTAAACCACTTAACACATTTGCAAACAAATGTGTTAAGCCTCAAATCATATAAATAAATACACTTGTATGTATTGGTACTTACCTCAAAAACTATTCCCATCCATCTATACATTTCCTCTTCCAAGAATTCTCAACATTTAGGTTAATGCAACACAATCTCTTCAAAACCTAATTCAAAGATCATTATTCATAGGTTTAGAATCATCCACATACATTTGTTTAGGTCATTCTTTGATTACAAAGTATTTAGAGTGTATATAAAATGTTTAGGAACAAAAGACTTTTAAAGAATCAAACAATGCATGAAGAACCAAAAACCATCACAGTAGCAAACACACCCAAGGGACACGGCCAAGCTTGTGGCCGTGTCTCTCAAGACCAAAACTTCCCGAGGCAGACACGGGCAAGGACACGGCCGTGTCTCTCAACACAACTCAGGCAGTAGCAAACACATTCAAGGGACACGGCCAAGCCAGTGGCCGTGTCACCCCAAAACCTATCCAATACGGCCAAAATTCTCTAGACTTGGCCGTGTTTCTCAAAAATAATAAGTCTTGGCCGTGTCTCATCTTGCTTATGGCCGTGTCACTCAAGAACACAAACCCTAATTTGGCCAAAGCTCTTTCACTTGCATTTTCACACTTTTTGCACAACAATAATCTCATTCAATTGGTTCTAGTCAATGTTGTTAACACATATCATATATATTCATCACATTAATCACTTAAACAACACATTAACATTACATTTTAAACACAAACCATCTCAAAACCCTAAAACCAAATTCCACTCTTGATCTTCCACTTAACTTACCATATTCAAAACCAAACCAACACCAATTCAATCTTATAACTTACAATCCATTTTAAAACTTATAAACACATCACAAACACATTTAATCATCAAATTAACAAACCCTAATTCACTTAAAACACCACTTCACAAGAATAGAAGAAATCAAGGAAAAGAACTTACCAAAGTTGTTGAATTCCACAAATCTTCAACTTAATTCCTTGATTCTCCCTTCAATCTTGATGTTAGAAACCAAAACACTTCAATTGCTCTCTCTTCTCTTTGGATAGCCGGCCACCACTTCAAGCAAAGAAAAGAAAATAACAAGTCAACCTTTCTTTCCTTCTTTTAATCTCCACCAAGAGATTTCCAAAAGAGAATTACCTCAATGCCCTTAACCATTTACTTTAGCTCTCTTTTAACTCACATGTCCTTTATAGTAATTTCACATATCATAAATGAAAATATCTTCTTGCATTGACTCTCCCTTTTGACCAACTTATATGTTATATATATTACCATATAATCAACATATACACCTCTCTCTAAACCCTCTTTTCTTTCCCAAAACACATATACATAAACCTTCTCTTCTCATTTCTTCTCTCTTCACATAACATATACATTCAATCCAACTTACAACAACAACATAATCAAAACTTCTAAGGCATACATGAGGATATTACAATTCTCTCCTCCTTAAATAATTTCGTCCTCGAAATTATCTAGTATAATTGTAATCCATTCATAATACCATACCATCTTAACTTCCATATGAAGTTAATTATACGTTTAAGTCATTATATCATCAAATCATATAGCTTCAACTCTCCTCTTTAGAATCAACCACCTTCTTTAAATTCCATAACTCATCATTCTATATGTTTATACCTCTTGTTACTTCCTTAATCAAACATTCAAAAGAACTCATTACATTTCTTGTTAATGTCTTTATATAAGAATCAGATCATTTTATAGTACACTTATACTCCATCTAATCTTTATATTTAATATATTTTGTTCTTTCACTTCTTTGTAATTACTCTCTTAACTTTAACATTAAAAAAAACATTGACTTATCTCTGAGCATTAATTATCCCTTCATTACAATCACTGACTAAATAGACATTTATCACCCTCAATAGATAACAAAATCCTGATTTTTCATAAATGGAGTTATTTCTTTAGCATGCTTTTCACTTAACTTACATATTAATACATTACCTTTCAATTTATTTTATAAATAACCCATCTTTTTCTCTTCTTATCATGATTTACAATTACTATAACTTCATTCATTCATCTAATCACACTTTAAAAATTTTACATCATATACATTACCATGTAAATAATTACACTCTTGGTACTACTATACACATTAAATTTCAATAATGATTCATAATCTTAGCCAATTATAGATCCATTGATCTATCTGTCACAATATATCCACATTTAAATCTTATTCAACTCCAACCAACAATTAATATAATTGACTTATCATAAAATTTCACCATAGTCATATATGTATATATATAACTTCATTCCATTAGGGCAAATTTATGATTAATTCCTGATCTCTTCCGATCCCTATTCAATCAAATTATCATAATAACAAATCACTTCAAATTATCTTTTAATATACACATAGTTTATTCACTTAAACCTCAAGTTAAATACCATCAACATATTCAGTATAACTTTTAGTTATATTTTATAACTTTTTTTTTATATCTCCTCTCATTCCATATCATTATTATATTTATTTCGATTACCTTATTGTCATATCATCCGTAACTCAAAACCTTTCCATAGTTTCTTTTTCCTCTCTTAGTCTTCACAATTATAACCAAATTTTTAACATAAAATGATAAAGTGCAACTTTATCCATCATTACTTTTAACTATACTTCTCAAACAAAAATTTCAATCTCCCCAAATCTGTATTGCAATCATTTTATCTAAAATCCAAATCCATGGATAACAAATTAACCGATCAAATATACTAGACAAAACACATGGCTTTAAGAGATTAATATTCAAGCCTGGGACTTTCAAATCAATATTGTTCTTCTCATAATTTTATTCTCAATCTATACAAATACAAGGCTAAGGTATATCTCAAGAATTACATATTTCTTCTTTGCATTTTTGGCATATCAGAAGTTAACACATTCCAATTCTATTTCAAACCAATTTGCACTCAAATAAATGATCTTTATCAACTTAATTCATATTTCAACAATATTACTATATACATATTCAGTCATATGCAGTTCCCTTACAATTACTATTCGTCACTTCATTTCTAATCCATCTACAATCTCTTATAGTATATATATATTTACATAAAACTTTCCATATGTGAATACCTTAAAATTCTAAATATCACATGATCATCACATTCAATGCTCATCATAACAATTTCCACTGTCCAATATTACTCAAGTCCCTTCTATACTCACTTCCACCACATAATCCATCTAGCTTTACACAATTTAAGACCTAATCTCTTTTAGGTCCACTAATACATACAACATCATTTCCATATCATAAATTCTATAATTATACCACATACATATTCGTAAATCACCTACATAATAATTTTCACATTTTTTTTATATATATATCGTAATTTCATTCATATTGAAAAACTCAGTTCACAAATCATATACATGTATACACTTAATTATATGCTCTTATTTTATTTCCCTTTTTCACACATTCAATACAAATTTAATGTTTATCACTTTCTTTTAAACATTGTCATTCTCATTCTTCCAATATGATGTAAAGCATTTATTCACACTACAATATATATATATATATATATATTCTGACTATACTAACACTTCACATTCATCTTGATCATATTCCCAAAGTGACATCTCTTTCACTTTCGCCTTTAAAAACATTTAATATACTTCCATAACCATCTTTACTCTTTGCAGTTTAAAATGACTTAAAATAACTCATTTTCATTTGCTTATCCACTTCCCCTTTTTACTTTAAAACAATTTCTCATACTATCAATCACATTACTCAATTCATAATGCTTTAATATGGAATATTAGTTATTTCATCTAGCTCATGTATTGAATATACATTAAACCATCAATATCCCAATAATCTTTATCAAATTCCACTAAAACTTTAACTTCTCAATTTACTACTTCGTTTAAGCTTCAATTTTCCAAACTCATCTTTTCTAACATCACTTTAAAACCATCTTACAAATATATATCACAAAGCAATATTAAAACATATAATTTCCACAATTATAAAGCTCACTTCAAAAATCTCAAATATCACATATTATCACCATTACCATGAGCTTTCACAATATCCAAGCATCTCACATTTCTAACATTAAATTTACCATGTTCGCATTAAAATAACAATATCAACTTATTTTCTTACTTAACCAATATCATCTCTTTTTCCTTTAAACAAAACCATAACTTTATATATATATATATATCCCAACTTTAAATAGTCACACTTTGTCTATAATAACCAACTCATTCAATATTCCACCATTCTTTCCTCATTTTAGTAACATATCTTTCAATAATAACAATCCAACAATATTTTCTCTGTCTAACAACCTCGACATAAACATTATTATAAAGAGGTTCAAAGTATAGAGGAAAGAATGCATACTTTAATCTTGATTTTGATTTCTACTCATTTTCAACTTTATTCTCTTTATGTTTCAATTCACATTATGTCCTAAATGATATTGCTCATAAACATCAACATTACATTCCATGTTGCACACAACATGACATTCCATATGCATCATCAATATACATATATCACATTACATTTCACATTTCGTTTCTCATAATAAATTAGGCACTATGCCTCAATTATAATTCATTTCCAACATCATTGTCAACAATCATGGTTTCTCATCACATCAAAATGGTATACACATATATCATCAATTATATTGAACATCTCATATAACAAAAATATTCTACAATTCATATAATGCCACATCCGAGACCAACCTAGGTGTCAATGCATATGCACGTATTACAAATTTCATTTTCAAAACTTTTCCTTTTTACTTCTATTTATACTCTTCAAAAATTCTCTTTTTAGTTTCATTTAGGCCGAGAATCTCATGGCGAATTGGCAATTTTCAGTTCGCCATGGATAGCTTACCATGGCAAATTGGTAATTTCCAATTTGTCATGGTCCAGCTAATCCGATCCTAATTTGACTTATTATTCAGTAATTAAGATGCATTTCACTTGAACCGTTAGATTAAGTTTTTAGGTTTAATTTTAAACCTAATTATGCCTATAAATACTAATGTTTAAGATTAAAACAGACAACAAGAATTGTGAAGAAGGGGATCGACAATTTTAGCAAGGAAAGCAACAATAATCAGTAACAACCAACTTTGATCAAAAAACCAACAAAGGCAGTGATCACTGTCTTTGATCTTTACTCAGCTAGAAAAAAACATTGATACAGGCAGCAACTTAGAGTCAATAATCAATTTGGTGGAGCCTTCAATGCAGGTTTAGCTTTCTAACACATTTTATGTATTTAGTATTTTCAAATCATTTTTTAAGATATTATAACAGTAGTTCATTTATTTAACTTTGCTTCGTCCAAATAATTTCAGTAGCTTATACTCATCATGTTTTAATTCTTATTTGTTTCATTAAAACTTGTCGTCCAGTGGCTTGTATTTGTTTATTTCAAATTTGCAATAGGTTATTCATTCAACTTTGTTATTTGTCTTGTAGAAAAATTAGCCAACATCCATTGTTTATTAATCCCACAGTAAGCGTAGGATTTAATTAAAACTCTAATCCAAAATCTATTTTCCAAAACCTAAACCCTAATATTCAGAATCTAAACCTAATCCCAGTTCTGTAAAACCAATACCCTAATCTAGAAATGCTAATTGGTATAAACCTTAATTCTTAAACCTAGTGTCCAGAATTTGTAACTCCTTAAAACCCTAATCCCTCAACCTCAGTTTAATATCTTAAAACCTAATGCCTAGGGCCTTAAAATCCTAGTTTTTATTATCTTCCAAAGCCCTAATCTTTTTTTTTTCTAAAGTCTAAAAACCCTAAACTTGTTTTAAAAATCATTTAACTTTTTGGGGCATTGCTCACAAACACCGCAAGGGGAGCTACCTCCTTAACCCCCTCCCGCTAACCTGCTAGCGGGACCACCGTATATGCTGCGCCCTATATTTCATTAAGGGATTTAATGTTTGCTTATGGATTGTACCTTTTTTGTGATATTATTATATTTAAGTCCTAATTTATTATTGTTTAATAATAATGTGCATTATTATGATTTATTTACTTATGTATTGTAATTTCTTATTATTTGAAATTTTGAGATTGTAAAAGAAATGTTTCCACTCATAGGTGCCTTGTTTGTCTAATTTATTCATTTTCTGTATTTTAAATTATTTAAATGCTTTGGGACAATTGTAAGAGATATGTTACCACCTTTTTATGGGTGTCCTATTTTATTTATTTTCTTTATGGACATTTGGACATTGTAAGGGCATGTCTCCATCCTCGGATGGGTGCCCATTTATTGTTTTGTTTTGACTTGTTTTGTTGCAATAAATTTTTTATTTATTTTGAATCACATGTAGTATGGGTAGTAACATAATATTTAAAAATTTTATAATATTTAGACTTAAAAATGAGGCTGACTGTAATGAACCTGGTGCTGTGGGGGTGCTGGGTCATTCTCACCTTTCCCATACGTACCCAACTTTTTGAACTCATTAAGGGGTTGGAGATTCCTTAAGAATCGAGTCATCCACCCCTTTCTTTTTTTCGGCCCGTCCGGGCGCCGACTTCATTTTCTTCGGGTTAGGCTCGTGTTCTCTAAGGCCCTAAGCCTAACAGTGCCGAAGTCGTAAGAACCATTTCACTGAGAGTGGGGGTGAAAATCTTCGCTCATAGTGGCGACTCCACTGGGGATAAGAGAAGTTAATTTCATTAGTCTTTATATTATTTTCTTCATTCTTATTATGATATTATCCATTACATCACTTTAGATTGCATTGTGTGTGTGAGTTAGGACGCCTGTGCTACATGTGTTGTATTATGTAAGGGATACCATACTTTCACTTAAGGTGTGAAGATTTAGCATGGAATAACCACTCATAGCCTTGTACCATTTGGTATATACTTGTTATGGGAACCTAAGCTTTTCAACCCAAAGATTAAAGCTCATGTAGTTGGCCTAGTTACTTTCCTTAGGTTTATACTCGAATGCTTGCTCTTTGACTATGTTTGATATATCTTAATTTGAATCATGACCTATTTAGTTTGTTATTTTTCTCATATGACCTAATTATATTATAAGCCCAAAATAATTTTCAAAGCCCAAAATAATTTTTTAAAATCCAAAAGACCAAAATTATTTTCAAGACTTTTTAAAGAAGGTCTTTTGACATAAAACCTTTTTTCAAGATGGGTCAAAAATTCTTTCTACCTCATGGCCCAAGCACAAATACCAAAATCTATTTTTCAAACAAATCTTTTCATAATGGGTTTTGAAACAAAAATATTTTTCACCTCATGACCCAAAATTTATTTTTTGAAACAAATCTTTTACAAGGTACTTTGAAACAAAACTATTTTAAGCAAACTTTTTCAATGGGCTTACAACTATTTAGGTCAATTATGAAATATTTAAAACCAACTGTGGGCCTAGTTTACACTAAGACTTATTAATCATGGGTTTGTTTTAAAGCATGAATCAATAGTTATTTTTTCCAAATAGGAAATCTATTTATGATAAACCTTTTAATTTAGTATAACATAAAAGGTATCTTTTGTTGATCCAATGGGTTAAGACCTAATTAATGGGAGTTATCATAGACTGACTTCTAATTTTGAAAGTATAATTACTGGTTAAACCATCTGAGTGAATCATTCGAAAATAAGATACCCCATATTGGTATTTTGTTGGCCATATACCTAAGAAAAGAGACTTGCCATTTCGTGTGTGAAAGTTATAAGGTTGGAAGGTTTGTTCCTACTATGTTTCGTTTGTTTGTTACTTATGCATCCATGTATACATGCATACATGCATTGCATCTCATTTATCCTTTCTGACTCACAGCCCTGGAGTACAACAGTTCAAGAGCCTACGACAACCTAACCTACGCCAGTGATGTAGAATCCAACAATGACTTAGTTAGGTTCTCACAAAGAGCAATAGAACCTGAACAGATTCAGAAGATGATAGACAATGTAGTCAACACCGAGATGGAAGAACTAAAGGGAGGTCCTAGCTGAGACCATGAGAAGCCAAATGGCTGCAATGTTTTGGAATGCTGCTGAAGCATCTGCTAGTACTAAGAAGCAGAAAGACAAAGGAAAGGCTAAGGTTTGTGAAGTAGCCTTCGATGATGACAAGACAATTTTGGATGATGATGAATATTGGGCTTAATACTTTTAAGATCCTCAAGTTTGGAAGAGTGCCACCACCATCGACCTTCATGATAGAAGGAGGAATGATGGAAAGTTGTGTCTTGACATCTTTTCAAGATATAGATGGAGAAACTGCTGAGGAAGAGGTTGCTAGTCTTGGCCCTTGCCCCTAACATGTCCAAGTAGATGAAGCATTTCTCGACTCATACTCAATAAACTTTCCTTAACTTATTTGGTTTTTGTTTTATTTTTTATCTTTGATATTTTCAGGAATAATTATATTTTTTTAATTAAGATTATTTAAATAAATTACTTTCATCAAATTTTTGCTTATATTGTTCTTTGTCATTTTTGTGCTCAATCGATGATGAGTCTACGTTGATATTCATAAATTAGTATATCTATGTATCACGATCCAAATGACTTTACTAGGTAAGGGAGTTGTTCTATAGTATTGAGCTGTGTATGCTTACTTAGAGAGGGCTCTTGCATAATTATGAGTGTCTAGGTCTTAGTCAATCTTAGAATATGCTTTGACAAACTTTCAAGGAGAAATTAAACTTTGCTTATTTAAGAGAGAAATGATCTAGGCATTGTTTAGTAAGCCAACGGCTAAAATCCACCTCATTAACATCAATCCCTAGTTTGTACCCTTTGAGCCTTAATAAGATTTTAACTTGTTTTTTATCAGCTTGTGAACCTCGATAAACTACCCTAAGCTATTGTGACACTTATGACAAGTCTGATGATCACTAATGTAAAGGAGGAAAAAAGATGAAGGAAGAGGGTGCAAAGTTAAGACCATAAGGATAGTTGAAGTTTACCTGAATTGGACTTAATATCTCACATCTATCAAGACAACAAAGGATCCATCCCCCGAAGCAGACTCATTTTGATCCACTCATCCATAGCTAGAAGTATAAAATAGTGCAAACAAGATAACTCTTTTAGATCTAAAAAAAGAAAAAAAAACATAAAACAAATTAAAAGAAAAAAAAAGCAAAAATAAAAAAATAAAAAAGGGAGTTAACCCAAAAAGGCCGGTTTAGAAAGCCAACAAAGTTCTTGTTACCTAAAGAAATAGAAGACTTCCACTAGGCTTACAAGGACATATTGACTTGGAGTGGTCCCGCCCAACTAAAGACTCAATAAGAGAAAGACCATCTTATCCGACACAACTCCAAGTCCGAATGATGGTCCTGCATTCCTGTAAAAGAAAGAGATCAAGATTGCACTAATTTGGATTTCTACCAAGAAGATAAGCTTTATCCTTTCATGAAGAAATATTTCAAGTTTTAGCTTTCCATGAAGCAAGATGCCTGAAAAGTGGAGATGAAGTCTAGGGTTTAATGCTTCCAACAACATATAGTTCTAGCATAAAGTTTATAGTGTGAGGGTTTTTCAGCAGCATCACATTAGCACCAATTTTAAAATGGCCTTCATTTAACCCATATCCTTTGTAGACCCCATTTTAAGCCTGTTAAAGACCTATAGATCTTTCTTGGTAGGTAGAGTCTATTAGTAAAGATTGTTTAAATAAGCATACATATGAGGTAGACAATATTTAAACTTAATGAGACCTTTGGCCAAATAATGTGTCTGTGCATATCTGAAGTGCAACAGTTCTTACTTTTATGGAAGTGATTCCCAATTTTAGTATGGTAACTAGGGTTTTCATGTTATAGATATATTGATTTGGGAAAGTCGAGTCTTGAGGTAAATTGACATTGATTTGACAAAGTCAACATTTGATTTAAAAAGAATGTTTTCTTATTATATAAACTTTCAAGTTAAGGGAAGTATGTTGCACCGTCGAATCTCAAAAGACACATTGGGCAAAATAAATAATCATTTGCAAGATTACGAAGAAGCTACCAACTGATGTGCTGAATCATAGTTTAAAATGGATGTATCTATGCTACTTAGGCCCCACCACTCATGTTTTTAACATTTTAAAAGCCATAAATATAAAGTCTTCTACAGTTTAATGCAAGACTTGAACTTGCATCTGGAAGGAATCCATGGAGGCACTTTAGTTGACTGCCTTAGTCTGTGAGTCAGTAGAACCACTATAAGTATCACCCATGCATATCATGCATACATGAGCATATCACACTGTATTGTCTATTCTTTGTCAAAATGAACAACAGACACCCTGTGAAGTAAACAATTAGAAGCAGATATGGAATCAGGGGGCATGGAAGGCCTATTGCTTGAGAAAGATCCAATCATTTTGCAAAAATGAAGATGCATGCTAGTACAAGGAACCAAACAAAATGCAAACATCGATCAAAGCCTGCATGTGAATAAAATCATTGGTTTGAGCCTACACAGGGGGCAAAACTTCCTCTTTTCAATTCTTAATTTTATGCATGTATAAATATTTTCAAACTCACTTTTAATATTTTACCACGCAGGGGGCAAAGAGAGGATATGAAGGGTAGCTAAAACATAGCTAAATTTTTTACAAAAGGAAGAACAAAAGAAGAAAGTAAGAACCCCAAAAGAATAAAGATGCAAAAGATAAAAGATCAGTTCAGCTAGAAGAGTTGAAGTCAATACATTGAAGAAATGAACCAACTGACTAGAAGAAAGCTGAAATTATCAAATAACAAAAGGATGATCAAGCTAGAAGAGCTTAAGTCTTGGGTCAAGAACCCTAATTTAGCTTCGGGTCGAGTACCCTAATCTAGTTTCGGGTCAAGAACCTTAATCCAATTTTGAGTTGAGTACCCTAGTCTAGTCTTGGGTCAAGAATCCTATTTCAATTTTGGATCGAGTACCCTAATCCAATCTTGGGTCAAGCACCCTAAAAAACCTCGAGTCTAGAACTCAAATCATTTTTTAGTTCAGAACCCAAACAGGATTCAGAACCCAAACCACCTCAGGTCCAGAACCCAAATTATTTTCGAGTCCAAAACTCAAACAGGGTCCAGAACCCAAACCATCTCAGGTTCAGACGCCAAATTATTTTTAAGTCCAGTCCAGAACCCAAACCTACTTGGGTTCAGAACCTAAAATTAATTTTGAGTTCAGAACTCAAACCGGGTCCAGAACCCAAATAACCTCGGGTCCAGAACCCAAATTATTTTTGAGTCCATAACTCAAACCACCCCGATTCCAGAATCCAAATCTTTTTTTAGTCCAAGACTCAAATATGATGTAGAACCCAAACTACCTTGGGTTCAGAACCTGTTTTTGCCAAAATTAACCCAATAGTCATGTTGCTTTTTTACTCTCTGAATCAATTCAAGATAATTCAAGCAGGGGTCAAACTGTAAACCCTTAATTTTGACCCTACATTAGTCTGATCCTAATTAACAAAGGCCAAACTATATTTGATCCGATTCCAAAAATTTTAGACCTAGTTTATAGCTTTTAATGAGTCGGTTCAATTCTGCAAGGCCTATAAATAAGTTGATTTGATTTTGAAACCCTAAACCCAGTCTGATTTATCATTTACGGATATAATTTAATTTTAAAGCATAAAAATGAGTCGAATTGGACGAAAGCATGGGTGGAAAACCATGGTGAATTATTAATTTCCAGTTTGCCATGGATGGCTTACCATTCCTAGCGAATTGGCAATTTCTTGGCGAATTGGCAATTTCCAATTTGCCATGGTCCAGCTAATCCGATCCTAATTTGACTTATTATTCCGTAATTAAGATGGATTTCACTTGAACCGTCAGATTAAGGTTTTAGGTTTTATTTTAAACCTAATTATGTCTATAAATACTAATGTTTAAGATTAAAACAGACAGCAAGAACTGTGAAGAAGGGGATCTACAATTTTAGCAAGGAAAGCAACAATAATCAGTAACAACCAACTTTGATCAAACAACCAACAAAGGCAATGATCACTGTCTTTGATCTTTGCTCGGCCAAAAACAAACATTGATATAGGTAGCAGCTTGGAGTCAATAATCAATTTGGTGGATCCTTCAATACAGGTTTAGCTTTCTAACACAATTTATTTATTCAGTATTTGCAAATCATTTTTTTTAAGATATTATAATAGTAGTTCGTTTATTTAACTTTACTTCGTCCAAATAATTCTAGTAGCTTATACTCATCATGTTTTAATTCTTATTTGTTTTATTAAAACTTGTCGTCCAGTGGCTTGTATTTGTTGATTTTAAATTTGCAATAGGTTATTCATTCAACTTTGTTATTTGTCCAGTAGCCTAATTAGCCAATGTCTATTGTTTATTAATCCCAATATAAGCTTAGGATTTAATTAAAACCCTAATCTAAAAAATTTGTTTCCCAAAACCTAAACCCTAATATTCAGAATCTAAACTAAATCTCAGTTCTGTAAAACCAATACCCCAATCCATAAATCCTAATTGGTATAAACCTTAATTTTTAAACCTAGTGTCTAGAATTTGTAACTCCTTAAAACCCTATTCCCTCAACCTCAATTTAATATCTTAAAACCTAATGCCCAGGGCCTTAAAATACTAGTTTTTATTATCTTCCAAAGCCCTAATCTTATTTTTCTAAAGATCAAAAATACTAAACTTATTTTGAAAATTGTTTAGCTTTCCGGCGTACTGCCCCCTTGATCCCCGCCCCCTAACCTGATAGCGATACCGTCGTGTGCGTCGTGCCCTATATTTCATTAAGGGATTTAATGGTTGCTTATAGATTGTACATTTTTTGTGATTTCATTATATTTAAGTCCTAATTTATTATTTGGGATTTTGAGATTGTATGATTTATTTACTTATGGATTGTAATTTCTTATTATTTGGGATTTTGAGATTGTAAAATGTATGTTTCCACTCATGGGTGCCTTGTTTGTCTAATTTATTTATTTTATGTATTTTAAATTATTTAAATACTTTAGGACAATTGTAAGGGACATGTTTTCACCTTTGGGTGGGTGTCCTATTTTATTTATTTGTTTCATGAACATTTGGACATTGTAAGGGCATGTCTCCATCCTCGGATGGGTGCCCATTTATTATTTTATTTTGACTTATTTTGATGCAATAAATTCTTTATTTATTTTGAATTGCATGTAGTATGGATAACAACATAATATTTAAGAATTTTATAATATTTAGACCTGAAAAGGAGGCCAGTTCCAATGAACCAGGCATCATGGGGGTGTTGGGTCATTCTCACCTTCCCCATACGTACCCAACTTTCTGAACCTATTAAGGGGTTGGAGATTCCTTAGGAATCAAGTCATCTATCTCTTTCTCTTTCCCAGCCCTTCTTGGTGGCAATTTCATTTTATCCGAATTTAGGCCCATGTTCTCTAAGGCCATGAGCCTAACAGTGTCGAAATCTCAAGAACCATCCCACCTAGAGTGGGGGAGAAAGTCCTCGTTCACACCATGAAAAATAGATTGTTAAATCAAATTAATAAGTGTTAGCTTTAAATCAAAAGTGTTGGCTTGCACATGTGATTTAACTATGCTAGATCTCAGTTGAGCAGAGGGCATATCATATTGTTTAAGTGTCATTTTTTGTGGATTTTCCATGATTGATTCTTCGTCAGATAAATCAGCTGTATTGTCAATTTTAATATCTAATGTTCCTTCTACTATTTCTTCTACTTTCCTCTCCTTTTTCTTTTTCTTGAAAAGTTGTTCAATTTCTGGATTATATGGTTCAAGTTTTGTATTTGGATTTCTTCGCATAAAAACTAAGAAAAATTTATGATTTAAAAGTAAAGGAATTAAAATAGAAAATAAAAATCCAAAGCAATAACAGTTTAATATTATTAATATTAAAATGGTTGCCTCCCCGGCATGATTTAAGTGTTTAACCTTATCTCTAAGTGATAAACTTCCTCAAAATTGTTATCATCATGGACTAATTTCATGCTTCCACTCTCGCTCCATCACACAACAAATCAATTCTATTAATTATTGGCCAGGTAATCAATGCATTAAAATTAAAGATAACAAAATACTCAAAAGTAAACATAGTTAAATCCAATAGGCAATAAGTATTCCATAATAAACTCAATATAAGGGACTAACCCTAAAAAGAATTTAGTGACTCATATTTAATGTAAAAACACAATATTTATTAATTAAAAACATAAAGAACAAGAAGAAGAAAACTCTAGTTCTTGATTTGGATAATAACTCCTTGAATCTCTTCCTTTGAAATCCTAATTCACTCTTCTCTCAAAATATAGACTAGAAATTATTTGATACAAGTTTAAGAATAAAGAATTGATCTTTATTACAGTCTTACTTATATCTAAAACTCTTTCTTGTTTACAAAACTCTAACTAACTTTTATTTAAGATACAATCTTCAACATCAAAAGCATACTTGAATCCTTAGAGAAATGGTGTTTATATAGAGTGTTTGAAGGCTTTTTGATAGTGGCAAGCTGTCAAGTGCAAGTGGCAGTTGTTAGGATCTTCAAAATTTAATTTTTCTGGCTTAAAATCATCGATTTCTGCCCTATGGTCATGGCATATGGATGCCATGGTTGTGGCCTGGGTCTATTTACACTATTTTGAGCCATTTTCCACCTGTAAATGGTGGCTTTGTGGGCCACGGGCTTGGCCTTATGATTGCCGCAACTGTGGCATTTAAATTGAGGCTGTAAAATTTGACTTTTCTTCCTGTTCTTGGCTCAGAAAGTAGGAAAATGTATTCCACGATTGTGGCATCCATTTTTCCTTTGGAACTTTTATTTTTCTTTAATTTTTGAAGTGGCAGACTTAAATTGAATCCTACAGTCATGGCCTTGAATGCCCACGGTCGTGACACTTCATTCTTTCTTTGTTTTTGCTTCCTTTTTTTTATTTTGCACCTCTAATCATCAAAAACCTTTAACCTTTTCTTCTCATGCTTAAATAATGTAATTCTAATTCAATCAAATAAAATCTATCAAATTCAATTGGAAAAGAAGTAAAATTATGATTAGAATTACATAAAATATTGATCAAATTTTCACTCTATCAATGCGTCATTTTTTTTTTTTGATAATCATATCCAATTCACATAATTATACTTATATTTTTATTTGATGTTGTTGTTCATTTATTTGGTTAGAGATTATCTTAATTTCATTATTTTGTGTTAAGTGTCGTGTGTGTATGTGTGCATATATATATATATATATATGTGTGTGTGTATGTATATTTAATAGCTATATCCACTATTTGGATATAATTATTCACATACATATTTTTTTAATACTAATATCAAATTTATTTAATGATTATTATATACATCAATTGGATATAATAATTTTCTCTCATTTTTATTATTGGCTTAATTAACTACAATATGTAAAGTAAAAATAAATAAATTATCTTAAATAATTAGAAAAAAGTTTTAAAAAATAAGATTTAAAAGATTAAAATTTTTGCACTACCCGCACATCACTTTGACTGTAATAGAAGTATTTTTTTAGAGTGACAATAAACCATTTCCATTTGATGCCCAAAGAAGAAAAATTACTTTAATCTTATTTTGTTTCACATCATTTGTTTGTCTTACTATTATATAATATCTGTATTCAATGAAATTTTGTAGCGTGCTTAGGACTCTTATGAAATGTACTTTCTTTACTCAATTTTCTTATCAATTTCCTTTGCCAGGAAATTATTATCTCTTTTCTTCTATTTTTATTCTCTGTTTCTGTGTTTTTATATGAATTTTCTCCCCCCCCTTCTTCTATATGATTTCTCTCTTTTAATATTAGAAGAGTCTCATATTCTCATATTTGACTATTTTTTTTTGTTGCATTTCCCGAGAATCATTGCAGAAAATATTGCAGGAAATCAAGAACTCCTTTTTTCCCTTGTTTTAAGTTATTTTTGTCTATATATTTGTTACATATTCGTATAGATAATAGTAATGACTATAAACACTTTATTAATAATTTTGTTTATTATTTTTAATTACAATTTCAATATTATTATTTTTAAAAAATGGGTTACTATTGTTATCCCCCCTTTTGTATACTTTAAGTAATTAAAGTTGTGTAAAAGGCTGATAACTAATTATTTCCTAAGGCTTAAATTAAATAGTACTAAAAGCACAATTTTGATTTTTTTAAAAAAAATAATGGAACTTAAGGTTCGACCTTAGGAGTACCTAATGCTTAATATTAGGGACTTTGCATAAAATAAAAATGAAATCTAAGGCTTGATCTTAGAGATACCTAATGCTCAACACTAGGAACTAAAAGATGAAAAGAGAACCTGAGGTTGGAGCCTAGGAGCACTTAATGTCCAGCATTAGCGATTTTTTTTAGAAGAAAAAAAAAAGAAACGAAAACCTAAGGCTTGACCCTTGTATTGTCTAATGCTTGACATTAGTGACTTTTTAGAGAAAGAAAAAGAAAATTTAAGGCTAGACCCTAGGAGTGCCTAATGCTTGAAATTAGAGACTTTTTAGAAAAAAAAAAAAGAAGAAAACCTAAGGCTTGACTATAGAAGTACCTAATGCTCAACACTAGGAACTAAAAGATGAAAAGGGAACCTAAGGCTAGACTTTAAGAGTATCACTATAAGAATTTAGTGGGTTAGTGAGAGAAATTTATCGACAGAAAAATTTTATTGGTAATACTGACAGAAGACCTACAAAAAATAAAAAAATTTAGAAAATACATCGATAGATTACCGACATAATACCGATAAAAAATATTACCAACATATATTTTGTCAATAATAATGGCTCCAGATGATGGCGTGAAGAATTACCATCAAAATTTTACAATAGAAAAAAGAAAAAACCGGTAATATTTAGGACGAATTATTGGAGAAAATATTTAGAGACAATAATTTAGCGAGAGAAAAAAATATGTCGGCAGTATCGATAGATAACAATTAGTCTCGATAAATTTACCAATAGAAAAAGTTCCATGTCGAGAAATTTTTCACCCATTTTAAGCCATTTTTCAACAGAAAGCTATTTTCCATCGGTAATACCGAGAGAAAAAAATCTCCTATTAAATAAAAAGCTCATTGCTAATGTTAAATGAAGCTAGCGCAGCTTATCGAGAGCCGATAGAAAAATATATTTTATCAGTAAAGGGCAATCTTCAGACGAAAAATTTCCTGCCCACGTTAAGCCATTTTTTGAAAGAATATAGTTTTATATTGGTAATACCGAGAGACTAAGAAATCTCTTAGTAAATGAAAAGTCCCTTGCTAAGGTTCAATGATGATAACACTGTTTACCGAGAGAAATAATTTTTGTCGGTATTATCGATAAAAAAAACATATATGTCGGTACTGCCGATAGAAAAAATTTATTCTGTCGGTATTTGGATAATCTTCAGGTAGGAAATTTTTCGCCCACTTGAAGACATTTTCTGATAGAATATGATTTTCTATTGGTAAAGTCGAGAGACAATGAAATGACCCTGTAACTGAAAGGCATTGCTAATTTTGATAACCGCTTGCCGAGAGAAACAATTTCTATCGGTATTATTGACAAAAACTAATTTTTTGCCTGTAATACATATAGAAAACACATATCTATCGATAATACCGACTACAAAAATATATTATGTCGGTAATTTGGCAATCTTTAAGCGAGAATTTTTTCACTCAAGTTAAGCAATTTTTAGACATAAAGTGTTTTTCTATCGGTAATACTGAGAGAAAATAATTTCTCTCGGTAAATGAAAAGCTTTTCAATAACGTCAGCCTAGGGTTTTTTTATCTAGAGAATAGTTTTTCTCGGTATTATATAGAGAAATTATTTTTCTCTATATAATATTTATAAAATTCTACTAATATAATATTTATATATTTTTAGGGAATTTTAAAATTTTTATAATATATTTAGAAAATTTTTGGCATTTAGAAAATTGTTTTTAGGTTGATAGATTTTTATGGGATTTTTGTTGATTGGTAAAAAAAATTTAGATAAATTTTTTAATTTTTTAATTTCAGAATTTTATTTATAAAATTCTACTAATTTTTAATTTTTTTTATTTTAATAGAATATGTTTTAGGGAATTTGTTGAATTATTTTGTTATATTTTATAAAAGTTTTAGTAAATAAATAATTTTTTTAGGGTGTTAGGTTTTTTTAGGATATTGTTTTGATTTTTTTTAAAAAAAATTCAGATAAATATGATAAATATTTATAAATTTCTGAAATTTATAAATAAAAATAAACTAATTTCTAAAATTTTTAATTAATTAGAATATGTTTTAGAAATTTTTTTTCTAAATAGAAAATTTTTAGGGTCTTAGATTTTTTAAGGTATTTTTTTTTTGAATTTTTTAAAAATTTTAGGTAAGTAAGTTTGATAAATATTTATAAATTTCAGAATTTTAATTATAAAAATAAACAAATTTATAATTTTTTTAATTGATCAGAATAATTTAGTGTTGAATTTATTAATTTTCATAACATTTTAAGAAATTTTTTTGCATTTAGAAAATTATTAAGGTGTTAGATTTTATTTATGTATTTTTATTATTTTGATTTTAGTGATCTTTATATTTTTTTTAGTTAAAAAATTATTATGGTTTTTCTAATTTTAAATTTAGTGTAAAAATTATAATTTATGGTATATTTTGTAATTTTATGAAATTTTTAGTTAATTAGTTTTGAGATTTAAAAATGTTTATTATTTTATTAATCTATATGAAATAAGGGTTTAAAATTATTTTTTTAGTTATTTAATTTATGGATATTTAGTTAATTAGTAATATTAATAATTAAGATTTCATAGTTATTCTTAAATTTATAGAAAATTAGTGTTTAAAAATAACTTTTTTATTTTATTTTAGTGATTGTTACATTTAACTAAAATTAAAATTTTTATTTTTTAAAAATTTTAATGTTTAGTTTAAAATAAAAATTGTTAGTTGTATAATTTTATAGATTTTGCCTTAATTCTTGTTAAAAAAAATATGAGTTTAGAAAATACTTTATTAACTTATAGTAAATTAATGTTTAAAATAATTTTTTTTATTTTTTTGATTGTTAGAATTATATTTAAAAATTTAATAATTGACTGTATGTATGATATAAATTTTAAAATGTGAAATTTTTATGAATGTTGGGTTTATATTTTCATTATATTATTTGAGTTATTAAATATATATTTTTTATGTTTTTTTGTATATGTATTTCAGTTCGTTGTTTAAATTTTTATGAGTTCATGTATTTTTAGAACTTGAGTGAAAATTAAGATGACATAATTTTAACTTGGTAATTAATAGAGATATTATGAAATCCTTATTGTCTTAGCTCGAATTAAAGAAATCTTTACTTACAAAAATAATAGTAAATAATAATTTATTCTTATTTTTTATTTTCTAACATTGAAAAGAAAATTAAAATAATTTTTATTAAGAATTTATAATATATATCAATTTATAAAGTTAAAAAAAATAATAGTTATAAAAATTAGATTAAAAAATTAAACTATGTGAAAAATGAATTAACTATTCAATTTTGTATTAAATATAAATCAAATTAGGTTATAACCTCATATATGTCCATTGAATTAATAATTTCTAAAAAGTTAGATAATTATTTTTAAAAATTTATTCTTTAATAGAATATGTATGTATTAAATTAATTTCCACTTATATTGGAGTAAATAAGAAATAAATTAAGTACTCTTATAGTTAATGATAAATTCTAATATATATATATATATATATTATGGAATCCAATGAGCAAATAATTAGAAGTATTCATTTCAATATATATAATAAATAATAATTTAAAATATCCAAAGAGCATATATTTTTTATTATAAAATTTTATAATATGTAATAAATAATTGTTAAAAATATCTAAAGAGTATATATTTAGGCCAACAAAATTTCATAGCATGTAATAAATAATAGTTAAAAAAATATACAAAGAGAATATATTTAGGCCTACAAAATTGCATAATATGTTATAAATAATAATTAAAAATATCTAAAGAGCAAATATTTAGGAGTATGAAATCTCATATTATGTAATAAATAATAATTAAAAATATGTAAAGATTGAAATTCATGTAATATAAAATACACCTTAGTACTCGTTTGGTGAATTACTCTTTTTTTATAAAATGAGAACTCACTGAATTGTCTCATTTGGACTGTTTAGAAATAACAATATATATCTATTTCAATTAACATTAATGCAAGACATTATTGTATGTAAATTTTGTAAAATAATTTGTAGTATTTCTCTTATTTTATTCTTTGAGTGCATATCAAACATAATAAATATTCAAAATATAAAACTTTTTTTTTTGAATATTTGTTATATTTGACATAATGTACTTAATGAACCTAGGAAAAATACTGTCGAATTTTTTTAAAATTTTGTATAAAGTCTAGCATTATATTAATTAAGATATATATTGTATTTCTAAATGGGTTAAGGTCCTACCCTTTAGGAAGGAGAAATAAGAATATTTAATTAGTAATATTTAATTACATTGTCCTTTTGTATACATAGAAAAAATGAACACTATATATGCTTGGATGTATAAACGACTCATTTCGGATCACACTCTTAATATGAAATTTGTTAATGGGGTAGAAGAGTTTATTGCTTTTGCATCTAGTCAAAGGGATTATATGCAAGGTGATAAGATTCATTGTCCTTGTATAAAATATTATCATCATAGATTTCGAGAAGTTGATTAAGTAAAATTCCATTTAGTCAAATGGAGTTTTGCACCGGATTATTTCATTTAGAATAGGCATGGGAAAGAAAATATAATCTATCAATCGGCTCAACAACAATATAGTACATTTAAATCTGTGTTTAAAAATTCATACCAATAAATGGTATATAATGTCGTTGGGCCTAATGTGTTTGATTAGGGCATGCCACATATTGGTGTAGCTGGACTAGTGAGTTCATAATGAACTAGTTGATGAGGCTCCTAACTCGAAAGTTCAACGGTTCTATAATTTATTGAATTCACTGGATACAAAGGTGTGGCCTGGATATCAAAATCATACTAAGTTATCTGTAATGCTCGCTATTTGAATATGAAGTCTAAGCAACATATGATCGAAAAGTCTTTCGATCAATAGATCTAATTTATCAAAGGGATAATTTCTGAAGATAATGAAATGTTTGATAGTTTATACTAAAGAAAAAAAATTATTGAAGCCCTTTGACTTCCAGTAAAAACTATTGACTACTGCAAAAATGGGTGTCTATTATATTGGGGTGATTATGAAGAAGATAGAATATGTAGGTTTTATGAAGAATCGAGATTCAAATAGAGTAGTGTTATAGGTAGACAAAAGTTCATGCCTTTTAAAAGAATATATTGTTTTTCACTAAAACCTAGACTTCAAAGATTATATGCTTCACATGCTACAACAGAACATATGAAATGACATTACAAGCATGAGCAAGAAGATAGAGTCATGTGTCATCCCTCTAATTCTGAGGCATAGAAGCATTTCAATCAATTACATCCTAATTTTGTAGCTGAGTATCGTAATATTAGGTTGGGTCTGTGTACAGATGTTTTCAACCTTTTGGGTCATCAAGATAATAATACTTTTGTTGGCCGGTAATACTCACTCCTTATAATTTACCACCATGGATGTGCATGAAAGAAAAATATTTAATCTTGTATGTACTCGTACCTAGTTTAAATAACCCAAAACATCAAATTGATGTATTTCTTCAGCCGTTGATAGTCGAGTTAAAATAGTTATGGAATGATTGCGTCATTACTTATGATTGTTTGGAAATAAAATAAAATTTTTGTTTGAGAGTGGCACTTATGTAGACTATAAGTGATTTTTCGGCATATGTGATGTTAACTGGTACCATGCCCTTACTGCATGACTGATTTTGAAGCATTTACTCTTTCGAATGGGGGAAAACAAGTTGGTTTGATAATCACATAAAGTTTTTGAAGGCAAATCATCCATTCGAAAGGAATTAAAAATGTTTCAGAAAAAATATTACAGTAAGGAGAGATGCTCCTTCTGTATTGAATGAGGATGATTTGTTATTTTATATTCAGCAAATGGGGCTTCAAAAGGTAACTGAATATAATGAAAATGTCAGTTGCAGTGTATGTCGAAATTATGGATGAAAAAAAGAATATTTTTCGATTTGCCTTATTATAGTTCAAATCTTATAAGACATAATCTAGATGTCATGCACATTAAAAAATATATATTTGAGAATGTGTTTAATATAGTCATGGATATTCTGGGTAAAATAAAAGATAATGCAAAGTCAAGAGAAGACTTGAAATGACTAGGAGATACTAAAGCTAATTACAATTTGGACTGTAATAAAAAATAATTAATTTGCCAATGGGTAAAAAAATTAAAAGTCTCTAGATGGATATGTTTCGAATTTATCAAAGTGTGTTGATATTGGAAAATAAAAATTATTCGGGATGAAGAATCATGATTGTCACGTATTTATGCATATGCTATTACCCATTGCATTTAGGGAGTTATTGCTAAAAAAGGTTTGAGAAGCTCTGACGGAGTTAAACTCATTTTTTAAAGAACTTACTCAAATGTTTTTAAAAGTTTTCAAAGTCGAGCATTTACAAGAAGAAATCTCAATTATTCTTTGTAAATTGGACTAAATATTTCCTTCGAGTTTTTTTTATTCAATGGAATATTTACCAGTTCATTTTTCATATAAAGCCAAAATTGCAGGACAAGTACAACACCGTTGGATATACTCTTTTGAAAGATATATGTGACACCTAAAAAAAATGCTAAGAATAAAGCAAAAGTAGAAGCATCAATTTGTAATGCTTTTATAGTTAAAGAGGCATCAACTTTCTGTTCCTATTATTTCGAGCCTCACATAATAACAAAATTTTGTGAAGTTCCTCAGAATGATTATGGAGGTATACAAGACCAATCTGAATGGCTTATATCTATTTTCAAACATCCGGATCGACCATAAGGCAAACCAACAAGCAAAGATTGGAACATAGAGAGTATTATGCAAGCTTATACTTATATATTGTTGAATTGTGATGAAATCACTGCTTATCTCAAATCTAAAGTAAAAAAAGTTTAAATTTACATATAACAAAAAATCTTCAAAATTTGAATGATAATGATATTTTTATAATCTATTTCAGCATATTCATTGAACACTTACGAGATTTAGATGAAAAATAATGAGTTAATAAGTTAATGTTGAGGTCGAGAATAATTTTCCCTTATAGTTTTGAAAATATGTAAGTAATAATTCATTGCTTATAACATTTTCTAAATCTTTGTTATTTGTTTAATTTTTTATAATTTGAATTATACATATTTTTCTTATTGATTTCAACAACTGAAAATGGGCATATAGTTCTTGACAAATGTTTGAAGGATCTAGCTCATGGTCTGTTACTAACTATTAGATGTTATAAGGTATATTTTGTTAATGGTTATAAATTCGACACTGAATCTCAATGTACTTTGAGAGAAATTATAAATAGTGGTATTTATATAAATGAGTCAAACTATAGTAAAAACTCGTTTGATTTCTATGGTCGATTAGTAGATATTGCAGATGTTGAATATCTAACATTACCAATTAAAAGAGTGGTGTCATTTAAATATGACCGGTATAACCCCATAAATAGAAAAAAATTACATCCACTATATAATTTAGTGGATGTGAACAGAAGAAGAGCATATGTTAAATATGAACCGTTCATTCTCGCAAGTCAAGCTGCCCAAGTGTACTAAGTTCCTTACTCTAGCACAAAGTGAGACTCTTCTGATTGATTGGCAGTTTGTAAAATAAAAGCTAGATCACGAATTGATCTACCTGAAGAATCTGCCAATAATTAGGAGTCTGATAATGCATTTTAAAAAGATAGTCCAAAAAATATATAAGTTGTTGATATGATAAATGATGTTGATCTAGGTCCTTTAAATGATCCAACTTGACAACTCATGAATATTGATGTTATAGATGTAGAATCTAAATCGAATGAATCATTACTTGAATCTGAATCTGAATCATCCCAATCAGATGAAAGCGATGAATAAAAATAATATGTATAATTAGACTATAAATATTTTTAGATTTATTTCTATATTTATTGTATTATTCAATGTGTTTATGATTAAAGTGATTTTTTAGATATGTATCGTGAACCTGAAAGAAGATTGAATTGATCGGAATCTAGCAGTCGATCCAGTAGAGATAGAGGATACAGTGGTACAAGCCAGCCGAGTCTGCAGCTGTGCAATGTCCCAGATGATGTCTCACATGAGGATCCTCCTATTAACATGGCAATAGATAATATGGCCATAGAGGTTCCTGCTTCTTCTTACCCAGCCCCCATAGAGGATCCTAGTTCTTCTTCTCACTTGGCCCCTACAGATGCCCCTATAGGTGACGTCAATACTGCACATCAACTACAGGTTCTGATGGCAGGATGCAGTGTCTAACTTTCCGGGAGTCGAAGTAAGTATTTTAATATTTTACATTACTTGTATTAAATTATAAAAATTTAATCGGTAGATTTTTTAATTAAATACTTGTTGTTCATTTTGTAGTTATATGATGGATCCAGTAAGGTCTTCCATGAGATTCGGAGGATCATGACATAGAAGATGGACCCTACAAGAGTTACCTTGAAGGCCATCTCTTCTGAGATGAAAAACTTTTGGTTCGAGAAGTTTAAGGTAAAAAATTTATCTAAATTTTAATATTTAATATATATTTAAAAGTTAAAATTTTATGATTATCAGCTACTAAAAAATTCTTTTTTTACAAAAATATTTTTATTGGAATTAGGCTATTAATAGTTTGGTTCGGATTGCCCTCATGAAAAAGGCAGCTATTCGCTACAGCGATATGCTGAGCGAGGTAAAGGCTGCAGGGAAGCAACCTTCATTTATTAATGATCAATTGTAGGCCAATCTACAAGCCCGATGGAGTTCTCTCGAGAGGCAGGCACGTTTTGATGTTGCTTCTCAGAATAGAATGTCCAGTGCTATGGATGGTGCAAGTACATCCACGCATACCGGAGGCAGTAGATTTCATTATGATCATGCCCATTCACTCGTAAGTATAATTATATTTTTTAAAAATATTTTAATTTGTATTTATTAGTTTAATCAGACTAATATTTTTAAATTAAATAGCAGTCTACGTTGAGTCAACCACTGAGTAGCTATGAGCTGTTTGTGCATACGCTTACTAGGGGGTCACAACGGGCTTTCATTTGTGGATCGTTGGTCCCAAGATGTCAATGTAAGTAATTTCATAATTTTATTTAATTTTTAAAATTTAAATTTAAAATATAAAGTTATTAATCTTATTATATTTATATGATCATTTCATTGCATCTCGAGAGGATGCCTCTTAATCCAATATACCTGCTGATGATGATAGTTTATTTAGAGGTGCTGTGGGCGGAGAGAAAAAGTAGAAGTTGTATGAACTTAGATCGCAGTATATTAGCACAGCTTCTTCTTCTTCATCTTCTAGTTTATCTGCTTTATGATAGAAGATCAAGCACTCGAAGGAGCAGTTAGTGGAGCATGATCAGACTGTTCAGCAGCAGATCCAGGAGGCGGTGTAGGAGCAAGTTCAAATGCAAATGCAAACCGAGGTGCAGATGTTGGTCCAACAATAGCTTAATAAGCTTATGGCCAACTTTGTGCGATGGACTTTTGATCCATTACGGCAATTCCCTCCGAGTGGTTCTCCTCCACCTCCACCTCCACCGCCTCCTACTTTTATTTGATTTCAGTTTTTTTTATATGTATTCTATATTTTAATTCTATACTTTTATATACATTTTATTATTTTTATGTACATTTATTTGATTTATGTACTTTTATTATATTTTATTTAAATATAAATTTTATTTTTATATTATTTATTCTTTTTAATATTCAATTTATTCATAAATTTTATGTACAAATTATACAAAGTAAAAAAGAATAATAAAAAAAATATATTTTAAAATTTGAAATAATTAAATTTTATAATAAATTTTAAAATTCAAAATAATAATTTTATTATAAAAAAATACAAATTTAAAAGAATATATTCCAAAATTCAAAAAAAATTAAAATTTATTTTCAGATGAAATTACTGACAAAATAAATTTCTGTCGGTAAAAATTTTCGACGAAATTTCTATCGGTAAATACCGACAGAAGCCTTCTTTCGGCAATTTACTGACAAACATTTTTTTTATCAGCATTTTCATTATCGGCAAAGAATATGGCTACATAATTATTCTGTTGGTAATCGGTCGATAAATTTGATTACCGACAAAATAATAAGGATTACCGATGAAAAAATCTATCCGCAATCTAGTATATTCTTGTAGTATATCTAATGCTTGACATTAAGAATCTTTTTTTTTAGAAAATAGAAGGTGATATAAGGCTCGATTTTAGAAATATTTAATGCTTGACTTTAGAAAAATTTTTAGAAAACAATAAGGAAACCTAAGGCTTGACCCTAAGAATTTTTAGAAAGAAACCTAAGGTTTAACCCTATGAGTATCTAATTCTCAATATTAGAGATATTTTTTTAGAAAATAAAAAAGAATATAAGGCTTGACCTTAGAAATTTCTAAAGCTTAACTTTAGAAATTTTTTAAAAAATGAAAAGAGAACCCAAGGCTTGACACTAGGTATATCCAATATTTAATATTAGTAACACTTTTTCTTTTTTAAAAATAAAGAGAAATTCAGAGCTTAAACTCTAGGATTATTTGAAACCGATCATTGTATGCAGACTCTTTTGATTATATTTGGGAATTTAAAAATCTTTTTAAATAAACTTAAAACTTGTATGACATGTTTGCTTTTCTATATCTAAATGCTCAGACAAAGTGTTAGTTTCCTTTTAAAATCATCCTTTTGTTTTAAGAATTTTTTTTAAAAGAAAAAACTACAACGATCCCTGAATCTAAAACAAATCTAGTACTCAACTTCAGTTACATGATCCTCGAAATCTGCTCTTGGATTATGTTCAAGTCATAACTATGGATTTGAGAACAATCTCGTCTGTCATTACCTCTATAAGTATCTTGCTAGTAATTCTTTCACCCATCAAAGAATGCCTTTTTTATTCTAAGTTTATAATTTGTTTTCATTTCATATACGGTTCTGCCAAAGTTAGCTTTACCATCTTTTAGCATTGTCCGCCCTTTTTCAAATATTTCAAGAATAGTTTTCTATAGGCATGAATGTTGGTTTATCAAGTCTCTTAATAGTCATTTTAATAATTTTTTTGGTCATTTATTTTCAGAAGGTGGAAATATATGCAAGAAAAAATTTATTAAGGAAAGCCAATGAATCATATAATATGAATTGACTTTGAATAATCCCTAACTATGCTTCTCACATCTTCTTTCCTTCTCCTCTTTGCAACTTTAGGCATAATATCTTTTTACAGCATCTGAATTCACTGGATTCGACAAATCTACTCCATCCATATTGGTTAAAATAAGAGCTCCTCCAGAGAATGCTCTCTTCACGACGTATGGACCTTCATATTTACGAGTCTATTTTTTTCGAGGGTCTTGATGCCTAAAAATAATCTTTTTGAGCACCAAATATCCTTCTTGACTCTTGCCTTCTTCTTCTTTGCATGGGCCTTGATAAGTCATTTCTAATACAACTGACTATGACACAAGGCTGTCAATCTTTTTTCTTCAATAAAGTTACTAATCGTAATGACTTTATACCCATTCAACATCATCAAGCTTGGTTTCTGTAAAAAACCCTAAGAGAAGGAATCTCAACTTTAATAGGAAATACTGCCTCAATGCCATATACTAAAGAAAATAGTGTTGCCCCATAAAATATCCTGATTGTGGTCCTATAACCATGAAGAGCATAAGGAAGCATTTCATGCTAATCTTTATATGTGATTGTCATTTTCTGAATTATCTTTTTGATATTTTTATTGGTTGTTTCAACTGCAATATTCATCTTTGGACGGTATGGGGTGTAATTATGGTGCTTAATTTTGAATTTTATGCACATCTCTATCATATCTTTATTTCTAAAATTCTTTGCACTATTAGTGATGATACGCTCGGAAAGACCATATCGACATATGATATTCTGCTTAATAAATTTCAAGACCATACTCTTTGTCACATTAGCATAAGAGGCCGCCTCTACTCATTTGGTGAAATAATCAATTACTACCAAAATCAATCGATGGCCATTATAAGTTTTAGGTTTTATTAGACCAATCACATCTAGTCCTCATATCGAAAAAGGCCACAAGGATACCATCACATGCAAACGTGCTGGAGGAGTATTGATATCGTCAGCATATATCTGACATTTATGACATTTTTTGACATAGTCAATGCATTCTAATTACATTTTTAGCCAAAATTATTCCATTCTGAGAATTTTATGAGCTAACAGATGCCCACTCGAATGTGTACCACGAAATCCTTCTTGAACTTATTCCATTAACCTTTGAGCTTCTCTTTCATCCACACATCTAATTAGTATTATATCATAGTTTCTTTTGTATATAGAATCACCACTAAAAAAAATTTCATTGCCAATTGCCAAATTATTCTTTTATTAGTGTCTGAGGTTTTTGGAGGGTATGTCATACTTTTGAGATACTGCTTGATATCATGAAACCATGGCTTACCATCGTGATCTTTCTTAATGTTTGTATAGTAAGCATTGACCCCTCTAGTTTCAATCTTGATGGGAGGCATCTTTTCACAAGTGTCCAGTCAAAATATTGCAGCTAATATAGCTAATGCATCTACAATTTGGTTTTCGATTAGAAAAATATGATCAAAACTTATGAATTTAAAATTTTGAGATGAATCAAGAATATATTCTTAATAAGGAATAAATTTTGGATCTATGATTTCCCATTATCTTTTCAACTAGTTAATTATTAATGTTGAATCGCCATACACTTCCAATCTTTTGATCTTTATATCAATAGCAACTTGCATTCCTAAAGCACAAGCTTCATATTCAACCATGTTATTAGTGCATTCAAAACACAATTCAGCTGTCACAGGGAAATATTTTTCCTCTGGAGAGATTAAAATCACTCATATCCCACTTCCTAAGGCATTTGAAGCTCCATCAAATTTCATAATCTAGTTTCCTCTTGATTCTTATTCTTCTTCCACCAACATGATTCTTTCATCAAGGAACTCATAACTTATTGGTTGATAGTGTTCAATACTTGATCTGCCAAATAGTCAGCTATAATGCTCCCTTTGATCGCCTTTTGTTTGACATATATTATCTCATACTCAGTCAGTAAAAACTATCACCGAGCAATTCTCTCAGTTGGAGCTGGCTTTTCAAAAATATACTTAGTGGGATACATTCAAGATATTAAAAACATAGTGTAGTATAACATGTAGTGCTTTAATCGATGAGCAGCCCATGTTAACGCAACATAAGTTCTTTCTAATAGAGAATATTTTATCTCATAATTGGTGAACTTTTTACTTATGTAATTTATGACTTGCTCCTTTCTTCCTGAGTCATTATGTTGTTCAAGAACGCCACCCATTGAATTCTCAAAAACTGTCAAGCATAAAAGAAGAGGACGACCGAGCATAGGCGACTGCAAAATTTGAGGAGTCTACAAATAATGTTTGATTTTATCAAAAGCCATATGACATTCCTCATTCCATTTTCTCAGGTTATTCTTTCTCAAAAGCTTGAAGATAGGCTCACATATAGCTGTCAATTGTGATATGAATCGAGCTATATAATTAAGCCTTCCCAAAAAGCCTCAGACTTTCTTTTTAGTTTTAAGAGTCGACATTTCAACTATAACTCTAATCTTATCAGGATCAATCTCAATTCCCCTTCTACTGACTATAAACCCTAACAATTTTTCTGGTGAAACTCGAAATATGCACTTTGCTATATTTAATCGAAGTTGATATCTTCTTAGCTGCTTAAGTAATCTTCTCAAAACTGCAACATGGTCTTCATCATATTGAGATTTTGCTATCATTTCATCGACATATACTTCTATTTCTTTATGTATCATATAATGAAACAGATTAACCATTGCTCTCTGGTAAGTTACCCCTGCATTCTTCAATCTAAAGGGCATCACTTAATAACAAAATGTTCCCTAGAGAGTAATAAAAGTTATTTTTTTTCTTATCATTAGGATTCATTTTAATTTTGTTGTATCCTGAGAATCCATCCATTAATGAGAACATATGGAATTGAGCTGTATTATCTACCAGCATATCAATATGTGATAGAGGAAAATTATCTTTTGGACTTGCTCGATTAAGATCTTGATAATCAACACACATCCTGACCTTTCCATCTTTCTTAGGGATGGGAACAATGTTAGCCATCCATTTTGGATATTTGGCTACCTCTAAGAAACCTGCCTCAAACTGTTTTTTTACTTCTTTTATTTTCAATTAAATATTTGGCTTCATTTTTCTCAACTTTTTCTTGACGGGTTTACATTCTAGCTTTAATGGTAAATGATGGATAACTATGTCTATACTCAGTCTCGGCATACCCTAGTATTTTTGTGCTCTCACAAGTATATAAGGTTGTTATAACAATGGTGGAACGTCCTATGGTTATCTCACAAGGAATGTGTTCTTTGTAATAATTTGATTAAAATAAAATAAATTTAAGAGAAAGTGTGCAGTGTTGAAATGGTAATAAAAGTGAAAATTGTAAGTAAAACAAATAATGGTTTGCTTAGAATTTATTCAAATTTTTAGAAGGGTACCTAGAATTTATAGATCAATTTGATCAAAGTTTAATTCTTAAATATCCATTAATATAACCTTGTAACTTAATTTCTTCCTTAAGATCAATTAGCAATTATCAATTCATTAGTTCTCACATTCGTAAATCAATAAAAACTAATTATTTTTAACTTGCAAATTAAGTACACCCTAGAACTTATATTTTTAATTCATTCTTAAGGTAGTTGAATGCATAGTTCCAATATCAAATTTCACCTTTAGGTTCTTTACTCAATATCTAGAGATTAATAGGTGGTCAATCTATCAACCTAACATAAAATTCAATGAAATCAACTCATAATAAGGCTTATTAATAAAATTTATTGAAATAAATTATTTAATCAAATCTACTACAAATCCTAGGTATAAATAATTTAGCTCATCATCATAATAAGATAAAAATTCATCTCAATAGAATTCAAATTACAAACTTCATTGAAATATTAATTTATTTAATAACCAAATTATGAAAATTGAATAAATTGATGGAATAGAAAAACCTATTTTTTGATGATGATTCGAGTTGCTACTCTTTTGCCCTTTTTGGATTTATGATGGACTTCTCCACATCTCCAATAATACTTGTTAAGAATTCCTTTCTTCCTCCTTATGAACTTCTTGTCATGTTTATCTCTCTTCATTGTGTATGATGGTGGCTATGTTCCTTAGAACAACCTTCTTCTTTTACAAAAACCAAAACACCTAGTCATGTCTGTGTATGTGTGAATATCAAAATATGGAGATGATAGCCTTAATCCTCAAAACAATCCCCTTTTTCAATTGAAAGCTTATTCCCAAAAATAATACTTCTTTTCCTTGTGCCATCTTCTTTTGTCCTAACTAATTCCAACAATCCATCTTTCTTTTTATTTAAAAACTCACCATTCCTCTTATTTTGTCGAGTCACATCTCTATGTCTCACTATTCGACTCATATAGTCGCTTTCCCATTTGCTCCTTCAATTGAGAGACATGACTTCATTTTAGTTACTCTTGGTTGTGTGTCCTATGTTTTACCTTGGACACTACCAAGACTCCTGAATATGTCTATCACTACCAAGTTCAAAGTTTTGCTTTCTTTGGTGGAACACGGCCAAGACCAATTTGTCATCACAGGGCCAATGGCACGGCTAAGCTTGAGTTGTCTTGGTCGTGTCTATATGTCCTTGGAGACACAGCTAAGGTGGTTGGTTGTGTCTAGGTCTGTGTGAAAATTGAGTTCTCATGAGGTTACTAGGGTAGGTTGTTTAAGTAGTAGTAATTTGATTCTTTAATTTAATTGTTTGAGTGTTATCTTTGAATTACAAGGTGTTTTATGCAAGGACGCAAGTCTCAAAGTGATGTAACTTGTTCCATATATGGACAACATTCATAGACTTCCTAGAACAGGAAGAATAGATCCCTTGGGACAAGAAGAGAAAGAAGTAGAAGAGCAATTAAAGAAGAAACAGAAGTATAGATGGTTAACATAGAAGAACCACTCATGAAAGCATTTTTCGAACCAATTATTGGAGTAACTATATCTTGCATATGGTTGAGCAAAGCAGCAAGAAACTATGAATTGAAAAATACTCATTATAGCATGTTGCCCTCTTTTTATGGAATGCAAAATGAAGACCCTCTCAATTTTATTCTAGATTTTTATTCGACCTTGCACACAATTCCTTTGCAAGCATTATCGAAAGATGAGCTTAAAATGCAATGTTTCCCATACACTTTGAAGGATAGGGCCAAGGCATGGTTGATGACCCTACTGAAAAACTCATTGACTACATGGACTGAAGTCTATAATAAGTTCACGAGTAAGTTCTGTTCACATCAGAAGACAAAGGAGCTTTAGGAGAATATTGCAATAATTACTTAAATGGATAGTCAACCATTCCATAAAGCATAGGATCGTTTTAAGTCCTTATTATTTCAGTGCCCCCATCATCATTACCCACAATAGCTACTTAATCCATTCTTTTATGATGGGATTACACAACAAAGTCAGAATACAGTGGACAATGCAGCTGGAGGTATAATGGATCAGAGAGCAACTACTGAAACTGTAAGGCTATTTGAAATGCTATAAGCAAACTCACAATAGAAGAGCATAGGAGAAAGGCACAAGGGAATTTATGATGTGAACTCCAATTCTGAAATGGAAAGGTAGATAGCAGAATTAACAAGGCAAGTCAAAATGCTAAATACAAAAGGAAATCCACCTATGCCTAGCTAAGAAGTATGTGTAGTATATGGCATTTATAGACATGGTGTAAATATGTGTCCTGCAATCTTTGAACAATATCAGGAAATGCAAGAGCAAGTGAATAGGAATGATCCATATTCTAACTCTTTTAATCAAGGTTAAAGGAGCCATCCAAATTTTTTTTAGAAAAGTCAACAATAATTTCCACGGTCCTCATTTTCAAGGGCAATCTTTAAACCAAGATCAACCAAAGAAACCCACATTGGAAGATAATTTGAATGTTTTTATTCAAATTAGCACTCAAAACCAAGAGGTTAATAACAAGAGGTTTGATTCTTTGAAGGAATCACTAAAAAAAAGTGAAAACTCAAGTTGGGCAATTGGCAAATCAAATTCAAGCACAACAAAAAGGTTCATTTTCAAGCCAACTAGAACAAGCCAAGGCAATTTCAGTTTTGAGAAGTGGAAAGGAAATTGATAACAAAATTTGTGATTCTTTGGATATAGATACTAGTGAAGAAGAGAATGGCATGAAGATGCAAGCCAATCAAGGGCAACCAAGTCAATCAAAGGATGAAAGCATAGAGATATCAACTTCACTAAAGTTACACAAGTCTCCCAACCCTTACGGGCCACCAATTTCTATTCCAAGTAGATTGAAAGGTGATAAGCAAGATAAGCAATTTTCTGAAATTTATGACATGCTATCCAAGATAAGTATTAATCTTCCTTTACTTGAGGTAATTAAGAATTTACCAGCTTATGCCAAATTTTTTAAAAAATTAAAAACCAAAAAGAAAAGATATGAGCCAAATAAAAACATGATAGTTTCAAAAGTGGCCTCCTAAGCTAAAGGATCCTCAAAGTTTTGTAATTAATATTTCTATGAGAAATGGGGAAAGAGACAACTGGCATGTGTGATTTGAAAGCTAACATAAACTTAATGCCTCAATCAATTTACTTGTAGTTAGAACTTGAGGAACATAAACCAACCAAGATGGTCTTGCAATTGGCAAATAAAAATCTTAGATTTTTTAAAGGAATTATAGAGGATGTTCTATTTCAAGTTGGTGGTTTAATAATTCTTATGGACTTATAGTCCTTGATATAGGGAAAAAGATCCCTAGTGATATTGAACACACCATTTTGTTAGGAAGGCCTTTCATGGCCATAACTAACACCTTGATAGATGTTAAAAATGAAAAATTATCCATGACTATTTTAGGACAAACTATGGTATTCTCAATTTTCAACGTCTTCCCCATTCCTACTATTGTTGTTTATGACAATTGTTCTTTTATTGATTATACTAACCTTGCTATAAGAGATGTTTTCTTTCAGAAAAGTAGTGAAGATAAACTTGAAATGACCTTGACCTTGGAAGAAGAGGTTGAGATTTTTAATGGGGATATTAAGGAGTGCAAGCTGATGTTATATGGTGAGATTGATGAGAAGATGTTTGATGATATTAAGATAGAGGAAGAGGAGATTCAACCAAAATTGGTTGAAAAAAAAGAACTCCCAAAACATTAGTATGCATTTCTAGGGGAGCACCATACACAACCAGTGATCATTTCTTCAACTCTCAGTTTTGAGGAAGAGGAGAAAGCTGCGAGAGTGTTAAAGAAACTTAAGAAAGCCACTAGTTAGGGGTTAAGAGATATTAAATGTATTAATCCTTCCATGTGTATTTATAGGATAGTTTTTACATAGGATAGTTTTAGAGGAAGGGGTTAAACCGGTGAGAGAGGGCCAAAAAAAGCTTAACCCAAACATGAGTGAAGTAGTTAAGAAAAAGGTTCTTAAACTCCTTGACGAAGGGGTGATCTACCCTATAGCTGATAGTGAGTGGGTTAGTCCCATACATGTGGTAACAAAGAAAGTTGGCATAACTATGGTTCAAAATGAGAAGGAAGAGTTGGTACAACACGCATACAAACTAGGTGGAGAATGTGTATAGACTATAGAAAGTTAAATCGTGTAACCAAGAAAGATCATTTTCCCTTGTCGTTTATTGATCAAATGCTAGATAGATTATCTGAGCATGCTTTTTATTATTTTCTTAATGGTCTTTCAAGTTATTACCAAGTTTCTATAACACCAGAGGATTAACCTAAGACAAATTTCACTTGTCCTTTTGGGACATTTGATTTTCAAAGGATGCCATTTGGACTTTACAATGCACCGGGTATGTTTCAATAATGTATGCTTCCCATATTTTTTATATGGTGGATAAATGCATTGAGGTATTTATGGATGATTTTTTTGTTTCTGGTATTTTCCAAATCAAGGGAATCTTGGAGAAGATAATGAGCATAATAAGGAAGGATTGGGTGGTCCGTCTTTCAAAAGAACTTTGAGCTTAAGTGCAGCTTTCAAAACACTTTTGGGAATGAGTCTATATAGGCTAGTTTTTATCAAGGTATACCACTTACTAGTAGAACTGGAGCACAAGGCCTATTGGGCAATTAAAGCTAAAAATATGGACTTGGATGGGGCGCAAGGTCAGAGAATGTTCTAAATTTTTTAGCTGGATGAGCTTAGAAATGAAGCCTATGAGAGCTCATGGATCTACAAGGAAAAAATGAAGGTTGAGATCATCAGGAGAACCTTTAAACTGGGAATAAAAGTCCTTTTATTTAATTTAAGGATGAGATTATTTTCTGAAAAATTGAAGTCCCGTTGGAATGGACCATTTTATGTTGCTCAAACATTCCCATATAGAGTTGTTGAATTATTGAATTTAAAAACCAATGAGACTTTTAAGGTAAGTGGATAAAGGGTGAAGCCCTATATGGAAGAGCTCCAAGTTGCAAAAGCCATAGAAAGTATGGTATTCATTATTGCATGAGGCAACAACGTCCAGCTACTGCGACGTTAAAGAAGCATTTGATAGGAGGCAACCCAATGGTTTGCATTTTTTATTTATTTTTATAGATTTTTTATTTCTAAATTTTCTATAATATTTTGTTAAAAGCTTGAATAAATTTAGTTGGAATAGGTATTATGATAAGTTATTTTGTTATGGTTTAGTTTCAGGGAAAAGTAAAAGGAAGAACATTTGATCAGTTTTTGGGTAGTAGATGACACGGCCAAGAGACACAACCAAGTTAGAACAGACATGGTCAATTTGTGGATTTTTATAAAAATTTTGAAATTGGACAGAAGAAGACATGGCTAAAGGTCTTGGCCATGTCTATGACCATGTCAAATCCTTCAAGAATTGGTTTTAAAAACAGGCCAAGACTCATTCATAACTTGTTGCGCTCTACTTAATACTACTAAAAAATGACTCTCGCAAGTATATGAAGTTTTTATAGTAATGGTGAATCGTCCCAAGGTCGTCTCACAACGAAGGTGTTGTTTGTAATAATTTGATTAAAACAAAATAAAATTAAAAGTAAGCATGCAATGTTGAAATGGTAATAAAAGTGAAAATTGCAAGTAAAATAAATAACGGTTTGCTTAGAATTGATTCAAATTCTTAGAAGGGTACCTAGGATTTATAGATCGATTTGATCAAAGTTTAATTCTCAAATATCCATTAATATAACCTTGTAACTCAATTTCCTCCTTAAGATCAATTAGCAATTATCAATTCATTAGTTCTCATATTTATGAATCAATAAAAATCAATTATTTTTAACTTATAAATTAAGTGCACCCTATAACTTATATTTCTAATTCATTCTTAAGGTAGTTGAATGCATAGTTCCAATATCAAATTTCACCTCTCGGTTCTTCACTCAATATCTAGATATTAATAGGTGGTCAATCTATCAACCTAACATAAAATCCAATGCAATCAACTCATAACAAGGCTTATTAATGGAATTTATTGAATTAAATCATTTAATCAAATCTACTATAAATCCTGGGCATAGATAATTTAGCTCATCATTTTAAGAAGATAAAAATTCATCTCAATAGAATTCAAATTACAAAACTTCATTGAAATATTAGTGTATTTAACAATCAAATTCTGAAAATTGAATAAATTGAAGGAATAGAAAAACCTATTTTTTGACGATGATTCGAGTTGCTACTCCTTAGCTCTTTTTTTATTTATGATGGACTTCTCCACATCTCCAATAAGACTTGTTAAGAATTCCTTGCTTCCTCCTTATGAATTCCGTGTTCGTATCTATCTCTTTTCTTTATGTATGATGGTGGCTATGTTCATTAGAACAGCTTTCTTCTTTTACAAAAACCAAAACCCTAGTCATGTATGTCTATGTGTGAATATCAAAATATGGAGATGATAGCCTTAATCCTCAAACTGATCCCCTTTTTAATTGAAAGCTTATTCCCTTTTCAATAAAAGTAATACTTCTTTTTCTTGTTCCATGTTCTTTTGTCCCAATTAATTCTAACAATTCATCCTTCTTTTTATTTAAAAATTCACCATTCCTCTTATTCTACCAAGCCACATCTCTATATCTCACTTTCCAGCTTATATATTCGCCTTCCCATTTGCTTATTCAATTGAGAAACATGGCTTTATTTTAGTTAGTCTTGGTCGTATGCCCCATGTTTTACCTTAAATATGGCTAAGAATCCTGAATGTGTCCATCACTGTCAAGTTCAAAGTTTTGCTTTCTTGGGTGGAACATGGCTAATGGAATGACCAAGACTCTCTCCCCATGTTCAGTTCTACCTCAATTCTTGATTTCTTTGGAATAGGACACGACCAAGTTAGACTTGTCTTTGTCATGTTCCTTCAACTTCATCTTGAACATGGCTAAGACTTTGGCCATGTCATGTGACACAGCCAAGATAGGTAAGTGTGTACCATTCTACATGTCTTTCAATTTCTTCTTGTGAGGGACATGGACAATGACACTTAGCGTGTCTAATTCTTCCTTAAAATCTTGCTTCTTCAATTGAAAGACATGGCCAAGCTTGTCATAGCTTGGCCGTGTTATGTATTTTCTTAAGAATATTGCTTCCAACAAAGGACTTAGCACATTTTATTGCCTCTTTTCTCATGAGTTCTCTTGCTTCAACCTAACATGTAAAACCTACCAATAATCTTAAACAAACCATTTAGAAAATAACTAAAAGGTAAACAAAATCAACTTAAAAATACATATAAAAATTGATCATAACAGGTATGACCACACGAAGACATCAATAAACTCTTTTACCAATTTAACCATCCTTTCTTTGAGTTCTAGAGGTAGAGATGCATTAATTCTTATTTCTTTTTTATTTTCTTCTATTCCTAAGTTTACGGCTTCTGCTGACTCTTCTAAAGGTTGTATAAATTTTTCATATTATTTTATTATCTTAGTTATCTTAGGAGAAAAATCCTCTTCATCTTCTTCATTGGATGTCATTTTAAAGATATTGTTATCAAAATCATATTCAGACTCAATTTCATCAGAATTTAATTCATCATTGGCATTCCTAGGTAGAATGAGTATAAAAGGAAAATATTATCTAGGGATAAAAATTAAATAGAAAGCAACATAATGAAAATAAAAATGAAGAGTCTAAGAATGAAGATGAAATATGCATTTTATTTTGTTGAAAATTATTTTGAAACATTCAAAAAAAGGAAGCCCATGCTAACATTTTTCTTGATATTACGTAGAATCATAGGAAAATAACTTATTTAGATTACTTTTAGTCATGAGATGGAAATTCATAAGCTTTCCAATTGTTTAGATCGTGTCTAGTGGCAAAGGTGTGACCCATAAAGCTGCTTCACCATGAGGCTCATCCTTATTTACTATAGTCACCAATGAATTTTCTAATATTATTTCCATATCTCATGGACTTTCTATCGTCTTCATTTCCTTATGAAAAAAACAATGCTTCTAAAGGTTTGATTTAGGGGTAGGAATGTTATTTTCTCCATTAAAGCTTCCTAATTTGCCAATCTTGCTAGTCAACGATCGTTTTCTCTTTCTGAATTCATCCTTTTCTCTTTCTGAATTCTTCTCCTATCTTCTCTAGTAATCTTATATCCTAATCCTGCTTTATTATCATTATTGAGAGGAAGCAAAAAAGTATTAATTCCTTATTCATGTCCTTCTAAGCCTTTTCCCTGGGAAAGAGCTTGCCCTTATCATTTCTTTTGCTACCATCATAGCTATGGCTGATAATCAAAGATTTGGCATGGCTAATCATTCTCCAACATATAAAGTATTTGCTATCTCGAATGATTGAAAAGAACTTTCAAAAGTTTCTTCTACTACTTCAACATATGGGGTTGAGGTAGGTTTAGTAATCAAAAGGTCTTCTTCTCCCAAAATTTTAATTATTTTTCCATTGATGATGAATTTAACCTTTTGATGTAAGGATAATGGTACTGCTCTTATCGAATGTATCCATGGTCATCCCAATATTATACTATAAACTGGCACTATTTCCATCACTTTCAAATATGATATTAAATGTGACTAGACCCACTTGGATAGGTATTTTGATATTCTTTAAAACCTATCTTCTAGTCCCATCAAAAGACAGAACTATTATAGAGCTAGGCTGCATATATGTCTCATCAATTGGTAGCTTTGAGAGAGTTGTTTTAGGTAAGACATTCATGGATGACCCATTGTTAACTAGAACCTTTGCAACAAAATATCCTTTACATTGGATTGATATATATAAATCTTTTATATGCACAGTTCCTTCCTCACATCATTATTGAAAGATATGTAATTAACTTGTAATATCCCAATGTATACTTTAGAAGTTTTGATATTGTTGTTTATTTGAATTAAAAAGTATATGTATATGTTAATTTGAAAGAGAAAAGAATTTAAAAGAAAATGTATATGTGTTATTGGAAAGGAAAAGATTGTTTAGAGGGAATGTATATGTTGTATATATGGTTATATATATAACATATATGTTGGTCAAAATGGTGGGTCAAGGGAAGAAGATATTTTAATTTGTAAATTGTGAAATTACTAAAAAGGACAAGTGATTATAAGGGAGTTAGGATTTATAGAAGAGGGTATTTTAGTAATTGTCATTTTAATTGCTTGGAGGAGATTTAAAGAGAAGAGAAAGTTGACTTTTCCTCATTTCTTCTTCTTTCCTTTCTTCATTGATGGCCCGCCACCCAAAGAAAGAGAGAGCAAGATTTGTTTTGATGTTCAAACTCAAAATTGAAGGGGTTTTCAAGTGATTAAGTGAAAGTCCAAGAAGTTTTATTATTTTGGTAAGTTCTCTCTCTTGATTTCTCTTGTTTATTTGAAGTGGTGTATGAGTTTGATGGTGGATGTTTGAAAATAGGGGTGTGTTGGTTGTAGTATGTTGAAGTATGTTTGATTTTATTAATTATGGTGTTGGTTTTGGTTTGAAGGAAGTAAGTTAAGTTGATGTTGGTTTTGAAAGTGTTTGTATTGAAATTGTATTAGGGTTTTAAGTTGGTAAGTGTTGTTAAGTTAAGTTTGGTTTATTATTTTTGTTAGTCTTCATGATTTTTAGGGTTTGATGAAGTTAGAAGCTTGGAATACATGTTTTGGTGGGAGGCAGTAGCATCTTGGATGCCACGCCCGTGGCCCTTTAATGCCATGGCCGTGGGGGATTGTATAGTTTTTGGGCAGAAGCAATCCTTAACCCACGCCCGTGGGGGTCTTGGTGACCACGACCGTGGGCTATGAGGTTGAGTTATTGGTTTGTAATGGTGATCTATAAGTCTTGTATGAGGTTAATAAGTGATTGATTGTATTGGAATTGATGTGGTTCATCATTGTTTTGGTTTAGGTTGTGAAGAAAGTGAATTTCCTTAATTCATTTGGTGAAGGACTTTTGAGAAAGAGAAAGTGTTTAGAGTTGTGTGAATTACTTTTGATGTAAGTACAAACCTTGCATTGTTGCATACATTCATTTATATGGCATTGTTGATATATATGAATAATGTTATGTTTTGCATATTGAGAATCTTGTGAAATGTACTATATGTATAATGATGAATTGCTTTGGTGTAAATGGAAATATAATGATGAATTGTTTTAATGTGAAATGAGATCATTGGGACATGATGATTCAAATGTGATGAGAAGCCATTGTGAATGGCCATGGTTATACAAATGATATTGTTGAGGCATGATGGCCTATTTGATTATGAGATACAAATTGAGAAAGAGAATGATAAAGAGATTAATGAAATAATTGTATGTTTAATATGTTATTCAGTTTCAGAGTTCTGGGTTTGGAGGCATGCCTATAATATGAAAGGTAACAGTCTTGCCGGGTTGAGGATCTCTTCAATTTGAGTTGAATTGAGGTCCAAGAGACTGGGTCTGTTACATTATGAGAATTATGAATATGAGATATATGAAAGGTAACAGTCTTGCCGGGTTGAGGATCTCCTCGATTTAGTCGGGTTGATGGTCCAAGAGACTGGGTCTGTTACAGGTAACAGTCTTGCCGGGTTGAGGATCTCCTCAATTTGTTGAGTTGATGGTCCAAGAGACTGGGTCTGTTACACTATCCATGGATAGAGATATATATATATATGTTGCCTACGGGCTTGATTATTGTGATTATGAACCAAAGCAGTAACTCTGAACTCTAAATATCGTATTAAATACTTGTTGGGCCCATAGGTGTCTACGTTACGTGGAATGTTAGTATTACTTAAATGATGAAATGTAATATTCATGAAATATTGTATATTGAGTATGATCTTTATTGTTTGAATGTATACCATTGTTATTGATAAAGCATAATAGCATTATGGTTTGTATTACTGAGCTGTGGCTTAGCGCGATTGTGGTTTATCGCGCAGGTGATAGAGTTGAGACGGAGGATTCCTCTAGACCTAGTTGAGTTTGTTTTGTTGAGAAGAGTTGGATTAGAGCTTAAAGATCAGAGAGTCAAGCTGCCAATCATGTATATATTCTATGTTTGTAAATTTCAACTTTTTATGTATTTGTACTTGTAAGTACTTGATATAACTTCCGCTGTGTATTAATAAACGTTTTCATCTATTATATTTTATGGATTTCTTTTAAATGATTGATATTTGTTTTATTTCTTTTTCGAGATATGATTTGTATATTTTTAAACTGTGGCATTTTCTATAGTCAGTATACGTATAATACGATCGTATAAGCATGCTTTGTGCGTATACGGGATATAGGGGTGTTACAATTATTTTGGTATCAGAGCCTAGGTTTGAGATTCTCAACCTAGGTCAAGTGTAAGAAAAAGAATATTTTGATTTTAAAAAGTGGGTTTTTGAATAAAATACATGTTTGGTATTGGCAGTCTCTGATCTTTAATGAAGTGTATTATGTTGTGTTTGCAGATATAGGTTATAATGGATCCTCATTCACGTCAATCTGTTGAGGGTAGTGCTGAGAGCGTAGCTCCTGATGATGGAGCTAGAGTGGATAGAACTGGAAAGGCCCCTGTTTCTGTGTCAGGGAGACCAGCTGGTGAGGAGGTTCCGCCAGTTTGGCTTAGGCATATGGTTGAAATATTGAGGCAGGCACCAGTGCAACCACCGCCGCCACCACCACAACCAATGGTACCAATGAGGCATTACGATAAATTAAGAAAGTATGGAGCAGAAGATTTTCTGGGTACTATTGATCCAGCAGTAGCTAAGCAGTGGCTAGATAAGGTACAAAGAATCTTCATTCAGTTGCAAGCCACTCCAGAAGAAAAATTTGATTATGCTAGATCATTGCTACAGAAGGATGCATATGATTGGAGGAAGACAGTGCCCCATGCTATGGATGATCCACCAACATTGTCCTACAGTGATTTTCTACGAGAGTTTGAGTTGAAATATACTCCGAGGGAGTATAAAGATGTGAAGAAGATGGAGTTCCTGACCTTGAGGCAAAATCACCGGTCTGTGATGGAATATGAGTTAGAATTTATCAGGTTGAGCCACTACGCCGGGGGAATTATTTCTGACGAGATTGACAGGTGTAGAAGGTTTGAGGAGGGATTGAGACCCTCAATTATATGTCTTGTGGCTGGTTCTAGATACCAAGATTTTTCCTAATTGGTTGCAGCAGCTAGGAGTGTGGAAAGAGCTCAGAGTATTGCAGCAGCTGCTTCTGAAGAGGAGATCAGGGTTAGGAGACTCCAGTTTGAGGCAGGGTCTTCTTCTGTGAAGAGAGGTAGGGGAAGTTTTGTTCCCAGGATCAGTCGGAGTCAGAGGCAGGCTGGTAGGTCAGTTCAGTTTCAGAGACAGAGATCGAGACCTACAGCTTCAGTAGCGAGTGCTCCTACTCCGGTAGTTCAGAGATCCACTCCACTTGTGTGTGCTCAGTGTGGTGGAACACATAGGGGTGCTTGTTGAAAAAATAGTGGATCAGCTGTGTGCTTTAGATGTGGATCTCCTAATCATTTTATTAGAGAGTGTCCAGAGATGCAGGAGCAGAGGCCAACAGATTCTGCAGTTTCTCGACCTAGTGTCAGAGGTGGTCGAGGGAGCAGAAGTTTCAGCAAAGGGGGTAGACCAGGGTATAGTCAGAGAGGATCTTCATCCAAGGATACTAGGCCAGATGAGGCTGGGCCTTCTCAACGAGTATATGTGATGCAAAGACAACCTGATGCTTCTGCAGTTATTGCGGGTACTTTCTCTTTATTTGGAATTTCAGTCCTTGCTTTAATTGATCCAGGTTCTACTCATTCATATATTAGTGCATCTGTTTTGCCTATGTCTGAATTGCATGCTGAGTCCCTAGGATTTGATGTGTTGGTGACAAATCCGTTAGGGCATAGTGTGATTGTTAGCAAGGTGCACCGAGATAGCACAGTTGTAGTGCAAGGTGAGGAGTTTCATGGAGATTTGATTGAAATGCCTTTTAAAGAGTATGATTTGATTTTGAGCATGGACTGGTTGTCTAGACATGGAGTTGTGGTAGATTGTCAAAAGAAATGTGTCACTTTGAGAACTAATGATGGTAAAATTGTATTGGTCTCTAGTGAGCAGAGACAGCTTGCATCCTTGTTGGTTTCAGCTGTTACAGCTAGAAGGTTGATTAGAAAAGGGTGTGATGCTTACCTTGCTCATGTTGTGGATACTAGAGTAAGGGGTTCTCAAATTGATGATATAACCACAATTGCAAATTTTTCCAGACGTGTTTCCAGAGGAGTTGCCAGGGTTGCCCCCTGAGAGAGAGGTTGAGTTTGGTATTGAATTGTTACCTGGTACCACTCCCATCTTTATCACTCCTTATCGCATGGCACCTGCTGAATTGAGAGAGTTGAAGGTGCAGTTACAGGAGTTGTTGGATAAAGGATTTATTCGCCCCAGTGTTTCTCCGTGGGGAGCTCCTGTGTTGTTTGTAAAGAAGAAGGATGGTACTATGAGATTGTGTATCGATTATAGGCAATTGAACAAAGTGACTATCAAGAATAAATATCCTTTGCCTAAAATTGATGATCTCTTTGATCAACTGAAGGGAGCAGCAGTGTTTTCCAAGATTGATTTGAGATCAGGGTACCATCAGTTGAGGGTTAGAGCTGAAGATGTTTCTAAGACAGCTTTCCGCACAAGGTATGGACATTGAGTTTTTAGTGATGCCTTTTGGATTGACGAATGCACCTGCAGCCTTTATGGATTTGATGAATAGGATATTCAGGCTCTATCTGGATCAGTTTGTGGTAGTTTTTATTGATGATATTTTGGTGTATTCGCGTAATGAAGAGGAGCATGACAAATATCTGCGGATTGTGTTGCAGATCTTGAGAGAAAAGCAATTATATGCTAAGCTGTCGAAGTGTGAATTTTGGCTTGATCAAGTGACTTTTCTTGGTCATATAATTTCAGCAGAAGGTATTAAAGTTGATCCAAGTAAAGTTGAAGCTATTTTGAATTGGAGTCCACCAAAGTTTGTAACTGAAGTTAGAAGTTTTCTGGGCTTGGCAGGCTATTACCGACAATTTGTAAAAGGTTTTTCTTTGATAGCTACTCCACTCACCAGATTGCTTCGGAAGGGAGTTAGATTTGTGTGGACGGATCAATGTCAAGCTAGCTTTGAACAGTTGAAAGAAATGTTGACACAAGCACCTGTTCTTACTTTACCAGTGGAAGATAAACCATATGTGATTTATAGTGATGCTTCACATAATGGTTTAGGGTGTGTTTTGATGCAAGAGGGTAAAGTTATAGCTTATGCTTCTCGACAGTTGAAGCCGCATGAGCTTAACTATCCGACTCATGATTTGGAGTTGGCAGCTATAGTGTTTGCTTTAAAGATTTGGCGACACTACTTGTTTGGAGAGAAGTGTTTCATATACACTATATTTGGGGGTTCAGAGAGAGCTTAATATTCGACAGAGGCGATGGTTGGAATTAATTAAAGATTATGATTGCTTAATTGATTATCATCCTGGTAAGGCAAATGTTGTGGCTGATGCCTTGAGTCGGAAGTCTTTGGCAGGGTTGACTGTCTATTCGCTCTCGTTGCTTATTGAGTTGAGAGCGTTGCATGCTAGATTTGTATCTTGTGATGATGGTGCATTGTTGGCGCAATTGCAGTTAAGGCCAGTATTGTTAGATCAGATTAAGGAGGCTCAGATGGCTGATGAGAAAATTCAAAAGATTGTCTCAGATTGTCAAAAAGGAGAGAGCCGAGATTTTCTTGTGAAAGGTGATGGTAGTCTTTGGTTTAAGGACAGATTATGTGTACCTGATGATGCTAATTTGAAAAGGATTATTTTAGAAGAAGCACACCAGTCAGTTTTTGCTATGCATCCGGGCAATACGAAGATGTACCATGATTTGAAACAACACTACTGGTGGTCTGGTTTGAAGAGAGACATAGCGGAATTTGTGTCCAAATGTCTCACTTGTCAAAGGTTGACAGCTGAACATCAAGTTCCAACAGGGTTGCTTCAACCTTTATCAGTGCCTGAATGGAAATGGGATAAAGTAACCATGGATTTTGTATCTGGTTTTCCATTGACTCAGAGAAAACATGATGCTATTTGGGTGATTGTTGATAGGTTGACAAAGACAGCTCATTTTCTTTCGGTTCGGATAGATTATTCTCTTGAGAAGTTAGCTGAGCTGTATATCAGTGAAATAGTGAAGTTGCATGGAGTCCCTACTTCTTTAGTGTCTGATCGAGATCCTAGATTTACTTCAAGGTTCTGGAAGAGCTTACAGAGTGCTTTAGGTTCTCGATTGCATTTTAGCACTACATTTCATCCACAGACCGATGGGCAGTCAGAGAGAGTGATACAGATTATTGAGGATATGTTAAGAAGCTGTGTCATTGATTTTTCTGGAAGTTGGGACAGATTTTTACCACTTGTGAAATTTGCTTATAACAACAGTCATCAATCCAGTATTGGAATGGCACCATTTGAGGCATTGTATGGTAGACGGTGTAGAATGCCTTTATGTTGGAATGAAACTGGTGAAGGTAAGTTAATTGGTCCTGATTTGATTAAGGAAACTGAGGAAAAAGTGAAAATGATTCGGAATAGATTAAAAACAGCTTCAAACCGACAGAAATCTTATTCGGATCTAAAGAGGAGAGATATAGAGTATAATGTGGGAGATAAAGTATTTCTTAAAGTGTCTCCTTGGAAAAAAATATTGAGATTTGGTCGAAAAGGGAAGCTGAGTCCTCGTTTTATTGGACCGTATGAAGTTTTAGAAAGAGTGGGACCAGTTGCTTATCGGATTGCCTTGCCACCTGAATTGGATAGAATCCATAATGTCTTCCATGTTTCTATGTTGAGAAGGTATAGATCGGATCCATCTCATATCTTGCCAGTAGAATCTATTGAAGTGAGTTCGGATCTGACATTTGAAGAAGAACCAGTTGCTATTTTAGCACATGAAGTGAAAGAGTTAAGAAATAAGAAAGTTCCATTGGTGAAAGTTTTATGGAAGAATCATGGGAGAGAAGAGGCAACTTGGGAGAGCGAACAAGCAATGCAAGATCAATATCCTCAACTGTTTCAGACTTAATATTAGGTAATTTCGAGGACGAAATTTCTTTTTAGAGGGGGAGAATTATAATATCTCAATGTATACTTTAGAAGTTTTGATATTGTTGTTTATTTGAATTAAAAAGTATATGTATATGTTAATTTGAAAGAGAAAAGAATTTAAAAGAAAATGTATATGTGTTATTGGAAAGGAAAAGATTGTTTAGAGGGAATGTATATGTTGTATATATCGTTATATATATAACATATATGTTGGCCAAAATGGTGGGTCAAGGGAAGAAGATATTTTAATTTGTGAATTGTGAAATTACTAAAAAGGACAAGTGATTATAAGGGAGTTAGGATTTATAGAAGAGGGTATTTTAGTAATTTTCTTTTTAATTGCTTGGAGGAGATTTAAAGAGAAGAGAAAGTTGACTTTTCATCATTTCTTCTTCTTTCCTTTCTTCATTGATGGTTGGCCACCCAAAGCAAGAGAGAGCAAGATTTGTTTTGATGTTCAAACTCAAAATTGAAGGGGTTTTCAAGTGATTAAGTGAAAGTCCAAGAAGTTTTATTATTTTGGTAAGTTCTCTCTCTTGATTTCTCTTGTTTATTTGAAGTGGTGTATGAGTTTGATGGTGGATGTTTGAAAATAGGGGTGTGTTGGTTTTAGTATGTTGAAGTATGTTTGATTTTATTAATTATGGTGTTGGTTTTGGTTTGAAGGAAGTAAGTTAAGTTGATGTTGGTTTTGAAAGTGTTTATATTGAAATTGTATTAGGGTTTTGAGTTGGTAAGTGTTGTTAAAGTTAAGTTTGGTTTATTATTTTTGTTAGTCTTCATGATTTTTGGGGTTTGATGGAGTTAGAAACTTGGAATACATGTTTTGGTGGGAGGCAGTAGCATCTTGGATGCCACGACCGTGGCCCTTTGATGCCATGGCCGTGGGGGATTGTATAGTTTTTGGGCAGAAGCAATCCTTAACCCACGCCCGTGGGGGTCTTGGGTGACAACGACCGTGGGCTATGAGGTTGAGTTGTTGGTTTGTAATGGTGATCTATAAGTCTTGTATGAGGTTAATAAGTGATTGATTGCATTGGAATTGATGTGGTTCATCATTGTTTTGGTTTAGGTTGTGAAGAAAGTGAATTGCCTTAATTCATTTGGTGAAGGACTTTTGAGAAAGAGAAAGTGTTTAGAGTTGTGTGAATTACTTTTGATGTAAGTACAAACCTTTTGTTGCATACATTCATTTAATATGGCATTGTTGATATATATGAATAATGTTATGTTTTGCATATTGAGAATCTTGTGAAATGTACTATATGTATAATGATGAATTGCTTTGGTGTAAATGGAAATATAATGATGAATTGTTTTAATGTGAAATGAGATCATTGGGACATGATGATTCAAATGTGATGAGAAGCCATTGTGAATGGCCATGGTTATACAAATGATATTGTTGAGGCATGATGGCCTATTTGATTATGAGATACAAATTGAGAAAGAGAATGATAAAGAGATTAATGAAATAATTGTATGTTTAATATGTTATTCAGTTTCAAAGTTCTGGGTTTGGAGGCATGCCTATAATATGAAAGGTAACAGTCTTGCCGGGTTGAGGATCTCTTCAATTTGAGTTGAATTGAGGTCCAAGAGACTGGGTCTGTTACATTATGAGAATTATGAATATGAGATATATGAAAGGTAACAGTCTTGCCGGGTTGAGGATCTCCTCAATTTGTTGAGTTGATGGTCCAAGAGACTGGGTCTGTTACACTATCCATGGATAGAGATATATATATATATGTTGCCTACGGGCTTGATTATTGTGATTATGAACCAAAGCAGTAACTCTGAACTCTAAATATCGTATTAAATACTTGTTGGGCCCATAGGTGTCTACGTTACGTGGAATGTTAGTATTACTTAAATGATGAAATGTAATATTCATGAAATATTGTATATTGAGTATGATCTTTATTGTTTGAATGTATACCATTGTTATTGATAAAGCATAATAGCATTATGGTTTGTATTACTGAGCTGTGGCTTAGAGCGATTGTGGTTTATCGCGCAGGTGATAGAGTTGAGACGGAGGATTCCTCTAGACCTAGTTGAGTTTGTTTTGTTGAGAAGAGTTGGATTAGAGCTTAAAGATCAGAGAGTCAAGCTGCCAATCATGTATATATTCTATGTTTGTAAAGTTCAACTTTTTATGTATTTGTACTTGTAAGTACTTGATATAACTTCCGCTGTGTATTAATAAACGTTTTCATCTATTATATTTTATGGATTTCTTTTAAATGATTGATATTTGTTTTATTTCTTTTTCGAGATATTTTTGCATATTTTTAAACTGTGGCATTTTCTATAGTCAGTATATGTATAATACGATCATATAAGCATGCTTTGTACGTATACGGGATATAGGGGTGTTACATAACTTCCATTACACTCTCAACTATGTTGTTTAAACTATCTACAGAGATGTCATGGAAAACATGTACTTGATTCATAATTTTGAGCAAAGTATTTCTATAAGATTCTGAATTCAAGATTAAAGATAGTAGTGAAATTCTAGCTGGGGTTCTATTCAACTGCTCAATCACCTTGTATTTACTTTGCTTAACTAACTTTAAGAATTCACATGCCTCATTGTCAGATATCGATTTCTTTACTTTCAATTGTGAGTCATTTTATTAGTTACACCTTGGAACTGTCTGACTTCCCTTTCTTTCACTAATTCTCCTTCTTTAGCTTTCCCTTTCTTGTGCTTCTCTAGTTCTTCTTTTTGGTGATTCTCTACTTCTTTTGGCATATAGCATCGCTTACTTCTTGTTATACCACCTACACCAGAAATATTGACCATCTATTCAATTTCATTACTTGCTTGACATATATCAGGATTTTGGCTAACTACCTCGCACCCATACTTCCAAGGCACTACTTTTGAATTTTTATATTTAAAAGGAGCTAGTGTTTTGATTACAAATTTTCTGACTTGTGAAGATATGTCAAAATTTTCCTCTTTTATTTCTCATGACGAGTATGATATTAGAATAGGCGCTGGAATAGAAAGATCAGTAGACACCATGTTCAGATCTTTCTTTCTCTTTCTTTCTATTTTAAAAACCATAATTTTAGTATTCATCAATTCTTGAACTTTCATTCTAAATTATGGGTATTCATTGATTGTATGATCTGATGCTTCACCATGATAGTCACAAAAGGGGTTCTTGTTGAAGGGAGAACTTGTCTTCTGATTGGCTTTTAAGAATTACTCTAGCTTTGATTAAGATTTGAAAAAGTTCCCTCACAAGCATTTGAATTTCTTCTATCTTTTTCTTATATTATATGACCTCATCCTCAATAACGGCATTGATTTACCCCCCATCAAGATTTGGCAAAAGATTATTATTCATATTAGGGGTCTCCAATTCTTGGTTAAACTTTAACCATCCTGCATTTAAGAGACTATAGACCTTTCTTTTAAATGTAGTGCAATTTTCGATAGAATTCCCAGGTGCCCAAGTACTCCCACTTTGCATTGGGTCATACCAGTTAAGATAAGGTGGTTTCATTGGCTTTAATTGTGACAAGCACACTTGTTGTCTTTGCAGTAGTTAAAGTAATAATTCTGCATAAGTTATCGAGATATGATCAAATGTTTCTACCCTTCTTTCCTGAAAGCAATTATTTTGTTGCCCTCCTTGATTAGGTTGATTTGTTTTATTATTTACTCTTTGTGCAAGCATAGGAACACCAGGTGGAGTGGAATAAAGAACATTTTGAGAAATCATAAGTTGGGGAGCATGATTAGGGACTTGATACATTTCAGGCCCTACATTTGCTATACAATGTGATGGAGGATTATGATAGTAATTTTCTTCAGGTTGTGGATGCCCTTCTACTATGTGGGTTTCTCCTTCTTTCTTTTTGCCTTCTCTTTTTGACCTATTCCCTTTAGTGCTTCACTCCTCAATTTTTTTCTTTTTTCATACCTTGCTCAATCATTTCCCTAGCTAGCACCAAATATAAGAAGTTGATAGTTGTATTAGCTAGCAACATGCTATAGAATATTTGTCCCAATGTGTCCAAAAAAAATTGATATCATCTCCTTATCCATGAGAGGGGGACTGACTTATGCCACTTTTTCCCTCTATCTTTGAGTAAATTCTTTAAAAGTTTCACCATTTTTCTTCTTCAAAACTCTTAAAACATCCCTACTTGTTAATATATTCATATTATGTTTATATTGTTTCATGAAAGCATCTGACATATCCTTCGATCTACGAACATGTGTTCGATCTAAATTCATATACCACCTCATTCCTGGTCATGTTATACTTTCTTAAAAAACATGAATTAGTAATTTTTCATTATTGATATATGTTGTCATTCTACTACGTAATATTGATAGATGACTTTGAGAACAAGATAGACCATTATATTTTTCAAAATATGGATTCTTGAATTTCACTGGTATGGTCATGTCAGGTACCAAGCATAATTGGGATGCATCAGTGGTTCCATATTTATTAACCTCATTAATCTCCTTTAGATGTTCCTCTGACCATTCTATTTTTTTCAAAATAGGTTCACAATTAAACTTTTTAAAGCTACTCTACACCTTCGGGTCATCCAAGTGGTTTAGAATTGGTTTGAGCTTCTCCCACTTGTGGTCTTTGCGGTGCTCCTTGATAAGCTTGAGAGGCATATATATTTTAACTTAGATGGGCATTATTACTAAGTCCCACTTCCACTAACCTGAATGGTGGGATAAAACCTAATGGATATGCAGTATCTCCTATGACACTTGTAAAAGGACAGGCTATTGGAGTTCTAGATCCTGAAGCATTAGGCACAGGTTCTATAGTGTTTTTGCCTTTAAGTAACTCCATGAGTTGTGCCAATTGATTTCTTATTTCTGAAACCTCTTCTAACCTTTCCTTTATTTGATCGATATCTCCCCTTATTTTTTTAGCTTAATTTTTCATGAGTCTGGTCTTGGATCGAGTCTTGTAATGGTGAGTTAAGTCAAATTTATTTTTTGAAAGTCAGACTATGTTGACGTTCTTGATAGTATATTTATTTTATATTAGAAAATATTTTTATTTTCTATTTTTTTCATTTGAATGAAACACGATGCAGTAACTATGAAAACTAAAAAAAATCATAAATAATTAATCATTCTTCAACCCACCGTCATATAAATTATCTTAATGTGGTTCATCTCTTGGGCCATACAGTTTGCTTACTGAGTTAATGCTTTTAACTGTTTAGTGAGATGATTAGCTCACGTGCATACCCTTATAAAATTATCCTGATAAAAGATGCAATGTTCCTTATATGCTCTAAGGCGTATGGCTAAATCATTTTTTTATCTAAATTTTCTCTATAGAAGCAGTTAAATGATCTATCTGGTTCAAATATGCTTGGATCTTCCATACAAAATTTTGGACATTAGTTTGTTGTTGGTATGATTCCTCAACTAAAGTTTCTATCTCACTCTTCATACTTTCTTCCCTCTCTTTGTACCCTTCCAACAACTCATGGAGTCTGCACATTTTTTCTTTTAATTTATTATTCTCTTGCTATAGCTTGAAAGTTGTCCTTTCGACTTCTAAGATTATTATCTTCCTTTTCATCATGTTAGACTTTTTCAACTGCATTTGAACTTTTTCTATTTCATTTTTAAGCTTTTCATTTTATTTGCGCAGCTCAAAAGCTCTTTTTTCAGCCTTTGTAGTCCCTCAAATCCAATAAGATATATCTCTATTATATGTGGAAGACATTTTTTTATTAATGGGTTCAGGAACATACTCATTGGATGTAGAGGGTCCTTTGGGCATCTTTACTACTAAAGGAATAAACATTTTTCTTCTTTTCTGGTGTCATTCTAAGTAGCCTTGAGTTACTGAATCTCTATAAGTCCTGAATTTTATCTTTTCACAATCTGCCATGCATCTAGTACTTAGCCAAGTTTGCCAAATGTATTCCTATCCCCATAATCAAAGTCCTTAAGGTTTAATCCTATTGTTCGAGGAATGAATTGAAGCGACCTAGTTGTCTTTTCACATAATTGGTGCATAAACAATAACTCCCTATATTCCTAATAGAGACACCCATACAAGATCTCCACAACTGAATATTGATCATTGTCTATCTTTTCAGAAAGCTAACCAAGATATATCTTCTTCTTTTATTTTCTACAAGAATCTCAACCATTACTTTTTATTGCGAGTTGTTTGAGGCCATTTTGCTTATTCAAATTTTGCTACATGATTCTTTGTAGCATTGTACCCTAAATCATATTCAATTCTAGGAAACTAAAAGTCAGAGGGATATCGAAAATGAGTGACAACCCACATACTTCAAAGAGCGGCACAACATATAAATTGCTCACTTTCTCGTAGTCTACAATAATTTAATGACCTTATTATTTCTGCCAATATGCTAATTATCGGATATGCTCCTCTTATTATACTAGTAAAGAAAGTAATGACCTTGTAATCTATATAGTTTAGTTCTTTTGGGAATAAGACTACTCCATATATAAGTAGAGCAAAAACTTGGAAACATTCTTTCTGATGCAGATTGTTCTTTACAAATTCTAGTTAGGGCTCTACTTGAACACCTTTAGATTGTGGATACTCCCATTCCTCTATAGTTTTAATTTGTACTCCCATAATTTTAGCTAATTGTCTTTTTTTAGTTGCCATCTTATCATGTGCATATGCTTTAATTTTATTCTTTTTATGATATGTTGGTCATGGAGCGATAGTCTTCTATAGTAGAGGTTAGGTCCACTTGTCCGAAGGTGAAGCATCGATAACATGGATCCCAATAGTTTATCATATCTTTCAACATAGGCAAGAACACCAGGATATACATTAGGTATGCAATCCAACCAAACTGCTTATCGAACTGGATTCTTTGTTGTGGCCTTAAATTATCCCAAAATTTCTTTAGAGCCTCAAGTCATTTTGCTGGAAGTCTATGTGCTCTAATGTGGGGAGCTAAAGTAAAACCCCCGTCTGGACACAGTCTCCCTCTAGTTTTTGTTTTGCTTCTGAAAGTTACATGACTTATGCTTCAAATGTATCTATAACAATAATATTATAGAGATTCATGTTGGATAGTCACAAAAATGTGAAAATGCTTCTATTGCAGTGAAAAAGATAAAACACACTTATAAATTTTTATATCAGTGTACAAATATGTTTATGATAAATATTAAAAATGCTATGTTATGAAAAACTACAATACTATATGAAATCATAATGCAATGTGTTGCAAAATTACATAGCATCTATTAAAAAATACTTTATGATTGATCACATGTAAGGTTTCCAAGATAAAAGAAAAAAATATACCGTAACTTGAAAAATAACGAACATATAGAGGAGCTTGAATGGAGATTTCTTTGTTTATTAATCCTAAACGAGTTTGGAGTAGGCTATAGTAGGTTTTTATCTAAAGGTGTGAATAGTTGAGTTATAATCCTAATGAATCTATCTTATTTCACTAAGTTTGAGGTTCCCAGATTATGGGTAATCTCACTGCCGTCTACAACGTGGACTAGTAATCTCTTTCAACTATTATATGGCTAAAAGACAGTCTGAGTGAGGATTTTTAGAGGTCCTACTGGATTTTTCACGGAGGCAATCCTACTGTATCCTCATACTAAGCATATTAGGAAAATAGATCACTTTCTGACATTTAAGTGAATGTGTGATAAAAGACTTGTAGGTTGAAATACGTAAATAATAATATAAACGTAATTAAATATTTCAGAAAAAAATAACATCAAATAAATCTCAAAACATAATCAATAAATAATTCATAAACATCATAATAATATATATAGTTTAACCCCTCTATTTAGTAACTAGCTATTCCCTAGTGGAGTAGCCAACTATAGCACACGGGGCGACGGAAAGCCAGCAGGTGATATCGATTTGGTTTGTTTTCTTTATCGGCTTATATTTAATAATTATTTTTACTAGGAGTCACCACCAATCAATTATGAGGTTTGATTGAACATCTAATAATAGTCTGCATTTCTAGATTTGGGGTTGATTATATATAAAGAAGAAAAAACACCCTGCGACGCCCAAAATTAGTACTATAATTATTGTGATGCTTTATTATCTATTTTTATTTGTAAGAGAAATTATATTCACTACCTGAATATAAATTCTAATTATATTTTTTTATTTTTTTTATATTTAAATTTTCATATCCACCATCTGGACATGAATATTTAATTAAAATTTATTGTTTAATTTTATTAATTTTAATGATTTTACTATATATTATTTATTAATTAATAATTTAATTCTTATATTCACTACCTAAATATAAATGGCTCAATATTTGTTAGATTTATTATTATTATTATTATTAAAATTATGTCCACTCCCTAGACATGATCGATATATATTTTTTGACATCTTTATTTTGTAATTTATTTATATGTATTTTAAAAATATATTTTTAATTAAAGTTGACTTGAATTCGAAATATGATTTTGAATGCATACGTATCTGCTTGACGAAATTAAATTTTTCATAGTTCAAATTTTATTGTTACTATTATTTTTGTATCATTGTTGATATTATTATATCCACTTACTAGATGTAATTATGCTTATTTTTATTTATTATTATTTTTATTTGATACATGAATTATTATTATTATTTTATATTTGTTATTTATTTTATATATGTCATTATTTTTTTATAATCATGTTCAATTTCTGGACATAATTATACTTATATTTTTATTTGATGTTGTTGTCCATTTATTTAGTTAGAGATTATTTTAATTTTATTATTTTGTATTAAGTATCGTGTGTATGTGTATTTAATAGCTATATCCATTGTCTGGATATAATTATTCACATATATATTTTTTTAATACTATTATCAAATTTATTTAATGACTATTATATCCATCAATTGGATATAATAATTTGAATAATTTTATCTTATTTTTATTATTGGCTTTGTTAACTATAATATGTAAAGTAAAAAAATAAATTATCTTAAATGATTAAAAAAAAGTTAAAAAAAATAAGGGTTAATAGATTAAAATTTTTGCACTAACGGCACATCACTTGGACTATAATAAAAAGTATTTTTTTAGCGTGATAAGAAACCATTTCCATTTGATGGCTAAAGAAGAAAATTTACTTTAATTTTACTTTTTTTGTTTCACATCATTTGTTTGTCTTGCTATTCTAAACAATAATAATAATAAAAATGTTTGGGCAGTGTACATAAAAAAGAAATTATAAAAAGTAACAAACTTGAGCATTGCTAGCTTGAGTGTTTGCATTCATAGTCACAAAAAGATATAAAAAAAAAGGACACTAATATCAATTAGTGTCTCCTTGAGCAGTGTACCAATATAGTATATGGCAGGTATATATAATGGCAAGTTTTCAGAAACCATTTTTTTATTTAAATAAAGTACTCCCTCCATTTTATTAATATAGAAAAAATTATCTTTTTTAGTGTATTTTTTATATAAAAAATATATAATTTTAAGTAAATTTTGAGGAGTGGAATGAGATAAAATACTATTTATACCTTTGCCTTAAAAGTTTAATTTGAGAAATATTTTTTTAGGGGTATTTAAGTAAATAAAAATGAAAAAAGTAAATTTTTTTTAATTTTTATACCTATTTTACTTTTTTTTATATAAATGAAACGGAGATAATAATAAATAAAAGATACATAATATGGTTTAAAAGAAGAAGTGATTCATGCTAATATTAAATTATTCGCAACTATTATTCCTGGGTTTCTTTCATTTCTTCTTTTTACTTTTGCAAACACTTTTTCTCTCCCTCTCTCTCTCTCTCTCTCTCTCTCTCTCTCTCTCTCTCTCTCTCTCTCTCTCTCTTATTTATATTCCTTCTTGGATCTTAGCTCAAGTATATGCTTTCGGTAGCATATTTTAAACATTTCGATTTATTGTTCATCAACGAATAATAAGATAAAAAAATTTTCTACTTATTTTTTTAATCTTTTTATTTTTATTTATTTACGAAATCTCTCATCTTTTTATGCATTTTAATTATAGGTTCTAATTTGATATTCTTTCAATTAAAGAAGAAAAATATAGATCTACTTTTTTATACTTATTTTGCCTTCATTCATCACCTGAATCATTTATCTTTTAATATATTTTTATTTTCATTTTATTTATTAATTTCTTTTTATGTATTCTATTGTAATTTTTTATTTTTTTAAAGGCTAATTTTATTTATTTTTCAATTTTTTATTACTTTCCTTAATAATGATAATTGATATGTCTTTGTGAACTCTATACAAGTAATAAAATTGCAATATATGTCAATATTAAAATTACAGTAGGAAGCTTTATTCTTTACCTGACGTATGAATTTTCTGCTGAAAATTTGATGTAAGCTTTAATCACTGAATACGCTATCTGTATTCTATGAAATTTTGTAACTTGCTTAGGACTCTTATGAAATATACTTTCTTTACTCAATTTTCTTATCAATTTCCTCTGCCAGGAAATTGTTCTCTCTTTTCTTTTATTCTTGCTCGTTGTTTCTGTGTTTTTATATGAATTTTCTCCCCCCTTCTTCTCTATGATTTCTCTCTTTTTATACTAGAAGAGTCTCATATTCTCATATTTGACTAATTATTTTTTTTTGTTGCATTTCCCATGAATCATTGCATAAAAATATTTCAGGAAACAAGAACTCCTTTTTTTCCCTTATTTTAAGTTGTTTTTGTCTATGTATTTGTTACATATTCACATAGATAATAGTAATAAGACTATAAACATTTTGTTAATAAATTTGTTTATTATTTTTAATTACAGTTTCAATTTTATTATTATTTTAATAAAAAATGGGTTACTACATACTATATTAAGTTATTAGATATATAATCATAATCAAAAAATAACTATTAAATTTAAATTTTACAAATAAAATCTTAAAATTTATTCATTCCTTATTTTAAGGGTATATATATTGTTAATATACCCAAAATTTAGCATAAAAATATATATATATTCCTTAGATCAATATGTATTCCTTAAATCTACATATTCCTTAAATCAAAATTATTTCAAAAAAATTTAATCTCATTATATATTGTATATACTGTCAATATTATTATTTAAGTCTCTGAATCTATGTCAAAAGCTAAAAAAAATGTCAACTCTTTCTTATATAAATGCATGCAAACAATAGCCTTATAGGTAAAAATAATATCAAAATTATCCAACTTTCTTTTCATATGTATGTGTTACTAACCACATATACAAGCATGAACAAAATGTTGTATGCGTTACCCAATTTATGAATCCAGCAATTTTATGGTTATGGATAATTGCAACCTTATAAACCATGAACAAAATTATAAATAGTAAAACTTTGAAAAAATATTATATATATATATATATATTGTAACCTTAAAATTATTTTTTAATGATTCAATATGAGGGATTTTGATACTACTAATAGATAAAACCTTAAATATTAATTTAATCAAGATCAATTATACTAAAATATTAAGAAACATAAATTAAATGCTGAAGCATATCTAAATTCATATTACTAATAAATTGATACATATAAATTTTGGGAGAAGAGTTTTATCTCTTTTATTAGATTTTGAATTTTGGGAGAAGATTTAAATAATATAAATAAATTAGTAGAGACTCGTGCTAATAATGTATTGTACATATATAAAAAGAAAGAGAAATATGAGAAATTTTTTATTATGAATTGTCTCTCATACACTCTATATATATAGTTGTATACGTAAACTTCATATAAGAATAAAATATTACAACTATCATAAAGTTAATCATAATTTAAATAGGATAAAGTTAATCATAATTTTGATAAGATAAGGTTAATTCAATTAAGTAGATATCCACATATTTCTTAACAATTTATTTATTATTAGTTTAATTTTAATTTTTTATTTTTTAATCAAATTTCTGGTTTCTCAAATAACATTTAATGTACTATTATATTAAATTTAGAAAATTTAACCATAATTGACTTTTGAAGGAATGATACGTGTTCATCATTATATTAATTGACAGCAATCAGTGTACTTGTTGCATTTACAGTTATAATGGACTGTCATATTTTGGCAATGTTATTAGAAACTAATTATTTTATTCCTATTATTTTAATATTGTTTGTTACTTTTAAAGTTCCTATTTTAATGCAAAATAAACTTTTATTAATAAATTAAAAGTACGCCTATAGGTACAAATAAAATTATATATTTTTAAATTATACAAAATATACATAACCACTAAAGTTACTAGATCTCTTTAAATTTTTTATACAAACAGTGGATAAGGGTAATATGCTGCAGGCAATCTGACTTTCAGTGAGACACTTATTCCATTTTTTATCTATCACCTTCCATATGATAAGAACATCTCTACTTGAGAAAGAAAAATAATATTCTTTAGTATAAACTTTTATTAGAGAAAGACAAATTTCTATTAGAGAATGACAAACTTCCATTTAAAGAGAACACACAACCGTCATATAAGGAAGGATAAAAATTCATAACAAAAAGTCAAATTACATTCAGTTTTATTTTAAAAGATAAAAAAATACAAAAATAAAAATAAATACAAAATTTTGTATTAATATTGATCTAAAAATTATTTTAAAATAAATCACAAAAAAATACACAAAACTAATAAGATAACAACACAAAAATTAAAGATAAAGAAATGCAAAAAGAAAAAATAAAGGGTAAATTTTATATCTATATAGATCTAAAATTATTTAATAACAAATACAAACACAAAACTAGAAAGAGAATAAGTAGATGAAAAAGAAAAGCAAATAAAAACATACAGGGCTACAGCTCATTAAAGAACTGACGGCAGCCCTAATCTCAAATTAGAAAAAAAAAACCGTACAAAAATTTAAAGATTTTAAAGTTCTTTTAATTTTTCTTTAATTTATTTTTAAAGTTCTCATGTTAGTTTATGACCAAAACTAGTGGAGCAAAACTTGAACCATATGATCTAGATGTTGAGAAATTGAATTATTTTTTCACTAATAATATGTATAGTGTGTGAATAATTATACCAAAAATTATACCAGGAATATTTTCAGGAAAGAGATATAGGTCATAATGGACAAACTTAAATACTAAATTTTTTCTTAGACAAAATTTTTCTAGACATATAATTAATAGCATAAAATACCAATATAACTATACCTCAAAATAACTATTAAATAATTAATAAAAAAGAATATTAAATTTAATGAGGTTCGGCTAATTTTGCCTACGTCCTCGAACACCAGTAAAATAATTTTACTAATATCAAAGAAATAATATAAAAAAGAGAGAAGAAATAATTATTTTGAGATGATTTTGCTAAAGGAGGGAGAGATTTATTTTATAGCAAAAATCCCCTCCAAAAATCCCACATCGATAGCCACAACCAACAAATCTCTACATTGGCTATTTTTCTATTTACAATTTGCAAATCTGCTCTCAAAGAAACTGTTTTCAGTAGTGTCTCTAATTTCAATGTGAAGCGCTCATCTTTAATTTTTTAAAATATTGATCAATTCCAAACAATGATTGAACTTGACAGTTGTCACCATTTTTGTCAACATATCTATAGGATTGTCAGTGGTTCGAATTTTCTGAAATATTATTTCACCTTCCTCTAAAATCTCACGCACAAAGTGATACAAAATATTAATGTGTTTCATTCTTGCATGATAAACTTAGTTCTTTGCTAAATGAATAATACTTTGACTATCACAGTGCACTTGAATGTGCTTTTGTCTAATTCTCAATTCACCAAGCAACCCTTGAAGCCAAATTGCTTCTTTAATAGCTTCTGGTACTGCGATGTGTTGCGCTTAAATCAACACTATCACAAAGCGGCACTCGCAAGTATACGAGGCTATTGTAGTGACGGTGGTCGCCCCAAGGTCGTTTCCCAAGGAAGGACGTGCAAGTAATAATTCGATTAGCATGGAATAATAAATTCGATTTTGTGATTGAATTGGTGGACCGTAATTATCCTTAGAATTTAAAACTAGTGATTTTATGCAAGAGAATTTTAATTATGGAAATGGTGCCTAGGGTTATAGGTCTATTTAATCAAATGTTCAATTATCCGATTATCCATTAATATAACCTTGAATCTTAATTTGTTTCTTAAGATTAATTAGCCAATTATCAATTCACTAGTTTTCACATTTATGAACCAACAACAACCAATTATTTAACATTATCAAATTAATAAACCCTAGAACTTATATTTCTAATTCATTCTTAGGGTAGTCAATTGCATAGTTCCGATATTAAACTTCTCCTCTCGGTCCGTCATTCAATATTAAGTAATCAATAGGTGGCCAATCTATCAATTTACCTTTAATTACAATGCAATCAACATATAACAAGGTATATCAATGGAATCGTCAAATCAAATCATTTAATCAAATATACTACAACCCCAAGCATGAGTAATTTAGCTCATCATATGTTTTAAACAAATACTCAATTCGAAATAAACCAAATCAAAGTTATACATTGCAATATTAATGTTCTTAATACACAACAACAAATAAGAAATGGAATAAAAGAAAGAGTTAGAAAAACCCCTTTTTGAAGATACTAAAAATCGGACTCTCGTCTCTTTCGTGGCTCCTTCTTAGTGTGTAATGATGAACTTCCAGCTCTCTTGAACAATTGGTTCTCTTCTTGAAGGAGTGGATGATAGCTTTCTCAAATTCTCAACTCTCCAAGCAAGCCTCTTAAAACCCTAATTCTTAAGAACTAATAACTCACTTCAAAACCAACAATTTATTTTGCTCTTGGTGTGTGTAAGGAATGGTGAATGGAGATGGTGAAAAATGGTCTTTCTCTCTCAAGCCAAGAACCAAGGAAGAAGATGATGAAGAACCAGAACCAGTGGGAAGTGTAGAGAATGTCCCCTAAATTAATTCAAAATCCCTTTTCTAATCCCCATGCTCCTCCACTTTCAATTGTTTAAGACACCCATAATGCCTTGTCTCCCACTTACTAGTTTCTTTATACCTTTCTCCCATAAAATCCTCCCACTTTTCACTCTTTTTCTTTCTTTTTGTCACCCACTAAAACACAACAGCTCATTCCTCGTGCAAGCCAGCTAAGGACCCAGGGTGACACGGCCAAGCCAAATGGAGCCTGGCCGTGTCTAGTGACTTTCTTATTTGGGGACACGGCCAAGCTCCTAACCGTGTCCCATTCTGTGTGCTTGTCCTTGTGAGACACGGCCGTGTCATGTGACACGGCCAGTGTCCTGGCCGTGTTCAGTGATGGTGTCTGTTTCTGTGTCTTTCTTTTCTTTCTTTGCTTCTTTGCTCTTTTTGTTCCCTTGGAGAGACACGGCCAATGGCTTGGCCGTGTCTCCTGGCCGTGTTCGCTACTGGACTTGTTTCCTTGAGGGACACGGCCAAGCCATGTTAATCCTGGCCGTGTCTCATGTTTGTCCTTGATTCTTCTTCTTTTGATGAGGGACACGGCCAAGCCTTGGCAGGCTTGGCCGTGTCACTTGTTTTCTTCAACAAATTCACCCATTTTTTATTCCTTAGCTCCATCAAATGTACTTCAACCTAAATCAACAACTTCAAACATATTTAAGTACAATTAAACATGAAAATTAACTTAAAACCAACAAAAACATCATAGAAAATATATACAAAATTGATCTAAACAATTACCCCACACTTAATCCTTTGCTTGTCCCCAAGCAAAGTTAAAATCAAAATAAATAAAACAAGATGATATTGTCAAGTTCAAGAGTTATAAAAATGCATTAAGACTCCCATCTTATTAAATCCGCAATCACAATCGAATCAAGAATAATCGGTACTAAAGTAACTTAATGGTCAATCTATGCATACCAAAATTGTCACTCCCTCACAAAACCTCTCAAGTGTTTAATTGGGTAGTGTTTAAGCTCTCAACATTCAATGAAAGATTAGGACTATAGGCTTGCTTATCAATCAATTCTCCACCACCTAATCACAATCAAGCATCAATCATAAGGTCTTTTATTTGGTTGTAATGGGGCTAAGGAAAAGGTATGACATTTGGGAGAGTGATTTAGTTCATTTAGGTCAAGAGTACTTCAAGAGTGAAGTAAGCAATGTAGCATAATCAACAATCCCAATAGTTTAATTTGCAAAGATGATTTCCAAACTCAATACAACCCTTCCCACAAGAACAACAATTATTATTTTGATTTAAATTTTTTTTATAGGGTATCCAACTAAAGAGTACAATAATTTGTAATTTAGAGCCTATTGAGTTCAACCCCACACTTTATTTAGCACAACACTCCATTAATGCTCTTAAAGTGCTCTTGATCTAATGAATGGGTAGAGTTAAAATATAATGGCTCAAGCCGATGGTGTTGTGAAAAAGAAAGAAGGAAAAAATGAAATAAGCTCAAAGTTGGCGAACTAAGGTCGGATGTAAGGTTGGTCTTTTTAAGCCAAAATGGTTTGCCCTAAATTGCCTTAATCATGTTGATGCTTAATTGAAATTTTCATGTAGCCTCAAAATGCATGTCAAAGCAAGTTCTAGTAATTCATCAATCAAAGATGTTCACACATAAAAAGAATGATAAGTTGATGGCTCAATTACTCACTAGTTTAATGGCAATGCAAAGAATAACCATCAAAATTGACAATAAGTACTAACTCTAATCAATCCTCAAATTCATGCTTCAAAAATTTAAAAGTCATCTATCAACATTCTTATAACAATTGAACTTATTAATATCCATCAAAATCAATTATAAAACAAAACAAGAAACTTAACAAAACAAGAACACTTACGAAAATAACAATTTAAATTCATGAACAAAAGGCTTAGCACACACCCCACACGTTAAGTTTTACATTGTCCTCAATGGAAACAACGATATGTAAAGTAAAAAAGTTAAGGTACAACCTGTTTTTCCATCGATCCTTTGTGACGCAAGTGCTACCTTTTCATCCACAAACAACCATTGTTCAAGTGAAAAATACAATATATAAAATAAACATAATATAAAGAGTTAACATTAAAATCCAAAACAACAAAAACATGAAATAACTACAAATAAGAAAATAACAAGTGATGTCAAAAGGTTGGAGCTGGTAGGATCTACGGTGGTGGAGGATAGGACGATGATGCAGCTGATGGGTGGAGGCTCAGAATTTTAGCGAGGTTGCTGTTGATTAGGTCCATTTGTCCCATGACTGCAGTATGATTATGGTCAATTTGTTCCATGGCTGCAGCATGGTTTCGGTCAACCCTGCTTTCCAATGCTTCAATCCTATGAAGGATCTCCTGATGGTTCGGGATTGGAGCATCTGCATCTAAATTTAGAGAATCCAAGTCGGAATCCTCCTCGACTCGTGCTCTCTTTTGGTGGCCCTCCGGTACCTCAGTCTCAGCTGAACTCATAACATAAGCTCCTCCTTTTCTTGAAACCATGCGCATCTTCTCTAGGGTGGCAAGATCTAATGAATCATTCCCCGATATCTTAGTCATCTGGCAATCGCTCGAGTCAAAATTGTCAAGGAGTGCCATTGCTAAAATTGTAACTAATCCTCCGATACAAATGGCACCCCGCTTTTTATGTGCCACACTGTCAAACACGTCGGCTAACCAATAGCCAGTGCAAATGGGTACGTTATTGCTAGCACAGTCTAAAAAGTATAGTTCGCTTAGTTCTACAACCCCTGTGCTCTCTTTTCTTGCAAAAAATCCACACGACATAAACCGGTGTAAGTACCTTAGGGCGGGATTTTTCAATTTTGTAGCCTTGACCGATTTGGCCACATAGGTACCCGATCCCAAAGCTCCCCATGCGAATTGTTGTTGAAAACTCTTAGGGACACATTGTTCCCCTTGTTGGTGAAAACCAAATATATCGCTCAATTGCTCAATTTTAAGTACAAATTGTCTCCCAAGCAGTTTAAAGTGTAACCTAATGCAAATCCTTTGGTCATTTTTTTCAACCTTAAGTGTGGTTAGAAATTCCAATGTAAGCTCCTCAAATTGCAAAGGTTTAAGGGAAACAAATCTATCCCACCCAAGATTATGAACAAATCCATAAAAATTATTTCGAATATGAAGAGCATCGAGGGATGCTTCGTTAACATACCTCGTCGGAAAGAAACCCCGAGCGAGAAGAGTTTCTCTCCTTGGTGCTGACGATGATGAAGATGGAGCTGAAGGTGGAAGTCGCGTCCTTTTGTGGTGAGACACCGTTTTTGTTCTTGTCATTTTGATGATTTGGTGAAAATGAAAATTTCACAATTTTAATTGATTTTAATGAGAAAAGAAAAGAAGTGGATGGGTTAAAATCAGTTTTGGTGAAGAAAAGTGAAAGATTTACTATGATTTTGAAGCTTGAAGATGGTGGCTATGGAGGTTTTTAGAGAGAGATCGAGAAAGAGCGAGAGAGAACGAGAGAGGAGAGAGAAAGATTTAGGGATTTAAAATGAAAAGCTGGGCAAAATTCGTGATTTTAAAACAAAAAGTTTAGGTGACACGGCCAAGCTTGGTGAAGCTTGGCCGTGTCTGATGGTTTTTGAGGGACACGGCCGTGTCCCTTGAACGTGTCTTGTTCTGGAAAAAATAAATTGCAAAGCAATTTTGGTGACACGGGGAGAGGCTTGGCCGTGTCTATGTGACACGGCCAAGGACATGGCCAGGACCTCTGGCCGTGTCTGCTTCTGTGACATTTGAAGCTTGTTTGACACGGGCAAGGACACGGCCAGGGCCTCTGGCCGTGTCTGCCTCTGTGTCTTTTGGAGCTACTGGACACGGGCAAGGACACAGCCAGGTCCTCTGGCCGTGTCTGCCTCTGCCAAATAGGTTTTGAATTTTTTTTTTAATTGGTTTAGTTGTGTCACCAAATCACAAAAATGCAATCTTCTTCTTAGCTTAACCCTGAAACACATTCAAGAAAAAGAAAAACCGATCAAAGTACCTATTCTATTTATTTAACTTAACATGAAATTAAAATTGCAAAATATAAAATTATAACAGTGAAAAGAATTGCAAACCGATGGGTTGCCTCCCATTTAGCGCTTCTTTAATGTCGTATAGCTGGACATTGTTGCATCATTCGTCAATGAACACCATGCTTTCCACCATTTTTGCAACTTCGATGTCTTCCAAGTAGGGCTTCACCCTTTGTCCATTGACCTTGAATGTCTCGTTGGTTTTTAAATTAAGCAACTCAACAACCCCATAGGGAAATGTTTGAGTAACTTGAAAGGGTCCACTCCAACGCGACTTCAATTTTCCGGGAAACAACCGCATTCTTGAATTGAAGAGAAGGACTTTCATTCCCGGTTCAAAAGTCCTTCGAAGAATCATCCTGTCATGAATAGCTTTGGTCTTTTCCTTGAAGATCCTTGAACTCTCATAGGCTTCATTCCGAAGCTCATCAAGCTCGGAAATTTGAAGCATTCTTTGCTCCCTTGCTTCACCTAAGTCCATATTTGTGGTATTTATTGCCCAATAAGCCTTGTGCTCCAATTCCACCGGGAGGTGGCATGCCTTGCCAAAGACCAACCTATAAGGACTCATTCCCAATGGGGTTTTATAAGCAGTCCTATAAGCCCACAATGCTTCCGAGAGTCGGATTGACCAGTCCTTCCGACTTGTGCTCACTGTCTTTTCTAAAATCCCCTTGATCTGCTTGTTTGAAATCTCAGCTTGTCCGGATGTTTGGGGATGATATGGAGTTGCCACCTTGTGTCGGATGCCCATCTTGGTCATCAACTTTCCAAACCATTTGTTGCAAAAATGGCTTCCTCCATCACTCACTATCGCCTTGGGGGTTCCAAACCTGCTCAAAATATTCTCCTTCACAAATTTTAACACAATGTTAGCATCATTGGTCCTAGTGGGGATTGCCTCAACCCACTTGGACACATAATCTACTGCTAGAAGAATATATTCAAAACCAAAGGATTTGGGAAATGGCCCCATGAAATCAATTCCCCACACATCAAAAATATCAACCACAATAAAAATATTAAGGGGCATTTCATTCCGTTTGCTAATGTTTCCTACTCTTTGGCATTCATCACATCTTATACAAAAATGATAAGCATCTTTAAAAAGAGTAGGCCAATACAAACCGCTTTGAAGAATTTTCTCGGCGGTCTTCTTTCCTCCAAAATGTCCCCCGCAATACAAATTGTGGCAATATTGTAGCACTTGTTTTTGTTCCTCTTCCGGCACACATCTTCTTATCACTTGATCCCTGCAAATTCTAAACAAGTAAGGCTCATCCCAAAAATAATACTTACACGTATGCAGGAATCTCTTCTTTGCTTGGAAGCTCAAATCCTTTCTCACTACACCACAAGAAAGATAATTAGCTATATCAGCATACCATGGTGCTTGAGTTAAGGAAAACAAGTGTTCATCCGGGAATTTCTCAAAAGCATTTTCACAAGCAATTTCAGCATTATTTTCACAAGAGTTAAGTCTAGAAAGATGGTCGGCCACTACATTTTCGCTTCCCTTCCTATCTTTGATTTCTACATCGAATTCTTGTAACATCAACACCCATCTAATGAGCCTAGGTTTAGCTTGTGGTTTGGTCAATAGGTATTTCAAAGCTGTATGATCAGAGAATACTATGACCTTAGAACCTATCAAGTAAGATCTAAATTTGTCTAGTGCAAATACCACAGCTAACATTTCTCTCTCAGTGGTTGTGTAATTTACTTGTGCATCATTTAAAGATAAACTTGCATAATAAATTACACACATTAACTTATTCACTCTTTGGCCCAAAACAGCTCCAATGGTAAAATTCGATGCATCGCACATAATTTCAAAGGGCAAGTCCCAATTTGGGGCAACAATTATAGGGGCAGAAGTTAGTTTTTCTTTCAAAATTTTAAAAGCCTCTAAATACTTTTCATCAAAAACAAATGGGACATCTTTTCCTAACAAATGACACAAGGGATGTGAAATTTTGGAAAAATCTTTTATGAACCTCCTATAAAATCCTGCATGTACCAAAAAACTTCTAATTCCCTTAACTGATGTGGGTGGAGGTAGGTTCACAATTAATTCAACTTTAGCTTTGTCTACCTCAATCCCTTCATGGGAAATAACATGCCCTAAAACAATTCCATGATCAACCATAAAGTGACTCTTTTCCCAACTCAATGTAAGATTACATTCAATACACCTTTTAAGTACTAGAGTCAACTTTTCCAAACAATCATCAAAGGAATTACCAAAGACAGAAAAGTCATCCATGAATACCTCAATGCACTTGTCTAGCATATCAGAAAATATGGAAAGCATACACCTTTGAAATGTGCCCGGTGCATTGCAAAGTCCGAATGGCATCCTCCGAAATGCAAACGTCCCAAAGGGACAAGTAAATGTAGTCTTTGGTTGATCTTCTGGTGCTATCGGGACTTGGTAGTAACCTGAAAGACCATCAAGAAAACAGTAAAAAGAATGTCCAGATAATCTATCAAGCATTTGATCAATAAATGGCAAAGGAAAGTGATCTTTCTTGGTGACTTTATTTAATTTCCTATAATCTATGCACATCCGCCACCCAGTTTGTGTTCGTGTTGGTACCAACTCTCCTTTTTCATTCTGGACCACTGTGAACCCTGTTTTCTTAGGCACAACATGAACAGGACTAACCCATTCACTATCAGCAATAGGGTAAATTACCCCCTTCATCCAGTAATTTAAGGACCTCCTTCTTAACAACCTCGCTCATGTTAGGGTTTAGTCTCCTTTGAGACTCTCTCACCGGTTTAGCCCCTTCCTCTAAAATGATCTTATGCATGCACATAGAGGGACTAATACCCTTAATGTCACTCAACCCCCAACCTATAGCCTTCTTGAATTTTTTCAACATTGTTACAAGCTTATTCTCTTCCTCACTGGTAAGGGTAGCAGAAATTATCACTGGTTGAGAGTTATTTTCCCCAAGAAAAGTATATTTTAAATGTTTGGGGAGTTCTTTAAGCTCAACCCCTTGTAGTTGAACTTGTTCTTCTTCAATTTCAATTTCTTCCTCAACACTCTCATCGCCCAAGACGGAATTGTCTTCTTTATCCTCCTCATTGGAAATCTCTGCTTCTTCCTGCAATTTTAGAGCCTTTTCTAGCTTGTGCTCGCCATTTTCCTTCAAGAAAACTTCTTGGACAACACTATCAGTAAGATCAATGAAAGAGCAATCTCATATAAAGCACTAGTGGGAATGGGGGAAGTGTTAAAAATTGAAAATTCTACAGTTTGTCCCAAAACGGTCATGGTTAATTTTCCATTTTTAACATCAATTAAAGTGTTAGTTGTGGCCATAAAAGGCCTTCCTAACAAAATCGCATGCTCGGCATCCCGTGGGATTTCTCCCCCTGTGTCTAAGACAATGAAATCGACGGGTACAATCAAACCTCCTACCTTCACTAGAACATCTTCTATGATTCCCTTAGGGTATCTAAGAGTTCTATCTGCTAATTGTAAAACCATTTTGGTCGGTTTGAGTTCCCCTAGCTCTAGATTCAGATAAATTGAGTATGGCATCAAATTAATACTAGCTCCAAGATCATACATGCCAATGGTCTCTTTCCCATTCCCCATAGAGATTTTAACAATAAAGCTCCCAGGATCTTTTAGTTTAGGAGGTAACTTATGTTGTAAAACAGCACTTGTTACTTCCGAAACTATCACCTTCTCATCCAACACATACCTTATCTTCTTAGTGTTAAGCTCTTTTAAGAATTTGGCATAAGATGGCATATTCTTTATCACCTCTAGTAAGGGTAGGTTGATACTTACCTTCGAAAGCATGTTATAAATTTCAGAAAATTGCTTATCATGCTTTTCATTTTTTAACCTGCTGGGAAATGGAATTGGTGGTCTGTACGGATTTGGAGATTTGTGCAGTTTTGGTGCAACGGATGTCTCCTCTTTGTCCTCCTTAAGCTTATTTGGTTCAGCTTCTTCTTCTTGCATTTCCTTGCCATTACCCCGCATTGTACCTGCATCCAAGGAATCATCAATGTTATTATCACCGATTTTATTATCAAGTACCTTACCACTTCTCAAAACGGTGATTGCTTTGGCTTGCTCCGGTTGGCTTGGAAATTTTCCTTTTTGATTGGCTTGAAGTTGATTGGCCAATTGGCCCACTTGAGTTTCAACCTTCTTAAGCGATGCTTCTAAAGAGTCAAACCGCTTATTGTTCAATTCTTGATTTTGAGTGCTTACTTGAATGAAAGCATTCAAGTTGTCTTCAAATGAAGGTTTCTTGGCTTGTTCTTGATTTGAGGGTTGCCCTTGAAATTGGGGACCTCTTTGATATGGTTGGAAGGGTTGTTGAGGTGGAGCATGTTGTTGATTTTTCCATGAAAAATTGGGGTGATTCCTCCAACCGGGGTTATAAGAATTTGAATATGGGTCATTCCTACCCCTTTGTTGGAACCCTTCAAAAGCAAAAGCTTGCTCTTGCTCCTCTTGAAATGAGTCAAAATTTGAGGGGCACACATTTGCTTGATGGCCTACAAGACCGCATGATGCGCATGACTCTTGGCTTGGTCCCGACAAGTTCCCTTTTGCATTCAACAATTTCACTTGCCTTGTCAGTTCTGCAATTTGCCTAGCCATTTCTGAGTTTGCACTTATCTCATGTGCTCCTCTTCTTCTCTCTCCAATGCTCTTTTGTTGGGAATTTGCCCCCGACATCTCGAATAATGCAATTGTTTCTGCAGCTGTTCTTTCACCCATTGCACCCCCTGCTGCATTATCCACTGTATTTTGAGATTGTTGAGTTAGCCCATCATAGAAAAATTGATTGAGCAACTGTTGTGGATAGTAGTGGTGAGGGCACTGAAATAGTAATGATTTGAAGCGATCCCACGCCTCGTGAAATGGTTCTCCGTCAAACTGGGTGAAAGTTGCAATACTCCCCCTAAGCTCCTTGGTCTTTTGATGAGAATAGAACTTTCCCATAAATTTGTTGTAGACTTCAGTCCATGTGGTTAAAGAATTCTCCGGTAGGGTCATTAACCACGCTTTTGCCCTGTCCTTTAAACTGTATGGGAAACATCTCAACTTCAGTTCATCTTCCGTTAATGTTTGCAAAGGGAATGTATGCAATGTTGAATAAAAATCTCGAATAAAGTTGAGAGGATCTTCATTCGGCAGTCCGTGGAAGGATGGCAGCATACTATAATGAGTATTTCTGAGTTCATAGTTTCTTGCTACGTTGCTCAACCGGATACAAGATGTGGTCACTCCGATGATCGGTCGAGCAAACTCCTTCATGGGTGGCTCTTGTGCATCACCCATCTCTGTTTCTGTGTTCTCCTCAAATTGCTCTTCGGTATTTTCTTCTTCTTGCTCAAAAGGATTTGGTCTCTCAGATCTTGGACGTCTATGGATGTTGTCAATAAATGGAACAAGTTCGTTTCCTTGAGACCGTCGTCCGTGCATAAAGTACCTAAGCAATTCAAAAAGAACACTTTAAACAATTTAACAAATAAAATAAAAAAATCAAACTATCACAAAAATTGCCTTCCCCAGCAGCGGCGCCAAAAACTTGTTGCGCTTAAATCAACACTATCACAAAGCGGCACTCGCAAGTATACGAGGCTATTGTAGTGACGGTGGTCGCCCCAAGGTCGTTTCCCAAGGAAGGACGTGCAAGTAATAATTCGATTAGCATGGAATAATAAATTCGATTTTGTGATTGAATTGGTGGACCGTAATTATCCTTAGAATTTAAAACTAGTGATTTTATGCAAGAGAATTTCAATTATGGAAATGGTGCCTAGGGTTATAGGTCTATTTAATCAAATGTTCAATTATCCGATTATCCATTAATATAACCTTGAATCTTAATTTGTTTCTTAAGATTAATTAGCCAATTATCAATTCACTAGTTTTCACATTTATGAACCAACAACAACCAATTATTTAACATTATCAAATTAATAAACCCTAGAACTTATATTTCTAATTCATTCTTAGGGTAGTCAATTGCATAGTTCCGATATTAAACTTCTCCTCTCGGTCCGTCATTCAATATTAAGTAATCAATAGGTGGCCAATCTATCAATTTACCTTTAATTACAATGCAATCAACATATAACAAGGTATATCAATGGAATCGTCAAATCAAATCATTTAATCAAATATACTACAACCCCAAGCATGAGTAATTTAGCTCATCATATGTTTTAAACAAATACTCAATTCGAAATAAACCAAATCAAAGTTATACATTGCAATATTAATGTTCTTAATACACAACAACAAATAAGAAATGGAATAAAAGAAAGAGTTAGAAAAACCCCTTTTTGAAGATACTAAAAATCGGACTCTCGTCTCTTTCGTGGCTCCTTCTTAGTGTGTAATGATGAACTTCCAGCTCTCTTGAACAATTGGTTCTCTTCTTAAAGGAGTGGATGATAGCTTTCTCAAATTCTCAACTCTCCAAGCAAGCCTCTTAAAACCCTAATTCTTAAGAACTAATAACTCACTTCAAAACCAACAATTTATTTTGCTCTTGGTGTGTGTAAGGAATGGTGAATGGAGATGGTGAAAAATGTCTTTCTCTCTCAAGCCAAGAACCAAGGAAGAAGATGATGAAGAACCAGAACCAGTGGGAAGTGTAGAGAATGTCCCCTAAATTAATTCAAAATCCCTTTTCTAATCCCCATGCTCCTCCACTTTCAATTGTTTAAGACACCCATAATGCCTTGTCTCCCACTTACTAGTTTCTTTATACCTTTCTCCCATAAAATCCTCCCACTTTTCACTCTTTTTCTTTCTTTTTGTCACCCACTAAAACACAACAGCTCATTCCTCGTACAAGCCAGCTAAGGACCCAGGGTGACACGGCCAAGCCAAATGGAGCCTGGCCGTGTCTAGTGACTTTCTTATTTGGGGACACGGCCAAGCTCCTGGCCGTGTCCCATTCTGTGTGCTTGTCCTTGTGAGACACGGCCAAGGACACGGCCGTGTCATGTGACACGGCCAGTGTCCTGGCCGTGTTCAGTGATGGTGTCTGTTTCTGTGTCTTTCTTTTCTTTCTTTGCTTCTTTGCTCTTTTTGTTCCCTTGTAGAGACACGGCCAATGGCTTGGTCGTGTCTCCTGGCCGTGTTCGCTACTGGACTTGTTTCCTTGAGGGACACGGCCAAGCCATGTTAATCCTGGCCGTGTCTCATGTTTTTCCTTGATTCTTCTTCTTTTGATGAGGGACACGGCCAAGCCTTGGCAAGCTTGGCCGTGTCACTTGTTTTCTTCAACAAATTCACCCATTTTTTATTCCTTAGCTCCATCAAATGTACTTCAACCTAAATCAACAACTTCAAACATATTTAAGTACAATTAAACATGAAAATTAACTTAAAACCAACAAAAACATCATAGAAAATATATACAAAATTGATCTAAACACGATGTACCTTGCTTCTGTTATAGACAAGGTAAATGTTAACTGTAAAGTAGACTTCTAACTAACCAGCCCGTTAGCAAGTATAAACACATAACCAGTAGTTGATCAACGTTTATACAAATCACCAGCATAATTGAAATCATAGTATTCAACTACACATTGACCATCTTTCTCGTCCTGCTCAAATATTAACCCAACATCTATGGTGTTCATAATATATCGTATAATCCATTTCACAACTTGTCAATGCTCCTTACCAGGATCATGCATGTACCTACTCACAACTCTAATTATTTGTGAAATGTCTAGCCTTATACACACCATAATATACATCAAGCTACCAACAATATTTACATATAGAACCTTTGACATGTATTCTCGTTCTACTTCATTTTTAGGAGATGAAGTGCATTGAGCTTTATATGAGGTGCAAGCGATATACTCACAGGTTTTGACTTTTCATTCAGGATAAAATATTGTAGTACCTTCTTCAGATACTATTTCTAATTCAAACAAAGCTTCCTTCTCTTTATATCTCTACATATCTCCATGCCTAAAATTTTTTTGGCTTTACTTAAGTCTTTCATTTCAAACTTCTGATTCAGCTGAGCCTTTAAATTCTCAATTTCTCCTTGATACTTTGAAGTTATTAGCATATCATCAACATACAGGAGAAGATATATGAAAGATTCATCTTGTAGCTTGTGCAAATATACACAGTGATCGTATTTGTTCCTCGTGTACTTCTGCCTCATTATAAAATTATCAAATCGCTTGTACCACTGTTTTATTAGTTTTTGTTATAGATTTGTGTCTTGTTTGTTATGATAATTATTGTTTTCTTTAGGTATTTTGGTAGTTTCAATCAGTTTATTTAGTGTTTTCAATAACTTTGGTAGTTTGAATTTATTTTAGTGTTTTTATTATTTTTATCCTAGTATTTAGTGTGTTGTGTATGTTATGTTGGCTACTGTTTAGTTAATTCTTGGTTGAAGTTTGTTTCAAGTTTTGTTATAGGTGAAATATGCAAGGAACTATGCTAAGGAAGGAAAAAAAAACTAAGGAATCAAGAGGAAAAGCCACAAGACACAGTAGCTGACACATGCAGAGGACACGGCCAAGCTTGTGGCCGTGTCCCATATCAAGCCAAAGAGAAGACCAAGACATAGAGAGGAACACACTCAAGGGACACGGCCAAGTTGCTTAAGCTTGGCCGTGTCTCACTCAAATCCAAAGCAAAAGAAGATGGAAATCAAGCAGTAGAAGACACAGGCAAGGGACACGGCCAAGTCAGTGGCCGTGTCCCTCCAAAAAGGCCCAACACGGCTGTGTCTTCTTCAAGACTTGGCCGTGTCACTCAACGTAGAAAGAAAGAAGAAACTCTGAGACAGAAGCGAACACAAGCAAGGGACACGGCCAGGCTTGTGGCCGTGTCCCTCCAACTCACCTCCAACACGGCCAAGTCTCATCCAACTTGGCTGTGTCTCTCATGGACCAAAGGCAACGGGGATTTTTAAAAGCGGAGATTCGTATAAATATGGATTTAGGGTTTTCTTAAGAGGTGGTTGCGATTTTGAGAGCAGATTGAGCCGTCAAAGAGAGTTTAGGTTTTCATAACTTGTTTTCTTTGATTTTTTATTACATTTGGATTAAACTAGCTTAGATTAGATTGTTCTAGCCATTGATACATCCTTCTTGCAAGATTTGAATAAGAGATTCTTCAGAATCTTCAAGGAGTTTGTAATTTGGTTTTGTTCTCGAACTTTATCTCTTTATTTTCATTGGAATTGTATTTATGGATATTATCATGTCTAAATTGATTTCTTTGAATAATAATGAGATGAGTATGTTTGATAGCATTATGAACTAATTTGATCTAGTCTAGGGTTTGTATGGATCTGCTATGATTGTATGAATTGGTTATTACTCTTAACTCAATTATTTCTTTAAGCCTTGATTGAATGAATTATTGTTAATATATAATTGATTGGCCACCAATTATGTGTTTTAGGTATTAGATGATGGATTGAGAGATGAAGTCTAATACTGGAACAATTTAATTAAGGACTTAGGTGAATTAGAGATATAACCTAGGAAAAGATTATTTCAATTGGAACAAGATTATTTGAGAGAGGTTTGAATGCAAGAGCTTATTTCCTTTATTCAATTAATTAAGTTGCTTAAGATTTAATCTTTGAAATTAAATTGGTTAAGAGGAATAATCGTTCATACATATAAGTAGTAGAGAAGTGCAAACCCTAGACCATTCTATTAAGTGAATCAAAACATCAGCTCAGTTTACTTTTATTTGTTTTAAACTTCGATCAATCTGTCTTTATTAATTGTTAGCAATTTAAATTTATTCATTACTTGTTATTTATAATCTGATAATCAATTAGCTACTTTAGCTTTCTTGTGAGACGACCTTGGGGCGATCACCTTTGCTACAGCTACCTCGTATACTTGCGAGTAACGCTTTGTGGTAGAGTTAATTTGAGCGCAACAAGTTTTTGGCGCCATTGCCGGGGAAGCTAATTGGCGTAATTATTTATTAGGCAAAAATACTTTAGATTATTATTATTTTTTTTATTGTTTACTTTTGATTTTATTTTGTCTTTTGCTTTTAATAATTTCTTGTTCTAGAAATTTTGTTTATGCAAGGCAGGAGATCACTCGAAGGAGAGCTACATCCATTTATTCCAGAAATTCAGAGAGTGAAAAGGAGCAGAGAAGAGTTTGAACTTTATACCGAATTTGATACCGAGGAAGACACTTCTGATTTTGAGTCGGAATCTGCACAATCTGTTAAAATGGCAGAAGAAAGACAAAGGACTATGAGAGATTTTGCTAGACCTGTCATTGGAACTTCCACCTCTTGTATAAGATTGACAAATGCAGCAAGAAACTATGAGTTGAAGAACATTCATTACAATATGCTGCCATCATTCTATGGAGTTCCAAATGAAGATCCTTTGAACTTTATTCGGAATTTTTATTCTACCCTCAACACTTTTCCATTGGGAGGACTAACAGAGGATCAGTTGAGGATAAGATGTTTCCCGTATACCTTGAAGGATAGAGCTAAGAGCTGGTTAATGATGTTGCCCGAAAATTCCTTGACAACTTGGGAGCAAGTTTATAACAAGTTCATGTGCAAGTTTTACTCTCATCAAAAGATAACTAAATTGAGAGGGAAGATAGCTACATTCTCTCAATTTGAAGGAGAGCCATTTCATGAGGCATGGGACAGATTTAAGATGCTATTGATCCAGTGTCCACATCATCACTACCCACTTCAACTCTTTAATCAATTTTTCTATGATGGTCTAACCCAGCAATTTCAGAACACTGTTGATAATGCAGCTGGGGGAGCTGTGGGAGAAAAGACAGCAGCTGAAACTTATGATATCTTTGAGATGTTGGGAGCCAATTCTCAACAGAAGAGTGTAAGGGGAAGAAGTAAAGGGGTGAATCAATTGGAAGCAAATAATGAGATGGTCAGTCAAATAGCTAAATTGACAAAGCAAGTGCAGATGCTTAATATGAAGAACAATATTTCTTCATCTACTCAAGAAGTGTGTGGAATCTGTGGGATTTTCGGGCATGGAGCAAATATATGTCCCTCTGCATATGAGTATTTTGGTAATGCTGAGCAAGTCAATGCTATGGGGGGATTTCAACCAAGGACCCGAAATGATCCTTATTCAAATACATACAACCCTGGTTGGAGGAATCAAACAAATTTTTCTTGGGCAACAAATAATTCTCAGCAACCTTTTCATTTGCTTCGAAGACAGAACCAAGAGCAGGGCCAATCCTCAAATCAAGGGCAGTCTAAGATAGAGAGTTTGGAGGAAAGTTTACAAGCTTTCATCCAAGTCAGTGCGAAAAATCAAGTGATGACAAACAAGAGGCTGGATTCCTTAGAAGCATCTTTTAAGAAAGTGGAGACACAAGTTGGACAACTTGCACAACAGATGCAGATTCAACAAAAGGGGAAATTCCCAAGTCAACCTGAGCAGGCACAATCAGTGACTGTACTTAGAAGTGGTAAGGAAATTAACACTAATGTTGAAAATAATTCTGTGAATGCAGGTGACCAAGAGAACAGAAGGAAGGAGAACCAGAGAACAAAGGTGTTGGAGAAAGATCAACGAAGAAATCCCTTTCAACAGATTTACATAAGGCAAGCAATCCATACCGGTCACCTATACCATTTCCCAGCAGGTTGAAGGATGATAAAACATATAAGCAATTTTCTAACATCTTCAACATGCTGTCTAAGGTAAGTATTAACTTACCCTTACTGGAAGCAATAAAGAATATGCCGGCTTATGCCAAATTCTTCAAAGAGCTGATCACCAAGAAAAAGAGATATGAGCCAAATGAAAAGGTGATAGTTTCAGAGGTAGCTAGTGCTGTTCTGCAGCATAAACTACCTCCCAAGCTAAAAGATCCTGGTAGCTTTATAATTCAAATTACTGTGGGGAATGGAAAGGGGACTGAAGGCATGTGTGATCTAGGAGCCAGTATAAATTTGATATCTTATTCTGTGTATAAAGAATTAGAACTAGGGGAGCTTAAACCAACCAAAATGGTGTTGCAATTAGCTGATAGATCTCTTAGATTCCCGAAAGGGGTTATAGAAGATGTGCTAGTTAAGGTTGGAGGGTATATTACCTGTGGATTTTATAGTTCTTGACACGGAAGGAAGTAACCCTACACCATCAGCACACACTATTTTGCTGGATAGACCTTTTATGGCTACTACCAACACCTTAATAGATGTTAAAATGGTAAGTTGTCAATGAATGTCTTAGGACAAACTGTTGATTTTTCTATTTTTAACACTTCTCCCATTCCTACATGTTTTATTAGTTTTTGTTATAGATTTGTGTCTTGTTTATTATAATAATTATTGTTTTATTTAGGTATTTTGTTAGTTTAAATCGGTTTATTTAGTGCTTTTGTTAATTTTGGTAGTTTTAGTTTATTTTAGTGTTTATGTCGTTTTTGATCTAGTTTTTAGTATGGTGTTTATGTTTTGTTGGTTATTATTTATTTACTTTTTGTTTAAAGTTTGTTTGAAGTTTTGTTTTAGGTTAAAAAGCCAAGGAACCAAGACTGAAGGAAAAATGGACAGTAGCTGACACAGGCAGAGGACACGGCCAAGTCACTGGTCGTGTCCCATACCAAGTTAAAGAAGAAGAGCAAGTCACAGTGAAGGACACACTCAAGGATGCTCCAACACGGCCAAGTCACACTAACTTGGCCGTGTCTCACTTGGTTTCAAAGGAAAAAAGACTAAAATCTCACAGAAGCAAACACAGGCAAGGGACACGGCCAAGTCAGTGGTCGTGTCCCTCCAAAAAGGACCAACACGGCCAAGTCACTTCTAAGACTTGGCCGTGTCACTCAACCAAAGAAGGAAAGCAAGCAGAAGTGAACACATGCAAGGGACACGGCCAAGTCACTGGTCGTGTCCCTCCAAAGAAAAGAGATTAGGGTTTTGATAACTTTGTTTTCTTTTGATTTTGATTAAACTTTGGATCAAAACTAGCTTAGATTAGATTGTTCTAGCCATTGATACATCCTTCTTGCAAGATTTGAACAAGAAATTCTTCAGAAGCTTCAAGGAGTTTGTAACTTGGTTTTGTTCTCGAACTTATTCTCTTTATTTTCATTGAAATTGTATTAATGGATATTATCATGTCTAATTTGATTTCTTTGAACATTAATGAGATGAGTATGTTTGATAGCATGATGAACTAATTTGATCTAGTCTAGGGTTTGTATGGATCTGCTATGATTGTATGAATTGGTTATTCTCTTAGCTAATAATTTCTTTAGCCTTGATTAAATGAAATATTGCTAATATATAGTTGATTGGCCACCAATTATGTGTTTAAGGTATTAGATGATGGATTGAGAGATGAAGTCTAATGCTGGAACAATTCAATTAAGGACTTAGGTGAATTAGAGATATAACCTATTAAAAAGATTAATTCAATTATAACAAGATTAGTTGAAAGAGATTTGAATGCGAGAGCTTATTTCCTTGACTTGATTAATTGAGTTGTTTGAGATTTAATCTTTGAAATTAAATTAGTTAAGAGGAATAACCGTTCATACATATAAGTAGTAGAGAAGTGCAAACCCTAGACCTTTCTATCAAGTGAATCAAAACATCAGTTCTAGTTTACTTTTATTCGTTTTAAACTTTAATCAATCTTCTTCATTATTTAGCAATTTAAATTTCTTTATTACTTTTTATTTATAATCTGATAATCAATTAGCCACTTTAGCTTCCTTGTGAGACGACCTTGGGGCGATCACCTTTGCTACAGCTACCTCGTATACTTGCGAGTGACGCTTTGTGGTAAAGTTAATTCGAGCGCAACACTACAACTGCTTTATATGAGGAATGTTCTTTAATTAATTGTGTTGAAGCAGTTGTTTCAGATGTTTTCTTGCAGACAGGTTCCTCAGATAAATTGGAGTTGACACTGACATTAGAAGAGGGGGCTAAACCAGTGAGGGAGACCCAAGGGTGCCCTAACCCAAAAGCATTTGAGAGCTCGAGGAACTTTAAGGATCGCACTAAAACATTTCATGACAGATTTATTGTGCGAAAGACATTGAGTCCAGGTATGAAAGTTTTACTTTTTAACTCTCGACTCCGTCTGTTTCCAGGTAAACTCAAGTCTCGATGGAGTGGTCCTTTCGAGATATCTAAGGTATGTCCTTCTGGTGCCATTGAATTGCTTAACTCTCGAACCAATAAGACTTTTAGAGTAAATGGACAGAGAGTTAAATCATATAAAGGAGGATTTCAAGAAGTGAGGATCACTGACAGCACTTTGATCCACGATCCCTAGTCTTGCAGTGATGTCCAGCTTTATGACATTAAAGAAGCGCTAAATGGGAGGCAACCCATCGGTTTGCATTTTTTTTTCATAGTTGTAATTTTAAATTTAGAAAATTTTGATTTTATGTTTAGTTTAAATAAATGGAAACCCTAAAGCTCTCTTGCATCTTGCTTTTGAACATTTGTGTTTGTGAGAAAAAGGTAGAGTTTTGCTTCACTAGGGTATGATAGAAGACAGGTTGTCCTTTAACTCTTTTTCTTTATTATTCTTGTTTTTCATTGAGGACAATGTAAATTCTAAAGTGTGGGGTAATCTTTTAGCTTTTCTTTAATTTTTGTTTTGTTTGTCTTGGTGTGTTTTATTGTGTGTTGTGCATGGCATAATTGTTGAAAACTTATTGATCTTTTTTGTGATTCTGGTATTATAGTTGAGACTTTAGTATCAGCATAGAGATTAGCATTTGAATTCATTCATGATCAATTTTCATATTCTGCAATTCATGACATATAAATCTTTGAGAACCCACCTTTGTGAGTTTTGAGCCTCATAATTTGATATTATTATCAGTTGATTTTCTTTTCTTAAGTGTGCACCTTCATGATTTTGCATCTCTAGAGCTTGCTTTTGCATACTGATTGAACTCACATTATGATTTAATCTCAAGTTTTAAAATGATGAAGGCAAATTAGGTTAGCCCTTTAGCTTAAAAAAGACATCCCTTAATATTGAATTCCTTAGTGAGCCAAGTTGAGCCTTTGACCTTTTCTTGTTTGATCAACACAATTCTCAACTTAGCATTCTCTTATTATCATAATACCTGCATTAAGGAATGGAGTTTTATGATATGACAATAGAGTGGTTTATTTCAAAGTGTGGGGTAAGCAAGTAAAAAAAATAAAATAAAATATAGTATTGCTATTTGGGGTTGAATGCATACTTTACACATTGTATTGGATTAAGAGTCGATTATTCTTTTCCTCTACATTTTAAGCTAGATGTTCTATGCAAAGTTCATATTTTGTATATATATATATTAAAAAAATTTATATGATATAAAAAAAAGAGAGAAAATAAAAAAAAAAGTATATATATGTATACAAAATTCATATATGTTCTAGCATTGGTTATCAAAAGAGGAATGTCGACTCATGTATTTTTCTTTAAGTATGCAAGTGTGTGAATTATCAAGGATTGGTGAGTATGCCATTTGAGGGAGTTATGAGTTTCTTAGCAAGAGTATTGTCTAATTTAAATACTCCATTTCTTGATGCTCCAGCTTAAATGTCTTTTCTCACACCTTCACCTTAGCCCCATTACATCCAAATGAAAGACCTTCGGATGATTTCTTGAGAAAATCAGTGAGGGAGATTAGATAATTAAGCAAGTTTATGGTAGTATGCAGTCATGAGTGGTTTGAGTGATTAACCTTTGAAATCGAGTGAAACACTTAGATGAGAGATGAGATTTGTATGTCTGGATTAATGAATGAGTTAAGAAAATCTTAATTGAAGGAAATTGCAATTATTTATGGCTGGGTCTTGAAGGATTTCATCTTATATACTGGAATTATAGTTAAGGTTGTTTGAGTTTTTAATTTATGCCATGTGAATTTGCTTGAGGACAAGCAAAGTTTTAAGTGTGGGGTAGTTGTTTTATTAGTTTTTTTTATAGATTTGTGTCTTGTTCGTTATAATAATTATTGTTTTCTTTAGGTATTTTGGTAGTTTCAATCGGTTTATTTAGTGTTTTCAATAACTTTGGTAGTTTGAATTTATTTTTGTCCTACTTTTTAGTGTGTTGTGTATGTTATGTTGGCTATTGTTTAGTTAATTCTTGGTTGAAGTTTGTTTCAAGTTTTGTTATAGGTGAAATATGCAAGGAACTATGCTAAGGAAGGAAAAAAAAAACTAAGGAATCAAGAGGAAAAGCCACAAGACACAGTAGATGACACATGCAGAGGACACGGCCAAGCTTGTGGCCGTGTCCCATATCAAGCCAAAGAGAAGACCAAGACACAGAGAGAAACACACTCAAGGGACACGGCCAAGTCACTAGCCGTGTCCCTCCAAAGAAGCTCAGACGCGGCCAAGTTGCTTAAGCTTGGCCGTGTCTCACTCAAATCCAAAGCAAAAGAACTTGGCCGTGTCCCTCCAAAAAGGTCCAACACGGCCGTGTCTTCTTCAAGACTTGGCCGTGTCACTCAATGAAGAAGGAAAGAAGAAACTCTGAGACAGAAGCGAACACAAGCAAGGGACACGGCCAGGCTTGTGGCCGTGTCCCTCCAACTCACCTCCAACATGGCCAAGTCTCATCCAACTTGGCCGTGTCTCTCATGGACCAAAGGCAACGCGGATTTTTAAAAGCGGAGATTCGTATAAATATGGATTTAGGGTTTTCTTAAGAGGTGGTTGCGATTTTGAGAGCAGATTGAGCAGTCAAAGAGTGTTTAGGTTTTCATAACTTGTTTTCTTTGATTTTTTATTACATTTGGATTAAACTAGCTTAGATTAGATTGTTCTAGCCATTGATACATCCTTCTTGCAAGATTTGAACAAGAGATTCTTCAGAAGCTTCAAGGAGTTTGTAATTTGGTTTTGTTCTCGAACTTTATCTCTTTATTTTCATTGGAATTGTATTTATGGATATTATCATGTCTAAATTGATTTCTTTGAATAATAATGAGATGAGTATGTTTGATAGCATTATGAACTAATTTGATCTAGTCTAGGGTTTGTATGGATCTGCTATGATTGTATGAATTGGTTATTACTCTTAACTCAATTATTTCTTTAAGCCTTGATTGAATGAATTGTTGTTAATATATAATTGATTGGCCACCAATTATGTGTTTTAGGTATTAGATGATGGATTGAGAGATGAAGTCTAATGCTGGAACAATTCAATTAAGGACTTAGGTGAATTAGAGATATAACCTAGGAAAAGATTATTTCAATTGGAACAAGATTATTTGAGAGAGGTTTGAATGCGAGAGCTTATTTCCTTTATTCAATTAATTAAGTTGCTTGAGATTTAATATTTGAAATTAAATTGGTTAAGAGGAATAACCGTTCATACATATAAGTAGTAGAGAAGTGCAAACCCTAAACCATTCTATTAAGTGAATCAAAACATCAGCTCAGTTTACTTTTATTTGTTTTAAACTTTGATCAATTTGTCTTTATTAATTGTTAGCAATTTAAATTTATTCATTACTTGTTATTTATAATCTGATAATCAATTAGCTACTTTAGCTTCCTTGTGAGATGACCTTGGGGCGATCACCTTTGCTACAGCTACCTCGTATACTTGCGAGTGACGCTTTGTGGTAGAGTTAAGTTGAGCGCAACAACCACTATCTCGGAGATTGTTTCAATCCGTACAATGATTTTTACAATTGGCACACCCATTTTTCTTCTCCAGCAACCTTGAATCCTTCCAGCTGAATCATATAGATTTTCTCTTCTAAGTCACCATGTAGAAATGCAGTTTTTACATCAAGTTGAACTAGTTTCAGATCCAGTTGTGCTACCAAAGCTAATAAAATTTTAATGGAGGAATTTTTAACAGCTGAAGAGAATACTTCATTATAATCAATTTTCTCTGTTTGAGCATAGCCCTTTAGCTACAAACCTTGCCTTTATAGCAAACATTATTCTTGTTAGGAACTCCTTTTTTCTTTGTATATACCCATTTGCATCTAATTTTCTTCTTTCTTTTTGGTAGATTAGCTAGCTTCATGTCTGATTCTTTCCAAGGGACTGTATTTCATCATCCATGGCTTTCTTCCACTTCTCTTTTTCTAAACTTTGAACTGTTTCACTATAAGTGTTAGGAATGTCATCATTTGCAATTAAGGATGCATAGGCCACCATATCATCAAATCGAGCAGGTTTATGAATCTCACGTTGTTGCGTACTTAATGCAATAGATTCTTATTGCTATGGAGGTTCTTAGGTTGGACCTTCTTCTTCATCAGACTCCGCCTCTACTGTAGGAGTGTCTTCATTTATTTTATCATTTGTTGCTGGAACAATAATTATTCTTTCAAACTCTACCTGCTAAAGAGTACTATCTGTCTGTTGAATAATTTCATTTGTTATCTTTTTCAATACGGTAGACTCATGAAAGATAACATCTCTGCTAAAGATTATCTTCTTTATTTCTAGACACTAAAGTTGAAAACCTTTCATACCAATGGTGATCCTCATAAAAAGCACTTTCTTTTCCCTTGGATCTAACTTTGATTTCTTAATATGGTAGTATGCAGTGGAATCAAACACACATAAGGAATCATAATCAGTAGTAGGTTTTCCAAACCATATCTCCATAGGTGTTTTACTACTAATAGCAGCTGATGATAAGCGATAAATGAGATGGCTTGCATATGCCACAGCCTCAACCCAAAATTGTCTGTTCAAACCCAGACATACACCGAACTTTCTCTACCAATGTCCAATTCTTGCGTTCTATCATGCCATTCTGTTATTGTGTATCTCTAACTGTGAAGTATCTAACAATGCCTTAATCTTAGCAGAATTTCAAAAATGGATCTCTTTTGTATTCTCTACCATTATCTGTGCGGAGACATTTGACTTTTTTACCCATTTGAGTTTCGACCATCTTTTTTCATATGAGAAAAACTTTCAACACTTCATCCTTCATCTTTATAGTTTTCCATATAAGAAAAACTTTTAACACTTCATCCTTCATCTTCATAGTATACACCGATACTCTCCGAGAGAAATTATCAACAAAAGTTATATAATAGTATTTTCCTCCCATTGAAGCTGTTTTGGAAGGACCCCACACATTAGAATGAACATAGTCCAAAATACCATTGGTATCATGGATTGCAGTACCAAACTTCACTCTAGTCTGCTTACCTTTGACACAATACTCACAGAAATCTAACTTTTGGTGTTGCACTCCTTTCGGTATTCCTTGATCTAATAAAAGTTTCAAAGATTTATCTCTAGCATGACCCAAGCGCATATGTCATAACCTGGTTGCTTCCAACTCCTGATCATCACTTGAAGCTGTCATTGTTGTCCTAATAATTGCATTAAAATAATAGTAATACAAGTTATTATTCTTCCTTATTCCTTTCATTATTACAAGTGCACCAGAGATAATTTTTATTATTCCATTTGCTGCATTTACAATGAAGCCCTTTGATTTTAAGACTCCCACAGAGATGAGATTCTTTTTCAAACTCGGTACATATCGGACATTTGTCAGAGTCTTGATTGATTCATTATGATTCCTCAATTGGATTGAACAAATCCCTTCTATCATACATGGACCGCCATTTGCTGTGTAAACAGTTGCACTTTCTAATTCTTTAAAGTCAAAGAACCAATCTCGATTAGGACACATGATGGCTACAACATGAATTAAGTAGCCATTCACTAGAAGAGCTTGTTAATGATACAACAGCTAATAAAAGGTCTGAGTCTTCATTATCACACTCAGCTACATTCGAATTTATGACAACTTCCCCTTTATCAGATTTGCTTTTGTTCTTCAGCTTGGGACAGTTTATCTTCCAATACTCTTTCTCCCGGCAAAAGGCATATTCATCTTTGGTTGGTCTGAATTTTGATTTTTTCTTCTTTTCTCTCTTTCTGCTTTAAGGAGGACCTCTCACTACCAATGCTTTCGCTGCTCCACTTGAACTTTCTTTATTGTCTTTCTTTCGTAGTTCGTAACTGTATAATACAACAGTTACTTCAGAGAGAATCACTTTAGCCTTCTCATTAAGCAGAGTTATTTTAAGAAATTCAAACTCCTCTGGAAGGGAAACCAACAACATCAAAGTCAAATCTTCATCTTCGAAAGTCACTTCCAAATTCACCAAAGCTGATTAAAATTGGTGATGTGTTCATTTATAGTAGTACCAGGAACATAAGTAAAGTGAAACAATCTCTTCTTCATATGAAGTTTGTTCTGACTGTTTTTCTTTAAAAAAGTTTTTTCCAATGTCTCCCACAATTTGCTTGCAGAAACTTCTTTTGAGAAGGTATACTTCTGTTCTCTAGAAAGACATGATTGAATTATACCACATGTCACACGATTGATGGCTTTTCAATTCTTTTCATCACTATCTTCTGGTTTCTCTTCTTCAATGGCAATATCCAGACCTTGCTGAAAGAGAGCGTTTAGAACTTCACTTTGCTATATTTCAAAATGACCCGTACCATAAAAAATTTTCACTGCGAATCTAGCATTTGACACAGCAGTCTTTGACCAAATTGATGAAGTGGATGTCTCCTTTGTAGTGGATATTTTTTCATCTGTCATTTCTGCTTCAAAAATTATTTAATAGATAATAAATGCAAAATGTCAATAATCCAAGAAAATATTTTTTGATGTGAAAGATCAAACTAAGCTGCAATTACAGAGCATACTCAGAAAATTTTGACTCTGATACCAATTATTGTGGAAATTAGATTATTATTCATCAATAATATGTAGTGTATGAATAATTATACCAAAAATTATACTAGAAATAGTCTCAAAAAAGAGATGTGTGTCACAATGGGCACATTTAAATATCAAATATTTTCTTAAATAAAATTTTTCTAGATATATATTTATCAACACAAAATATCACTACAACTATACTTCAAAATAGCTATTAAATAATTAATAAAAAGAACACCAAAATTTAACGAAGTTCGACTAATTTTGCCTACGTTTTCGGATACCACCAAAATAATTTTACTAATATAAAAAAAATAATACAAAAGAGAGAAGAAATAATTATTTTGTGATGATTTTGCTAAAAGAGGGAAAGGTCTCCTTTATAGCAAAAATCCTCTCCAAAAATTTCACAATCTTCGATGTGTGATAAATAGCCACAACCAGCACTAAAACCAAAGTATGTTTTTCAATTGAGTTCAACATAATCCAACCATGGAAGAAAACAACAATTGGCAAGGAAATAACAAAAATTGAAGTTTTTGTTGGTAGAGTTCTAACAAATATACAATACCTACTATTACAAGAGGTTAGTCCAGCATCTGAACAACTGTTGATAGCATCCGAGTAAATCTGAAATTTTTTTTTTTGAAGTATAGTATCTTTGAAATTAAATTCTTTAAGATTAATTGTGTAAAAAGTTCTTTTTTAAATTTAAAAACTTGATCATAATTGACCCCTAAAAGAATTATTTTTATTTGCATTATATTACCATTAACGAACTTGCTATATTTGCAGTCATAATACACCACTCAATTTGTAATGTTATCTTTTGAATAGTTACAAGATATGTAGTGTAAAGCTATGTAATACAATATATGCAAGCTAATGGAAATTGCCTACCACAATAACATTGTTTATCATTTACAGAACTTGTTTTCATGGCGTAACAGTTCTGATTGTGTTTTTACTGCTCTTTTATCTACTTTCGATTGCTTTCACTCACATGACGTCCACCACTAATCAAATGAGATTTCAGAAAATCCGACTTGATCAGACCACAAACAAATCGGGTTGAGCAGAACATAACCAGTCAATTACTGACATGCGCGCCCGCACCCTAAATAAATAATACTTTTTAACAATATTCCACTAAAGATTGCAAAAGAGAAACCCATCGCTCCAAAACACCAAAATTATTAACTTAGCCCCAATCTAAAGCCCCAAACTGTCCAAATTACAAACCAAAAAATTAGAAGTCTATTTAATTACTTACCATGGTTCGAGAAAGAAAACAAACCCAGTATAATGCTAAATCAAATCAACCAACCAAAACAAGAAATAAAATAACTTTTGACCACGAAACAAGAAGGCAACAAGAAAAGGAGAATCGATATCTAGATAACACTGTTTTTTTCTAATTCCTTTTCTCGTCTTGCGTGACTTCTGAAATGGTTCGCTAAATTCTGGTGCTTATTCAACATGTTTAATTAGATGGATATGAGACAAAGATGTGGAGAGAGAGAGAATTGAAAGAGTAGCAGGGTTTGCATCTCAATCAGAAAATCAATGAATAGATGGACCTAGCTTCTGCATCATTTAGAGTTACAGCACAAATGCAATTTGCAGATCGCTGAACAGAAGCTTCAAAATAACACAGAATACTGTTCTGATGTCCACTGAAAATGTCAAAACACGAGAAAAATTAACAGAACTCCAACAAACTAGTACAAGTTTCCAATATCAGAGGAGCAATTTGTTGCTCTACCTGTACCAACCACCTACATGAGCACAAAACAGAACTGCTCATGGGAACAAAGACATGCATGCAAGAACAGACACAATCACATTCCAATATCACAAGTCACCACACAAGTAAAAGACACTGTTTCCTACACGCGAGCCATAAAGATGGTAGAAAAAGTTCATGTACATCACCAATATTAAGACTCGAGAGACTCTTAGATAACTTTCTATAACTCCTGGATTGCTGTGTTTCTTAAGTCACACTTCACTTCTTCCCTCGTAGCTTTGCACCAAGTGCCCTCTCCAGTTTGCCAACTATCTGCTGATTAGGAATTGCTTTACCAGACTCATATTCTTGTATTATCTGGGGCTTCTCATTGATCAACTGCATAAAATAAATAATACCAACTGTCCAAGCTGAGAAAATGGAAGTCTTCTATAAACAAGAGCAAGTGTGTTTGTGTTTTTGTGTGTGTGTATGTGTGTGCAAGAGAGAGAGAGCGGGAGAGAAAGACCTGAGCAAGTTGAGCCTGGGTAAGTTTCTTCTCCATTCGAGCCTGCATGATGGCTTTCTTCAGTTCAGTAGGCACTCGTTCATCTGATAAGAAACAAGACCAGGAGATTTCAGAATGTTTTCATCTTCTCATGCTAAGAAATAACATATTATCTCATTTTTTAATTCCAAAGTCGATGAAAAGCAATCTTATCATCAATTGTACAGCAACTAACATATGAGATAGTTCAAGAGTAGTTCACAGTGCTTATGCATATATAGAACACAATCATCAGATTGCCTGGAGTGAGTAAAATTAAATAGAGTAAGGACTGAAAGCAGCCACAGAAAAACATTCTCATCAAACATATATTTATTAAATTAACAATGACAAAAAAAACAAAAAATTCTACTCACGAGTCAGATTCTCTGTTTCATCATCAAGCTTCCTTGTATTTAAAGAAGTGCCACTAGAGGCAGCTTTGTTCGTACCAGCATTTGCTGCAGGTTAAATTGAAATATAGAAATTTTTGAAGTACAGATAAAGCCATAACTATCAATTAGATAAAATGGTAATGCAATATTCTGAGTATGCAATGTTAAAAGTAAGATTTTTCCAGGAACGGCCACCATGACAGAATTCGAAGTATAACACTATAGTAGATAAATCGCTATTCATCATGTTATATTTACAAATTTTCATTCAAATAGAGTATATAGTGAAAATGTCATCACAGACTTAAAAAATAAAAAACAAAAAAATATGAAACCCTAATTCCTCTTTGGCCACCGCAAACCCTTTCCAGTATCTGATAACTAATAGATCCGAAACCCTAAATTCAATTTCCTAAGAAACAAGCAAGAACCTAATCCAGAAAAATCAAAAACTGTATCATTTATTCGATTTTTCTATAAAAGTAAGCTAATTAATCAATTAATAATTAAATAAATGAAAAGAAAGGAAAAGATGCTACATTTTTTTACGGTTTCGATCTCGGCGCCAGCGCGGCGAGCGGCGTTGACGACTTTCTCGTCCTTCTTAGCGGCGGCAGTCGGAGCTTTCTTGCGGATCACTACTGGTTCCCAGTCCTGCGTGATTGGTCCAGACATTTTTTTTTTTCAGCAATACCTCTCCTCTCTTTGGATTTTGATTTTTTTGGCGATAATTCGCATAAGCAATCTCTTCTCTCTTACATCTCTCTCTCTATATATACATATAATATATAGGTATAAAAATAGAAGAATATAATTAAATAAAAAATAATCTAGAAATGACAAGGCATTGTCACCCTAACCTAACGGATCCTCGCCACGATGACTTTTGGTTTTGGCCTTTATTTGGATATGTCTTTCGGTTTTGGGGTTTTTACAAGAACAATTTACACAATTTACCCTTATTCTAATTTTCTTTTTTTTTTTATAAAAATAACTTTTAAAAAAAATTAGTTTTCAAGAATATTACAAAAATAAAAAAAATTCAAAAATACTTTATAATAGAAATTTTTTTAAAAAATTAATAGAAAATAAATATTTCAAAATACGAAGCCCTATATTCATAAAAATATAATTTTTAGTTATTTATGTATAATATATTGTTAAATTGCATATATATATATATATATAGTATTTTGTTTAATTATTTTAGTGTATTTTTATAAAAAAAAAATTCTTGTTTAAGTTTTTTATTGTTATATGTTTAGATATATATTATATACAAATTGATATAATATATTAAATTTGACAAAAAGTTAAAAATTAAGAAAAAAAAATTTCTTTAAAATATTTTATGCAACATTGCGTACTTTTATTAAAATAACAAATTTTATAACGATAATTACTGATTATTAAATTAGCTTCAATTATATAGTTATAAGACTTAATTAAATAAAAGCATATTAAGAAAGGGTAAAAAGTTTTCAACAAATAAGTTTGGCTTCTCTCATGTGAAATTCATTCTCACCTGCGCTATGAAAACATCTGGAGTTGTTACTATGATGCAGAGATGCCAAAGCAGCATTAAAAAGAAAAAAAAAATTTGAAACAATGGTTTGAACAAGAGAATAAAAGGATTAAGCATCTTCGGAACTGTCAAAGGAGGTACTGGCCATTGTTTCTGTAATATCAGCAATGTAAAAGAGTAATAAAATATAAGTGCATCAATCGCAACTCGATGTTAATGGTAACAGATAAGTGTACTCAATAATAAGTACCATTTTATAGATATGAATTCTCTAGTGTTGATGGAGAAGATGCAATGAAGGAGAAGATACAAACAGTAAAGAAAAAAGCATGAAGCTAAACACTGTATTTTTTAAAAAAATAAAATAGAAAAAAAGGTAAAAATGAAAGTAAAAACTTAAAAATAAAAAAATAATAATATCAGTAAAATTAAAAATAAAAGTTAAAATATAGTATGTGCTATAATTTCCTCTTTCTTTTTTCAAAACTTCATGCCCATCTTTGTTTTCAAATATATTTTTTTTTTTCACATTTAGTTTTTCTATACTTTTTTTTTTCATTTTTGTGCAGTAGCTAACGGATATTACGTTCTTTTTTATTTTTTTTTCTTTTTTTATATTTTTTATTTAAAAATAATTTTTTTATAATATATTCTCATAAATATATAATATACACATAACATCTGCTAAACATATATATAACATCTATCAAACATGCACAGAGTATCTATCAAATATCTATATAATTCATTTAATATTTATTTTTTTAATTAAATATTCACAAAATCTATATAATATCTACATAACATATATACAATATATAATAAAAACTTAACATACACACATCTACTAAACATACATAAAATATCTATCAAATATCTATATAACAAAACTAATATTTTTTTAAATTAATTATATATTTTTCTAACATATGCAATGCATCAATACTCTTTATTCTGTATTTTTTAAAATACACTGAATATCTATTATAATCGATTTTTTTATTTTGTATTCTTTTAACGGACACAATATCAATAATATATCAAATAATTTTATTCTATATTCCTCTCCATCATTTCATTATTTTTAAAGCTTGTATTTTCAAGAATCTAATACAAGTTTTTTTTTAAAATTTTGTTTTTTGTACCTTTTTCTTTTCAAATTTTAAATCCGGTTGCAATATTTTTTTATTTTGCTTTTGATATAATTTTTTTTATTTTCAAAGCAAAGTTTGGATCTGATTACATGTAGAATTCTTTTCGATTTTGTTTTCTGAAGATTTGTATGAAGAGGATAAAATTTTATTTTCGAATTACATATGAAATTCTCTTCGATTTCTTTTTGTTTTAATATTTAAAAAATTTGTGTGAAGTAGATAAAAATTTGTTAAATAAAAAGATGAAGATAAATATTTTTGTTGAAGAAGAAGCCGAAGATGAATATTTGTTGATGAAGTTTAAACAACTACAAATGAAGATAAAGATTTATTGAAGAAGAAGATAAAGATGAAGTTAACTTCAAACGTTTGTTATAGCTGTATATGTTTGTTGTTTTGGAATACTTTTTTTAAATATGTAAATATTTCTTAAAAGTTTCATATTTATATATTTTTTTCGTAAAAAGATTTTTCTTATCATATTTATAAAAAGCCCTTATTACAAAGGAGAAATTATGCCGATTATGGCTTTTGGATAGTGAGTTTGCATTTTTATGATAAAAATTTTATTTATATGTTTTCATGCATTTTTTTTTTGTTTTTACTTTTGTTCCATGGTGATTTTTGTTTTTTTTTAGTTTTATTTATTTTTTATGTAATTATTTTTTATTTATATTATTTATTCTTAAATATTTTTTTATTCTCTTATTATCCGCATACACATAAAAAACATAAACTTATGCACAATATATGCATAACATATATAAAATATACACACAATAAATAACAATATTTATACAACATCCACCAACACATACATATAATATCTACCCAATATCTACATAATTTTTTAATTTTTTTAACTTTATTTCTTAATTTTATATACACACAATATATACACAATATCTATATAATATACACATAACATACACAATAAATATATAACATACATACAATATCTACACAATATTTATAACATATAGATAACATACAAAAATTATATATACAATATCTATATAATAAAAGAAATATTTTTTAACTTTATTTTTTATGTCTATATATAATATATAAACTTTGTTTAAAAATAAATTTAATAATTTTATTAATAATTTTTATATATTTCTCTTTTATATTATATTTATAAGTGTTATTTGTAATCAAAATTAAAAATTTTCTTTATATGTTGAAAATATAATTTAAAATATTAATTTTTTATTATTTTATTGTGATATATTTATTTAATATTAAATTTAAATAAAAAAGAAAAAAATTAAAATAAAATATTATTTGTGATGAGAGATAAGACGTTTTTGAAAAAAAAAATAATCTTATTTTAGTAAGGAGTGAGATATTTTTAAAATTTTGACCTAATTTTTTAAAAATATAAATATTTTTTATGTAGTATTTAAAAAAGGTTTATTTTTATGGATAGTTTTTTAAAAGCTTTTTTTAAAAAAAAATATTGCAAAAAAATATTTACATTTTTAGAAAAAAGTTGAGCCAATTTTTCATTATTTGTTTTCAAAAATATTTTATTTTTTTCTCTATAAATAATATTTTACTTCAATTTTTATCTTTTTTTCTCTAACTTTACTATTAAATAAATATATTTTAATAAAATAATAAAAAATTATATTTTTCAATCAATAAAATATATTAATTTTTTATAAAGAAAAAAATAATTTTTACTGCAAATAACAAACACTCACAAAAAATATAAAAAAATAAAATATATATTAATAAAGGCCATTTAATTTATTTTTAAATAAAATTTACATATTTTATATATAAAAAAGTTTTAAAAAATGTTAATTTTGTCATATAGATATTGGGTAGATGTTAAGAATAAATTGATGTATATTATATAAATATTTTATATATATTATGTATTTATTATATATATTATATATATTGTGTGCATGTTGTGTGAATATTATTTGTGGTTTAAGATGAGATTTGTATCCGTGATATATCAGAAAAACATTTGCATGAAGTTGCCTGTAACACCCCCCAACATAGGCTGTACACTTGACTATATATATATTATCCTTATAGTCAAATTGAGTGTTTTAGTGTCATCAACTATATAGTCAAGTGTACAGCCTATGTTGGGGGGTGTTACAGGCAACTTCATGCAAATGTTTTTCTGATATATCAAGCAACTGCTCCACCTTTTGCAATTTCTAATGCTGAAATTTGTCACTTGCATGGGGATAATATTTTGCCTTCTGCTGATGTTCACAACGCTGATAATTCAGCAGCAGCTCCTCCTACTGTTGCAGCAGCTCATATTGCAGTTTCTACTGCTGAAGATAAAACAGATGGGCTTGATACTACTGTTGCAGCAGCTCCACCTATTAATACTGCTAATATGACATCTAATGCTTCTGCTTTTCACTCAACAGTTACAGGATCCTCCAATACAGGGCCAACTTCCGTTCCTGCAGAAGGCAACATTCTTGGCGATATAGTTACTAGCGAAATTGAAGAGCAATCTTCCTCTAAGGGAGAAGACCATCACTCGGCTGATAACATCTCTCTACAATATGCCTCGAGCATAAAAGATAACCAACATAAAGACAACGAAGGTTTTCAGCCGGTTGTCACAAAAAGGGGCAGGCCAAAAGGATCAAAAAATAAGCTAAGGTCTCTTTTAAGAATGCAACAATCAAGAAATCCTTTATTGTTCATAACCAATCATCCCAATGAACATTCTTTTCTGGAATTTAAGAGGTATTTCTAACTCTCTAGCTAGACTTCGCAAACATTGTGCTGCACACAATTTGGGTTTAATTATTTGTATTGAACCTATGGTCGATGGTAGTAAAAAAGAGTTTTATGCTGCTCGCTTGGGCTTTACTAATGTTGTAGCCTCTACAGATAACAAGTTGTGGATTTTTTGGCAATCTCACATTTATTCTATAGGAGGTTTTTGTGACTTTCCTCAAGTGCTATCTTGTGAGGCTAATCATTTAGGTTCCGGTTTTTGTTTTAATATATCTGCCATTTATGGTTATCATTCTCGTGCTAGGAGAGAATGTTTGTGGAGGGCTCTTGAAAATATGTCTGATTCTTGTATTATTCCATGGTTAATTGGTGGGGATTTCAACGTTATTAAAGACTTGTCTGAATACAAAGGGAGCGGCTCTCCTGATGCTCTCGCCATCCAGGATTTTATAGACTGCTCTAATAATTGTCATTTGATTGATGTTCCTATCTCTGGTTCTAAATTCACTTGGACTGGCATGCGTTCCAATGGCAGAGTTTGGGAGCGCATTGACCGGATTGTGGCTAATCTTGAGTTTTTTGATGGTTTTGATACTATTACTAATAGACAGTTGGGTAAGACTTCTTCATATCACTCTCCTATGCTTCTTCAATGTCGCAAGCTCACTAATAATGTGCCTAAACAATTCAAGTTCCAGCACATGTGGACCAGCCATGCTTCTTTTCTTCCTTTTATAAGACAAAGATGGAATTCTACTTTCCAATATAGGGGCATGACTGGACTCTTTACCAAGCTTAAAGATCTCAAGAAGGGACTAAGGGAGTGGAACAAGTTCACTTTTGGTCATCTCTTCAACGACATTGCAAAAGCTGAATCTGAGGCAGATAAGGCTGAGGTTAATTACCAGACTTGTTCGTTTAATGAAAATTTGGCTAAATGGCTTGAATGTCAATCCTTTCTGCAGCAGAAGCTTAAACAAGAGGAGACCTTCTGGAAGTAAAAAGCACACATCTCTTGGCTTCAAGATGGTGACAAAAATACCAAATTTTATCACAATTTTGTTAAGATGCGTAGGAAGCTTCATCGTATTTCTTCTGTCACTCGTTCAGATGGCACACAAGTCCTTGACCAGGAGCATCTCGGCAAAGAAGTTGTTTCTTACTTTAAAGATCTTTACTGTCGAAATAATGTTTCCTTTGACATGCCTTCTCATTTATCTCACATCTCTTCTGTTGTCTCTGATGATGACAATGAATTTCTTGTTGGAGTCCCTGATAATTCTGAGATTAAAAATGCTGTTTGGCAATTGAATCCTAATAGTGCTCCGGGCCCAGACGGCTTTGATGGCTTCTTCTTTAGGCACTGTTGGGATATTGTTGGTACTGATGTTATTAATGTTGTGCAAGAGTTCTTCGTAGGTGCTCCTATGCCCAAGGCCTTCGGCAGTGCACAGATTATTCTTCTTCCTAAAGTTGATAACCCGTCCTCATTTAACCAGTACAGACCTATCTGTTTGGCTACTTTCATAAGTAAGGTTTGTACTCGTATCATTGCTTCTAGATTATCTTTGCTTATGGATAAACTCATTTCTAAGGAGCAGGCTGGCTTTGTGAAAGGGCGCTCTATACATACTCAAATTCTCTTGGCAAATGAACTGATACATGATCTGGACAAAAAGACTGATGGGTATAATTTGGCTATTAAGCTTGACATGGCTAAGGCCTTCGACAGAGTTTCTTGGAGCTTCCTGCAAGCTATTCTCTTGAAGTTTGGTTTCTCACAGAGATTTGTGAACTTGATCCTTGCGCACCTTTCTTCCACTCGGTTATCCATCCTTGTTGATGGTATCAATTATGGATTCTTTAAACCTACCCGGGGAGTGAAGCAAGGCGATCCTCTCTCGCCTCTTTTATTTATTTTATCCTCGGAGGCCTTCTCCAGAGGACTCAATCATTTGATTAATGATGGTTCCATTCTTCCATACAGGCAATATAGACGCTGCCCACATATATCTCATCTCGGGTTTGCGGATGATTTGATCACTTTTATTAATGGTGATGATCAATCCATCCGGAATTTTAGGGCTTTTCTCACCTCTTATCAAGATTGATCAGGCCAGCTTGTGAATTATCAAAAAAGTGCCTTCTATTGCTCTTCAAAGGCTCCTCTCAGCAGTATTAAAAAGTTAGAAGAACTTCTGTCTATCAAGCATAGTTCTTTACCTTTCACATATCTTGGAGCTCCTATCTATCAAGGTATGAACAAACTTCCTTACTGTAAAGAGTTATTCTCTAAGATTGATGCAAAACTATGTGGTTGGTTAAGGAGATTTCTCTCTCCTGGAGGAAAACTTGTTCTGATTAAGCATGTTTGATCTTGCATACCTTTACATGTTATGAGCTCTATGTCATTACCTAAATCGGTCATTACCTTAATCGAGAGGAAAATTGCCAATTTCTTTTGGGGCTCGGATGGGAATAAAAATAAACATCATTGGATTAGATACTCTAAGCTTACTCTTCCCATGATGAAGGTGGTATTGGCATCAAATCCATGAGTGCTTTACAAGAAGCTTTTTCTATAAAATTGTTGTGGATGTATCTTGATGGAACTTCTTTATGGGCTAATTGTTTGAAAGCAAAATATGAAACCAAAAGAGGCTTCACTTACCTGCCGATTGATTCAAACTGTTGGAAGAGAATTTGTAAGACTTATGATGCACATATGGGCCTCTTCTCCATACAAGATGGCAATTCGTCCGAGGCAAGGAAAATCTATGATATATGGTTCCATATGGGATGGCAGGATTCCTTTTAAAATCTCCATCTTTTCTTGGAAATTGTTGAACTTATCTCTGCCGCTCCCATCGAAATTGCAACAGATTGGAGTGAATTTAGCTTATTATTGCCCATTTTTCTTCAACGGTCCAGGTTCCTATGATCATCTTTTTTACCAGTGTGCTTCAGTCAAAAAGCTATGGAATTACTATGGTTCCTTTTTGCTTAGTTTTCCAAATCATCAAAGTACAACTCTACGTGGAGAGCTTATGAAATGGTGGATTAAGACCTCTTCAAACAACCTTCGAAGCAACCTTTGTAAGTTAGTGCCTCAACTCATTCTCTATTATACTTGGACTGCTTACTGTAAATGTTTGTGGGGTGGCGAATCTTTTTTCCAGTATAGCATAGACTTGCAGGTTCGAAGATTTTTGATGGACTGGGGAATTGCTATATCTGGCCATAAATTTGCTAGACCTCTTCCCGACTTTGCAGATTTCTTGCCAATCCAAATTGGTGTTAAACAACCGAAGCCAAAACTTGTTTCTTGGAGGAAGCCGAATGCTGGTGCTATTAAACTTAACATTGATGCCTCCTACACATCTTCTATGTCTTATGGTGGAGCTATACTAAGAGACTGCAATGGGAATTTTTTATGTGCTACTGCTTTCCTATTGCAAGCCAACTGTTCCATTTCTGCGGAATTGAAGGCCATTCACTTTGGTGTACAATGGGCGAAAGATATGGGCTATACAAGGATGGAAATCGAAACTGATGCTGCTCAAGTTCTTACTATTCTGGACAACACTTACAGCTATCACTTGCCTTTCTTTCAAGAGCTCAAACAGCTCCTTCATGGTTCTAAGCTTCATAGCGTCTTCAGGGAATGCAATAAAGCAGCTTATTTTTTAGCTTACTATAGTCGAGTTAATTGTGTTACTAGAAATTTCAATTCTTTTATAACTTTGCCTAACTTTATTAAAGACATTGTATTGACTGATTCCAAGACTTTGCCCTATTTTAGATATTAATAAAATTGCCCGGTGGTGCCGCCCACCTTCAAAATATATATATATATATATATTTAGAAAATTTGGATTACATTTAAACAATTCTCAAGATTTTCATAATATTATTATTAACAAAATAAGTTTAAGTAAATTTTTAATGCCATGATTATATACTTGTATTACATACATACATATGTTAATATACAAATGACTCATATTATTATTAATTTATATCTAAAATTAAACTCTTCCCACTATCCATAAATATATACAACTGTCATGTAAAAATTATAAAATTTTGCTATATAAACTATATAGAATACAATATTTATAATAATACTCCTTGAACCTTTGTGATGCAGTTGACCTGGAACGTATATCTTTTACTCTACAGTCTTAACTCTTTTGTTTTGATTTGCGTATTAGAAAATAAATCTAACACTCTAAGCAAAGTTTAGTGATACTTATGTATTTATAATATGTAATAAATTGAAAGGAAAGAGAACTTTACATAAACAAATTTAGAAACAATAGAAATTACTATCTTAGAACATTAAATGAAAAATCAATAAATTCACTAGAGCATAAAACACTGAACATAATTAAATTCAAAATTTGACTAGTTTAACAATAACAACATAACACATTATTTTCAATATAGATAATCTCTTAAAATTTTTTCATGTACACTGAACTCAGATCAGAGGTTTGGATAACGGATCACTGTTGACAATTTAATACCCAATATTAATGATATGGCCGAAAGCTCAATAATGGTAAATATGTCCATTGTCACTAAAGACACAATGTGTCTATAAATAACATAATGTGTCCACTATTACGATGAATATCTACCCTCCGATTAGCAATTCAATATCAAACTAGATCTAAAATCAGTTTGATTAAGACAATTCATTAGTTTGTAGTTAGCACTGAATTGTGTATATCACTTTAATGGAATAATACTTTGATCAACATTTAGTATTACACATATTTATCACATACCTAAAGTTTATTACTTTTTTCCATACTTTTAACATATATACATTAATTCTCAACACATTGGTAAAAAATATAAACATATACACACACACATGTATACACACACACACACACACATATATATATATATATATATATGCAGTTTAAGCAAGTGAGGACATATTCATAATAACTATGGTGCATTCCTTACTTTTAACCATTAATTCTAAATCGAGTTTTAGCCCTGTAAAATTGTAAAAATAAATTTAAAGTAAATTTTAAAATTCACTATTCACTAATTTCTATTTATATTATTTATTCAAGTTACTTTTATCACTATACAAAATCAATTATCAATATTAATTTAAAAGTTCACTGATTAAATTTTAAATATTATACTGCCGTTGTTTTTACTTAATATATATATGTACTAATTTTCAAATAATTATTCACTTAAATAAAATTAATATATACATATTTAAATAAAAAATTTATAATCATCAAATTATAAAACATATATAAAGATTTATAATACCGAAATTTTATCATATTAATTCATTTAAAATATAGAAATAGTTTGCTAAATGGAATGCATCTACATCATCAATAATAAATAAAAAATATTATAAAAAAATTAAAAAAGTATCTATAGTCCAAAGTAGCAATCTCGAATCAATCATATATTCATAAAGCTTAACGTCATAATAACATCCAATAAATATCCACATAAAAATAATAGCAAATATCCACAAAAAAATTATTCAATTAGAAAACTCTCCAAAGAAATTGACACTCATAAATATGCACCCAAAGATCAACATTTATTAAACACATAAAATCAAGAAAAATTGTAAATGGAAATGCAGAATTTTAAAATTTTCCGAAATTAAAAAAATCGATATAGAAATTGAAAAATAATCAAAAGGCTAATTAAACGTGAAAATTATCATGACATTTTTAATTTAATAAAATAAAAATTTTATTTAAACATGAAGATTATAAAGATTTTTAATTTAATAAATTGAAATTCAATTTAAACTCAAAGACTCTCATGGAATTTTTAATTTGATAAATAAAAATTTAATTTAAAAAATTATAATCCAAGTGATGGTTATAGAAAGAATTTCTGAAGTTACTAATGAAACAAAATTGAAAGAATAGATAATTAATAAAATTTAACTAAATAAATTAATTTTGAACATATCTAAAAGAATTTAATTTAAATTTGAAATTTATTTAAAAGAATTTAATTTAATTTGAAAATTATCTAAATTGATTAATTTTAATTTAACATTCAAAAAATTTAATTTAAGAAAATTTGACATGTGATAAGTGATAAAATGAAAGAAACACATATGGTAGAATGATGTGTCAGCGACAATTATTTTAGTGTATATATATACATATATATATATATATATACATATAAAATCATTTTATATATACCCTAAAATGATTATACATATACATAAATATACACAGACAGAAAGTAATAAATAATTGGATTAGATGTAATATGTTAGTTTAATAATATTTTTTTACACTATGAATTTAGAATTTGATATTTTTCATCCCAATATAATTTTGTTTAAATCCTCATATCTCTTTTAATTTTTTTTTATGATTGAACGTATATATTATTTAACATTTATATAAAAATTTTAATGAAGAAACAGTTTGATTTATATTCATTGAATTATAATTATTGTTGAACTGTTATCATTAATTTATTAATCGACTCGATAATACATAGAGAATCAAATATACTTATAGTATGACAGGAAATAGCGTTGGATATACGAATTGAGAAGTAGCATCAGATATACAGGCATTGTCTTACGTTTACTGAAGCCAATTCAAGCATCCATATGTAATGTGAACAATTTCAATCTTTTAACATCACAGTATATGGTGATGATAGATAATTAGATATAGCCGTTCTTAAATCTTTTAACATTTCGACTTACTGCTGACAATTTCTTTCTTTGTCACACGGGCTGAACCATGCTTCAAGATCTTATGGTTCTCCGAGGTGATGATCTTGTTGTCGGTGCTTTATAAATATATAAATATATAAATATTATTTTATATATTTATACACACCAAATATTTATATATATAATATTATATATATAATATTTATATATTAAATAATATATTTCGGGCCGAATCAGCCTAGCCCGAAGAAGCCTGACCCAAAATTTATAAAATTTTAAAAGTGAGCCCAAGGCCTAGCCTAAACATATTTTATCCCAGCCCAACCGGCCCCAAGCCACTGGGCTTCATGAACACCCCTCTCTGGCACATATATAGTGCCTTATAGATTGAACTTCCAGAATAAAAACCATACAGTTCTAACTTCAAACTTGACCACCCTTTTCCCGAGTACTTCAGGACAATGTGTAAATATTAGCTTGCTCCTCATCGATGTGCTCTTTAAATTTGATTTCAACTTTCTCATTCTCATCTCCATTTGCTTCAACAGATTGCAATGTGATTCTCCTGAAATGCAGCATACAAATGGAAATCAGTAAGGCATGCTCGTACTTAAAATGAGGATTTCCAACCAAACTACTAGTTGACAGAATAGAATAGGTTAACAAAACTGAATGATAAATCATCTCACCAGCAAAAACAAAAAATTATCCCGATGCATTTCGTTTCATTGCCTCCACATGCATTTTTCTGAAAATGTTTCTATCACTGGTTAACACCTTCCTGGAGATCATTAACGATCGAATTCTCTCCTAGGCTATTGCTTACTTCAGCTGCAATGGCCTGCAATAAATTTTTTATCAGACTTAAGAACAAGCAACTGTAGCCTCTAATGGTGCAGAAATTTATATATTTAGAACAAAATTTATTTTCAGGAGAAACTTTGAGAAACCGTAATTGTGGGGAAAAGTTATGCTTTTAATAGCATAACATGTCAGAAACAAGACAAGACTTGGGATTTGGAAATTAGTAAAGCTACTTGTAAGCAACCTGGAATTCAATCCAATAAAAGCTAGGATTGGAAATTGTGTAGAAGAGTTATGCTTTTAATAGCATGACATGCGAGAAAGTAGACAAGATTTAGGATTGGAAATGAGTCGAGTTGCTTGTAAGCAACTGCGAGTTCAATCCAATAAAAGCTCACTTGCGCTTGTTATAGTTGATGAGCCAAGTTCAAGCTTAAATTTTAAGGTCATTTAAGAAACTGTTCATTGTATAATAAACAAATCAAGTTTAAACTAGCAAAACCTCAACTTGACTCAGCTCATTTGCAACTCTACAGAATTTTGTTATCAGTGCTAGGATTGTGATTCTAAGACCCTACTATAAGTTATGTTTTCTTGGTATGCAATGATACCAGCAAATGCTAGCACTTAGATTAGTGTAATAAAAGCCTCAATGTTGGACTTTATAGAAATGGGAGAAGGAATGAAGTATCTTTTCCCTTATATGAAACTAGACCACATCACAGCTCACTCATATTGCAGCCTTATTGTTATTTTCTTCATTGTATGGCACATCAGCAAAAGTAGAAAAAAAATGCAAAATCACTAAAGCATAATATCCTTCTGTCAAGAAAATAGAACAATCATTTGATCTGAACATCCAGAACCCCTGATTCATCCATTCCTGCATATTTCTTGTTAAGTTTAATAGGATCCTCTTCATCCAAAAAATTCTGCATTGAGAGTGAAGAATACGTTGTCCAAATAGTGGTATTCTTCATCTAATCAATTAAGTGAATTGAATAACATACTAATTGTTTCTGTTTATAAATCAAAATTTCCTTATTTCTCAACCAGATATGAAAAATTGCATGCTTCTTGGCAGTTTAACATAAAGCAGAAGGATATTAGTCCAAAAAAAATGTATGAACATAATGCAAATGTCATATAGAACAGTTATAAGACAATCGGTCCTTACCAGGCACTCCATAATTCTCTTTTTACTTGTTCCTTTATCAGGTACTGCATCATCAAGTTCTTTTATTCTATTGCCATCATCTTCTGCAAGAAGTTCCTAACAAAAAAATGGGCCCAAAAAGCTTTAAAAGAAAAAACAAAGATAACAGGACTAAAATGAAAAGATAACACTGCCACATATGAGAAGCTTGAACCCTCTTTAAAAACATTCCATTATGCCCCACAAAACAGATGATCTAAAATGATGTACAATTTTTGCTGTTGGCTTTGACAAAAGCAAAAATCATAAATGATGTGTGTTTCTTCATCTTGTGCAACAGTATCATATATAGAAATTTGAAAATTTGAAAGCAATATTACTTAAACAGTATGAATGGCAGTTAAGGGTCTAGGACTGCATTTTGCAGATTAGTTCAACACTATAGGTACAATCCTGGTTTTATCATTGAGATTGAGAAAATTATGTTAGTCATAAATTCTGTCTATAAAGCCTGATTATAAAATGGCATGTGAAGGGGAATACTTTAGGCACCATTATCTCTCTAGATGAAGAATGATAATCTCACCATGTAATCCATGTCTTCCCCTTTACTTGCTTCTATACCAGAAACTCCATCACCAAGATATTCAACAGCTTTCTTAGCATTATCATCCTTCAAACAATTCTGCAAATGCGAAACTATTAAAGCAAAATTATACCAGATAAAACGCCAAATTCCACAGTAATTTCATAGAACCTCACACGCAGACATACCCGCAAAACAAAAATGGTTAAATCAATACAGGAAAAACCATCACCATATCTCATTTTCATCCAAACTACATACCTCTTTACCAACTGATTCATCACTCTATCAACGCATGGTAACCAGTATTTCACCGAACTTATTATAAAGCACATAATCAATCATCATAATCCCATCCATAAACCAACAAGATGTAACTCAAGCAAGCGCAATTCTCAAATTAGTGAGCACATATTCCATTTATGAACAGATTAGGATGTGCAAAACGACAAATACCAATACATTCTTAATCCCATCCACATACCCACACTTTGACCAAATTTAACTTGTAAACCATGGAAATTATGAAAATTAAACAAAAAGAAATTGCCCAAATGCACATTTGTTGACTTCAGCAGATATATATAGACAAAAAAATTTATTTTATGTACCCGGGTACCGCCTAATTTTGCCAAAGACTGACTGAGCCTCCCTATGTCCCATCCAAGAACCCTGCATATATGACTTGACCAAAAGCCCTATGAGCCCTTTTCCTCTTTGTTTTCAGTATAGCAATAGCATGCTGAACAAGGCCCAAACAACCTTTGAACATTTTACCTAGCTTCACTCCCATCCCTCCACAAACTAAGCAATAAAACTCCCCAGTTTCTTGGTTGTGCTCATAAAAATCCCTCAATTCTCTGTTTTCCACGAACAAATTGAAAAAGAACTTGAATTCTTCACTCTCCTCAACTTCATTATCATCACTGAAATCATCATCATCATCTCCATCTTCTTCCTCAAATTCCTCATCTCCTTCGCTACACAAATCACCCTTTTTGGCAAAAAACACATTGCAAGATTTAACTACTTTCTGCTGCGTTTGCATTGTAGCAACCTTAGCTTCATCAATGTCAGGTAATGTACGGATCGAGGGACTTTGTCTGTTCTTAAAAGCAGGCCATCCAGAGACGGGAGAAGGAGTAGGAGATGATGGTGATGGGTTAACAGGCCATTCAGGACCCGGCTAAGGCAGTGGGTTCCTATTCTTCTTAGCAATTTGGCTACTGTGTTTGTTTCCCTTGAATTTCTTGAAGGAAATGGAGTTGGATACATGGAGATTTCTTGATGGGTCATTACTGTAATGAGAATCCCTGATGGGTCCAAGAAAAGTAGCGTTAGGGTTTAAGACTGGGGGCCTCTGTGCCAAAGAGAATGAAGGTAAATGACTTCATCTCTGAGTCTTTGTTCAAAAGGAGTTAAGGGTTTTCTGTTGTTGATAAGGGTTCATGGCCATGAAATTTTATTTAGAATTTTGGGATTAATAAATGTTTGTGAGTTTCGAAAATTGAAATTTTTGGTTGGGAACTAAAAAGAGAGAAGAAGAAGACAGTAACAGACAGGTTGCGTTGGGAAGCTGCCATGTGGTAATTGAATATGGTTTATATAGTTTTGCATCCATCTTATTAGCTTATACCATCAGTTATTTTTTTAAGAAAATTTACGTCTCTGACTCTCTTATCAAATTTATTTAAAATTTTTATGTTTTTATTTTTTAAATCATTTTATAAAAAATATATAATAAATATCTAATAATTTAATAATAAACTTTGATATGTATAATACACTTTATATATATTATATAAAATTATTAAATTTATAAATTAATTCAAAAATTCTAATAGATTTAATAATTTGTTTCTCAATAATTTTTATAATACTTCAAGCTTTTTTTTTAAAAAAAAAATATAAAGAACTATTATTATTATTATTATTATTTTAAATTTCGGCCGAAACAAGTCTTCCGTAATCACTAGAGTGGGCCAGAGCTATTACTTGGATAAAAATAGTAAGTGCGATTATGTGGATCGTTGATATGGGCCCTCTGATTTTGGTGAAAGTTTACTTCGCATGGATTTTTTTCAAAAATATTTCTAAAAATAAAATTATTTTAAAAAATATTCACTTTTCTTTTCTTTTTTCAAAAATGCTAATTCTTTTAATTTAAAATTTCAAAAATTCTCCTTTCAGATACTTATTTTTAATATACATTTAATATATAAAAGGTATACTATATTTTGAGAGGTATACATTAAATATATATGAATTTGATATATTAATCAACCGTATATTTAAAGTATATTAAAAGAGTAAGATATTTTTGCAAAAAAAGTTTAAAATAGTGCTATATAATATAATTTTTTTATATAATAATAATAATAATAATAATAATAATAATAATAATACTTGATGTGATATTCATATACAGAGGGGCAAACAAGTTATAAGAAAAATTAAATTAAATCTTTCCGAAAAATTACAAACTTATAAAAAAATTACATCTCAAAATCTTTCCATATTATAAAATTAATTCTTTTTACATTATCGAGATATTATTAGTTGAAATTTCAATATCCAATCTAATTAATAATAGCAAATACTTCACAATAGACCCCATTCATGAATATGAAAGGAATTGTATGAATCATCCTATCACTATCACAGGTTGATGCCAAGTGGCAAAATACAAACAAGCAATAGGAAGTTTCCCAAGATAAGCTGCTGTAGCTTTGTAGGAAATTCTACCCATGCGTTTGAAATTATTTCAGCTGTATCCATCAAATAAAGTAATTAATATTAAGTTGATTTAATTAAGTTGCATGGAAATTTCTAAAATGTCAACGGTTACCGTGTCGTATGGATTTCGATTTGCTGATTATATATTTATACAAATAATATGCAGTGGAGGATTTTACAGTTATACAGTAGAAATGGATTGTTTTCTTTTCCAGAAAGAACCCTCTGTTCTGAAAAACCAAGTGTATCCAAAATCAAGTCTAAGCATAACAGAATCGAGCTCTTATACAGATTCCAACTCTCTGAATTCTTTCTCTGTTTCATCTGCAGCAGCTGATTCTATGAGCATCTCCACGGTTGGATTGAGCATCTCCACGGCTGAATCGAGTACTGGTATATTTTCCAAACCAGCAGTTTGTGAGAAGGTTATGGAACTAAATTCTGGCGATGATCCGTCCGCTAAGACACCGAAAACGCCGCCGACGCCACCACGTCTTATATGGACTGTGCAGCTGCATCATAAATTTGTGGATGCGGTTACTTACCTTGGGATAGAAAACGCGGCACCCAAAACCATCTTGCAGTTGATGAGTGTGGACGGTTTGACCCTAGACGATGTTGCAAGTCATTTGGAGACCTACCAGGTTTATTCGAAAAAGACACAGAAGTTATCGAATCGCCGCCGCGGCCGCAGTGGTGGTGGTGGAGGAAATGGGGGTAGGGCCCATTCCTTTTCCGAATCATCCAGGGCTGATGATGCCAATTCATTCGGTTTCTGGAGATATGGGGATGCAAACAAAACGACCAATTCACCGGCTACTTAATCAACATGGGGTTGGTGGTAGTCATAACATGGCTTTGAAGGTCAGACCTCAACTTCTTTGAATGGATCTATAAGTAAGTTCTAAATTAGAAACTTTGATTACTATTGTTTGTTTTCTGTATGATAGTGACGAATTATAGTGATATAAAGAAGTTTAGTGTTTTGCCAAAATCGAAATTTGCGCTAAATTGTAATTTTTTTATTCAAATTATAATAAGGCAATGTTAATTGTCTTATACTGTAATAAATATTGAAATTAAAAACATTAATTTATTGTACATGTTAATATTAATTATTAATACAAAACATGTATCTATAACAATTAAGTTGATGGTGATAAAATTACTCGTATTAAGAATATTTTAATGATACTGATATTAAAAAAATTGATTTTATGAATTGTATAATCTGAAACAGTGCTGTTAATTCTTATTTACATCAAAATCTTTAATCCTAAAAAGGGTTTTTTTAGCATTACATTAGTGGAGGAATTGAAATTGGATTTATCCAGAAAATATACTTGCCATTAAGCTATATCTTGGTGCGCTGAAAATGTCAAGTGAGAAAATGTAAAAGATTATCTTTTAACATGGGTTCATAATACACCAAAATCAGCACTCTAAGACTTGAGATACCGATCCTTGATTGTTATTGTGCGGCATCCTTGCAAGTGGAGCAATTTGAGTGACATAAACGCGGGAAATAATTCAATACTACTAGAAAAAAAAGAAAAATCACAAAAAAGATAAGCAAATATCATGGACATTCGATAATGAAAAATATCTTTGGTCGAATGCATATATGGTAGAGGTCAAATATGACAAGAATGAACAAGAGATTACCTTTGGAAAAACTAATTCCTGGAGAATAGTCATTAGATTTTATCCTTACTAATGATTGATATTATCTGGAGAAGTTGTATATGCGGAATCTGGTAATTAAAGCCGTAGGAAAAGAAGTCCAACAATTAATCCCAAGCTTCGTACAGAATGGCAGTGAGTTGAAGTTCGTCTACAGCCAAGAGAGATGCAATCATTCAATAATATGAGACCAGAGGACTATAAAGCATGTTGCACTTATTTAAGAACAACAGCTTCTCGAGACAAATAAGTAAGATGAAACAATCTGAAAGAAGGCACCATATATTAAAAATTTTTGCCAATTTACAAAGCAGTTAGTTCTCAAGAAAAATCGATACATATCATGTTATATCTCGATCGGGTCATGATGCATATACGGGTACCCAGGGATGGACCTAGGGGGTCATGGGGGCAAACAATCCCCCTCACTGATGGTTAGAAAATACATATAGGGGGTGCTTTTGGCTACTGGTGATGGCCAACGGAGATGAGCCCCCTAACTCGAGTTGCGGAGGCAGAGAGAGAGTGTGTGAGGTTGAAGAAGAGAGAAAGAAGAGAGAGGGAGCGAGGGAAAGAGAAGGGGATGGGCTGGACGGTGGACAATTAGAGGGTTCGTCAGCAAAGACAACAATAGAGACAGAGCTATCACCGGCGACAGCGAGAGGTAAAAATTTTGTCTTCCTTTCACAATTACCTGGTTCCATCACTGTGGGTACCTGATTTATTTTAAAATGAAGTACGTTAAGAGTAGAATTAGTTGGTACCCAATAATATAAATCACATTAAATTAACTATTTGTATATGGTCACTAAATTTTTAATTATGTAAAAATTTACAGTTAGAAAAAATTTGGAATATTTTCTATCTTAAATTTATTGATAGGGATAGAATGATAAAAAATAAATAAATAGCAGCATATATAACATATCTAATAGCAAAATACAACAAATTAATCTCTACAAAAATTAAAAGGTTAAACTTCATGAAAAAAAAAATACATTTCCCCCATGTTTGGCTAAGGTTACTTTTCAATTAAGGGAAAGCATAATAATTATAATGGATAAGATTTATTTTAATATAATGTTTACAGTTTTAACCCACATATTAAGAAAAAAAAAGGGTCTCTTTTTCTCATTAAAAAAAAGTAGGTTTCTTCTTCTATTTATTCTGCCACCATGAAGGGTAATTTAAACAGAAACTCTAAGTTTAACATGCTAGCTAGAACATGCACCGATGGGTCCACTTCGTGGAACTGTGGGGTGATCGAATTACATAACTTTGGTGTTGACCTTATATATATTTGGAGATCAACTTGGATGTTTGAAGAATGTGAAATGTTGAATCTCATTTACATAGCAAATGTTCCTTACTATTGCTTCGAGTAAAACAAACAAGAACTTGGACCAATGCAATGCTGTGAAGCAATTAGTCGACTAATTCATGCGACAACTTGAAAAAAGATAACCAAAGGGCATAATTTGAGTTTTACATTACCAATTTGTGGAATAATTATACAATAAAATCGTTGTATTACAACAAGCCAATCGAATATCAACACGTGAGAATGTTTTATATTACAACATTGTCACATGTTGATATTCGACTGGCTTGTTGTAATACAACGGTTTCATTGTATAATTATTTCAATTTGTGAGCGGATTTGCACATTTCGGCTTCACTTTGCATTATGGACAACTCTAGAGTAGTCCATTTTCATTGAATCCCACTAAAATACTGTATATGCAAAAAAATTGAGAATTTGATCCTCCAATAAAAAGAACCAAGTCTTACTTTATTAAAATTATTTTATTAATAAAATATTATTTTTATTTTTTAATGAATGTGGCAGATATTTATTTATTAAAAAAAGTCAAAGGTTTAAATAGACACATAAATTATAGACTAAATAATAATTAAACACTTAAATTTTTTTAGACTATTTAAATATTTTTTTTTATCAAAATATGACCAAATAAGCATAAATATAAAGCCAAAAGTTCAAATAGACACATAAACTATAAAATAAATAGCAATTAAATACTTATTTTTTTTGAACTATTTAATCACCTTTTTTTTGTCAAAATAGAACCAAATAATTATAAATAAAAAATAATATTTTAATATCATATATTTTATTATAGTCGGATGATAATTAGTGCATATTAAAGTTGGTATTATAATTAATATTACTATAATTATTATTATTATGCGCTGCTATTATAAAATTTATATTATTATTTTAATATTATTATAATTATTATTAATTAATTAAATACGCACTACTATCATAAAAAGAAATAAAAATATAAATAAAAAAATTAACAAATAAAAAAATAGAAAAGTAAGTTAACAAAGAAAAAAAATAGTTTCTATTAATACATATATGAATATATATATAAGAATTTATATAATAATAAATAAAATTATCGTTTTATTTGTTAATTTATTATTTTTTTATAAGAAAATATTTTCTATTAATGTATATGAATATATATATATATATATAAGAATTTATATAATAATAAATAGAAACTATCATTTTATTTATTAATTTATTATTTTTTAATAAAAAAAATAGTTTCTATTAAACTTTGAGATTTTGTTATATAAAAATTGATTCTAATTTTTGCTATCACTATTTTTTTATTTATTAATTTTTATTTTTTTATTTATTTATAGTGGTGCACATTTAATTAATTAACTAATAATAATTATGATAGTACCAAAATAATAGCATAAATTCTATAATAGCATCACCAAATAATAATAATTATAGTAATAACAACTTATAATATCAGTTTCAATACACACCAAATGTGGTTATAATAAAATATATAATATTAAAATATTAATTTTTATTTGTGATTATTTGGCCATATTTTAACAAAAAAAAATATTTAAATGATCCAAAAAAAATTTAAGTATTTAGTTGTTATTTAAGTTATAGTGTATGTGTCTATTTAAATATTTGACTTTATATATATGATTATTTGATCCTATTGTAACAAAAAAAACGGTCTAAAAAATTTTTAAATGTTTAGTTATTATTTAGATTATAATTTAGGTATTTATTTGCACGTTTGGCAAAAAAAAATATATATATATATATATATATATATAATATTTTTAAGGAGGTACCATCCCACCATATGGTATCATGGAGCAAGCGGAGGACTCAAATCCCACCTCCGTTGTGGGTGCTCTTAAAATTGCAACATAGTCACACGCTAAGTCATACACTTTAGTCTTTATAGGCCAAATTCCTCCTTTTAGGAGCGTTTTTAGCTAATTTCGATTTTAAGGCCATGCAATTCTAGTTACATTAGTTTTTAGTTGTAATTTATTTAGATTACAAATTGTCTTTTATGCTGATTTACAGTTGTATTAACTCTAGCTTCAGAATCATTTTTGAACTCTTAATATTATTAATTAAATTTCAAATTTCTTCTTTAAAGATTTTCTTCAATCTTTTAACCGTTGGTGTGAAATTCTTATTGCTTTTGCTATATATCAAATGCTAAACAATTAAGAGGAAAACATACTTAGACCGGATATATATATATATACACCTGACTAATAAAATTATTTATTTTTCATATTATTACTTTTTTATTAATTTCTCATTCGTGAGGTGCATATATATCTAGTGTAGGTCAGAATTTTTCAACAATTAAATATGCATAAAATTCTTACTCCTTTTGTTACATATCAAATGCTAAACAATTAAATAGGAAAAAGAGGAGTGCCTTTTGATAATATTTCAATCTCTACTGCATAAATGATGTTAGGAGGAAGAGGAATGATCACTCAACATCAGAGTAATATACACAAACATCATTGGGCCCAATCTCAATGAGGCAAAGAATTCAAGTTAGTATCAATCTGATATGATGAATATATAATGCCATTACGTGACTATGACTCAATTCAAGAATTTTATAGTCACATAAGAATGTGGTATAACCATTTCTGTAGCAGGGGAAGTGTTCATAGAAATGAAATAATTGTTGAAGGAATTCCCACTAAAAGACTTTTGATATATCTGGTGTCAGTGATTACAAAATTTTTTTTTTTTTAATTTTAATTTTTCTTTTCCACTGAAATATTATTTTGACTTTCCCATAAAATTTCAAAGACACAACGTAAATTGTGTTCACCAGAATTGAAAGATAAAAAAACAGAGAACAGACAATAAATGAACAAATTAAAGAATACCTGAAGAAAAGCTGCAAGAGCAAGGATTGTTTCCCATCTTCATTGCTTTTGGATTATAGGCTATACAGTTTTTTTTTTTTTATTACATTATCGTTTAAATAACCGGAAGAGAGCAGAGGACTGCAGTATGCTGCATTCATCACTGGAGAGATGAAGCTCCTTGCAATGGCAGCTTCTCATAGCTTGCAAACAGTGACAAAACCAGAAATTAATTGAGGGGATAAAATTTATACAGAAAAAATTATCGACCAGTAATTTATTGAAGGGAGATAAAATTTACACAGAAAAATTTATTGACGAGTAATTATAAATTTATAGTTCCAATCTTATTAACTTAATCATAATTTATAATTTAAATTTTATTAAGCTAATCACAATTTATATTAAAATTTTATTTTATATTTAATATTTTAATTTATTATATATATATATATATATGGGGGAGGGAAGGGGTCCATAAATAATTGTCTTATTTGTTTAAATGATTTTGACTCAAATTCAGTTCACGTCTATAAATAATTGCAAGATACTTCACTACAATTAATGAAATCTCTTTTTGAACAAAATAATATGAATGATCCCAAATTTTTAGGGGAACAACTCGCAAAACATTAAGTTCCATTAATTGATCAGTGTGGATGATATAAAATCATTTCGAAAATATTAATGGATCTTTAATTAGTATCTTTAAAATATCTTTACAAATTATCCTTGCTTAGTTGTTAAACAAGTGGGTGGGAGTAAAAATTTAAATTTTACTAAAGACTTTTTTAAAAAGAGAAAAAACCTTAATATTTATACTTTAAATATAATTAGTCATATATATATAGATCATTAAACAAAAAAGAGTAAAGCGTAACTATAGTTAAAATAAAATAAAATATCTCTACAAATTTAAGAACTGAGCTTGAATCAAAGTTAAATTAAAAGAAAAATTCAATCTGGAAAGAAAATATGATCATTAATTGTTATCCAGGGAGAAATGAGAACAGGCTAAAGTCAGCAACTTACTGCTGGCTCCAGCTGCATCTATCATTGCCTTTATATAGGTTATCTCTCACTATGAATTTTTTTTTGGGTGGTTGGTACAAAATGTTGGTCAATTATCTTATCTTTACTCAATTTTTCTCAAAATTTACTTTTTTTTTTGAAAAAGTATTTGTTTAATCTTGTCTATTTAATAGTTTAAATATAAAATTAATTTTATTCAGAATATAAATTATAAATTAAAGCTTTTTATCTCTCTTAAAAAAATATGTAGTAAAAATTAAATTCTCAAAACTTTCTTTTATTATATTAGAGGGTGTTTCTCAAAACTTAAAAGCTGGTCAAAACTGATTATAAGCCGTTTTTAAATTATAAGTTGTTTATTTAAGTGTAACTTAATAGTAGATTATAATCTGATTTTAATCAGTTTTTTAAAAGTTAGATTTTGCTACTTTTTTTAAGCACTTATTTTTTAAGCAGTTTTGACCAAGTAAAAGACCATATTATCCCTACCTAATATTCAATATTTCAAATTTGCCTACCCTATACACTTTAGTTTTTTATTTGTATAATTTATTGATAACACCAATATTATTATTATTATTATTAAATAAATTTTATTATTATTATTACAAAATAAATTTTGAATTGACATTTAAAAAATTATTTTTATACAATAAATAAACTCAGGGATAGTTTGGTCATTTTGACAGTTTCTGCAATTAAAAACTGATTATAAGCTGATTTTACAGAAACACTTAACTGATTATAAACTGATTATCAGCTGATCATTAACTAATTTATAGAAACGCTTAACTGCTTATTTTTAATTTAATTATAATCTAAAAATTACTTATTTACAATAAGCTGAAAAGTTCCAGTTTTGAGAAACACCCTCTATATTAATAAAAGTATTTTGGGTGATATTAATAGATGTCACTCGAACGTTGGGAGAGATTATTTATTAAATTTTTTTTTTGTGATTTCAATTTAATAGTTATTACTTGCTCAACCCTTGGCTACACAGCATTTAGTGTGGGCATAAAAACTGGTATATACCTAAAATTTATTCTTTTCTCACCGGAAAATATCCTCTCAAAGTTAAAAACTAATTCCTTTGATTACTCTGACTGTTTTTTCTCTTGGACTTTTCGCTTTTGAAAATTTGAAAACCGCATTCACACCCTGCAGTTTTTTTCAACTACATCTTCCTGGAAATAGCTACTATGTATATCCTACTTCGTCATTGTAAACCGGAAAAAAAAAATATGTATACCCATCGGAAAGCATAAGTTTAACACGACACCAACAAGAAACTACAGTGAAAAATGAATTGCTTTATTTTCGAGTCAGAGAACTCTCTGCAAAAGTATCCAGCTAAGGACTTAAGCATTCCAGAACCCAGCTCTAAAACAAACTTTTCTCGTACGAGTTCTTCCAGCTCTTATTCTGCTTCATCTTCAAGTTCTTTCAGGAGCATCGACACGGCTGAATCATATGCAACTTATCAAAAGCCGAAGGTAGCAGAGACTGAGGAGAAGAAGCAGGCTGGTTCACCTGAATTTTATAATTTTTCGCACCGTCGTCGCCCTTATCTACAGATTGTGACGGCTCAGCAGCAACACCGGCTTCCACAGAACTCTTCTTCATTGATTGGGTAGAGGAACCATGGGATGATGACACCGATGTTGTTGATTCTAAACAAATAGGCTTGTCCAAAAACGATGTCTCCTCGACCAACCAAACTGACCGAACTAATTCTAACTTCGAGCTGTCCACACGAATTCAGAAATCTCGAAATAATTAGGTCTTATAAATGCATTCAGTTAGTTTTTTTTTCTTCTTTTTATGGGAACACTCGTGAGTGTATTAAGGTGGGATGTGGATTTCTTGCTCGTCTTTCTTCGAATTGGCTGCCTCGGCAGCAGCGGCAGTGGATTTAATGGGGAAAGAGGTTGGGAAAAACAAATTATAAGTTGTTCTCAAGTGCTAGGTGCTTTGATTTATGCCTTAAATTATTCATGAAAAGAAGGATGAGAAATCAAGTCCTGCCCAGTAGAATTTTCTGCCTTTTAGGGCTGGAAATTAAGCAGTGCATTGAAGGTATTTGTGTTTCTGAAGAAAAATATGCTAACAATCATCTTAAAATGTTTCATTTGAAGGATCACAATCCGGAGAGTACTCCCATATGCACCAATCAAAAGTTTGCTCGGATGATGGCAAAGAAAAGATTGCAGCTCAAATATTATCCAAGATTAATGGGGAGTTTGTTGTATCTCACGAAAAGCAGAACAAATATTTGCAAGCAACCAGCCTTTTTGTCTAGATTCGTGCTAAGTCCAGGCAAGCAACCTTTTAGGGCTGCCAAACGAATCCTGAGCTATTTGATAACTAAATTACATGATTTTTCTGACACTGATTTGGGAGGTTGCGTGGATGATCCAAAGAGTACAACAAGCTATACATTTTTCGTAATGGGTGCTTGTCGGAAGTGGAAACAATCTCACATCGGGAAAAAACAAAAAACAAAAAGAACGGACATTTAAATTGAGTGGTTTTGTCCTGGAGAGCCTATGAAGCAAGCCCAACACTCCAACCTTTAAAGAATGCCAAAAACACTAAAGATCCTCCAAGGCCAAGCGAAATGACAAGAAGTTGAAAATTGCCGTCTGGTTACAAAGGGAGACAGTTTTGTTCACAAAGCCAATTCCAATTGAAGAAGTCTCATGTACTTCCAAACTTGCTAGGTGTTAGCTCTTTCTACATTAAAAGGGAATGTTAAAGGTTAATTTGGAAATTACTTATGTTATTTATTGATTTATTTTCATATAGATTTGATGAGCTTATTTTCAGGAGATTAATAAGTAATGATATGTAAGATAGTGGTGAAATTTGGTCCAATGCCTTTATATTTAGGATTTGTCGGAGGTGAAATTTAGTCCAATGCCTTTCATATTTAGACTTTGTTTGGATGACTTGCAACATAGTATCATATTGATTTAGAAATAATATTTATTATATTTAAAAAGAAAGTATGATATAATATGGTTAAGTAAAAATATTTTTATTTAATTTAATAATATTTTTAAGAATTTAATATGTTATAAAAATAAAAAATTATTCATTAGTATACATGTGGTATTTAAAAATTTTATTTTTGATATTCTTGAAAGATAAAATTGTAAAATTATAAAAAATTATTAAATTGGCAGTTTGAAAATTTATGATTTTTAAACCTTGAGATTATCATGGAAAAACATATTATAAAAGATGAAAGTCAAAACAAACAAGAATTAAACTGTAACATATCATACTATGGTAAATCATGAAAGAAATAAGGCCTTTAAAGCTTATTTATATATTGAATATAGGTGAAAGTTCTTCACCTCACTTTTCTTGCCTACAAAGTTCTTGATAAATAGTCCTATATTCCTAGCAGCCCATATTTTTAATGTGATCGTACCACCCTTTTTTCTTAACACTGATTATTTTCTTTGATGGCCCAACAAAACCTACCAAGTAGGTCACTTCCCATGTGTGCTTCAGATTCTTGGCAATTACAGTCTTGTGAGGTGAATTTCGTTTTGCATTAGTACATAGAAACAACCCAACAAAGGCGAATTATGTGATTTATTTGTTTTTTACAATTGATGTATAGCCTTCACAAGCAACTCTACGTACTTTCTATGCCATGAACTCGAGAAGTTTGCAGATAAATGAAGGCAAATGCTCACTCTAATGGTATTGATGTTAGCAGACAAATGAAGAAATTCTTGATCTGATGGAAATGCTGTTAAGAACTATCCCACAAAATCAAATGTGAAAAATTTTACATCTAATAAATAAAAATAAATGATCAAATTAATATGGAAATTGACTCTCCATTTTTAATAACTAGTTTTTAGGATTAACATTATCAAATCTATATTAAAAAAAAATTAACTCAAATCTATATTGAAAAGAAAAATGTATCAATAGGACTTTTTTTTATTATAAAATTAGTTATTTTATTATCATAAATATGAGTTATAGAACGTAAACTACCCAAAAGAAGACCAACTCGTTACATTCCCAACCTAAATCATCCCAAAAATATATAAAAAATCACAGAACTTCATAATACATATAGAAATCACAATAAACAAAACAACTAACAAATTAAATTATAGATACTATACTAATATATCAACAATCTATCCTAAATGGTAGACTGCAGTAGAAACATCGAGTCATATCGACAAACACACAATTAATAGCCCGTGCAGTTGAGAAATCAACACCGCAAGGGGAGCTTCGAAATGAAACAAACAACACAACTAAGCACAACAATTATTGAACTTGATTTAAAGTGCAGTAGAAAATCTCATGAACTGTAAACGTTAGTGTGCCTTAATATCTCAGATCAACAAATTAGCTCCAACAAAACCTTCAAAATTTGTCCTCATAAGTTTCATCAATCCAAGCCCACGTTGAAGCTTCTGATTCGTAAGAGAAATGCTTTGAAGCTCTGCAAAACGTGACGGCCTTTGAATTTCAGTAGCACTAGCAGACCTAAGTATATGCATCTCGGCCCTTGCATCTCCCATGAAAACCAGTAGAAACTTGTAGAGTTAAGTATCACAATTCTATCTCGCCAGTTAAGATTTATGGTCAGCAATCACAACATCAAAAATAATATTAATTTTCACACCGAGACAGCAGAAATTGAAGTAAACATCCTGCCATAATGATATATTAGCCACTAATCAAGCCAAGCCTCAAGATCATTATCCCTAGTAGCACCGGACTTGGCTAAGGAGTCTGCCACAAAGTTAGCTTCACGAAAAGTATGCTGAAATTGTATTCATTCTAACAAAGTTTTCAGAGAATCAATATTGCATCTGATATCTCTTAATTTCCAAGGAATTTCTTTTAATGGAGCTTTTACCCAAGATAATGCATTCTTAGAATCAGATTCAATGATGATAGTCCTGCCTCTCATATTTGATCTGGAAAAAGACATTTTAAGAGCTGATAGGATGGCCCTAAATTATGCCTCATTTGAATCAATCACTCCAACATACAGTGAGAAGACAGCAATGAAGATACCATTAAAACTCCTTAAAACCCCACCAATCCCAGCATGCCCAGGTTTTTCATATGTAGAGCCATCAACATTCCACTTTAGAACTCTATCTCGAGGCTGCCAATGAATTAGTGGTCTTCTGCATATAATCTTTTCCCAATTCTTAACACAATCAGAGGATAGCAGAAACTGATCAGTAGATTAAGGAAATTGGGGAATGGAAGCAGAGGTCCATAAAGCAAGCCTAACTAATATTAAGTCATACAACTTTTGTAAATGGCATATGTGGAGCATAAGCTTTTTTTTTTTGAATAATATGAAGTATAACTTTGTTAATAAAATGATTAGTTGAATGTCTACTGCTTGAAACTAAGCAAGCATTGTTGTTCATATTCTTTTCCTTTACTCAACATGGATTTATTTCTATTAGTAAAAAGATGAATCTAATTACTTCATCTTAGAATCTATTCTCCAATGTGTACAAAAATGTTTCAGTTACCCCATGTGAAATCCCCAATCGAATTCTATCCTTTGCCAATCCATTCCACTTTCAAATCATATTATATCATAGCAAAATTAATTATCAAACAAATATAAAATAAAATAATCTCCATCAAGAAAGTATATGTAGAATATAAATGATTTCCATTCAAGGAATATTGCGAAAACTTTTTTAAAAAAATGAGTCACGTTTATCAATCTAGATCAGAGGCGGAGATAAAGGGGGTCCCATGGGGCCCTGTTCCCCCCTCAGTTAAAAATAAAATTTTTTTAGGTATTTTTGAGAATGAATATTACATTGGTTGAGATGGAACAGCTTGGCCTTACTATGTGAGAGCACGCAACTTCGATCCACGCTCCCAACATTTTTCATCCTTTTTTTTCAAATCTTTAAAACTGGGCCTTTTAATCAAGCCCATTACAAACAAACAAGATTTGTCAATGACTCTGCCCATTACAAACAAACAAGAATAACTTAATTGTGACTCTTTCTCTTCTTTCTCACGTTTCTTCTTCGTTAATTCCTTTTTCTTTTTCTTTTTTTCAGATAACAGTTTCTTCCTTTTTCAATTTCATTCTTTCACCGATTGGCACCAGCAAGGCAGCGGCAACAAGTTAAGAATAGGTACACCACTTGCTTTTAATCTCATATTTATTTTGTTGCAATTTTTTTATCTTGCTAAAATAAATTGAAATTTGAAAAATAATGAATTAAGAAATTGGCTTGAATACTTGAGGACATTATAAATTTGAAATGTTTAATTTGATTTTGTAGTATGAAGTTTTTTTTTTTGAGAAAAGTAGTATGAAGTTAAATTGAAATTATTATTTTTTTGTAGTTTATAATCTGGAATTTTTTTATTTCTTTTATAATTTGATATTTTTAATGTTTAGTATTTAAGTTGAATTGGACCCCCCTTATCTAAAATCCTGGCTACGCTAGATGCTTATTACATGCATTCATTCACAATTCAATTAACTGCAATGTCTAGTCATGAATAAATGTACAATTATAACTTCAACAAATAAAGAAAATGAACTCACATATAGAAAGTAACAAAAATGAAATAAACTTACACATTACGGAAATTCTAAAACTAATAACAGAGTTTCATTCAAGTTTAAGAATCTATTGTTGCATTTATAACCAAAGCAATATTTGATAACCTAAATTTTCAAGAAAAAATTAAGTACGAAACCAGCATCTCAATTTCAAAATTCAATTATTTGAAAGTAATATTTAAAAAAAATACCATGCATTAAATTTTCAATGTCTGCTAGATCTTCCATATTAATTGGATATTGTTGGAGTTGCTGAGATTTTTCTGCTTAAAATCAAAGCAAATGACTAAATAAATGGCAGTCATAGTGTTAGGTAGAAAGTTAATTTATTATTTGTGTAAATTAACTTCTTGTATTGACTTTAGCCCGTACCTAAGTGTGTTGTCATTTGGTTGTAAAACCTTTATATATATGTGAAATTATGACATAAGTGTGTTTGTATGAACAAGAGAGACACAAAGAAGTGGGAGAGAGAGAGAGAGACGAATTTCTTTGTATTCAAAATGAAGAAAATGAAAAAGAAAAAGGAATTTCTTTGTATTCAAAATGAAGACAATGAAAAAGAAAAAGTTTGTGTATTTTCCTTTGTTTTCCTCTATTTTCTAATGAATATTTGTTTTCCTTCATCTCTTGTATCTTTTCCCTCTATTCTACCCTATTTTTGGTGTTTCTTTGTTTCTTGAAGAGTGAGATTGTCTCTAAGGAATGGTTGTTATGTCTCTATGTCCTTTCACATGCCAATAGTGCTATGCGACTCTTTAATGAGTGTTACTTATGTGAAGTGTTTGAGGATTGAGAGTATATTGTGGAGAAATAAGAGTTTTGTCTCTTTCTTTATAAGCCAACAATGGTATCAGAGCTCTAATGGTCTTAATGGCATGTGGTGAATGAGAAAGAGAGTCATCAAGTATTTGTTGAGAAGTGTGTTATTGTTAAATGACTATAGAGAAGTGAGTAGGCGTATTTGTTCTCTAAGTTTAACAGTAGTTCTTTTGTTGCTCCGGTCTCCTTTTTTTTTTACTCTATGTTCTTATCTTCTCCATGATGCTAGCTGGGGATTGCGTTCTCTGTAAACTGAAGAGTGTATTCTCTAAGAGACTAAAGAGTGTGTTTTCCGTGATGTTGATGTTGTGGAGTATTTTTCACTGTAATATAGGCTATAGAGTGTGTCCTACATGAGGTTGTGGAGTGTTCATCATGATGCTGTGGAGTTCTCCATGATGTTATAGAGTTCTTTATGATGATATGAAGTGTTCTTCATGAATATAGGTTGTGGTGTGTTCTCCGTGAAGCTATGGAATAAGTGTTGTAGAGTGTTTTCCATAAGGTTTTATAGTGTTCTCTATGAGGAAGTGGAGTGAGCATTTTTCTGTGGAGTTAAGCTTTTTATAGATTCTTTTGTTGTGGAATGAGATTCTTTTGCTTGTGCTTGTCATCTTTGAGAGGCCAAGTGCTTACCAGCATGACTTCTTCTTTGATGTGTTTATTTCAAGATGGAGTATGACTTTATCAAGTGTTCCGTGGAAAATGTAGTGTTATGAAGTGACTATGTAAGATTGTGCTTGTATTCTCTGAGCCTATCAGTATTGTGAATGTTTGTGAAAAGCCATGATATTGAAATTGTTTTATAAGAGTTTGAATGTCCAAAACAATTCATATTGTTGATATTGTTAAGGACTTTGGTTGTTCGAGAAACAAATCATGTTGATTGAATTATTTGAAGAGACTTTGAATATCCAAAAATAATTTTTGCTGTTGAAATTATTGTAAAGACTCTATTTCAACATATTATTTATGAGCTATTTCTCGAAGACATTGAAGATTTCACAATTTAATGGATCAGTACGTCCAAAATTTAAGGGGGAGAGTATTAGTTTGAATTCTTTCAATTCCTGAACTGTTGAGATTTTTTGTTTAAAATCAAATCAAATTACTAAAGAAATGGAAACCATGGTGTTAGTAGAAAGTTAATTTCTTATTTGTGTAAATTAACTTGTTAAATTGGATTTAGCTTATACCTATGTGTGTTGTCATTAGGTTACAAAACCTCTATATTTACATGTAATGAATGAATGAAAAATAGAGGTGAAAAACATGAGTGTGTCTGCATGTAGAAAAGAGACACAAAAAAGAGAGAAAAAAAGAGAGGGGGGATTTCTTTGTATTCAAAATGAAGAAAAGAAAAAAAGAAGAAGAAAAGTTTTGTGTATTTTCCTTTAGTTTCCTCAATTTCTAATGAATATTTATTTTCCTTTGTCTCTTGCATTTTTTTCCTTGTTCTACTCCATTTTTGGTGTTTCTTTGTTTCATAAAGAGTGAGTTTTGTCTCTAAAGAATATTTGTTAAGTCTCTGTATCCTTCCACATGCTAATAGTAGTATGGGATTCTTTAATAACTATTACTTTTGTGGAGTATTTAAGGTTTGAGAGTATATTGTGGAGAAATGAGAGTCAGTCTCTTTCTCTGCAGGCTAATAGATATGAAGATTTTTAAGCCCTATCTTGAGAGCAAGCAAATAATTGTAACCTTAGGACTTAAAATCTTCTAATTAAAGGGATCACACAGTCATCCTCCTATACTAAATGTAGGCTTTAAAGCAATGGTAGAGACTAATAAGTGCATATTGAACATATATTCTTCTATTAATTTTTACATGAAATTGAGTTGATTTAATTTATTCTAAGCTTATTTATGTATTCTAAGTTAATTATTTTTTAATAGAGCTTAGTTTGAATTAATTTTTGTAGGGCTTTTGCAAACAAAGATTTTTGATAGATTAGACCTTTAAAACTTCAATAAAGTTTTCAGTGATGATAAGTTCAGGATCGGAAACATTGCCTTTATGAAGTTTGTAGAGAACATCTCAAGCTTTCCAAAAAGGACTAGTTTATTAAAATCTAAGATCTTTGGGCCTTTAAACATTAAGTTGAAATTAGGCCTGAGATGCTAAAGCAAAATTTCTATCGGAACCATTGAGAGTAACTGGGAAATATTTTGGGTTTTTGGAGCCCAAATGAGGTGATTCAAAAGCCTAAAGTTATCTAAATTTCAAGAGCTACAACATTGATAAAGAAGTCTAATTGAGATGAGGTTGTTATCTGATGGTACATTTCCTTGCCAAAGATAACACGAATTCTGGAGAAATAGAATGCAATTATGAGTCTATTTTTAGGTAGTTTGATATTGTTAAACAATTAGTATTTGATTGGAGGTGGGAAAGGAGACCTAGAATGAGGAGAGAGGGTTGGAACAAGAGTTTTAGGTTTTGTTTTGTTGCAAAGAAGAGAGCTCAAGAGGAGATTGTGGAGAGATAAACCAAGAGATTGAAATCGATCCACAATTGAACTAAAATAGTTTTTCTTCACTTTCCTTAATTCTATTTCAGTTTTAATTTGTATTGATTATGTTGAATTCACTTAATATGATGTGTTTTCTTAATAATATGAATAGCTAAATTTATTATCTAGAATATTGATGAAATATAATTAATTGTTTAAATATATTTGTGAGCTATTTTTCTTTATTCATGTTAGTTCTATTATTGATCCTAATGCTTATAATTGTTTGGCCACCAATTACATAAATCTAGATTAGTGAATAAGTCTGAGAGAAATATTCATTGATTAGAATTAAGTAATGGAATCACAAGAAAATAATTGATACGAGAGAATTCAATTTGACTTGTGTGGAATTATATGAATGATTGTTTCTTAATAAATTAATTATAGGTTGTTAAGGCTATTGAGAAATAGGTTAATGATTTATAGTTAATATGTTATTATGTCTTGAGAAAGAATAATAATTATTTAAGAATCATTTGTCTATAACATGAATAATTAAAATTAGATTAATAGATGCAAGAAATTATCATTCAATTATAACATGGATTCAATATTCTAGGTTGTTTGTTTGGTTTTTATTTCTCTTAAGTCTAAATCACTACTAATTAATTTAGATTTAGCATTAATTGTCTTCTAAATTACTTCATTATTCTATATCTTAAATAGTGATTAAGTTAATTCTGATTGGTAATTAGTAAACACTCTCTGTAGGAATGATATCTTATTTCACAACTATATTACTTGGATATGATTCTGTGCACTTGCAGATTTTACATATTAAGTTTTTAGCGCAGTTGTCGGGGAGTAAATTTATTATTATCAATATCAATTAACTTGAATACTAATTTAAGTATTTTTATTTTATTTTATTTTTATTTTTTTATAGGTACTATTAAAATATGTACAAGTTTATGTGAAGATCAAAAGTAGAGAGTTATTGCCTTTTAATCCAGAGATTGAAAGAACTTGTAGAAATCTAAACAATCAGCGAAAGGGAATAATTACAATAGAGAGTGCACAAAAGCGATTGCAATTGGAAGAATAATAAGAAAATTTTCATATAGAGTTGGAAACTTTGATTGAGGAAGATAACATGGCTGAAGAAAATAAATCATTGCGAGATTATGCTATATCCACTCTTGATGGAGCAACTTCAGGGATTGCTAGACCGACTGTTTATTGTCCCAAATTAGCAATCAAGAGGGGGTGAATTGGTTATTTTGAAGAAGTCATGTCAAATTGAAAATTTAAAAGTAAAATGAAGAAGATGTAGAAGAAGATTGAGTAGAGCAGAGAAGAATAAACACCAACGATTTATAGTGGCTCTGATTTACCTCAATTCTATGTTCACTTTCGTACCAACTTGTTAAGGTTCTACTAATCTTTAATTTTGACAAGCTCAACTCTAACTTGGTATTTACACAAGCTTACACCAAACTTTATAATAGTTTGAGATCAATCCTTATAACCCTTACAAGAGTTTTCCCATGGCTCACTCTAAAACCTAAGTATTTCAAAGCTAACACTCAACTTATAATGGCATTTTTGATGCTCACACCCAATACTCTAATAATATAAATGTTAATTGTAGTAAATAAAATTGAAAGTATATTGCTTAGGCTATTACAATCACAATTACCCTCGAACAAGAGGTTTTTTGGGGGTATTTATAGCCATTCGGTCTTGAACTAGCAACTTGAAGTGATTTTCACATGTTTAGAGCTTGTCTTCCACTAATTTGGTGGCTGAGACTACTTGTGTGGTCGCACCGAGCCTTAGGCAGTCGGACAATTTAAAAAATGCTCTTACGGCTAACTTCAGTGGTAAGATTTTATTGTCTAATAGGATATTTTTTAATGCCCATGTTATCCTATCGTGCGGTCGCACAACCCCTTGTGCAGTCTCATAGTGTAATATTACCATTTAATTTAAATTTCTTCATTTACGTGTTTGGTTATTGGTTCGAGGTATTTGCTGCTAAGATTCAAATTTATTAAAATTGTGAGATTGCTCAGTTATATTGGGTGATCGTATAAACGTTTGAGCATTAAGGAAGCACCGCACGAGTTGACTGCTATCTCTTCTGCTACTTTTAAGTTTTTAGATCATGGAGTTGTGTGAGCACTCGGTAATGTGGTGTGGTCACACACCGTTCTTGCATCCTAACTCCACCGCACGCTCTGACCGCAAACCTCTCTATGCGTTTATGATTTTAGCTCGGTTTTTGGTGGGGTTGCTCATGCTCGGGTGCGGTCGCATGCCTACTGAGTGTCTTGACTTCACCATTCATTGAAACCACAAAATCTTCTGTAAATTTTATGGATTTTAACTTGGTATGTGTGGTCACTTGGTTGGCTTAGGTGGTAGCAAGTCCAACTCATGTTCTATCTTCACTGCTCGGCATGGCCGCCATTCATTATGTGAATTTTGGTTTTCTTGACTAGCTGCTTGGTTCGGTCGCTCAGTGGCTCGAGCGGTCACACAAAGCTAGGATTTCATACCTGTAATAACAAACTTGTTTAAACTCATTAGTACATATCAATTTGATTGTCAATGATCAAAATAGAGTTTAATTGTCCAACAATCTCCCCCATTTTTTATTTTGGCAATCAAATTAAATTTAATTTAAAAATAATCAAGTACATGTATCAATTGTAATTTAAATGCATATTAATGTATATGGAATGTATGCTCATTAAATCTAAAATCTCTCCCTCAATGTATAGAATGTATTAAGTTTAAAGTCGAAATTTTAGCCTTTAAGTTTTTTATTTTTCTGCCCCTTTGTCTTTTTCTCCCCCTTTTGTATAGGAAAAAAGAACAATTAAATTCATACACTCTTGTACCCCTTTGACAATGGTAAAAAGAAAACTAAAAGAAACTTAAAAGAGTATAACTCATAGAAAGAAAATCCAACATTTCATTGAAGATAAATTTCAATACAAGATAGATGCAACAAAAGAAAAAAAAAATTCAACGAAAATACAAATAAAGTAATTATTCTAAAACTTTTTCTTTTCCTTTTCTTGATGATGGAGGTGGAGTTGGGGTGATTTCATCATCATCACTATTAAGAGAAGGGGAGGGAGAGTAACCATGAGATGATTACTCAATATGCTCACTCACATCTTATTCACTCATCACCATTTAATATGCTCACTCACATCCTATTCACTTAACTCACATTGAGAAAGATCAAATTACCCTTGTAAATCATATATGTCATTATGAATGTGAGAAATAAGATCAAGCTTTTTATTGGGTTTGGTGATCATTTTAGTTACATCCTTTTTTAAAATGATTGAATTGCTTTTGAGGAGAAGTTATGGCTTTGAAGATAAGTTTTAGGGTTTTGGATGACTCACCCTTTTCTTTGAAAGGTTTGGAAGGTCTAGGGGGGTGCTCAATTTCTACATGAGTAGGTTCACCTTCTTCTTCCATAATGTGGTGCCTAGGCCTCTTCCTCTCTCTTTGGATAACTCCCTTGCTCTCAAAGGCATACTTATAGTGATCATCAACCTTTTGGATGAATTTGGCATGTTCAAGGTAGTCTAAGTTGATGGAGTTGGTGATTGGATCAAGGAGATCACTTAGGGTTGTAAGATTTTCAAGGAGAAGACCTAAGTGTCTAGCAACTTGTGTGATTTGGGAAGAGAGAAAGAAGGTGCCTGCCTTATACTTTCTATGATATAAGAAGGTGTCTATGAGGAACCTAACACTTTAGATTGGCTCATTATGTATAAGATCATACAAAAAGAATAAGTCAATTGAGTGACCTTTTCATTTCCATCACTTTTTTGGTGGATGGTGTAAGTGATGATTCTATGCAAGAGCCAAAAGAGGAGAGTTCGAAAATGGATAGCTTTTGAAGATCTATTATTGTAATCGATTTTAATGGAAAGCTCACTCCAAAAAGAAGAGTAGTTTTTCAAGGAAAAATCTCTATCCGTATAGGAGAAAGCTCCATGGGTTTTGAATCTGTAAACTTCACCAAATTCTACTAAAGATAAAGCAAAGTCTTAGTCAAAAAGCCTAAAATAAACTCTATAAAATTCTTTAGGTGTATTATGATTTTTTCTCTACCCTTAGAGACATTAGAAACTCCCTTGTGAGGCTAAGATAACCTTGTACATTTGAAATGCAAAATGCCTCCACTCAATTCTATTAAGTTAGCTATAGATTTCTCCTCGGATATTTAGGGCTAGAAGAATCCCTTCCACAAGCATTTAGTGGGTTTTATGATCTTTTTCTTAAGCATGTAGTATTTGATTTTCTCTTCCTCAGTTTTGTACTTGGGTTTATGTGGTTGAGCACTCTTCCTAGTGAACTATTTTGATTTGGGTTGTGATTGAGTTTGAGATTGAGATTGAGGTTTACTAATGACAATCCTTTTACCCTTGGTTGTGTCTTTCTTTTTGGTAGTATTGGTTTTAGGTGCCATAACCTCAATAAAAGCAAAACAAAAATATAAAATATAAAAATGTAGAAGATAGAAAGAAAGGTAGAAAGCAGAATGTTGATGGAGCTTAAAAATCTTTAAAAACTTTTTCTTAATGATAAAAAAACTTGAAGGATTATTTGAGAATGTATTTGTGAGTTTGTAAAGATGTATTTTTATGCAAAATAAGGGTATTTATAGGCAAAATTTGAAAAAATAGCCTTTTCTAAACGTTTGGGGGGAGGGGGGGGGGGTGCAAAATGGGCTAAAATTTAAAAATTTCAATTTTTAAAAAATTTGGTAGTTACATATGTTGTGCAATTGCTCAACCTGTTATGCCACTGCAAGCTCGGTCTGGTGAGCTCTCCAGGCATTGGGCACTCACATAAGCTTGAGGTGTGTGTAACGGTCGAGAAAATTTAAAAATTTGAATTCTGGCGACCGCACGGAATGTTGTGCACTCGCTAGAAATTTTTGAAGCTCGGGCTAGGGAGAAATTCATTTTTGAAGCTCGGCTAAGGAGAATGTAGATGATGGGTGACCGCTTGGGATTTTTGGGCTACCGCACAAAGGCAACATATATGGATTTTATGATTTTTCAAATTCAAATGATCAAAATAGATTTTGCCATACAAGGGATTTTCCATAAATCATGCCGATGTGTTATTTGATGAAGTTTAATCTTTCCTCATTTGTTTGTCTATAAATTCTAAAACTACATTATGATTTTGGATATTATCTCTTAAAAAATAATGTTTGATGTCTATATGCTTTGACCTAGAATGCCGAATGAGATTCTTGGATAAATTAATTGCACTTGTGTTATTACACCTAATAGGAATGTGGTCAAAAGTTTTTCATAATCAAGCAATTGGTGTTTTGTCTAAAGAACTTGTGTGCAATAAAAACATGCAGCAACTTATTTGGCTTCGGCGGTAAATAAAGCAACCGACACTTATTTTTTGCTAAACCAAGAAGCTAAGCATTCACCAAAAAAGTGACATGCTCCGATGGTGCTTTTTCTTTTTAGTAAGCTACCGAAAAAATCTATATCCAAAAAATCTAATATGTCAAATGATGTGTTTCTAGAATACCATAGACCTAAATACAATGTACCACTCAAGTATTTTAAAATTCTTATAGTTGTATTTAAATATGATTTCCTAAGACATGATTGAAATCTAACATGCAAAAAAATACTATATATTATATCATGTCTAAAGGCAGTTAAGTAAAGTAGTGATCCGTTAATACCTTGATATTTCTTCTCATCTACTACTTTACCACTTTCATCTTTGTCAAGTTTTAATGATGTGTACATTGGAGTTTTACTTGCTTTGCAACCATCCATTCCAAACTTCTTGAGAAGTTTCTTTGTGTACTTGGATTGGTTGATGAAGATCACATCCTTGCATTGCTTGATTTGTAGTCCAATGAAGAATTTGAGTTCACACATCATGCTCATTTTAAATTTTCTAGTCATACAAGAAGCAAATTTCTTGCATAAAGATTCATTAGTAACACCAAATATAATGTCATCAATATAAATTTGTATAATCAAAATGTTATGCATTTTATTTTTAACAAAAAGATTTATGTCAACTTTGCCTTTTAAAAAATTATTTTCTAGCAAATAAGCACCATTTTCTAGCAAATAAGCACTTGGTCTATCATACCAAGCTTTTGGAGCTTGTTTCAATACATATAGTGCCTTGGCAAGTTTGAAAATATGATTTAAAAATTTATAATCTTCAAAATTGAGATGTTGTTCAACGTAGACTTTCACATTTATAAATCCATTTAGAACTGCACTTTTAACATCTATTTGAAAAAGTTTAAAATTCATGTGACAAGCAAATACAAGCAATATTCTAATAGCTTCTAACCTAGCAACGGGAGCAAATATCTCATCATAGTCATGGCTACCAATCTAGCTTATTTCTAGTAATGAGACCATTTTCATCAAGCTTATTTCTATATACTCATTTACATCTTATAATTGGATAATCTTTAGGTTTAGAAACAAGTTCTCATACTTTGCTTCTCTTAAATTGGTTGAGTTCATCATGCATTGTAATCACCCAATATTCATCACTAAGATCCTCCTCAATAGTCCTTGGCTCAATTTGAGAAACAAAAGCAACATTAGCATCTAGATATTTAAGTTTAGATCTAGTAGTTACTCTCTTTAATGTGTCATCAATGATAAGTTCCTTTGGATGATCCTTTTTGTATTGTCAATCTTTGGGTAGTTCTTGAGACTCTTCTTCTTATTCCACTCTTATCTCAATTTTATTGTGATTATCTTTTGGAACATTATTTGTTTCTTATTCTTCAAATGTACTTACAAAATCATCAAGCACACTACCTTTCCTTTGATCAATTTTAGAGGATTCATAAAAAATAACATGCATTGATTCTTTAACTACTAGTATTCTCTTATTAAATGTTTTATATGCTTCGCTAGATGATGAATATCCTAAAAATATACCTTTATCTGATTTAGATAAAAATTTTCCAAGATTATCATTTCAATATGAAGCATTTGCATCCAAATACTCTAAGATATGAGATTTTGGGTATTCTTCCATTTCAAAACTCATAAGAAGTTTTATTTATCAAATGTCTTTTGTAAATAAGATTTGAAATATAATATGCAATATTAATGGCCTCCACCTAAAAGTAAGATGGTAAATCATACTCATTGAACATTATCCTAACCATTTCAACCAATGTTTTAATTTTCTTTTTAACCACACTATTTTGTTGTGGTATGCTAGGGCCCAAGAAGTTATGTAAAATACTAAGCTTATTGCAAAAATTTTCAGAGTTTTCATTTTCAAATTCTTTGCCATAATCACTTCTAATAGATGTGATTATGTAGCCTTTTTCATTTTAAACACTTTTTGCAAAAAATTTAAAATGATTGAAAGATCTATTCGTTTGAGATAAGAAATTAACCCATGTAAACCTTAAATAATCATCAACAAACACAAATTCATACAACTTGCCACCTAAGCTAGCAACTATATTTGGTCCAAATAAATCCACGTGAATAAGTTTTAGGGGTCTAGATGTACTTACAACATTTTTAGTTTTGAATGAACTTTTATGTTGTTTACCATATTGACAAGGTTCACAAATTTTATCCTTATTAAATTTTATTTTAGGGAGACCATCAACAAGCTCTTCTTTACTAATGCACTGCAAATGATCCATGTTAGCATATTCTAATCTTTTATTCCAAATCCATATATCATTGCTAATGGTAATCAAACATTTAAATACATTATTAGAATGTAAGTCAATCTTATAAGCGTTGCCAATTCTAACTCATTTGAATGCAAGTTCACCATTAGAAGAAGTGACTTTGCATCCTTTTGAGGCCAAATTCACACTGTATCTTTTGTCACACAATTGACTTACACTAAGCAAGTTATGTTTTAAACCATCAATAAGCCAAACATTTTCAATCATATTTTTTCCAAGCATGCCAATGGAACCAATGCCTATGATTTTACCTTTAGCATTATTACCAAAAGTTATATTACCTCCTTACTTGTAGGTGAGTATTGTAAAAAGCTTTGCATTACCTGTCATGTGTCTTGAGCATCCACTATCCACAAGCTAAATATTTTCATTGATAGTAGACTTTAGGCATACCTATAAGATAATAAAGTTTACCTTCTTTTAGGTATCCAAATGAACTTGACTCCTTGGGGGTTAGTAGTAGAAGGGTCCTTTAATTTGAGATAAGCCTTTTTAATATAGCAAAAGGTGCTCTTATGTCCAAAATTTATACAATAAGTGTATTGATACAAGATTTTAGACTTATCTCTTATTGAAATTTACAGTAATATGTACACAATTATAAGTGTATGATAAATGTGATTATTTTTGTACATTTTTTGTTTTTATGTACATGCCTTGTATAGATGAATGCGTGGTTTTCTCTTGAAACTTTAGTTCTCAAGCCTTGTGAACCCAATATAATCCTTTTAGGATTTTTCTGTTTGGTGTGTGCATTAGTATTCTTTACAACTTCAATATTAGAGGTTTGAGTTATAGATTCTTTTACAAATATTGGTGCATTAGATATAGTAATGGATGAGCCATTGAACCCTAAACCATGTTTCAAAGAGGGTAACATTTGATTGTTGACCGATGTATCTAAGGCCTCTTTTCCCTTGTGAAATTTTGAAATAGATTCTTTTAATTCGTTTATTTCATTCTTCAAAATTTTATTTTCCTTGATTATATTTTCTTAGCTATGTGAGTTCTTAGGCATCACATTAATGGATTTCAATAATTATTCATTTAATATCTTTAATTCTAATGTGGAATTCTTTGTAAAATTTCATTTTAGAGAAATGCTTTCCTACTTTTAGGTTCATGTGCTCAATCAAATCACTATCATTTAAGGCATAATCAACATTATCATCACATTCAATTGAATTCAAGAGTTGAATACCTACCTCATTGGTATGATCATCATCATCCCCAATAGCCATGAGACATAAATTAGCAATTCTCAGCTCATCTTCCTCTTCTTCTTCACTTGAGGAATCATCATCTTATATACCTTTGAGTAATTTTTTCTTTTTCTTATCCCAATTCTTTTTGTTCTTCAATTTAAAGCAATCCAATTTGATATGAACGATTTTGCCACATTTATAATATTTTACTTCATTCTTCTTCTCTTTATCTTTGAAGGAGGATTTAGGAAATGTATATTTGTTAGCTTGTAGTCTTCTCTTTCTCTTCCAATCACTTATCTTTTTGGATAGAATAGTCATTTCTTCTTCATCATCACTATCTTGCTCACTTGAGCTCTTAACTTTCTTGATGGCTTTAATAGCTATTGCTTTTCTCTTATCATTTTCACTTTGTTCTTCTTCCTTTTCGGTGTGCAATTCAAAGGTGAGTAGTTTTTCCACGAGTTCATCTGTTCTCAAAGAGCTAAAGTCATGGGCTTCTTCAATTGAAGAAGCCTTAGACTCAAAACTCTTCTTTACTCTAAGTGCTCTTAAAATTTTGCTATTAACATCACCTTGATCATAGACTTTGCCATATTTCTTTAGTTTAATGACAATGGCAAGCAAACGGTTTGTCATGTCTGTGACATTCTTGTTGGGCTTCATCTTGAATAGCTAATACTCATGCACAAATATTTGCTTTTTAGTAAACTTCACTTGGCTAGTACCCTCATGATAGTTCTCAAAAGTCTTCCAAATATTAAGTTCACAAGTAAGATTTTAGACTTCCCCACTTTCTTCTCTTGATATTGAATTCATCTTGATAGAGGTTGCCCTGTTGTTCTTGAAATGAGTTCTCACCTTGTTACTTATCCATTGAGTTTTAGGAAGAGGAACTTAGACACCATCAACTTCATGAGTGGGTGATTTTCACTCATTTTCAACATATTCTCAAAGTTAAATTTCTTCACTATCAAGAAACAAATACATCTTATGCTTACAATAAGAGTAATCCATTCCATCAAAATAAGTCTAAGCAAGGAATTTAGGTTTCCATGTGTAGAAACTGTGGAGTTGGAGGTAGAAGTTGATGTAGAGGTATTTATTAGTGGAATGATTGCCATTTCGGATCAAATTTCACAATTAAATTTCTTGAAATTTATAAGCTCTGATACCAATTGTTGTCCCTAATTAGCAACCAAGAGGGGGGTGAATTGGTTATTTTGAAGAAGTGATGTCAAATTGAAAGTTTAAAAGCAAGATGAAGAAGATGTAGAAGAAGATTAGGTAGAGTAGAGAAGAATAAACACTAAAGATTTATAATGGTTCAGATTTACCTCAATCATATATCCATTTCCTTAATAACTTGTTAAAGTTCCACTAATCTTGAGTTTTTACAAGCTCAACTCTAACTTGGTATTTTCACAAACTCATACTAAACTTTATAATGGTTTGAGATCAATTCTTATAACCCTTACAAGAGTTTTTCCGCTCACTCTAAAATCTAAGTATTTCAAAGCTAACACTCAACTTATAATGGTGTTTTTGATGTTCACACCCAACACTCTAACAATATAAATGTTAATTGTAGTAAATGAAATTGAAATTATATTGCTTAGGCTATTACAATCATAATTATCCTCAAACAAGAGGTTTCTTGGGATATTTATAGCCATTTGGTCTTGAACTAGCAGTTTGAAGTGGATCCCATATGTTTAGAGCTTGTCTTCTACTACTTTGATGGTTGAGACTACTTGTGCGATCACACCGAGCCTTGGGCGGTCATATAATTTAAAAACTGCTCTAACAGTAACTCTAGTGGTAAGATTTTATTATTTGACAGGATCTCCTATGCCCATGTTGTCTTGTCGTGCGGTTACATAACCCTTGTGCGGTCGCATAGTGTAATATTACCATTTAATTTGAAATCCTTCATCCACGTGTTCAGTTATCATTGGTCCGAGGTATTTGGCTCTAAGATTCAAATATATTGAACTTGTGCGGTCGCTAGATTGTGTTGGGCTATTGCACAAGAGTTTGAGCTTTGAGGAGGTGCCATACGAGCTAACTGCTATCTCTTCTGCTACTTTTGAATTTTTAGAACATGGAGTTGTGCAGTCGTTCGATAATATGGTACAGTCGTACACCATTCTTGCGTCCTAACTCCACTGCATTTTGAGACCACAAACCTCTCTATGAGTTTATGATTTTAGCTCAATTGCTAGTGCGGTCGCTCTGTGCTCGGGTGTGGTCTCACGACTATCGGGCGTCCTGACTTCACTGTTCATTGAAACCGCGAACTCTTCTGTAAATTTTATGGATTTTAGCTCGGTATATGCAGTCGCTTGGTTGGCTTGGATGGTCGCACGTCCAGCTCACATTCTAGCTTCACCGTTCAACATGCCCACCATTCATTCTATGAAGTTTGGTTTTCTTGACTGGCTGCTTGGTGAGGTCGCTCAATGGCTTGAGCGGTCGCACAAAGCTAGGGTTTCATGCTTACAACAACAAACTTGTTTAAACTCATTAGTACATATCAATTTGATTGTCAATGATCAAAGTAGAATTTAATTGTCCAACACTATTGAAGCTAACAATTTTGAAATCAAGCCAGCTTTTATACAAATGATTCAGAATACACTTCAGTTTGGTGGATTTCCAAGTGATCACTAGTTTCTTAGAGATGTGTGACACTTTCAAGATGAATGGGGTGTCAAGGGATGCAATGTACTTGAGATTGTTTCCATTTTCTTTAAAAGATAAAGCTAAAAGCTGGTTGCAATCAATACCGAAAGGCACTATCACAACATCATATGACTTGGCAAAGAAATTTTTGGGAAAATTCTTTCCACCTTTTAAAACAACCAAGTTAAGGAATGAAATTATAAAATTTTCTCAACATGGCATGGAGAATCATTATAAAGCTTGGGAGAGGTACAAGGATTTGCTTATAAAGTTCCCACATCATGGTGTACCTGAATGGTTAATTGTTCAAACTTTCTATAATGGTTTGAATGGTTCTATAAGATCAATGCTTGATGCAGCAGCTGGAGGGTGTTTTAATGCAAAGAATCCTGAAGAATCTTATGATTTGATAGAGGAGATGGCAACTAACAACTATCAGTGGAATACAGATAGAAACATCCATAAAAGACATGTTGGTGTCCATGAAATTGATGTTTCATCAACCATTAATGCTAAAATTGATACTTTAGTTAAGAGAATATATCAAATGAGTGTCAATTCAGTTCAAAGCCAAATTGTTTGTGAGATTTGTGTTGGAAAACATACTACAAATGAGTGTAAAATAAATAATGCTAATTTGAGCCAAGGGTTGGAACAAGTGAATTATGTTGCTAACTTAGGGAGACAACAAAACAATCCTTATTCTAACACTTACAATCCAGGTTGGAGGAATCATTCAAATTTCTCATGGAATAATTAGAATGCTATGAGACAACCACTAGGATTTCAACATCAAGAGAAGAAACCATCCTTGGACGAGATGTTTGTTTCTTATATGACTAAAACTGATTTCTATCTTCAAAATCAACAAGCTTCTATCAAGAATTTGGAGAGTCAAATTGGTCAATTGATGGACATGGTGAATAATAGAGCCTAAGGAGCATTGCCTAGCAATATTGTTGTTAATCCTAAGGAACAAGCAAAGTCAATCACCTTAAGGAGTGAAAAGCAATTAGAGGAATTATTACCTAAGAAACCAACTAAGAAGGAATCAATTAAAGAAGAGATTTAAGAGCAGCCCCTAAATAAGAAGGAGATAGAAGAATTGAAGCCATATCAGCTTAAGATTCCTTTTCCTCAATGTTTTTTTAAAGCTAATGATGAGAAAAATTTTCTTAAATTTCTTGATATGTTTAAGAAGCTTCATATTAATATTCTTTTTGTAGAAGCTATAGCTCAAATGCTCAAATATGCCAAGTACCTGAAGAAAATTATTTCTAATAAGAGGAAGATGGAGGAATATGGAACGATGATGCTAACTGAAGAATGTAGTGTAATTGTCCAAAAGAAGCTATCTCAGAAAATGAAAGATCCTGAAAAATTTACTATACCATGCGAGATAGGAGAACTTGAATTTGGTAAGGTTCTTTGTGATCTTGGTGCTAGCATTAATTTAATGCCTTTTTTTTATTTACAGGAAGCTTGATATGAAGGGAATGAAGTCCACAACAATTTTATTACAATTGGCTAATAAATTTGTTACCTATCCATAAGAAATCATTAAAGATGTATTGGTAAGAGTAGGTAAATTTATATTTCCAGTAGATTTTATTGTGCTAGATATGGAAGAAGATGAAGAAGCACCTTTAATATTTGGATGACCATTCCTTGCTACAAGCAAAGCCATTATTGATGTAAAAGGAGGTAAATTGACTTTACATGTTGGTCAAGAAGAGGTATCTTTTGATTTCTAGAATCTTGTTATAAACTTGATGTGATCAACCACTGTGTTTATGAAATTGTTGAACATGAATTTGAACCTTTAGATGAATTAAATGAAGTGGATGATTGTATTGCATATGTGGAAAGTAATTGCAATAGGGATACAACCTTTGAAATTTTAGAAAAAAAAATTATAAACCAGCTTTACCTTCCATTGAAAGCCCCCCAAATCTTGAACTAAAATAATTACCTGCACATGTAAGGTATGCATCTTTAGGGAAAAATGTTATCTTACCAGTTATTAATATTAATAAAAGGCAAGATTTTCATGAGGGCCAAAAAGTGTTATTATTTAATTCAAGACTTCAATTATTTTCTAGCAAATTAAAATCTAGATGGTCAGGCCCTTTTACAATTTCTAAGATTATTTCTCATGGTGTAGTGGATCTTTAAAGTCATAATAATAAATTTAAAATGAACGGGCATCACCTTAAACCATAAAATGAAAATGGATTTGAGTCATTCAAATCTATTACTTTACTTTCTTAATGCAATCATTTATAATAGTCAAGCTAATGACTATAACCAAGCGCTTCTTAGAAGACAACCCAAGTAATTTTCTTTAGATTTTTATTTTATTCTTAGTTAGAGTATAATTTAATTAGTTTTTTTAATATGTGAATTTTGTTCCTTAATGTTTTATTTTAGTTTTTAAGCAAATAGCATAGGTAAGAGAAGAAAGAAAGAAAAAAAGGGTTGAGTAAAAAAAAAATTCGCAAGCCACTATTGCAACTGTGATGAGGAGATGAGAGTGTCTGTGACCGCCTGCGCAAGCAAAAGACTTGTGGCCTGTCACGATCATGTGTGGCTGTATGAGCACAACGACTAACCCTACCAAGTGCGATGATCATCCAAGCCAACATCAGGCCATAGGCCTGTCGTGTCGAGCTGGCCCTGAAAAAAAAAAGAAAAAAAGAAAATTGTTTTAAAAACCAAACAGCAACCCACCTCTTTTATCTTATTTCTTCTTTTTCTTCTTCTCTCTAAAATTCTCAAAATCCCTAACTATAAACACCCAAAATTCTTTCAATTTCTTCCATGATCACATGACTTCCTATCAAATACACAATACCCATTACTCAAATCATCAAAGCATGGCATCAATGTTGAAAAGCATTGCAAAGAAGACATTAACAAAGAAAAGGCAAGGAGAGGGTTTCAAGCTCTTTAAGGGATGAGATAGGTTTATCTTCACAATTTAATGCTCCTTTTCCTATTTTATAATGAAGAAGAAGGTAAGAGATTTCTATATATATGCTCAAGAAATATTTCTCCTTGTAAAAATTATAGACATGGCATATTTGAACATTCAGGTATTGATGCTAGAATGAAGCAATTATATGCTAGACTAGGATGGAAAAAATTGTTAGAAAAGAAATTTGACACTTATAGAGAACTCGCTCTCGAATTCTTCATAACTCTTAACATGTCAAAATCCAAAGATAAGAATCTAGAGTGTAGAATGCTAGGTGTGAATTATGTGATTGATTATGATGTTATGTTTAAAGCTTTAGGCTTGCCTAAAGGATGTGCTTGTAGTCCTTCTAAGAAATTTAACATTGACAAATTTTAAAATACTGTAACTATCTTTAATTCGTTCAAAATTAGGAATGCACCTAATGGGTTGATTCATGATCATAGTTTATTATTATTGTATAAACTTATATGTCATCTTGTGTTTGGAAAAAAGAGAGAGTAATAAAGTATTAACTCAAGAGTATATAAATGAATCATGTTATGTTTAAATTTCCAAAATTTTAATTGAAAACCTAAAAATTGAACTTTATAATTTTTAAACATAAAAAAATAATTTTAGAAATTTGGGATGGAGTACATAAAGGAGGAGAGAGTAGATAGTAGAGAGTGGGGAAACAAAAAATTACCTTAAAATATAGAACTTGAGGCATATAAGTTGGGATAAATTTATTTATGCTATTTGAGATTCAAAATTTTTTATAGAGCAAAATTCATATTTAGTCTTTTAAATTTTATTCGTTTAATCAATTTATCCTCTAAACTTTTAATTTAATTATATAGCCCCATGAACTTATATTTTTCTTAATTTATAAGCATCAACTTATAAACACATTTTTTTCTCTCTCTAAATTTCTTCTCATCTAAAATATAATCCCTAAAATTAAATTTTAGCCTCATTTTAGGCGTTCTTCTTCTTTTTTTAAGTACCTTTATAACATTTTCAAACTTTTATTTCTGGTTTAATGTTTCTTGAAATTCCTTTTAAAATGCAATTGATTTAGTCTTTTGCAATATTCGTTATTCAAAGGAAATATTTAGTAAAATTGAGCTTGAATTTAGTTTAAAGAAAAGAAACATCCAATTATGGAAGCAAAATATCATTCTGGTAATTAAGAAAAGGTTGTTCTATTTCACGTCATTTTGGCATTCCCTTAAAACAAATAGAGAATGTGAACTCAAGGAGAAGGTGAGTTTGTGAATGAATTAGCACTAATATCTCTTTACAATATGAAGAAAAAAAAATTCAGAAATACGGTACATAATTAACTAATTAACATATCCACAAATAAAAATGTAAAAAAAAAAAAAGATTGCATGTAATAAGTTTAGAGATTAGATTTTGGATGGGAAGGGATTTAGAAAGTGAAAAAATATATTTATAAGTTAAAAAAAATATAACTCGGCATGACTCAATGCGACTTAATGAGGTTGTATTTATAAATTAAGAAAAAACTAGAGTTTAGGAAGCTTTATAATTAAATTAAAAGTTTCAGTAATAAACTGACAAAATGAGTAAAATTTAGGAGGGTACTTATATATTTAGCCATTTTTATAACTTAATTCATTATTTTTGAAAACTTAGAGAATCTCCATCCTTAAAAGGGAGAGATGAAAGATTCTTTTCACCTTTAAAATTTAAGGTTTGAAATAAAAAAAAATAAATGTTTTTGAGAAGTATGAAAAATATAAATATCAATATATAATAATAATTATTAATAGTATATCTTTATGGAGTTATATCAGGCCAACAGGTCAACTAGACTAAATCAGAAATTTATTTTAGCAAAGCAGTCTCTTTTAAAAGAGCTTTTCATTTATATGATATTACAGTTATGAAAAGAGGGTCAATCCCTTTTGTTTATCTAGTCCCGTTATTTCTTAGTGCTCTAAAGAATAAATGGTTGCAACCCTTTACTGATAAGATTGTAACAAGTCTGCTAATTGAAAAGGTAACTTGTTATTTATGGTTAACTAGCTTGCTCTTATTAAATCAATATTAATGAGCTCCTTTCTTCACTCTTTTGTTGTTTATAAGTGGCGTAAAAGTCTTCTTAATTCCATGGAAAAACATCTTTGTATATGGACTGGCTATTACAAACAAGAAGTTAATGCCTTGGTAACTTTGTTGCAAGTTGTTGAAGCAAGGTGGTTTAGGGATCATAGATTTAGAGTGTCTCAATCTTGCCATGCTTAGAAAGCTGACTTAGGGGTTTATCTCAAGGAAATCATTTCCTCTAAATCTAATGTGGTTTCTTTTTTTTAGCTTCTTCAGGGGTCCCTAAACAAACTCCTTATGCTTCATCTATTTGGTCATCAATTAAAGCTCTGTATAGTCTTTTTGGGACTCCTCTAAATGGTTTTTTGGAAAGACTTTGTCATCTTTATTTTTTGGACCGATGAGTAGGTGACTCCTCAACTAAATATTTCAATTTCTCAAGAACGTCATATCTTGTTTCTATAAGGATGATTAGGGAATTTGCCTCTATTACGAGAGATTATTTACAACATCAAATTCGAGAAATTAAAGAAGCTTGAGGGTATGTTTGTGTTTGGCCAAGTTTAGTGGATGGCAATTTGACAGCAAAACAATTATATTATTCCCTTCGCTCTCCTTATGTTGTTCAGTCATGAAGCAATTTTATTTGGAAGGATTTTCTTCCTGCTTCTTGTTCGACCGCCTATTGGCATGCTATTTTAGGTTTTTTACCCACTGAAGACATGCCTCTTAAACAGGGCTTCCATCTAACTTCTCAACGTTGCCTATGTGGTGTTGCAGCAGAAACACAACAACATCTGTTAGTTCAATGTAAATTTGCTAAAGCAATCTAAATGACCATCTCTTCTCTATTTGGAAAGTCTCTTAACCTATCCAGAAGTTTTTTATATCTTTTGTAGGGTGATATGCACCACTGGTTTAACAGTCAAGCAACAACCTTTCGGATCTCAGCTATTGTCCATGGTGTATGGATTATTTGGAAAAACTATAAATTTGATAATTTTTGACGGCATCAAGTCAGCATTTTCAGGCACTGCGCCAATTTTAGGCATCTATTCATGAGTGTAAATTTTTTAATAAGGTTGTTGTGTATAATTCTTCCTCAGAAATTTAGCTTTTTTACAATCTTAATATTTGTGGCAGGCTGGATAAAGCACCAAATATTATTACTATTGTTTGGCAGCCTTATCCTTTTTTGTGAATAAAAGTCAACACTAATGGCTCAGCTTTAAGGACTCCAAGGCTAGTTGGTGCAAGGGGAATTTTTAGAAATTCTCGTGGGTCTCCTTATGGGGTGCTTGCCTTTAACATTGCTATCTACTTTGCTTATATTGTTGAACTGTAGGCTGCAATTTTCACAATTTTATGAGCTTGGGAAAAAGGATGGCATAGACTATGGTTAGAATGTGACTCTTTGTTTGTTGTCCATCTTTTTCAATTTAGATCGCTAGAGGTTATTAAACAAGATTTGGTTCAATGTTTGTCTATTATGCGCAATATGCAATTTCATATCTCTCATATTTATAGAAAGAATAATAAGATGGTAGATTGTTTAGCTCATTTTAGAGTTTCCTCCTCTTATTTGCTATGGTGGGATTCAACTCCTAAATTTTTTAGTTTTCTTTTACATGATGATTTTAGTGGTAGGGACAATTATAGATTTTGTTAATTTGGCTTTTGCTACTTGGTTTAGTATGTTGATTTTTTGCTTATCCTTTGTATCTTTCTTTTACTCTAATTTGAGCCTAGATGTTTACTAAGTTCGCTGAGAATGTGCCAACCTAATTGAAATGTTCGTATGTATTCTCTGCTTTCCACCTTTCAATCTTTCACTTAAAAAATAGTAATTATTAATTATAATAATTCTCATTATTGTTAATTTATTTTAATTAGTTAAATGATTTAATAATTTATTTTAGTTAATAATTAACTAAAATAAATTATTAACCTATTTAAATGAAAGAAATTAATAATAATAAGAATTGTTATTGTTAACAAACGTTGAATATCAAAAATTGTGTATGCTCACTAACCGAACCAAGTAAAAAAATCAACTATATATCTATAGAAATAACCGAATTTTTATGGTTGGGTTTAGTTTTTCCATTAAAACTAAGTAGTGCACAACCTATAAAAAAAAAGTAGTGCATAACCAATAAAAAAAATCAATCTCAACTTTATATCATCTAACTTTTTCTCTTAATTGAAGGAACTTGAATATAACAAATTAAACCAAACGGTAAAACCAAAAAAAAAAATCAATCTCAAATTTATATCATCTAACTTTCTCTCTTAATTGAAGGAACTTGAATATAACAAATTAAACCAAACACTTTCAAATGCTTTGGAGAAGGTTTGAACCACTCTAAGCCTCAATTGGAGCCATTCCACTTGCACACCTTATTGGTAGTCTACTAAGCCGATATACAGAAGTTTAAACTACTTCAGCCTAAAAGCTTTTTGAAAGCATCTTTTTGCAATCATACACCTGGACATTTCCATTATGGTTCTATTTTTCTTTGACCCTCCATTCTGCTCAGGAAAATAACTAAAAATGGACAGGTGCTGAATGCCGCATTCTTCAAGGAACTTGTTAAATTCAATTGATGTATACTCAGTCCCATTGTTAGACCTTAAAATACATGATTTTTCAATGGGACTGATTTTTCAATGGGGACCTTAAAATACATGATTTTTGAGTCATTTTGCTTCTCCATATGAATTTTAAACTTTCTGAACACAAAGAACACTTCAGCTTTGCTTGAAAGTAAATTCAAGTCATCCTAGTAAATCATCTATAAACAAGACAAAACACTTGTTCTGACTTAATGATTTTTCACTGATAGGCCTACAAACATCAGTATGGATGAGTAGTTTTCTTACAGCCCTTTTGACAGCACTCTTTAGGAAGCTTATACAATGCATCTTGCCAAGTTGACAAGCACCACACACATCATCACTGCTAGATATGGCTGGCATATCATTGACCAGGCCATTCCTTTGTATATATACTTCAAAGAATCAATGTGATAATAACCAAATCTCTTGTGCCACAGCCAAGATTCATCATTCTTTACAGCAGAAGCATGATGACTAATGCAATTTAAATGTACATAACCATTCTCAATTTTTTTCGCCTTAGCTATTCCAACATCAAGAGGATCATAAATAAAACAATGATCTTTCTTACATAGAACTAAGTAACCCTTGTTTTGAATCTAAGCCACAATCAACAGATTTTGATCTAAGCCAGTAATGAGTTAGAAACACAGAGATCAGCTTAGTACCTTTCGTAGTTTGATTAGGGATTGAACCTTTTCCCCAAGCTTTAACAATCATCCAATTTCCAAGCTTTACTTTAGTTCTGCAGCTTATGTCAAGAAAATATTTTTTATTTTTGGCCATATGACTGGCACATCCATTGTCTATGTCCCACACATTTTTCACAAACAAAGGATTCTCCTTTAAACCATGATCTCCAATGAAATGTGCTTGTTGCTATTGCACATTTTGCTTTTTCCGTGTAGGTTGCTGTACAATTGCATTTTTTCCTGCAAATCTGATCAACATGACTAATTTTTTTTACGGAACATGCATTAAATATTCTCCAAACATTTGTTATCAAGGTTACTAGTTCTCTTGCAAGGAGGAAATTTTTTTTCTTCTTTTCTCTAAGTTCTTGAAATTTTCAGGTTGCTTTCCTTTGCTTTCAGAAGACAAGTTAACATCCTTCGAGATCGAGGCTGGCTGTTTGTCTCTTTGCTTGGATTGAAAAGCATTTTTAGTGATTCTATCACTTCTCATGGAGACATATTCTCCAAAGCTTGAAGTTAACTAATAACTTAAGCAATTGAAAGTCTTTCCAGATGACATGTCTGTTTACTTCAATCACTGAAATTAGTAAACTCTTCTCAGGGAGACTGATAATTGTCTTTTTCTACATTGATCCTTAAAATCCCCTCCTAGTAACCTTATTTGATTTATGTGGTTTATAATCCTGGTTGAGCATTGTTTGATGTTTTCACTATCAAGATAATCCCAAGTTCTCTGTGTATTTTGAAACTAACCAACGTCAGAAAAAAATCTTCAGACACGACTGAAGGAATGACAAAATGTTGAAGCTTTTCATTGATCCTTACGTATCTTGTTTAATCTGCAGCATGGTGGAATTCTCTAGCAATGCAACTCTCCCATATTCCACTTCTATAGCATCCAGAGATCATAAGCAAGGCGATAAGACTCCATTAGGACAGACCAGTAAGCCATAGTTTTCTCATGTAAAAATAGGAGGTGAAGGCAACTCACACTAGCAGCCATCCTGACAACCCTCTGGTGTTTCAAATGAAATTGACAAAAAAAAAACACTCGTAGTCCCTTGAGACGAGCTGTGGTACCAACATTGATAATGTTAAGCAGAGATTCTCAGATACAAAATTACAAAATAGAATTATTATTCTAAGGAAAGGAGGCACATATTTACACTAAAATTATCTACAGGAAATGAGATTATAAAAGTATATAAGAAATGAATCCTTACAAGATGGTGAACTGTTGTGTAAACAGAACATCAGCTAATAAAAAGTACACAAATATGGCTCACTGCCATGAGACAAAGATATATCAAAAACCCTTATAAAGATAAGGATCACCCTTCCTTTTTAATTACTTGCAAACTTAAGGCAAGGTCAACACAGAACATTCCTAAACAGAAAACAACTAACACAAACTATATTTCATTTTGTTCAAGGAAAAACTCACATGTCAATAACACGCCTTTATCATTTTCTGAACCATCAGAGCCGCAGTTGCAAGTTTGTTTCTTCAAGAAAGAGTGGACGTAAATTTATTAACCTTCCCATGGCAGCAACTCTTCAAGTGACCGACTATGAGGTGGGATCAATGTTTGTAAATGAAGTATATAGAAAGAGTTAGGCAGTCTTTTGATCGAAGTGGAATGAAGATTCAGATAGCGTAGATGTTTCAACTTCCCAATTGAATCAGGCAGCTCTTCAAGTGAACAATCACTAGATAAGATCAATGTTTGTAAATGAAGCAAATTACACATGGAGTTGGGTAGTATTTTGATTGAAGTGGAGTAGAGAACCAGACTGCATAGATATTTCAAATTCCCAATTGAACAAGGCAACTCAATGACATTTTCATAGTGAGACGAAAAGACTGTTTGTAAACATCTTCTTCTCATTATCAGATCATGTAATACCTCATTGTTTAAAAAATGCCCATATTCTGAGGCCATTTGGAAGGGAAAGGAGGTGCATAAATGCTTAGCTTCATAGATGGGCTCACATCTCATACAGGTATCATATTGTGTTCTCCACACACTGTCAAGTGAAGTCTCATTCCCCATTCTAGAGCAGAATTCTCCAGATGCAAATTTAGCTAAATCATTAACCAGTTCATGCATAAGAAAGAATGAAATTTTGCCATTAGAATGTAAGAGACAGCCAAGCATTTTTGCAGCTAATGGCAGGCCTTTGCATTCATTGGCAATTCTTTTCCTAATTTCCTCCAGCTTTGGGCATGGTTGACAGTCCATACTGTCAAATGAGTGTTTTGCAAATAACAACCAACAGTCTTCATTTGACAACTGCTTCAGATGAAGAGTTGATACAGAATGCATAACTGATGCAACTCTTTCATTTCTTGTTATCATGAAAATCTTACTTCCCCGTGCCACTGATTTAAGTGAAATCCACAGGGCCTCCCATTCAATATGGTTCTCATTCCATACGTCATCAAGAACAAGCAGAAATTTCCTATCAAGAATTCTCTCTGTCACCCTGAAAATATCATGTTCCCCTGAAACATAAATCCATGCCCTAAGGTCAAATTGTTCCTTCACCCCCACATCATTGTATACCAGCTGAGCAAAGGTGGTTTCACTTTCACCAACCCCTCCCATGCCCACTAGGGTAATTGCACTTATCTCATCACCAGAAACATCATCCAACAATGGATTTATTACTACCTCTTTACCCCCATCCCCACCATATTCAACCAAAGAAGTTGCTAGCTTCCATGACGACTTTCCTTGTACTTCTTTCAATCCAAGGGCATCTTTTTGCTGTACAATAAATTCCAATATAGCAAGTATCTCCTCCATCTTTGGTGACAATCCTTTTTCAAAAGGAATGAGACAATTAGTGGGTGACCATACCTGTAGTAGCAGAGACATAAATTTGATAGAGAGGGGACTGAAGTAGCCACAAGTTTAAGATTACTAAAAATCCATTCCACAGGCAAAAGAATTTGGAAAAAGAATTTCACACACTAAAAACAAATTTTATAATATCTTAATGCAATTTATGTCATAAGATATTTTGATAATGTAAAATAATCAAACTAAATAAAACAAACATATCCTAGGTAGGAAAAAAAAAATTGATGCTGCAATGAATGATTATCAAATTAAAGTATCTGATACTGACAGAAGTTAATTACCAAGAAGTAAAGAATTAGTTATATCATATAGCATAAAATTTAAGCTGCAGACTGTTATAACGATCTAAATTATGTAAATACATTAAGAATGTTAATAGACTACTACAAACGTCCAAGAGAGTATAAGGTTAGAAATGCAAGGATTATTTTGGCTTGGGGCTAGCACTCCCACCACCTCAGCATACCTGTCTTCTGCCACTCTGAGATACAGCTCTGTTGCAAGGCTTCAAAAGCAATATCATCCAACAGGTCCTCTGCATCATAGACAGCATCTTTAAGTTCGTGAAGACGATTTGCTTTGCCCCTGCAAGATTGATCACAACATTGACACTCAGCAAGGTGACCTTCAACTTTTGTAGCAGTACATCATTGAGCTTTCTTCCTCAGAAATTGTCAACAATATCACAGGAAGCGAGAATCAAACAGTACTTGAAGGAATAGAAACTTACCGTCCGCCTTCAGCCATCTTTGCAAAGCAGCTGGAAGGAAGTGAATAGAGCCAATAGAAGCAACAATATAATATGTTTTCTGCAAAGACGTCATAAAAAGTCTTCAATTAATAATTTTCTTCTGTATGTTACTGCAAGCTGCAAAGAATCTTGAGTGAAATTTTATGACCATTACAAGTCAACTTTGGAGTCTAGAAATCAATAAATTAAACCAAAAATGGACCCCATACGCTCTTTGAAAAAGAATTTTTTGTCCCAGCCATCCTCTTTTATCATTATCTCCATAGTTTCCAAAATATTGGCTTGATTTTACATAAAGAGTTCGGATTCACCGACAATGGTAAAAAAAAATTATTATTATATTATATTATATTATATACAAAAACTACTCTAAAAATAAATAGTAAATTTCTCCTATTTTTGTATTTTTCTAGTTTTGTCATTTTTCTATTTTGAAATCAGAATTATTTTTTTTACTTCATTTTTTTTGTCGATATTTTTTTTTACTTCATTTTGTATTACACATTTAATAAAAGATAAATGCATTGTCCTTTTTAAACTTTATTCTTACAGTTTTTTTATTCTTTTTTTTTTTTATTATTTTTTTCATCTTTTTATTTTTTTTAATTTTTATTAACTAAAATAAAATAATCAAATAATTTAAATATATTTTTCATTTTTATTTTAATTTTTAGACATTATGAGTCATAATTTTTAAAACAATAACTTTTAAATTTTTTAATTTTTTATTATAATTTTATTATAATTATTATATTAATAATATAAATTCAATTATTTTAAAAACAATTTAAAACTATCATGTTATTAATTATAATTACATTTAGAGTTTATATTATTTAATTTTATTTTTGATATATTTTTTATCTATTTAAAGATATTTTTATTAAGTTGACTTAATTTAAATTTCAATGTATTTATTTTTTTTATTATTTTATATTTCTTTTAATTCATACTATTTTTGATAAATTTATAATTTTTTATTAAAAATTTAAAAGTTTATTTCATTATGCCTTTTTATATACTAATGTCTTTTTTTATATAAAATTTATATAATAGTAAATTTAATCTAATTATATAATATTTTTTAAATTTTTAAATGAGTTAATATAGTCATTAACTTTTAATATATATAATAAATAATATATAAAATATAATAAATAATAAATATGTAGAAATATAAATAAAATAGAAAACTCTACATCCAAATTAATAATTTTTAATTAAATAATTGAGTAATATATTATTTTTTATTATTTATTAATTATTATATATACTAAAAGAGTGTTAGTTTCCCAAAAGAAAAACATACTCTTCCTTCGTTTTTTCTGTTTTTCTATGCTTCCATTTTACTCTATTATTTTTATTTTTCCACGTAATCTTTTTCCATTTTACTCCATTATTTGACCCTGCTTTTTTTTTTTTTTTTGCCCTTTTCTTCTGCAACCTGCCCTTTCCTTTTCTTTAAATAAAAGAGTGTACATTTTATTTGTCATGGTGTCCACTAGTGGCCTCTTTAATTTTTTTTATTATTAATATTATAAGTTAATAATAATTTTTTTTAAAATTTCAAATAAAATTTAATTTTAACTTTAAATTATTAAAATTTTCAAATTTTTTCATTTAATTAATATTATTATGACTAAAAAAATATAAAGTGGAAATAATAAAAAATTATGAATTCATATTTTAGTAATTTTATTAAAAAATTAAATATCAAATAAGTAATTCGGATTTTAATGAACTTATTATAAAATTTGTTATTTTATTTTTAAAATTTAAATGTAGTAATTTCTTGAATTTATATATTAAAAATAATTTCTTAATTATAAAAACTGTTGGTGCTCTTTTAAAAAAATTATTTAATTTCGCAATATTCAATAATAAATATCACATGTTATGAATAATAAATATCACATATTATGTAGTTATCTACTATAATTTGCCTCCTCCTTTGCTCTTTTATTGAATTCTACTCAATTCAAAATTTTAGCTATTTTATTTATACATCTAGATTTTTTTAATATTATCTAATTAAAATTAAAATTTATAATCTTATAATCTTATATTTTTTATTTTTTATTAATTTTAAAAAAATATAAAATACATCAATTAATTTGAAAATTAAAATATTTTTTCAATATAAAAATACTTTCTCTTAAAAAGATTAGATCAAATTTGAATAAAATATATTACATTTATTTTGTTGTTATAAGACTAACACTATCAAATATAAAATACTTATTTTATTTAAATATCAATAACTTTTTAAATTTATGTATCTCTATTGTTAAAAAAACTAATCTTTTTTTTTAACAGGAGAAAACGTAATTGTTTAATTTAAAAATCAGCACCAGCGATGACTGGATGTATGGTAGTTAAATCAAACAACCCGTTGTTTTATTAAAATAATCAAATTATTGATAGCGTATATATGGGCCCATACAATCATATAGCAAAACGCTTCTTAAAAATCTTGGCAAAAAAATAAATAAATGAAACGAACAGTTAGCATTGTGCAAGCGAGCATATAGGGCAAAATAATGGGCGGACTGATTTCCTTCTCGGCAAATGTGTTGAAGTGAGAATGAAGAGGCTATGAAGATTTCTTTTGTTTTCCACAGAAGCGAAGCAGGATGAACAGGTTGGGAGGAAGAGAGGATATCCACTAGTGCTTTAGAATCGGTTTCCACCTGGAGATTTGTAAACCCAGCATTCATGCACCATCGAATAGCCATTTGAAGAGCAAGGGCTTCCGCATTAAGAGCATCAGGAGCTTGAAATACAAAAGACATACTGTGAAGAAAATGATCGGTGTGTGATCGGAGAACTGCTCCTCCCGAAGACATATTTACAGTGAATGAAGCATCTATGTTCAACTTAATAAAGTTGGGAGGCGGCTTTAACCATTGAACCAGCCTTGGTCTTAGACAACCTTTGCCAAATCCTACTGAAAGAAAGCTTACGAATTCAGGCACAGGTTTAGCAAACTTTGCCTTAGAGTTACCAATGCCCCAACTAAGAATGGCAGAGCAGATATAATTATAGAGTTGAGGGAAATAGAAGGCTTCATTGCCCCCATGTAACTCGACAGTAGGCAACCCATATTGAGTAGAGAATACAGAGCAAAACAAATCTCGCCAGCCTCCCTTTAGTAGATTTAGCTGAGAATGACAGCCACCACTTCATAAGCTCGAGCTGGAGAGAGCGTTTTGGATGAATGTCTGGAATCAAATGTGCACCAAAGTACAACCAAATCTTCTGAATACATGGACATAGATAAAAATATATGATCAAAGGAGGCTGCCCCATCCATGCAAAAAGGACAAACCGAGGCAATGTGAATTCCAATTTTCTGAAGTCGGCAAGGTAAAGGCAAGGTTCCATTAATAATACGCCATCCAAGGACTGAATACTTTAAAGGAATTGCAGAGTCCCATTTGCATACTGCTTGAGAAGGATAGTTGTTTATGAGGGCGTACAACATTATAGGCCGAAGCCAAGCTGAACATACCTGAGATATGATGTTTCCACGCAACCGGTGACACTTCAAGCATAAAGTGATCTGAATACTCATGGAATGCCTGACAGATTCACTTCCAAGAAGACGAATCAACTTGAACATAAGACCAGCTCCCATCTCTGTGATATTTGGCATGCATGTAACGAGACCAAGAGGAGTCATTAACCAAATAAGACCAAAGCAGCTTAACAGAATATGCTCGCTAGAGGGAATGAAAAGATCTTAGTCCCAAACCATTTTCAGAAATAGGTAGACATAATTGATCATATCGAATCCAATGATGCTTTCTAGTAGTTGAGTCCGTGCTCCAAAAGAAATCTGCGAATTTTTTTTCCAAGGCAGATATGATCCAGCTAATCATGTTGTTTAAAAAAAATTTTATATAAAAAATAATATATTTCATTACTTATTCGTATAATTTGATAAAAAATAATTTTCAATAAATAATGTATTTCATCAAAGAATTACAATTAAATATTAAATTTATTTTATTGAAATAAATTTTTAAGAAAGGATTTTTTTTTTACAACTAAATAAGATTTAATATTTGATTTATTTTTAGTACAATAAACATATCTTATTATAAATATATTTATAATGTATGAATATAAAAATTTTTAATATTATATAATATTATTTTTATATATTAATTATTTATTTACTTAAAATAACATAAAACATTATCCACTGTAGTGTAGCACGGGACAAATATTTGGCCCGTATATATTAAAAGAGTCATAAAAAATATTGTTTATTATGGCAGTGCAATATTCAGAAAATTATTTTTTTTTGTTTTTATTTACAAACATGCCTTTGTTTAATCTTAACTATTTTTAAATACGAATAATAAGAACAAAACAAAAAGGTGATTCAGTGAAAATTGGGTTAGTTGTGGGCTATTCACTGCTGCACATTGAATTCTGATAAATATCAACTTTAAAATTAGATTAAACTATTATATATACAACATTAATTACCTGGACAAGTATACTTTATTAAGCTGTCAACTTCCTTTTTGATTAACTTAGTTGAAAGGCTTGAGGTTTTATAGTTTATTTTTTTATAACGAAAGTAAACTATTTTGTTTGTACTTTGTTTTCAACTTTATAATTTTTTTGGGTTTTGAATTGGTTTTCTTATACGGAAAAAGGAAAAGGAAAGAGCAAGAAACCAGAAGAGAGAAACAAATCCCTCAAAAGAAGACTAAGCCACAAAGAACCACACATATTAAGTTGCTTCAGGTATGCAATTTTCATGGATTTTGCTTGGCTTTATTTTCATGGATTTTGCTTGGCTTTATTTATTGCCGTGAGTGCTGCAGAGAGAAGGGGCGAGCTCCGCTCCCTCCGTCGTTGCTGCTGGCTGCTGCCTTGCTCCGCCTCCCCCTCTCACGCAGTCAGCAGAGACACGTGAGAGGTTGAAGACAACCTCTCACGTGAATTTACTGAAATGCCCCTCGGGGCTTTAAATTTTTTTTTTTAACTCTATCAAGTGAAACGGCGCCGTTTCACTTGAAAGGATTAAAAAAAAAATTTAAAGCCAACAGCAGCAGGCTGCTGGCTCGAGCGAGAGAGGCAGAGACAGAGAGAGTTGAGTTGCAGACGACCAGAGAGCATGCGAGAGAGACAGTGAACGAACGGCGACGAAAACGACGCCGGCGACTGGTGGTTTTGCCCCCTCAACAACTCTCTGGTTCCGCTGCTGATTGTTATGATACCATAATTTGTACAAAATACCTCCTCCTGCCGTCATCATCATCATTATCACCTTGACGAATTGATTGGCCACTTTGATTAAAGGTTATACTAAGATTTAATTAATGAAACAAGATAATATTTGTGTCTCAAATTTACCCTTGTTATATTAAATCATTTGATTATGATTCTGCTGTTAATGATACTTACTGGGTAGGTTTTATTAAGGTGATTGTACTTGGTAGTTTTTCTAGCGTGTCATTACGATGAGCACCATAATATTCTATTTTACTTAATCATCATTATCGGGTAGATTTTACGGAGTTCATGTTATTGGTGGTGATAATCCTAGATTTTATTTTATTAAGATCTTAAATAACTCTGATTCTAGAGAGAGTAGATAATTTTTTGTGAAAAATGAATAAAAAAAAGATTTTATTCTTTTTTTAAAATGACAATATAGATTTATTTATCTTAAAAATAATATAAAATAAATATATTATTAACTATATTTGTATTTGAACTTGATAATAATTTAAGATTATATTTAAATTGAGTTTGAATAAATTATATCAGATTTTTAAACTATTATTTATTTATATAGTAAACTATTGAAATAAGGAGGGAAGAAATATTTTAATTACAGGAAATAAAATATTTTGTCTAGCATTAAATTTGCAAATGATGCTATGATATCCTTTTTTTTTTTTTGTTGAATTTATATATTGTCTAACGTCAATTTTGCAAATAATGTCATGATATTATCTTTTTTTTAATGAAAAAAATGCATACACTATTAAGGTATTCACTATATCTTAACAAAGCAGACAATGTTATAATATATTTTATACAGTTTGTATATAAATAAACATTGTATAGTATTGCTATATTTAATATATATTTAATATATATTAGTATATTTAATATATATTTTTATTTATTTTTCTCATTATGCACGTCATAATATTAGTTTCTACAACAACATGCGAGTACAATATAGTTTGTATATGCTAAAACTCCTACATTAAATAAATAGTACAGTTTCAATTTTACCCCTATATTTTTTTTCCTTTTCTTACTTTCTTATTTCTTCTTCTTTTTTTCTTCTTTTTATTTTTTTCATTTACATTTCTTCACCATTTTATGTTATTTTTTTATTTCCTTTTTATTTTTAATTTTACTTCTCTTTTAAAATAAAAAATTTTCCTTTTTTTTAATATTTCTCTAAAAAATATAGTATTAACAAATTAATTAATTTTGCATTTTCTTTTTAATCCATTGCCTTTTATTAATTTTTTTATTTTTCCTTTTAACTCATGAGACATTATTATTATTATTATTATTATTATTATTATTATTAGTCATAAATATTTCTCAAAACTTTTATTTTTTATTTTTATTTTAATTATTAATGAAATTTATGAGTCATAATTTTTAGAATTATGAATTTTAATTTTTGAATTGACAATGTAAATTTAATTATCATAAAAATAATTTAAAATTATCATGTAATAAAAAATATATATTTTTTTTATTAGATGTATATATTTTATTTTTAATTTAATTTTTATATTTGATTTATATAATTTAATTTTTATAAATCAAAATTAAAATTTTTTTACAATATTTTATTCATTCTAATATTATATATTAATATATAATAATTTTTATAATTTTTATAAATTATTTTTAATTTTCTTCTCTTGCCAATTCCTTATTCACTTTTCTTTTTTTTTCCCCTCAATAACTATTTTTTTCTCGATAATATTTTATCTTTCATTATTTAGTTGCTTAAAGAATTTATCCTTTTTTCATATCTTAAATAGAAATTCTTATAAATTAATTTATAATTCAAAATTTTAATATGTTATATAATTAATTTAAAAACAAAAATATGTTGAAGATTAATAATATATTTATACTAAAATTTTTCAATGAAGTTATATTTAAATTAATTTGACTTAGTTACAAAAGTTAGAAAATATACCTACTAAATCTATAAAATTAAAAATGATTAAAGAAATAAAACTTGATTATTGCTAATGGTTCAATTTTTTAAGTGGCTAAAATTCGATTTATTGGCCTTTTATAAATTTGATTCATAAGGTGATTTTTTAAATTTTCTCTAATTAATATATTCATATTAAAAATCTCAATTAATATTGTATTTTATATTTTTATATATTTGTTTCATTGTATGAGTATTAAATATTAATTACAGATGCTTATTTTAAAGTTTAGTACTTGAAATATTTAGTTTAGTAATTAAATATTTGACCTTACATATTAATGTTGAAGCACCTCTATAATAATAATAATGAAAATAAATAAATATAAAAATTAAATTGATGGTTTGAATTTTTTTTATTATTGATATAGTTTTGGATAGTTTTGAATTTATTATTATTATATCATGAATCATATATTATTTATAAATATTTATAATTTTTTTAGATATATATAATATAATTTTATTATATTTATATTATATTTATATAATGATGAAAATCACTATATAAATATCGCTTTGCTGTTATATACTGTGTGTATGAATATTAAAAAATAATAAGATATAAAACAAATATTAAGTCACATGTTATTGTTATATTTTATTTATATTAATAATTTTAATATAATTTTTTTATTTATGTAATTGTTAAGATGGATATGTGAATATACTAACGGATAAAATCTGTAATAAGTGCATTAGAGAAAAAGTAGAGGTAGCACCTATCGAAGATAAGATAACATAACATAAATTGAGATGGTTTGGTTATGTGAAATGAATACCTAATGAGGCGCAAGTTAGAAAAAACTAAACAAATTATAGTAAAAATAGCTAAAAGAGGTAGGGATAGACCTAAACTAACTTGAAAAGAAAAGTTCAAAATCATCTTTTTGCTCTATATTTATTAAATGAGATAGCCTTAAATTGAATGGAGTGAAAAAGAAGAATCCATATGACCGACTCTAATTAATTTGGAATTAAGACTTTATTGTTGTTGTTACTGATGTATGTAATTATATTAATTTATGCAAAAACTTGCATGAATATATACTAAAAGTTCTCCTCAAATAAATAGTAAATTTTTAAAATAATCTTTTTTTATTATTACTATTTTGCCACTACACATACATAAAATGTAATATCAATATTTTTAATATACATAAAATAATTAATATAGAAAGATAACTAGTGTGTTAAAAGAGGTGTGCATAATATGTACCTAAGATATATATAATGTATATACTGGATACATAATATATACACCAGACATATATAATATATATACGAGATATATAATATATACACAAGATATACCTAATGTATGCACATATACATATATACACATTTAAGTTAGAAAAGTAAAATAAATAAATAGATAAATAAAAATCAAAGTAAGATGGAAATATTTTATGATGGAAAATTAAAGTGAAAATATATATAATATAATATTTGATTATTTGATTATTTAAGAGTATTTAAAGGGATAAGAATGAAAATTTGTCAAAATATCTTCATCTTCTTCTTTCTTCACCCTTTTGGTTGAATTTTAGAGGGGGGTGGGAGGGAGGGGGGAGATTCTCTTCATCCAATACACAAAATTTCACTAGAAATCCAAGAGTTTCAAGTTGATTTTAAAGAAAAACCAAAGTTTCAAATTTATGCTTAGTTTTCTTTAATTTATAGAATATGTGATTATTTGGGTTAATGATAGAATTGGTTTAAATTGGAAAAGATGATAATTATGAAGCTAATAAGATGTATATATAATGATTTAGTAGTTAATTAATGGACGCGAGTTTGTTTTGTGAAGTTGGTATTATATATTAAAAACTATGGTTTTTAATGAAGTTGGTTAGAATTAGTGTAACTAATGGTTATTTTTGAGTAATTTAAGTGTGAGTATAATTTTAATTGAAGGATTGAACTTTTATTTGGCTTAGGTGTGGCTATACCTGATTGAAGTAAGAGGTAAAGTTTAGGACTTTTAGGATTTAAAGCTTGGAAGGTGAAATTGATTTCATTTTAGAGTTAAATAAGGTTTGTACATACTTTAATAGTATTTACTTAAAGTTTTTATATTTGACATAATCTACCTTGGTACTTTTAAAGAATGTCACTTTTCTTTTGATGAAATTATTTATTAATTCTATGTATTATATCAAAAATGTGATTTAATTGATTATGGAAGAAAAATGTTTAAGGAATACTTGATGTGTTGGATTATGTTCAAAATCAATTGAAATTGGATTTATTAAATTATATTGTTAAAGTGTGCATATCTAAGAGGTTTTGAAGAAAAGAGAAAGGAAAGTGCAAGTGGAAATATTTAAAAGAAAGATTATTATTATTATGGGAATAATGTGAAATATAAAAGTGATTATGGAATGAGTTGATCACATAAAACATATGAAAAAAAATTGATAAATGAGAAGAGCATATAAAAATGTAATGTGACATTACTGTGTTTGTTTGCCCTGCATAATTACTTATTACAAAATATTGATTTTGCTATTGTCGAGTTAGCATGCCAACAATACTTTATGATACTTTATTATGCCTTCGGACTAGACACACCAATGTCAGACACTTCAGTATTGAGGAGACGATCTTTGAATGAGAGTGATATACTGGTATCACATGATACTTGGTCTCCAGTGTCAATTGAGGAGATGACCTTTTCGGGTGAAATACACTGGTATAAATATGACACTTAATCTCTAGTGCCGGACCTTTGAGTTGCGATAGACCAAATCAATTTTTCTTGAATTTGAATATTGCATAGGGATTCATTGGGCCCAATGTGTTTGTATTGATGTGTTATGTTTATATAAATTATGAAATTATAAACATATAAAGCATTGCATTGTAATTGGAATCAAATGCATTTTTGTGTTATGAGAAGAAACATTTGTTTTAAATACATTATGTTATCAAAGTATATATCACTAAACTTTTAGTTTAGCGCGATTAGTTTATGTTACACAGGTGACATGGTAAATGAAGAAATCCCTACTAGATCTAAGCAGGTATAAATTTGAGATTAACATTGAAGTTTGAGAGGCTCGTTATGAGACTTGACTCGTTGGTACTTCACGGCATAACATGTATGTTTATACTTTGTTTTAATGCATTTTGATTATGTATAATATATACTCTTATTAATATATTTTAATATTTAAGGTTTTGTAAAGTTGTACTAATATATATATAATACATTAGTTATACATGTTAAATACTTGGATATGATATGAAGAGATGATGGATTTTGTGAAAGTATGAACTTTAGGAGTATTACTTTTATGCAGGTTGGGTTATTTGTGATTTTGAAAATTATTAAAAATACAGATAAAATTCTGGCAAAATTTTTCTAAATATTTTTATTATATAAATTAACCAACTACACTTTAATTATATTTATTTAATTGTTCAATACATATTTATTTACTTATATTATATTAATATTTTTATGTCAATTATAATTATTTTTGGTATCATATATGAGTATTTCTATAGTTATTTACTATAGCACTGTTGTATATCATATATATATATTATGTACAAGAGGTATATATATTATACATATATAGGACATAAGAGTATTATATAAAAGCACGAATTTAGTTACGAATGCAAGAAATGGATGTCATTTAAGGCCAAAAAAATATAAATTATTATTGATAAATATTATTCAGTTAATATTTTATTATTAATAATTATTATAAATATTATTAAGGTATCAGATTAATTAATTGGTATATCATCATCCTCATCCTCATCATTATCATCATCATCGTTTTAGACATAAAAATTGTTTTAATTTCAAATTATGTATGTTACGTTTCAAATTTTCATTTGACATAGAATATTATCATAATAAAATATTACTAATTTTTAATTATATTAAGAATTATTTTCATTTTAGGCACATGAATAATATCTCAACCCAAACACAAGCCTTTAACTAATCATTCAAATGTTTTTTTAATATAATTACAACTAATTAAAAAATTATTTAATTTTATATTAAAAATATATTTTATTATTTTTATAATAAACTGCATGGGAGTATAAATCAATTTACTGTTATTATTATTTTCACCATGATTATCATCATGCTTTAGAAATTACTATTTTAATAAAAATAACTTCTCAATTTTTATTTTTTTATTTTTATTTTAAGTTTTAGTGAATTTTATGGGTTAATTCTTAGAATGATGACTTCAAAATTTTGAACTTTTTATTATTATTTTATTCAAACTTTTTAATAAATAATATAAATTTAATTATTTAAAAAATAGTTTAAAACAATCATGTTATTATTATTGTAATACTCTTATACCCTATACACATACAATACATACACCCAATAAATATAATATACGAATATACGATACAAGAATGCCACAATCCATTTTAAAAAATAAACCCTTACTTTTTGAATCTGTATAAACTTAAATCATTTAAGTGATATAATATAAATAATAGATAAAACATTACTTGCTAAAATATATACATAACTTCATTACCAAATGATTATCCAAAATATTTTTTATAGTTTGCGATATATACATATATATACATCAAAATATAACATAATATACATGAAGTCAAAATATATAAAAGTATAAAATATGTACATACTGGCAGTTTGTCTCTGATCTTGATGCCCAACAATCAACTCTGCACTCAAGATCTCAAGCCTAGACTCGACTCAGTCTAGACGAACTCTCCAGCTCAACCGGATCTACTCTATCACCTGCGCAATGAATCACAATCGCGCTAAGTCAAAAGCCTAGTAATACAAACTTTGATAACAATAAAGTTCAAATGCAATGCCAATGCACAATGCATAAGGATATTATATCTCATAACATTATATCTTAATATATTGCTCAATTGTTTCACAATTCATAATTCACATAAAAACAAACACAAACAGGGGTCCAACAATATCTAATATGCTATTCAAATCCCAGAGTTACTGCTTTGGTTCAAGATGACACCATGTGTTTAGCCCCGAAGGCAAATCATAATCACAATGAGGATAACCTCATATGTAACATCCCAACTAGGCTTCAAGGACTAGGCCTAACCCAGCTTCAAGGGACTGTTACAGCATGTAACATCCCAACTAGGCTTCAAGGACCAAGCCCAACCCAGCTTCAAGGGACTATTACATTATAGACATGCTGCCAAATACAAAACTCTGAAAATTGAATAACATACTAGGCAAACAATTCTTTTATAACTCCATTATCAATATCTTTCTCATTTTTCTCAAGATCAAGCTAGGCACAATGCCTCAATTTTCTTATTTATATTCATATAGCCATCACCAATGGCTTTACATACCATCTTTAATGTATACATAACAATTTGCATTACCCATATATTTTGGATCACCATCATATTTTGCATATAGTTCACATTACATATAATTTATTTGTGACATTATACAAATCATAGCATATTACTCATGCACCAACAATGTAGTAAGTAACTTAACACATTTTTCAACCAAATGTGTTATGTCCAAATGCCATGCATATATAAACAATTATTCAAAGTTTGTACTTACCTCTAAAAGCAACAAAACAAGCTTAAACACCACTTTCAACCTCCTCTTCCAAGATATCCCTCAACACTTGGATTAGGTAACTCAAGTCTCTTCAAAGCCTAAACCAAATGTGATTATAAATAATCACTTAGTAACACACTTATAGGCATATACAAAACCTCTCAACACAAGGATAAGAAACACAAAGAAAAATAAGGAAAAGAACTATCTAGGACAAAATTTATATATGACACACTCAACAACAGGGGTGTGTCAATGACCATGCCCTAAACCCACAAGACAGAAGTTTTGACACGCTCAGTGACATGGGCGTGTCAATGACCATGTCCTAAGCTCTGTATTACAATAAATAAGATATGTCCAGAGATATGGGCGTGTCCCTGCCAATGCCAAAACTCCTACAACACAGTAGTTGTGACACGCTCAGTGACATGGGCGTGTCACTGCACGTGTCAATACTATACATTACAAAAGCTGTGACACGATCAGTGACATGGGCATGTCACCTCACGTGTCACTAACACTGAAAACAGAACCATCAACAAGCCCAAAGACATAGTAGTGTCATCGGGTGTGTCAGGCCAAAATTCTGATATCAACACATAATTGTCACATCCAAAAATATCTTTCTTTACCCTTTTCAACTCTATACAAACTCAACCAAATCCATCATTATATCACAAAATATTTGTATATACATCACAATAACTCAATTAAAAGCAAAATACACAATTACAACCATGACTTTACAACACAAAAGTTACACAACCCAAAACTCTTATTCTCTTCACCAAACTTAACCATATCTTCAATCCAACCCTAAATTCATAGTTAACTACTCAAAACAACTCTATACATACCAATACCAACTATTAACACATACTACACCAAACATCCAATTCACAAATATACAAACTTCTATAGAAAATCAAGGAAACAAGTTGAAAACTTACTAAATATGGAGATAATCCTCAAAACTCTAACTTGAACACTTGAAATCCTTCAATTACATGAGCTTACAAAAAGCAAATTTCTCCTTTCCTTTGATGGAGGTAGTAGGCCTTCAATGGAGAAAGAAGAAGAAGAAGATGATGATCCACTCAACTCAATCCAACTAATACCCTTATAAACCACACAAATTCCCACTTTCACTCTCCACCAAGTAAAAACATATATATTTATATTACTTAATTAATATATAAAAAGTCATTTTCCACTAACCACTTAATTAATTTAAAATAACATTTGACCATATTAAAATGTTGACTTGTATATATTATGTATATCTACATATATATATATCATATACAAATTTTCTTTTTTTCACTTAATTATATATATATATATACTTTTAAATCATTTATTTAATTTTCAAAAATTAAAATTTTTAAAATTTTGGGATATTACAATTCTCCTCCTCCATAAATAAATTTCGTCATTGAAATTATCTGCTCTCAAGTCTGAAACAACTGGGGATACTGATTCTGCATTATCTGCTCACTCTCCCATGTTGCCTCCTCAGTGGCATGATTCTTCCAAAGAACTTTCACAAATGGCACCTTCTTATTTCTCAACTCGTTCACTTCACATGCCAAAATAGCCATTGGTTCTTCCTCATAAGTCAAATCTGGACTCACCTCAATTGACTCTACTGACAGAATGTGAGATGGGTCAGACATGTACCTCCGAAGCATAGAGACATGGAAGACATTATGAATTCGATCTAACTCAGGCGGCAAAGCCAGTCTATAGGCCACTAGTCCAACTCTCTCCAGTACCTTATAAGGTCCTATGAAACGAGGACTCAACTTCCCTTTGCGGCCTGATGGTGCGAACTTATGCTATTGTAATACCGCAAGTGCACGGGTCGCTCAAGTAATAAAGTAGTGAGTGAGTTGTCATTCCACTGAGGACAAGGCCAAGTACTGTGCAAGTTTTAACTGTTGTTTAGGAAATTAATAGTTTTATGAAGTTTGTAATTAAAGACAATTAACTTAATAACTTAAAGTAAAGAGAAATTAAGTGTTGTGCAAAAAGGATTGATGATGAAAATATTATCCAGATATTGAATCCCCCTAGCCATAAAAATATTTATGAAAATCAATTCAATTAAATCAAATAATAGAGCTGAATTGGCATTCCTCTAGATTAGACTAAAACCTTTCTCAAGTGAATTAATCCCTAATCACTAAGTAGAATGCTAGAATCTCTTCTAAAAAATAATTAAATAGATCTTGCATTAAGAACAAGGAATCGTAAACCAAAGGATCTTGTAAGTCTACCTCTAGCACTCTAATCAATCCTCAATCCTTATGAGTATTCTATTCATATCAAGCTTTCTCAAGTCAATAATATGAAAATTGCAACCAATCAATAAACATGCTATTATCAATTGAAAATAAATCATAATAATAAAACAACTCAATCAAATGATTTAATTAAATAAAACTATTCAATCCATACAATAAAGCTAGGGTTCATCAATATCTAGATAGAGAATGAACTAGTTCATATTCAAAACTAGAAAACCAGAATAAGAGAAATAAGTAAAAGAATCAAACAATCCATGGCAAATGATTTGTGTTTCTTCACTTGAACCCTTGAATCTTGGTTTAGATCTTGTGTAGAATGGGTCTTCACCTTCAATCTCAGCTACAAAACTCTCTTTTCCTCTCTAGAGGTCGGCTCTAGGTTGTAAAGAATAAAAATCGGATCCCTAATTTGCGCTTCAGCTCAGCTTTTAAAAGGCATGCTTACTGACACGCCCATGTCACTGGGCATGTCAATGCTTCTGTATGGCAGTATCAAAGGCACGTACATTGACACGCCCATGTTCTTGGGCATGTAACTTGAAGAATTTTGCTCTTTTCCTCGACTTTCATCCGTAATTCCCTTCGAAATGACCATGAGCCTCAAAATATAAAGAATTTCTGAAATTAATCCTAAAAAGCACTTGAACAAATAAATTAAACTCAATTGGATAATAATCATATTAAGAGATAGGGGCAAAATATCATCAATTATGCATTTATCAAATTCCTCTTCACTTGAGCTTTTGCTTGTCCTCAAGCAAACTAAATCACTATAATAAGTAGAAATGACGGACTCCTCTATATCCAAAAAGAAAAGAAAAGTTTGACAATACTCAAATAAGAAAATCCGACGTTCTCAACCAAAAACTAATTCACAATTGTGACAGCTGAATCAACAAGTTTCAAAATAAAAATTTCACAGACCTAAAACTTAAAGATCCAGAGTTAAAAAATTGAGCATAAAATTTCAGAAACTCAAAAGTCATGAACAAAGTACGAAAGTGTAAATTTTTTCTTAAGTTCTTTAACCCTCTTTATATATATATATATATATACATTTTTATTATTTAAGGAGCCCGACTTATTTGAACCGATACTAACCTTTTGACGTGAAGGTAAACATTTGTGATACCGACCACCGGTTACTTAGCCAGAATCACCGTTCAAATGGCTACTAGTACTATTTATGATTCCAACTCATTTGTTTCAATTCAAGAGTGAAAATCAGAGGAACATGGATAAATTTTCAAAGCTCCATTTATTAGTATTTTTAGTTTTTTTTTTAAAACTCAAGGGTCAGGAACTTAAGATATTAAAGATATCATACTAAGTCCGACTCAAGTATCTAAGGAATTACAATATGCTAAAAAATGTAACTAAGGTTTTAAACTTCAGATGTGTCCAATTGCCATCAATCCACTACCTAATTATAGCTATTACAGTCGATCCTCAGTAATTGATCAAGATAGCCAAGTCAACCTCAACAAGAAATTGTCATTTTGAAAATCAAAAATTAATTTAATATATAAAGAGGAACCATTTCAATTCACACTATTATAACAATCTAGCTTACTCGAATCCAAAAACAAGTTGCATAACTAATTGAGACAAATGAATTAAATGGCAAGAATGAAATAATAGAAGCTCAATCAAGAAAGTATACCTCTCCCCACACTTAAGACACACATTATCCCCAATGTGTATGTAAAATAAGAAATAAGTCATTAAATGAGATGAAAGGTGGGCTAGTCAGACATCGGCGCATCACTGGAATCATCACCGCTAGTTTCCCCACCGCTAGTATCATCGCTGGCATCATCATCGGACACATCGACTGGAGGCGCAAGTGGCTAGTATGGTGGAGATGGTGGCTGCGAAGGGTTAAACCCTTGATACCTCCAGAACTCTAACATGGATTGTTCCAGCTATTGCCTCCTCAAGATCTCGTGATCCAGCTGGGCTTGGAAGGAAGTAGTATGTTGATGCATGAACTGCTGCATGTGGTTCTGCTGAGTTAAGATTTTGTTCTGATTTAGTTCAATAGTCCCTAACTTACCTTCGATCCTACAAATTTATCGCTCGAAATCAGTGGGCTTTCTGTCATCATCCCATTCAACATTAACTGATTGATGCCAGTCTTGGAATGTAGGGGTCAGGGCGAAGGACGATCCAGCAGAAGAAGAAGGTGCAGCAGTGGAATAAGGCCCAACAAAATCAGACTAACCGGGTGGTGGTGGTGGTATGTCTGAAGGAGGAGCAGAAGGGACTGGCTCAAAATCCATAGGAGGTGCCTGCAGCCTGGCTACCTTTTCCCGGTTTAGTCTCTTCAATGTGTCCATACCCAATAGTTTGGGAAAACCATCCACCATCATAGGTAGGCATCCATCTAATACACCCAAGCGACGAGCCAGTCATGTGACATTTATGCCACCATGCAAAGTACCTAGTGCTCCCTTTTTGGACTGCTCATAAAAAAAGTGTATGATGGAGTGTGCGACATTACACCGGGTCTTTTGCACCATGCAGTTTAAGAAAAATAGATCCCTCAGGCTCACCACCCATGTGCTGCTTAGCCGAGCTGTAAGAGTGTGAACTAACAGATTATGCACCACTCGGCAAGGAAAGGACTCAAAGTTGGATGCCTTAGATACCTTGGGTTGGTATCTATCTGCAGTGAGTACAAAGGTCCTCCAAACCCGAGGGGGAGCAACTTCATGCTCGATGAAATCCACCTCAAAATTAAAATAGTCCGAAGTATGTACCTCCTTTGCAGTGTATAACCCTAGATGCACACCAAGGTCATTAATGCTCATATGAAATCTCTGCCCCACCCAATCTGAATTGTATGGTTGGCTCAGTAATTGAAACCTTGGTCTTGTGGAACTGAAAGGTGCAGTAGAATTCCAGTGTCAACTCTCTGTAAATAGGCTCATTGATGGAGAACAGTTATTCCCATCCTGGTTGGTTGATCAGTTCCCGAATGTCGGCTGTAATGTTAGCTAGCTCCATAGCTTCCCAATCCAAAACATGAGGTAGGGACCAATCCTTATTGCCGAAAAGCTCAAACCGCTTTCGTTCTTCGGAATACGAGAATCGAATGCATTTGTGGTTTGCCATGAACTTGGAGGTTGGTCATGTAGCAGGTTGGCTTGAACTGCCTTCCCCTCATGCTCGTTTGCAGGGAGCTTGGAGGATGGTTGTTTGCGAGGGCTCATTGTCTGCAAAACAAATAAGAATTCCTCAATAACAACAAAGATGGCACTTTACGAAATACCGATAAAAGACAGGCATAAGGTTACCGAAATACCGGCATTATAACGATAAAGCACAACATATATTCCAACAAAATGAATGCCAACGGCCAATTTAAATCAAGTTTAACCAACATATATCGACAAAAACTTAATCAACATATACCAAAAAAAATTGATCTAAGCCAATAAGAGCGATGAACCAATTCTAACAAGGGCAATTATGTAGATTCACAAATGAAACCTTGTATCCATAGCCCAACAAAACAAAGCAAACAGTTGATAAATGCATGCTTAAACAACAACAAATAAATCCTAAATATTGGAATAACAAAATAAAGCAAAATAAATCAAACGTTGAATAAACCAAAGTAGATCTCGCAAAAGTCAGAATGAATCTCAAAATGCTAAGGAAAACATGAGATAATACAAGGAATCCATAAGAAATAACGAAAAAAATCCAACAAAATAGCAAAAGTGAGAGTTCATACCTGAAAAATGTAGTGAAGAACGTGTGGAATCAAATGAAGAGTGAGTGGATCCGCACAAAAATGCAAAATGAGAGTTAAAATCCTTTCTAGAGTGATTGGGTGTGTGAGTGCGGTGGTGGGAGTGCAAAGAATTTGAGAGAAAATGAAAGATGAGGGCAGGGACGGATCCAGAAAGTCGGATAAGCCAGGGCCGGATCGGCTTGTCTGATTTTTTGGTTCCGTATTCGTCATATATTTTCTAAAAAAAAGGCATTATTTAACATATATTTTCTAAAAATAAAGGCATTAAATCTAATATTGAATTTACAATGTTTATACATCATTAGACACGCGAACTCAGAGATGATAATTGTTTTCGACGCGTCGCCATCTTTTGAAAACGCTAGTATCCTCAACAGCTACAGACTTTTGTTTTTTTGAAAAATACCGATACATCTAAAACAATAAATTTAAGTATTATAATAAGCCAATTATTCTTAGCATACAATCTTCACAATCACAACAACATGTCAACAACAATGTATAATATAAAACCAACGCACAATATCCAATTGAATAAAAAAATCCACAATCAATTCAACAACAATCTATTCACACAAAGCAACTAAACAAAATACTCAATAAATAAAAAAATTCATTTCACATTACTCAATTATTAAGCATTTCCATACAAAATATAAATTCATAACAACCAAACCTCAATCTCAAATCAACGATCCTCATCCATAAATTAATTTAAAACAAACACACAAAATCCAATTGAAATTAAAAATAATTAAATTAGGGTTTAATTTAAACCACTAACCTTTCAATTTCAAATTGAAATTGTAGAGTTTAGCAGGGTTCAGGAGAGCTGCCGGCGGTCTATCTTGGTGTGGGGGCGGGCGGAGCACGGTTCAGGTGAGGTGAGGGAGGGGAGGGATGGGGAGTAGAGGAGCTTTGCTTAGTTGTTTTGTCCCTGTTCTGCGTTTTCACTTACCATTCCCATTTCTTCCCTCTGTTATGTTTGTTTGTGGTTATTTGGTATAAAATATATATATTTTTGTTTCCACATAGAACGGCGTCGTTCAACTTAAGGCTTTTTTTTTAAAAGTTAAATGGGTCTTTTTATATTATACTGCATAGCTTTCTTTTTCATCTTCCCTACCTCTCGTCTCATCTTCTTCTTTTTATTGCAGGCACAGCCGCCGGAGATTCTTGCTTGCTCAACTGTCAGCTCCTCTGCCGCCAGTAAGCTAGGGCCTCGGCCATGGCTGGCCCATGAATAGATCCGTCCCTGGATGAGGGAGAAAGGAAGGTTTTTTTTTAAATAGAGTTCGGGTGGTTATTAAACCCGTTAGCATGCCCAGTGACACGCCCATGTTGTTGGGTGTGTCATATGTGCTGGGATACAATGTATACAACACGCCCAATGACACGTACGTGTCCATGGGCATGTCACAGATACTGGATGAATGAGTAAACGACATGCCCAATGACACGCACGTGGCTGTGGGCATGTCACAAGTACTGTGACACCAATGAAATGACACACCCAATGGTCTGGGCATGTCCTGTGGGCATGCTAGCCTTCTTCTTTTTTTGAGGCACGACCAGTGACATGTGGGTGTCACTGGACGTGCCATAACTACTGTGTGTAAATTAAAATGACACGCTCAGTGACACGTCCGTGTTTCTGGGCATGTCAATATTACTGCCCTTGAAAATGATTAACCTCAAGTTCCCTTTTTCCTCTACTTATCCAACTTCATTCAAAACAACACACCACAACTAATGATAGAAGGATTTAAAAACTGAAGACGCAAACTAAAAACATAGAAATTAAAGAAATAAAAATTAAAGAACGAATAAAATGATGGGTTGTCTCTCACCCAATACTTCTTTAACGTCGTATTAGTTGGACGTTCAGGGGCAATTTTACCTAGTCTTAGATGTGTAAAACCTCCTTCAAGTCATGTATTTCTCCCCCCAAGTATAATTTGAGCCTGTGCCCATTCATCTTAAAATCTCCTTCTTCCAGATGATTTATTTCAACCACTCCATAGGGGAAAACTTCCTTAACTGTAAAAGGATCAGACCATCGAGATTTTAACTTACCTGGAAAGAGTCGAAGCCTCAAATTGTACAATAATACCTTATCTCTTGCTTGAAACTCTTTCTGCTCCTTAATGCGAGCATCATGTCATCTCTTAGTACGCTCCTTATACATTCTTGTATTGTCATAGGCTTGCAATCTCCACTCATCCATCTCGTTTACCTGTAATTTTCTCCTTTCACTTGCACTAGCTAGATCAAGGTTAATCTGTTTTATAGCCCAATAAGCATTATGTTCAATTTCTACAGGCAAATGACAACCTTTTCCATATACCATCCTAAATGGCATAGTGCCCAAAAGAGTTTTGAATGCAGTCCTAAAAGCCCATAGAGCATTATCCAATTTCTCAGACCAATCCTTTCGGGATCGCTCTACAGTTTTTTCTAGAATTCTTTTTATCTCCCTATTCGTGTTCTTAACTTGGCCATTAGTTTGGGGATGGTAAGGAGTAGCAAACCTTTGTGTAACACCTAATCTTTTGAAAACTTTCTCAAGCTGAACGTTACAAAAGTGAGTACCACTATCACTTATGATTGCTTTCGGTGTACCAAATCGAGAGAATAACTTTTTCAAAAACTTCATCACTACCCTCGCATCATTAGTTGCCAAGGCTTGGGCTTCAGGCCATTTAGAGACGTAGTCTATAGCTACAAGAATATATTTGTTACCAAAGGAATTTGAAAACGGTCCCATAAAGTCGATACCCCATACATCAAAGACTTCACAAACAAGAATTTCATTTTGAGGCATCTCATTACTAGATGAAATGTTTCTAGTCCTTTGGCAATGATCACAACAGTTAACAAATTCGTAGCTATCCCTAAACAAAGTGGGCCAATAAAATCCTGATTCTAGTACCTTTTGAGCAATCCTATTGGTTCTCATATGACCACCAGCTGGTCTAGCTATGCTCAGGTCTATCAATAAATGCATTTTCAGTCATATAACATTAATCATGTCATAATCAATTCATTATATTTGTTATCCACGACACCACATACATATATACATAAACATATCACAAACACACATATTAGACCTAAATAACCTTATACAATATTTTGATTTAAGAGATATTATTATAGTCTATCACGATACCGAAAATCTAAATATCACAACTGTCCTTTATTGACACCTCTCTGTCTGGCCCCGAAGGCAAATAATAGCGACGCCGAACGTCAGGCCCGAAAGCAAATAATATATCATCAAAAATAATTTTCTAGAATAAGATATTATACAAGGCAAACACACATTTTATTTCACATTCTCATTGAAACACCTTTAATTTCTATATTTTCAATATTTGCCACATATTTCATCATCTTTTTAGCCACAATCACAATGTAATGAGTAAATCACATTTTCACATCTCTCATAGTTTTATCAAACTATGATCACTATCACATGTTATGTATTCATTTATCATTTCTATTTTCATATTTCTACATATTTCTCAAGTGATCAACTCACTCATGATCAATTTCATACTTTATCTCATTAAATTAATTTCTCATAAATTTATAATCAATTCATGTTTATAATATCGATATTTTAGTTATTTCCACATTATTCTTTATAATCACCTTTCACATTGCCTTTCTCACATTTTCCAACTATTTTTAGCATATTTCATTCTTTTTACCAGTTTTTCATATTTTTCACATTTTAAAATTATTATATACATTTTTCAAGTGATCACAACTTCTCATGATCACTTTGCCTTTTTTTTCATATTTAATTATTTTTCTACATAATGTTTTCTTCCAAGATTTTTTTCTTTCTATCTCATTTCTTATTTCTTATCACATTGTTTAATTCTCATATTTTTCAACTATTTTTAGCATGACTCATAAATACTACATCAAGCACATAACCATTGAAATATTCATACTACAATAGTTTATCTTACAAATTTTATACTTTCATGTATAAATCTACATTTTACATTGAGCAAATGCCCAATATAACATTATCTAATAACTATGCCACGTTGCATAGACTATGTGATTTTTTCACATTTCAAATACTTTGCATACATATTGTCAATCCACATTTAACAAAATTTCAAGTAAATAATATTGCTAACCTTTATTATACTAAGTTCCAAGCTCTAATCTCCTTCCTACTTTAACTTCACCATTTGCCCATCAATACTTTGGTTTCATAAATTTACCATCCTCAATCCTAAATCAAATTTTAAGTAGAAATAATTCATTAGCAATACATTCTAAAGCCATTTAAATTAATCAAATACCAATTATACTCATTCTTCCCAAATTTTACCAAAACCTTAATTCAACACTACTACTTCTTTCAAACTACCATTTAACCTATCCATTTTCTTCATCCAACTATAAATTCACTATACATACATCAAAACAACGTCAAAATAATCCATATTAGCACTTATAAACACTTCCTTCAAAAATTCAAAAATTCACATATTCTACCTCAAAACCATAACTTCATCAAAACTCACTCATATCTAAATTTCAACCATAAATTCACAACATAAAAACTAATATAACATTAAATCCACCCATTACAAGAATTATAAACATCAATATTAAAACTCAAAATTTTACATAATTATTCTATAACCCTAAATTCATCAATTATGCTCATATCAACAAATAATCACGTTTCTATTATTTTAACTCAAATACTATCAATTTAACAATTTAAATTCACTTTCTCTCTCTAGCCTAATCTTACATAACCATGAAAATTAAATAAAACTAGTTAAAATTAAAGAATACTTACTTATTTCTTGATAAACCTTCAAAAATCACCTTAAACCCTTGAAAATCTTGTAACTTGATGCAATAAAAGCAAAAACCATCTCCCTTCAAGCTACAAACGGCCATTCATGGAGAAAGAAGAAGATAATCCTCATTTTTATATCACTCTATTTTTAAAAGGAAAATTTTACCGCACTGTAATACGGCCTGCGATGATGTATGGTAGTGAGTGTTGGGCAGTAAAAGGACAACACATGAGTAAAATGCATGTTGCGGAAATGAGAATGATAAGATGGATGTGTGGTCATACTAGGATAGATAGAATCAGCAATGAGTGTATTAGAGAAAAAGTGGGGGTAGTACCTATTGAGGATAAGATAAAAGAATATAGATTGAGATGGTTTGGCATGTGAAATGAAGACCTAGCGATGCACCTGTTAGAAAAACCGAACAAGTTAGAGTAGATATAGGTAAGAGAGGCAGAGGTAGACCTAAACTGACTTGGTCAAAGGTGATCCAAAATGATTTTATGATGTTACATCTATCAGAAGAGATAACCTTAAATCGTATTGAGTGGAAAAGAAGAATCCATAAAGCCGACCCCAATTGACTTGGGATTAAGGCTTTGTTGTTGTTGTTGTTGTTGTTGCTGTACTTTTAATTTTGCCTTCCTCTTTATAAATAATTACTAATTTAATTGATTATTAAAATATTATAGTAATATAATAATATAACTAATTAATTTATCATTTATTAAAATTTCATAATTTTTCACTACCACCAAATTTTATTTTTTTATTTATTATTTAATCTGCTTCCTTACTTTCTAACCATATAATTAATTAATTAATACGTATTTTTAATCTTTTAATCCCATCCATATATCTTATTTTTCCTGTTTCACTTTTCTTTTCTTTTCTTTATTTATTTACTAATTTCTAACTTTCCATCCATAAATATATATGCACCATTTATATTTTGTTTATATGCTTTATATATTATATATATATGTAATGTATATGTAATGTATATGTAATGTATGTATTATGTATACATCTTGTGTATATTATGTATATATCCCATATTTCTCTTTCCAACACAAACTATCCTCCAAATTAATTATTTAACAATATTCAAAATTTATGGATGTTACAATAACCTTGCCCTCAAATGTTATAAACATCAAGATTATATTTAGAAAGGACAAAAAGGACTTCATCCTTTAATATTAATGCAACAGTATCCATACCATGAATAAGCTCAAAGAATCACTCTTTCACACATCCACTTTTACCATCGAATCTCAACACAATAGACATTTGCTCCTTCTTAGACTCATCTCAAACTTCATCAACAATTATACAAAATTTAGCATCACCAATTTCTTCTCGAATAAAAATTTTTACTTTAGTCAAAATGACTTGTAAAATCTCTTTTTGTATTTTTTGGTGATGTATATGATGCATTTTATGGAGCTTTATCTAAAGCTTTTGTTATTTTATCATCATAAAATGCTATCAAATTTAGCAGTTGGCAAAAATTTCCTAGACTTTGTGATGTTTTAGTTTCATCATGACCTCTTAATGCACAACCTTGAAATCTAAGCCACCTAGCTGTATCAATTAAGGCTTTCAATTGCATTCTGTTTTCTATAACTTGTTGAGATGTAAAGCACTCAAAGTGCTTTTGAATGTGTGAAGATTGATTCATAAGATATATACATGCTTTCTTAGCATTTAAATGAGAAGAAGTAAGATCTTTTCTAATATGTGCCAAAAATGCACAATTACATCTCTCACCTTTTTCCAATTCTGAAATCCATTTACAGTAAATGCATCTAATCTAGAAGGACCTTTTTTAGTATGAAATAAAAAACATGATAAACAAAATGTTGCATCTTTAATAGGAGAATATTCCAACCAGGACGGAAATAACTTAAACTATGATGCTTGAAAACTTCATTGATGTTTTTCTCCAGATTTTGGATATTTTGAAAGAAAGCATTGATATGGACCAACTTTATTATAAGTTCTCCGAATTTCACCATGCATGTCAATAGCATACTCTCAAATATATTGTTTTAATCTCGGATCATGCTCTAATAACTTAATATCAAAACTCTCTTTGACTTCAACTCTTTGAGATTTAGTAAGAGAATTATCAGAAATTAAGACATGATCTATGTAAGTATCTGACTAATTAGTAAGATTTGATACTTCAACATTCTTCCTTTTAAAAAAAGCATCGATTGTAGATGATTTTTTCATCTATAATATATATATATATATATATATATTACCTTTATCTATATCAAAATGCAACAATTAAATTAATCAAAATAAGTTTCAACATATGCTCAAATAACTAATTAAAATTAAAAATTTTTTAAGCATCCAAACAATAAAATTCACATAAAATAGACCACTAACCAGGCCTTCTAGGAGCCACCATCCAGGCTTATTGGTATATGTATCTTAATATATGAAGATTTCGCGAATACAATTGTTCCACTAGGAGCTTAATTATACTTTATCAATCAAGTGCCTAAAAACTAATGCAAATTAGTCATTTGTAAATTAAAAAGAATAATCATTATAAATAAAAAATAATCAATTAATTATTTAAACTCTCTAATTTTAAATTTAATTAAATTAAAGAAAAAATCTACTTCATGGCCATATTGACCCACCAACAATATTTAAAATAAAAAGTACCTAATGATAATTAAGAAATTATAATGTTTAAATGGTTTAAGCATTATTAATATCTCTAATTTTCTAATTTTATCTCTTATAGGAAACATAAAATGAAATTAAAAACCTCAAATGATCTCTACTAATAATACATCTCTACCATGTAGAATTGTATTTGTTAATAGCAAAATCACTATAATTAATTAAACTCATGCTTGAATAATTAAATATCATATGTAATTATTTGTAATTAAAACAAATTCAATGGATATAAAAAAAATTATTCAATAACTCAACAATGAAAATTTAGGATTTTAAATTGTGATTTTGGTAATATAATGAAGTTTTAGCAAAATTATTTTAAGATTCTTATTTATCTTTATTAGAGCTCAATTATACAAATAAAACTAAGAAAAATTAAATTTGAATCAATTAAAAATTCAAGATTTACAAATATATATATAAATCAAAAAATTTACTTAGTAATTATAGAGTCATCTTGATTATCCACTTTGTTTCAAGGATGATCTTCAAATTTAAAAGAAAAAAAAAAAGAAAAACAATTAAGAGAAGCAAAGAAAGGAAGAGAAGGGAACCAAGAATGCAGAGAAGCTGAGAAAATAAATTTCATAGGGAGTGAATAGTGAGAACCTATGGCCTGAATGAATTTGGATAATTGATTTTTTTTTTTTTTTGTGGGGGGAGGAAGGGAGGAGGAGGGGTAAAAATATACTTATATTTTTTTAGGGGAGCCCAACTTAGGCATATGGTCCGCCCACCTCTATTGTTATAGGTTGTTATAGATTATTATGGACATGTTATTATTCAATTACTTTTTATTTTTGTATATTATTATAGATTATTTTAGATTGTCATATAGACTATTAGTAAGTTTTATTGTTTGTTTTGTGAATTGTTGCGGATTGTTATTGTACCATTATTTTTTTATTTTTATATATTATTATAGATTGTTTTAGGTTGTCATATAGATTTTTAGCGAGTTTTATTTATTGTTTTATAAATTATTATGGGTTGTTATAAGCTGCTATGAGTTTTTATGGATTGTTATTGTAACACATTTATTCGTTATTTTTAATGCTATTGGTTTTTATTTTTTGTTGTTTTATAATTGAGAACTACACTAAATCAATTATTTATGTATAAGTTTTTATATTTATGTTAATATGATTTTGAAATATATATATATATATATATATATGCTTGATGTTAGAGTTTGTTTTAGTCTTACAATATGCGGTCCTAATGCATAATAGATGCTTGAAATATAATTGCAATTTTTTTTTTATTTTACAAATGATTTGGTCTTTGTCTTGTACTCCTCCATTTCTCTATATTAAATGGCATAGCTAATGCAATTACATGATATATAATAAATTAATGTTTATAGAAGTAGTCAATGATTAAAAAACTTCCTTATCGTGTGAAGATTAAACTAGTTAGATTTTGGATGGATGACTGTACTTCACTCCTGGACAGCGGGATAGAGGTTTGGACTATCCAGCTCCTAGGAAGGTCATTGATATATATAGAAAACAAAATTGAAATTGAACTCATAATTTGTATCATTACTAAAATTATTATGATTATTATTTTTTAAGTAGTTGATCTTATCTAATCATTTGTCTTCTTGTCCAATGAAAAAAGTGTTGCAGTTTTTTTACCATTTTTTTTATAGTAATGTATTTTTGTTAAGAAATCAGAGAAGTTTAGATTCTTCTGATTGTTTAAATAACATTCAATATGTGCATATATATGTATATATATATAAAGAAGACAATGCGAAATTGCATTAGACTTGCTTTCTTGATAAAAACTGTTGTCTTGCAGGCAATCCCTAGTAGATATACAATTGAGTAGGGTTCATGTTCAGGTCAAAACCTTTGTTTTTACTGTGTTAGGAGAAATTGTTATTATTATTTTTCTTTATAATGTGAGATTATGTTCTTTATTTTATTTCTTTAGTATAACTTTGTATTTTTAGTTATTTTAGTGGGGTATATTGAAATTTGAGAGTAGCCACTGTATGTGCCTATGATGAAAATTTTGAAATTTAGATACATAGTAGCTAAATGTTATATAGAGTAAAAATGAAAATTATAAGGGTTGATAGTATTCTATCAAGATAATGAATTGGATCTCCCATTTAAACTAAAACCTAGTTAGGTGTTAATGGACTTGCAAGATAATAAAAATAGTATCAAAAGCCAAACAACTCATAAGGGTCTATAACTACCTATAACAACTCTAACAACACATAAAAATTTACAAAACAACCAATAACAATCCTCATGTTCTCTCCTTTCTCCATGATTTCTACTTCTGTTTCTCTTCTATCTTGGAGGGCAAGTGGCTTATTGTTTGCTCTTTGTAGGCTTTGATCTTGTTTTCAATAGTTTCCCACTTCCTCAGCATTCTTTGGCTTCAGTTTCCTCAGACATACTTCCTCAACATATCGCTCCTCAATGAACTAGCTTTCTCAAAATCTATTTCCTTAACGAGTTGATCTTTAGCGTATTAATTCCTCAATTCTAGGCTGCGCTTGATATTTTTTTAGTGCAAACATATATACATATATATTAGCTCATTTAATTTATAATTTCCACACTAATATAGCTTTCTATATTAGCACATTCAAATTAGTTCAATAAACATCTCTCTCTCTCTCTCTCTCTCTCTCTCTCTTTCTCTCTCTCTCTATATATATATATATATATATATTAGTCCATGTGTGCAAATAAAAATCCAACACACTATCAATAATCCATAATTTACTAATATTTTTAATTAGAGAACATTAAGCTCCCCAAGCCAAATTATAACATCCCATACAATATACTACCTATATTTATAGGCAAAAATATTAAATAATACTAACTTTACCATTTTCACTTATATTATAAACTTTTTTTTTGATAAATTAGTACATAAAATTATTTTTTTGTTTCAATTTTATCTTTTCAGTAGTTAGACTTGCTTTTACTAGTTGTAGTGCTGATTTGTCAGTTCATTTTTTTTTTTGAAAAATAAAGTAAGGACCATTAAAAAAAAGATAACGCTCCTTCATTTATTTTTTGAAAAAAAAGTGATGGGCATTAAAAAAAATGCACGCTGGACTTGATTGTATGATATTACTTCTTCTCACAATTACGCACAAGCATGCCGTATCGGATGATTTTAAATTTCAACATGTTGTTTCAAATTACAATGAACTTGATCATGATTTTTGAAGCTATGATCATTAATGAATGAGCTATAATGTTTTGGAAAAAGTATTATTGGTTTATTTGGAGTGTCTAATTTAAAGAAAAGGATAATGTTTTTTTTTCCTTGTATGGTTTATTATTGATATTTTAATTTTAGCAATTATCTACCAAAAAAAAATCATACATGATTGAACTTGTTTATTTATAAGTTTTCAACTCTATAGCAATAAGGAAATGGGTTGGATGATGTCTTCTTCAACGAAGCAAAATATTACAGACACTTGATCTATGGTTCTTAATTTCACATGATTTCTATTGTTAGTTTACTTTGACATATGAAGTTATTTGTGCTCGCACGTATCATATGTTTGTGAGAATTGAAGAAGCATAGGAACATTATGCAACTGATTTATGAACGTGGTCATGCATAGAAGATCTTTGCTTGTTGTTAAAAGATAAATCTAAATGTAAGATTGTGCATTGATTTACGGACATTCCTGCTAGCAGAACAAAATTACAGTCTGATACATGTTCAATACTGTATATCAAATCTGTTGGTTGGTATGTCTCAAACTTGTTGTATTATTCATATGGATGAAGCTTGATTTATATGATAATTTATATCTCTGAAATATGTTTCCAGTTATTTCACTTGATCCATTTCAGTCAATATTATAAGAGACAAGTTTATGCTAGTGAGCTGCAATTGCCAATTTATCAAGCCTTGCAACCTAATCTAAACTATAGTTTAAAGAATTTTTTTTTGGAGCTGTGTTAAAATAACATTGTTTTTAGATTCTATTACTGTTTTGGATGAACCAATGAGAACATGTTTAAAAGGTACATGGTATTTTGCGAATCTTCAGTATTTATGAGATGTTGCACTGCAATCAATGGGACTGGTATATGTGGAAAAAAAAAAGGTTTACTAAGTTTTTATTTTATTGGGTAGCTTTTAAAATTAGACCAAATGATTATGTATTGATACCAATTAATAGATCCGTAAAATTTGGAGTTAACGAAACATGTATCAATTCTTTTTTTTTTTTTTTTTGCTTTTTCCAGTTGTTTCTACTGCATATAATTGTTACTGCTACTCCTTGTTTTAATCCATTATAACTCCATACGTAATTGACTTTTTATTTTTAAAGTTATATTGGGTGAAAGTTGGAATGATGCAAGTTGAAATCAAGTGGCAGAACTTCAATAAAATTTGAGATAATAACAAGTTTGGATTGTGAAAATACACTCAATAATAACGCCCGTTGCTTTTTTTTTTTAAATGCCCGTTGCTTCTTTTTTTTTTTGTAGTGATCATTCATTTTGTGATTTTCTTAATTTTTCTTCAAAAAAAAAATAAATGAACCAGCTTTACTTTTTATTTTATTTTTCAAAATAAAAAAATAAAAATGGACTAATAAATTAGTAAAATACCCGATAAAAGCAAGTTCAGCCGGTGAAAAAATAAAGTTGAAATGAAAAAATAAGTTTATGTATTTATCAAAAAAAAGTTTATGACATAAGTGAAAATCAAAGTAAAGTTTAAGTTTTTTTTTTTTTTTGATATTTTGGCCATATTTATATACTCGAAATATTCTATATCCATACTTAAATTAATTAAATATTACTACTTACAAAAAGTTTACTAATTCATATATGAATCATTTATAGTTACATAGCCAAATGTGTTTCATTTATTTATAAGCATATTTCCATTCATTAAAGATGTCCATAAAACTAGTCTTTTATGAAAAAAAAAAAAGTTTACTCGTAAAATTTTGATCTTATAATCAAAATGCCTAGCATTATCTCCAATTACTAATATTTTAAATCATTATTTTTTTTAAACTAAATTCTAATTAAAATACAAAAATCAATGAAATCAAACTTACCCAACAATGACTTTAGGTTCAAAATATGAAACAATAATATTCAAAAATTCATCATCCTAAAGTTCTAGAGTAGAACCCCAAATGTGCTCTGATTCAAAAATTATGATAAAATGGAGGGTGGAGTGTTTATGGATACTCAAAGATAGAGAAGAAGAGCTATAAATGGCCTAAATAGTGACTACCTCTGTAACATCCGTAATTTTAATAAACATAAGATTAATTAATATGAGAAAAAAAACTAAGTATGCTGGGAGAGAGATACATGATATAAACATAAGATATGCATAATATATACATTGTATACATAATATATATGCTAAATATACATAATATATACACTAGATATATAATGTAAACACAATATATACATAGTATATATATACCCATAAATATATACATTTTTTTAAAAAAAAAAGTAAAGTAAATATAAAAGTCAAAAAGTAAGATGGATATTTATGGATGGTAATTTAAGAAAAATAAAATAAAAAATATTTATATAACAATTAATTTAATTTAATTTAATATATATTTGAGATTGAGAAAGAAGAAACAAAATTAAAAACTTACTTTCTTCTTCCTTCTTCCTTCCTTGGCTGGTTTTTTCATGTGAGTAGGGGGAGAGTTTCTTTTCCTTAAATACTTAAATTTTCATTAAAACCTTAGTAAATTAAGTGGATTTTGAAGAAAAACCAAATATTCAAGTAAGTTATTTTCCTTTAAGCTTAATTTTCTTTAATTTTAGATTTGTAACTATTTGGTTTAGAGAGAGAGAGAGAGCTGGTTTTAATTGATAAAATAGATAGTTATGAAGCTAATATGATGTATATATGATGATTTAATGATTAATTGGTTAAAGTGAGCTTGATTGGTGAAACTAGGGCTTATAGAAGTTTTGGAATTTAGGGTTTTGATGGGAATTGGTTAAGTTTAGTATAATTAATGATTAATTTGAATAGTTTAAGTATAAATATGTTTTAATTGAATGAATTGAACTTTTATTTAGTTAGGAAAAGTTAAGCCAAATTAGCTCAAAATGTAAAGTTTAGGGTTACTTGGAATTGGAGCTTGAAAGGTGAAATTGAAATGATTTTGAAGCAAATTAAGGTTTGTACATATTTTGAAAATATTTATTTAAAGTGTTTTTATTTTGGTATAAACCACTTTGAATTTTGTTAAAAGTGGTTGCTTTATTGTTAATGGGGTTAATTATGAAATTATGTTTGATTAACAAGTATGTGATTTGAATATAAAAACTACCAATATATGATGAATTGTAACAATTATAAAATACATTGGTATTATGGAAATAAGGCGCATTGTGAGTATGATCAAGGAAATTATGTTCAATATGATTGATAAATGTGTATATGGTGGATTGTGTAAAGATATGAAAAATTAATAAATGAGATGGAATGTAGAAGTGGTCATGGAATGAATTGATCACATGAAAAATGTGAAAAAATGATGATATAAAATGAGAATATAAAAATATGATTAGATATTGTGTGTTTGTTTGTTGTGCACAATTATTTGTTCCAGAATATTGACTTTACTATTGTCGAGTTAGCATACCAATGATATGTCATGATGTTTTATTACTCTTTCGGATGAGGCACGCTAGTGTTGAGCACTTTTATACTGAAGAAGATGGCCTTCGAGTCGTATATAACACTTTATCTTCAGTGCAAAAAAGGGATGGCTTTTGGGTGATATATGGCACTTTGTCCCAAGTGTCGAACCATTGGACGATAGGCTAAATCAATCCTTCTGGAACTTGACTATTGTGTAGGGATTTGTTAGGCTCAATGTGTGATGATGTGTTGAGTTGTATGATTTATAAGTTAAATAATATTTATTGCATATTGCATTGTTTTGGATTTAAATACATTTTATGTCACAAGAAAAAGCTTTCATTTTTAATATTTATTATTATCAAAGTATGTACCACTAAGCATTTACTTAACGCGGTTGAATTGTATCGCACAGGTGATAGAATTGTAGAATAGGAAAGTCCTAATAGACCTGAGTAGGTCTAGGTTTTGAAATTGATTGTGAAGTTAGAGTTTTTTCCACGAGATCAAACTTGTTGGTATTGCATACATGTATAATTTTGTTTTCTATATACTTTAGTTTTGTATATTATAATCAAAATATATGTATATTAAGCAAGTTTGGGAATATTATGTATATATATACATCCGTGATGCACATTATTTGTAGTTATTAACATTTTGGATGTGAACTGATAAAAGGTAGATTTACAGAAAATGGAATTTTTGAGAATATTTCTTTTGCAAATTGTGAATTTTGGATTTAGGGATTATTAAATTTTTAAATAGAACTCTGGCAAAATTTTTATAGAAAATTTTCTTTTGTTTAGTTTAATAATTCCTATTTTTAAATTTATTTTATAAAACTACTACATATTTATAAGCTTAAAATAAATTAAATCTTTGGAAGGAAATATTATTTTCATATTAATATTTTAAGTGAGGAATTTTTTTTATAGATGGATACTGTAGTATTCTTGTATTTTATTTTATATTTTACGTATATAGGGTATAAGGATATTACAACCTCACTAAAAATGGGTAAGAGATGAACTTCAGCCCATCCATCCTCTCCTTTCTTCAAAAATTCTCACTCTCTTTAGGTTTCTAACAAATTAAATGTTGGAGTAGGAAAATGAGTTTTGATGATGACTTGTTAGTTTGATGGTGGATAGTGGTGGATATGGTGGCTTTGCAATGATATAACTCTCCTCCTCCCCTTCTTTTCGTTCTTTCTTTGTTGGACCACTTTATAGTTATTCAACTTTTCTTTCTTTTTTTTTTCAGTTTTAGTTATATTATATAATATATGTTGGCTAAAGAATTAAAATGACAAAAATTCACAATTAGCCTAACGGTAAAGCTTGCTATCATGTGCATTTTATTTATTTTTAATATTTCTCTCTTATTTATTGTTGTTGTTATTATTTTGTATCTCCTTTTACTTGTTATTTTATTATTATCATTTATTTTATTTTATTATTTCATTATATATGTTTATAATTTATAATAAAGTAAATAAACAAATAAATAATATATAGAAATAAATATGTACCATTTTAGAAATTTTAAATTTTAAATATTCCAAAAATCAGGTTATTACATTCCACATCAGATAGAACTGTGTATTTCCTAACATCTTTCCATGCTACATTAGTAATTTCATCCAAAGGATCAGACAAAATTTATTGTTGGTTCTTTCACAACTCAACAACTTTAGCATCCTTAGGGGCATTAGCATCACTTATATTTAAGTCTAGAAATTCATCCATAACACTAATCCCATTCATCCAGTGGTTAAACTAGAAGGATAATTCTCCCTCTGATAAGATTATAATTGCGTATAATTTCAGAGTTATTCTAGTTGCAATTTTATATTTTTATCAATTAAATTTGATCAGTTTTTATTGTGAAATAAATTGGAGCATATTTTGGCTAGAAACTATTGAAAATTGAACAAAGAAGATGAAAAACAAAAAAGAGGCTAAACGAGCTCAAAAACAAAAGAAAATGACTATATATGATCATGCAAATCACCATACATGGTTATGCACTTGAAAATATCACTAGAAGACAAAAAAAAAGTCCAAAAAAGAGTAGATTTCTAGGGGCATGTATTTCATTTGCACAATCATAGAATTCAAAACCAAGTTGTTCAAAAAGAAAAGTGAAGAATCAAGTAAGGTTCAAAGGCATTTTGAAATCCACGACCGTGCAAATGAAATGCACGATTATGCACTGTAATTCGGCAGTATTTGAAGGGAAATTCCCAAAGTTTGAGTGATACAATTATTCACAACTGTAGAGTTCAAAAGACATGCCCATGCATTTATTATGGCGGCTATTTGTATGAGATTCTCTAAGATTTTTTCCTAAATTCATTCCTAAGTAGATTAAAAGTCCCAACATTTTCCCTAATTCTATTCCTAATTAATTTAGAAATCCTCCTAACCACTATATAAGCAAGCCTTTAATCATATTCTCAATCATTCTTTAAATCTTTTATTATGTTCAAGTTCGTTTATTATTTTGAGGATTCTTTAGAGAAGAAGGAGATTGAGGCTTAGTTGTGAAGAGAATGAAGCAAAGTTTAAGAGCTCCATTCGATCCAAGCCTTCTTTAGTGATTTATTTCTTATTTCTACATTTCTTTACTTTTCAAGTCAATTTAGATTTAATATTTCAATTCAATTTATTTTATTCCTTTATTATTTTATTTACAATTATGGATAACTAAAACCTAATTTAGGGTTAGATAATTATTTTGATTATTTTGTTCTAAACTTAATGCATATTTAATTTAGTAATTATTTTTCTTAGTTATTTTATTATCTTTGTGCTTAAAGTTATAATTATCTAGACCATAATTGTTAAACCTAAGATATTATATGATAGAGCGAGAGTGGAAGCATAATATTAATTCAAGGAGATAATAATCTTAAGTAATTTTTACTTAAAGGTGACTAGAACATTTAGGAGGTTGTTTAAAGATCTTCACCAAATTTAAAGAATTGAATTAATTTTTGTGATCACAAGTGTAGACATAAAAATTAATATCAATATTAATTTTAGATGTTGAGAGAGACTGAAACTTAATTTAGAAAAATTCAACAGTAACCAAAGGAAAATAAAATTGAGTTAATACTTTAGAAAAATCATAAAATAATCAATTGAAGAGTTTAACCCTAGTCTTTAATTATAAGAGTTAAACTTATTTAGGTTTAGTTTAATTAATTTTTTTTCTTAAAATTCATATTAATTAATTTTTCAAATAATAAATAATTTAATTATTTAGTACTTGAAATTAACCATTCCTTGTAGGATTGACACTCTACTTATCATTATATTTCTTCATTGCGATATTATGCACTTGTAAGACTATATTTAGCGCAACACCCTCCTTAACTTACAATTAAACGAAGGCTTAAATTTCTCTTTTAACTTCCACAGGTGCCTTCAGACCTAGCTGGCATCCAAAGGTTCAGTGATGCCCCCAAAACTTATCTTTTTCAACTTGTTTCAAGCCACCTAAGCAACCTAAAAGGAAGTATTAAGATCCATCAAGTCCTAAACAAATTTACCTATGACAACTTTATTCTAGGGAATGAGCTCTTTAATGTCTAGTTCACCTTCCTACTTTGGCCTATAGAATTCACCCCAAGCTATAGACCCTTCACTCTCTTGATCATTTCTTCCTACCCATAAGAAACTTTTACACCACTTATCAATTTCAAAAATTCATACTCTTAGAGCATGAAATGGCAACCCTAATTTATCTAAAGGCTTCAAAGCACAGAGTTCACTAATTAAACCCACCCTACATAAAAATGAAACTTTACAGACCATGAAGAGATTCTAATGCAATTATTTTGTTCACTAGCGCTTCACAATGGGTTTTCTTTATGATAGTAGAAATTAAGGGCAAACCAAGGTAAGTCCTAGGCAATAATCTCATTAAAATTCAATAACTACAAAATTTATTGTTTTAGCCCCATTTCAAACTTTTAACTTCAATAACTTACAACCCTGATACTGTTTCAAACTTCTTCAAGGTCCTAGCTAAAAACTCTATTGATTCCAAATCCCTATGGAAAATAGAAAAAGATCGTCAACAAAGCATATGTGATTTAACAGTACATCTTGACACCTAATATGGAACTTGAAAATAAGCATGGAGGAAGTTAGAATACTTGATAGGTATGCCATTGCGAGAGGGGACATTAGATCACCCTATCTAAGACTCTTCCTTCTTGGAAAATATACTTCAATACTACCATTAACCAAGATAAAATAAAAAGGGATTCTCATGCATTCCATTATCCAGCCAACGGATTTTTAAAGGGAATTTAAGGCCTATAAAGACCTCCTAAGGAAGACCCATTGAATAGAATCACATGCCTTGTGGTTAACAATCTTCATCGCACACTTTGCCTTGCCCACATGGCAATGATAATTCCTAATCAGCTTATGTACTAACAAGATGTTTTCCCTAATTTTCCTATATAATCAACAAATGCAAATTGAGACAGGTTAACTAAATCTCGCACACTTTATTTTTGGCTTTTCTGAACCTCATCTAGTTGTCAAAGAATTTGGTGCCGGAGTTCCCAAGTTGCACTAAAGATACTCTATAGATTTCTACTTGTAGGACTCTTCTTCCATCTTTAGGAGGTCCCTTAACTAATTTACCATAACCCTCTTTTTATCCAATAACTCTTAGTTTAAAAGGTCCAACTATAAGCCTTTTTACAAGTTTTCAAGTAACTCTCTACAATTGCACACCTTTTGAGAAAAATTCGCAAATTCCCTTTTATTTAAATATTAGAGAGCCTTTTCACCCTTTTCAATTTTTTCCAAAACTTTGAACATAGCAGTGCCTTCTACTCTTTCCCCTAGGCCTTAATAACAATCTTCCTATAGTGAGGGTGTTTAATCTATATGTTAAAGAAACAAAATAGGGACCTAAGAACCTCTATACCCATTTTTAGGTTAACCACCAAAAGAAACAAATGATCCGAAATACCAACTGTTTGTAACTCATATCGAGAAAGTGGTAATCTTCCAACTCTAAGAGTTAACAAAGCATTTGTCAATACACCTATAAATTATTTGTCCAAATAAAAACACAAACCCAAGACCTTAATTCTTCTAAGCCAAACATTTATAAGCATTTCCTAAAGTCCTTATAGTCATTAAAGTCAACCTCATTATGCATAAATTTGCCTTGATTTCCCAAAATGACACTGAAATGCCCTTAAATTAGCCAAGGAGTTTCCACGTTACCCTCAATTTGAACAATAAAGCTCCATTTTTTTCTAATTTTCAAAATTACTTTCATAAACCATAGACCAAAAAACACTCCCCCTTGTCCCATTAAACTCTACAATGAAATCATTTGGGAAAATTCTTCCAACATATGGATTTGTATATATTTTGGAGGAATTATACAAAATCCAAACCCTAACTAGCTCAACAACTTGATAATTATGAATTAGGATCTAATTGTTCAAATGCTATTTTTTAAACATAGAATCCATATTCTCCTTCCCAACTCCGGTTTCAAAACACCCACAACACTCAACTTGTTTCTAACAATTATATTATTTAATTTTGGTTACTTCTTAGGATCATTTAAACTCATGATGTTTCACAGATAAATCATTTTCACCTATAAGGGGGGTTTTAAATGCTTAGTAGCCTTCTCCCCTTCTCCTACAGCTTCCACAATAGCTACAATATTTCCTTTTGGTCATGCCCACTAATCTTTGGTCTTGAACAACATTATTCTAAGGAATAATAGTATATGCACTTCTCTACTTTGTCTTTTCCTCTTAACACCATATTCCAATATTTAAATCCCTCAGCTGCCATTTGAAGATCTCCTTATGCTAGATCTTTGTTAGTATACTTAGACTTGGTCTCCTTAGCGGTAGGGTCAACAACTCCACCCTTACTTAAGCTTCTCTTATCATTTCCAGCAAAGGTCCCAGTGGTCTTCACTTGCTAAATTTTCCTATTCTTCCCAAGTTTTCAACTATTCTCATCATGCCTAAATATCTTGCATGTGAACATTTTGAGGGTTATCATTCGTTGACCACTGGTTGAGCTAGTATCTCTCCATTCTCATCTTTTAGATAAATCTCACTAGAGAAATTCCTATAAAGTTCCATGCCAACTGAAATACATAAAAACTCTACTTTCAACCTCCTACAATGATACTTATCAACAAATAATGGGACTTCCAGCACACTTCATAGCCCACTAAGCATTGTTAGAGACCAAAATTTCCATGGCAAAGCAAGAATTCAAAACAAAATAGGCAATCTTTGAATGGATTCCAATTTCATTTTCAATTTAGGCTTCTATTGCATCAGAATAAGGGGTTTATAATCAAAGGTATATGGTCTTTCCTCTAGAACCATTAATTTCCCACTCTCACAATTGGAATTGAAGAGAAAGATATTCTCTTTAATCATATGCATTAACAACAATTCGCACTTCTTCCACTTAGCTAGGCAAAATTGTAACACCCGTATATTTATTAAACACAATTAAATAATTAATGTGGAAGGGTTAATTAATATGCTGGAAGAAGAATATGAATAATATATACTTAATATATATGCAAGATATACATAAAAGTATACATTTCACTAAAAAATAAAAGTTAGGTAAAAAATCAAAAAGTTAAAAGTTAAATATATAATTATTAAAAAAGAAAAAATTAAAATTAATTATGGATAGGAAGAAGACTTAAAATATCTAAATATAATTAATTAATTAATTATGGATAGGAAGAAGACTTAAAATATCTAAATATAATTAATTAATTAATTAATAATTATATATATGTGGTTAGGAAGAAAGAAATTAAAAAAAAGTTCAACTTCTTTCTTTTGCTTCAATGGTGGCTGAACTCTAGAGAGAGAAAAATGAGATTTCTACTTCATCATTTACAATAAATTTCACAAAGATTTCAAAGGATTCAATGTGTTTTTGAGGAGTAATCAAGATTTAGGTAAGAAAACTATGCTTTAAACTTAGTTTTTATGAAAATTAAGAGTATGTGAAATTTAGATTTTTAATGAGGGTGTTTATAATTGTTGTAATAGGTTGTTTTGAAGTTGATTTTTATAATTATTGTAATACGTTGTTTTGAAGTTGATTTAATGTGAATATTATGATTTTATAGTTGGATGATAGAAATGAATTTGGTAAGGTGAAGTTTGAGAAAGGTAATAAAGAAAAATTGGGGTTTTGTTCGAAGTTGGATATAAATTATATAATTAGTAATTAATTTGAGTAGAATGAGTGTAAATATCATTCTAATGAAATAATTTTACTTATTATTTGATTTATGAGTGTTTTAGCCAACGTTGCCAAGTGAAGGGATTTAGAGTTTGGAAGAAGTAAGGGTTGAAGAGTGGATTTTGTAATATCCGTGATCTTGGATAAATTAAATAAGTATTTGGAGGTATAGATGTTGTATATACTTAATGTATACCTAGTATATACATAATATATATATATATTATATGTGCGTATGAGTATTTATATATATTAAATATATATTATATATACATAGTATATACAATATATATATATATGTACATAATGGTATATGTAAAATATAAATAACATATATATGACATGTATATATACATAAGATATACCACATATATATAAAGTATACATTTGTGGTGGAAAAGGTGATGATAATAATAATAATAATAATAAAGAAAAGAAAGAAAAGTCAAAAGGAGAGAAGTAATATGTGGTTATTATTAAAAGTAAATAAATAATTAATTAATTACATAATTAATTAAATTATTATATATGGATAGTAAGTGAGAAAGAAGTAACAAAAAGAGGCCATTTTCTTCTTCTTCCATTGCGAACCTGAGAATTGGAGAGAGAGAGAGAGAGAGGGAGGGAGAGAGAGAGAGAGAGAGAGAGAGAGAGAGAGAGAGACTTTCTTCCAAATGCCTTAAATTGTATAGAAAATTCAAAGAGTTCAAGTGCACTTTGAAGGAAAATCAAGTATTCAAGTAAGTAAACTCTTACTAAGCTTTATTTTTATAGATTTTTGGGTTATGTATTAGTAAGGGTAGAGAGAGAAATTTGATTTGAAATTATTAAATGAATATAATTAGAGTTAATATCGTAGATATATGATGATTATGTGATAAATTAGCGGTGGTTTGGTTGAAATAGACAAGTTGGTAAATTTAGGGCTATGAGAAGGTTATGTCCAAATTGAGATTTTGGTATTGGTGAATTTAATTATTGTAATAAAGTGATTTAATGTTGTTTTGATATTTATACGATGATTTTATGGTTAGAAATTGAGTATGAGCAAGTTTGTACAAAGGTGATAAATTTAGGGTTATAAATATATTATGTGAAATTTGAGTTTTTGTATGAGATTTTAATAATTGCTAAAATGCTTTGTAATGATGTTATATTGATATATAAATGATGATTCTATGGTAGAATGATAGAAATGAATATGAAATGTTGAAGTTTGAATAAGGTAGAAAGTATGTGAAATTAGAGTTTTTGAAGAAAATGTTTATAATTATTGAATTGAGCTAATTTGTTGTTGTTTTTATATATAAGAAATGATTTTATGGTTAAATGTTAGTTATGAGTGAGTTAGTTGAAGTTTGGATAAATTAAGTAGTAAGTGGTGAATTTATACTTTTAATGAAATTTTAATGAGAATGGGTTGGCTAATGGTGATTTGACATATAATGGGTTGTAATGTGAATTTAAATAGTTAATGCAATTAATATTGGATTATATGTGTGTAAGCTATATTGAAAGAAGTGGAAAAGTATAAATTTTTATCAAGTCAATGCTTGAAAAGGGGAAACAATATAAGCACATACTTTGACTTTGTATAATTCATTTGCATATGATGTGATTTAGCACATTTTGATGTTAAAGATGTGCTAAGCTACTTTGATGTTGAGTATTGTATGTAAGTGCATTGTTATTCATAAAAAGATGTAAAATGTATATAAAAAAAAACTTTATGTTAAGCTAATATAGGTGACTAAAACTATTAATATATATATATATATATATATTTGGGTAAAGTGGGAAAAATACCATATGGGTACTAAGGTCACATTGTAAATGTGACATACATTATAGGAAATGTGATTAAATATATGGAAAATATGAAAAAAAAATCTAAAATGTAGAAATTATAAAAATAAATTGATAATATGAGTAAAAAAATATAGAAAATGATAAAATGTAATTAAAGTTATGAAAATAGACTATGCAATGTGTAATGTGATTGATAATATGGAGATTGATTATGAAATAATGTGAGAATGCATTGAAAATGAGAAAAATAGTTACATTGTGAATGTGACTAAGAATAATGTTCAATAAGATTGTGATATATGAAATGATTATATAATATGTGTATGTTTGTATAAATGTGGAAATTTGAAAAATTCATGAGATACAATAATAAGATGGAAAATGTGATATATGATTGAGAGTATAATAAATGGTTATGGAGTAACTAAAATTATGATGTGAAATTGATTATAGTATGGTATGATCACTTGGGAATGAGAAATGGGTATGAAATGTGAAAAATTGAGTAAAGGGATGAAAAAGTGTTGGAAAATAAACTTAAAACACCAATTATAATGAATTAAAATAGATTATCAATGTTAAAGTAAAGTAAGGCACAATTTTGAGATTTGGTTAGAGTGAAGATTGGAGAGTGACCTTTAATTTGGGTTTGAGTGATAATTGAGATATGTACATACTTTTAATAATTTAGATATATTTGAATTAAATTTGGCTTAACACATTTTGGATAAAAAATGTGTTAAGCTACTTGATATCTTGAACATTCATGAATATTGTGTTATAACATATGAATTGTTGAATATGCATTATGTGAATTATGTAAAGCCATTGTTAATGCCTAAATTGAATAAAATATGAAATATGGACATTATGTGAAAATGACCCAAAGTGTTTGGGTAATGTAATTTGTTATGTATGCATTAAAGACATTGTAAAAAGTCATTGTTAATGACTAAATTGTATAAAATGTGATTTTATATGAATTATGTGAAAATAACCCAAAATATTTGGGGTGATATATTTTTAATGAGAAATGTATATACATTGTGATAAAATGATGAAATATGTTGAATTAAATTGAATTGAAAATATATGAATGAGATAAATGAGAAAATGGGGCAATGTGCCTAGTTGATTATGGGAAAATGAGAAAGAAATTAGTGATGAAAAAAAAATGAAATAATTATATGCCTAGTATATTTTTCAATTTTCAGAGTTTTGTGTTTAGCGACATGCCTATGAGGTTATCCTCATTATTTGCCTTCGGGGCTAGCTTTTGAGCAATTACTTTGATTTGCTTTTTGGATTAGACGCTTGGTGTCACTGTAATATGATTTTCCTTTGGGGCTAGCTTTTGAGCAATTACTTTGATTTGCCTTTGAGAATGGACCCTTGGCGTCACTGTGATATGATTTGCCTTTGGGACTAGCTTTTGAGCAATTATTATGATCTATCTTCGGGGCTAGCTTTTGAGCAACTATTATGATTTGCCAGCTAGACACATGGTGTCAATTTGGACCAAAACAGTAACTCTGGAATTTGAATGACATCTTATATCCTTTGGGTCATTGCTTGTGTTTGTTCTTATGTGAATTATTAAATGATGAAAGAATATGTTTAAAAGTGAATTTAAATGTCATATAGTGACATATCATAAAAGCATTAAGCATTGACATTGTATTTAAGTTTATCTGTTATCAAAGTATGTACTGCTAGGCTTTTAGCTTAGCGCGATTGTAATTCATCGCTCAGGTGACATGGTAGATCCAGTAGATCCGGAGAGTTCATCTAGACCTGGTTAGGTCCAGGCTTGAGGTTGATAGTGTTTGAAGTAAGGTTTATTGCCACAGAATCAGAGCCAGCTACTGCCATGCATACATTTTATTTTTATAAAGTATGACATAATTATGTATATTATGTTATATTTTTAAGAGCTTGTAAATTATAAAGGAAGTTTTGGAGAAATTGGGTAATGTGAGGTTTATATGTGTTTTGATATATATATATATATATAAATATTTTGAGAAACTTGGAGAAATTGAAGAGTATGGATGAAATATATGATTGATTTTATTGGGAGTGTTCTTCTTTTGCAGGTTGTGGTTTTGTTGAAAATTTGGAATGTCCAAATTACAGATAAAACTTTGGCTAATTTTTTTAGAGATTTTCATGAAAAATACTATTTTGGAACCTATGGTAGATAAATAATATTTTATTTGTTATTTAAATATACATTTTAAAGTATTTAAGATTTTAAAATTAGAAAAGTAAATTTTTTTTATTAAACTTGGTTGCGATATTTTTATACTGTATACACGTATTTTATATATATTAGGTATATGTATTATATGTATATAAGATATAAGGGTGTTACAGATTTGCATTGATTTTGTAGCTTTTAAGGTTAGTACATATTTTGCTAATGCTTAAATTCATTATTCATGCTTGGCATCAATCACATTGGCTTACTTTAAAGAATGTTGCTATTCTTTGAAGTGGCGATATTTATAACTTATTGCTTTATTATAAAAAATATGATTAGTGCATTATTTTAGAAATTGAAAACCATTGTTTTATTATAAATGGTAATGTGGTATGAATTATATGGGAAATTGGAAATGAGTCACATTGTAAATGTGACTGAGAATTATACTAAATGTGATTGAAAATTGTGGAAAATGACTAGGGAATGTGAAAATTGTGTAAAAAGAATAAATGTGATGAGGATGGGTAAAATGTGGTAAATGTGTGATATATGTTTGCCTTATACAATAACTTATTCCAGAGAATTGCATTTGGTATTGTCAAGTTGGCAACCCAACAATATGTTATAACAATTTAGACGCCTTCGGGCAAGATATATTGGTATCACTATTATTATGCCTTCAGGCATGATACGCTGGTGTTAAGCCCGTTTGTGCTAAAGGGATGACTTTTGAGTGATATATATGACACTTAGATCTCTGGTGTCAATAAAGAACAACCTTCTGGTGGTATATATGACACTTAAATCCCGGTTTTACAATAAGCCAAATCGATTGTTATGGAACTTAAATATTGTGCAGGGACTTATTAGACTCAATGTGTGTGATTATGATAGATTGATAAATTTTATGAGTTAAGGAATGTTAAAATGAATAATGCATTGTGTTGGTGGCATATAACATTGTGTGCCATGAATAGCATATTTTGATTTTTTTTTTTAAAAAAAATGTTGTGTTATCAAAGTATATACCGCTAAGCTAGCAATTTAGCGTGATTGATTTTATTGCACAGATAATATGGTAGAGACATGGAGCCCTAATAGACCGGATAAGTCTAGAATTTGAGTTAGTTTTTGGAAGTTAAAAAATTTCACCACAAGACCTTTTTGGGTTGGTGTTAAACTGCATATCATATAAATATAAACTTTGTTCAATTAAAGTATGTTTAAGTATATTTTGAGATTTTATAAATATGATACTACCCACAAGAGCATTTTGCCACCGCTGAATCTCCAAAACTAATTTAATAGAGGTTCCATTTGAGAACCTAGGTGCAATGTATTGTAGCTCACAGTCTTCATTGCGGATTTTATTCTGTATGAATAACTCTGACCACATTTTACCCCTAACAACCCCATTCTTCTTGGAGTCCCCAATCGCAGGGTCTAATGAAGCCTCAGCCCTAGCTTCAAGGCCCTGACCGCCATTAGCCTCTGCAACTGCTATTGACACAAGATGAATCACCTCTTTAGAAAACCTCTCTCAATACCCCCCGATGGCTCAATCAACATGTTATTATCTTTGTGCCCGATGCCTTCCTCGTTCTCTATTGCATTAGCCAAATTTGCAATATTCGAAGAGCTTCGACCTTCAATATGACCTTGTTACTTTGAAGTTCCTCACTCCCCTGACCAAAATTGAGAGATTTTCGAGCTTTCCTTCCCATACTAAATAATGGCATACGGTAGCATGGTTTTGGAGAAAACACCAAAAACCCCACCATAGCTTCATTTTACTTCAAATCAATGATATAATTTTTAAATATAAAAGTATTTGGAAATCTAATCAATGTATTTAATATAAATCTTAATTATTCAAAAATAATTAATTACTAAAAATTTCAAGTTACGGGTGGTATTTGATATTTTAATGGAGATGAAAAGAAACAAATTTGTTTGAAGCTGGATTTCGTTAAATTTAACCGCCAAAGAACTCTTGGGCGATCTCCACTCCACCCAACGCCCACCGTGACAAGTCGCTTGATATTGGCGGGTATCGAAGAAGTTAAGCCCTAAACTACCAGTGAACTAAAGAAAAACATTCCAAATACCCTTTTTAATGGTTGTAATAACTATCTTTGATATCTGTGTACCAACTCGTAAACCAATCCTAATTTCCCACATCGAAATACCAGACAAACTCAAGTACCCATTTTTTCTTCATCCAAAATCAACCACAACTCTCTTTCTGTTTCTGCTTCCAAAATTCAGGGATGGCCGCGTCTTCAATAGCAAAAATTGCGGCTGAGTACGCGAAATCGAATCGATCATCATGTAAAAAATGCTTCCAAGTGATATCGGCTAAAACCCTGAGGTTGGGTTTGGTGACCAGAGACTCCTCCCGAGGAGCTTTTGATATGACCAAATGGCATCACTTGGACTGCTTCTCTGAGAAGATCGAGTTGGTGAGGCGATTCGACGGTTCGCTTCTCTACAGGTCAAGCTCATTTTAGGGTTTTTGAAGGGTTTTAGGGATTTTTTATCAAATTTTTTTTCTTTTGGACTAGTGTGTTTCTGCAACAGAACTGTGGTTTTGTGATTATTGCATACAAAGTTTTTTTTTCTCTAGTCCCTCTCTTCATAACATTTCTGTTTTTATTGTGGTCTCAGAGTTCTGATCAGGAAGCTTTGAAAATTGATGTGTGGATTTAAGAGTTCTGTGGAGGAGGTACAAATTCAGTTTTAGTGATAATATTCTTCTATATGTTCATTACCTGTGAAAGAATGAATAAATTTGCAAGTGAATTTTAGCTGAATATGGGCAAGTCTCAAAGCTTTCTTCTTTGTCTCATCTCAACCCCTTAACTACTTTAATCAATGGAAGCATGCTCTGAACATGATAACCAGTAAAACTTATTATCAGTTTAGATAAAATGAGGAGTCAGGGATTTGAGTAGGTGATGGGCATGAAACTTGAGGGAATATATAAAACATACTAATCATATATATAAAATTTATGATCCTGCTTCTTCAGATGCCAGTGATTCTAAGCAAACATAAAATTTATACCCAGTGGGACTTTGGAAGCATTTTTTTATTTTCAGTAACTTATGAGAAGTTATTAATATACATTAGGTTACCATCACATTATAAAGGTAATTCATCTAAGCCTACTGCATAGGGAACAGAATTTAAAAAATGATGCATAGTTTACCACTAAAGGAATAAAATTCTGTTCAAAGCTGGGGAACTTTTCTGCCTATCAATATATCACAGGGCATCATAATTTATCTTGTGATGAGTTGGTAACTGAGTTGGGCATGTGGCTGTGAACTTAGTTTGGGAAATAATTGGCCTGAAATCTCGCTTCTGTTTCCTTTGTTTGGCACCATTAAATTCTTAAAAAGTTTATTTATGGAGCCTTTTTAACCATTTCATATGTCCAGTCTCAGATATTCATTCAATCTTTCTTTGCTGGATTGTGTCTCTTATTGTGTTATGCTGATCAAACATTGCTTTCTCCAGCGTGATAGTATTATGTGGTATTGTGGATGTCAAAATATTGCAAAAGGAATTCACTTTTTAATGTGCCTTTTCTTTTTTCTTTTTCACACATGTTCTTGCAATTTTCAGCCTGCTCAAACTTTATTCATAGCTTACATCTTATTCATAATCAGATTCAGAGAAAATATGAAAATGGACAAGAAACTGAGCTGGAGGAAAGGCATTCTAAGAAAGCTCAGGTAGTTGAGCTTTTCTTTTTCTTTTCTTTTATTTTATTTTTAATTTTCCTCTTTTTGTTCATTTTAAATTGTCGAAAAGCCGTGATTTGCTCAATGTTTCTTTTTTTTTGTAAGTCATTGGTTAGCTGGTGAGAAGATACAATTGGTCTTTTACTTCTCTTGATACTTTATAGACTATTTTCAATTTTAGTTTGCATTTGCTCTTAGTTGTCAACAGATAATGAGGAAGCTGAACCGGAGATAGCCTTTCCATTGTCTGATGTCAAGGACAAGTATAAGGTATGATATGTTGATATTTTTGTCATTTTCAGATTTTGTGCTCTGATGTAGCCCTTTTATTGTTGCTTGGCCTTTACCTTAATCAGAAAAAAGAAGTCATTCATGAGTTTTGGTGCGTGTTCAGGTCTTATACCATAAGTTTGTTTGGGAAAGTCTCTGTTTCTTCAACTGTTTTTATTCCCTTTGATTCTGGATGCTATATTATTACCAAAGTGGAAGGCATTCCAGACAGTCATATTTCTTGAACAGGTAGGATATTGGCTTTCTTTCTGGAAATTGCTGCTGAGCACTCAACCACAACCATACATGTGCTTGCATATACTCAATGTGCTTCCAAATATTTTCTGGCTGATCTTCACATCACATTGTTTGATTTACTTTGTCTATAGAATTTCTCTCATTATTATACAATCTATTCACAAACATTAATGGCATATCCAAGTCATGGTTTAATATGTTCTTAAAAATTTTATGCTGCACATTTTGCAGGATGATGGTCTCCATGATTCAAATAGAATTGCTGCATTTGATTTTGATTGATGTCTTGTAAAAACTTCTGTTAAGAGGTATGATCCTGTATTTGGGTTGTCTATTGTTGAAAATTTTTCCTTTCCAAATTTCACTCTCTTGACATTTTTTCGGAAGCTAGTGAAATAAATTTGAATGCAAAATTGCCAACTATAGGAGATGCTTTAATCTATTACACCCTACATTATTGACATATAAGTCATAGGCACAACAACAACAATAAAGCCTTAATCCCAAGTTAATTGGGGTCGACTATATGAATTCTTATTTTCCATTCTGCTCGATTGAAGGCTACCTTTTTTGATAAATGTAAAACAATGAGATCATTTTGGACAATCTTTGTCCAAGTTAGTTTAGGTTTACCCCTGCCTCTTTTAGTTGCTTCTATTTTCACTTATTCAATTTTTCTAACCAGCTTATTATTAGGTTTGCGTTTCATATGATCAAATCATCTCAATCTATGCTCTCTGGTCTTATTCTCGATAAACGTTATTTTTATTTTTCTCTAATGCACTTATTACGGATTCTATCCATCATTGTGTATTCACACATCCATCTTATCATCCTCATTTCCGTAACATGCATCTTACTCGTGTTGTTTTTTCACTGTCCAATATTCATTATCATATATTATCGCAGGCCGTGTTATAGTGCGGTAGAATTTTTCTGTCAATTTAACTGACATTTTTCGATCACATAACACTCTCATAGCACTCCTCCATTTCATCTAGCTAGCTTTAATCTTATGACTTACATCTTCTTCACAACTCTCATCCTCTTGAATAATAGAGCCAAGATACTCAAAATGAGTATTATGAGGTATTGTCACTCTATTTAAACAATTTCTCCTCCTCCACTCGCGTTGTTAAATCTACAATATATATACTCAGTCTTAGTTCTAATAAGCGTAAAACCCTTTAATTTCAAAATACTTCTCTATAATTTCAACTTTTAACTTACGTCTGTTTGAGTTTCATCTATTAACATAATATCATCCGCAAATATTATACACCAAGAAATATCATCCTGTATTTGCCTTGTTAGTTCATCTATAATCAGGGTAAAGAGATAATGATTCAAAGCTGAACCCTGGTGTAATCCAATAGAAATAGAAAAATTTCTAGCATCCTTTCAACTGTGCGAACACTAATGATAGCTCTATCATACATATCCTTCAAGATTTGAACATATCTTATAGATATTCTCCTACGCTCCAAGACACACCATAAAACCTTTTTAGGGACTTTATTGCAAGCCTTCTCCAGGTCAATGAAAATCATATGCAAATCTTTTTTTTTTTCTCTTTATACTTTTTCATTAAATCTCTAATAAGAAATACGGCTTTCATCGTTGATCGTCTAGGCATACAACTAAACTGGTTTGGAGCAATACAAGTGTCTAAACGTAAACGGTGTTCCACAACTCTGTCCCAAAATTTCATGGTTTGACTCATAAGTTTTATACCTTTGTAATTTAAACAATTTTGAATATCACCTTTATTCTTAAAAATAGGTATCAATGTTTACCTCGTAGAACTGTACTACTAATAAGAAAGAATCCATACAACCAACCCTAACTAGTTTTAGATTAAGGCTCCTGGAGTTAAATTAAATGAATGGAACGGGAAAATAGAAGGAAAAGAAGAAATTTGAGCTGGGTTGCTGAAACATCATTCAAAATCATAAGCCTAGGTTTCATTTGTTTCATTTGTGATTGAGTGTTAATTTGAAGACTATAAAGGTTTAATCATTCATTGAAAAGAAATTATTAAAATTATGGTCTTTACATGTTGACATGCATTTACATGTACTGGGCATAAACAATTTCTTTTTCATGCTGTTAATTTTTGTTACTGTTTTATCCCAAGCATTTTTTGACAGTTATAGTTTGAATCTTCTTAATCTCTCTCTCTTGAGCATCTATTTCATAGTTGTTCTTTGCATTAATAAGTATGAAGTTGGAGTAGACAAGCTAATTATTTTAGTTTGATTACAGATTAGGTGCAGATGCCTGGTCCCTCATGTATCCCTCAATACCAGACAAGCTGCGGAGTCTATATAATGATGGATACAAGTTGGTTAGTTTCTTTTTTTTCAAAGGTTTTGTGCATTATATTTGCTTTTGGAAATGTTATGATTCTGAAAACTCATTATTAGATTGAGTGATCATTCTATTGATAGTGCAAATGTTAAATTTGTTTGTCATGATGAGGTTATCTTCACTAATGAATCCAACATCGAACGCTGGAAGAATAAAAGGCAGGTAGCAGTGGACTCAAAAATTGGACGCCTCAACAACTTCATCAAGCTTGTGAAGGTTCCAATTCAGGTTTAAACTTCTGACACTAGAATATGTTTTCTTTCAAAACAGTGATGCTGTAAATTGCATTCTTGAATGGTCACTTGATGCATCAATTTTCTATATAACTTTATAAAATTCCACTTTTTTGTTCTTGCAGGTGATGTTAAGGGCATAATTTTGGTAATATGGGGATTGGAGTCAATTGTTCAAAGTAATCTAACTTTTGGAAAATTAATCCATGAATTCATTCATTTTTTTTTTTCAATTATTGCTGTAGTATCTTTCCCACCTGTATTGTTTCAAAAACTTTTGGAAGGCAAGTAAATGGGTCAAATTGTGTAAATAGTTTATGGCCTCAATTTTAATGAAATTTTGGATCTGCATAATCTACTCATATATTGTTGCTAACTTAGGCTGCCTTATCCAACAAGTTTTGTTAGTCCTGGTGCTGAACTCAATAGAACATGGAATTCTTGATGAAATGCCTTTGAATCTCAGAAGACATATGGCAGCCCTGAGCTAATAGGTTGTTGAGTTCTCTTTTCTTACATATCCTAAGTGCATTTCTGAAGAAAGCAAATGATCTCTTAAATTCTCTTAGGCCTGGTCTGTGAGTTTGTTAGATGATCCTTGGAGTAGATACTACCTTTAATGGTTGTGGTTGTTGATTACTTGCACATTCTTCATCTTTAGTTTTTCATGGCCCTATTCTCCCTGGTACGTTGTTAGTGTAGTTGCAACTGTGCAGATTATTTTTCATAGCCCTATTCTCCCTGGTGCTTTGTTAGTGCAGTCGCAATATGCACGTTATTCGGAAGCTCTTTTTCTTCCAGAATATTGGCTCACCTGTCTTTTTAGTTAAATAGAATTTTTTTCCAGTGTAACATGCAAATTTTGGTATATATTAGTTCCAATGTTGTGCAGGTTTTTATAGCTTGTGGTTATTCCAGTGGTAAAGTAGAAGATCCCTACCGCAAACCCAAACCTGGAATGTGGCAGATTATGGAGAAACATTTTAACTCTGGCATTTTAATTGATATGGACCAGTTACGTTCCTCGTCTTTTTAAAGGCATTTTGGCCTCTTAAGACGTATACTGTTAACATGTGATGAATTATTGGAAATTGTCTGGATAAAATTCACCTATAATTATTGGATAAATGCTTAAATCAAATAAAAAGTTTCTAAATTTTTAATGTTACTGAAAAACTGGTAACTCTTAAATTTTTGTTATGATAAAACCACTGAAATGAAAATCTGACTATTTAGACTGAGCATGATGGAACAACAAAATTTAACCTTTTAGTATATTTTGCACCAATGGGCCATGGGAGACCTTTTTCTGTTTTGGTATATCTTTCTATTCTTTGTCTTCCCTCTATCCCCATACGAGTTCTCTTCCATAATATTGTTTGGCTTAATTTGTAATGACATATTTATGACAAACAATGTCATTTAATGGAGGCTTTAATTGCCTGAATTTGCAGATCTTTTTATGTTGGAGATGCAGCAGGGAGAATCAATGATCACAGTGATGCTGACAAAAAATTTGCAATGGTATAGCTAGATCTCTTGGTTATATATAAGGTTATGGTGCAAAATTATTATTTTTGTTGTCCCAGATATTTGGTTTCCATTGATTGAATGAATCTTTATATTTTGCGTGATTATAGATTTTCCTTTACTTGTCTCCTGAAAACTTTACATTGCATGCTCAAGTGCACAGAAATTGACACAATTTTGCAGCACTTTGCATCTGCTGCATCATGCATGCATTTTCCAGTTACCAATATGATGCCAGAACTGCAGTGTACATGTTTTCCTGATTGATGCCAAGAGCTATGGGTTGAGTTTGTGCCCTTCCTCAATAGAATGTCTCACTTCCTGTGGTTGAATTAGGAGTCTTCAAGTTTCAATCTTTCTAGAGGAAATTAAAGAAACAAAGAGCACATGCTGTCCTTTCAGCTGCATAATATCAGGAGCCACTGAGAACTAATGCTATTCTAAAAAATGAAAGTTATGATTACAGAATGTTGTTAAAATGATAGCATTGTTGTTGAAATGGTGGCATTTAATTGAGTTCTCATGGTTCTCCCCTTCCCTCCCTCAAATCTCACATGGGCATGAAATGTTTCTATGATATCTTGATATTGATTAAAAGTTACAAATATGATTGCTGAATGAACTATTTATTCTTCTCCAATACTTTTTACCTTCCAATGTTATTGATCTGACCTTCAGCATCTTATTCCAAGAGATAAACGTCTCTTCCTATTGCCCTAATTATTCTATCTTATTAAGTGGATATTTTCTTTTTCTTTTTCGGTTGTCGACCATCGGATTGAAGTTCTCTGTCCCCGAGGATTAATTTGGTGCTTAGAAGATTTTGGCTGCCCCCCGTGCAAAAGTGACTTACCACGGTGATCAGAATCAGAATTGCAGTCGCTTATCGTCCTCTGAAGCGTACAATTTTTATGCTTCTAATTAGTACTTGAAACATCTGACTCTGATGTATAGGTTTAATTTGTATCATGAATCTGATTTCTCTTGGTGGAGGTACTAATCCGTTGAAATTTATTGCAAGCGTCTCGTTCTCTCTATTTATGTTGGTAGTAGTACTAATCCAATTGAAATTTAATGCAAGGACCAGTCAAAGCTGATTAAATCAAATATGAATTGCTAGGATTAATTCTCGATTAAGTTTCTTTTTTTTTTTTTTGAGCAGTCATTATCGAATATGTTTCATATTTACTTTCTTGGAGAAGCGGACATGTCCTCAACAAATTATTCATTGCAAATTCACTAACCAGAAGTAAACAGAACAATAGCTAATGGCTGGTTTTGCTTAAGTAGACATAACTATGGCTAATGGTTGATTTTGGCTAATGGCTAGATTGTTTTACTAAATGCTTCTTTGCTTTGGCCACTGTAGCTGAGTCTGAGCCTGCATATTATTGTCATTAACCGAATCGAATTTTGCCTGCCATTTAAAAAGAACCATTTGCTCCCATTTAGCTAGCCTTATTTTCTCTTTTCTATTTTATCTGTTATTGATTTATGTATGAATTTCACGCTAACGATCCATTTTTCAATCATCAATTGTTTTTATCATCTCGTCCATATATTTTAAAATAGAAATCAGTCTGAATGAATTAAATAATAACAGTGTAAGTAAATCCACTTGCTAATAGAACTAACAAGCTAGCGCTTAGGTAATACTTCTATTTGCTAGTATAAGCAGAAAACCTGTTTCTGAAAGAACTGACATTAGTCAGTACCAAATTCTACAACTGGTCTTCAAACTTCATACTTTCCAAAGGCATTCCAGCAATACCACATTAGTATTTGACGCTGACTAAAATTTCAAGGTTCTTTTATAATCAACAAAGCCAATGTTTCACTCATTTCTACCAATCTCACCATCCAAAATTGCATGCCTTGTTAAAACAATCTCCTTGACAAGGTTCCTATAAGTAAATGGTCTAACTGCTGCTCGCAAAAACAACTCTGGAGGAATTTTACTCTTCTTAATCCTTTTCCCCCATCTTCCAATTCCAGCAATCTTCCATTCTTTTGGACTCACTTTCGCTCTAACACCTCTTAAGGCAGTTTCATCTCCATCTTCGTCGGCTTTTCCCTTCTCTTGAGCTTGCATTGCCCTTATCTGCCTCTTATACAATTTAGTAGTTGTCTCTACACTCCATCTTGCTAGATTCTCCATTGCTTCTGCACTACTCAATTCTTTCTTAAATTTCCCGTCCATTGCTTCTGCACTATTCACTTCTTTCTTAAATTTCTCATCCCAGTACTTCACATCCTCTTCTTCATCTTCTTCTTCATCACTCAAATCCCCTGCTTCACTTCTCAGGTCATCATCCTCATCTTCCCCTTCTGCCATGTCTATGACAACATCTTGCTCTTCATCATCATCTTCTTCACTATCATCCTCAATCCACTCGGTGAACTCGGTCTCATTCTTATTGACACCCTCATCATCATCGGGAGCATCACAACCCAACTCCATTTCCTCCAATTTAGCCTTCCACTCCTTGGTATAAGGATGTAACAACTGCACCGGATGATTTGTCAGCAAGAACTCCAAACATCTAGATTTCTTCTCCTCGCTTAACTTCTCATATGCATTCACAACATCATCCACAAACGCCTTCTTATTCACCTTCACAATCTTATACAATGCTTCATAATATGTACATATTTCTACATCTGTGTCATCATCCTCATTCCTCAACTCAAACATAAAATCCGTCTCTGTTTTTGGATCCAATAAAGGAGTCAAAGCCCTGAAAAAATCCGCTTGAGGTTCAAATCTACATTGATAAACAGGTATCTTAACATATATAATATCTGGCCTAAACCAAGCGGCACATTGCGTTATCAATTTTCTAGCTTGATTCCCTAACCTAGCCATCAAATTCCATTTATCTATCCTCTGGTTACCAGCCTCAAGAACAACTTCACTCACCAATGTCCACTGCTCCCATGGTTTTTCACTTAATCTCCATTTTGGGTGCCTAACAAATACCCAATAATGCCTAAAGCCAACACTTTTATCCAATAGTTTCAATCTCTCTCCAAAATCAACCTCCATTTCAAATTGCTCAATCTTCTCAAACTCTTCATGGCTTTTAACTTCGCTATACAGAGTCACTCGCTCGTCAGTGAAACGACCCACTATTGGGTCCCCAACAACCACTCCTCGCCACGAGTATGGCCCAAACTCACCGTACTTGTACCAATCGTAGGGATGTTTAATATTCGGGTCGTCCTTCTCCATGAACCGGACCATCCGGTCGTACCCGAGACCAATTAAATTCAGCTCGTCCTCTGAGAAGTTATCGGCGTAATTCTTATTCGGATTTTTCAGCCGGTAAAAGAGGGATTCTGCCAGCTTCCAAGATTTCTGGCGAGCATTACGCTTAACTTGCCGGCGAAACTCCGCATTCCCCTCGATTCGACCCGGAGAAGTCGTTTTCTTCTTGCTCCGTCCAGCAAATGTGCGTATTTCCCGCCGCGTGGACGCATTTTGGCGGGAAAAGGAGAGTGTGGAGAGAAATTGGGGTTTGAGGGCTAGGGGTTTTGGACGGTGAAGGAAGAGAGAGAAATTAGGGTTTAGGGTTTTAGAGAAAGAGAGATCCTGAGCCATCGACATTTGTCGTACCACGGAAAAAGAGAAGCAAGCAGACACCAGCGGGCAGGAAATGGAAATACAAACAACAAAACGACATCGTTTTATTTCCAGTTTAATTGTTAAAGCCATCACTAAACGATGCGTTTCGATTTCACAATAGCCATGAGATTACCTTTGTTTGGAAGAAGGTAATTAGAGGTAAGAGGGGAAAAAATAAATAAAAATTATTCTATTTTTTTTATTTGATGTAAGAAGTAGTAAAATAAATAAAAATAAAGGAAAAGAAATTTATTTTTTTAATTTACTCTCTAATTTTTAAAATATTTTTTCTTTAAAAATAGAGAGATAGAAAGGTAAATAAAAATAAATAATAGTTTTAATAGATAAAATGACTATTTTACTTCTTTTTTTTTTGAAATCAATGCATATTATTAAAGCCAAAAAAACCAAAAGTAGACATAAAAGAGAAAGACGACAATGATAGCTAAAACCCCAGTCAGCAGGCTGCACCCATTACACCTATCCTAGAACCTTGTTCTTTGATTCTCCAGAAATAATATCAAATAAAAAATGAGGAACCTAATTCCAAAAATGAAGAAAAGCGTATGAATAAGCCACCCTTGCAATAGTATGAGTCTTTATATTTCCTTTCCTTCGAACCTAAAATAATTTAACTCCATCAATCTCTTGGAGAAGTGATTTGCAGTCAGCACAAATAGAAAACCAAACAGATTGGTGTCACTCGAAATAATCCCATAAAAAGCCTCTGACAATCTGTCTCCACATCAACCCTGGTCCAGCCTTCATCATGTAGCCAACTTAAAGCCTCACATATGGCCATAATTTCTGCATGATTAGGTTGAAGAATCCCAACTCTAGACACAGCTATAACTCTAACAAAACCACCAGTAGAAATCCTCAAAACTGCACCCAAACATGTACAGTTTTTGTCGTTGAAAATAGCTGCATCAATATTTATTTAGTTTTAGTCTCCCTTCAGCAGGCTTCATCCACACTGGTCCAACGTTAGCATCAAATTGTTGATTTGCGCAACAGTATAACAATGCACCTTAATCCAATCAAAAGCCATTTCTCTTGCTAACTGGTAAATGCTAGAAGATGAAGTCGATTCATTATTCCATAAAAAGCTTATTACAGCATAGCCAAATGGACCAACAAATTGTGGAAAATAGGAGTTCTCTCTTTTCAGTTCCATCAAGACCATTAGACAAAATTGAGCCAATATCATTACCTACCACTGCAAAATTACCAGATTTCTAAACCTCTTTAGCTCTAGAGAGCACCAAAAAAAAACATGAAAATCATCTTCCAGCTGACCACAGTAAACGAAATAATAACTATGCCCTTTTGAATGAGCCATTGTTTTGTAGGAACTATGCCACTCATGATTCTCTAGAGTAACATTTTGGTTTTTGGTGGTATATTGGCCTTTCAAATCTTTTGCCATAGACCTGTACAGATTCAGCAAGTGGCGCAATAAGACTGGTGGCTAAATGATAACCGGACTTCACACTATACTTTCCATTCTTAGTGAAATACCAAATAAGCTTATCATGCACCTCAAACTTGCTCAAAGGCCTTACAAAGATTCTGATAGCTTCCAATGGTAGAAGCTGTTTAACTTTAGCAGCGTCCCAACCTTCTCTATCAGAAAGAAAAAGCGTAGCCACACACATTTCTTCAAATCCTGCCATTGGTGAAGATTCTACATAAAAAGAATCATTACTAATCATCCAAGGATCCCCTCATACCTTCACACAAGATTGAGTTCCAAGTCTCCATCTCAACCCATGTTTCAATACTGGCAACGATTGCAGTAAACTTCTCCAAAAATAACTTGGGTTAGAACCCTCAGTAACATCAACAAGATACTGTGTAGGAAAATATTTAGCTTTGAGCATACGAGCAACCAGAGAATAAGGATGCGATATCAATTTCCACCCCTGTTTTACTAACATTGCTAGGTTAAAACAGTGCAGACTCAGGAAACCCAGACCCCCTTCTTTCTTTGGTACATAGACGATCCCAGGAGAGCCAATGGATTCTTCTTTTCCCACCTTCAACAGAACCCCGCCAGAAACTATTAAACATTCTTTGTATATCCTCGCATAGTAATTTGGTAAGTAAGAAAGTGATCATTCAATAAATTGGCATTGCCTGCACCACCATCTTCACAGGAATTTCTTTGCTTGCAATGGACAAAAATTTATTGTGCCATCTATGAATACACTTACTAATCCTTTCTCTCAATAACCCAAAAACCTACTTCTTATTTTCGCCTATCAAGGACGGCAATCCCAAGTATTTTCAACTATCCAGAGAAACAGAAACAACAAACAAAGATTTAATTTCCTGAAAAATGTCTAATGTTGTATTTGGCAAGAAAAAAATTCCTAATTTATTAAAATTCATAGTCTGACCAAAAGTTATCTCATAAGCATTGAGAAGCAACTTTACCTTATTGCAATCATTCATGTTAGCCCTAAAAAAGAAAAAAAAAAACTATCATTTGCAAACAACCGTGGTGAGAGAGGAGGGCTAGGGAATGGACCCCCTCCCCTCCGCCACATGTGTATATATATATATATATATACACACACGCGCGCACGTATAAACTATATAAATTATACATACTTATATAATAGATTGCTCCTCCCTTTCCTTTCACCACATATATGTATATATATGTATGTATATGCATATAAATATATGTAACATGTATAATATATATAGTTTATATTATATCTTTATAATATATATAATTATATATAAATATATATGGTATATATATACATATATAATACTTAATATCTCAAATTCTTAATATGTCAACTATTAAAATTAATAGAATATGATATTACTATAACAATGTAATAAGTATTTTTTTTTTGTTTTATTTATGTTTTAAAATTTTTATTGAATTTTTTTATATTTATTTATGTAAACTGTAAATATAATTAAAAAATCTGACTTATATTTTAATTTATTTAAAATAATTTATGTTGTGATTAGGTTGAATAATGAATTGATTTGGTATTTTAGATTTTAGGTTAAATTAACTATAAATTATAAATTAAAATATTGAATATAAAATAAAAATTTAATATAAATTATAATTGGCTTAATAAAATTTAAATTATAAATTATAATTAGATTAATAAAATTAAAATTATAAATTTATAATTACTGGTGGTTAAGTTTTTCTATGTAAATGTTATATCCGTTCAATCAATTTTTGATTTTGCACTACAAACAAAATATGACTAACACTAGGATTCCCTTGACTTATTCAACAACCATGAATAGTACCCTCGGCTTCAGCTTTGGCAAAATGACAAGAAAGTCAGTCAGTACACAAAATGAACAAATCAAGAGATAACAGGTCCCCCTGACGTAGACCGTGTTTTAGGAAAATTGTTCCCATCTCCCTTCCATTAAAGCAAATAGAATAAGATACTGTCACCACATGTTGCATCATTAAATTTACTCATCGCTGGTCACAACTTTAATAACACCAACTGCAAAAACTATAGGCCTCAGGCCCGTCTCTTGGGGAGCACCATGAGCAGTTGCTCAGGGCCCTCCAAGACAAGCCGTCAAAATTAAGAACCTAATTAAAGGTAAAATGTAAACTAAATTAATTCCTTTATCAAACTAAATTAAGGGTAAAATGTAAACTATATTAATTCAAGAACTAATTTTAAAATTAAGGGTAAAATTAAGTTTAAAAAATTTTAAAGTAATTAAGGGTACAAGTTAAGGGCCTAATTAAGGGTAAAATGCAAACTAAATTAATTCAAGAACTAAATTAATTTTGAAATCCTAATTAAGGGCCCACCCCCGACACATTGCATTTAATACAAGTTGCATTTATCAAAATTAGGGGCCCATATCTTAAATTCTGCTCGGGGCCCCTAAAATATCCAAGACGGCTCTGATAGGCCTTATATACATCTACCTTCAGTGCTACAACACCTTGATTGCCCCTAATCTTGCATTTGAACGAGTGAATGAGTTCAAAGCCACTATAACATGATCAGTTATAAGGCATCCGAGGATAAAGGCTGACTGGAATTCTAATATAAAAGCTGGTAAGAGACTTTGAAGCCTATTCGCAAGAACCTTGGCTACAATTTTGTAGATTGCATTGCATAATGCAATTGGCCTCAGATCTTTCAAAGTACATTGATTGACAGATTTGAGAATGAGGACAATATGGTTATGATTCAAAGATGAAGAAAAAGTGTAAAACCCCGTCTAAATAAATTTTAAAAATAATTTTTTATAATATTAAATTAATAATTAAAGTACATAATTAAAAGGATAAAGTAATATGATAATAGATAATTAAGAATTTAAAATTTAATTTTGTTTGTTAATCAATATTAGACTAAAAATATAAGAATTATTGTAGTAGAAATACAATTATATAATTAAATTAAAATGTAGATGTATAAGCTCGGACCTTGCCTAAAATTTGAAAGATAATGAGCCCAAATAATGGTCCAATGCATGATTATGTATATAATGTATGATCACAACAAAATGAATGGAGAAATACCATAAGTATATGAAGTATGAACACATACATGCAAAAAAAAATTGTAGAACCACATGTCTAACAATAATTTAAAAAAAAATGCATGAACAAATGTTGATTTTCAATTATGGGCCATGCAGCGTATAGAGAAATGGGTGGTGGGAAGGTAATGATGGAAAGCTAAAGAATAAACAAAATATATTATTTAACCTATAGATGCAATAATTACAACTAATAAAATAATGATGAAAATTAAATGGAGGAATGGAAACTTGACTCCTCAGCATGCATGTAAAAAAATGTGGTTAAATGTATAATTTATCATTAATAAGTGTAAAGTAAAAACACCAAGTAATCTACAAGTACTCATCTAAGGTAGAATATATAATTATTTAATTGAAGAAAGAGAAGCAAGGAATCTGAAAAATAAAAATTTCCTTTTAATTAAACCATGAGCTACAAAAGGTGAATAGGGGAGATATTCATTAAATTTCAAATCAAAATTTCAAGTATAGTACATTAAACATTAAAATTTAAAGAGAGTAGGGAGCAATTGAAGCTAAAAAAAAAAAGGTGTTGGTGCAACTTGAAGAATTAGAAAAGAAGAAAAGAAATAGGAGAATCCTCTTGTTTGAAAGGTAAGGTAATACAAGAAACTAGAGATTTTTTTTGAAATATGAGAGCAAGTTTCACTTATTATTAAAATATAGAATCAAATGCTCAAATCAAAACTCAAAGTTTCGATACTGAAACTCTACCATTTTTTTATTAAACCGAAAGTATGACTTTTGATTTTATCAAACCAAAAGTTATACTTTAAGTTTTGACAGAATTATATATGTATATAAAATTCATATATATATTCATAAAATATTCATACATATATGCAATTAATATAGATAATAAATCACTAGAATTGAAAAATTATTATTATTTAATGTTATCAATACAGATAATAAATCACTTTCCGTTTAATGTTTTAATGAAAATTTTAATTTTTTTACTTAAAATTATTATTATTATTTATTACTATTATACATACATTATAATATACTATTACATTTTTTATTTTTCACAAATTTTTTCATATATTTTAGAAAATAATATTTTTAAACATTTCTCCCTCTTTTTCTTTACAATTTTTCTAAAAATATAAAATTAAAATTCATTTGAAACTAAAAAAATTAAACTCATAATTATAATTTTCTTAAATTATAATTTTAAAATTGTTTTTATTAAAATTTTAATTTTTTTATTTAAAAATATTTTTGTCTTATACTTCTTTTCCTCATGCCGAAATATTTTAAAAAATATTATTTTTATTTTTCATAAAATTTTATATATATATTAGAAAATATTATTTTGTGTAAAATTTGCAAAATAATATTTTTTAAAAAACATTTCTGTCACGACCCAAACTGGGGAGCCGGGACCGGCGTAAGGCTATACCTAAGTACAACCTTACAAGCCTAATTTAAATTTATTATTATAGTGCAAGATTACTAAGTTCAATAAATTTGTTCCATAATCAAGTCATCAATAGAAACGATACTATTCAAAATCAAGTTCAATATCTAAAACTCAAACCAGATGCAAAGAAACAGTCTACTCCTTATTACAAGAAAAAGGGTTCGGACACGGTCCGTCCAAAAATATCCAGAAATCTCTACGGAGTAAAGAAAATATGCAGACGAACCAAAATCCACAAAGAGAAAGACCGAGCTCACTAAGGAATATAACTTCAACCTGCAAGTCAATCGATAAGGGTGTGAGCGATATAAATACGCTCAGTAAGTTAATGAGAGGCAGAGAAACACTATTACAATTTAACAAAGTAATATGTATCAAGTAAACATCCACAATAATCACATACATGATGGTGTATCGGGGTCTACAAAATATAACATCCTCCTCTTCCAACCATATCCAAGAACAAGTAGGCACGTGGCCCCAAGAGCAAGTAGGCATAAGCCCCAAGAACAAGATCGATATCGATATATAAAATAATCTCCATAATCACAATCCATATCTTCCGTCCCCATTAGACACACCATCGCACATCACAAGAATATTCAATATCACAACAAAGCATTTAGCAAATAGCATACAAGTTTCTCCGTCTCCTATTCACATGCGAGGCTAGGGCAAAAAAGGATAATATTTCGAAATTAGAAAGAATAATATTTATGAAGGCTTATATATATATATATATATTATTTTAGTTAGCAAATAGCACATCACAATTAATTCACATACACCCATGAACTTACCTGATATCCAAAGTAAGCTTAGCCAAATCCTCACAACCTATTGACCTCGAGCTTCAGCCGGATTATTGCATAAGGAAAGATAATTACATAGTCTAACAATCAATCCCACTATCTCATCTATCATGAGGGATGCAATGCATGCTATGAATGTAAAAAGACTAATACTTAACCAACAATTAACCAAGATAATCCAAAATTAAAAACCAACCCGACTCAACTCAAAATTATGGTTCAACCCAATGGTTAAACCGATCGCACCTCAAAAATACAAAATCAATTAATTAATTAAAATTTATTAGAACCAGAACCTCAACTCAATTTTTTATAACTCATTTATCAAATAATATCACATCATTCCCTATGCAAAAATCATAATTCATACCAACACCCAAAACCGATAAAATTTCTTAAGTAGTCCCTATAATTCAAAATTTTCCAGAAAATAATTTCATCATTCAAAAACTCTGGACAAATTCCAGTAGCTTCTCCAACATCAAAATAACGTGTGTGCAAAATTTCAGATTAATCCAAATTTATTTGATCCCCCAAAAATATTTTACAACATTCTGGTTCTGTTTGAACCACTAAAAATCAGTACTGCAAAAATAATCATAAATCCTTCACATTTCTTTACCACAAAATTACCCAAATAATTTTCTCATATTATAGACATCAGGATGGACAACATATAAAAATTTCATAATTTTTCAAGACATCTAAGACCTTCAAAAATAATTTTCAAAATAGACATTATCAGAAAATCCTTAACCAATAGCAGTGCACATACTTAATTTATTTTGGAACCTAAACATTAGAACTAGACTCAAAATTATTTTTCACAGATTCAAAACATCCTAATAAACAACATATCAAAATTTCATAATTTTTAGAAACCTCTAAGTTCCTCAATTTAATTTTTAAATTGGATTCATACAACCAGTTACCATACTGGCTGCAGTTGAGAAATAAATTTATTTCGAAACACAGACATTTGAACCAGACCTCAAAATATTTTTTATAAATACCTAACATCATATCCTAAAACATATCAAAAATTCAGACCTAGATCATTTACCAATAATTTTTAAAAATTCGACAAAGTTACTGAAATATTAGTAATCAACAGCAGAAATAATTTTTCACTTTATTAATGAATTAAAAATATAAATTAAAAATGAATTAAAAATATAAATCAAACATGAAAATTCAAAAATAAATTTCTAGATCAAGTTTAACATTCCTAGAATAGATTACAATTGCCAAAAATACCAGATCATTAACTTAAACTCCCAAATCAAATATTAAACATCAAGAACCTCCTAAATCATCTTACAACTTTTTAATTATTTTTAATTAATTAAAAATTGAAATAAATTAAAAATATTATTTTCTAACACCCTAAACATTATACAAACATCCAACAACACAAATCATGCCATGAAGTTGGAAGAAATTGAAAAAAAAAATGAAAAAACCTCAAATATCCAAGCTGCCAGAAAATAGAAGCCAAAAACGACAGGCTGCTTTTCGCGCTGGCCCGCCGAACAACACGCCCCACTCGCTAAACGACAACGCCTCCAGCCCGCAGCTCCTCGCCGAACGACACGGTCACACTCCAAACGACACTGGCTGTACCGCGCGCGCACTGACGAAACGACAAGAGCACAGTTTCTGAAGAAAAATTATTTTTTTCTTCCCTTTTCTCTCTCTCTGACGGCACAATAATTTTTAGACACTCAATTGGGTGCCCTAACACCCCTATTTATACTTTTTTTTGTTGGAAAATTACCAATATACCCCTAGATTAATTTTTTTTAATTCAAAAATACCCTAAAACTTTTTAAAATTAAAAAAAAACACCCAACTAACTTATAAAAATTTACAACTAATCTCAAATTCAATTATTTTCAGAATTATATTAATTAGTTAATTAATTATTTATTTATTTTATTTATTTTATTTTATTTTAATTAAAAATTAATAAATACCCGAAAAATTTTCGAAACACAACCCCTAGCAAAATTATACTTAAAATAACCGTAACGACATCACGGTCACCAAAATGACATCAAAAAACAGAAAAACAAAACTCGAAAATTTTTCGACCGCCAAAATGACCAAAATACCCCCGAAGCCAAAAACACAATATTATACTCAAAACAAACATTTCGACACCCACATTATGAAAATAAGCACCAAACGTTATAAAATTCACCCGAATGTAAATTGAAGGTAAAATTACCATTTTACCCCTAGACTCCAATTTCCCAAAAAAATCAAGGGTTTTACAATTTCTCCATTATTGTGTTCTTTTTCTTTACAATTTTTTTAAAAATATAAAAATAAAATTAATTTCAAACTAAAAAAATTAAAATCCTAATTATAATTTTCTTAAATTTAAAATTATAGTTAACAAATTTGATTTATCCCTGTGACAATTAATATTTATACTATCACAGATTTCAAAAAAAAATTTATTTCCTAAATTTTAGTCTCATTTTTTTAATTTTTTTATATTATTAAAATTAATTTAACCAAAACTAAAACTTTAAAATGGAAATAGATTTTAAATGAGATAAATACCTTTGTTTCTCCTAAAACTTTAAAAATCTGCAAAAATAAATGATATAAAAAATTAGCAAAAAATGAATGAAAATTTTATATTAAAGTAAGAAGTAAATCTCTTTTTACCTTTAGGCACTTGAAAATGATAGAGGTGGAAAAATAACTATAAGAAGTATTTTTTTTTTTTTATCTTTAGGCACTTGAAAATAATAGAGGAGAAAAATTAATTTTGAAAGTATTTGAGAGAAGTTTTATAAGAAATTGAGAGAGGGTTGACAGATAAAAGAGTATGCTGAGATAAAAGAATGTTAAAAAGAGAATAGAAAATGAAGTAGAAAGAACGTTGAAAGGAAAGAGTGTTAAAAAGATAATAGAGTGGAAAAGAGTATCCAGAGCTAAAAAAATTTTGAAAGTTAATATAAATAAAATATATTTATAAAAATTATTATTTTTATATAAAAATAATACAAATTTTCAAATGGAGGGGTTGAGTCAACTCAACCGTTCCATTGTGTACATACATTAAATATAGCGTAAATGTGCATAGATTAATTGATTTTAATTTAAAAAAATAATTAAAATTTAAATAAAAAATTATTTTTAAAAAATAAAATAATATAAACAAAATATATTTTTAAATATTATTATTTTTAAATAAAAACAATAAAAATTCAAATGGAGCGGTTGAGTCAACTCAACCGTTCCATTATGCACATTTAAGATACATTAAATGTAGAGTAAATGTGTATAGATTAATTAATTTTAATTTAAAAAATAATTAAAATTTAAATAAAAAATCGTTTTTAAAAATAAAAAATGATAATATAATATATTTTTATAAAATTAATTTTAAAAAAAAATTAAAACAATATTAATTTAATAAAAATTTAATTAAAAAAAATATTAATTTAATAAAAAAATAAATTTAAAATAAATTTAAAATAATATTAATTTAATAACAATTTAATTAAAAAAATAAAAAAATTAATTCAATAACAACTTAAATTAATAAAAAAATTAAATTTAAAATAATTATTATTTTACAACAAAATCATATTAAATAATTTAAATTTAAAATTAAATTTAAAATTAAAATTTCAAAAAATAATTGAATAACAATTTAAATTATTAAAAAATTATATTTTAAAAAAATTATATTTTTAAAAATTAGATTAAATGATTTAAAATTAAAAGAATTAAAAATTTAAAAATTAATCATCTATTTTTTTTAAAAAAATATTCTTAAAAATAAAACTAAAAAAATTAAAATAATAATAATTATTTAAATTAAAAAATAAAAAGAAACGGTTGAGTGAAAATCACTCAACCATCCTTGCCAAATGCAGAAGAGGAAATTAAAAGAGGTTGGCTAAGGGGCTGTCCCCTCAGCTCAACTGGTGCAGTGAGAGATTCATTATGAAATCTCGATCAAAATCGAAAATATATATTTCGGTTCGATAAAACCATACTTTTGGTTTAATTAAAAAAGGAGTTAAAAGGAAACTTAGAGTTTCTGTTTTAATTAAACCGAAAGTAACTTTCAATTTAAAAAATAAAAAAATATATAAATGCTCAAACCGAAACTTTAAGTTTTGGTTTGAGCATTTGACTCGTACTCTTCAATAAATATGAGAGCAAATTCTATATTTTAGTAATAAGTAGGACTTGCTCCCATATTCTTAAAAAAATTCCCAAGGGGCTGTATGTGAGTCATAACATAATATGTTATCTAACCTGTTTAATTTAAAGTGGCACTGCTCAACTCAAGTTAAATAGTATCTAATATTCTTTTTTGTTAATACTCCAGTTTGCAATACTCATGATTTAATTTATGTTTTCTTGATGAATTGTTACTTCTAATTAATTACTGTGATAGAATTATTGCCACTGATAATTTTTATTGTTAAACCATTTATTTGACACTTATGAATTTATTATTATTGAGCCATAATTTTGGTATCTGCATTGTTACTAAGAAAATATTGTTCTATGTCATTGATCCTCTGATTGTCATTAAACTTGTTAATAAGCTTTTTATTTTGCTTTAAGCTATTTTCTTTTGAATTCCTCAACTTTTTTTTTTGATGAGATTATTGATAACTATTTATTGGCTTCTGTTGTTGTGACATGGCTCAACTCTGGTAAGAGATAAACTACTGAATGGTGTACAATGGTGTTTCTGTATACACAAAAGGGGGAAGTCACCACCCTAATTTTAGCCTATAACTGCCTCTGTTCTGAATGTCACAATGTGTATCTATTTTATATAACTGCGGTTATATTTATTCCTATTATTATTATTATTATTATTATTATTATTATTATTATTATTATTATTATTGTTATTATTTATTGCATTAGTTGATACTTGCTTATTCTAATATGTTGATCACTCTTTGCTTCACTCACTTTACATGTGCCTTTGCTTAAATTATTTTATTGATTATCCTACCTAGCTGAACGTTAGGCTATGATTCACTAAGTAGATGGCTCACCCGCCGTCACCATTTTTTTTCATATTCGTGATTTGCAGGTGGAAGATCCTAGATTTTTACTTCCCAGCAGCTCACTCTGTTGGTTAGTATACAATATTTCTACTCTTTAGCTCTCCGTTAGGTATAATGCATTATATGAAAAAGTATTTATGTTTATAAGACTTTAGATACAAGTGAGTTTGTAATATATATTTTTATAATAATATTAAATAATCTAAATATAATCTGAAAAAAGTTCTTCATGGTATCTAGTGACTTTAATCTGACTCGAACCCTAGGATCGTCGCATCTCCTTAAACTGGGGGTGTGACAAAGGTGGTATCAGAGCACCGTTCCATAACATGCTTCTATAAGAATATTAGGTATAAGGAATATGACATTTTAAAAGAGTTTAATAGGTGTGCCAACATAGTTAAGCAATCATTTGATGAGTCTTTTCTCCTTAATATTTTGATTTATTCATACGTATGTTAACAAAATTCTTTTCCTTCTAGATTGAATATGCCACCACATAAGAAAGCATGTGCCCCTACTCTTAGTGCACCACTACAATGATACGAGGCAATGATGTTATCTAATGATCTGCTTCTCTAGGAATGAACCAAGGGGCACTAGTACCTTCCTCATGACTAGAAACTGATGTAACAAGAATGGAAGAGATATTATATGAATTACAACGTAATATAGAGATGTTAGTTGAGATAGTAGCTCAACAAAGACAGCAGCAGCCTGCTCATGCTCATGCTCCTGCTCTAGTAAATCCTACACTAGTTACACCCCAGCCACCTGAATTAGCACCAGAAGGGAAAGGAAATTACTAGGACATTTTTTGAAGTTTGCACCACCTACCTTCCTTGGAGAACCCACATATTTCTTAGAAGAGATTGATCTAAAACTTAAATTCTAAGTTGTCCTGATAAGAAAGCTGTTAAGTTTACTAGGTATCAAATGAAAAAATAAATGAGAGAGTGTTTCAGAAGAGGTGTAGCATGTAGATTGGGAAACCCTGCACCTTTTACTTGGGAAGATTTTGTGGAACTCATAAAGATAAAAATTTTGCCTAAAAGTGTTCACCAAGCTAAAGCTTTAGAGTAGACCCTTGACATGTCAATTTCTGAATATGCTAGGAGATTTAACTGTCTGAGCAAGTATGTTCCAGCTTTGGTTCCAGATGAAGCAACTAGAATGTATCAATTTTGATGAGGGTTGTTGACTTCATTATAGAAGATACTGGTTGCTCATGATTTCACTTCTTATTCTCAATTAGTGGATAAAGCAATATTGATAGAAAATTGAGCAATGACAGCACATAGTGCATGAGAGCAGCAAAAGAAGAATAGGGCTTGAAGTTCAAGTGGAACTAAGGGTAGGAGAGAAGATGGTTTTAGAGGAGAGAGAAGGCAAGAAAATTAGCTTATTCATACAAGGTAGGGGAGTGACAAGTAGTCTACCACCAAGATTTTCTATAGGTGGAGTTAGACCTAGTATGACTGCCCCTGTGCAGGAGAAAGTATATTAGTCTCTGTAACTTGTGGGAGACAACACCTTGAAGAATGCCGAATGTTAACTAGGACTTACTTCTGGTGTGGAAAACTTGGACACATAGTTAGAAATTGTCCTTATCCATCATTAACGAAGCAAACCTAAATCTCTTAGCCTATAATTCAGATGGGGTAGAGGCACAAATAGAGGGCAAGGAGGAATTCGAGAAGTTAGAGTAGAGGTAAATCCATTACTTACTAGATGGGTTAGAGGAAGGGTGTTGACTCTTACATCACAGGAAGCCTAAGTATCCAACATTGTGATCATAGGTATTTTACCAATCCAATCTGCTAGAGCAAAAGTATTATTTGATTCATAGGCTACACACCTATTTGTTTCCATATATTGTACATCTAAACTAAAGATACCTCAAAAAGATTAAAATATCACTTAACTTTGTCTACATCATTAGAAGAAGAGATGAAAATAGTAACCCAACATCCAACCTATACTGTAACCTTAAATGGAAAAACTTTAACCATCGATTTATTGGAACTACCTATATTAGGTCTTGATGTAATATGAGGGATAGACTGGTTAACTAAATATCATGTTTAGATTGTAAGGAAAAGAAAGTCACTCTATTTTTACCACTCGAAGAAACTTTTGAATACCAAAGGGATAGAAGTGAGGTACCTAATAATTTAATTTCTACCATAAGAGCTAGACGATTTATATATAAGGGATATAAAAGATATCTTGCTTACATTAGAGATTTGGAGACTAGTACTCCTAAGCTTATGAATATTCCAATTATTAGAGAATTTTCTAATATATTTCCCGAGGATCTATCTGGGTTATCACCTAAAAGAGAGATAGAATTTACCATAGATCTTTCACCTGGTACCCTAACCTATATCCATTCAACCATACCAAATGGCACTTGCAGAACTAAATGAGTTAAATGCGCAATTGCAAGACCTTCTGGATAAAGGTTTTATTCAACCTAATAATTCACTTAGGGAGCTCTTGTATTATTTGTAAAGAAGAAAGATGGAACCCTCCATATATGTATTGATTATCAATAGTTAAACAAGTTGACAATTCAGAACAAATATCCTCTTCTGAGAATAGATAATCTATATGACCAGTTATAAGAGGCAAAATATTTTTCTAAGATTGATATTTGGTCTGGATATCACCATTGAGAATTAAGTCAGAAGATATTCCAAAGACTGCTTTTCATATTAGATATGGTCATTACGAGTTCCTAGTGCTACCCTTTGAATTGACTAATGCTCCAGTAGCCTTTATAGATATGATGATCCAGGTTTTTAAACCTTATCTGGATCATTTTGTTGTTATATTTATAGATGACATACTGATTTACTCAAAGAATTGGGAAGAACATGAAGCACATCTTAGAATTGTGCTACAAACATTAAAAGAACACCAACTATGTACTAAGTTCTCTAAATGTGAATTCTGGTTAGAGGAAGTGACATTTCTAGGATATGTCATTAGCAGAGAAGGGTTACAAGTAGATCCCAAGAAGGTTAAAGTTGTGTTTAATTGGCCTAGACCAAATAATGTAACTGAAATTCAAAGTTTTATGGGTATGGCCAGCTACTACCGAAGATTTATTGAGAACTTCTCCCGTATAGTAGCACCACTCACTAAATTAACTAAAAAATCTATCAAATTCCAGTAGGATGAAAAATGTGAAGAAAGTTTTGAACAGTTAAAGGCTTGATTAGTTTTTACACCTATTCTGGCACTTCCAGAGGAAGGAGGGAAGTATACTGTATACTGTGATGCATCCCGAGTAAGGTTAGGGTGTGTGCTTATGTAAAATGGAAGAGTAATTGTATACGCTTCCTGATAATTATGGAGGCATGAAGTGAATTATCCCACACATAATTTAGATATGGCAGCAGTAGTCTTTGTATTAAAAATCTAGAGACACTATCTATATGGAGAAAGATGTGAAATCTATACCGATCATAAGAGCCTAAAGTATATTTTCGAGCGGAGGGATCTGAATCTTTGACAACAGAGATGGGTGGAATTTCTAAAAGATTATGACTATGAGATAATGAATCAACCTGGGAATGTTAATATAGTAGCTGATGCTTTGAGTAGCAAGTCAATTGGAAGTTTAGCTCATATTCATAACTTTCGGAGACCTTTGATTAGAGAATTGCATGATCTATATAACTCTAGAATGCAATTTCAAATCTCTGAGCAAAGAACCTTATGTGCTTATCTGTATGTGAAACCTCTTCTAATAGATTAAATAAGCAAGAAGGAGGAGAAAGATCCTATTCTAAATAAGATTAAGATCAGAACTACCATTACCAGAATAGAAATGGGAATAGGCTATGATGGATTTTGTAATTGGATTACCTTGCACAACTACTGGATATGATTCAATCTAGGTGATAGTAGAATGACTCACCAAGTCAGCATTTTTTCTGCAAGTCAAGACAACTTATACTGCCTCTCAATATGCTCAATTATATCTCAATAAGATAGTTAGTCAGCACAGAGTGCCAATCTTTATTATTTTTTATAGAGGTTCACAATTTACCTCTGGATTCTAGTAGAAGTTTTAAGAAGCTTTAAGTACTTGACTAGATTTTAGCACTGCTTTTCATCTACAAATCGATGGACAATTTGAATGCAGCATCCAAACATTGGAAGACATATTAAGGATGTATATTCTTGATTTTAGAGGTAATTGGGACTTACACCTACCTTTTATAGAATTTACCTATAACAATAGTTATCACTCTACCATACAGATGGCCCCATATGAAGCTTTGTATGAAAGAAAATATAGATCACTGCTTGTCATAACCCATTTTCAGAAGAGTGATGGTCCTAAAATCCAGGTAGGTTACAGGCCACCAAGCAATATGTAGAACCCAACTAATTAATTTGTTCATACAAATTGGTTAATTGCTTTAGTGAATTAAAATTTCATTTAACAACTTTTGTTATTTACTCATAATTTTATGATATATCATTACATATTTATTTTGATATTATACATCACACATATTTATTATTTACATTATATTTTACCTCCACACCTTACTCAAACAATTCATAAATGTACTATGTACTGAGTAACTAGAGTATAGCACAAACTTAGCACTTTAATTATATATAACAGTTATTACTAATTATATTATTCTTAGAGGAAGAAATCAAGAAGTTGATGGACTTGGATTGCCTCTAACTAAAACTACAGACGATTGAGTCAGTCATCTATTCAAAGAGATTATAATGTTACAATAGTAGTATGTACAATAAAAATATTTTAAGGTTCAAGAATAATAATAACATAAGGTGGTTGCACAATAAAGGTATATTAATAAAATTCAATTAACAAGAAATGCCCACAATAACTAGACCAATATCACAAAAGCATAATAAATAAAAATGATAGATAAAACATAGCAACAGCACTGAAGAATAATATTACACATTACACACACACATAAAGGCATTAGCTACAACCCTTTTTATCACAAGTCTCTATGTGCATATAGCATGATGATATAGCCCCCATCAAGTTGGATTCTATCATATTGGCTAAATAAATAACCTGGTATGATCACATAAGCTCAAATTTCACATTGAGTTTTATAATTCATAATTATTAGAATACAAGTAACAAACGGTATCAAATAGCTCTGGTATTAACAATGGTTTAAATTTCATCAAAGAAGATTTCAAATAACAAAGGAAGGGATTGGCACTATAACTCACTTTGAACTTGCAAATTTGGTTCCTCTAACTCATTGATAATCACTAGTTAGTTTTGTGGCAATACTCGACCTACATTTACATCCACACATAAATCTTATATTTAGATTTATTTTCAATTTATTATTTATCATTCTTGTTTTAATTGCTCATTAGGCACCTATGTCGTGTTTTAATATCTTAAAATGTCTCAAAATTTTGTAATTATAGATTCAGATATCATAAAATTATATTACAATAGGATTATGCAATTAAGTAAATGCTAAATATGTGCAATATACTTACATAAATACATTAGCTTCCTCGAGTCAATTGATTTGCTTATTATTTAAATTAGCATTTAGACTTTTGGAAACAATAAATACACATATTAAAATTTATGTTCATCTATTATATGCTTATGTTTATGATCTGATCAAATATATTTTGGTATGTTAAATTCAACCTCAAGTCAACAAATACCTAAATTTCAGTATTTAAATAGTTTATACTCATTTAGTTGTAATTTTCTCAAATATGTTTATTCTGAAATTTTTTCATAATGTTCCCAACATCATATATGACTTTTTTTTGTAAATTTTTATAAATTATAGAGTTTATTTTTATAGATAAATAATTCAAATATAATAGTAAATTTTCAATGATGTTCATTCAGATTATTAAAATGGGCAGCTTGTGTTTACTTACTTACTCACTCATTTTTTCTCATCATTTTGACTTTTTCTTTTACCACAATCTTTCCAATATTTGAATACACCTTTCTATAAATTTTTATGAATTTTAAATCTTATTTGCATATTGAAATAAATAAAATACAATAGCTAAATTATTGGGAATTCAAGCTATTCAATTTGGACAGATTTAGGTATTAAGATTTCTTGCATCATCCTTTTCAATTTCTTTCAATCCAAATAAATTTCCAACATCCTATATACTTAATAAAATATATAAATGATAATATTTAGCTCATGTTCAATAAATAATAGATTTAAAGTTAGGAAAACAAAATTAAAATATTAAGGCTCAGAATTTTCTAATTTCTTACCTTTAGGAGTTCCTTTTGCCTTCTTTGCTTTTATATCACTTTATTGATTTGATTTTTCACTTTAGATCACTTTTAGACATAAGAAACTAGCTTATGAATGTTTATGGTTGCTAAAAAAAGAGAGAAAATCATGATAAGAAGGAAGATATTTTGATAGAAAGGAGAAAGAAGATAAGAACTAAAATTTTGTCATCTTTTAATCATAATTTCCCAAGCTCTCTTCCTATTCGAAGGAGGTGAGTCACCCACTTGATTTGGCAGAAAAAAATGGCTAAGAAATAAGTGGGTAAAATTTTTATTTTTCCCCTCAAGTCTTACATACTCCTTTGTTAATTTAAATGTTCTTTTTAGTCATTTCACACCCTATCTTGCTGTATATACTTGTAATTAATTTCTTTAAAATTATTTTCTCTTCTAATTTCAAATTATAATTTATCTCATATAGTTTTTAACGTTTGTTATTATGTTAAAGTATTATTAATTAAGCTATGGTGTATTTGTTTTTCTAATACTTTTTATTCAAATGTAATTTCTTATTTTATAACTTACAATTGGTTGTTTTAACTCACGGTTGTCATGCATTATAGAGTTCTCAATTGAAGCACTTTAGAGTTTTTATTTCTATTACTTTTTGGTACATTAAAATTTTATTTCAATTAAGATTTTTTTTTCACTTTATTTATTTAATTTGTACAGTTTTTAAGCTACTAAATTTATATTTCATCTAAGGTATTACATTCTCTCTCCTAATTAAAATTCATCCTCAAATTTTCTAAAATCGCCACTTAGTAAAAAGATGAGTATATTTATCTAACATCTGAAACTAAATCTCCCAAGTATATTCTTTTACCAATTGACTTTGCCACAAAACTTTTACAGTAGGGATATCCTTGTTTCTATGCCTTTAATTTACTTATCAAATATAGCTACCGGTACTTTCTAATAAGTTAAATCTTGCTGCAAGTCCACTGATGGAGCTTGTAAAACGTGGGACAGATCAGGAACATATTTTTGAAGCATTGAAATATGAAACATTGGATGCACTTACTCTATATTGGGTGGCAGTACTAAACGGTAGGAAACTGATCCTACTCTTTCAAAGATCTCAAATGGACCAATTTACCATGGTGAGAGCTTTTCTTTCCTATCAAATCTTATGACTCCCTTCATTGGTGACACCTTTAGGAATTCGTGGTTACCAATACTAAAATGAATATCTTTTCTTTTAGGATCAGCATAGCTCTTTTAATGGCTGAAGGTTGTCTTCAAATCTTTCTTAAATCAACAGTACTTTCTTTATGGTTTTTTAAATCAGTTTTGGGCCTTCTATATGTCTTTCACCAACTTTGTTTCAACATATAGCGAATCTACACTTCCTTCCATATAATACTTCAAAAGGTGTCATCTGTATAGTTGAATGGTAGTTATTATTATAGGCAAAATCAATCAATGGTAAATGCCTATCCCAAGTACCTCTGAAATCGAAAATGCATATTCTCAACATATCTTCTAAGGTTTGGATAATTCTCTTCATTTTTCCATCTATTTAAGGATGAAATGTAGTGCTGAAATCTAACTTTATTCCTATTTTCTCTTGTAACTTCTACTAGAATCTAGAGGTAAATTGTGTTCTCCTATCAGAAATGATGGAAACAAGCACTCTATGAAGACTTACTATGTAACACCCCTATACCCCGCATACACACACTACATACTACTACATCTGTTCTATACGTATACCGGATACAGGAGTGCCACGATTTATATAAGACAACCCAATTTTTCTCTTCTACAATAATATGAGGAAAATTTAAAACATTTCATAAATATATATATATATTATGGAACATAACAAGTAAAATATTTATTTATTAAGCAGCGAAAAATGTAGCGGTATTTACATATACATATATATCAAAATAAATATTTACAAAACATAAAGTTTATACATGTTTGGTAGTGCGTCTCTAATCTTTAAGCCCACAATCAACACTTCAAAGGCTAGACTCGACTCGGTCTAGCTGAACTCTCCGGTTCTACCCTGTCACCTGCGCGATGAACCACAATCGCGCTAAGTCATAGGCTTAGTGGTACAAACCACAATAACAATATGCTTTAATGCAATGTCAATGTCATACTTGCAAGCAATAGAGATCATATTCAAAATACTATATCTCATAACATTTCATTTCATTATCTTATTCAATTGTTTTACTATTTATGATTCACATTAAAACAAAGACAAGCATGGGCCCAAAAAGGATATAATATGTTATTCAAAATTCAGAGTTATTGCTTTGGACCATAATCACATTCATCAAGCATGTAGGCGATACATATATATCTATCCATGGATAGTATAACAGACCCAGTCTCTTGGACCTCAACCCGGCTAGACCCTAGGGCCCAGTATCTTGGTACTCAACCCGGCTAGACTGTTACTATTTTTGAGGCTTACGACCCGGTCTTTTTACCTAAAAAATATCATATTTCACATTTATTAACTGGACTAGGCTTACGACCCGGTCTTTTCACCTGTCCAGCAATTCATAAGCATGCCGCCAAACCCAGAACTCTAAAAATTGAATAACATACTAGGCACATAATTAATTCATTTATTTCATTATCAATCTCTTTCACAATTCATTTCTCATTTCATTTCTCATTTCATTTCTCATAATTAAACTAGGCAATCATGCCCCAATTATTTCATTTGCATTACTATAGCCAACACAATGGCTTCACATTTCACCATTAAGGTATACACAACCAATTGCATTGGATATACATTTTGAATGATTATCATATCTTTCACATTATGCAATTCATGATATTAATCAAATATATAAACAATGCAATGGATTACTTAACACATTTACAACCAAATGTGTTAAGTCCCATAGTCATATAAATGTATGCAATAATGTAGGGTTTGTACTTACCTCAAGAGCAACTCACACCAATCTATACACTTCCTCTTCCAAGAATTCTTCACTACTTGGATTAGGGCTACTCAACCTCTTCACAACCTAATCCAAAAGGAATAATACACACTTACTTATAGATACACATGAATTTTCAATACAATAATTCACCTATTAGTCTCATACTAGGCCCGTAGATCACAAATTACAAGTCAGAACCACTATTTAGGTCCCAACGGTCGTGGACTCACAACCCCACCACTGTGGGATAGCAAACGAGTCTGTCCAATTTGTTTTAAAACCCCCCACAGTCGTGGCCTTCAAAGGCCACGGTCATGGCATTGGAACTTGCTCTGTTATATCAAAATTTTTTAAAATACAGTCACACTTTTAATCCCACGGTCGTGTCCCTCACTTGCCACGACCGTGGCACACACTTGCCACAACCGTGGCATTCATTTTGCCTCTGCTTCGGATCAAACTCATGTATTCTATGCTTTTAACTTCATTAAACACAAACATATTGAAGATCTAAGATAATAATTGATCAAACTCAATATTTACATCAATCACCAATTCACAACCATAACATAAACACAACTCTTACTCTTCCAACACCAAACCTAACTCCTTCTCTTCAATTCAACCCCAAAATCACAATCAATTAAACCCAACACTCTCAAACACACCACAATCAAACATACTCATACTATCAATAATCAACCATCAAACTCAAATACAACTTAAAAGAAAACAAGGGAATCAAGTGGAAAACTTACCAAAGTTGATGAAACTTCTTAGATTTCCAACTTGATCACTTGAAACATCCTTCAATCTTGATTTTGGAAAATCAAAAACTCTCTTTCTCTCTTGCTTTGGAGGGCGCCGGCCATGAAGGAAAAGAAAAGAAAAAGAAGAAGAAAAAGAATAGCAAAGTCAAACACTTACTAACCACTTAAACCTCCTTTTAAAATCCACCAAGCATTTTAATATTAAAATACTCTAAAATATCCTCTTCCACTCATTAATCCAATTTCCTATTAATTAATTTAATTAATTTAAAATAATTAATTTATCTTCTTTTGACTTCCATTTCTTTGACTTGTATATGTTGTATATATCACTATATATACAACATATACACTCTTCCCTTACCTCATTTCTCTTTCCATTTAAACATATAAATTTATAACATTTAATTCAAATATAACAATAAGTATTCCAAAACTTTTAGGATATACTTTGGGATATTACAATTCTCCCCCTCTAAAAAGAAATTTCGTCCTCGAAATTACCTGATATCAAGTCTGGAACAACTGGGGATACTGATCTCGCATCGCTTGCTCACTCTCCCAAGTTGCCTCTTCCTTCGCATGATTCTTCCAAAGAACCTTTACAAGTGGCACTTTCTTATTTCTCAGCTCTTTCACTCTATGTGCCAAAATAACCACTGGTTCTTCTTCAAAAGTTAAATCCGGACTCAACTCAATAGATTCAACGGATAGAACATGAGATGGGTCTGATCTGTATCTCCGCAGCATAGAAACATGGAAGACATTGTGAATTATATCCAACTCAGGCGGCAAAGCAATTCGATAAGCAACTGGTCTCACTCTCTCCAATACCTCATAAGGTCCAATAAAACGAGGATTTAGCTTCCCTTTGCGGCCAAATCTCAAAATTTTTTTCCAAGGAGACACTTTCAGAAAAACTTTATCTCCAACATTGAACTCTATGTCTCTCCTCTTCAAATCTAAATAAGATTTCTGCCGATCTGAAGCTGCTTTCAACCGATCCCGAATTATTTTCACTTTCTCTTCCGTTTCTTTAATCAAATCAGGACCAACCAATTTGCCTTCTCCAATTTCATTCCAACATAGAGGCGTTCTACATCTTCTACCATACAATGCCTTATATGGTGCCATTTTAATACTAGACTGATGATTGTTGTTATAAGCAAATTCCATTAATGGCAAAAATTTGTCCCAACTTCCAGAGAATTCAATGACACAACTTCTCAACATGTCCTCCAAAATCTGTATCACTCTCTCTGACTGCCCATCTGTCTGCGGATGAAAATCAGTGCTAAAGTGCAATCGAGAACCCAAAGCACCATGTAAACTTTTCCAAAATCTCGAAGTAAACCGGAAATCTCGATCAGACACTAAAGAAATTGGGACTCCATGCAACTTCACTATCTCATTGATATACAGCTCAGCCAACTTCTCAAGAGAATAATCCATTCTAACTGGAATAAAATGAGCTGTCTTTGTCAACCGATCAACAATCACCCAGATAGCATCATGCTTCTTCTGAGTCAATGGCAAACTAGTCACAAAATCCATTGTCACACGTTCCCATTTCCATTCAGGTACTGATAAAGGTTGAAGCAACCCTGAAGGAACTTGATGCTTAGATAGGGCCTAAACACCCTATTCATCAAATCCATGAAAGCTGCAGGTGCATTTGTCAATCCAAAAGGCATCACCAAAAACTCATAATGCCCATATCTTATGCAGAAAGCTGTCTTAGGAACATCTTCAGCTCTGACTCTCAACTGATGGTACCCTGATCTCAAATCAATCTTGGAAAACACTGCTGCTCCCTTCAACTGATCGAAGAGATCATCAATCCGAGGCAAAGGATACTTATTCTTGATAGTCACCTTATTCAATTGCCTATAATCGATGCACAACCTCAAAGTACCATCCTTCTTCTTTACAAACAAAACAGGAGCTCCCTACGGAGAAACACTAGGGCGAATAAACCCTTTATCCAACAACTCCTGCAACTGCACTTTTAACTCTCTCAACTCAGCAGGTGCCATTCGATAAGGAGTAATAGAGATGGGAGTGGTACCAGGCAACAAATCGATACCAAACTCAACCTCTCTCTCAGGGGGTAACCCTGGCAACTCCTCCGGAAAAACATCTGAAAATTTCGCAACTGTGGTTATACTATCAAGTTGAGAACCCACTACTCTGGTATCCACAACATAAGCAAGATAAGCATACACCCTTTTCTAATCAACTCACTAGCTGCAACAGCTGAAACAAACATGGATGCAAGTTGTCTCTGCTCACTAGATACCATCACACTTCTACCATCACCGGTTCTCAGGGTAACACACTTCTTTTGACAGTCTACCATAGCTCCATGCTTAGACAACCAATCCATACCTAAAATCAAATCATACTCCTTAAAAGGCATTTCAATCAAATCACCATGAAACTCCTCACCTTGCACCACAACTGCACTATCACGATGCACCTTGCTAACAACCACACTATGCCCTAAAGGATTTGTCACCAACACATCAAATCCTAAGGACTCTGAATGTAATTCAGACACAGGCAAGATAGATGCACTTATGTATGAATGAGTAGATCCTGGATCAATCAAAGCAAGAACTGAAATGCCAAATAAAGAAAATGTACCCGCACTGACTGCTGAAGCATCCGGTTGCCTCTGCATCATATACACTCGCTGAGAAGACTCAACCTTATCTAGCCTACTGCCTCCGGATGTAGAGCCTCCTCTCTGACTAATCCCAGGTCGACCACATCTACTAACACCTCTGCTACTTCGACCTCCTCTCACACTAGGTCGAGAAACTGCAGAATCTGCCTGCCTATGCTCCTGCATCTCAGGACAATCTCTAATGAAATAGTCAGGCGATCCACATCTGAAACACACAGCTGATCCACCAATCTTCCAACAAACACCCCCATGTATCCTACCACAATGGACACATGTAGGTGGAGTAGACCTCTGAACCACTAGAGTCGGAGCACTAGCTACAGAAACTGTAGGTCTCGATCTCTGCCTCTGATACTGAACTGACCTACCCGACTGCCTTTGGCTCCTACTTACTCTCAGAATAAAACTTATCTTATTCATTTGTTTTACCATTTATGATTCACATTAAAACAAAAGACAAGCATGGGCCCAAAAAGGATCTAATATGTTATTCAAAATTCAGAGTTACTGCTTTGGACCATAATCACATTCATCAAGCCCGTAGACGATACATATATATATCTATCCATGGATAGTGTAACAGACCCAGTCTCTTGGACCTCAACTCGGCTAGACCCTAGGGCCCCAGTATCTTGGTCCTCAATCCGGCTAGACTGTTACTATTTTTGAGGCTTACGACCCGATCTTTTTACCTCAAAAATATCATATTTCACATTTATCAACTGGACTCGGCTTATGACCCGGTCTTTTCACCTGTCCAGCAATTCATAGGCATGCCGCCAAACCCAGAACTCTGAAAATTGAATAACATACTAGGCACACAATTAATTCATTTATTTCATTATCAATCTCTTTCACAATTCATTTCTCATTTCATTTCTCATAATTAAACTAGGCAATCATGCCCCAATTATTTTATTTGCATCACTATAGCCAACACAATGGCTTCACATCTCACCATTAAGGTATACACAACTAATTGCATTGGATATACATTTTGAATGATTATCATATCTTTCACATTATGCAATTCATGATATTAATCAAATATATAAACAATGCAATGGATTACTTAACACATTTACAACCAAATGTGTTAAGTCCCATAGTCATATAAATGTATGCAATAATGTAGGGTTTGTACTTACCTCAAGAGCAACTCACACCAATCTATACACTTCCTCTTCCAAGAATTCTTCACTACTTGGATTAGGGCAACTCAACCTCTTCACAACCTAATCCAAAAGGAATAATACACACTTACTTATAGATACACATGAATTTTCAATACAATAATTCACCTATTAGTCTCACACTAGACTTGTAGATCACAAATTACAAGCCCGAACCACTATTTAGGTCCCCACGGTCGTGGCCTCACAACCCCACGACCGTGGGATAGCAAACGAGTCTGTCCAATTTGTTTTAAAACCCCCCACGGTCATGGCCTTCAAAGGCCACAGTCGTGGCATTGGAACTTGCTATGTTATATTAAAATTTTTTAAAACACAGTCACACTTTCAATCCCATGGTCGTGTCCCTCACTTGCCACGACCGTGGCACACACTTGCCACAACCGTGGCATTCATTTTGCCTCTGCTTCGGATCAAACTCATGTATTCTATGCTTTTAACTTCATTAAACACAAACATATTGAAGATCTAAGATAATAATTGATCAAACTCAATATTTACATCAATCACCAATTCACAACCATAACATAAACACAACTCTTACTCTTCCAACACCAAACCTAACTCCTTCTCTTCAATTCAACCCCAAAATCACAATCAATTAAACCCAACACTCTCAAACACACCACAATCAAACATACTCATACTATCAATAATCAACCATCAAACTCAAATACAACTTAAAAGAAAATAAGGGAATCAAGTGGAAAACTTACCAAAGTTGATGAAACTTCTTAGATTTCCAACTTGATCACTTGAAACATCCTTCAATCTTGATTTTGGAAAATCAAAAACTCTCTTTCTCTCTTGCTTTGGAGGGCGCCGGCCATGAAGGAAAAGAAAAGAAAAAGAAGAAGAAAAAGAATAGCAAAGTCAAACACTTACTAACCACTTAAACCTCCTTTTAAAATCCACCAAGCATTTTAATATTAAAATACTCTAAAATATCCTCTTCCACTCATTAATCCAATTTCCTATTAATTAATTTAATTAATTTAAAATAATTAATTTATCTTCTTTTGACTTCCATTTCTTTGACTTGTATATGTTGTATATATCACTATATATACAACATATACACTCTTCCCTTACCTCATTTCTCTTTCCATTTAAACATATAAATTTATAACATTTAATTCAAATATAACAATAAGTATTCCAAAACTTTTAGGATATACTTTGGGATATTACATACTATCTTATATAAGTATATTTATGCATAATGAGATACATAATAAGTGGTCTTCACATGTAGAAAATGAGCAGATTTCGTCAACCTATCAACAATCACCCATATAGAATCATAACCTACAGATGTTTTAGGTAGTTCAACCATTAAATTCATAGTAATCCCGTCCCATTTTCTTTTTAGAAGTGGTAATTGTTGTAATAGCCTTGATGGTTTTTTATTTTCAAATTTCATATGTTGGCATATTAGACACCTTGCTACAAATGCTATAACATCTTTTTTCATACTAGTCCACCATTAAACATCTTTTAAATCATGGTACATTTTGGTAGTTCTAGGATGGGCATTATAGTTTGCATAATGGGCCTCTCTCATTATATGTTTCTTTTGATCATTTACTATTGGTACATAAAGTCGATTGCTATATTTCAACACACCTTCATCAACCACAAATTCAGAGGTCTTGTATATAGCAATATCTTCTTCTATCCTCACCAGATGTGGATCTTCATCTTATAATGTCATGATTTAATCAATAAATAATGGTTTAGCAATGAATAGGGATATCAATGCTCCATTATCTGATAAATCAAATCTTATCCCCTAGCCATATAAGTTTTAAACCTCTTTTACTAATGGTCATCGGCATATATTAATGTGTGCTAAACTCCCCCAAAGATTTCCTGCTTAAGGCATCTACTACCATAATGGCTTTGCCTAAATGATATAAGATCTCACAATCATAGTCTTTAAGTAACTCCATCCATCTATGTTGCCTAAGATTTAGATGTTTCTATTGAAAAATGTATTTAAGGCTCCCATGATATGTGAATGTCTCATAGTTTTCACCATACAAGTAGTATCTCCAGATTTTCAAAGCAAATACCACTGTTGCCATTTGCATATCATGGGTAAGATAATTAACCTTATGCTTTCTCAATTTTCTATAGGCATAAGAAATCACCCTATCATTTTGCATCAAAACACAACCAAGTCCCAATTTGGATGCATCACAATAAAATGCAAATTTTTCTCTTTTGGTTGGCAGTACAGACGTCAAACATTCCTTCAATCTACAGAAGTTTTCCTCACATTTCCTGTCCTAATCAAACTTTACCTCTTTATGGAGTAATCTAGTAATTGGTGTAGCTATCTTAAAAAAATCTTTTACAAATTTGCTATAATAACTAGCTAATCCTAAAAGGCTCCTTATCTCTGCAACATTTATTGGTTGAGGTCAATCAACTATTGCTTTAATTTTCTTAGGATCCACTTGTAACTCTTCACTGGTGATCACATGTCCTAAAAAGATTCTTTCTCTTGCAAAATTCACACTTAGACAATTTAACAAATAACTAATTCCCCTTTAAAGTCTGCAATGTTATCCTTAAGAGCTCTTCATGTTTAGTTTAACTCTTGGTTTAAATTAGTATATCATCTATGAAAATAACCACAAATTTATCCAAATATAACTTAAAAACCCGATTCATCATATTCATAAATATTGCAGGTCCATTAGTCAAACCAAATGATAGTACCAAAAACTCATAATGGCCATATCTAGTACGAAATACAATTTTAGGTATGTATTCCTTCTTGATGCCCAATTGATGGTACCTAGAACGAAGATCTATCTTAGAAAAATACCTTGCTCTTTGCAGCTGGTTAAACAAATCATCAATTCTAGGTAGAGGATTTTTGTTTTTCATAGTCACCATGTTCAATTGCCTGTAATCTATACACATTCAAAGTGAACCATCTTTTTTTTCTTAACAAACAGAACTTGCATACCCTAAGGTGAACTACTAGATCTAATGAAGCCTTTGTCTAAAAGATCTTGCAATTGTACCTTCAACTTCTTCAATTCTATTGGAGCCATTTGGTATGAAGGAATAGAGATAGGTGTTGTACCAAGTAGCAAGTCTATACTAAACTATATTTCCCTTTCTGAAGGCAAAGTGGTTAGATCATCAAGAAATACATCATGAAACTCTCATACTATAGGTATCTGATCCAAACTAGGGAATAAAACACTAGTGTCTCAGACATGGGCCAAATACCTTATACACTTTTTTCGTAATAGTCTTTTAACACTAATTGTTGAGATCATACTATTTAGGACTCCACTGCTATCCCCCTAAAATTCAAAAATTTCACCTAAAGGGCTATGAAATATCACCCTCTTTCCATTACAATCTAAGGTGGAAAAATACTTAGACAATCAATTCATTCACAAGATAACATCAAACTCTAATACTGGTAATTCTATCAAATTAGTACTTAGAGTTTTCTCGCTTAATACTATCTCACAAGAGGGATATATATTTTTTAACAATAATTTCTTCCTCTAAAGGAGTAAACACAATGAGGGGAATATCAAGCAATTTGAAAGATATATGTAATTTAACTTCATTCCTTTAACAAATTGGATGGAAATGATGCCAGTAATAACTACATTTGATGCTTGTGCCTCCTGAGGTGATAAGGTATACACTCTCCCTCTACCCTTACTGGATGATAGTTGTACTGTGGGTCTCTCAGTAACACTACCTCTTCCAAAACCTCTTCCAACTCCATTAGATCTAGGAACATTTTCTATATGTATTAATGTCTAGGACGTTTGGGGTTTGGTTTTCATTGCAATCAAAGAATAATATTTAATCATATGATCTTTTTGCCCATATTTAAAACATGCCCTAATCTCCCTGTAATATTGGCCTCTGTACAACTTCCCACAATTATAACATGGAGTACATAGAAGAGATCATTGAATATTAGTACTAGAAAATCCCTGAGTAATAGTCCCAAATGATCTTCCAGTAGGTGGTCTGGATGGAAATCCAACTGATGCTCTAGGTGAATTGGTTTGAGGCATGGATTGTGGTTGTTGCGTAACACTAGATGTCCCTATTTCTTCCCTGCCTTTCTGTCTTATAAAACTTTCATTTCTAACCTTTTTCTTCTATTCTCAGGCTTCCATCTTCCTATTTTCTATTACTCTTGCTTTGTCCACTAATTTACAGTAAGAATCATAATTACGAGTAGCCAAAATTATGTATAGTGAATTAACTAATCCTCATAAAAACTAATATATTCTTGTTGCTTCATTTGGTACTAGAGCAGATACATATTTACTCAACTGATTAAACTGCCTTGTACATTTAGATACGATCATACTCAGGGGTTGTACCAGCTTCTCAAACTCTATGGCTTTGAATTGCCTAACACTTTCAGGTAAAAAAACTCTTGTGATACCATCTCTGGAAATTGTTCCCTAGTCAAAGGAACATTTCCTATTAATAATTCGACCACACTCTCATGTACCATTCCCTCACATCACCCCTCATTTCATACCCTGTAAATTCAACTGTTTTTCTATCTGGACAACAAAGTATTTGAGTTTTTGCTTCCATTTCCTCTAAAAACTCTGTAGGATCTTCATCTTCCCCATATAGATAGGCGGGTTAAGTTTCAAGAACCTCTCTAATAGTTTTCTTTCTTCCTTTGTTTCCATTTGTGGGGATAGAGGTGGAGGAACTTAAACTTTAAGAATCTGAGCTTATTATTGTTGTTGTTGTCTTTGTTGCTACATCATCTCTGTCATTAACTCATAATTTTTCTGTAGTTGTTCTAGTCTTTTCATCACTCTAGCTATTCTATCTTTGGAGGCTGGTAATTTTTTAGGAGGAGTCATTACATTCTCAATTCTTTATATGGATTCCTCAAAAGGAATATCTCTCTCAGATCGGATTGCCCTAGGTCTCCTTCTGGTTTCCATATCTAAACTATAAGAGAGAAAATGAATTATTCAATTAATGCATGAATTAATGCAGATTTAGATAACAATTAAAATAAGACATGAAAAAGCTCGGTAGTATTCTTATACATTTATACTTACGGACCTTTAACCTATATCTTGCTATAAACATAGTATTCTGATACCACCTCTGCCACACTCCATTTTCAAAAGTGTGATAGTCTTACAGTCCAGGTAGGCTTAAGGCCACCAGGCATCATATAAAACCTAATTAATTAATGTATTCATACATATTGGTTAATTGCTTTAGTTGATTAAAATTTCATTTAATAACTTTTGTTATTTACTCATAATTTTATGATATATTATTACACATTTATTTTGATATTATACATCACACATATTTATTATTTATATTATAGTTTACCTCCACACCTTACTAAATGATAGCAATACTATTGAGCAACTAGAGTAAAGCACAAACTTAGCACTTTAATTATATATAACAATTATTACTAATTACATTATTCTTAGGTTTCTTGCTGGAATGAAAAAATCAAGAAGCTAATAGACCTGGATCACCTCTATCTAAAACTATAGATAATTGGGTGAGTCATCAACTTAGAGAGATTATAGTGCCACAAGGGTAGGATGCACAATAAAAATATTTCAAGATTCAAGAATAATAAAAACATAAGGTGACTGCATAATAAAGGTATAGCAATAAAATTTAATTCACAAGAAAGATCTACAATAACTAGACCAATATCACAAAAGCATAACAAATAATATGACAGATAACACAGAGCAATAATACTGAAAAAATATATCACTATGTAAATTCAAGTGCTATCACACATCACACATACATAAGGACATCAACTATTACCCTTTTTATCACAAGCCTCTATATGCATATGCCCTAACGGTATAACTCCCATTATGTTGAGATTCTATCATATTGGCTAAAAAAATGGTTTGGTATGACCACATAGGCCTAGAGGTCACATTGAGTTTCACAATTCACAATTACAAGAATACAAGTAACAAATGGTATCAAATAGCTCTAGTATTAACAATGATTCAAATTTCATCAAAGAAGATTTCAAAGTAACAAAGCAAGAGATGAACACTATAACTCACCTTGAACTTGTAAATTTGGTTTCTCTAAGTTATTGACAATCAGTGGTTAGTTTTATGGTAATACTCGACCAACATTCACATCAACACATAAAATGTACATTTAGATTTGTTTTTAATTTATTATTTGTTGTTATTGTTTTAATTGTTCATTAGGTATCTATGCCCTATTTTAACATATTAATATGTCTCAAAATTTGATTTGTAATTATGAATTC